>CM053787.1:318159253-319458003 GCA_028749045.1 Cupressus sempervirens
ATTAGTAATAATAAATTAATTTAGATGACCATTAAATCAAAAAATACTTGGAGCAATCAGTGTCAACATTATGTGCTCTCTCTTTATGGACAACCAAGGAGGTATGTTATTGTTGATAACAAAAACATGCCACACTGAGTAAGTAGATCTCATGTCTCCAAAAGGATTGACACCATCTGCTACCAATGAAAGCTTAAGATTATGAGGTTCTTTTTAAAAGTGTGGCCATTTTTCCTCTATTTTCTTAAATGTTGAACCATCTATAGGCATTCACATAATATCATCTTGACTTCTATTGGGTGCATGGTAATTCATAAATTGTGCCAACCTGTTGCACCTAAATAATCGTTGCAAATGTGGAATAATGAGAATATGCCGAAGAACCTTGCGAGGCACCTTTTTTTGTTAATCAATCTGATTGATATCTACTAATATGACAAATAGGGCATTGTGTTGAAAATTCATGCTATTTATGATATATAATATGATCATTCAGACATGCATGTATTATTTGATACTCCATTCCAATATCTTTCATGATGGTAGATAATTCTCAATATGAGCGAGGTAGAATGTTTGATGGTGGTAACAAACACTCACCTATCAACCTACGACCAAAAATATAATTTGTTAATTTCAAGAATATTAATTGCTACATGAACCCAATGTTAATTGTAAGGGAACTACGACTAAAATAATGAAAGAAGATGACATACCTTAACATATGTGTCATTGCTACATTGGATAAACCATTCATAACCTTCAAGTTCACCAACAATAATATAGTAGCAAGAAGAGTTCTTTCAGAGATTTCATGTAGGGATTCGTGTGTCTTCTCAAGTATAGGTACATCAAGCTCTGTGTGAACATCATCATCATCATCATCATCTTGATCATCATGATCTTCATCATCATGGTCTTCTTCCATGGTATCATTACCTTCTACTTCAATATTCACACCTCCGTGTTTGCTCATTTGGAAATCTACATTATCTGATTTGTCATTGTCCATAACATGAAACTCAGGGACATTGACCTATATGAAAATGATGACCTTACATAGCCATGACCATAATGTCATCACCAAATCATGTCTTATGTAATTTATAAATTATTAAAATACATACCAATTGACAATATTCATTTCCCCCTTCAATGTAACCATTTCACCTACAATGTTCCTTAGTTGTTTTGATTAGATATCTTTGAGTCTTTAAGCCCTTACAAATTTTGCAAGGATAATAACATTTTCCATCACCTTTTATTTTTAAGTTAGACCATATTCTAGCAATTTTCTCCCTATTTTTTGTGTGTTGATATCGTCAAGCATCATCTTTCTTGAATGGAATGACTCGTTGGTGGAAGAAGGATGATTTGTTTGCAACCTGCAAATGGAGTAGTAAGAGGAAGACACATATAAAAATGAATACTAAAGGGATACAGATAGAAAGATGTATAGATAGAGAGATAGATTGATAAAGAGATAAAGAAATATAATAAATGAAAAGAAAAAAATACTTAGTTGACCTTCCATAACTCTACCTCTACATATTGCACTTGCTACATACAAGAACTTCTTGAGAAAATATGCAGCAGCAGCCAAGAAGGGAATAGGAGAGTCCATTTGGCTCAAGAGGAGGATGGACAAAGTGACCAAGGGGCAAGAGGAAATGCTGATCCAAAGAGACGAGAGTCTCTAATATTCAATAGAACCCTACTAAAGACTATCATAGAGCAAGAACCTCCCCAAAGAAAGACAATATTCAAAACTCTCTGCAAGGTAAGAGGTAAGGTTTACAAAGTTATTGTAGATTCTAGTTCAACTGATAATATAGCCTCAGTAGAAATGGTAGAGAAGCTTGGATTGAAGAAGTTGCCTCATCCTAACCCTTATAAGGTTTCATGGCTAAGTAAGGATTCCTCTTGAAACTAAGAGCACAAGCATAGTAAGGGTTGGGAACATGGAGATGAATGTCCTACTAAATTGTAAGAAGAAAGAAAACTTTGCACAATATCATGGTCAAGATTGAGAAGCAACAGGACAAGTGTATAGCCAAACAAACGATCAACTACAACATAAGATGTGGGGCTTGAGAAGACTTAAACTAGTTGAAGAGTGTTATGACTAGCAAGCCATGATAATTTATATAAGCTAAACCTACTAATATTTTATTATTATTATCAAAGATTCCATAATGATATTAGTGTAATATTCAAGGAAAAAAATAGTATGTTACATTGAAGGCTTATGGAAGATGTTGTGTGGGATGAGAGGTTTCTATGGCTCTTGGGATACTAGGATGAGTGTAGAGCATATTTCACAAATACATTAATTTAGCACAAAAAAAAATCTCAACCATTGAGGTACATTTAGTACAATGTAAAAATAAGATAGGAATGATCCTTTGTTTTACTTCTTCATGATTGTACCTCAAATTGGGTAATCGAGTTGAGACCATCAAAGTCTTTAGGCTATTGCCATGGATTTATTTATGTTCTTATTGTAATGTTTGACACTTGAATATCCCAATTTCAATAACACTATATTATTAGTGAAGGCTATATAATTAAGATATGATTATTAGTGAAGGTTATAATATTAACCTTTGTTAAAATGAGTGAATGGACAAGAATGTAGAGATTGAAGTTACAATGCAACTCTTGTATATATTAAAAGCTTATCTCTTAAATACTGCCAAATGCCACCAAAGTATTTTTGTACATATTGTTTTAGTTGTAAAACATCTCAGTTAAAGAACTCTCAAAGAAAAGTGACAAAAATAAATTACTCCCTTAGGATCCGATATCACACGTATAGTTGTCATTATACCAAAAGCCACATATATCTTTGAATTTTTAGATCAACATCTTCATATGTACCCAAAATGTTACTAAATTGGCAATAGTAACTTGACCTACCTATTGCTTTTTTTGAGGGATGAAGAAGAACCTTATAATAAGATGTAGTGATAAGAAGAGTAAAATCAGATAGGAAATTGAATCAAGAAGAGAAATTGACACTATGTAATAGAATTCCCCAAAAAGCTCAAAACACAACTGCAAGAATGTTGCCATGGCCCTTAAATGCAAGATGGTTGATGGTGGATGGTTAAGTGGGGGATTATGTTGGGGGATATGGATGCCCATAAAATTATAGGTAGAAGTGAGTGATGGCGTCTCCTTCTTATCCAATCTATTGGGGCGAGTTTCAAAGTTATAGGTGATTTGGGTGGAAAAAATTTGGAGCATAATGTTGATATCATGGCCAAAATTATAGGTCTAAGCTCAAAAGTTAAGCATTTTTCCCATCATAAAAAAGTATTTGATTTTGTTGTTAGTGTTTTCCCTAAAAAGGAGGATGGAGAATTGGTTAAGGAGAAGGGTGGGGTGTATGTTTTATCATCCATTAAGATTATTTGAAACAAGGTCTTGATTGTTGTGATGGAATATGTGACCATTGATGGGAGGTATTATAGGGATCATAATTATTAATTTTCTTTTCTTAACCATTTTAGATATAAAAAGAGGGATTTTTTTCCCTTTCTTCCTTATCTATTCTCTCACTCATAGAATTAAAAAATTTAGAGATAAACCCAATTAGCCAATCATCCATGAGGGGCTAATAAGGATGGTTTGTATCTACATGATGAACAATATCCTAAACCTTATTTCTTTGTGTTTTTTAATGCCAAAGGATACAATTGAGATTTCAGAAAGAAACAAAGGAATATAATTTTTTTTATCACTGATCTTGATGCTTCCACCCATGAGTCTTCTAAGAGGAAAAAAGGTCATATTAATTACATAGAGATTCTTATGAAGTTAGAAGGAGAGAGTGAGTATGAAGAGAAAAAGGATATTTCAAGTGAATAAAGGAAATAGAGTATGGAAATGGGGGAGGTTGAGGAAAGAGAAAATTCTTATGAGTTTGTGAAAATATTATTATTACTCTTTCTCTCCATTCACTATGTTATATGCAAAATGATGTTGTTATGCTTGTAGTGAACCGAAAAGCTCAAAAAATTATCATTTAGGAGGAACTAGTAGATGAAGAGGAGAAGACCATGAGATTGGTAGATTATGATGATTCACTTGACCATAATATCTAGTTGTCTCCTTAGGAATCCATTAATAAATTGATGAACAGTTTGATTCATATTATAAAGAAAAAGGAGATAGGACTAAAGGAAAAGGAGAATAAGAAAAAGGCACATTCCTACACTCAATGTCATGGATCTTGTGGAAGTCAATGTCAAAATATTGGAGGGGGACCTTAGGGATGTAAGTGTTGATCCATTTCTTGGTGTACTTCAAATTACAAATTTTGTCTCCTTATGCAATTTTAGGCTTGAAAAATGGTCCTTCAATCCATTCAAGACACTCAATCTGAATATAGAGCCCTTGAGGCCAAAGTTGAAGAGCTACAAAGTAGGGGGGCAAATAGAAATTCAAAGGAAATTTTAATTCATATTATAATGAAAAATAAGATAGGGGTAAAGGAAAATGAGAATAGAAAAATGCACATTCCTACGCTCAATGTCATGGATCCTATATAAGTCAATGTCAAAATCTTGGAGGGGGACCTTAGGGGTGTAAGTGTTGATCCACTTCTTGGTGTTCTTAAAATTGAAAAATTTGTCCCCTTGTGCAATTTTAGGCTTGAGAAATGGTCCTTTAATCCATTCAAGATCCTCAATTTGAATGGCCAAAGTTGAAGAGCTATAAAGTAGGGAGGCTAATAGAAATTCAAAGGAGATGGATAAGGTGAATAGTAAAAAATGATACTATAGTCAAGGAGTTGAAAGGAGAAATATAAAGAATGGACGATGTAATCAAATGTGTCCTAACTAGTTGTCCATGGAATATAGAAGCTACTATGGAAAGTCTAAATAGACTAATCAAGAATGTCGAACCAAATGCTACTTCAATGCTTGTGTTACATCTTGAAGAACTAGATTCACAAAGAAAAGCTTGTATCCTTTTTAAATGTACATGGACTAGTGCCCAAAAGAAGATAATGGAAAACCTTGTGTCTGATAAGAAAGAGTTCAAGAAGATGGAAAAAAAATTCAAGTAATTTAGCAGGAGCTAAAGGAGAAGGTGTTGCGACTTCTTTAGGCTCTAGTTTGGGTTGTGCTATCCACCTAGATTTTTGGTTTTTGTTTCCTTTCCATTTTGAATGTTGGTTGTAGGTTTTTTGTGCTAATTTTTTTAGTGGGTGTACCAATATATCCGTAGTTGGGTATGAAGTGGCTAGGTAATTTAATTTGTCACTAACGATGGCTATGATTGACTATGGCTGTTGTGGAAGGTAAGGACTAAAGAATAGCCCACTCACAAGAATTGGATGGATATGGAACCAGAAATATCAAAACATGTGGAATCATAACAGTTGTTTGTGTATGGTCTAACAGGCTTTTCTACCTTCAGTACCGAATCTATCGAACCCTAGCCATGTGAAAGAAAAAAATGCAAAGGTATATTGCCCAAAAATGAGCTATCAAATACCAAATATAGAAATGAAAGACAAAAATGCAAAGGTATATAAGGAGTGCATACCTATTTAGGGGTAAAAATGGATTAATGTTGCCCTAAAATGTGTCAAAATGCCAATGTAGTTTAAGAACCTACAACAAATGATTCAAAGAAATCATCAAGGTAAGGGTAAATGTTGAAGAACTTGCAACAAAAATACACTCACTTCCAAATTCTCTTGTGGAGTTACTCAATTTACTCCTCCAACAATGTAAATGAAACCCTATTCCTCCTTAAAAGTTCCATTATTACCATCTGTATATTTCTATAAATGAGACCCTATTCCTCCACAAAATTTTTGTTATGGTCACCTATATATTTTTGGGAATGAGAGTTATATTTCCACTACCACTATCTTTGTATGTGAAGATTTCACTTTCATAAGCTCATTGTTGACCTCACATTCTCATTTTCTAAGCCGATTCAAAGCTTAGGCTTCAATCCTTAGCATTCACTCCAATAAATTGCACATACCTCCAATCCTCTTGATGATGCCCAAATGATCAAATGATATAAAATCAACTGATGTTTTCTACTTTAAAAAAAAATCTTTATGTTCCCCTGTTGGTCACAATTGAGACCAACACAAAATATAAAGCATTGCTCACAATTGCGACCAACACGGGCATGTATTAAAAAAAAAAAACAAAAGTTTCCTTTATAATGACAGCCAACCAAGAAATTTATATTTGATGGTTGAAATTTAGGGTTAATTTTACTAGTGTATGAATATGCCTTGAAAGTTGTGGAAATATTGACAAAGAAGCATGAATAAAGACAAAGAGGTAGAGGATGAATATTTCAAAGAGGTAAAGGCAGATCTTATGGAGAAAATACTAGATCAGATAATACTATACAAGACAAGGGAAAAACCAAATGGATGCATGATGAGAAAGGAAAGACTAAGTGGAAAGGTGCTAGTTCTTACTAAGGAAGAGGTGGTTCTTACAAAGGTGGTTATGGAAGATGAGTATTTCATGGAACCTATTTCAAATGTGGTGAAGATTTATATAGAGCTATTGAATATAATAAAACTAAATGCAGTAGATGAAAATGTTTTAGTCTAAGGAGAATATATGAGTCCACCAAATGTACCTGAAGAAGGCAATAATTTGATGATAAGGAGAACTATGTGTAATGACAGAATTGACGGCGAATCCCTCCTAAGGAAAATTCTTTTCAATACTAGATGCAATATTGTTGGAAATGATGTAAGGTAATTAGTGATAGTGGTAGTTCAAAAAATTTGGCATAGAGCAATTGGTTAATAAGTTATAGTTGTAGAGGATGAGACACCCTAAACTTTATCAAGTTACTTGGATCAAGGATGAGCATAAGTTACTAGAAAGTGAATAGTGCCTTGTGAAATTCAAGATTAGGAACACTAGTAAATTTGGACCTATTTTTTGATGCTCTTCCCTCAAAATTGCGACTACAAAATGTTGAAAACTACCATTGCTAAATTAAAGTCAAAAGTTTTATGGCCAAGATGAGTGTTGATATATTGAAATTATTGCCATCATTGTTCCATGGTAGCATCAAACAACTATTTTAGAATGTCAAACTTTCAACACCAATGAGAGAGTTTGACGATCAAGATGAGTGTCAATATAGCCATAGAAAAATGTTAGAAATTTTTTCCATCATTGTCCCATGGCAATGCTAGACAACTAGTTTAGAACATCAAACAATCAGCACTTATGATATATGGTTTGATGGGTAGTCCACATCATCAACATCATAAGGCATCAAACTATCAATGACTTAGAGATATGTTGTGATGAATTTGTCATACTCTCAATAGAAGTATCCATCAAACTATCGATGACCTATAGAGATGTTTCGATAGGTTTCTTAGTTTTTCAACAATAAGAAATGTCAAAATAGGGATGGTAGTTAGAGTTTTAAAAAAAATTTATGCCGTAGCAAGGATAATTCTATAAAATGATTGATATTGAAATCATAACTATCGAACTATGAGCTTGATTAAAATATGGTTTAGTGAAGTTGTTCAATTGATCAATGGAAGATTTGAGACTGAGGCTATAATATTTTTCTACATTCTACTTTCCCTATCACATGTGGTTATAAACATGAGATCGAGAAGGGAATAATGTGGTTGACAGACTGGAAAATTAGAGAGTTAAAAATGTTTGATTTTGTAGATCTCTTGATGCCATCCTCACAGGAGATTATTATAGAAGATATGCAGGCCTTCACGAGAAAGGCTATAGGTTAATGTAGAAGAAGTTGCATCATATACTGAAAGGAGTGTTTCTCATGACTTATTCCTTTTGTAGTTTTGGTCCACTACTTTTTTGGAAGGTTTCAATGTCCTGGCAACAAGTTTGACTAAATACCTTGTAGAATCTTAGCTTAAGAGCCAGTGGCAGTTAGTTTGTTTCCTTTTTAAAGGAATTACGCTCTTTCTTTTACAATTATTTGATGGCATTTTTAGGGATAAGGTGCAAATGTATGCAGGTTGTAGACTTGGTAGAGGCTCTAGAGGACCAAATTGCACAACTTTTTAAGCAAGCTAATGATCAAGAGAAAGTTACCATTATTGATTTTCTAGGGGTGGATTATTGGTCAGTTGGGCATGTGCATGATGGGAAACTAATTTTAGATATTTTTTGTCCTATTGTCCAAGTGTTTTGTCACTCAGTGCCTGTTAATGGTATGATTCATAATATGTTGGTAGAAGATATTTATATGGAGGTATCTATTGCAATGGATCTAATTGATATAAGATTATCGAATGGAGGGATTTTCAGTTTGTTTTTTGTGGAAGCAACAGGTAAGAAAAAGTTGATGAAAAAAGATTTGAAGGTGTTTTAGATATGTGTGGTGGAGGAGTTCAACATGAGCAAGTTTGAGGCTTTTTGTTCTTCAAACATGAACTTGTTCCCATTAGAAGTGTTAGAAAGGCTTATCTCTATTGGAAATGGGATAGGTTATTTGTTTCATTGAGGTAGTAGGATGGGTTTGTTTGTTGAAGTGGTTTTGTATTGGAGAGTATGCTCCTTTTTATGTAATCCTTTTCTCAGTAATATAAATATTAGACTAAAGGAAAGCAATAATATCTTTGTGATATAATTATATAGATTAATTTGATCTTGAAATATTTTAGACATAATATGGATATATGGTACGTATAAGTTTCTAAAAAATGTTAATACTCATAAGCCATAGAGGAAGCATTGGAACAACTTTTACATTAAAAGTTACATTAACATTATATTCTGTCTCTTTTCTAACATATGTCTTGTTTGGTGCAACTACTTGAACAAATATTGTAATATGCCTTTATTTTATTAACCAATAAGTAAGATGTGTAATTAACTTCTATCCATTGTGACAATTTGAAATATACTTATTTTATCTAAGGTTGGTGAAATCAACAAAATAATTCATAGCAAGACATTTAGACTTCCTATGTGAATACAATATATATTTTTATTGAATCAGATACAATGACATTGAAATATAGCCACCTTTATATCAAACCCCAACAAACAAAAGCTTATACTTAAAGATGATCCACAATAAAAAGTAGATTTTGAATAAGGAATAGGTGGCCATTGTATTGGCCTGTGGCATACTTTAGATGATTGAATATAATTTTGGGGAGTACTGTACAAGATGAAGTTCACCGAAAAATCATTTTGCATCTTTGCAAAAATATGATACGAAAAAGTAAGCACTATCAACAAATCGACTCCAAATCACACCATGGTCAACTAAACTTGAATGAATAGTCAAATATCAAATAAACTAAACTTGGACAAATAGTCTTTCCTATAGTATTGTTACTAATTTACAATCCTTCAATGTCTTGAATGCAATGATACTTGAGTCTCCAATGCTTCAATGGATTAGTCATCCTCAATTTATTACAATGACATTCACTAGCATACTTCACCTTAATTTGCATTTCCATTTCATATCCCTGATTTAGGAAATTCATTTACTTTTCTACAGTATGATTACTAATCACAACAATGTCAAAATGAACTAGTTATTGTACCAACCAGAAATGTTGGAAACTCTTTTGCTCCTCTTAATAGATCATGTGCATTGAGATATGGAACAAACAACCAAATAGAAACTCCTTGTTGGAGACACTCAAAAATCTAATACGATGCATTCATAATGGGCCGATCTAGCTGGAAAGATCCCATAACCTCAACCTCAGATAATATTAATAAGATCTACCTGCGAAATGAAATGTAGCATATTTCTTAAATGACATACATCAAACAAAATAAGCATTAGAACTTCATTGAAAATTTCTACATATTAAGCTACTAATCACCGAAGACCATATTGATGTTGATAACTTTATGTTTGGCACACAAAACATATACATAGATTCAAGTATTATTATGAACTCACTACTTGATATCTATGAAGTAAACATTATACTTACAACATGTGACTGAATTTTTAGTAAACTTAGAAGATTAATATACCTTAATAATGGCAATCAAATACTTTCTCCTCCTTGGTGGACAAATGTGGTACACAATCTCTTTCGTTAGTAGCTTCATGTCCACGTACAACTTATAGAGAAAGCAACATGTTATCCATTTCTACCAAAGAAGCAATTGGTAATCAACAATAAATCATAATCTGCATACAACTTATAGAGAAAAAAACATGTTGCAATTCATAGTACTTATGTTAAGGCCATTTTAAGGCATTCACTTAGAACCTACTACATTCACCTACTAAAAGTAAGTACCATGTTGGAGACTTCAAAGTTTGAGCATCCCCATGATCTACAATAATGACAATAATGCATGTGAGAGTGAATAATGACATGATACAAAAATAAGTTTAAACTAAAATCCTTTTAATGGGTTTAGTTTGAGCTTCACTTGGTTTTGAGAATCCTTTCATATTCTCTACTTAACAAGGCCAACCACATGAAGGTTGAAGCTCATTTGGCCTCCCCCCTCCTATAATCACTCTAAATTCCCCATTAACAACTAAGTAAATATATATTTCATTCATTCATTTTAGAAGTATATCTGTTGAATCATTATAATCACATAACATACATTAACACAACATAGAATTAATTAATACATATAAAATTCATCAATAATTTGTGAACACATCTATCATTATATTCACATAACATTCATTAACACGGCATATAATTCATTAATACCTATAAACATTCATCAATTATTCATGAACATGTCAATCATTATAATCACGTAACAATATTCAATAGCATGACATAAAATTCATCAATATTCATAAAAATCCATCAACATTCATCATCAATAAGAAACATTCATAAAAATCCATTAATAAGAAACATTCATAAATATCCATCAACACATTCATCATCAAACAAGGTTTGCAACATTCATTTCTTCTTTTGTTTTTTCTTTCTTTGAAGATAAAGGCTAATAGGCACATCCTAACTATCTTCAACATCTTGTGGCTCTTGTGGTTCTAATCTTACAACATGAGGCTTCCTCTTCTTTTGTCGAGGACAAGGCTAATGTGCCCCTGCAATAAGAAATAAATGGGTTTAATTCTAAACTATTTTTTTATGTTATAAGCATTTCATTAATCTAAAGAACATAACAAGGATTTTTCTTTACCTGATAGTGCCACATCATCTACTGCCATATTCTGTTCAACCCCAACCTCAACATGCTCAACACTAACATCATGCTCTACATACTCAAAAAAATACACAAAGGTTAAATTTTATTAATAATTACACGATTAATTTGAAATAGAAATTGAATATGTACCCATATTAGTGATGCACATTGAGATCTTTGTCATGTGTAGGATCCATGCCTTCGTAATCATGAGTAACATTTGTACTGGGAGTAGTAGGCTACAATGAAATTTCATGTACACATTATTATGATTAATAAAAATTAACATCAAATAGATTATTTGTCATGAAGTTCTCAATTATTGTTATTATTCATTTGGCCTATTTACCTGTGTGTTAACCATTGCACTAGAATCTTCTACACCTATTTGGCCACTGGAATCTATGTGGTGGCAGGCAACAATTTCTTTATAACCTTGCTTGAAGGCTATTTGTTTGTCCTCTTTTGTGGCCGCTAGATTAAGTTCAATGCCCTACATTTTTTGCATAATATTGTCAATATATTTTTTTTAAAGAGGGGTAAACACATTGACCTGGAGCTATGAACCGGTGATGCCACAAATAGGGGGCCTCATCCCCATTAGATTTGAACCTTGATGGTAAGGATAACAACTCAACAACTTAACCATCACAACATGCCACTATTGGCTCATAATATCGTCAATATTGAATGTATTGCTTATTTGTAATTTTATATAAAAAAAGTTGATATTGAATTTCATTTATTTCTACTTACAAGGCATGACTAAATTTTCATATATCCACTAGAGACAAGATGGTGTTGATGAACCTTCTATTTTCTAACTTGTATTGCCTTTGATGTGTCCTGCAACCTGTTTATATAAACTTTGAAAAATATAAAAAATATATTAGATTATATAAATCCACAATCAAAATGATTGATCTTCTCTGTTAAACTCTTTAACAGGTTAACATTTGAAATAAAAGAACAAACTATAGAATGAGATGCATTATGTATTTGGATTATAACTTAAACATTGCTAACATCAACATATTATAGAATTGCTTTTATGTGTCAGATATAATAACTTATAAGGATTAACTCATTAAGGGGTGTCTTTTTTTTTATTCAGTGAATTAGCTTCTATATACTAAAGAAAAGAGTTACAAATATGACAATATATCAACTCTCTTAATAGACATTATATCTCAAGAGAAGGCATTATAATATATTGGTTTCTATTTTCAGGCCTTAATGAAAATTTGTGTTAGTGGAGTACAAGCTTGCTTCCTTGCAACTTTTAGGCTACTTAAAGCATGATATTTCTTTTTTACCTAAAATTAATGGTGCTTGAAACTATTTTACAGTGTAGAACTACATTAGTTTTCCTGTATGATTCAGAATGAAGAATACACTGATTCACAATGAAGAATACATTGATTGTATGATTCTCACTATATGAAGAATACAGTAAATCAACATTCTTGAAAAAAATGTGATTGAAGTTTATGAGACATGTACCTATTTTTGTTGGGTGGTGGATTAATTCCTTTATCCCTTAGTCGCTTCTCTTTTGCATCTTCAATGATTTCATTCCACTCTAGTTGTGGCACCATAGGAGGATGCTTGTACTTTGGGTTGAGCTTTAGAGCCCTTTTGTACTAGTCTCTCTCAGTCTTTAGATGTTTGCAAGATTTTTTTAGAAGTTGGGATCTGTTCAAAATATTATGACCAAAGAACTCCTCAATAGTTTTTATGAGATGATCTTTTAATTCAGGGGCTTGGTTAGTCCAACTTTTAACAAAAAATAAAATTGTTAGATAAAAAATTAGTTCAAGGATGAAAGAATAATGTAGCAATCAATTATATTAAGCTACATGTCTTTAACATAATTTGGGCCCAAATATCTTCAATGTTAAATCATAAAAAGTTTCATAAAAAAAGATGGTTTCCTGCAAAATCATCACCACATCATTAGTCGAAAATGAGTTATGAATAAGTAAACTACAATTACACTCTAAATAATTACAATTTTAAAGTACCTAGAAGCTTTGAAAATTTTAAGGGAATCATATATTTCTTAGCCATCAACAATAATGCCTCCAACAATCCAATACAAGTAACACAAGCTGCTCAAGGAAAGGCTAGTAAATTATTAGCAGTAGTGGTATCAGTTCTATCATCAGCATCACAAGGTCTACCTGTCACATAAAAAAGTTAATCAATGTCATCATATACTCAAATGAACAAGAAAGTAAAAATATTATCATATTTAACACATTAAAAAATGTAGAAAAAAAAGGTTTTACCATCTCTAGTTGTAGTAGGTGTGGATGTTTGCATGCTCCTTGTTGTCAATCCTATTGTCGAAAATCTCTGAGTTCTAGTTAGCCTTGTGGAAGTAGGTGTATGGAAATCATTAGCACCTAAAAAATAGCAATGCCATCACTATTGGGAGAAACTCTCCATCCATGACTCATTCCAAATAAATATTACCAAGTCGAGGGTAAAAATTATATCACTATAAGCGGAACCATTCCTATAGCAATATATTAGGAGCAACAAATCATCATATCATAATAAGCAATATTTGAAAGATAATTTCATATGTACAACACCATATGAAAAGCTCATATTTCAATTAAACCATATAACCAATGAACATCATACAGAAAATAAAGAGAACGATGATTTAATTGTATAAATAGTATTAAATATACTCCTAACCTTATTTTCAAATTGCTATTTATAAGACTAACACTTCTAAATGAAGGCCAAATAACCAACCAAATTACCCATCATTAGAAAATGACCGATACATAACCAACCCTAGCAAAATAGGAACTTAAAACATAACCAAGTTTGCTACCAATATATTTATTTATTATATTTACTACAATATTGACCATGATGAAATACATTCTCTTTTCTTTTAAGGTAGTTGTACTCTTTTTTAATAGACTTAATAAATAATAAGAGATGAAGGAAGATTGAAGACTCTTCTTCTAATGTCCTCTATTTAGTTGTGTTAGGAAATAAGGACAATTACTTCAAATTCCCTTTCTACTATGCTAATTGGATGAAAATAAAGAAATTAATGAAACTTGAACCAAAAATATCCTATTTCTTATATGAAATTTTAATATATGTAAATAAAAATAATCACAATCTGATAAGGAGGTTGATAGAAATATTGTCATTGATGTCAAAAGAATTCAAGTGATTGTTAGAAGCTTTCGTTGATGTCAAAATTATGCTTATTAGGAAAATTTATATCAAGACCAACATATACATTACTTGGCATTCGAGCATTTCAAATAAGTATGAATACACCAATCATAATTGAACTTGAAGGACAAACTAATTCACTAAAAAGTGCATTGAAAATTGTCATATGGAGTGATACATTCCTCACAGTAACCAAGAAGAAACATCATCTACAGTTGTAGATATAAAAATAAGACCCATTTGTTAACAAATGCAGTGCACTGCTATTGGAGATAGCAAATGAAGGAGAGACACATAAGATAGGGTAAGCCAAGATGGAAACAACTGACATTAATAACAATTTGGCAGATGAACTATCAACATTAAAGAGCACATAAATCAAGAGTAATATGTATATATACAATGGGATTATATTTAAATAGTTTCATTATTCATTAACTAAGAAATGTAGAGCAGAAGCAATGAAGAGAAGACAACATTGGGTACTATGCATTAAATGAGAGAAAGATAAACTTTATAAATCATATGCTGAGTCACTTCAAAGCCAATAGATAGTATAAAAGAAACTTTCAGCGATAAACCATATGACCAATGATCCATTGTTATGTAAAACATAGATATCGGAATCATATCATCACAAGCTCATGGAAATGGAATTGGTCAAGAGGATATACATTTAAGACTACATCATCATTAAGGTTCAACAATTATAATTAGAAAAGATATATGAGTTTTCAACATACAATAATTATCTTAAGTATCAAAGAATGAATACAAGTGGTTAAGTAAAGGAGAAGAGTGAACATGAAAACAATAATATAAATCTATCAATAATAATCATGAAGAAAATAATTCCCCTTCTGATGATTGAGAATTGAAATCACATACCTCTAGGACATACACTGGTACCTTCGTCAAGTGGAAGAACTTGATGTGGTCTCAAAAAATCCTATAATAAAACATACATATTGTGGTTCATGATCCATAAATTAGTATAAAACATAAAGCTTTATTGAACTATTTTCCTAGCAAAAGACTCATTATTGCTTACTTCTAGACAATGTGCTCTATGACACAATTCATTTCTTGTGGCCTCTTTTTCTTCTGTTAGATTTGGATCCATCATAGGTCCAATAATTTGTAGATTGATGTTCTTCAGGGTCTTTCTACATAGGCTAATAGGGTCACTTCTATATGTGATGTCATTATCACATAATACAGCGGTTGCCATACCAACAAGTAATTGTTGTTATGCAATTTTTTCCTTTCCCTTTCCCTTTCCTTATGAATCAAATTATGACAAAAAAATCAATAAAACAATCAAACCAAGTCCAAAACCTTCATGAAAGTAACATAATAATATGACATTTTGTAAAATTAAAAGTGCATTAATTTTTATATAGAAGGTTTACCTGCACTAGAGAAGGGGTAGGAGCAACATCCCTGCCTCTATCATTTGATGGCTCACCCATGTCGCCCTATGACAAAGAATATATATAAAAACATTAGCATAATCAAAGGAATGGCCCACTTAGCAAAAACACTTATTATTAAAATGGTATATTGTATATTAGAGTTCTAATTGGAAGTAATTAGTTTAAATTTTACATATATGGTACTTACAAGTCCCATGATAGTAACTTTTTTTGTATCTATGCGATTCAAATTGTGATCTATTAGCAATTATTCCCCTAAACTTATTGATTTTATCGCACATACAAAACATGATTTCTCTCGCATGCCTCAAAAATGCAATTGGGTCACTTATTAGTTGACCTAAGATGCGTACTATTTATAAAATCTGCAATGTTCCCTGTTGCATTTGGTCTTCTATCAATGTACACAACAAGTATTTTACTTTGATCATTTTCTTTCCATTGTAGATAATTTGCTGACTGTGCATACTTATGCATACTTTTATTATATTGAACTATCTACATCCATTTTTTGTAATTATAACAAGGTCTTACATACTCCATCAATTTAACAACCTTGTTATAACTGATCTTTATGCCATACATGGAAAATAGGCCCAAACCATGTAATGATGATGGAGCTATGTGATATGTCCTCTTGTTAACACAAAAATTAGTGTTAATTGGAGGTAATTTCTTGGATACCCATTCTTTCTCAAGATATGTGTACCTCAATGGAATGTTGGTGTCTTCCTTTGTCTCATCATCATAAGAACATGACCCCCCTTGAGAAAAGAAAAATTGCATGCATTTATTGAATTTTCTTCTAATCTTTTGCCCTCTAGTTTTTCTCTCTTTCATAGATCTACTACATGTCTCACTATGCTCTTCTATTCCCATATTTCCCTCACTTGAGCAAGACAAATCTAATAGATACCTTTTGGTGGTACCTAGAGCCCATCAAATGAGAGATATAGTTGAAGGAACAGAATATCAGGATATAAAATGAGGCTAATATTGATAAAGTTTTCCTAAAGTTAATGTTGAAAGTAAAGAGAAAACAAGCATGTAATAAACTTATACCTCCCAATCCATGTTACTTTGTATGATCCTCATTAAAGGGGTATAGTTTCCTACATATGTAAATAATTTGTCTTAAGTTAGTTACAAATTACATGATACTTATGCTAGAAATTATGCATAGAACATAACATGAACAATATGCATACATCCCCAAATACATAACATTGTATATTTTCAATATATTACCTCTAAAAAAATTCATATTATAAGTAATCAAAACCTAATAAATTTCCATTGATCATCTTCTTTGTCCATCTCATCATAATTATCACCATCATCATCCAAATTGTCAGAATGACCAAGTGTTAACATCATGATCATCACTATGACTATTATTGTCATCATCATCATCATCACCATCACCATCACCACCATCATCATCTTCGCCACCACTACCACCACAACCACCACTATCGCCATTGTCAACATCATCATCATCATCATCAATGCCATCACCATCATCATGAACATCTTCACCATCATCATCATCATCATCATCATCTCCTTCTTCATCCTCAACATCATCACTAGCATCATCTTCTCCATCTTTGCCATCATCATCATCATCTCCTCCTTCATCTTCTTCTTAATTACATTATACTTTACCGATCTTCGAATCGTTTCTAATGAAAAATGACCAACCCAATTTATGTAGAACACTAAAGTAAAACACTTGCTCACATTAGCTTGGAAGAACATAGGGCTCATTTCCAACTGGCTCAAATGACCTTGTATAAATCATTGTAAATCCATTATTATGTTAAATAATAGTTCTATCAAAATCATTTTGATTCAATCATACCTTGTACCATTTAATACTGAATAGGACTTTTTTGAAGGAATTAAAGTCTCACTAAATTATAACATCCAAATTGTCATAGTATCTATTTTCAGATTATTGAGGATGCATGTCATTTCTAGATAAAAATATTGATGACCTCAAACATTGCAGTTATCCCAGAATCACAAGTTCTCTTATTCTTGTCCACCTTTTTTATGCAAAATTTATGACCATTATAGTACATCACTTTATGGTGCTTGACCTATTATTTTTGAAACATGTCAGAATTACGCATCCATCCTTGAGTTGATATTAATCAAATGGGTCATGATAGATTAACTTATACATACCTTTCCACCTCTTAAACCATTTGCTAGATCAATTACCATTGGTGTAACATTGGGATCTCTATTACGATGAGATTCTTTAACCAATGAAGCAACACTTTTTCATGTTGACAAGCAATGATTTTGTTGAGATTGTTCAATCCATAGCATCATCCAATCAAGATTGTTTGCAATATACAAATGAAGTGCATCCCACTCATGAGAAACTATATAAAATAAATAGACCAGTTAGAAATAACTTATATTGATGATGGATAATAATTAATTAAGTACAATAACATCTTATAATTGCCTCTCACTTTCCTTAATCTACCTTTCCCCATCAAGTACTCCCCTTCGAATTTGTTAATAGACTTGGGATCCCAAATGTGATCTACATGGATCTTTGATGCAAACTTGGGAAGATATTCACTAATGTAAACTATGATTTGGTAGACCATATATCCCTCAATCATGGAACCCTCAAGATGTGCTCTCTATCAAACCAATCCCTTCAAAAAATTTAAGTGCCTCTCAACCATCCACATTGACCTAGTCGATACAGGTCCACACAATTCGATCTCCTTAACTAGATGTATGAGGTACTATTGTGCATTGAAAAAAGTTGAAGATAGACACTTTTGCATCTTGCACAAAAGCTGAGAAATTTTTCTCTTCCATTTCTTTATGTCTTTTTTATCAATTTCTTTAGATGATAACCATCTAGAAGATATTCATCACACAAAAATATATTAACAAGACAAATCACACTTGTATACAACAAACCTAACAAATAACACTTCTAACCTCATGTATTTTCCAAGATCATACTTAATGTGTTTGACACTCATGTGGTCAAATTTGTGTAGGAGAGATAGAGGTAGAACATACTACAATAATAATTAAATGATCTTTTCAATATATTATAAAATAAAACAATCAAAAGTATATGATGTTTTACAAATTTATTATAAATAGAGAAGAACGTGACTTACCTTGATGAAGGTATGCCAATCATGCATTTTCAACCTTGACCCAAATCATCGTTCTTTGATATGAGACCACTTACATTTGCAAAAAATCTTGTGAGAATTTTTTTTTTTTTTTTTTTTTTGTGGCTTCATAAATGGCATCAGTTTGTTGTTGCATTAATAACTAAGGAATGAAACTCATATTAATATGGTTTCCATCTCTATTTAATTCAACAAAAACTTCAATGCATGATTGGATTCATCAATGTCATTACAAATTTTGACCAATTTTTCTTTATCATTCCTTCCATCCAATATTTTCCATAGTATCTCTATTACATTCTTTCCAATATGCATAGCATCAAACAAATGCACATTTGGGAGGTGCTCATAGTATGGAAACCTACTAAATTGTCTAGGATAGCTTTTAAGTCCTTTTGGAAGTTTCTCATTGATTCCTTGATGACCTTCACAAACATTAGTTATATCATCAGTAAACAAAAGATAGTATCCAAATTTAAATTTCATACAAAAACCTACATCAGATTGAATGACATTACCTCGATGATTCATTCTATTGTATTCCAACTTCCACATGTGAGATACCATTCTTCGTGGCTTTGATGTTGTCTCTTATTTCCCAATGAAATTTTTTTTTGACAATTCAATACTTATGATTTTTTGTGAAGAAGGTATCTATGCTCATCGAACACCTACTTCCCTAAACTTTTTGAATGGTGAGATTTCATCTTTGGACCACAAATTGGACAAGAAAATTTTCCCTTTTTCTGAAGACCTAAAAGATCATGTATAATTGGATGACATGTGTACTATAAGATTCATATTTACAATTATCACATGCAACTTTAATATAAAACAAAAAAATGCATTAATAGTTTTATATACCACAAAAATATGGTAGTCTAGGGGCATCATGTATAGTCCATACAAGAATTGCACATAATTGAAATTTCCTTTCACCAATTGGTCTAGAGATGTTGTACATAGCAACCCCATTCCATAACTTCAACAACTCATCAATCAAGAGCTCAATATATACATTCATATCTTTCACTTGGTACTTACCTAGTTGAATGAACACAAATAAAACATAATTATTATGACCATTTCAATACTGTGTTTATAAATTAATTTACATGACTATTAAATGGAAAAATACCTAGTACAATAATTTCCAACATTATGTGCTCCCTCTTTATGATCATCCAAGGGGGAATGTTATTGTTGATAACAAAAATAGGCTAGACTAAGTAAATAGATCTCTTCTCTCCAAATGGATTTACATCGTCTGCTACAAATCAAAGCTTTAGAATACAAGGTTCTTGTTTAAATATTGGACACCTATCTTCTATGTCCTTAAATGTAGGGCCATCTATAGGTATTCACATAATGTGATCTTGAATTCTATTGGATGTATGGTAATCCATAAATTGTGCCAAGTTAGTACAAATGAATAATTGTTGCAGATGTGAAATAATGGGAATGTACCAAAGAGCCTTGTGAGGAATCCTTTTCATTATTTGATCTAATTTATATCTACTAATGTGACAATAAGGGCATTCTATTGAAAATTTATGTTCATGATATATAATATGATCATTGAGACATGCATGTATTGTTTGATACTCCATTCCAATATCTTTCATAATGGTTGACAATTCTTGGTAAGAGCAAGGTAGCATGTTTGATGGTGGTAAGAAACACTCACCTATCAATCTATGGAAACAATTGATAGTAATATAAAGAAAACTAATGGTGCATTGACATAGAAGATGACAAAAATGATACTATACCTTAGCATACATGAGATTTCTACATTGGATATACCACTGATAACCTTGAAGTTTACTAGCAATAAAACAATGCGGAGAAGTGTTATTTGGGAGCCTTGGTACAAGGGCTTGTATGCCTTTTCAATTATAGGTATATCAAGGTTCTCTTCATCATCATCATTAGATGCATGACTATCATTGCCTTCATCATTTTCATTAGTTGCACCAATAACATCTTCTTCAATCCTATTCTCCGGCACATTATCATCTGCACCAATACCAACATCTTCAATTGTGTTCTTTGCCTCATGATCATCTTCTTCAATGGGAGTATTACCTTCTACTTTGATATTCACACCTCCATGTTCCACCAATTCAAAATTCACATTCACCAAAGGATGATAATCCTTTCCCCCTTCAATGTGATCATGTTTCCTACAATTTCTCTCAAATGTTGTGATTAGAATTCTTTGATTATTTAAGTTTTTTCATTTTTTGCAAGGACAATAATATTTTCTAGCACCGTTTCTTTTGAACTGGGACCACAATCTAGCAATTGTCACCTTATTTTTTTTTGGGTCCATATTATTAGGCATGGATGTTCTTCAGAAATGAATATTTAGGCTATAAAATTATAAAAAATATAAACATACAAGCATTAGTAGTATGTTGTATATAATCGATAATAATTAAATAATTAAATATTACTATATCTTCAGTATAGATGGCATCTAAACAAATCAAATGAATTATAAAATATAAATATTGGCATTGATTTTAAACAATATAGCATTGACATTGATTCTAGACTTCATTCAACTTGGTAGAAAGCTTTTGAACTATTACATCCATGAGGTTAGGCCAAAGAAAGTGCATACATAATTGTGATGATACATACTACCTAATTATGTCCAAGGCTACCTAACTATGTCCAAGGTGTCTACACACTAGAGGCATACTCTACCTACCAGGCTTTCTACATACTTGTATACACAAGATCAAGACCCTTGAACTACTCACTCTAAAGAATATGTAGTTCTAGTTTCTAATTATTTTGATGTAGCTATATTCCTATAACCACTGGTGAGCTTTATTCATCTAATACAACTCTTTGCTATCATACACCCACTAATGCAAATCAAGTGGTTTTCTATAATTACAATCTTGTAATACCTTGGTGCAACCTTTGTGTTGTAGTTTATAGTTAATGTAAGGTTAACCTATACACGTCCTAACTCAGTCCTTATATAGTTATGTTTTAAAGCTTGTGACAATAATCAATAGGTCTAAATAGACCAGTCAAGTTAATGCTAGCTGGGAACAACTGACTGTTCATTTTATTATACCTAATCTAATGATAGTTCTACAAAAATTTGTAATCAACCCAACTAATCAACAATTAGACCAATTGACTTGTATACATCCTAACTCATTCCTTATATAGTTATGTTTAAAATCTTGTGGCTATGCTACCTATTAAATGACTTTTATTGTTGATATACATACATACATACATACATACATACATATACACACATATATATACATATCTATACATACATATATATACATTGATAAAAAAGGGCATGACAATGAAATCCTAGATCTTGGTGCAGGGGCCCTAGGTCCTAAATAAGGTGGTCAAACGCCACATAGGATAGTATAGAAGGTGATCAATAAGCATCCAAGTTGACACAAGATAGTTTAGATAATCTCAAACATGCATTTAGGCAAGTTGTTTACATGTTGTAATAAGGTTATAGGCAAGTCAAAGGTTGGTCAACGATTGGTCAAACATTGTGAGTTGACAAAAAATCTCCATCTTTATGTTTTATGATCTTTTTGCATATTTTTGTATAGTTTTAAAGGCATGTCGAGTCTTTTATTTGAAGTTTGTGTAAAAATTGTAAAAATTGCAAAAAAAGCAAAAAAAGTTGTCATGCAACTTTTTGCAATTTTTCTTGCAATCTAGAAGTGTAACATTCAGATCATTATTTTAATCAAACATGGAAGGATGAAATTGTAAGGTAAAAAGTTGTGAGCTATAAATTGATTATCTTCAACCTAGTCTAGAGTTGGGATATTACTGTACGGATTTGAAATGAAATAACAATCCTTTTGGTGGCAAAATCCTTACTCTTGTTGATGCCTATATAAAAAAAAGTTTTGTTTTTTTTTCTTAAGATGCAAAAATCTCCCATTTGAAGATTTGATTGTAGGGGACATGTAGACATACACATTACTATTAACTATTTGATGAAAAAACGTTTGGTGTAGACATTATTCATAATCTTGTCCCCACCTTATCACATATGTAAGAGTAAAACTATCACAGATATCGAAGAAGTACAACAAAAATATCTATAGGTTACTTGATCCTTATTAGGATTTTGAAGAAATTTCATTGACTTTTTCTATTGAATTTTTAATTTTTAAAGTTGTCTTTCAAGCATTTCTATAGAATTTTCATTTTGGAAATCATGATTCTAATATTTACACTTGAATTGTAAATTGAAAGTTCATGGTTCCAATGTGCAGATAGGTTCCATAGCCTATAATAATCAAGGTTATGCATAGCATATTGTAAGTTTTTTCTTTAAAAAAAATTAGTTGGTTGTAGGGATTCATGCCTGATGTTAGAAATAACATATCAAAATAAAAAAATAACTTATTTGCCTAGCCAACCAAAAGGAATAACATTTGTACAGTATGCAAGATATATGACCATTGATGAACAAGTAGGGAGAGCACTTTTATAATATTTTGCAGAGGCCACTAAAGACCCATCTACAAAGCCTCTCCTCCTCTACCTCAATGGAGGTATTTTCTAATTGTTCATACATTTTTCTTGTTTCTCAATGAAGACATACTTATAGAAAATAGGATTAAAACTTATTGAATGTTGTAATTTGTCTATTATTAGGACTGGGATGCTCATCTTTTGGTATGGCAGCAATGACATAATTGGGTCCATTCTGCATACAACTAGATGGGAAAACTCTTTCTAACAATTCATATACATGGAACCAAGGTTTTACATATATTATTCCACGGTCCATAATTTTTTTCCCAGATGGATATACACATATATAACTATTGATATATAGATTTGGTTATAATCATTTATATCAAAAGTTTTTTCCCACTAGAAAGGATATGACTGAATATCACTTCGAGATTCATTTAACTTTTTTATTTTGCAATGGAAAACACCTTTTTTTTGGAATTGCCTATCAAGGTTGGATTTTCATACTCCAATGCTGCCTTTGATTATCAAAATGACAATGATGAGAACACTGATATTTCACTTTTTATATCATGAAACAGACTTTGTGACATGAATTTATATAGTGAAGATTTAATAAAAATAATTTTTAATGCTTATTTACTAACTAAAACATTTTTTTTCATAGGTAAATAGATTGAGACACATACACATTTCTTCTAAATTGGTGAAAGGTTTCCATAGTATAAGAACTAAGATTTCTATATAATAGGAGAAAGCTATGTTGGTATGTCAAGAAATCAATTCTATGGTATCTTCATGTTATAAATAAATGTAGAAAGCTCATCTTCATGTTATAAATAAGCACTCATATTTGGTCACATGTAGGGTTCTATGTGCTTGAATAAGTCAATACAATTCTTAAGAATAAGAATTCCCATTCATCCTTTATTAATCTCAAACGAGTTAGGGAATGGTTCCTTTTCCTTGCCCCTTCTCTGAAACTAGTCTATTGTGCATGCTAATTATCTTATTGGAAAACCCATCAAAGTAGAATAATTCGAAATGAAGGAAAATATGGTATACTTTGGAATTCTTATTTATTGGAAAATTATGGTTTATAGATTGGAAATGGACTTATGAATGATGAGATAGATGATTGTGGTTATATCGATTATGCATGGACACATGCATTGGTATTAGATGAAGAGTATGCAAATCAACATTATGTTTCATCTTATTTAAACTACACATCAAACAACACATTTCCTGATATATAATTTTTTTTGTGGGTAGAATGAAACATGTTGTATGTAGAGAGTCTTGCTAGATTGGGACTCTCATATTCCAATACTGCTGCAAGCAATAATTCATATGATAAACAACCTAGTATGAGAGATGTGCCCCTTGCTATTATACTACATGTTTTGAGTATATACCTAGTAGCAGTATGATAGTATTGATTGTAAAACTACACTTAAAAAAATCAATGACATGTATCATGTTACAGCTCAAGATAATTTGAATTTCCTTGTTGGTTGGTTGGAGAAAAAACAAAAATTGTTGGTTGTTACATCTCTATATCATGTATCTGGGTATTTTCTAATTTTACAAAAACAAAAGTTTAAAACCAAAATCCACAGCCTGAAAAGTAGAGCTAGACAGCATAGCTTCTAGGGCTACAATCATATTTAAGACCTTTGTCTTTCTCTTCCCATTGTCAATTGTCACTTTTAATATAATTTAATGCACAAGAACTATTTTTTAGTTTAATTATAACATTAAGTTAAGAAATAACAAGCTATAAATTCTTTCACCTTCATCTTGAAATCCTAGAAATACTTACTTTTCCACAAAACTAAACATAATGAAACTTTAAAAGGCAAGGCATCCTTCCCTACAAATGATAGGGGGTGAAGCATCCCATACCTGTCAAAAAAAAACTAAATAAATTTGCTAAAATTGATGAAAATGCTAAAAATAAGGAAAAGAAAATTCATAATGTCAAACACAAAGACAAATAGTTCATCGTCAATTTCTACCACACATAGGAGGCTAGGAAGTGAAGAGAGAGTGTAAGGGTTCTTGTGAAGAAGGTCCTCAATAGCCCTAGGAAAGCTTCTTAGCGGCATGAAAACCCTCTGTACTTTAGTCACACAAGCCCAAAGGAAATTGTAGACACCTGGGGTGATCAACTTAAACATGAGAGTAGTGATTGGATTCCACAAAGCATTGATGCAAAACAAGTAGGTAGGTGAGGATGAGGACATGATAGGAGCACAAAAAAACCCACAAAACTTCTAGATCATTTCCCAACACTAGACATTTTCTATGACTTCAACAGGACAATAGTTGATTGAGAATCTTGTCCCTCCAACATTTTACAAAATGACATTGATAAAATGCTCATAGCATAAAACTCGCCACTGCATAACAAATGCTTGACCAAAACTCAAATATGGCCACTACGAT
Source organism: Cupressus sempervirens (assembly GCA_028749045.1). NCBI lineage: Eukaryota > Viridiplantae > Streptophyta > Pinopsida > Cupressales > Cupressaceae > Cupressus > Cupressus sempervirens. The sequence continues at coordinate 318,185,192 of CM053787.1, forward strand.
GGAATACGAAATGAAATAGATGTAATATCTTCCTAATCTGATAGTATATAAACTTTGGCAGTGGTAAAAAGAAGGGTTTTTTTAAAACAAAATGCAACTTCTTGTCTTGACTAGCAAACTATCAAGTTGTTTAGAAAACCCTTACTTTTAAATGTCATTGTAAAACTCTTCCTCGAGCCTCCCTCCTATATGACCACACTTTGCCACGTTAAAAAATGAAGTTTCACTTTCTTTATTTTTTTGTTTATATCCTCAATGACATCAAAATTTCAACTCCTCCACTTAACTTACGTTGAAATTTCAATGTTATCAAAATTATTTTAAAAATAAATAAATTTGACAAGCTAAATTGGATTGCTATCAAAAATTTAGGTTGAAAATGACCCCCAAATGTACTAGTGGAGTTACTATGATGAATTTCTTTGTGATATAATGCATATGTATTGTTTCCACATACTTTTGGGTGGACCTTGGCAGCATGATGGACAAGCATAGTATGATGGTAGATTGAATCAATATACTATTTGAGAAAATGGAAAGAGATAAGTATTGTTACGTTTGATTGAGGGAATTGATGAAAATCATTATACCACAATACAGATTTGTATGGTTAATGGAGATCGATTTGTAAAAGATATGAGGAAAGAAAAAGTTTGTTTTGTTGTGATTCCTAGTGCTAGTATTGACAAATTTCCAATAGAATTTGAAAAGCTTCTTACTGAGTAGGAAAATATTGTTTTTGAGAATGTAGTTGATGGTTTACCACCAATAAGGAGTATAATTCATTGTATGGACCTAATTCCTAGAGATAGTTTGTTGACATTACAGTCAAGTTTGTTTATTAGTGATACACACTTATTTAGATAGCCAATAGTTCATTCAAACTCTACCAAGTTCTATAGTTGCTATCGAGTATTAGGAACAATATTTAGTTTTCACCAAGTAGTGTCTAACAAGTTGGCGATTATTAGTGTAAACTAAGCTTCATAGTGTTTACTAAGTCACTCAGTGTAAATTGAGTTCTACTGTGGTTACCCAGTTCACATATTCAACAATGTGAATCTAGTGTTGACTAATCCATATAGTGTTAACCAAGTGAGTCTATTTATATTGAGCTCATAATAATAGCATTGATTGAGCTATGCAATGTGAATCAAGTGATTCAATTTATATGTCGAGTTTCATAGCATTTATTGAGTCACTAATGTAGACCGAGTTCAGACTACTTGGAAATGATTAGTATGGACTGGGCTTCTATGTCTACTGAATGTATGATGATGTCAAGTATTGACAATGGATGTCGAGTATTAGAACCTCACCGAGTTAGTCTTTAGAACCCAAGTTCTTGAAGTTGGGCCAACTTTGTGTATTTTGGTAAATGTTGTATTGTAGCTAACTTTTTTGTTTTGTAAATTGGATTGGTATATCTATAATGTATTGTATCACATCCAAAGAAGATATAACATGAGTATGATGTGAATTTAATAAGAATAAAAGTTCAAAGTAAAAGGGCTATAATAGTATAAGGAGAAGCAAAGATTTATCTATCAAAGCAAGGTGATCATTACATTCAAAGGATTCTCATTCAACAAATCAAGTCATAGATTAGAGATCAAATACTGGCTCATCCTAACAGATGGAATATTTAAATTCTTTCACAAGGTAGACTTAACAGTCTTTAGTAAATCTCTTTATCGAGTGCATACTTCACTGTATGTTTGTAAATCCTTTTGCAAGGTGGACCTATTAGTCCTTATTTCTCCTAACAAGGTAGATCATTATAAGTGATCATTGTAAGCCTTAATAGGCCAACTTTATATTACAGTACTAAAGCTTGTGGGTATCATTCCCACCCCAGTTTTACTTTCTATTTGGAAGGTTTCTGGGTCACCATATTTCCTATCAAGTGTTATGAATGTTTTAATGCTTTCAACTTTTCATATAATTAGATCAAAATACACATGAAGGATTAATTGGTAAATAAGGATTAAGTTTTATTGGTTATGGATTCACCCCCTCCCCTCTCAGTAACTTAGCCTATCATATATTTTCAGCAATTGGTATTAGAGCTTTGTGGTTCTTAGAGAAGAAGTTTAATAGCTTGAGCAAAGATCGAAAGCTATGGAGGTATTTAGACTTGATAAGGCTATTGACAATGAAAAGTTGGACTTGGAATTGGCTATTGGACAACTCAAGAAAGAAAAAGAGAAACTCTCTCGATCCTTGAAAAGAAAAGAAGACCTTACAATACAGATGGATGACCAACTCTACACTGAAGAAATAATTGAAGACATCCATTCATAAAGTAATTCAGATGATGCAAATGAAGTAATCATAGAACTATTAGAAAAGAATGACACACTTCAAAAAGAAATAAGAAATCTGAGAAGAGAGATAGAAATTCAATTAGTAAGATTGTGTGAAGTCATGGAAGAGAAAAATAAGATAAAGAAAGAGTTAGAAGGAAAGACCAATGAAATTCAACATCCATCCTTGAACAAGCAGACTTCTTTGATCAACTTACTAATGCAAATGAAGAGATCATGAATCTAAGATCAAAGAATGAAAGATTGCAAAATTATCTAAACACTGAAAGGCAAACTAATGAGAGGATGATGAAATCTCAAGTAGACATGGATCAACTAAATGAGCAAATCCAATACAGAAAAAAAGGAAAATCAAGAATTGGATATATAAAAGAAGGTGAATCATCCAAGTAAGGAGCTCAAAAGAATCAAAGACCTACTTATAGTCATTGTGGTAAACTTGGTCACACATCAAACAAATTTCGGAGCAATGAGAAAGCTAAATTCAATGGAAAATGTTACAATTGCAATTAGCATGGTCATAGAGCTAATGAATGCAAAGAGAAACCTAAATTTGAGGGCAAGTGTCACAAATGCAAGAAGCATGGGCACAAATATTCTAAATGAAAAACTAAGATATTGAATCCAACAAAATAGATTGTAAAAGCTATATTTGGTTGGGACTACAACACTTGGTGTAGATGTCATTACTGTGGAGAATATGGACACAATGGAATGAATTGTGTAAAACATCACATGAGGACAAGAGACACCACTAGATGATGTTTTATTTGTACAAAACTTGGTCATATTGCCAAGAGCTATATGAAAACTAGAATAATTGAAGATGAAAAGAAACCCAAGGCTGACAACATCATAAAGTAGATGAGACAACAATGGATTCCAAAATTTTTTGAGGATGAAAGTTTGAGAAATGAAGCACATGTCACTTAAGAATTGGGTGACTCAAGAATCTCTACATGATCTTCCTCAAGGAGAAATAGAACTAGGATTCTAAAATAGACATATTACATTAGTTCTAGTCAGTAGATAAGAGAGATCTATATCATCATTCAAGATGCAAAGGGATTATCGAGTGTCTAAAGAATTCTGGACCTTACTGAGCAAGGATGAGTTGCAAGACTGTGCTGAGCAAGGTTGACAGTAACTAAGTTTTATGTCGACACTAATTCATGAATGTTCCTATCAAGAATTTAATTCAAGCCAAGTGGAAGATAGTCTATCATCAACCAAGAAATCATGCCAGGCATTTATGGCAATCGAAAGGAAAAATTTGATAAAAGGGAAAAATCAAGTTCATTTGTTACCATGAATTTTCAAGAGCAATTTGTGAAGACCATTTTCTATGCATTCAAAAGATATGTGAAAATTATGTCCATATTTTCTCAAACCCTACTAAGTGATGGCATCTTCCAGCAACAAGACAAAGAAAGGATTTGAAATGTTAGTTCGAGGCATTGAATGGAAAGCACTAGATTTCAAGCTTAGTCCAGCTACTATAAAAACCATAGATCCAAGTGGAGCTCAATCTTAGATTCCATATAAGGGCTTCCAATGTTGGTGAAGGCTAAAACCACCAAAACCCTAAGTTGGGTGGAACTGGAGAAGAAAACCCTTGCTGAATGGGATGGAAGGGGTACAAAGATAAGTTGTGTCACTAATATGGAGTTGAAGTTTGGAATACATGTAATTGTACATAAGATATACAACTCTAGCTATCTCAATAGTGTATCATGTGAAATTGTGGATCTTGTGTTTAAAGTGGTCAAGAACAATATGTTATTTGACCTTGCCAAGTTGATATTGAACTAGCTCAACAAGAACATGAAGAGCATCAAAACTTCAAAGAATAACCCTTGTAAGTTTGGTTCACTCTTAACCCATTCATTTTTCTTTGTGAAAAAGTTCTTCCCATCAAAAGGTATAGTTGTATGGAGAAAAGATGTACCTATTCTTTATCAAATCAATGAGTATATAGCAGAAATGAGAGAGAATTATGTCAGTAGCATGGACAATTACTTTGATGCATTTAAAGATAAGATGAATAAAAGATTCAGAATCCTAAAGAAACTTGTTGAAGACTAAAAAGATGATATTTTTTTTACAGTTGATTGTGATAAAGTATATATACAAGTAGTTAGACCAAGAATTGTATGGGTCAAGCCCCTACGTTATGAGGTTAATATTGATGAAACTAGGGACATCATTGAAACATTGTTACATGAACCTATTGATCTAAAGGCTACATATTTTGGAACATATGATGAATCCAAATCAAGTATAGAATAGAAATAAAACTCCCTTAGGTGATCAACAAAGGGAAGAAAAGAATAGAAAAATTGAAACAAACCAATACCACTCTTTTGTTGACAGAAGGTAAAGGAGATGACATAGAAGAAGATGATGTAGAAGATGAAGAAAAATAAGAAGAAGAAGAACAATTAAAGAAGAAAGGTAAGGTTATTATAACCAAACCTACAAAACCATCTACTACACTATTTAAAAGGAGGGCATCTAGAAAGAAACTTGGTAAAGAAGGAGGAGATGTGATCTTCAAATGGCCACTACCCACATTTCAAGAAAATTTGAAAGAAATTGATTCAAGAGCTAGCTTGGAAAATTTCAAATCATTAAGGTATGAGATGAGAACTACGGAGGATAAGAAGCAATTCGAAGACATGGTTATGTGTAAGATGGGTAAATGGAAATATCCTTCTGATCAACTTGCACAATAGATTCCCAGTGATTTAATGGAGAAAATCAAGCCAAGATGGGAACATGCTATAAAAACTACTAAAGACATATACGAGTAGACCTTGAGGCAACTCATGTCAAGATTGAGTGATAAAGAAGTTAATGAGTCCATCAAGTAGAATGAAGAGAAAATTACGTTGAAATTTAACACTTGCTTGATATTGATTAATGACATTGAAAATATGGTAAGGAATGCCAACAACACATAGAAGAACATTTTCAATCTTCATAAGCAAAGTGATTTTGTGGTTCATGTTAGTGATAAGGATGATGATGGTGAAGATGACAAGGAAGAAGATGAAAATAATGATGGAGAAGAAACAAATGATGAGAATATAGATGATGAGGAACAAGAATAGGAAGCTACTAAGGAGAATCTCCTTGAGATTTAGAACATTGAGGAGACCAACCCAGAGAAGATTGAAACAACAATTATTGCCTCACTTCCTCATTCTCTGAGAAAAGTTTCAAAGCCATCTAGCTCAAAGAAACCTTCTGCCAAGTTGGTTGTGTCAAACACTACTAATCCAAGAACTCAACCAATCTTTGCACCTATTTATCTCAGTATTTCATTAATAGAATTGACTAGAACTTCATCTATCGAGCAGTCAATACTTCCTCCTCCATCAATTTTGGTCTCTCAGCATTAAAATATTCCTTCAATCAGTTTGAAATCTACTTTCTCTACCAGTTCTATTTCTACCATTGTTTCTATTCCTAGCATGCAAATAATAAGTACAAGGACAATTGAGACCAAGCCTCAACTGAGTACAAAAGTTTTTGAAGGAAAAGAAAATGAAGAGGACATTGATCTTGATGAGGAGATAGTTATCTTGAATTGGGATATCTCCAATCTAAATCTTGATCAAATGCATATAGTAGGAGAGCTACTGTAGAAGAAAGGTAAGCAACAGAGGCTTAGAGAAGAAAGAAACAGAGAATTCCAAGTGCTTGAAGATGTAAAGAACATTCTTGTTGAAGCACTCAGCACTGAGGTTGACACTTCTCAACCTATTTTGGCACAATTAGCTGAAGTTGTCTAGAAATTTAATGAAGATTTGGATGGACAAGATAATTTTTTGAAGAGAGTCGAGAAGAAATTTGAAAATAAAGTATTGGAGCTAGTAGCACAAAAGATTTCCATATACCAAGTGGATTTGTCTACTATTCTAGGCTCACTAGAAGCCTCTTGTAACAATCTGACTTCTCTATTCAATGAACTCTATGATACATCTATTTTCACACATGATATTAAAGAAAAACTCTCCAAGATTGATGAAGACCTGAAGGAAAGTACACACAAGTTGTCACTTGACCCAAGTTATAGTTTTTCTCACTATACAAAGATCGGATTTCTAAGTAACATGCAGGAAAAATTGCTAAGGGAAGAAGCTAGGATAAGAGCTACATTAGTAGACATATAGGGCATGATTCTTCTAGACATGGATGTATTGCATAAACATATTGCACCTGATAAAACCCTCATCCATGATAACAACTTCTCCAATGCTGACCACATGATAGAATTATCAGCAAAAGTGTAGATTGCATTGCATACAAGTAAGGTGTTGCAAGAAAATTGGGACAATACATTTTAATTTATTCTAAAGGTACATTCTAACTTCTTGTCACATTTTGGAATAACCACATAACATACACCTTTGACATTTATGTCCAAAAGGGGGGGAAGATGTATATAGCATATAATGCATAAGGGGAAGAAGATGTAATAAAAAGGAAAAGATGAGAAGATGTATAATGTATAAATTATATATATATGTATGGGGAGCATCATAATATCATATTATATAAATGTATTGATATTCAGAGATACATCTCTTAAAAAAGAAATTTTGAAACATCTCAAAAATAGAGTATGCTACCAAGTTGAAGACACGAGATAAAGAATAAAGATTCCTTTGAATTTTTTGAGAATTCAGTTTTGATTGATAAGTGTTTTTATCACTAATGCTAAATGGGGAGATTGTTGACATTACAATCAATTTTTTTTATTATTGACACACACTTATTTAGATAGCCAACAATTACCGAGCTTATTGTATTGTTAACAATATTAACCAAGTAATTCAGACTCTACCAAGTTCTATAGTTGCTACCAAGTATTAGGAATAGTATTTAGTTTGCACCAAGTAGTTTCTGTTGGAATATTCAAATATGGAAAGAGCACTTATGAGAGGGGGGGTTGTGAATCATAAGTATCCTACTTTAGCCAATAAAACTTTTGATTGAAAGTAAACTGCATGCATGTAAATACATCAAGTAAACTTGAAACAAAACACATGCATCAATAACACTTAACACTGGAATTTGGTAACCTAGAAACCCTCCAGGAATAAGAAGATAAAACTGGGGTGGGGATGATACCCACAAAAATTATTGCAGCAATATTGTTCAACCACTTCTGATGGTTTTCTCTGTTAAAGGCTTTACACTGTGTCAATAGTGACCTGGTTACAAGATTTCAAACACTTAACATGAAGTGTTACCCTGTTAAAGGATTTCATCACCTAGTTAAAGGATTTATCGAAATAGCTGTTAAGCTAACCTATCACCATAGGATTTTCATGCTAATACAATTGCTAGAGAGTATTAGGTACAATGAACCTGACTGATTACAATCCTTGATTACTAATTGCAGGCACTTGTTCTACTTTCTTTGATCTGGATCCTTTCATGATCTGATAATCCTCACTTCTGAAAATAGAATTCTTTGAGAAACCTTGTATGCCTTCTCACACCTCTCATCTCTTATGTTTTACAATGAAGTTTCATCTTTCTTATAAAGACATTTGAAGATTTAGGGTTAGGTATGGATCTATGATCCATATTCAATCTTCATTTTCCACTCAATACTTACCTTTTGCTGATTGGTTGCATGCCTTTAGCATTTTTCTTATTGGCTACATGCAAATTGCATAGGAAAAATAAAATATTTGATCTCATCATTAAATCCTTCGAGATTTACCTTATGTCGGCTATAAAAATTGTTTGCATCATAGTTTGTGCAATTACAAACTCTTATACTAATATACTCAGTTACTCGGCTCCTGAAGTATTGTTGATGCTCGACACATGCTGTTTCCTGGATAGCTCGACACTTAAACAAAATTGTATTACTTGGCACCTTATGTTACTCAAAAATTGTTAACACTCGGCACTTGTTAACACTCGACACTTATACTTCACTCGGTATCTGATCTTCACTCGATATCTGATCTTCACTCGATATCTGATCTTCACTCAGTATCTGATCTTCACTCGATATCTGATCTTCACTCGGTATCTAAAAATTACTTGGCATGCATGATGTACTTGGCATCCAATGTGGAATATGATTAAGTGTGTTGGCACTCAAGTGTCAAAAACATTATGATGTCAACAATCTCCCCCTTTGACATGAGTGACAAAAACACTTAACTGACCTTATAAGTACATTTACTAATCTGATTGGTATGTACATTTTGAGAACTTTGATCAAAAAATTTGTGACTTACAATCTTACAATATATACCTCAAAAATTTTGTAACTCCCCCTGAGTTGATTGTGCCTTATCTATATATCAATGCTCCTCCTTTGTATTTGTTTGTATCTATTCTCTCCCATTAATTTATCTCATATCTGTATCTCTCCTTATTAATCTATATCTCCCATTATTTGATCTGTATCTCCCCCTTTTTGACACTTATGCTAAAGAATGTTTAAGGGTTAAGACCATATTTGGCCAAAAATGTGCTATTTACCTCCATAATCATTTTGAGAGCTGCATCCCAATTGTTCAAAGCAATTTCTAGTGACTTATGCTGGATAGCAGTCTTGGCAGCAAGATGAATAAGTCCATCTAATGTAGAAATATTTGAGTCTTTCTTGAGTACATTTTCAGCATATACTTGCTCTTTATGGAGTATCTCTAAATGTGGGGTAATGGAGGACTGGAGCTGTATTAATTTGGCCTTAATATTAGCCTCATCTGCTATTAAGACAACTATTTCTTTGTGAGTGTGAAGTGATTGAGCAAAATGCTTCTCACTTTGAGCTGGATCACTTGGTAGTTGCATGCTTGAAATGTTTAAATTTCTTTCCAAGCTCAGTATCTTTTGGCTTGTTTCTTGTGTGAAGTATGAAAAATCACACAACTTTTTATACAGTGAGAATATATTCTCAAGTACCTTCTTCACCTTATCAATAAGCTTTGCCAATTCTACTTGTGAAAGTGCGATTTGTCTTGATATTTTCTCATTCACTTTCCCTTGAAATTTTCTTTCTGACCATTCCATAAGTTTTGCATTGGTTTCTAGGTCTTCATTTGCCACCTGGTCAATGATATCTGTTAGTTGCTCTGTGATATGCTTTGACTCATCTGGTGATTGCAAACTGAAGGCATCCATAAAGATGTCCTTGATCTCATAAAGTGTTTTCTTATTTTTATACTCTTTCTTGAGTATTTCCTGTCTTTTCCTTCTATTTAGTGCATCCTGCACCTCATTGATTTGATCAATGGTTATTGATTTTGAGTCATAGCTCGGTATGACTATCTCTTCATCTAATTCAGGGTCTCCATAGTAAGTACCCTTGCAACTCTGGTAGTACTGGATGATGGTACTAAAATCTGCAATGGCTGGTGTGAAGGAGTTCCCGAGGTAGGCAAATTTATTAATGTTTGAATTGCCTCCTATTCTTTAGGGGTTTTTACTATTTCCTCCTCCTTCTGTCTACCATGATCAATTATTGTTATCTGTGGAAGTGCACTTTGTGTTTTTGTTGTAGGATCATATGTAATAGTCTGTCCTGTTTGTTCTGTTCCTTTTTCTACAGCTGCACTTTGCTCTTGTCTTGCAACATCAATTATACTTGTTGGTATTTCAAATTGACTACTAGTAGTTGTGATAGAAGGAAGTTCTTGTGTATTCACCTTATCTTTAACTGTACTTTCTACTAGTTTTTGTAACTCATCTATACTGACCAATACTGGATTTGCACATAATATTGCTTGTTGTGTTGATTGGTCAAGAATTCTTTTCAGATCTTCTGCAGTTAATGGATTGATATTCTGACTAGAAGTATCAGGAACATTAGTAATTGTTATAGTATCTACAGGTGAGATGGATTCTTGTGGAGGGCTAGGAGGTGGCAATTGTGTGTCTTGCATACTCTGATCTGGTTGCTGCACTTGCTCAGCTATTGCCATTGTATCCTATTTTTGTACCTCTTCCTCCTCTCCATCTTTCTTTTCTTCTTCTCTCTTCTCTACTTCTCTTTTCTTTTCTTCTTCTTCTTTTCTTTTTCTCCTCTCTTCTATTGGTATAGCTGCTTCTTCCTTGTATTCTTCCTCAAGAAAATCTTCAATTCTTTTGTACAAATTCTTCCATGATTTCATTGTTCTTTGAACAATTTATTCCATTCTATTTTGAAGTATAAAGAATGCCCTGTATTTGGGTGTAAACTTGTTATTAAGCCTTTTGACTACTTTGCTAACTTGTTCTCTAGTTAAATCTGGCAATACACTGGCTAGGGTTAATTCCCTCATCTCCTTCTCCATTTTAAAACAAAAATGCCATCTGTCTTCTACAATTTTTGACAGTTCTTTTGGCAATTGACCATCTAGTTCAAGTGGAGTGTACTTGAACTGTGCCATCATTCCATACACTATTTCTTCTATTTTATTTTGTTCTTCTTTATTAACTTTACTAAAATCAACTTTATTTAAATTATTCAAGTCACCACTTGCAATCTTTTTACATAGGGTATCAACTAATGAATTGCTTACCTTTTTTTGTTTGCTCTTCATCATCAGTGTCAAGTTGAGCCACATACCTTCTTCTTTTCCTCGACTCTTCTTGTGATTCCTTGACTTGTTTCTTCTTGGTAACTTCCTCTTTAGCCTTTTTAGTAGAGGCTCTTGTTGATGCTTGTGTTGTTGGCTTTTGAGGTGATGGAGTGGCAGCTTTCTTTGTTCTGGGCTTGGCTGAAGGCTATTTTGTTGCCTTTCTCTTCTTTGGCTCGGCTTCAATTGGTGCTTCCTTGACTTCTTCTTCCTCTGCACCTTCCTCCTTGTCTTCTCCAAGACCTTGAGTTAGTTCCATTGGCCCTTGTTCCTGCTCATCTTCATTATCACTGTCATCTTCTTCTTCATCTGCCTTAGCTTCAATTTCTTTGCCAAACTTCTTCTTGATCTTCTTGATTAATTTATCTTTCTTCTTCAATGTAGAAGCAGTTTTTAATTCCATGTTTATTTTTGATCTTACCACATCATAAGTGCCAAAATGTGGTGCATTTTTATCTGCTTCCTCTTCCAATAATGCAGTTATTGCTACTGATGCTTCATCAATATTGATTTTGTATTCAAATGGCCTTAGCCATCTTACTCTTGGTATTACTGCTTGAATGTAAGTAAAATCAATGTCAACTAAGAAACATATGTCATTAGTATGCTTTTCAACTAATGAGGCTGGTATCCTTGACTTTTGCTTCATGGATTTGTTGAAATCCTCAAAATAGCTTGTCATCAAAGTATCAAAATTTTCTCCCATTTGCTCTATATATTCATTAATTTGTGCAATGATGGTTTTGTCATTCCTCCATGCTACTTTACCAAAAGAAGGAAATTCATTCTGTACATAAAAGAATATGCAAACTAGAATTGCTCCAAATTTGCATTGTGTGCCCTTTGTTTTTCTTATGGTAGCTAGGTTTTCATTGATCTGTTGCAATTGCAGTTCTGCAAGATCATAAGTATGATCCTTTTTCACCAATTTGTAGCCTACATCTACTGCAATGCATGGTACACTGTTGAGTCTACTGGATTGATAGAATTTGTGAGCAATGACTCTAACAACAAATTCAACTAGAGGATCCTGTATGGTATGAATTGGCATTCCTCTTGTGTTCCATTGAGCACCAGTATTCCTTTCAATGACCTCCTTTGATTCACTTCTTAGGGTTTGGTACCGATCTAGGGTTGGGTACCTTGTTACTCTATGTATAATTTCCTTTGTCAGTTTGATGGGCATATCTTCTAACCACAAGTTTCCACCATGAATTCTGCTTAGTACAAATCTAATCCATTCAGTTTTGAATACGGTGGGAAAACTTAAAACTCAGGTCAAACCCTTTCTTTCAACGATTTTAAATTCTTCTTTTAGTACTCCATCTACACATAATTTATCATAAGCTTGTCTAATTTCCATGTCTCCTAGAGCTCCTATCTTGCAATTGTAACATTTCCTCACATCTTGAACCATTACGACTTTTGGGGGAATGTGGGAGAGAGCTTCGGCTTGGTTGTTTTTGTAGGCAACTTCGGGAATAGGGCAGAAATCAGGTTGCTTCACTTCATTTGAAACTAACTGGACTTCAAATGACTCTTTTTCCTGGGTTTTCTTTGAACTTGACGCCATTTTTGAGAACTAGGGTTTATACAACAAATGGGTATGAAACTACGTAGCTTGGCACAAACGAAAATACCTTTAGATCGATGAAAAACGTGTTGAATGTGGTTGCAATCTTCTTGAAACACTGGATTCTTGCTATGAAGTCGCTCAGCTCTCTTTCTTCTCCTTTGCTTCTTGATCACGATGCAAAAAACTGATTGAAATTATGATAATATACCCTAATTTCATCGTATTGAATGCTCAACTACCAACTCGGCTTCTGAAGAGATTTTGACCTAACTCGGCTTCCACTATATTTCATTTTTACTTGGCTTCCATTGGAGTTTTCCAACTTGGCATTAGTTATTAGCTCGGTCACTGTTGGGAGCTCGGCATCTGTTTGAGTTTAACTTGGTATTCAAAGGCAGCTCAGCATCAACATTTAGTTTTTGTCTTAACATCTTGTTTCATGTAGATTTATACTTTGCTTAGCTTCTTTGTCTTGGGACTGATGTGTGATATGGCTTTATATATCAGTCCTGCGTACTTCTCATGCTTAGTTTGATGAAGTGTGATCACTTGACCCATTGGGTGAAGTGATCCCTCCACTTGATGTGTTGCACTCGTCTTTCTTTTTCCAAGTCTTGTTCAATTGTCTCCTTATCTTTTCAATGTCAATCTTTTGTTTTCCTTTATTATCTTCAATCTTGGGTGCCTTTGATCTTGTAGGACAGTTTCTGCTGATATGACCAGTTTTCAAACAACTGAAACATGTAGTTTGATTCAACCATCTTTTTTAGTTTCCTTTGAAATGAGTTCTTATACAGTTCTGTGGTATATGTCCATATTCTTAACAATAGTGACAACTGTACCTAGTGTTGTAATCCCAATGATAATGACTTCCATTCCCTTCTATTTTTGCTGGTTGATTTGATGTCCACATAGGTTTTGATCTGCATTCAAATGCCTTATGTCCATAATTTTTGAAATTATAACAATGTCCATTAAATTTTTGAGTCCTTGTGACATTGGATCTGCAATTTTGTGTCATATGTCCTTGCATGTTGCACTTGTGATAGAAACTTTTGGGTATGTTTGATTGATTGAATCTTCTACTCCTGCACACATTAGCTGTATGTCCCTTCTTATTACAGAAATGACAAGTGGGTTTTAAATTCTTACCTTTATCACTTATTTGTTTAGAACTCTTTGATGATTCCCCAACTTCAGTGCTATTGTATCCTAATCCTGATGTATCATGAGAATATTTTGGTGATTTCAGCAACTGTTCAAAATACTTGATTGCTTCACTTGATTTGTTGAGATTCTCTGCTACCTCTTTTTCTCTGTTCAATTCATTCTACATTTTTTCATTCTACATCTTCAAGGTAGAGATCTCAATATCTTTTATATTGAGTTCATGATGAAGGTTCATCATTTGGGCAAGTGTATCCATCTGCATGTTTGAGATCCTTGTCAGTTCAGTACATTTTTCTTCAAGTCTGTTTGCAAGATTTCTTTTATCATTTTCCAACATCACTTTATCTTCAACTGCTCTTTTCTTGTGTTCAATAATTTTACATATCATTATGGCCTGTGATTCATGTTCCATCTTGAGAGATCTTATCTCATCTGCTTGAATTTTATTTTTCTCCATCAGTTCTGCTATTGCTGCATCAAACTCTTTAGTGTCTCCACTGGAAAATATGTTGGTGGTATCAATCTCCTTGTAGTGTATATTATTTTTAGCTATGGATAGATCCTTCCTCTTTTTTAATGAGTTTCTCAACTTGTTTCTAAATTCCTCCAAGCTTTGCAAAGCAAGTTGCACATCTATCACCTGATTTTCAATGATCTTTCCAAGTTTGAAAGCTTCCATCTTTAGATCTTTTCCACCAAGCTGTTAGGCTTTTTCCTTAAGAGAACCTGAATTAAGCTCTGATACCAATTGTTGGAATATTCAAATATGGAAAGAGCACTTATGAGAGGGGGGGTGGGGGGGGGTGGGGGGAGGGGGGTTGGGGGGGTTGAATCATAAGTATCCTACTTTAGCCAATAAAACTTTTGATTGAAAGTAAACTGCATGCATGTAAATACATCAAGTAAACTTGAAACAAAACACATGCATCAATAACACTTAACATTGGAATTTGGTAACCTAGAAACCCTCCAGGAATAAGAAGGTAAAATTGGGGTGGGGATGATACCCACAAAAATTACTGCAGCAATATTGTTCAACCACTTCTGATGGTTTGCTCTGTTAAAGGCTTTACACTGTGTCAATAGTGACCTGGTTACAGGCTTTCAAACACTTAACATGAAGTGTTACCCTGTTAAAGGATTTCATCACCTAGTTAAAGGATTTATTGAAATAGCTGTTAAGCTAACCTATCACCATAGGATTTTCATGCTAATACAATTGCTAGAGAGTATTAGGTACAATGAACCTAATTGATTACAATCCTTGATTGCTGATTGCAGGCACTTGTTCTGCTTTCTCTGCTCTGGATCCTTTTGTGATCTGATAATCCTCACTTCTAAAAATAGAATTCCTTGAGAACCCTTGTATGTCTTCTAACACCTCTCGTCTCTTATGTTTTACAATGAAGTTTTGTCTTCCTTATAAAGACATTTGAAGATTTAGGGTTAGGTATGGATCTACGATCCATATTCAATCTTCATTTTTCGCTCAATACTTATCTTTTGCTGATTGGTTGCATGCCTTTAGAATTTTTCTTATTAGCTGCATGCAAATTGCATAGGAAAAATAAAAGATTTGATCTCATCATTAAATCCTTCGAGATTTACCTTATGTCGGTTGTAAAAACTGTTTGCATCATAGTTTGTGCAATTGCAAACTCTTATGCTGATATACTGAGTTACTCGGCTCCTGAAGTATTGCTGATGCTCAACACATGTTGTTTCCTGGATAGCTCGAGACTTAAACAAAATTGTATTACTCGACACCTTATGTTACTTGGCAATTGTTAACACTTGACACTTGTTAACACTAGACACTTATACTTCACTCGGTATCTGATCTTCACTCGATATCTAATCTTCACTCGATATCTGATCTTCACTCAGTATCTGATCTTCACTTGATATCTAAAAATTACTCGGTATCCAATGTGGAATATGATTAAGTGTGTTGGCACTCAAGTGCCAAAAATATTATGATGTTAACAGTTTCTACTATGTTGGTGATTATCAATATAAACTGAGCTTCATAGTGTTTACCGAGTTACTAAGTGCAAACTAAGTTCTACAATTATTACCGAGTTTGTAGATTCAGCAATGTGAATCCAGTGTTGACTAATCCATATAGTGTCAACCAAGTGATTCTATTTATATCAAGCTCATAGTAATAGCATTTACCAAGCTATGTAGTGTGAATCAAGTGATTTAGTTTATATGTCAAGTTTCATAGCATTCACTGAGTCACCAGTGCATGCCAAGTTTTGACTACTTGGAAGTGATCAATATGGATTGAGTTTCTATGTCTACTGAATGCATGATGATGTCAAGCATTGACAATAGATTTTGAGTATCAGAACATCATCGAGTTAGTCTTTAGAACTTGAGTTCTTGTAGTTGGCCCGACTTTGTGTACTTTGGTGAAACTTGTATTGTATCCAACTTTGTTGTTTTCTAAATTGGATTGGTATATATGTAATATATTGTATCACATCCAAAGAAGATACTGCATGAGTATGATGCAAATTTAATAAGAATAAAAGTGCAGAGTAAAAGGGCTACTTCAGTATACGGAGCAACAAAGATTTATCTACCATAGCAAGGTGATCATTACACTCAAAGAAATCTCATTCAACAAATCAAGTTGTAGATTAGAGATCAGTCACTAGTTCATCCTAACAAGTAGAATAGTTAAATCCTTTCACAAGGTAGACTTAATAGTCTTTTTTAAATCTCTTTATTGAGTGCATGTACTTCAATGTATGTTTGTAAATCATTTTACAAGGTGGACCTAGCAGTCCTTATTGCTCCTAATAGATAAAATCATCAGAATTGATCATTGTAAGCCTTAATAGGCCAACTTTATACTATAGTACTAAAGCTTGTGGGTATCATCCCCACCTCAATTTTACTTTCTATTTGGAAGGTTTTTTTGGTCACCATATTTTGTGTCAATTGTTATTAATGTTTTAATGCTTTCAACTTTTCATACAATTAGATTAGAATACACATGAAGGATTAATTGGTAAATAAGGATTAAGTTTTATTGGTTTATGATTCACCCCTCCCCTCTTAGTAACTTAGCCTATCATATATTTCCAACATAGTTTTCCTAATAAAGTACCATATAGTTTAACACCTACTAAGATTGAAGAACTTAATAGGAAAGAGAAGGAATTTCTCAGAAAGCTTCAATCAGAGAAATTTTGAGTCCATGTATTGTACCTATTATATTGGAACCTAAGAAGAATCATGAGTAGATAATGTGTACTCATTCTAGAGCTATTAACAAGATAATAGTGAAGTATAGATTTCCTATGTTGAGGATGGATGATATAAGGGATTTTTTGAATGGAGCAAGATATTTTACAAAGAATGACCTGAGAGTGGATATCATCATATCAAAACCAGAGAGGGTGATGAGTGAAAGATGTCTTTTAAGACAAAGGAAGGTTTGTATGAATGGTTGGTTATGAATTTTTGTTTAAGTAATACATTGAGTACTTTTATGAGGTTGATGAATGAGGCCTTGAAGAAATTCTTGGGTAAGTTTTTGATTGTGTACCTTATTGATATTATAATATTCAATAAGACTAAGGAAGAACATTTGGAGCATATTAGTCAAAAGAGGAGAAGTTGTTGATTAATATGAAGAAGTGTTCATTCATGAGGGAAGAAATTGTGTATTTGAGATTTTTTATTTTTCTTGATGGTGTGAAGATGGATAGTGAGAAGGTTAAAGAAATTCTTGAGTGGCCTACACATGACAATGTGAGTAAGGTTTGATCATTCCATGGTTAAGCTAGTTTCTACACAAAGTTCATCAATAATTTAAATTTCATTTATAATGCTATGACTGAGATAATGAGGGGAGATACAAAGGATTTAAAGTGGACACATAGAGCTGATAAGAGTTTTGAGACCTTGAAACAAAGGTTTGTTGAATTGTATGTTTTGGCTTTGTCTGATTTCAATAAAGTATTTTAAGTTGAATGTAATGTAAGTGGTAGTACAATTGGAATTGTGTCGAGTCAGGAAGGAAAACCTATTTCTTTCTTTAGTGAGAAGTTAAATGATGCAAAACAAAATTATTATGTGTATGATCAGGAGTTCTATGCTATTGTTCAAGCTTTGAAGAAGTGGAGACATTATTTGTTTCCTAAGAAGTTTATGTTGTATTTTGATCATAAGGCTTTAAAATATTTGGAAAGTTAGAATAAGTTGAATTAGAGACATATGAAGAGTGTTGAGTACTTTTGAAATTTCACATTTGTGATAAAGCATAAGAATAGAGTATCTAACTAAGTTGAAGATGTATTGAGTAGAAGAAGATCTTTGTTAACCAAGATGAAAGTTGAAGTTCTTGGCTTCGATGACATGAAGAATTTGTATGAGATTGAACTTGATTTTTTTGAGGTATAGAGAGAGTGCACTAGTACTAGACCAACCAAGTAAGTATGAAGATTGTTTCATTCATGAAGGTATGTTGTTTAAAGGAGTTCAATTATGTATACCAAGAAGATGTATGAGAGTTAATGTTGCTAGGGAGAAACATTTTGGTGGATTACCTAGATATTTTGGTATTGATAAGACTTTGAGTTTTCTTAAGGAGAAGTAATATTGTTTGTAGTTGTATAAGGATGTTCAAAATTTTGTAAGGAGTTGAGGAGCTTGTCAAGTTGCAAAAGGAGTAAGTCATAATACTGGATTGTATACACCTATTTCAGTATCTGGGAAACCCTGGAGTGATATCAGTATGCATTTTGTGCTTGTCTTACTGATCATAGCAAGAGAGCATGATTTTGTATTTTTTTTTGTTGATAGATTTTCTAAGATGGCACATTACATAACATGTAGGAAAACATCTAATGCAATTTATGTTGTTGAGATTTTCTTTAAAGAGGTTTCTAGATTGCATGGATTACAAAGGAGTATTGTATCTAATAGAGATAGTAAGTTTATTGGTTATTTTTAGAAGACTTTGTGGAAGAAGCTAGATACTAAGTTGAAGTTTAGTTCAAAATTTCATCCACAAATTGATGGAAAAATAGAGGTTGTGAACAAAATCTTGAATAATTTTGTGAGATGCTTAGTTGGAGATAAACCAGGTAACTAGGATTTAGTATTGGCACAAGCAGATTTTGCATATAATAATTTTCTGAATAGAAGTACAAGAAAGACACATTTTGAGATTGTTATTGGAATACAATCTAGAGGTATATCATATTTAAGGAATTTTTTTGGTGAAATGAAGAGAATTTTTGAGGGTGATGAATTTGTTGAATTTATGAAGTCTTTACATGAGGAAATTAAACATAAGTTGGAATCGAGTAATAAGAGATACAAGGAGAATGTAGATAAGTCATGAAGACACATTATTTTTGAGGTTGGTGATGAGGTGATGGTTCATCTAAAGAAATGTAGATTTCCTATTGGCAGACATAGTGAATTAAAAATAAAAAATTTTGTTCCTTGTAGAATCTTGAAGAATTTTGAAAATGGTAATGCTTATAAAGTCAAGTTACCTGATGAGATGGATATATCTCTTATTTTTAATGTTTTTAATTTGTAAAAATATCATGAATATGATGATGAGTTTAAAGTACCAAGTGATTAACCTAAGAATCAAACTAAAGAGATAGAGAAAGTTTTGGATTAGAGAGTTGGTAAGAGTGAAAGAGGAAAGGAGTACTTTGAGTATTTGGTAAAGTGGAAGAACACTTGTAGATGTTGTATGGATTTCTCAATCTGATTTGAATTAAACTTGGGTTGTGACACACTCATGATTGACAAGAATCATTTCTATTCAACCCTGATTATCTGATGCATGAGCATCGTGGGTTTCATTGTTATCTTTTTCGATAGATATGTGCTCAGCTATCATTTGGGAATTTTTTTGGTGACTTATTTTCTATTGGCTCAATAGATATGTTTCCATTCTCATTCACCAAGTGGCTTACTCTCATTCACCAAGTGGCTTAGGTTATTTTTTACTAAGCAATTTATGTTTAGTGTTCACAGAGTGCCTTGGTGATTGTATGTGTCTGTTGTTCAGTGATTTCTTCTTCTTCTTTCACTGAGTTGTTTGATTGGTTCTTATTTGAGAGTTGACTTTTGCATTTAATTCAAGGTCATAACTTAATATATGGATTGATCATTTCGATATATGTAGAATTTTATTTGGTTGACTTATCCATTGGTATGATCTAGAAAATTCTATAAGTCATTTTGGAAAGTATAAATAGAGGGTCTTGATCTAGTTTTGGGGGTGAAATTTTTAGAAAGGGTTGGAATTTGGAAATGAGAGCATAGATCTTGCATGCTGGAGGATATTTTTTTTATTTAATATTTTTATTGGTCATAACCTAGAATGCCTCATAGATAGACATGTATGATGAAAATTTAATGAATTAATGCAAGATATTAGGGTCTCTATCGTTTTTGGCACTGTCTCTTGGTGATTTTGCTTCCATTGTGTTAACTTAGAAAGATTGTATGATAGTTGGGTGAGCCCTTGGCCTTAGTTATCATTCTCCCTTGTGTCACATTTTTAGGAATAAGTTATCAAGGAAGATTTTTTTTACAAATGTAAGGAACCATGGAAAAAATAGCATTGATGCATGAGAAAAGGATAGGTCTATTACATAGAAGTTGTTGTTTATGAGGATCCCGATCTATAAATAGAATTAGAGAAGGAAGAGGCACACACCCATCTTAATGGAGAGCCAATAGGGGGACACTCACATCCCTCACTAAGAATTCTTTTTTATTGCCTTCCATGTTCATGTTGTGTTGAAGGGGCAAAGAGTCACCATCCTCATTGAACCAAAATCTTTTTGTGGCTTGGTGAGAGGTTTAGAACTAGAAACACTAAAGAAAGTAATTTGAAAGGCTTCATGCATGGGAAAAGGATAGGTCTACTTGTGCATAGAACATTTTGTAGATGAGGATCCCAAGCTATACATAGAACAAGAGTAGGAAAATGACTACTTCTATCTTGAAGGAGTGTCGATAAGGCTGATAGTCGCATCCCTCACTAAGAATCATGTTATATTGCATTCCATGTTTAAGTTGTGTTGAAGGGGAAAATAGTCACCAAACTTGTTGATAGTGGTGGTATGTACAACTATATTAGTGAGAAAACTATCAAAAATTTGAAACTAAACACCATTCCAAGTGAAGGATTCAATGTCAAAACAATAGGTGGGTTTAGTTCTCTCATGTACCAAGTGTTAAATATTTAACCAAAATATTATAAAAATAAAGAACAAATGTCTAAAAATAGGACGAATAGATAGACAAAAGGATTTAACTTGGAAAAAACCCTCCACTTAAGGGTGAAAAACCTAGCCACACAAAAAAGCAATCATATAATGAATAATAGCTAAATTTAAAAAATAAAGTTCACAACCTATTGTGACTACACACTCTAAAAGTAATGACCAATAATCTCTTTATAGTAAAAATGAATCTTCAACAGGAAGAAATAAGCACATGAAGAATACTACATACATTATCAATAATAAACAACATCTCTATATCTCATGCTTATAAAACTAATCACAAAATAATAATAAATATTGAAGTCTAAAAATGATCCTACAACAACCCTCTACACAAAACAATGATCTCAAAATGAATCTCGTCAATAAAAAGACCTATAATCCTTCTATGCAAAGAAGAATGAAAATTGTAATATTTTCCTTCAATGACCAATGAATGATAACTATAACCCTAACCCCTTCATTCTCCACAAACCAAAAGATTCTTCATAATCTTCAATCATGTGTCACACAAGCATAAATGAAAGGTTGTTATCTTGAATGAATATAAGATGTGATAGAGCATCATGCCTCTACAAGTGCAATGACTCATAAACATAGATAAGTTGTTCAAGGTATAAGACTATGCACATCCTAAGTAACCTAATCATAAGTAAGAAACATGCACCACATTTTTACAACCTCTAGAATGATGTAAACATCTTAGGTATAGAAAAATCTCCTATAGCTACTAAACTTCAACACTCCCTCTTAGAAAAGGAGTTATATTCCCAAATACTCAAGTCATGGATTCTCTCAACATGAAACTCACAATGGTTTAACTCATTTGTAAGAAAAAACAATATTTATCAAGGAGTCTCTTAATGTGATAGCATCATGGAATCACTCAGTATGGTTTTCATCATGCCTACTTGTATGCATCAAATACATGTAAACACAAGCTCTCATCATAGTCTCACTCAAAATTATGTTATCATGGATTCTCTTAGCATGATTTTATCATGGAGTCTCTCAACATGATATCCACTATGGCTACATGATTGGATCACAAAGTCTCTCAACATGATATTCATCATGGCTACTCTAATGTGTGATATAAATGTAAATACAATCTCTGATCACAAACTCAATGTGATGTCCTGATGGAGTCTCTCAACATGAGAACCATTATAGCTAGTCCTATGAGTGAAAAGTGAAATAGTGTTGTCCTAAAGGTAAGAAAGGGCTTTCATCTCAAATTTCCCTGGCTAAGAGAAAAATGAGTTACAAGGGATTTCACCTCAAATTAATGTCCATGAGAAAAATTCAGTATTAAAAGGTAGCAAGAATTAAATATGTTGAGACTCTCTCTTAGCAAGATCATCATTATCCACTATACCAATCTTATTTTGAAAATATGAACTTCACTCTTGAAAGACACTTGGTGAGCATGTTAGTTATCTGCTCATTGGTAGAAATGTACTTGATATTTAATCTCCAATTTTTTTTTTTTATATTAAGAAATAATGGATTAAAACAAAGGTTTACACAAATTGATTATCATAATGAATCATAGTCAGTTCCAAAGTATGCCTAAACATTCATGTAAAAATCTTTCAAAAGCTATATTGCTTCTCAAGTTTCTACACAAGGTATAATACATTTAGCTTATGTTGTAATTTGAGATGCACATGAATTACTTCCTACCACACCAAGAATCATAGTTAAACCTAAATTGAAACAACCACCAAAAGTATTATTTATGTTAGTCATACTCCCTTCAACTTTTTGTACATAGTGGGATCTAGTAAATCTAAACTAGCTACACATTTATTTAACTTTTTCAAAAAAAAATTCCATTGGTGACATGGACTTGTAATCCATTATACCCTATCTCTTCAAAATTTCTCTAAATTATTTCACTTGACTTACAAAGAATCTCATTAGGAATTTGAACCACTTCTAATCCTATAAAGAAATGCATAAGACCAAAACCATTTATCTCAAACTAAGAAGCCAAATCTTTCTTACATTTGATATGAATTATGAGATTATATATCCAAATAATAAATATATCATCAACATAAAAAAATAGAGGTAAATCTTTATCATCAAATACCTTTAAGTAAATATTTAGATTGGTATCATTACTAGAGAATCCCAAGCTTAGGTACTATTGATCAATCCTTTCATACCATGCATGTTATGCTTACTTTAAGTCATACAAAGCATTTTCAATCTGTATACATGATATTTCTTCTTATGATTCACAAAACCATCTAGTTTCTCAAAAAATACCTCTTCTTCAGTCAAACCCTTAAGATATGTATTCTTTACATTCATTTCATGTTATTTCCATCCTTTTATGCCAAAATACCATTTATATTTCTAACGGAAGTATATTGAGCTATAGGATAAAATGTCACTTCATAATCTATACCATATTTTAAAGGAAACCATTTGCCACAAATATTTCTTTATAATTTATAATAATATGATCCTTTGCATGCTTAGTTTGAAATAACCACTTAAAATATACAAGTGATCTTTCTTTATGCCTAAGAATATCCCAAACTTGAAGATTCAAATTCAATGATGTGACCTATTAATGCAATGTTACCTAAAAAATTTATTACTTGGTCCACATATCTAGTCAACAAATTGGATTTGGATTCAAATCAAATCTAGATTCAAGAATTTATTCATGCAAACACAACACAAATTGATCATGAATCCACACAGATATGAGGGAATCTAGTGCAAATATGTGCAAGTCCTCAAGGACCCATGTATTAGCCCTAACTACTAATATTATGAATGTATGTGAAAGACTCATATAAGTTATGTTCTCATTGATATCAAATCTTAGTTTATTAGACACTATTCTAATTCAATAGAGTGTCATATCATTTGATTGATGAGAAGGACTTGAAGAAAGTACCTTGATGAGTTAGAGTATTGATATGTATGGTATTCAATGAGAATTTGAATAAGTTGGACAATGATAATGTAATGTTATTTTATTTTTATCACGTAATCTTGTAATTTATTGAGCCATAGAAGCTATACTGAGTAACTAGGTGATAGAAGGAGGACAATGTTCACTGAGTGACTATAGTTGTCACTGAGCAATTGGCAAGTTGTGTTAGAGAAAAAGGTTAATTTAAATCCATTTATTAATTTACCTTTTCTCCTTTCTTAATATTTCACTTTATGCTCCTTTTACATTCTCATTTAGTAATTATTAAATATAATTTTACCTTTTAGGTTACCCTTTTCGGGTTTCAATCTCCTAGTATAAGGAAAAATCATTTGTAATTATCTCACATCTTTTTCATTTTTTACAATACAATTTGCATATTTTTAGAGAAACCCCTCTCCTCTTCCTATCTTTTTCTTCTCTATGACAAGTTTTTATATGCAAGTATTTGAGGGCTTTATGGATTTGTATTGCATATTGCTCAAATCCTTCATAATATTAGAGCTAGATCTATTATAGCTTGTTTTCTATTTGGAGAAAAAGGAGAATAAGGGTTTGATAAATTAGATCTAGTATTTTTAAGGTATTATTTTTTATGAAAATAGGGGGTCTCCTTTTTTGGAGCACTTTGAGGCCAAATAGACCTCATGGTTAGATCTAGATGGTGTCAAAACCTCCATTTTCATATTAAGTTCATCCATTTTGGACAATGTTGATCTGGGAGGTAAAAAAAAATTCCCAACAGGGTCGTATGACCTCCTGCACACATCTCAAGATGACCTTTAAAAAAAAGTAAAAAATATAGAAAATCGGCCTACAAGCCATTTTCTGGCAATAAAACCTTTTCCTGCATGCTATTTCAAAATCCCAGCCTGCTTAATACTTTTGGCCGCAAATTATTTTTTAGTTGCTGTCAAACTTCCTGGGAGTTAGAATCCTTCCCACCACTATTGGAACTCCTACCGCTGCTGGAAGACACCCCACCATCACAATTTGCCTGCCTCTTTGACCCACCACCTTTGCCAACAGCTCAACCAAGCCAGTGCTTTGTCCAAGTGGTGGTTTGGTTTTTTATTTTATATATATATATATATATATATATATTTTTTTTTTTTTTTTTTTTAAAATAAGTTCTTTTCAAGCATTTCTAGGTGGCCTCTCATTTTTTTGTGATATCTTGAGCATATGGGGGTCATTTTTTGATCTAAAAGAAGCACCAAAAATTTGGTTCCAAGACAGAAATGATGGATTTGGTATTTTTGGGAGTTTTTTTCAGTTTGGTACCTTTTATTGCACTTGAAGTTTGTTGATGATTTCTATCTTTTGGGGGCATAAGTTCTTCGTTATAGCTCCGTTTTCTGATTCAAAAAAATTGTCAGAAAGCTCTTCTTGAGAAATTTCTAGATTCTCTATCATTTCACTAGTATTTGGTACCAGATATTTTTATTCATTTCTAAAGCTTTTTTGCTCTTCTCTCATTTACACATTCTTTCTAGCAGCTAGGATTCAGATTTTGCATTGTGGGGTGTGTTTTGTCATATTGTTTATGTTATTTACTTATGTAAACTAGAACTACATTAAAAAAATTCAATAACTTCTAAAAATAATGGTTAAGACCTCTTTTTTTCTAGAACTTCAAACCCCTCATAACTATCACACATGGCAGACCTTGATGACACAACTTCTCCAGTCAAAAGGGTTGTGGTCTTGTTTAATGGAGTGCAGCTAGTTTTATAGAGTCATTTTGAGCTCATGAAAAACAAGAACAAGATGGATGAGGCAATATGATTGATTTCCTTATAGGTCTCTGATAGTCTATAGTTTCTTCTTGATGGGTGCAATACCCCTCTAGCTATGTGGACCAAGCTTGAAGGCTTGTTTGGTAAAATGAATGAGTTTAGGGCAATTCAGATTAAGGTAGAGCTTACCTCTCTTATACCATATTCTTTTCCCTCCATTGAGGACTTCTTGATAAAATTCAAGCAACTGAGATCTTTATTGCAAGGTTGTGGGAAAATGAAGACTGAAACTAAGTGTATCTACCTATTTCTTTCTAAGCTTCTTGGAAAATTTTAGATTTTTTCTTCTACCTCTATTCCATTAAAGATGCTTTGGGTAATAGACTTACCATGCCATCCTTTGAGGTCTTTTGTGGCCAGTTCACTTGAGAGCAAGCTAAGCTCTCTTATTTGGATTCTCTCATAGGCTCAAAGAGTCATGCATTGGTAGCTTGGGCATCTTTAGGGACAAAGGAGGATACTCAAAAATATCATTCTAGAGAGTCTCAAATTGATTCTAGAACTCACAATTCATCAGGGCCAGCTCCTCCTAAAGAGGATAAATCAAAGAAAAAAAGACCAAAGTGTGCTTCTTGTAATAAGCCTAATCATGATGAGTCACATTTCTATGAGAAGATGGCTATGCCAAATAGGTTTAAGATTTGACCACTCTCCTTCAAAAGATCAACATTGATATTCCTTTTACTTCTCGTAGACCTTTATCATCATCATCACTAGAGTTAGATGGTAAAGATATGGGAAAGTTTCATGCACTATGTGACTACTATCCCTCATTGTTCTAGTTGGTTACTAGATTCAGGTGCTTCACACCATATGGCATCTTCTCAAGCTTTGTTCTCTTCTTTTGAGGCTTCTCCTACTCCACACATTTTGATGGGGAATAACATTGTTATGACTATATATGGGAAAGGTTCTATTGACATTGATGATGTTACTTTTCATGATGTACTTTGTGTTCCATCTTTTTCCTCTAACCTTCTCTCTATTTATCAAATTACACATAGTAGGATAGGGGAAATAGTTGAGTGCCAGCATTGGTTTTGGTTCTATTCATGCCAAGTTGTCTATAAGACAACTTTTGGCATTTAATTTATGCATGGGTATTTAATTTTAGTTGTGGTGTACTTGTGGCTCAACCTATATTTAATGTAAGGGATTTTATTTAGTTTGTAATGAGCTAGGCCAACTTGTGGCTTAGTTGAGTATAAGTAAGGGGTTTTGTGGAGTTTTTAGGGGAAGTTATCATTCTAGCTTGGGGATGGGGATAAAGTATAGATGTGGAATTTGAAGAGCTAGGGCTATAGCTTGAGAACTAGAGAGTTTTTTGGTGGACCTAAGGGCACAAATGTGGATTTTCTTAGTGTTCTTATTCAGCTGTGTATCTGGACTAGCTAGGATTGAGTTGTAAGTTGGATCTTGTTGGATCTTACAAAATTGATTTTGTAATTGTTGTTTGTATCTAGCCCTAACTTATAAGGCCTTATAGCCGAGAATACTGCATGTAATCAATTACATATATGAATAAAGAATTGTGATTTGGTATCGGATCTTGCATTATTGTTGTTTTGTTGTTGTATTTCCATTGTGTGGTTGTTTGTTGGGGGTTTGTACATCTCCTTTGGGCATTCTCCTACCTTGCACTACATCAAAGTTGTTTGTTGGAGGTTTGGACATCTCCTTTGGGGATTCTTTTGTGTTGCATTACATTAGGATTGTCTAATGCCCCCTCCACATTCATGAGAATTATGAATGAAGTTCTCAACGACTACATAGGCAAGTTTGTAGTAGTGTATCTAGATGATATACTAATCTATAGCAAGACAAGGAGTGAGAACTTAGAACAACCTGACATCATTTTCAAGAAGCTACATGAGGAGAAGTAGATGATCAACTTGGAGAAGTGTGAGTTCATCAAAACATAGCTAGTTTACCTTGGGTTTGTTCTAGCATATGTCCAAATGAAAATAGATAAAAGCAAAGTTGAAACTATCATGAATTGGCCTACTCCAAAGTCAAAAATAGAGATAAGAAGTTTTCATGGTCTTGTAGAATACTATAGGAAATTCATAAGACAATTTAGTGTAATTTGTGCTCCTATGTTAGATACTATCAAAGGAGGACTGAAAACCAAGTTTGTGTGGAATGATCATGCTAACAAGAGCTTTGAGTTGATCAAGGAAAAGATAGCTACTTAACCTATTTTAGTGTTACCAAGATTTGAAAGGCTTTTCACTATTGAGTGTGATGCTAGCAATGTAGCAATTGGAGTTGTTTTAAGCCAAGAGGGAAAACCAATAGCCTTTCATTCTGAAAAGTTGAGTGAAGCCAAGAGGAAATACTCATCCTATGACCTAGAAATGTATTTATTGGTCCAACTTCTAAGAAAGTGGAGGCATTATTTACTTCCCAAGGAGTTCATTGTGTATTCAGACAACCAAGCACTTAGTTTCTTGAATTCATAAGAAAAATTAAGTCATAAGCACATGAAGTGGGTTGAATACCTACAGGAATATATCTTCAATATCAAGCACAAGAAGAGTATTCTATACAAGGTGGCAAATGCATTGTCTAGAAGGACACTCACACTCCAAGAAATTCAGTTGAAGAGCATGGGGATAGATCATTCCAAGGATCTATACATATATGATGAGGAATTTTTTGACATATATAAGGTATGTGCTGAATACAAGAATCATTTTCATAGTAGGTATGCTAAATATACTTTACAAAGTGATATTTTGTTCAAAAGGAATTAGTTGTGTGTCTCTAGAGGCTCTATTAGAGAGAATTTGATACAAGAAAAGCATAATGAATCTTTGAGTGGTCATTTTGGGATCACTAAGACCCAAGATCTTGTTTCAAGGTTTTACTATTGGCCTAGAATGAATCTTGGTGTTAGGAGGTATGTGGAAAGTTGTGTCACATGTCAAAAATCTAAGGGCACTTCTACAAATATTGGTCTTTACTAACCACTACCAATCCCTACTAGGCCATGGAAATGTCTAAGCATGGATTTTGTAGTTGGGTTACCCAAGACAAGAGGAGGCATGGATAGTGTGTATGTAGTTATAGATAGGTTTAGCAAAATGGCTCACTTTTTGCCATGCAAGACCACTAGTGATGCCACTCACATAGCTTCCCTATTCTTCAAAGAAGTTGTGAGAATCCATGGGTTACCTATCAACATTATTTTAGACAGTGACACCAAGTTTATGAGTCATTTTTGGAAAACTCTTTGGCAAAGATTGGGCACCAACTTATCCTTTGGATCAACTCAGCACCCCCAAACTAATGGTCAAACCAAGGTTGTTAATAGGAGCCTTGGTAATCTCCTAAGATGTTTGACAAAGGAGTAAAAATAATAGTGGGATCAATTGATTGGACAAGAAAAATATGCCTACAATGACACCATGAATAGATCCACATGGAAGAGTCCATTTGAGATAGTTTGTGGACTACATCCTAAGGGTGTCTATGAGTTGAGAGATTTGAAAGATGGAGTGAAAGCAAGTGGTTATGCTAATAATTTTTCATATGCCATGAAAGAGGTTGATGAAATAGTGAGGAAAACATTAATAGAGAACACCATGAAACATAAGACAAAGGTGGATGAAAGTAGAAGGGTAGTTGAGTTCAATATTGGTGACTTAGTCATGGTGCATCTTAACAAGTCAAGACTAAAGAATAGATTCCTTCACAAGTTTTAGATGAAGAGGATACAACCCTATCCTATATTGGCTAAGTATGGTGACAATGCATTTAAGGTTGAACTGCCCAAAGATAGTGGACTGTCACCAATATTCAACATTGTAGGCTTAGTCCATTACAAGGGACCACAGAAAGAAGTGGATCATACTCTTTAGGAAGTGGTCAAAGATGTAACATATCTTCATTTACCTTCTGCTACAACTTCAGGACTAGATGATATATTAGACACAGGAGATTAGAAGAAGACTAGAACAAAGGAATACAAGGAACACTTGATAAAGAAGCATGGACATAGGGATGCTGATATAGTATGGATAAAGGAATTAGAATTCAAAAAGTTGGGGATTGATGCAAACATCCTCAATCCAAGGGTGGATTGATCTTTTCATTTTGAGGAGGATGGTGTAGGAGCACACCTAGGAAACCTCCATTATTTGGTTAATTGTTGGATTTTACTTGACTCTAGCCAAGTCAAGAGCATAGGCTAGTTTTTTTTGGACCTAATAAGGTCATTTTCATTTTTGGCTAGGTGAGTTATTCATTACAACTAAGGTCACACATATAGCTGTTGTTACTAGTTATTTCAATTTCTTAGTGTTTAGAGGTAATAGTGAGTTTGAGTCTTTGAATGTGTCCTCACACATAGGATAGGTAGGAAAGATGCTTTAAGGTGATTTATGATGTTTATACATTGACCTAGAGGGGTTAGAGGTCCTAGAAACAAGGGAAATGGCATAAGTTCAAGGATGCCAAATGTTGCTAAAAAGTTGTCATGACAACATTTGCAATTTATTTCAAATGTGGCATGCAACTTGGTTACCTTGGATCCCCTAAATATAAGGAGTATAAAATCCATTAAGATGGCCTAAAAACTAGGGAAAAGGCATCTATTACTAATGAAAGGCTCAATCTTGAAGACGAGAGGGTATTGTAAGAAGTTTTTGAAAGAAATATAGTGACTGTGATTGTGATTAATAGTGCAGACTAAGCATTTTCTTCTTAGGTTATGATACATGGATTGAAGGAATAAAACTTACATTGGATTCATGTAATAGGATTATTTTGAATGTATAGTTAGTTTAGTTTCTTTAGTAAATTATTTTGTATACAACCTGTTCACTAGATCTGTTCTGACCAGTTTGTGAAGAAATGGATCACCCATTAAATCTAACCAGGGGAAACACCTGAGGGTAGATGGAAAGATTATAGGGATTCATTAATGTACATATTTATAGGATTTGGAGTTGTGAAAGTTAGGGAGGCTATTTTTAAACTCAATCCCTAAGCGAGCTAGGAAGGCTAGGTTATAGGTTTGATAGTGCTAAAACCAATGTTTAGGTGTAGGGAATGAAAGGGAGGTATGGAACAAGTATAGTTCTAGTAAGGGGATAGTCATACCTTTACATATCCTAGAGATTGAGTTCTTACCAATGCATTTAGGTAAGTTTTCAAACAAGTTTGTTGTCTAGTCCTAGGAAATAGGCCTTTTAGTCCTATTTGGCCTACATAATAGGAATCACTTGTACAAAAAACTTAAGGTTTTAAGACCTACAAAATATTTTAGGGAATCCAAAAGGGTGTTTGAATCTAGAGTTTATTTTTTAGGTTGTTTGGAAATTTTTTGCAACAAAGAGGAATTAGTGGATTACTAGGTTTGGGCCTAAATAGGCTTCTTGAGTAAAAAACTTGAAATCATTAAGGAAGAGGTATAAAGATCTTTCCAAATGACCATAAATGAAAGAAAGTGGAGTGATATCATGATTTTGGATGACCTTGCAATGAAGGATGAAGTTAGAAAGAAAGTTGCACTTAGAACCCTCTAAGTGTGTGTGAAGAAGAGTAGGATGAAGTTAGAAAGAAAGTTGCACATAGAACCCTCTAAGTGTGTGTGAAGAAGAGTACTAAAATTAGTGTGTTAGTCTTCTGAGGGTAAGCACAAAGGATCAAACTCTTGGAGAGGAGCTTGGAATGGTGTTATTTAATCATCTAAAGCAATCAAGGACCTAGGTGGACTAGGTGCCAAGAAGAGACAACTAGGTCTCTTGAGGAGTAGTGCAAGCAACCCTTGGAACACACATCAATGGAAATTATGAATGTTCAAGATGTTCAAAAGATAGAGTCAAAGTTTTTTGCAAAATCTATGATTGAGAAAATACAATGAAGATCTAATGATGAAGATTAAAGAAGAATAAGGATGGACACAAAGTTATATGAAAGCTCTATTTTCTTAGTGACTAGATTCGTTATATTTGGCATGGGTTTAAACAAAATTGACAATTGTGATGGCAATAAATGGAAGGATCTGGAAGCTTGAAGACTACTATTTAAGGAGATGTTCAAGACAATTTTTTATTGTTGATGAGGTTGATGGTTGAATGTTCATTTATGTGGAAATTGTTGCGAATGCAAAGTATTAAAATAATTGTTGAAGAATAACACAGCAAGGTGAAATGTGTAGAGTAGAGGAAAGATAAGAGAAGAGTTGGTGAAAATGAAGGTGTGAATCAATCAATGAGAGATTAGAAGGAGACCAAGAAAGAATGGAGATCTGAACAAGAAAGGTAGAATTATTTTTAATAATCATTTCTATTGTTACTCTCTAACCATTGTAGCATAAAATCTCAAAAATCAAGTAGACTTAATAAGTCTTTGAAATTCTATATAGTAGTATCAATTATTGATATGTGTAAGTCCTTTAGAGCTGGACACTCTTTAGACATGATCAAGGAGTAATAAAGGTCTAGATGATCTTTTGGTTAAAAACCTCTGACCATGTCACATTAACAATGTGTATGTAAACCTTGGACAAGGTTGGCTCCTCATAGAGATCACTTCAAAAGAGTAAAATTTTTGGGTTACCAGTCCCAGGTGGTTTTTCCCTTTACAGGGTTTCCACATTAAAATCATGTTGTCAAATGTATGATTGTTATTTGAGTTGAAAGTCATTTTACTATCTATTTAAATATTCCTACAACTCAGTAAAATCTAGGTAATAAATAAGTTATTTTACTAATACTTGGTAATGCAAAGAATAGAGAATTAAAAGTTTGAATTGGGAAGTTGGATGAGATCATTGAATATTTATTATTGATGTTTATGAAGTTTGAATTGTTACTAAAGTGTTTAAGGGACTGTATCATAATTTGACATAAATAATTCACCCTCCCCCCTCCCCCAGTTATCTAACAATTGGTAATAGAGCACAATTCTTGGAGAAAGAATTTTAAAGGAAATTGAGAAAAAGATCAAAGATGTATAAGAGAGAGATACCAAGGTTGAACAAGGAGATATTTTTCACATGTACAGATAGAATAAAATTGTAGCTATTTGAAATTGGAGATAATGTCATAGAGTGGTTAAAAAATGAATACACTACACCTATTATCCCTTTGACTATAGAGAAAATGAATGAGAAGAGGAATCACAATAGCCCAATAACTAAATGATGTTAGAGTTTGATGATATCAAGAACTACACTATTGCTAAACAAGTGCAGGATAAATTTGAAGTTGTACATGGAAAAGATGATAATGTGTTGAGACCTAAAGAAGAAAGAATGAGAGGCAATTTTGGTGACATTAGAATGAAAGAAGGTAAGAATGTTTGACAATATGTGAACCAAATTAAAGTTGTAAGTACAATCAGAGCTATTGGAGGAACAAGCAGTGATTCTAAAATTGTAAGAAAAGTTCTCAAACGTCTTCTATCTATTTATGGTATACAAGTTTCTTCAATTCAAGAAATTAGAGCAATACCTGGTGTTGATTTGATACTTGATGGTCTGGTTGATTGGTTGATTGCACTTGAGTTGAGAAATTATGATAAAAGTATGGTTACTATAGGAAATGCATTTAAGTCTTAACTAACCATTAGTAATTCAAAGAAAGAGAATAAAAAAGAAGAAGAAAGTGAGTCTGAAATTGAAAATGATTTGGATGAACTTGAAGCATTTCTTGCAAGAATTTTATGAAGAGGTAAAGATAAATACAAAGGTAAACTGACCTTGATTTGTTTCAAGTGCAATGAAGTTGATCATTTTTTTGTTGAGTGTCCTAACAAAAGTAAGAGTGTCATAAATTATAAGAAAGATCACAAGTACATAAAGAATAGATACTACAAATACAAAGGCAAGAATTTATACTACATTGTTGAGGAAGAGCACACTAAGTCCATTTTTTATGATGAAAAATAAATAGTTGAGATGGTTTATGTTGTAGTAAAGGAAGATCCCAACAAAGAAAGGTATGAAGATCAAAAAGATATTATTTCACACGTAAGAAAAAATGATACATGGATCATAGATAGTGGATTCTCACATCATATGACTTGTGATATAGGAAAGTTTGATAAACTTGAAGAGAATGATGATGGTGGAACTATTAAGCTAGGTAATGATGTTTTGTGTCCAGTAAAAGGTAGAGGATCTCTAATGCTAAATGATAAAATATGGTGTGACAATTCTTATTGGGTACTGTAAGCACCTAAAAATGGTCATCTAGACTATTAACCCCCTTCTCAACATTTTGGCTAATTTAATTAATCATTTGCCTAGACTAAATTGCTAATAATCAGTTCATTTGATTATAACCTATAGTTTGACTATGCTATCCTAAGTTCATTATTTGATTAAAAGAACATGTCCCATTTTAATTAAATAAAAAACCCCATTCTTCTAACCCACTTAAAGTGCACACATTAAGTCCTTTTTCTATTTTACAATTAAAAGTAAAGGCTTGTGAGACTTTTTTCTTATATGACAAGTCAACTTATTTTCTATTGGTTGACTTGTGTGTGCACATAGATCCCTCCCATTTTCAAATTCAACTGTTGATCATCCACCATCTCAATCTTGATCTCTACCATCTATGCGACTTTAAAAGGGAGAGAGCTTTCCCCTCAAAGGATCCATCATCATTAGAATATAATTATGCTATAGGTTTTCTGATAGGTTTCTTGGAGCTTTGAGGAGAACATTCTATTTCTTGTCTTCATTCTTGCATTCCATCGCATTTAGCTTAAGATCTTATGGTATGTTAGTATAGTTTCATAATAGCTTAGTTTCCTTTGTTATAATCTAGTTCACATAGAATAATATTTGGATTGTAACACTCTCATCATTGTTTAGAATAGCTACATTTTTGCATTCTCATCCTAGTATAGTTTCATTCTTGCATTTGCATAGAGTTCTTTGACACTAGTATTCTTGCTCTTATCTAAAGAATCTCCCATCTCATGGTTTACTAGCAAGGTTTGCATTCTTAAGGCTTATCTGAGAGCCATTTTATGCTCATTTACATACTTTTTGCACTCCTTGACTAGGGAGCTCTAAGCCGCCATTCAAGCTTTCCAATCTATAGAAAACCTTGGATAGAATGGTTTAGGGAAGTGCACTTTTTCTTAGTGAAAATTTTTTGGCACCCACCATGGGGTAGAATAGTGGGTTTTGGCCTCTCTTTTGTTGTTTTTGTCACTATTTTCATTTACTATCCTACACTTTTCTTTTTTTAACAGTTAAAGTTTTAGATGACATTTTTCCAATTTTGTACAATAGTTCACATTATTGTTGTGCGATACTTTTTTTGGAAATTGTGTTGCATGGCCATACTGGGTTCTAATGCCTCTATATACAAATTTCTATAGTTTGGTTGAAGAAGAAATATCACACAAAGAAGTTCTATCATGCGACTACACTATAAAGTATCGCATGATAGTCTTCTAGCGAAAACTATTGCTTGACAGGGATTTGCTTACTGTTTGAGGTGTTTTGGGTCAATTTTCAGCTTCTGCTTCCTGATTGCTGGTTTTGTGGGTCTATTACTATTTTCTAGAAGTCTATTTATAGATTTATTTTGTTTTTAAAGCTAACCCATGGTGCTAATGATTGTGTTTGCAGGTTGCCATCTTGAAAGCCTTAAACATTACTTAAAAGAATGCATGTCAAAGCTCCAAATGCAAAAGGGTTACTAACAGTTGTTTACAGGGCTGCCAAACACATAAAAACCAATTTATTTATTTTTTGTTTCATGTGCAACATATACTAGTTGTTCATTTTTAGGTACATTAAACTTGTAACTGAGGTTCTTTGGTGATAGGAGAGTATGTTCTTTACCCTTGCGGTGAATCAAAAATCTTGATCCACCTTTGGATTTCAAAAGCAAGAGGGAAATTCAATCTTCTTGGCATGTTTGGGGGAAGCAATCAAGGTAGGAGAGTATGCTCTTCACCCTTGAGGTGAATCAAAAATCTTGACCCTTGAGAGTGGATCCATTTTGTGGTAGTTAGGATCCTTTAGAGGGCTTGCTCTCAGACAACTGAGAGAAGTGACCCAAGTGGGGACAAGAAAATTACTTGGCTCTTCCAACCCACTATAAACTCAAGGCTATTAAGGATACAAAACATTGGTAGATGTAGTGTTTGTCTTCGCCTAGTGTGATCGCTTATGGGATTTTGACCATAGGGAGAGCACTAGGCAAGAATGTTAAAGGTTCTCTTGTGATCATGAGATCTATTACCCACCACAATGTGGGGTGTCCCTTAATTGGGTGCAAGAGGAACACTATGAATGGAAGCCCTATCTAGAAACCCTAGGTTATTAGCCACCCTATTTTGCCACTCAACTTCTTAGTGTAAGGATCGATCCTAGTGGACTACCCAGATCACACTAAGATTTACACTCACCATATGTGTTCCCTTGGTTATGCTTATGACACTTCTATGACAAAGCCAATATCTATTGTGGGTAATCACTTGGTGTGAGGCGAAGGAGCATCAAGCACGGGCCAAGTTGTTGAGTAATGAACCATGACCTTAAGGTAGATTACTTGGCTACTATTTTTGAATGTGTTAACCAATGTTAACATTCTTGCACATCAAACAATCTCAATAATATTAGTAGAAAGGTTGTTATCATATTAAAAGTGCATGTTGGCAAGGTTGTTTTTACCTTTGTTCAATTGTTTGAGACATGTTAAAACACTTACTGTTTGCAAACCTTGCTGATAATCGACACGAACTAGAAACATACACTGTCTGATTTTAAAAATACCTAATTATAACAATTGAAACACAAATTTTGGAGTCAAAATTAGTCTTTTGTACACACAAATTGGCACTTTATCACTTGGTCTCTGAAGAAATATTGCACGACTATAATTTTCCAAAATTGTATCACCCACATGTTATGAGTTATATCATGCTTATATACTAAAATCTATCTCACCACTTTGTGTGAACTATCATCTATAAGAAAAGTATCGCCCTCCTGTTCTAAAGTGTATTGCACAAAATTTTATGTTGTCTTATTGTTGCCTAATAACTGAGAAAGTACTACCTGGAACTATTTCTTGCCAAAACAACATCTACATTCTTGTTTTTCTAGTCTAGGGTGCATCACTTCCATCTCCTTGGTCTTGGTTGCACATCTGTATGTTAGGAAGTTGTCCTAGGTTGAAATATGGGTTTAGTCTGTTAGATGTAAGTCTTGAAACATCATTGATAAATCACTTATCAAAATTCAGTTACTATGCTTTTTAAACTACTTGCTCGCTCGCTAGGCTCGAGTCACCAGTGTTGTAAGTTCTTGAGCATTGTTTGACAAGCCATCCATCACACTTTGACAAGTGACTAATCTTGATTATAAAAGATTCAAATCTAACTTACTTTTCTCATCCTATTAAAAAAAATACAAGTCCTTACATGTTGGTTACAACTATATTTCAAGTTGGGAGTAGTAGCCATACCTCTTTTTTTTTCAAACAATTACAAACCCCACCTAGATGTCTCAGGGACAGCCTTGTGTGGAAGACCCTAAGTCTATTGAAACACAAATAGCTAACATTAAGCATAATCCACTTTACAATCTTGAAAACCCATTCGATACACCTTATGAGACACCTAAGGGTGAAAATGGTTTGGTCACCATGGTACACCTTGATGAAGTCCAACGTCATTTAGAGGAACGAGTGTGTGAAAATCAAAGGATCTTAGAATCCATGTACACTAGAGAGAAAGAACATCAACAAGCTGAAAACAATAACCATACCTGCCATGAATGGAATATGGGGACTTGCTCTCAAAATCCTTTTGATGTCAATGATGGAAACAACACACCTCTAAGAACTCCTAGAGTCACCATGGGCGCATGCTCTTCTCATCATGAAAGTGATGAAGAAGTAACTAGCGAAGATGTTATAAAATTCCAACAAGATGGCTTTGCTAAAAAATTGATGCTTAGAGCTTTAAAGGAAAATAGAGACCAATACTTCTGATACATGGTAGCAAGAGGATGGAAACTCCCTCAAGATTTTGATATAGAGCATATAATTCCAAAACAAGAACCCACTGAAGCTAAAATATTAAGAGAAGAGATACAAGAATTGAGAAAACAATTTACACAATTACAAGCTTCAAAAGAACCACCCAAAACTTCATTTGTTCAATCAATATGTGCACTTCCATTTGATAGGAGTCTTTACATGCTACCATTTCCTAAGGATATAGAGGTTCCTAAGTATGAGAAATATGATGGCAGTGGTGATCGTCATGATCATGTGACACATTTTTATGCTCTTAGCATGGATTTTATGCATGAAGACACCTTTCTTATGAGGTTATTCCCTAGGAGTCTAAGAGGGAAAGCTATGGAATGGTTCACCAAATTGAGTCCTCCTATTAAAAAACTTGGCAAGCTTGCACAACATTTTATCCAGCAATACTGCTATAATATTCAACATACTGTAATAGTGTCAGACTTATTCAACATCAAACAAAAATTGGGAGAACCTTTTGCAACATATCTTCAATGATGGAGGTCATTATACTCTCACTATCCCCAACAAGTTCTTGAGGCTAAAAAAATTGATATTTTTGTTAATACACTCATACCAAAATTATACTTTGATATAAGGAAATAGCTATTCACATCTTTCAATGCCATGGTTGAGAGTGGGTATCATATTGAAGATGTTGCTATCAAAATGGGTGATATTGTCATAAACAAAGATAAGAACAAAAATGGAAATGGTAAAGACAAAGGTAAACTTTGGAATAAAAACAAGTATGTTGTCAATGATGGAGCAGTGGAAACTCCTGAGACCAAGGAAGCCTCATTTAATCTTTTCACTGCCATCTATGCCACAAAGCAAAAAGAAAATGTGAAACCACAAACACTTGACAAGAGCTCTAAGTTTACCAAGAAATTATGTGTTTATACACTAATGGTTGAGCCCTATGAAGTGGTCTTGAAAACTCTAATTGAAAACAAGTTGATTACTTTTCTAGATAATTCTCA
Source organism: Cupressus sempervirens (assembly GCA_028749045.1). NCBI lineage: Eukaryota > Viridiplantae > Streptophyta > Pinopsida > Cupressales > Cupressaceae > Cupressus > Cupressus sempervirens. The sequence goes on from CM053787.1 coordinate 318,223,897, forward strand.
ACCCTATGACCCACCCATCAAACCCTCGTGGTGGAGAGAGGATCACATCTATAGTTATCATCGAAGCAAGGGTCACAACACTAAAAATTGTTTTAAGCTCAAAGATGTAATTCAAGATGTTATTGAGGAAGGCAAAGTTGTCATAGATGATCTTGCCAAAAATGTTGATCACAAAGATTTTAAGCAACCCTTACCAAAATATGAGAAGGGTGAAACCTCTAAAGCAGCTAAAAAGAATCATGATGCCAAGATTACATATGCTTATGTTGACACAGATAATGTTATAAGTATGCTTGAGCCCATTGAGTATTTATGCATGGCAAGTTATAATGATGACAACCGATATGTAGATGAACAACCTAAATTTTTCTTTAAAATGTGCAATGTTCCTCAATACCATAATGAATCTAGACCTAAGGTGGTACTCTGGGTGATCAATTCTTTTTCATCACAAAGTCTACCACTTAATGATGTTACTAGGGGCAATCTAAGGTTGTTCTAAAAGCTTCCTAGGATTCCAAGAATACTTGATCTTCTAAACAACCAATCACTTCCAAGATCTCTAACTATGACCTTGTTAGTCAATTATAGTATACCTTGGCTCAAATTTCTATTTTTGAGTTGTTAGAGTTATCTCCTTTTCACAAGGATATCCTTTAAAAAGCTTTACGCTCTACCAATGTTCCCATTGATATCAATGCAAAACAATTCAAAGCTATGGTGAATCATATCTCTTCACCTCATCACCTCACCTTTTTTGAAGAAGATGACTAAGCTCTAAGTCATCCCCACAACCTTGCTCTCCATGTCAAAGTCCAAATCTTTTGTACTCATGCTCACTGAGTCTTGATAGACAATGGTGCAGGCTTAAATAATATTTCCTTTAATGTGATCCAATAGTTGGGCATGTCAGAATTTGCTATTGACCCTAGTTGCAAGATCACCATAAAAGCTTATGATGAGGTTGAAAGACCTTTCAAGGGTCTGATTATGCTACTAATTAGATTTGTTCCAGTGGAGAAGGATGTTGTTTTCCAAGTCCTAGATATACCCCTTGTATATAATTTTTTGTTGGGATGACCATGGATTCATTACATGCAAGTGGTGCCTTCTACATACCATCAGTGCATCAAGTTCCCTTTTAATGGTACCGAAGTAGTTGTCCCCAAGGACAACTCAATGGCCATCAACACATTGTCTACTACTGAAACACTAGCTCTACACAATTTCTCTTGTCATGAGCCAACACCATCTCTTACAAATTGTGAACAAAAAATGAAAGCAATGAGTCTTGGTATGGGTGAATACACTTTAGACTATGTTGCTGCTATACCTATTTCCCCTCAGTCTTATGGGAAGTTGTCTACAAGAAAGAAACCTTCTGCATCTACCATGACTCTTTTTGGCACTTTTGTATAGTCCTTAGTTCCCCTAGAAGTAGAAAAAGAAGAACAAGCTATTAAAGATTAGCTATATAGGGGAGAGGAAGATGAAGAGGATATTATAGTCACCACTCCCATTTCTCCCAAATGATATGGAAAAGGATATAAGATGCTTGCAAACATGGGCTACCAAGGTCATGGGTCCTTAGTTGGTAACAAAAAATCTCTAGCTAAACCTTTAAGTCATACTCAAGGTTGTGATGCTCGAGACACTACTGGCCTAGGATTTGGGATAGAGAATAATATGCTAGTGTTTACTCAAAATGTGCCCATATCTAGTGAATCAGAGGATGATGATTCTCCCTTTGTTGCATCCACTTCACAAGATGAAGACTTTATACCTATAACTTCTCTTCTTTGGGGAGAAGAAACATTCACCACTAATAATAATGATGAGGCTTCCACCTCTAGACAACTAGAATAGAATGAATTTGACTCTGAAGATTTAAATAGAGGATGGATTAGAAAAAATATTGCATGTCTAATTACTAGAGATCATAGTACAAACTCTCAAGAGTATGAATGGGAAATTTTATCAGACGCCTCTTGTGAACTCAAGTTTGATGTCATTCACACTTACGCAATTCAACCAAATGCGGTAGATGAGTCTAGTGTAGGGTCTGATGAGTTTGGCTCACAAAATGCTTTAGTGGGCCATGCTAGTCCCTCTAGGACTATTCCTAATCTAGATACCTTTGAAAAATTCACTATAGGCTCAACTTCACATGTCACTAGAGATGACTCTTTTCACATCAATAACCTTTAAGCTTCTACCTCACTCTCATTAATTCATCCTGATCTCATAGACTTGTCCATTCAACATCAGACACTGAAAATACAGTCTTTCCAAAATGACTATGAGATCACTTGTTACCTAAATGCCATTGAACCTATCACTTCTTCCACTAGTGAACCCATGATTCACATGACATAATCATATATCAAGTACCTTAGTCATAAAATCAAAAGAAAAAATAAACGGTCAAATGATGAAAACCACATTATGGGGATATCTGAACCTAAAAATGGTAAAAAAAAAGACGTATCTAATGGTGAAATCCTATTTGAGGCACCTATGAATGAGGTACTTGGTAGTCTGCCAAGACATTTTCAAGATAGATTATTGATTCTCATTGAGCCTATATAGCCAATCAACTTGGGGACAGAGGAATCTCCTAAAATTATTCATGTAGCTCAATCATTATTAGCTAAATAAAAGAGGCAATTTGCCCAATTTTTTCAAGATAAAAAGATCAATTTCACATGGACATACTCAGACATGCCTAGGCTTGACACAGATCTTATCATGCATCATTTGTATATTTCTCCTGATATCAAGCCTATTAAAAAAAAATTGAAAAAGATGCATCGACATGTAGGTTTGTTGGTGAAGGCAGAATTGGAAAAACTTTTGAGTGCAAATTTTATTAGAGAAATCAATTATACAGAATGGATCTCCAACATTGTACCTATATCCAAACATGATAAAACCATCTGAGTTTGTACTAATTTTAGAGATCTTAGAAAAGCATGCCTCAAGGATGATTTCCTGATACCAAACATTGATATGATAGTGGACATGACTGCGGGGTATGAAATGCACTCCCTTATGGATGGGTTTTCTAGGTATAATCAAATTAAAATAGCTCCAGTTGATCAAGAGAAGATAGCCTTTACATGTGCATGGGGTACTTTCTATTGGAACATCATGACTTTTGAGCTCAAGAATGCTAGTGCTACCTACCAAAGAGCAATGACCACCATATTCCATGATATGATGCATAAAAACATGGAAGACTTTGTTGATGACATATTGATTAAATCTAGAACAAGAGATACACATCTTGAAGACCTTAGTTTGACATTGGACCATATGGAACAATTCCAACTTAGGGTAAACCCAAAAAAGTGTGCCTTTGGTGTCACTTCTAGAAAATTTCTAGGCTACATTATCTTAGCAAAAGGTATTGAGGTTGATCCTAAAAAGATCCAAGCTATCATGGATATGCCTCCTCCAAAAAATATCAGTCAACTTAGAAACCTACAAGGACGTCTACAATCCATAAGCAGGTTTATTTCTTAATTGGCTAATAAAGCTCAACCTTTTAACAAGAATTTGCACAAAGGTTCTACTCATATCTGGAATGACGAGTGTCAACAAAGTCTAGATCAAATCAAAGAGTACTTATCAAAACCTCCAGTTTTGATGCCACCTATTCTAAGCAAACCTTTGATCTTGTATATCTTTGCTACAACTTCTTCTCTAGGAGCGCTATTAGCCCAAAGTGATGAGATTGGTAAAGAATAGGCTATATATTATATTAGTCAAACTTTGATTTCTTATGAGATGAACTATACCAACATCGAGGAAGCTTGTCTCATAGTGGTCTTTGCTTGTCAAAAACTTTGAAATTACATGTTGGCACATATAGTCCATCTAGTTGCTAAAATTGATCCTTTGAAATATTTGTTGAGCAAAGCTATGCTCATTGGTCGTGTAGCTAAATGGATGATGATTCTTTTAGAATTTGACATTTAGTATGTCAAATGTAAAGCCATCAAAGGACAAGCTATAGTTGATCAACTAGCTAATTTTTCTCTAGAGGATACAACACCCATACAAGCTGAATTTCTAGATGCCTCAATTATGTACATCACTAAGAGAGCTTGGAAAATGTTCTTTGATGGTTCTCACACACAAAATGGAGCTAGAGTAGGTATATTGCTTGTTTCCCCTCATGGATATATGATTCCCAAATCTTACAAACTCTTATTCCCTTGTACAAACAACATGGCAGAATATGAGGCTTTAACAAATGGGATCAAGATTGCTCTTGAATAGAGAATAACTAAATTTCATATCTACAAAGATTCCCAACTTGTTATTAACCAAGTAAATAATGACTATCAAATGAAAGATGACGAGTTGATACCCTACAAAAAGGTAATATATGCTCTAAGGAACTACTTCACCTTTGTGATATTTCAGAAAATTCCTAGAGAAAAAAACAAAGTTGCTAATGCTATGGCCACTCTGGCATCTACTCTCCAACTAAAAGAACATGAATCTCAATTTGAGTTCCTAGTGGAAGAATTGTGCCATCATGCCTATGATTCCTTTGATAATCAAGTGATCTGCACCATTCCAGGTCATGATTCCTCCTGTTATGCCACCATCTTCTCTTACCTACGTGATCAAATTGTTCCTGAGAACTTCATGCACAACCAAAAATGACAATTCCTTTGCAATGCCTCACATTACATTTTGGGCTCTAAAAACTTGTATAGAAAGGGTCTAGATTGAACATTGCTTAGGTGTTTAGAGCTAGAAGAGTCTGAAAAGCCACTTGCTAAGGTCCATGATGGTATTTGTTGGGCACATTCTAAAGGCCTTGCACTTTCTTAGAAGCTACTTAGAGCGGGTTATTACTGGCCAACTATGCAAGCTTATGTTGTTTGTTATGCCAAGTCTTCTAAAAAATGTCAACTCCATGGTAACATAATTCATGCTTCTGCACGTGATTCGATTCCTTCTATGAAATATTGGCTATTTCAACAATGGGACCTTGAATTGGTTAGAAAAATTCACCCAAGTTCATCTGGTGGTCACAAGTTCATCATTACAACAATTGAGTATTTCACTAAATGGGTTGAAGCTATGTCATTATCTGTTGTTATAGGCAAACATGTTGCCCTATTTATATTAAACCACATCATTTGTTAATATGGTATTCCTTCCTCTATCATCATTGATAATGGAGGACAATTTAAAAATAAGGGCCTAAGGCAACTATGCAAGAAGTCTTGGACCAAACAACACTGGTCTTCTACTTATTACCCTCAAGGGAATGGCTAAGCAGAGGCCTCCAACAAAATAGTTCTGAAAATCTTGCATCATACAGTGCATAAGTCTGGGAAAGATTGGCAACTATAGATAAATCCAACACTTTGGGCCTTCAAAACTACCATTCATACTCCTATAGGGGCCACACCCTTTTCTTTAGTCTATGGTTCCAAGGTCATTCTCCCATTAGAAGTAGAGATCCCCTCCTTTTGAGTCTCTTTACATGGGTTGATAATTGATGAAGACCTCAGAGCCATGCAAATATAGGAATTAGAGACTCTTAATGAGCATCATCAGGAAACTTTTGATCACGTGAGGATTTATTAGAAGTGCATGTCTACTCAATATGACAAAAAGGTTCATCCACATGAGTTTCAAGTTGGTGACCTTGTGCTTAGAGAAAATCTAAAAAATCAACAACATAGAGAGCAAAAGGGAAAGTTTGAACCCAATTGGTTAGGCCCATACATTATCATAGCAACATTTGGGTTTGGTGCTTATCAACTATCTACTCCTGAAGGTGAAGAGCTTGCACAACCTATTAATTTCCTACACTTTAAAAAGTTCTATGCTTAAAGGCTTATTGCTCAGCTATCTTCTACATAGTTATGATCCTAAAAAAATCCTAAAAATCAGAAAATGTCTTGAAAAAAATGAGCATCTTAGTGAAAACCTAGCAATAGGCACTTTGATGTATCACCAAAAAAAATTCAAAAATTCAAAAAAATACAAAAAAATTGAAAAAACCCCTAAAAGAAATAAAAATAAAAATCTGCCAAGTGGTGAAAACCTAGAAACAAGCGCTACTTGAGACCCTTGCACCTATTTCTATCAGTCTCAATCACCCATTTTGCTACACATTTCCTAGCTTGGGATTATTTCTTGTCTTCTTCTCGGGGACACCATGGCTTAGCCTATTGAGGTATTCTTGTGCATTAGGGTTTCTTTGACAACTCACAAAATAGTGTTTTGCAACACCACCCCCACCTTGACATTAAGTGTTTCTCAACACTTTTTAGATATTTTACCTATGGTCTCCGATGTCATGATATTTCTCACTATCAAAATCAAGTCTTGAAGAAATGGCCAAGTAACTTACAAACATGCACTTAAACACTTGAATGATTGAGCTATCCTGATCTTTATCTACTTTGTGTGATGTCTATGACAATTTATTTACTATGTAATGCTATACTAAAACAAACAAAAAAAGCAAACCAAGAACAAGCATAACGAACAAAAGAATTTTTTTTTTAAATAAATTTATAAATGATCTTTTACAAGAATAAGAACAATGATTGAGTCACTCTCAATTCGTAAACCTCAAAATAGAAGAAGATATCATCCAAATAAATTTCCATAATGATGTTAACATATAAAGAGTTCAGTACAATAATGAAGTATGATATCATTCTTAGACACCTATATCCAACATATGGACTCTACAAGTATCAAAATCTATTTCAAGAAGTAACTTCAACAATCATCCTTAGCTACTAGTTATTCAACTTGAAATACCTGAAACACACACAAAATGCAACACAATAGAAAGAGGGCTCAGTACATACTAAGTTAAAAAGTGTAGTCCACCTACATACATGTTAGAATAAACATATACAAAACCATAATGCAGATATCTGAACCACATAACATAGTGCAATTCTAAAATTAATATGCAAGAAGTAACCATCTTCTTAACAATGCAAAAATAAAACTCACACTAAGAATAACTAGTAAATGAATCATATATATACTGAGGTGTCATCACTATGGTGCTAAGATACTACATCTGTATATGGTAAGCTCATAGACAACACATAGTGGAATTCTCTATGGTACTCGTGAAATGATGTAATAGAGACTTGCCTTGTTCTCCGTACTTAACCTTACTAGTTTAAGTCATAGGTAAGGCCAATTATCTTTTGTATGTAATTAACCCACCCAATTCATCTTAAAATTATCACTGAATTAATTAACTGAATAGGATAATTTGATATTCAACCACCTCAATATACGTTCATTATAGCTATCCTTAAAATACACATCAAACAAATATCCTAAGAATGCACATGCAACGAATAACAGTCAGTTTTCACATGATATTACATTCTTCATCTTTTAAAAATCTCATCTTCTACTGTCAAATTTGAAAGTAAACTTAGGTTATTTTAACAACAGAAATAAATACTACAATATTATGATCTCGTAAATATAACTAAACTGTTACATCAGTTTAATGATATTTACCAGTCGTAATACTATACTACTTATTCCTACTATTATAATAAACTAAACTTATCCTTCGAAATGACCAAGATAATAAAACAATACACATATGATATTCTTGCTTTAAATGACATATCATCAAACACATATCATAAATCTGCCTCATAAATGAAACAACTTTCCATTTCAATTATAAATTGAAATACATCTATATAAATAGAAAGGATTTTGTTTCAAACATATTATCTCAAAACAATCCATAAATGCTATTAAGATACTTCATAGCATAAACTAAACATAATTGAATCCAAGTGAAGCCAATGCTTTAACAAATGATCCTTTACAATGTCATTGAATATTCAAATGTCTATTGAAGTTTTACCACTGTTTGACAATAAGCCACCACCCAACTATAACTACAACAGCATATTAAAATATAATATCTGAGATCAATTAAAAATGCAATTCACAAATATGCAAAGTAACTTACATCATGCCAATAACCAAAAGTAATTAGGATACAAATCCCTAAGCTATAAGAAGCACACAAACTGTTCACATAATGACCCTATCAATATTGCAATAACAAGATCTATCCTTGTCTTTGTTTATAAAAATAATGTCTTATTTAGTTACGAATAGTTTCACAAACAACAATTAATTATGACTCAATTACATCCTATTTTAATGGTTAGTTTATGCTATTGCAGAGAATTTTCTTCTTGAATAGAGGTTCCTTTTCACTATTTGACAAAATGTCATTACCATTAAATGTCACATATTGTTCGCTATGTTATTGTTTTAATATATAATAACCGAGCTATAGAATTCAAGCATACTATTTTTTTTAACAATGACATAACCCTCATTTTAAATCATTTATATCTTAAAAACAAAGTGATTGTGCCCTTAATCAGTCATGAGTCTACAACCTAATTCGAGCTCGTGTCTGTGACTGAACCACACATATCTATAAACTTTAAAATATGGTTCTCTCAAAGCTCAGCCCTGACAAAGCCAAATACCCATAAGCATATCTTAAACACTTGCATACTTACTATCGCAAGCAAGAAGCCCCGTCTGGGTTTAACTCAGAGAAAGAAATGTGTGTTTAGGGAAAATCCCAAACAAATATACATATAGCAACACCCAAATTAATACTTCCATAACTCCACATTCAAAGGTGGATATATACAGGGCTAAGCATTCCACATAGTGCCATGCTCTGCATATACCCATCCTTGAGTGTAAATTCACATCAAGAAAATCTAATAACCATTTGCAACATGCTAATCAATATCACAATGTAATTGTAAACAGAGAGAGAGAGTAGGGTAAGAAATTGCCCCTACATGAATACTGAAGATGGAAAATGCTCTACAATTTAACTCGATGCCAAAGCCGCAAAAGTTGAGTCAAAACTGGTAACAATCTCCACATAGCTTACACATATAACTCACAAATGACTTTACAATGGAGTGAAGCAGAAGAACCCAACAATAACAACAAACAATTTTTGATGAGTAACTCCATCGTGCTTAACCACATATGAAAGTTTCCCTTTCCAACAATACCCTTCATTATGTCGATACCTCAACAATAAGATCATAGATGTTAAGCCAAACAGAGAAATGCGGCCCAGTTTTTGGCCCATATTCTGCAAAAAACTTGACTCACAACAAGAAATGGCTAACCAAACCTTAAGTTCTATTATTCCTCATAAACAAGCATTCAATACCCATCAAGAATCACAGAGCTATGTATTTGGCAGTGCCAAAACCACCGCCATGGATTTGGCTTTCAAAACAATGAATATGTTCCCTCTTTCATGGCATTCAATACCCATTTAGGGTTACATAATACTTAAGAGGTAATTAAACCCTTTTTAAAAATAGAAAATGTTTATGCCCATCTCAACTTACGGTATTTAGCCCCTTTTTAATAACAAGTATATATATATGCAATGCAAACTGCGGTTCTTTTAAAAATAACAAGTTAATATAAGTCATGAAAACAAAACCATCTTAAGGTTATAAGTATTTAGAAGAATCTAATCCCTTTACAACATATGCCTATATGTTATACTAAAAACAAATCCAATGAAATAATTCAATTCCTTCTCAGTCACACACATACATAAATACAAGGACAAATTCTAAATATATACAACATATTAACATTCAAAAGCATTTGAAATGTCAAGTTAAACATACAATATATTTATTTTCTTTCCAAAGCATACAAACACAGAATGCAGTTTACAATGAGTTAAAAACATAATAAACATAATCGATACCCAATCAACATGCAATTATTTGTATGCCAGTTTCAAATCACAAAATCGTAAATCACCTTCACTGCTAATAACATAGTTCAAAATAGAAAATACATTTAGCATAAGTCTCATGATTCAAAGATAGTAATATAATCAAGTTCTTCAAAAATACAAACACAACAACTGAAAAGAACTGATAACAACAAGGTCCTAATTTGCAGAAAAACCTGAAGTACTGGTTAGGCATGACACCCTCCCCCACTAGGATTTGACTTTCTCCTGGAAGTCAGTAAACAAGAATGGATGAGCTGCTCTCATCATTTCAGCATCCTCCCAGGTAGCAGATGTTTCATCATTGGGGTCCCATAGAACCTTTACCTACCTTATTTCTCTCCCTCTTAAACTCATAGTTCTACTTTGTGTGATCTGCATTGGTTCCAGCATGATTTGACCATCCATAATCTGCAAATTTTTCCAATCAAGCACGTGAGAAATATCAGGTATATACTTATGCAAAACTGAAACATAAAATACATTATGAATGCATGAAAGACTTGGTGGCAAGGCAAGTTTATAGGCAACAGGTCCAATCTGTTCCAGAATTTCAAATGGACCCACGAATCGAGGTGCTAACTTGGATCCCTTTCCATAACGAATTGGACTCTTATGCAGTCTTACTCAGAGAAACACTTTATCACCCACCAAGAATTGACGGTCAATTCTATGCTTATCAGCATATTTCTTCTATCTATCTTGAGCAGTAATAAGGTGCTCTCTAATCCTTTTAACTTGCTGCTCCAAATCTTGCAACAAATTAGGTCCTAAAAGAGTCCTATCCTCCAAATTATCCCAACTAAGAGGTGTCCTACAAGGTCTACCATACAATGCTTGAAAGAGTGCCATACCTATGGAACTATGATATCCATTATTATAAGCAAATTCTACCAAGTGTAGATACTCCTCTCATTTATTCTATCTATCCATTACGTACATCCTAAGCATGTCTTCCAGAATCTTGTTGACACGTTCAGTTTGTCCATCTATCTCTGGGTGATAAGCTGAACTGAAATTCAGCCGAGTACCTAACTCTTGCTGCATGGATCTCCAAAGAGAAGAAGTAAACATTGGATCCCTATCAGAAATAATCTTTTTAGGAATACCATGTAACTTAACTACCTGCTCCATATATATCTTGGCAACTGTTGCTGCATTATAGGATGATCTAACTGGAATAAATTGGGAAACTTTAGAAAAATGGTCCACTACCACCATAATAGCATCATGCTTACGAGCTTTAATAGGCAATCTAGTAATAAAATCTATAGAAATGGTGTCCCATTTCCATTCTGGACTATTATGTGGCTGCAATAATCTCGCAGGGTGCTGATGTTCAGCCTTAACTCATTGACATTCCAAGCATTGAGCCACAAAATTTGCTATGTCTCTCTTCATTCTAGGCCAATAGTAATGCTGCTTAAGGTTAGCATGCATTTTCTTGACACCCGAGTGAGCCAAATATGGTGCTTTGTGGGCCTCAAACAAACCATATTTCTCGAATCACCCAACTCAGGAACATACACACTCCCTCTAAAAAGTAGTAAACCTTCAGAATTTATTGAATACCCCTCAAAACACCCTTCCAAGATGCTACCACTGTCAATAACAGCCTTAACATCCTAAAACCAATGATCTACGAAAAGGTTCTGTAAAATCTTATCCTTAAGATCCACTGTTAGGATCAAAGAAGATAATACATGTCACCTTTTGCTAAGTGCATCAGCAACAACGTTCTCCTTCCCTTGCACATAACTAATCTTGAAGTCATATTCATACAATAACTCCATCCATTTTCACTGCCTAACGTTGAGGTTTGGTTGTGTGAAAAGATATTGAAGGCTTCGGTGATTAGTATGTAACTCAAATCATTGACCCAAAAGAAAATGCCGCCACTTGGTCAAAGCATGCATGATCGCCACAAGTTCGAGATCATGAGTAGGGTAATTCACCTCATGACTCTTTAGCTTTTTGGACTCATAAGCTATAACACGTCCTTCTTGCATCAACACTGCCCCTATGCCATCCAAAGATGCATCAATACAAACCATGAACTCCTTAGCTAAATCAGGGACTGCCAGAACTGGTGCACTAGTCAAACATTCCTTAAGTTTTTAAAATGTTGCCTCACATTCCTCTGTCCACACAAATCTCTTCCCTTTTCTCTGAAGAGGTGTGATAAGGTGTGCTATTCTGGAAAAGTTTGACACAAATCTACGATAATAGCTTGCTAAGCCCATGAAACTTTGAACCTTGGACACATTTGCAAGTGATGGCCAATCTACAATAGCCTGAATTTTGGATGGATCTATAGAAATTCCATCCCCTGAAATGATATGACCTAAGTAACAAATCTCCAATTTGAATAATTCGCACTTCATAGGATTGGCATACAGTTTGTTCCCACGAAGGCATTCCAAAACTTGCTCTAAATGCTGGTCGTGCTCTTTAGCAGTGTTAGAATACACTAGAATATCATCTAGAAAAACCAATATGAACTTGTCTAGGAAAGTTCTAAGTGCACCATTCATTAGGCTCATAAAAATAAAAGGTGCATTTGTTAACCCAAAAGGTACTACTATGAATTCGTAGTGCCCATACCTGGTGCGAGAAGCTGTCTTATGACTATCAGCTTCCTGGATTCTAAGTTGATGATACCCGAATTTCAAATCAATCTTCGAAAAGACTCGAGCACCCTTGACTTGATCAAACAAGTCATCAATTCTAGGCAAAGGATACCTATTCTTAACAATGACCTTGTTTAACTGTCTATATTCTATGCAAAGTCTCAAGGAGCTGCCTTTCTTCTTGACAAAGATTATTGGAGCACCCCAAGGTGATACACTAGGATGAATTAAACCTTTCTCCAAAAGCTCCTCCAACTAAAATTTAAGTTCAACCAGCTCTTGAGCTGTCATTCTATATGGAGTCTTGGAAATTGGTTCCGTTCCTGGCACTAAATCAATTTGAAAATCAGTTTCTCTTCTCGAAGGTATTCCAGGAATCTCCTCAACAAAAACATCCGAAAAACTTATAAGACTGGATGATCGAGAGAAGAACCTTTAATCATGGAATCTTCTAAGTCGTTTACTGATATGGCAAACAAACTAAAGCCTTTTCAAGCACACCTTGCCAATTGCTTGGCAGAAATTGTCTGCAAAGAGATGGGTCTCTTGATTCCAACAATAACCCTAGCTGATCTAACATCATCCAAACAAGTAATTGTCTTATCCTTACAATCCATAATAGCTTGATGTTGTTCTAACCAATCCATCCCCAAAACTATGTCATATGATCCTAAAGGTATCACCCTAAGGTTCATTGAAGCAGTAAAAGGTTTCATTTGAATCTTACAATTAGGAGCAACAATATCAGCATTCACCCTAGAACCTGATGCTAACTCCACTTGCCATCTATTCCTTGCCCTAACCAAAAGAATTCCACTATATGAAACTAAAGCAGAAGAAATAAATGAGTCTGTAGCTCCAGAGTCAAATAAGATAGATACTTTCATACCTTGAGTATTACCTTGAGCTTCAATAATTGTGTTCTAGTGTTCGGCTTGCTTATGATCCAAGGTAGCACTCAACAGATTTCTTGAATCCCATGTTCTGACCAGAAAGACTAGGAGATGGATTATTACTCTGCACACTCTAAGGTGGTTGAGATGGTCTAGGCTATTCTGAACCCTTGGAGTTCTTATCAAACTACCTCTTCTTGAATTTCCCAACTGAAAATCTTGATTTCAAACTATTCTGAGGAGGCTTTTGATTCTTACAGACATTTCGGGTAGGTAGATCCATGCTAGTTTTGTATGAAGCCCCATGATAGCCAGACTTCATCTCAATCAGCTTTTCTCGCTCTGAAGCTTCTTGCTTAGACACAGGTCTAAAAGTTCTCACTTCCTCCCTGATCTTGGGCGTAAGCCCCCTGATGAAATGTTGTATCATGGCCTTATAATTTTTTTCCCAACCAAAATTTTTTTTAAGCTCGTAGAACCTACGTTCATAAGCTTCCACTGTAGAGCCAGACTGCATAATCTGAAAGAACTCCTTTGCACGGGCCTGATGCCAATATTCAGACATGAACCTCTCCTTGAAACGCTCTACAAAGAGCTCCCAAGTAACTAAAGAGATATCAATGCCAAGCTTCTCCAACTCCTATTCCCACCACAAGGAACCGAATCCCCTCAAATGCATAACCATCCATCTTACTTTCATGTTACTCAAGTAATGATGTAAGATAAAGCATCGCTCAATATTCAACAGCCAAGATTTTGCTGCTGTACCCTATTTCGTACCATAAAATAACAACCCTTTTACCTTGGAAAGATCCTTGAGTTGAGGTCTTGCCACTAGATCATCCTCTACAGGAAGGTTAATACCCTGCACAAGAGGTATCCTAACATTTTCTCCCCCACCAAGAATCTGGTTGTTAGTCTCAATATTATCAAGATGTTCCAATATCTGTTGAAGTACCATAGCTTGATCTGCCTAGTTATCCTGGTTGTTTCCAACCCCAGCATTCTGATCAAATTGATCATCCCCAACAATTCTTTGGTGCCTAGAACCTCTACCACGACCCCTACCCCTACCTCGACCTCTGCCAGCAAAGTTATCCTCAGGAATGCCGCATCCTCAAGCTCCTCTAGTGACAGGAGGCATGATAGCAACCTAAAAACAATTAACTGTTAATAATGCATTGATGACAAGAAAAACCCTATAACCCAAGAGTTTTGGTTATTTTAACCTGGCTTTGATACCAAATGTAATGCTATACTAAAACAAAAAAAATAAAATAGGAAACCAAGAACAAGCATAATGAACGAAAGAAATTTTTTATTTTTATTTATTTTTAATCATCTTTTACAAGAATAAGAACAATGATTGAGTCACTCTCAATTCGTAAACCTCAAAATAGAAGAAGATATCATCCAAATAAATTTCCATAATGATGTTAACACATAAAGAGTTTAGTACAATAATGAAGTATGATATCATTCTTAGACACCTATGTCCAACATATGGACTCTACAAGTATCAAAATCTGTTTCAAGAAGTAACTTCAACAATCATCCTTAGCTACCAGTTATTCAACTTGAAATATCCCAAACACACACAAAATGTAACACAACACAAAGAGGGCTCAGTACATACTGAGTTAAAAAGCATAGTCCACCTGCATACATGTTAGAATAAACATATACAAAACCATAATGTAGATATTTGAACCACATAACATAGTGAAATTCTAAAATTAATATGCAAGCAGTAACCATCTTCTTAATAATGTAAAAATTAAACTCACACTAAGAATAACTAGTAAATGAATCATATATATACTGAGGTGTCATCATTATGGTGCTAAGATACTGCATCTGTATATGGTAAGCTCATAGACAACACATAGTGGAATTCTCTATGGTACTCATGAAATGATGTAATACAGACTTGCCTTGTTCTTCGTACTTAACCTTACTGGTTTAAGTCATAGGTAAGGTCAATTATCTTTTGTATGTAATTAACCCACCCAATTCATCTTAAAATTATCATTGAATTAATTAATTTAATAGGATAATTTGATATTGAGCCACCTTGATATAGGTTCATTATAGCTATCCTTAAAATACACATCAAACAGATATCCTAAGAATGCACATGCAACGAATAACAGTTAGTTTTCACATGATATTACATTCTTCATCTTTTAAAAATCTCATCTTCTACTGTCAATTTTGAAAGTAAACTTAGGTTATTTTAACAATAGAAATAAATACTACAATATTACGATCTTGTAAATATAACTAAACTGTTACATCAATTTAATGATATTTACCAGTCGTAATACTATACTACTTATTCCTACTATTATAATAAACTAAACTTATCCTTTGAAATGACCAAGATAATAAAACAATACACATATGATATTCTTGCTTTAAATGACATATCATCAAACATATATCATAAATCTGCCTCATAAATGAAACAACTTTCCATTTCAATTATAAACTGAAATACATCTGTATAAATAAAAAGGATTTTGTTTCAAACATATTATCTCAAAAAAATCCATAAATGCTATTAAGATACTTCATAGCATAAACTAAACATAATTGAATCCAAGTGCAGCCAATGCTTTAACAAATGATCCTTTACAATGTCATTGAATATTCAAATGTCTATTGAAGTTTTACCACTGTTTGAAAATAAGCCACCACCCAGTTATAACTACAATAGCATATAAAAATATAATATCTGAGATCAATTCAAAATGCAATTCACAAATATGCAAAGTAACTTACATCATGCCAATAACTAGAAGTAATTAGGATGCAAATCCCTAAGCTATAAGAAGCACACAAACTGTTCACATAATGACCCTGTCGATATTGCAATAATAGGATCTATCCTTGTCTTTGTTTATAAAAATAATGTCTTATTTAGTTATAAACAGTTTCACAAAAATCAATTAATTATGACTCAATTCCATCCTATTTTAATGGTTAGTTTATGTTGTCACAGAGAATTTTCTATTTGATGGAGCTTCCTTTTAACTATTTGACAAAATGTCATTACCATTAAATGTCACATATTGTTTGCTATGTTACTATTTTAATATATAATAACCGAGCTATAGAATTCAAGCATACTATTTTTTTTAACAATGACATAACCCTCATTTTAAATCATTTATATCTTAAAAATAGAGTGATTGTGCCCTTAATCAGTCACAAGTCTGCAACCTAATGTGAGCTCATGTCTGTGGCTGAACCATACATATCTATAAACTTTAAAATATGGTTCTCTTAGAGCTCAGCTTTGACAAAGCCGAATACCCATAAGCATATCTTGAACACTTGCATACTTACTGTCGCAAGCAAGAAGCCCCATTCGGGTTTAACTCAGAGAAAGAAATGTATGTTTAGGGAAAAGCCCAAACAAATATACATATAGCAACACCTAAATTAATACCTCCATAACTCCACATTCAAAGGTGGATATATACAGGGCTAAACATTGCACACAGTGCCATGCTCTGCATATACCCATCCTTGAGTGTAAATTCACATCAAGAAAATCTGATAACCATTTGCAACATGCTAATCTATATCACAATGCAATTGTAAAAAGAGAGAGAGTAGGGTAATAAATTGCCCCTACGTGAATACTGAAGATGGAAAATGCTCTGCAATTTAAATCGATGCCAAAGCCCCAAAAGTCAAGTTAGAACTGGTAACAATCTCCACACATCTTACACATATAACTCGCAAATGACTTTACAATGGAGTGAAGCAGAAGAACCCAACAATAACAATAGAAAACTTCTGATGAGTAACTCCATTGTGCTTAACCACATATGCAAGTTTCCCTTTCCAACAATACCCTTCATTATGCCAATACCTCAGCAACAAGATCACAGATGTTAAGCCAAACAGAGCAATGCAGCCCAGTTTTCGGCCCATATTCTGCAAAAAACCTGACTCACAACAAGAAATGGCCAACCAAACCTTAAGTTCCATTATTCCTCATAAACAAGCATTCAATACCCATCAAGAATCATAGAGCCATGTATTTGGTAGTGCCAAAACCACTGCCATGAATTTGGCTATCAAAACAATGAATATGTTCCCTCTTTCATGGCATTCGATACCCATTTAGGGTTACATAATACTTAAGAGGTAATTAAACGCTTTTTAAAAATAGAAAATGTTTGTGCCCATCTCAACTTACGGTATTTAGCCCCTTTTTAATAACAAGTATATATATATATATATGCAATGCAAACTGCGGTTCTTTTAAAAATAACAAGTTAATACAAGTCATGAAAACAAAACCATCTTAAGGTTATAAGTATTTAGAAGAATCTAATCCCTTTACAACATATGCCTATATGCTATACTGAAAACAAATCCAATGAAATAATTCAATCCCTTCTCAGTCACACACATACGTAAATACAAGGAAAAATTCTAAATATATACAACATATTAACATTCAAAAGCATTTGAAATGTCAAGTTTAACATAAAATATATTTAATTTCTTTCCAAAGCATACAAACACAGAATGCAGTTTACAATGAGTTAAAAACATAATAAACATAATCGATACCCAATCAATATGCAATTATTTATATGCCAGTTTCAAATCACAACATCCTAAATCACCTTCACTACTAATAACATAGTTCAAAACATAAAATATGTTCAGCATAAGTCTCATGATTCAAAGACAGTAATATAACCAAGTTCTTTAGAAATACAAACATAACAACTGAAAGGAACTTATAACAACAAGGTCCTAATTTGCAGAAAAACCCGAAGTAGTGGTCAAGCATGACATACTATGTGTTCCCTCCCTAATATTCTCTCAAGGATGTCATTTACTAGAAGACTGGGGGGCATGGGGTATGTTTTCTTGATTTCTACTTGTGGGTACACTTTATTTGTCTATAGTGTTTTAGGCATTCATGCTTGTCCTATTTGACACTTTAACTTATAAACATATCATCCTTGACTATTTTTTGCAAGATCACACTAGGGGCTTATCCTAGCACTAATGCCTTGATACAAGTGTAATCTTGCTATACTAAACTTAGGGAATCTAATCACATTATTATCTCGAATTACATGTCTTTGATGCTTAGATTAGATTTCCACATACCTATCTGATATCGATAATATTCATATCCTCATAGTTGTACTAAGTGATGTTTGTATGGTCTCATGATGTCCCTAATAAGCACTCAATGATGAAATATGAGTCTAAATTTTATGTGTCCCTTGCTAGTAAACCACTTTGCATATTAGCTTTCATTTTAGGTTCATCTTTCTAGTTTAGTCTTGCATTCCTACATATGGGGAGAGCTCTCTCTTCATCCTTTTATGAACCAATCAGCTAACTAATTTCACATCCTTCTTTTCTTTCTTTATCGTGTATTTCACCTTCTTGATCTTTCATTTCATCTCTATCTTGCTATCATGTCATCATAAGGGGTTAATCTAAGCATCACAGTCAATCTATCCAAGTGTCACATATTTTCAAAAACATAAAGTCTATATCATACACATGAGAGCTTAACACATCATACATAAGAGAGATACATGAGCATAAGTATCCAAACAAACCCATGCATGAACAAGAAACTAAAACTGAAACATCACATGAAAACTAAAATTTTGAAACATCCATTTGAGATGAGTACACAACACTGGTAATCGAATCTAGTATCTCATATATATCTCAATGCATCATAGTACATATACAAAAATGAGATCCAAAATCTAGATATCTATCTCAAGAATACATGTTGTACAATCAAAATGTCAAAACTATCCTAAACGGCCTATGAGGCCGGTTGTACAACTGTTTGTGCTCGAAATGATGTCAGTGAAGCGGAATGGTTACCAAATCCATGATGCTCTCTAGACCACTCAAAATCTCTCAACAAATCACAAAAGACAAAATGAATTTGAAAATGACACTTGGGTCCTTTTATAGCCTTCAACCTCATTTTGACCTAATTTTCAAATCCCTCAAAATTTTGCAAGAATTGCACCCCTAGCTAATTTCAACATCCTAGATCCATTTTTAGGATTGAAATCAAAATTTGAGTTCATCTTGATGGTCAAAATCACATTTTAAAATTTCACCTTCTTCTAAGCAATTAGTTGACCTTTCTGAGGTCTAATCTCTGAATCATTGCTGGAGCATCTTCATTTCTTCACATCTTCATCATTTCTACACTTCATCTTTACTCAAATTCACCTTCTCATGTCTAAAATCACCTTTTTAACTTGATTTGACCTAATTTTCATGTTTTATCCTTCATGGTCAACTCTGGTCAAATTGGGGTGTGGTCAACTCTGGTCAACTCTGGCATTCTATCACTTCTTAATAGTATCTATCATCTTGGACATTGCTATACCTCAATTTTCTCATATCTAGTCTGCTTCTGCATTCCCCTTACCTCATTTTGGTTTCAATCTCGAGGGGGCAAAAATACTCTATCATCACTTGCTATAGCTATCTATTTCTCAAGACCATTTGTCTAATCTTTTCACTTGCTCTCGATCTATCCACTTTGCTAGGTGTTAGCATTCTTCCTAAATTATGACATCATCTTTTTTCCTAGTGTTCAATACTACTACCTGTAGAACAAGATTTAGTTTGCAAAGAACATTAATGATAAAGTAAGCATTCACAAACCAAAACTAAATTCACATATATGTTTAGACAAAGAAAAAAAAACAAGAAGTGCAAACCTCAAAAGAGAAAACACTCCATGCTTTCTTGATTTTGTAGATGTGTCCTTTGATGTGGATGTATGCTCAAGATGCTCAATGCTGCTTCAATGGAGATGGGTAATGGAAAATTGGTAGCTTTGTGAGCTCGCAATTTGGCATTATAAGAGTATGGGTATGGATTTTGGCTCTCAAAAGGGCATGATAATTTTAGCTCAAGGATTGTTGTTGAAATGGCTTGGGAGGGGATCCAATTTATAGGCTAAGGGCTTGAGGGATGGAGGGATAAGATGCAAGGAAAGATGAAGGCTTACGGAGGGCTAGGATGCACTCAAAGGAGAGCACATGGATTGTGCTTGTTTAGCACCAATGGGAAGGTGACACTTGTCACAAGGAGGATGAGTGTGAGAGGGTAGGGTAAAGGGTTGGTTAAAGGCATGATGAGTGGGGTTGATTATGTAAGAGAGATGTAAGAGGAATGAGTGTGGAAGAGGGAAGAGTGTGGAAGATGGATGTAAGAGTCATGAGTGGGCTTGTAAGAGTCTTTTATGGTTTGTAAGAGCACTCATGACTTGGTGGTTGGGATTTTTGAGGGGAGACTTCGATTTGGTTTAGGAAATTCTTAAACTTGCTTAGGGAATGTGACAACATTAGGGGGTGGATTAGGCTTGGGTTTAGAATTAGATTAGGGATGTTAGAGATGTGCAAGTGGATGGCATTAATGAGGGTGGGTGAGTTAGTGGCTAAGCTTGGTTAGTATGGGTGGATGGGGTGGATTAGGCTAAATGGAGGATTAGGGATAAGTTAAGGGTTTTTGGATTTGAGGATTTTATTTATCAAATAGATTTATTTAATAAATGGGGATTTTTGGAATTAGATAGAAGAATAGGATTTAATTGATAAATAATAGGTTATTTGATTTATCAATTAGGACTATAGATGATTAATTAAATTAATCAGCTAGGGGATGGCAAAGGATTAATTAAATAAGAATTTAATTAATGATGCCTTTAGAGATAATTAAATAGGATTACCAAAGCGGTGTAATCAAATTTAGGTGTCTACACTACCATTAGGTTGTACATTGAGGATTTGCTATCTCTTTCTGCATTTCATTCTTTGGAATTGAATATCTTATCTATTGTTGTCTACTTGGCTTCTATTTTATTTGATGTAATGTGTTCCCAGATTGATCACACATTAGTCAAAGAGGGGCAAATGTAATCACCTAAAAATGGTCATCTAGACTATTAACCCCCTTCTTAGCATTTTGGCTAATTTAATTAATCATTTACCTAGGCCAAATTGCTAATAATAAATTAATTTGATTATAACCCATAGTTTGACTATGCTATCCTAAGTTCATTATTTGATTAAAAGAACATGTCCCCTTTTAATTAAATAAAAGACCCCATTCTTCTAACCCACTTAAAGTGCACAAATCAAGTCCTTTTTCTATTTTGCAATTAAAAGAAAAGGCTTGTGAGACTTTTGTCTTATTTGACAAGTCAAATTATTTTCTATTGGTTGACTTGTGTGTGCACACAGATCTCTCCCATTTTCAAATTCAACCATTGATCATCTACCATCTCAATCTTGATCTCTACCATCTATATGAATTTAAAAGGGAGAGAGATTTCCCCCTCAAAGGATCCATCATCATTAGAATATCATTATGCTATAGGTTTTCTGATAGGTTTCTTGGAGCTTTGAGGAGAATATTCTATTTCTTGTCTTCATTCTTGCATTCCGTCACATTTAGCTTAAGATCTTATGGCATGTTAGTATAGTTACATAATAGCTTAGTTTCCTTTGTTATAATCTAGTTCACATAGCATAATATTTGGATTGTAACACTCTCATCATTGTTTAGAATACTTGCATTTTTGCATTCTCATCCTAGCATAGTTTCATTCTTGCATTTTCTTAGAGTTCTTTGACACTAGCACTCTTGCTCTTGTCTAAAAAATCTCCCATCTCATGGTTTACTAGCAAGGGCTGCATTCCTAAGGCTCAACTGAGAGCCATTTTTTTCTCATTTACATGCTTTTTGCACTCCATGACTAGGGAGATCTAAGCTACCATTCAAGCTTTCCAATCTATAGAAAACCTTGGATAGAATGGTTTAGGGAAGTGTATTTCTTGTTAGTGTATAGGTACAAACACTAAATTATAATATCTTGAGTGTTTCTTAGTTGAATATTTTAGGTCATAAGCTAGAGTTTAAGAAAATAAAGGTCAAGATCTATGATGATGAGTGAAATCTTATTAGAACATGAGTACAAACAAAAGATAACTTATTTTGTATTGATCCTATTATTGATGCATTCTTATTTGTTAAAGTTGAAGATGAATGATTGTGACATAAGAGGTTGTGTCATGTAAACTTTGAGAACACAGTGAAAATTAGTAGAAAGAAAAGAGTAAGAGGCTTACCCCAAAAATCTATGAACACTATGTGTAAAGAATGTTAGCTCAGTAAGATGACAAAGTCAATTTTTTCAAGTAAATCAAACACTTCTAATATTATTTTGGAACAAATGCATATTGATCCTTGTAGTACTATTGGCGTTGAAAGTTATTATGGTGATATATATTTCATCTTGTTTGTTGACGACTATTATAGAATGATGATTCTTATGTTCATGAAGTTGAAGTCACATTCTTTTGATATGTTCAAATGGTATAAGGATAGAGTGCAAAAGGAAATTGGTAAACAATTGAAATGTTTATGATCTAAAAGAGGAGGTGAGTTTATGTCTATTGAATTCACTAACTTTTTTGTTGAGAATGGTATTAAAAGATAGTTATCTATACTAAGAACACCACAATAGAATGATATTGCTAAAAGAAGAAATAGATTTATTATGGATTGTGTATGGAATTTGATGATTGAAAAGGATGTTGCAAAAATATTATGGAGAGAATTTATTAGCACTTTTTTTTACACACTCAACTAAGTTTAGTTGAAGAAAGGGAAAAATAAAATACCCTATGAACTCTAGTATGGCCACACACCTAATGTAAGTTATTTTAAAATATTTGGAATTAGGTGTTACATTCACAAGGATACAAGAAATTGTAAGTTTGACTCAAAAGGTGAAGAAGGTATATTTTTTGGATATTCATCTAAAAGTAAGGCTTATAAATGTTTGAACAAAGCTACTAACACTATGATTAAAAGTGCAAATATAAGGATTGATGAGTTTACAAAAAGGAATGATGTGGAAATCAAGAAGGAACATAAAGATTATAATTTTTTTGTGTATGAATATGAAGAGGCAGCAAACATACTACCTGAGTTACATCAAAGAGCTACTAAGAACTTGACAATAACACCCAAGTCATTAAACATTATGCCCATGTTGGAAATATAAGAGGAGTAACTAAGAGGGGAAGGGTGAATTAGTTATCAAAAAAAATCCAAGATCCCTTAAGATGTCAATACAATTCAAACCAAACTTTGTTGAAACTAAAATACTATTGTAACTCAGTTAACACATAAACACTTGGTTAACACTAAGAATTATTGTCACTCGACAAACAATAAAATGATCACTTCTTAAGAATTTTAGCGTGTTTAACCTTAATTAACTTAGTTGTAGAATCATAAAAAAAATAACATGAACACAAAAGACACCAATTTTTAATGTGGAAACCCAATTTGGAAAAACCACTAATTGCAACTAGTTACTATTTTTCACTCTTCTGAAGTGAGCCCTATTAGGAGCCAAACCTATTAAAGGTTACAAAACACACTTTTAGGTGTGACCCTATTAAAGGATTTAGTTCACCCTATTAAGAGTGGGCCTTAATATAGGTCTTTAGACACTTCAATCTAGAAATGCCACCTTCTTAGAGGATTTGGCAAGTAGTTGTTAAGCTAACTCTGTAGGGGATTTGATTCACTAATATAATTATTAGAGAGTAACAATGATATGACTTGATTGTTGATGCAATTATATTTTCTAATTTTAGATCTCTATTCTAGCTTGAATACTTGATCCTCCTTGATCAAAATTTTCTTTTCAACTTAGTCAACTCGGATACTCTGATATCCTTCCAATTCACTTCCTTGATTTATCTTTTCAATCCCATGCTTCTTCTCAATTCAATCCTCAACTTAACATTATATTTATATGTTTTACCTTGTCAAGTTGGATTGAATACACTTTCAAACAAATGAAATTCATTCCATGAGTTGGCTAGAACTAACCAACAAAACTGTTAGATCAAATATACTGATACAAAAAAATCCTTTGTTAGCCAACCTAACTTGATCAACACTAACTAAGAAAAAACTTTCCTTTAGACTTCCTTTGGTAACCAAGTGAGCTCAGTTTAACATTGGTTCCATGCCAACATCCTTTGGTAACCAAGTGAGCTTGATTAACACTGGTTCCATGCCAACTTCCTTTGGTAACCGAGTGAGCTCGGTTAACACTGGTTCCATGCAGACTTTCCTTAGGTGACCAACTGAGCTCAATACACACTAACTCTAAACTTGATTAACATTGCAATGCTCATCATACACTAGAACTTCCTTTGACTCCCGAGCAAGGTATTTTTTAGTGGCTAATATTCATAAATTGGCTAATTTTAGAATTTTTTGGCTAGTAATTTGGCTAATAATTTAAGATTTGATACAACCTAAATTGACAAATTTTTATAAAATTTAGTTCTAGAATATTTAAAATCGCTCAATAATTTATTTTATTGAAAAATTTAAACTCAAATATTCATTACATGATTAGATTTGAGTCACCTAAATATAATATATTAGTGGTGAAATTAAATGAACTGACCAATAATTATCACAATTAATAGTTACTTTAGGGATATATTACCAATACTTAGTCTTCACTACTAATTTAAAGCATATGTAACGATCCTCAAAATATTCTACAAGATTAAAAAATGTTCAATTTTTCTTTGTAATATTCCATGGTGATTAATGAACTTCCTATTATTATTGAGATTCATCAATATTTTATACAAAAAAATTATGATTTGAAAATAATCACCAATATTAATCATATTTAGAATAAAAAATTGAGAAATTTGCCAATAGAAATATTATTTTTTTTCAAAATAATGAAAGATTCACCAATATTTTATATCTTTTTTTGGAGGCGGCATTCTTAAATTTTACCTTGCTCTCGAGTGAGCTTGACATTCATTGATTGCTCAAAATATTCTTGACATTTGTGTAACATCAAAAATAATATACAATTGAATGATTGTATCCAATAGCTCAATCACCAAAGAGTACAACCTGAGCAGGAGACTACACCCCAACCGAGTGAAGAAAATCATGTTGATCAAAGATTTGAACTTGTATTAGTGAAATATGTAAGAAAGAATCATTCGCCTGAACAAATAATTGGAGATAAAAGTGCTAGAATAATGACAAGAAGCAAGTTAAGAGATAGTACATGCTTGATAGATGAGTTTGAACCAAGAAAAAATAAAGATACACTTAAAAATGAAGATTGGATAAATATTGTGAATGAGGAGATTGATCATATAAAGAAGAACAACACATGGACTGTATACCAAGACCTACAAAAAATAATGTGATAGGAACTAAATGGATATTTATAAATAAACTTAATGAGAATAGAGAAGTGTTAAGAAACAAGGGAATATTAGTTTGTAAAGGTTATGCACAAGAAGAAGGTATAGATTATCGTGAAACTTTTACATTTGTGGAAAGATTGGAAGGAGTTGGAATATTTTTTTCCTAGATGCTACTTAAAAGTAGTTCAAATTATATCAAATGGATGTCAAATCCATATTTATAAATGGGATACTTGAAGAAGGAAGTCTACAATGAATAGCTAGAATGATGCATTGAACCTAATCAAAGGAATATGGGTTGTAAAGTGAACAAGGCACTATATGGACTAAAGAAAGCACCAAGAGCATGGTATGAAAGCTTAAATTCTTATTTGATTACTAATGGATTTGATAGAACAAGTGAAAACAATAATCTATATCTAAAATGTGAATCTAAAAATATGGTGTTGATTGCTAAAATATTTGTGGATGGCATAATATTTGGTGGGAATGACATGTTGTGTCAAACATTTACTAATCAAATGAGTAAGGAATTTGAGATTTCTATGTTTGGTGAGATGAAAAAACTTATTAGCCTACAAGTACATCAAACAAAGAACGGAATATATGTGATCAATCTAAATATGTAAAATAAATTCTAAAAATATGTGGAATAAATAAGTCAAGGCTGTTCAGCACACCTATGGTGACTAGAGTAAAATTATTAAAGGAAGATACTACTATAGATATAAATTAGCCACAATACAGATCAATGATTGGCAAGTTATAGTATTTTTTGCATTGTAGACCAAATATTGCATATGTTGTTGGTATTATTGCTAGACTCTCATCTAATCCAAAGGAGACACATATGACTGTTGTGAAGAGGATATTCAAATATCTTAAGGGAATTGAAGATTTTGGATTGTGGTATAAATAGGATGATGACTTTACACTTAAAGTTTATACTGATGTTGATTGGGCTAGTAATGTGTATTATAAAAAAAGCACAAATGAAGAAGACTTATTTTTAGGAGAAGGATTGATAACATGGCTAAATAAGAAACAAAATTGTATTTCACAATCTACTACCAAGGACGAATATGTTTCTACTACAATAAACTTTTCTAACATTGTATAGATTAAGAAATTGTTAGAAGGTATGCAATAAGAGATTATTGAGCTTATTACTATTTATTGTGATCATAAAACTAGTGCAAATAATATATCAAAAAATCTAGTGATACATGCAAAAACACAACACATATCAATAAAGTATTACTACTTGGGGGAGAAAATACAAAAGAAGCAAGTAAGGCTTGAATATATGAAGTATAATGAGAAAATGATATTTTTACTAAGCTACTACATAAGGATTGTTTTGAGTATCTAAGAGGTAAAGTAAGGGTCCTTCACCTATCCAAACTTCACTAATTGAAGATTCATGCTATATCAATTCATGGATGAATTGTAATATATTTATGAAGTTGATGCATGAAGTTCACTCTTTAGAAGTATCTTGAAGTTGTGAAGATGATTGCAATAAAATTGATGTAAATAGTCCATGCAAGGTACAAGGTATAACACCAATGTTTTATAAGTTTTTGTATTGGAACTTATAGTCACCTTAGTTATTGTTGTCAAAGGGAGAGAGAAAACACAAGGAATTAAATGACTAAATGGAGATAATATGCATTGGGAAGTAATATATCATGGAGAGAACCTTAAGGAGAGTATTCCCAAAGAGGGAGAGAATAAACAAAATGAAGATAAAGAATCAAAAGAATGAAAAGTAGTAAGTATGACAAAATACATGAAGAAGTTGGAGATGAATTGAAAGAGATCATATCCTAAGAGGGAGAAATAATGAATATTTTTGTTGTTGCTGAAGATATAAATCAAGTACATCTGATGATGAAAACTATTGTAGAGATTTAGTGTGAAGACAAAGAACTACAAAGTTGTATTATTGTCAATGCATACATTTGATTATCTTATATAATGTTTTGTAATTTCATATCATATGTTATGTGTTACCATCAATACTATAGGGGGAGATTGTTAGCCCTAATTGATAATGATATGAATGTATGTTAAAGAGTCATATCTATTGTTATGTTGTCATTGATGTCAAGTCTTAGTTGATTAACATTATGCTAATTTAGTAGAGTTCCATGTATCACTTAATTAATGAAGAGGATTTGAAGAAAGTATGTTGATGAGTTAGAGTATTGGTATGTATAGTATTCAATGGGCACTTGAATGAGTTAGGAAATGATAATGTAGAGTTGGTTTGTTTATTTTAAAATCATGCATTCTTATAATGTATTGAGCTATACAAGTCATATTGAATAACTAGGTGAAAGAAGGAAGACATTGCTAACTAAGTGACTATAGTTGTCACCAAGCAATTGACAAGTTGAACTAAAGTTTAGTGCTACCCGAGAAAGTCTAGTATTACCCGAGTGATATATTGGTCAAGTTAAATGTTATGTCATTGAGAAAAAAATGGAAGAATAATTTTGGATAGGCTGACTTATGATGAAAATTATGAATCTTTGAGATTTTTAAAGGATAAAGGAAACGTTTGTTGCAAGATCTACAACTGCAAAAATAAAATGAAGATCTGATGATGAACATTAAAGAAGGATAAAGATGAGTACAAATTTCTATGAAAGTTATATTTTATGAGTGACTGGATTCATTATATTTGGCATGAATCTAAAATCAATGATTTTGATTAAGTGGCAATAAATGGAAGAATTTGGAAGCTTGATGACTACTATTTAAGGAAATGTTCAGGACAATTTTTGATTGCTGATGAGGTTGATGGTTGAATGATAATTGATATGGAAATTATTGTGAATGTAAATCATTGAAATAATTTGAGAAGAAGAATAAAGAAAGGTGAACTGAATAGAGCAGCGAAAAGATAAGATCAAAGTTGGTAAAAATGAAAGTGTGAATCAACTAGTGAGAGATCAGAAGGAGACTAAGAAATAACATAAATCTAAACAAGAAAGGTAGTGATATATTTAACAGATCATTTGCACTATCACTCTCTAACCATTGTAGCAAAAAATCTAAAAAATTGAGTGGACTTAACAATTCTTTGAAATTCTATATGGTAACATCAATTAGTGATGTTTGTAACTCCCTTAGAGTAGGCCACTCTTTAGAAAGGATCAAGGAGTGATAAAGGTCTAGATGATCTTTTGGTTAAAACCCTCTAACCATGTCACATTAACAATTTGTATGTAAACCTTTAACAAGGTTGGCTCCTAGTAGAGTTCACTTTAGAAGAGAAAAATTTGGGTTTCCAATCCCATGTGTTTCTCCTTTACAAGGTTTCCACATTAAAATCATGGTGTCAAATGTGTGAATGTTATTTATGTTGCAAGTTATTTTACTAGTTATTTACATATTCCTACAACATGGTAAAAGCTAGGTAATAACTAAATTATTTTATTGATGCTTGGTAATGTAAAGAACAATGAATCAAAACTTTGAATTGGGAAGTGGGATGAGGTCATCAAATGTTTATTATTGATGTTTGAATTGGTACTTAAGTGTTTAAGGGATTATTAGATAATTGGACATAACTGACTCACCCCCACCCATAATTATCTAATAATTGGTATAAGAGCATAATTCTTGGAGAAATATTTTTAAAGGAATTTTAGCCAAAGATCAAATATGTATAAGAGATAAGTATCAAGGTTGAATAGGGATGACTTTTCTACATGGAGAGACAGAATAAAATTGCATCTATCTAGAGTTGGAGATAATTTCACAAATTGGTTGGAAAATGAATACACTACACCTACTAGCCCTCTAACTATGGAGAAAATAAATGAGAAGAGGAATCACAATAGCTTGATGATTGAGATTACATCTGTACTTAATGATGTTGGAGTTTGATGATATGAAGAACTCCACTACTGCTAAAGATGTAGGATAAATTGGCACTTGTACATGAAGGAGATGATAATGTACCAAGAGATAAAGAAAAAAACATGAGAGGTAAGTTTGATGAAATGAGAATGAAATAAACTAAGAATGTTGCATAGTATGTGAACCAAATTAAAGAAGTTGTACATGAAATTAGAGCTGCTAGAGGAACAATCAATGATTTTGAAATTGTAAGTAAATTAATTATAACTCTACTACCTATTTATGCTATAAAATTTTATGCAATTCAAGAGATTCAAGCTATGCCTGGTATTGATATGACACTTGATGGTCTAGTTGGTCAGTTGATTGCATTTGAAATGATCAATTATGATAACAATATGGTTACAATGAGAAATACATTTAAGTCTTCACTAACCATCACTAATTCAAAGAAAGAGAAGAAAAATAAAGAAGAAAGTGAGTCTAAAACTGAAGATGACTTGGATGAACTTGAAGCATTTCTTGCAAGAAGGTTGTCAAGAGGTAAAGGTAAATACAAAGATAAATTTCCCCTTATTTGTTTCAAGTATAATTAAGTTGGTCATTTTGTTGCTAAGTGTCCTAATAGAAGTAAAAGTGAAAGAAATGATAAGAAATATCACAAGTACATAAATAATAGAGACTACCAATACAAATTGAAGAAGTCATGCTACATTTCTGAGGAAGAGCACACCAAGTCCAATTCTAATGATGATAAAGAAATAGTTGAGATAGTGTATGTTGTAGTAAAGGAAGATCTCAACAAAGAAAGGTGTGAAGATGAAAAAACCCTTATTTCACATGTAAGAAAAAATTATACATGGATCATAGATAGTAGATTCTCACATCATATGACATGTGATATAAGTAAGTTTGATAAACTTGAAGAGATTGATGATGGTGGAGCTATTTAGCTAGGTAATGATTTTCCATGTCTAGTGAAAGGTAGAGAATCTCTAAGGTCAAATGATATAATAAGGTATCATGATGTTTATTATGTATAAGGACTAAATTATAATATTTTGAGTTTTTCTTAGTTGGATACTCTAGGTCATAAGCTAGAGTTTGAGAAAAGAAAGGTCAAGATCTATGATGACAAGGGAAATCTGATTGGAATAGGAATACAAACAAAAGGTAACTTATTTTATCTTGATCATACTATTCATACATTCTTATTTTCTAAATTGAGTATGTATGGTTGTGGCATAAGAGTTTGTATCATGTAAACTTTGAGAACATGGTGAAATTTAGTAAAAATAAAAGAGTAAGAGGCTTATCGAATCTACAAAAACTTGACAATGCTATGTGTAAAGAATGTCAGATCAGTAAGAAGATAAAGTCAAGATTTTCAAGTAAATAACACACTTATAATAGTATCTTGCAACTAGCACATAATAATCTATGTGGCACTATTAGTGTTGAAAGTTATTATGGTGGTAGATATTTCATCTTGTTTGTTGATTACTATTCTAGAATGATGACCATTATGTTCATGACATTGAAGTCACATGTTTTTGATATTTTCAAATGGTATAAGGATAGAGTAGAGAGACAAAATGGTAAACCATTAAAAAATTTAAGATCTGAAAGAGGTGAGTTTATGTCTATTGAATTCACTAACTTTTGTGCTAAGAGTGATATCTAGAGACAATTATTTGCACTGAGAACACCATAAGAGAATAATATTGCTAAAAGAATAAATAGATCTATTATTGATTATACAAGGATTTTGATGATTAAAAAGGATGTTGCACACTGATTATGGAGATAATCTATTAGCAGTATTTTTTACACACTCAACCAAGTTCAGTTGAAGAAAGGAAAAAATAAAACACCCTATGAACTCTAGTATGGTCACACACCTAATGTAAGTTATTTCAAAATATTTGGAAGTACATGTTACATTCACAAGGATACAAGAAATGGTAAATTTGATTCAAAAGGTGAAGAAGGTATATCTCTTGGATATTAATCTAAAATCAAGGCTTATAAATGTTTGAACAAAGATACTAATTCTATGATTGAAATTAAAAATGTAAGGGTTGATGAGTTTGTAGAAAAGGAATGATGTGGAAATCAAGAAGGAACATGAAGATTACAAGTTTTTTTTATGTCCATGAAGAGGCACCAAACAAACTACCCAAGTTACAACAAAGAGATACCAAGAACTAAATAGTAGCACCTAAGTCATAGAACACTATGCCTGAGTACTAGACAATACAACCCAATTGCACCTCAATGAAGTGAAGAAAATCATGATGATCAAAGATCTCAACCTGTATTATTGAAATATGTAAGGAAGAATCATTCACATGAACAAATCATTGGAGATAGAAGTGTTGGAATAATTACAAGAAGTTAAGAGATAGTACATGCTTGATAGTTGAGTTTGAACCAAGAACAGTTAGTGTTGCACTTGAAAATGAAGATTGGATAAATGTTATGAATGAAGAGATTGATCAAATAAAGAAGAATGACACATGGACTTTTTAATCACCCAAAAATAGCCATCTAGACTATGAGCCCCCTTTCTAGCATTTTTTTAAAAATATATCCATTGCTTATTCTTGATCAAATCATCAAAAATCTATTTATTTGATTATAAACTATGGGTTTGAAAACTATATCCTAAGTTCCTATTTGATTAAAATAATGTGCTTCCTTTAATTAAATAAAGTCCCCACTTCCTACTTATCTTAAGGTATGCACACATAAGACATTTTCCCCATTTGAAAATTAAAAGAAAATGCCTTTGTCTCTTATGAAAGACAAAAGTCAACCATTGATTGTGATTGGTAGAAATGCTTTTGCACGTGGATCATGAAAATTCATCCTCCACCCTTGATTAGGTTTATCTTTCCTCATGATCTCTACCATCCATTTATCTTTCAAAGGGAGAGCTCTCTCCTCATTCCATAGATCTCATGTTTTGAACTAACAATATGTTGCATGATTCCTATGTACCATTTGGACCTTTCAAGAGATTGTGGCATTCTTGCATTACTTCATCATCATTTTCACTTCATATTAGCATATTAGCATACTTGCATTAGTGTAAATATTATTTTATTCTTTAGACTTAGATCATATGGCTTAATAGGAGGATTGTAACACTCTCATACTTGCTAGTTAGTTTGCATTTTACATTCCATCTATCTTACTTCATACTTTCATTGCATTGCATATAGGTTCTTGGACACTAGAACCATTTCTCTTGTCTTTGAATCTCCCATTTCATGGTGCACCTTGCAAGGGGCTCCATAACTAGGCTCATTTGAGAGCCACACTATTCTATTTATATCTCTTTGCACATAATGAATAGGGTGGTTTAAGTCCCCATTCAAGGCTCTTAATCAATGAGATCCTTGGATAAAAGGTCTTAGAGAAGTGTATTAATTTTTATTATATGTTTTTGGTGCCCATCATGGGGCTGAAAAAATTTGTTTAGCTCATTTTTTTGCACTTTTGGCATTTATTTTTCTTCTTGTTTCAAACTATTTTTGTTTTGCATTGTAAAATATCATGTGATACTTTACTGGTATCATGCAATACTTTCTCTAACTATAATGTGATACTTAACCAATTAAAGTATCACACAACCTCTATATTCTTTATCACGCGTCCATTCTATATTATGTTGCTTGTAGTCAGATAGAGTATTGTACGAGTAGAAAGTATCACTTGGCTATATAGTGAACTATTGTATGATAATTTTGCACCCAAAAGTATTGCCCAACCAGTCTTGGTTAGCTAATTCAATTTCTAGTTTGTATTCTTGGTTTCAAGGCTTCTTGTTTCAAGTTTTCTATTTTTTTGGATAGTCTAACCAGTGGGCTTACAAGGTTTATTCCAAATTTGAATAACTTGATTCCTAATGTTTTTATTTGTAAGGATTTCTCATTACCTTCCAAAAAATTAGAAAAATTGTCAAAGATAAAAGGGCTACTAACATGTTTTCCATGTTGCCCAAACAAACAAACAAAGTTTTCATGTATTTTCTTTCATTTTCAAGTGTGGCATTTCTTTTCATTAGGAACATTAAAACTCATGGGGAGGGATTCTTTGTTGGTAAGGGAGTATGATCTTCGCCCCTTGGGTAAATCATAAATGTTGACCTTTCATTGGATCAAAGAAAGTGAGTAGGAAACTCTATTTTTTAGTTCTTTTAATTGATCTTTTTGGCATGTTTGGGGGAAGTACTAAGGAATAGGAGAGTATGATCTTCACCTTCTAAGGTGAATTAGAAATCTTTAACTCTTTGGTGTGGATCAATTTTTTGATCTCATTAGTATGGTCTTACCTTTATAGGGCTTGCTATTTGTGGAAAGAAACCTATAGCAATGACCTAGAGTGGGAACAAGAAAAACCTAGCTAACCTAACCCACTATAATCACAAACCCCTTGACGAAGGCCAAAGCCTTGGGGGTCATAGAACTTTTCTTCCTCTAGGGAGAGTACTTGTGGGATTCTAATCATGAGGAAATCACTAGGTGAGAATGCTTAAGCTACTCTTGTAGCCACTAGGTTTGTTACTGGTCATGATGTCCTATTATCAGGTACAAGAGAAGCATTGTGAATGAGACCCTTACTAAACACTCTAGGGTTTAGAGGCTAACTTACTTTTTTGCTCAACATCTTGGTTCAAGGTTCAATCCTAGTAGACTACTTGAATCACCCAAAGATTTACACTCACCATATGTTTCCCTTTGGTTGTATTAATAGCACTTTCATGATAAAGATGATATCTATTATAGGAAACCACTTTGTGTGAAGTGAGGGAACACTAAATGTGGTCCAAGTTCTTGAGTAATGAAATGAGTAGTTTAGGTAGATATTGCTTGGCATGCTCTTGAATTTTTTAGACCCATAGAAACTCTTTGAAAATATACATGATGGTAGTATTCATAAGGTTTTTTTTTTGAAACCTCCCAAGTGCTTGTATTCACAAGGTTGCTTTGTCCCTTGTTCAATTACTATTAGACGTATGTTTGCACAACTATTTGTCTTCAAAACTTCATAATTATTGTTATAAACTATAAAACTCTCTATGACAACTATTACTTTTCTCAAACACCTAAAAATTTGAGTCAAAACATAGTCATTTTAAGCACAAAGTCAGATTCTACAGTTTTTGCTAAACTTGTATCACAGTGTTCTTTAGAGGAATATCATACAATACTTATGGACTATCAGAAGTATCACAACACCTTAAAAACTTCATCACAGAACTATTTTGCAAACTACTACACTCTCTTTTAGAAACTATTGCATGAGTAAAGTCTATCACTTGTCTATTGTCTAAAGTATCACAGGATGCTATTTGTTGAACTTATGTGGCATGGTCTTCTAGAAACTATCGCCTGAACCTATTATTTTCCAAATTGAGTTTCTTAGGTTGAAAAAATAAGCTTGAATTCTTGAATAGAAACTTAATGTCATAGCTTTTTCACTTTCCAAAACTCAGTTATCCTACTCTCTTAGTTATTTGATATTAGACTTCTTGCCTAGTTCTTTGCTAGGATCACTAGTGCCATAATTTCTTGGGCACTTTTGAGAAGCTACTTATTTTCTATATTTCTTGACAATTGAATGTCTTAACTATACAAGTTTAATCCCCAAGAGGCTTTGTCTCATCTCATTAAGACAAAGATTTTCTCTTACATGTCGGTCATGACTAGGCAATAATTAGGTCAAGGAATTATCCCTCCTTTAGTTCTACACAATTGCCTTCTTGTACTAGGCATCTATGTAAGAAATATTTTAAGGGAGAACCTATTTTTGATAAATAGGAAGAAGATAAGGCCACTACTTGGTATGATCCCACTAGCCACTTTGGTAGCTACTTTGATAATCCTTTTGAAACTACTAGGGCTATAGATAATGTTTCTCTCATAATGAACCGAGAAGAAAGGAACCACAATCTAGAAGACATATTTATACTTAAGGAGGAACAAGATAGGTTAGAGAGAAATAATTAAACAAGCTAGGTGTATAAACTCTAGGGAAACATCTCACCTACATGCAGAGACAAATGGTAACAACAACCATACCCAAGGATTTCAAGATACTCACATGCATAGCTTCAAGAATCAACATAACAACACTGATTTCAACAATCCCTTTTCCAATCATGCATACTTTGGCAATAATAAAAATAATACTCCCTCAAGAAGTCTAAGATCTTATGTTGAGGGGTATATGTTGGGCATTCATTTTGCATGAGGTCAACGACAAGAATCCATTGCGTAATTCCTCTCTTGAAAAGCAAATCTTTTTAAGGATCCGCTCCAAGGTTTAGTGTTTGTCTTGCGACGTACCAAAATCCGCTCAGTAGAAGATAAATGTGAGTGTTCACGAGGAGGCATTTTCTGGTTCCAAAAACTCTTTTACCTTGGGATCAAGTAAAATTTGTTCGCTGTCTCAAATTATCACACCAAAAGAACAATATTTTTGTATTTTCTATTTTTCAATGAATGCAGCTCTAACAATGCAGCTGCTATGAGGTCCTATTCTAACAAGGGGGGTTAGCAAAGAAAATAACATGAAATCAAATAACTTGAAATTGAAATTCCTAAATGGAGATAAGATACAAAACACAACACGCTGTGAGTTAAACCTTCGAAGAAATTGATAGGAAACTAATGAAAACAGGAGCAGTGCTTCCTAGAATCCACTGATGCAATCATGGATGAGAATCTTTAATAAATTGAATGATGTTTCACTCTTCATCAAATTGCAAGGCCACGGAAAGTGCGCTCATGCGAGACAAAAAGCTATGTAGACACAATCGGGTGATCTCTTCTCAAGCTCGTT
This sequence comes from Cupressus sempervirens, assembly GCA_028749045.1. Classification (NCBI taxonomy): domain Eukaryota; kingdom Viridiplantae; phylum Streptophyta; class Pinopsida; order Cupressales; family Cupressaceae; genus Cupressus; species Cupressus sempervirens. Next base: position 318,260,288 of record CM053787.1, read on the forward strand.
ATGTTAACGAAATTCATATATCTGTAGCAAACACTAGAACTAAAAGATTGCACAACCAGAAACAATGCAATAAACCTTTGGCTCAATCAAAATCTCATGAATAAAATCCAAAAAACAATGACACATTCAGGCAAGAATAACTACAGTCCAAATGCTAGCACCAAAAGCATAATTTTATTGCATAATAACGACGACCCTTCTTACATTTTACAATGGGGTATTAATTAGAAATTGTCTCCTCAATTTGTGTTGAGAGTGAGAGATATCTTAATGCAATAAAATGCTTTTAAAACATTAAAAAAAACTAAATATACACAAGCTGATAATCTAACTAGTGCTTAGAGGGACTCCATCCATATTTTATTCATTAATTGGATGCATGAGCCCTTTACATGTCAAAAACAATGAAAGCATGAGAGAGAAACTGGGAAGAAGCCATCAGTCAAAGTAGAAGTGCATGGAGACACCAAAAATAGAAGCTAGCCCTTCACTTGATGTGTGTCAGAGTTAACTTGCCATCAAAATTCATTTCCAATGCTTGAAAAGTGCTATTTTTGGAACTGGCAGTCAACTGTCGGTGCACCTCTGAATTGCAGAGCTGCGGACCTGCGGAGCTACGGACCTATGAAGTTGTAGAGCTACAAACCTATAGAGCTATAGATCTATAGAGCTACAGACTTGTGGAGCTATAGAGCTGCAAACCTTGACTAGGTCAAAATTTTACTAAGTGTCAAAATTGAAATTCTGGCATCTGGGTTTTGCTCATCTTTATCCTAACAATATGTTTGGATGTTTGCCCTTGAATTTATCTATAATCTCAGTAATCTTAGCAGCATCAGGAAGATCCAAAGCCTCATACTTGTCTTTGACCTTTTTTCTATAGTTGTCCACCTCAATTCAAGTTTCTGCAAAATCTTCAAGTTTGGTATTCAACTCTAACAATGCTTCTTCTGTCCTGAAGGCTTGTCTGATGTCTTCATCACTGGATGCTTCCTCTAAAGTCTTTTTGAAGTTCTCCACAACTACCTCAACTAGTAAAAGCTTCTCTCATTCTTCATCTTCAAAAATATCCAGGCATGCATCACTATATAACTTTTCTGCTTCCAAAATTTTCTCTCGAGCTTGGTCCTTGAGCCTATGTATCTCATCATGCAATGTTTCCATCACCTTATTTCCCTCTACAATCTTTTCTATCCAATCATCTATCATGTCTAGCTCTTCTCCGATATATACATCAATCAGAATGCGATACCTTTATCCTTTTATGGCCTGTAGAATTTGCAAATCCTTGCTCCAAACCCGTACCTCATCCATAATATTGAAGTCCTGCCTCAAAATTGCCATGATCTTATCAACATTGTCTTGTGTAGCATGTAATAACTTCAAACTTCCTATAATTATAGTGACACCCCTATCCTCAAGGTTGTTTTGCCAATCTTGACAAGCTTTCAAAAATGGATTGATTCGTACACCTTCCCCTTCTTTAAGAATGGTTTTCAAAGTCTCCTCAAGGCATTCAGAATCAAGAGGACCAATAACTTCAGCTAGATATCCTTTCAAGATCTCAACTTGCCTTTGAAGTGTTCTGATTTCAATCTCATCATGTTCCATATGGTTAAGAACCTCCTTGATTCCCATAGTCATCATTTGTTGAGAAGTATCCTGTGTAGGCTTTCCTAACATGATATCCTTCATTTCATAGTCCTGAAGGCTGACAACTTCTTCATCTGTACCTTTTGGAAAGTGAGCCACTTGTGAAAATAATTCCTAGTTCTGAGTAGTAGTAATGAATGCAAATGGTGTTGCATCCTATAATGGAGAGTCAGGCTTGTTCAAAATCTCTGCAATGTCACAAATATCATCCTCTAAAGCAAGGAATTGATTCTTAGCACTTCAAATTATTTCCTTCCGGAACCATCTTGGGATATGTCTTTTTGTAACCTTTGCTCTAGATGATGAAGAGATGTGTTCAACTACCTCTTTCCCTCTATTGCTCTTGCTTGGAGTCTCCTATTGTGAAGATTCTTCTTCTGTAGTCTCAATTTCTATAGATCCCGTAGTTTGATCCTCAACTCCCTGGGAAGGCTATTGTATACATTCCATTACCTGTGCCTCTTTTGATGGCTCACAAGTAACCCTTGGTTCTAGTTCTCCTTGTAATGATGATTCCTTCTAAGCATGTTCCTCTAAACTCGAAGGTGGAGGTGTCACTGAAACCTTATCTACCATCATAACCTAAGGTGAAGATGGGGTAGATGGATGAGGACCTTGTGTCTCAAGTGGCATTTGTGTCCAATCTTGTTGTTGAAATTCACCTGTAGGAGTATCTCTAATCTTATCTCCAATCAATTCTCTACCTACTCACATGAAATCAAAATTTGGAATGTAGAGAGTATCATCACCTAGCTCCCTTTGCTCATTCACCCATCATTGTACTTCATCTTTCGAAGAAGAGAGTTCCACTATTTCAGCTTGGGTGGGTGGTGGGGTATTTGTGACATTCTTCTTTCTTTCCAATTTTGTGGCTTTGGCTAGTCAGGTTCTCCCTTGTAGAGGCACTTGCTCTTCCTCCTCATCTGACTCTATTTCATCCTCATCTGATTCTTCCTCAAGAATGGTTTCAGGAATAGATGGATTAGGCACTAATCTTTTATGAACTCTTTGCCTCTTGTTCATTCTAACCTTAACCCTCCTTTGCTTATGTGGAACCATAGGAGAGTGGGCTCTTCATGCATCGGATGAATGGATGTCTCTGGAATCTCTCCCTCTTCTTGTTGGCTTGACAAAATAGGAGGCAATGGAAAATCAACCTAGACATGAGAAATTCCAAGGTCTTAGGGGTCCTGGGGAGTAGATTCATGTTGTTGCGAAAGGGCCTATTCTTCAACATGCTCTGTCTGGATCCTCTGAGGAGAGGTTATTTTCCTCTTTTCTTTCTTCTTTTCTGAAGGATGGTAGTATCCCACTGGACGATCAAGCTGGTAGACTATTTCTAGCCTGATAGGAGATTGGAGTGCAAAGATAGGAACTGTGACTTTCCTCCCCTTTACTCTTTCTGGGTGAGCATGTGCATGGAATATCACAGTGTCCAAAATTGGATCAAGTGAAAAGGGTTTCTTGATCCAACTCTTTGTCATTTTGATGACATGTCTTGCTCGATGATTAATATCATCTCCTTCCTCTCTATCAATTTTTGCATTCAGAATGGGCCTCTCACCAACTTTATCTATATTGAATAAGGGATCCATTAGCTCCTATGAATCTTGTAGCCTTATCTCATCTAGGATGGTCAAATGGAGAACCTTCTTTGCTAAATACAAAGTCATTCTACAATAGTCCCTGATATGGAAATCATAGTCATTTGTGGCATTCATCCAATGATCTTCAATGGCATCCTCGTGGTAGAACTCTTTTCCTGCCAGATTTTCCACTTTACCAACATTGTCAAAGAACAGTCGGGGAGAGTTATATTCTTCAAGAGGATAATTCTCCCATTCCCACTTGAAAGTCAAGATATCCTACTTTCTCTTTACTTGGTATGCTCCTATTACAAATCACCAATCCCAACAAGGTCTTTGTTGTTTCTTGATCCTCTCATAAGCTGACTCAATCTGCCAAGAAATTTGCATTAGAACCAACTTGTCACTTGGGTACCTTGGGAGCTTCTTTGGATGAATGGATGCACCACCAACCTGAATATATGTGAATGTTCAGAATTGGATCAAATATGCACCAAGAGCTATGATCTATGCCTTGGCCTCATCAAACAATCTCTTCCCATAATCCCCTTCAATGAATCGAATGATGACAAAGATGAAGGCATCATTCACAATCTTGTACTCTTTGCTTTGCAGTGAGAGCTTCTTCTTAACTAGCTGAGGATAAAATATATATAGCCATGCGTTAGGATCCTACATACTACCCTTCTTGTACAACCCAGGATAGTCGGTGGCTCTTGCTGCAAGTAGATATACCACATAAGAAGTCATATAGAACTTCTTCTTGTCCTTTACTGTCCACAACTGATCACACACATTCTTACTAAGTGTGGTGGCCCAATCTAGTGGCGTCTTTGCATGTTTGATGGTCTCAATGAAGTTAACCATGAATGGAGTGAGATGACCCGCTGTAGACAATCCCATAACTCTACTCAGGAGAATGATTGAATATCCACTGTCATCCTTCATGTATCCTCGAGTCATATCTACTTTACTGATTGTCCTTCCCCGAGATGGATTCTCAATGAAGTATGAGGAATATATGATTTGGATGGCCTCCTTGTGATGATCCTTATGCTACCTCTTAGCTACTTCATATGAAAGCCTAATAAATTGATCAACTCTAGGTAGGTGAAAAACCCTCTCAATATTATCAGGTCATAGATCTAAGGCCACTTCCCCAGTGATGCTCTTTACAACCCTTTCCTCAGGAACAAAATGTTGAGATAAGGTCATAATCAATTCAGTTGACTAAATGGTCCTAGGATGTGATGCTGCATTTACCAATCCAGATCGGATTAAGGCGGATCTCAAAGAAGATCTTTTAGTTGGGTTGTTACAAACCCTCAAAAACTCTCCCAAGTCCGTGTGTCCAAGTTTTTTGTCTTTGATCTCAGAGTATTCATCGTGCAATCGTGGCTTCGGGGTTACGCCTTGGAACTTGTACACAACTGGCTTTGTTGTTGATTCAGATGTGGATGCCATTTGATTATATTATCTGCACGTCACAAATAGAGAAAGAATGATTAATTATTGGATATACATATATAAAACATTTTAAAAAATGATCTCCTAGAACTTATTTAATTTGTTGTGATTTTTTAAAAAAAATTATTATTATTTTTAAAAAAAAAATTTAAAAATTTATTTATTTTGGTTTTTGACTTTAAAAAAATAAAAAATAAAATGGGGTTTGAAACGCGGTGGCGGCCCAAAGGGTGTGGTGGCGTGACGATTGCGCACATGTGCTCAAGAGGGTGTGGTAGCGGCCACGCGTGCACATCTAAAAGGATGCGTGGTGGTGGCCGTGCACATAATGTCATGCCGCCACTCATCCAAAAGGGTGTGGTGGCAGCACTGCACTGTGCGCCCCAAAAGGGCATGGCAGCGGTGGTCGCGCTACGCGGCCCAGAGGATGCATGTAGTGGTGCGCCATGCATGGCCTAGAAGGGTGCCGTAGTAGTGCGGCGTGTGTGGTCCAACAGGGCACTGCAGCAGCGTAGTGTGCACGGCCCAGAAGGGCACCATGATAATGCACTTCCTCTTCTGGTCGCGCGTGTGCATGAGTACTAGGTCTGCATGGAAGGTTGAGGGGGGAAGGTTTCCATACCTTTTGCTCCTCAACTCTACTCCTTCAAAAACAATTTAAAAAAACAAGGGGGGGAGGGGATTTTTATAACTTCCCTTCCTTCTTTTCTTTCAAATTTTTATTTTTATTTTTATTTTAATTTGAATTTTTTTGTTTTTTTGACTCAACTTTCTAACTTATTTAACCGAGATTTCTTCTCCCGACTCCCAAACTATGAGTCCAGGAGTTGAAAAAAATAGGGGGTCCCCATTCCTAGTGAGGAATGGGGCATGTGTTGTGGACACCACAATAGTATACATAACCACCTAGTCTCTCACAGTCATGTCATGGGAGTGAGGTGGACAATGAAATCACCAGTAAGGATCTTATGAAATTTCAACAAGACGAGTATACCAAAATCTTATGTTAAAGCCTTAAAAATGGGGATCAATATTTCACATATACGACTTCTTGAGGTTGGAAAATAACCCATGACTATGATATCCAAAGGATCATTACAAAAAGAGAGCCAACCAAAGATGATCTTATAAGGAAGGAAATGAAATAATTGTGAAGTTAACTCGCACAGATGCAAATGGAAAAATAAGAACCCAAGACATCATTATTTGAAACCATATGTGCTATTTCTTTCAATATGAGTCTTTACATGATACCATTCCCAAGGGATTTAGAAGTTCCCAAGTATGAAAAATATGATGGTAATGGTGATCCACATGATCATGTGAGACACTTCTATGATCTTAGCATGGACTTTATGAATGAAGAGACATACATCATGAGGCTCTTTCCCATAAGTTTGAAGGGACAAGCCATGGAATGGTTTACTAAGTTGTCTCCTCCCCTTATCACATTTGATGAACTTGCAAGGAGATTCATGCAACACTACTCATATAACATACAACACCCAGTCACCATGCTAGATTTATGTAACATCAAACAAAGACAAGGGGAATCCTTTGTGATGTACCTACAAAGATGGAGAGGATTGCATTTTAGGTATCCTCATCAAATCCCAGAAAGTGAAAATATTGATATCTTTGTCAATACTCTCATGCTTGAATTGTATTATGACCTTAGGAAGTAATTATCCTCCATGTTCAACAATATGATTGAAAGTGCTTATCAAATTAAAGATGTCCCTATTGAAAAGGGGGATATTATTCTCAATAAAGATAAAAATGACAATGAGAATGGGAAGGATAAAAATAAATCATGGAATAAGAATAAGTATTTTTTCAACAATGGTGTTGTGAATGTTCCTAGGAAAAAATAACCATCCTATCACTTGGCCAATGTTATATATGTTACTAAGAAACAAGAGCCAATAAGGCCTAATTCTTCCAACAAATCATGATCTTATGACACATCTAAAAAGCCTTCTAGACCTAGCCAAACCTATACTCCTATGGTAGATTCATACAATGTGATTTTGAAAAAAATTCTTGCCAACAAGCTTATCATGTTACCGAGAAATTCATGACCCTATGACGCACCCGTTAAACTTGATTGGCGCAGAGATGGCCAATTCTACAAATATCATAGAAATATAGGTCACATTAGAAACAAATTTTTCAAGATTAAAGATTTCATACAAGACCTTATTGATGAGGGGAAATTTTCCATTGATGGCTTAGTTAATAATTTAGACCACAAAGCTTTTAAGTGGTCATTTCCTAAGTATGAGCAATGAGAAACATCCAACATCAACAAGAAAGGCAATGATGCAAAGATCAATTAAACCTATACCAACATAGGGGTGTGTGCACCAAGATGGTGTACAATTTAGTAGACACCACACAAAAATGTTAATAACCTAATCGGGTTATGAATAACTTGATCAAGTTGTTTAAAATTTCAAAAAGTGACCCAACTTGGTTACCAAGCTTGGCCAAAATACATACAATACAAAACCCAATCAGGTTTCTAGGATTAAAATAACCTAATCAGGTTATGAAATGAAAAATTTCATTCAAAACCTAATCAAGTTATGCAAAACCCGAATGGGTTATGCAAAACTTGATCGAGTATTGAAGAACTAAATGTAGGCTTTACTCTAGAAGTCATAACTTTCACATCCAGAGTCTAATTGACTCCATTGAAAATGCATTGGATAGATATTGAAGATATCTACAACATTATGTGGATAAATCAATCATATTTCTTCAAAATTTTATTTTCCATCAATTTCAATAAAGCATGATCTAAAATAGGTAGTCATTATTTTCCAAATGTGTAATCAATAGGTAAACATGAATGCTAACATATTTTTCATTCTCTATCTATCAAACATAGATACAAACACTAAATAACTAACTAAATAAATCTTAATATATATATATCTCTCTCTTACTAACTCCTAACCTCTCTCTTTGTCTAACCTATTATCCTTAAGCATTGTCTCTCTCTGAGCAATCCCTAAGCTTGATGCAGGGAGCTGTGAGTAGCTAAGGCCAAATGGCACACTCAGCTACCCAAACCACCTTGCAAGAATTAACATAATAGAAGCAAACACAAAAGAGAATTGGACCATAGATATAGAGTAAAATATTCTTTATTGATTCATGAAAATATCATCATACATGCCCAACTCTAAGGCCTTCTTATTTATGGCTAGATACAAATACATTCAAATTTGGATTTCCAGACACATATCCAAACTTCTACCTCCAAGTTGCTCCCCCTAAGACTCTTATACTAAATTAATGATCAATACTCTACCCAAGACCCCCACTTATATTAATCTAAACCAAAATTCAGTCCAGAATGCTAAAAACTAAAATTAAATACTTGAAGAGCCATAAGTCGGCCTCCAACAGAAATTAAATGTCCAAAAATTGATGCTCGAGAAAAATCATGATATCTCCTAGCTTTGATTGAATTAGAACTTGTGCTTAAAAATATAGGTAGAAATTTAGGTCCACTACAACCCATTAAATGCACCACAAGGAAAAGTTCATATCCATCCCGAAAGCTAAGCATAGAAAACTATTACGCAAAACTGCCAAAAATTGATACTCTAGGAGAATTTCCATATCTCCCAACTTATAATGAAGTATGACTTATTCCTTGGATAATAGATAATAATCTAAGCCTTATTCAATCCCTAAAAATTTTATCCTCTCATTAATTTCAAAAAATTAGTTACATGGTCTATAACAGGCACCCAGAAACCAGAAAACACAGTTCTAGCAACAAGTAAAAAAACTAAAAACATGCAGGATAGCAATGCAACCCAAGATGCTCCTACATCAGACAACTAGGGTTATAAGAAATGAATCTCTTGAATCATTGAGATGTTACAACCTAAGATGAATCCAAATTAGATTGAGAAAAGAATGAAGCATCTTCCATAGGTTTGTTCTTCCACACGAGATATTCATAATAATCTTTTCACCTTGTGCTCTTACCAACTCTCTGATCCAATATATGTTCAACTTCTTCAATATGCTTCTTAGTATATTCCTCTAATACAATAAATTTATCATATGACTCATGATACTTGTATAAATCACCAACATTGAATATAGGGGATATATCCATGTCATCAAGTAACTCAATTTCATAAGTGTTTCCACTATCAAACTTCTTCAAGATCTTACAAGGTCTGAACTTCTTCATCTTCATCTTATTGTATGTTCCAATAGGAAATCTTCCTTTCTTTAAATGAACCATCACCTCATCACCAACTTAAAAATCATGATGTCTCCTAGGCTGATCAACATTCTCCTTATACTTCTAATTACTTTGTTCTATCCTCAACTTCACTTCTTTATGTAAAGATTCCATAAAATCAAAAAAAAATTCTCCTGCATCACTTCTCTTTTCTTCACCAGAAATATCTCTCAAATCTAATATACCTCTAGGCTACATTCCAGTAACAATCTCAAAAGGTTTCTTCCCTGTACTCTTCGTAGAATTATTATATGCAAATTTAACTTGTGCCAATACCATCTCCCAATTACTTGGTTTATTCCCAACTAAACATCTTAGCAAATTACGCAAGATTTTGTTCACAACCTCTATTTGTCCATCCATCTATGGATGGAATGTAGAACTAAACTTTAACTCAATACCCATCTTCTTCCACAAAGTCTTCCAAAAAAACCAACAAGCTTACTGTCTCTATCAGAAATGATACTTCTTGGTAATCCATGCAATCTCACAATCTCTTTGAAGAAAAGTTTAGAAACATGGTCAACATCTGATGTCTTTTTACATGGTATGAAATGAGCCATCTTAGAAAATATTTCCACTACAAAAAATATGGAATAATACCCCTTCATTGTCTTAGGCAATCCAAGAACAAAATTCATACTAATGTCACTCCAAGGTTTCTTAGGAATAGTAATAGGTGTATACAAACCAGTATTTTGACTTACTCCTTTTGCAACTTGACAAAATCCATAACTCTTTACAAATTTCTAAACATACTTATACATTTGTTGCTAATAATACTTCTCTTTTAGCAAACTCAATGCCTTATCAATTCAAAAATTTCTAGCCAATCCACCACTTTACTTTTCCTTAATCAAATTCATCCTCATAGAACTTCTACGAATATACAATTGAATATCTTTGAACAAGATATCTTCTTGAATAAAATATTCATCATACTTATTGATGTGATCTGTCAGATTTGGTGCTTTGTACTCTCTCTATGCCTCAAAAAAATTAGGATCAACATCATACAACTCTTTCATTTCACCAAAACCAAGCACTTCAACCTTCATTTCAATCAACAAAGAACATCTTCTACTTAATGCATCAACAACTCTGTTAGTAATGCCACTCTTTTGCTTAATCACAAATGTAAAACTCTACAAATACTTAACCCACTTCATATGTATTTGATTCAATTTATGTTGACTTTGCAAGTATTGTAAAGCTTTATGATCAATATACAACACAAAATCCTTAGGCATCAAATATAATGTCTCCACTTTTTCAATGCTTGAACAATAGCATAAAACTCTTGATCATAAATAGAATACTTCCTTTTGGCGTCATTCAACTTCTCACTAAAGAAAGTAATAGGTTTACTTTCTTGACTTAGTACAGCTCCTATTGCACTACCACTTGCATCACATTCAACTTGAAAAACCTTATTGAAATCAAGCAAAGCCAATACGGGTAACTCAACAACCTTTTGTTTCAAAGTCTCAAAATTCTTATCAGCTCCATGTGTTCACTTGAATTTTTTTTTATTTCCTCTCATTGTCTTATTCATAGCATTACAAATAACATTGAAATTCTTTATAAACTTTCTATAAAAACTAGCCAAACTATGAAATGATCTTACCTCACCCACATTCTTAGGTGTAGGCCATTCCAAAATTGCTTTAACCTTCTCTAGATCCATTATCAAACCATCAATTGAAATCACAAATCCTAAATACACAATCTCCTCTTACATAAAAGAACACTTTTCTAGATTAATCATCAACTTCTCTTCCTTCAATCTCTGCAATACTTGTATAATATGCTCAAGATGTTCTTCCTTAGTCTTACTAAATATCTAAATATTATCTAAATAAAAAATTACAAATTTACCCAAAAATATTTTTAGAACTCCATTCATCAACCTCATGAAAGTACTAAGTGCATTAGTCAAACCAAAAGGCATTACCAACCATTCATACAAACCATTTTTTGTCTTCAAAGTAGTCTTCCATTCATCACCATCATTGATTCTGGTCTAATTATAGCCACTCTTCAAATCAATTTTCGTAAAAGGCTTTGCTCCACTCAAAAAATCCATAATGTCATCCATCCTTGGCATGAGAACCTATATTTCACTATGATCTTGTTAATAGCTCTGGAATTAGTACACATTCTCCATTCTCCATTCTTTTAGGTGCCAATACAATAAGTACAACACATGGACTCAAACTTTCTTTGATCAACCTTTCTGCAACAACTATGCACTTACCTGTTAAGTTCTTCATTCTTTATAGGTGTTAATCTATATGGTGCTTTGTTCGACAAACTAGCTCCAAGAATTAGATCCATTCAATGACTTATACTTCTCATTGGAGGTAAACAATTAGGTATATCCTCTACAACAATTTCTTTATACTCATTCAACAATTCTATAATTTCTTCTGGTACTCAACTACCGCTATTTGTTGTCACTTGGTCATTACCAACACTCGGTCCTCTAGGGATTATGGAAAAATAGGCTTGATTCTTCTTTACTTCCTTTTCAAATTGCTTTCCATTAATCATACAAACTCTTATTGTAGTACAATTAACCTCATATGGACTTTCAATCAAAGGCAGCAATGTTTGCTTCTTCCCATTCACTCAAAGAGTATATTGATTCAATCTTCCATCATGTACAACATATCTATAATATTGCCAAGGTCTACTCAACAAAATATGACAACAATCCATAAGCATAATATCACACAACACTTCATCAAAGTAATGTCCAATCTTGAACTTCATAATACATTGCTCACTTACCAATATCTTATGCTCATCTTTGATCCATGAAACATGATAAGGTTTGGGATGTTTCAACCTCTGCAACTACAACTTTGTAACTAGCTCTTCTGATGCCAAATTTGTAGAACTTCCACTATCAATGATCACCTTGCAGCATTTTCCAGCCATTTTACATCTAGTCTTGAAAAGACTTCTTGTAAGGATAGGTTCCTTGTCACTTTCCTTATTACATAAGGTTCTTCTCAACATAAAATTTTCTCCAACCTCAGGTGCACTTGGTGAAATCTCAATGCTTCCTTGAATCACAATATTTCTATTATTCTACCCACTTTTAAAAGATCTACATTCAAATGATATATGCCCTTCTTTACCACATCTGAAACAATTACCACAAAAAACACCTCTAGAATAAGAATTACCTCTTCCTTGGTAAGAAATACCACCTTTCCACTTAATCTTGTCTTTTTCATCATTCTTCCATTCAGATTTGCCTTTATCTTGCACAAAATTGTTAGATCTACCACCTTCACCATAAGATCTACCTCTACCTCTCTCTCTTTGTTCATGCTTCTTTGTCAAGATCTCCTCAACTTTCAAGGCATATTGATATGCTTCTTCTACACTTTCTAATTTTACAAAACTTATCTCATCTTGAATTCCAAATCCCAATCCATTTATGTATCTTGCAATTTTTTGAACATCATCATCCACATGTCTAGATCTAATGTCCAATCTATAGAATTCCTCAGTATACTCTTTTATTATCATGTCTTCTTGCCTCAAATTTTGCATCTTTCTCAACAAGCTAACTTGGTAATCAATAGGAAGGAATTTTTTCTTTGCCTTGCTCACCATTTTCACCCAATTTCTGATCTTCTCCTTTCCTCTCCTTTATCTATCAATTTGCAAATGCTCCCACCATAGTGAAGCATGACCTTTCAGCCTAGTGACTACAATTTCCACATTTCTATTATTAGGAGTGTTTTAATACTTAAAGAAATTCTCCATATTAGAGATTCAATCAAACATAGCATTGGTATCCAACTTTCCATTATAAGGAACAACTTCCACAACAAGCTTTGAATTTACCCTAGACAACACTCTCAACAACCTTGCTTCATCTTGGTCTTCTTCAAGTTATAGATTAAGGTTTGGTGCTACTACTTCATCATCACTCACATCCTCAAGATGTGCTCCTCTCCTTTGGGTTGTCTCTGCAACATCTAATCTAGCTGCAATTTGTCTCAATGCATCTAACACAGCATTATCATCATTTCCTCTACCACGAACCATCTTTACAAATCAAGTCCCTACAAGATTGTAACCCTCTGTAAGTTATAGGTCAAATCCAAAAATCTACAACCCTACAACCATATCTAAATTAGGGTTTTTCATGATCCAATCTCCACAAGGATGAACTTCAAGCTCTAATACCACCTGATGCAGTGAGGCTATGAGTAGCTAAGGCCAAATGGTATACTTAGCTACCCAAACCACCTTGAAAGAGTTAACACAATGGAAGAAAACACAAAAGAGAATAGCACCATAGATAGAGAGGAAAATATTTGTTATTTATTTATGAAAATATCATTATATATGACCAGTTGTAAGGCCTTTTGGGTTACTACCAAATACAAATACATTCAAATTTGGATTTCTAGACACATAGGTGAACTTCTACCTCCAAGTTGCTTCTCCTAAGACTCTTCTACTAAATTAATGATCAAAACTCTACCAAATACCCCTACTTATACTAATCTAAGCCACAAGTTGGCCCAAGATGCTAAAAACTAAAATTAAATACTTGAACAACCACAAGTCAGCCTCCAACAAAAATTAAATGTCCAAAAATTGATTCCTGAGAAAAATCATGATATCTCTTAGCTTTGATTGAATTAGAACTTGCGCTTCAAAATAAAGGTAGCACTTTAGGTCCAATACAACCCCTTAAATTAACAAAGGCTGATACACCAAGGAAAAGTGCACATCCATCCTGAAAGCTAAGCATAGAAAACTATTAAGCAAAAATATCAAAAATCGATATTCTAGAAGAATTTTCATATCTCCAAAATTATAATGAATTAGGACTTTTTCCTTGGACCATAGATATTTATCTAGGCTCTATTCAATCTCAATAAATTTCATCCTCTCATTAATTTCCAAAAATTATTTACATGCTCTACAACAGGCACCCAAAAACTAGAAAACACAGTTACAACATCAAGGTAAAAAATTGAAAACATGCAAGATAGCAGTGCAACTCAGGATGCTCTTGCATTAAAGTCTCTCTCTCTCTCTCTCTCTCTATCTCTCTCCCCCCTATCCCATTTTGTTCATATTTATCACTCTCTCCATCCTATCCCATAATCTCTATCTCCTATGTCCCTCTCTCTCCATCACTTTATCTCTCTCTCACTCTCTAGATGTCTTTGTGACTCTCTCATGTCCTATCCCCTCTCCCTTTGTCTATAACCTATACTCTCTATCTCTCAAACCTCTTTATAACCCCTTACCCATCTCTATATGAACCCTAATCCCTAACCCCCTCTCTCTCTATTTAAAGTTCACACTTCAAGGATTAGAGGTCAAGGAGAGAGGGGGGGTTAGGGATTAGGGGTTAGAGAGAGAGATGGGTAAGGGGTTATAAAGGCGTTTGAGATGGATAGGGGGGAGAGGATAATAAATATTGATAGGGATAGAGATAGAGAGAGAGAGAGAAAGAGGATATGATGGAGATAGAGATTATGGGACATGATGGAGTGTGTGTGTGCGTGTGTGTGTTTGTGTATGTGTTTATGCATGCACGCGCGTGTGTGTATGAGAGAGAGAGGAGGGGTGGGGGGTAGGAGTTAGTTAAATAATGTGATAGATTAAGATTTAGTAATAGAGATATATTAGTGGTTATTTAGTTAGTAAGTGAGTTTTTATGTGAGAGAGAGAGAGAGAGAGAGAGAGAGATAGTGGGGGGTGATAGAGAGTGAGAGAGAGGGAGTGATGGTGAGAGAGAGAAGGGGATAGGATAGAGATAGAGATGTGTGTGTGTGTGTGTGTGTGTGTGTGTGTGTGTGTGTGTGTGTGAGAGAGAGAGAGAGAGTGATTCAATGAGTGAGTGAGTGAGTGTTTGTGTGTGTGTGTGTGTGTGAGAGAGAGGGGGGGGCTTAGTGATTACTCAAAGAGAGATAATGCTTAAGGATAACAAGTTAGAGAGAGAGAGAGAGGTAGGTTAGGAGTTACTAAGAAAGATATATTAAGAGTTATTTAGTTAGCAATTGAGTGTGTGTATGTGTGTTTGAGAGATAGAGAATTAAAAATATGTTAGCATTCATGTTTACCTATTGATTACACATTTGGAAAACAATGACTACCTATTTTAGATTATGCTTAATTCAAATTGATGAAAAATAAATTTTTGAAGACATATTGATTGATTTATCTACATCATATTTTAGAGCACTTCAATATCTTTCCAACACATTTTGAACAGAGTCAATTGAACTCTAGATGCAAAAGTTATGGCTTCTAGAGTAAAGCCTATATTTAGTTCTTCAACACCTGATTGGGTTTTGAACACACTTTTTCATTTCATAACTTGATTGGGTTATTTGAATCCTAGAAACCTGATTGGTTTATGGCTTGGTGATAGCATAGGGAAATGACCCAAAGGCTTAGGAGATTTTTTTCCCTCCAAATTTTTTTCCTTTAGATGTGTTTTCATTTTCTAAGATGAATTCTTGTCTTTTCCTTCATCAAGTTTGCTAATGGAAAAGTGGGTATCTTTAAAATCTCCACCATAATCTTCCACATCTTCTTAGTTTTCTAAAAATATAAATGTTTCTATTTTTGGACAACATTAGCATGGTAAACTTTAATTACTTTTACCAATGCCTTGACATGCCTCACAGACATCTATCTACCATTTTTTTAATAAATTTTGATATATTCTCAAAAAATCAAAATAAACTGTATATTATTATTCTTCACTTGATTCTATAAACTTTTTTTTTTTAAATTCTATTTTCAATTTTTTTGGTGTAAGTTATGCTCAGCACATGAACAAGTACCAAAATTTTAGGATGTAGTCAGTTCAATAATTCATACAAAATAAAATACTCATCAGAAAATTAAAAAATACTATACAACTTCTAGATATGACTCTTAAATATCATCTTACCAAAGGGATGTGCAAAATAGCGAATATAACTATGTCTTTTGTGCTACACATGAGAATAACTATGTTATATTTTCTTAAAAAGTTAGGAACTATTTTTCATGTGCACAAAGTTTGACCCACCTAATCTTATCCATTTTAAAAAAAATTCTAGTAGCTTGAAAAGTAGATTTAGAGTACTACAATGTATATATTTTATGCATCTTTCCATTTTGAGTGGATGACCCTCAAATATCTTTTCCAAGTTTAGGTTTACCTGATTTCAAAAAAAAAAAAGGGTATCCACTTATAGCCCCCTTTTGTACACAATCTTGGTGCACTCACCCATAGATAATGCCATAAACATGATTGAGCCTATGGAAGAAAGTGTTTATATGATGGGGCCCAAAGTTGATGAAGGGCCTAATTATGACACCAATGATTATAAGACTAAGGTTGTATTGAGGACACGTGATCCCTTTCAATGATTTGATGACACTAGACCTATAGTTTCACTTGGGGTGGAAAATTCCTCTTCCTCATGATAAGACACTTAACTCAGTTACTAGGGAGCAATCTAAGGTTGTTCTTAAAGTAGCTAATGATCTCAAGTAACCCTCATATTCCAAGAAAATGACTACTCCCACTATATCTAGTTACGACCTTGTGAGTTAGTTGCAACAAAGTCCTGCCCAAATATCTATCTTTGAGTTTCTAGAATTGTCTCCTTTGCACAAGGAGATCCTAGAGAAAGCTTTTCTCATAGCTAGCATTCCCATGGATATTGACACAAACAAGTTCTAAGCCATGGTAAACCATATCTCTTCTCCACATTAGCTCATGTTTTCTAAGGAAGATGAAAAATCCCTTAGTTATCCACACAATATTTCTCTACATATCAAAGTCCAAATTTATTGTACTCGAGTCAAGTGAGTATTGATAGACAATGGTGTAGGGTTAAACATTGTGTCTTTTAGTGTGGCTCAATAGATGGGGTTATCTAAATTTACTATCAATCCTAGACACAAGATCACCATAAAATCATATGATGAAGTTGAGCGATCCTCCAAGGGTCTCATTGTGTTTCCTATCCATGTGGGTCCTATAGAGAAATATCTGATTTTTAAGTGCTAGATATTTTGCTTGCCTATAACATTTTTTTGAGTAGACCATGGATTTATGACATGCAAGTTGTACCTTCAACCTACCATCAATCTATCAAATTCCCCTTCAATGGTGCCAAAATTGTAATTCCATGGGATAACTCTATGTCTATAAACACTCTTATTAGTGTTGAATCATTAGTGTCAAACAACAAACTTGCTAGTGATATTAGATCCTCACTTAGTAATTGTGAAAATAAATTAAAGATGATGAACATATGAATGGAATATTGTCAATGTCAGTAGGAAAAAAAGGCCTTTGACATTCAAGAATAAATCCAATACATCTTAAGTCAAAGACACGAACATCAATAGTGTTGCTATAATAATGAAAATGATTCTTATATCATAAAAAGTATTGACCATATTAAAAATAGTCATGAACAATTTGATCATCAATGGTTTACACAAAAGAGATAAGCATCAACTACATTCTATTTAAAATGCATGATAATTGCTTAAAATTTAGTGAGATGATATATCTTGGGTGTAGGTTGAATAAGGGCAATGAATGTCACATTTGCAGTGGACAACTATAGAAAAATATCCATCACAATATTTTTTGATAGCATTGGCATCATAGTGAATGGAAATGTAAATGTGAAAAGATAAATATTAAGGCATTATACTTTCATCATAGTTTCAATGACATACTCAAAGATAAAATATTTTCTAAAGAGTTCTATATGAAGTGCAAATCAATGGGTAACAAAATGGAAAAAATAGTGGACATAGTTAGAACAAGGTTTCTAACTGTAGATTTGAAAATAGATCCTATAATTATAACATAATGTATATAATCATATTTAACTTCTATTACATGTATATTAATAGTAAAAAATGGCACTGTAGAATTATTTTAAAAGATCTATGACTAAGAGCATAGAAAGGAAATACTTAATTTTCTTTTATTCAAAACAAATATATCAACAATATCAATACCAAAGAACATAAGTGATGTAGTGCAATGTAGGAGAATCCCTGAAGGAGATGTCCTAGCCCCCAAAAAATAACCACATAGTGAAAACACAATAACAATGAAAGATCTGATATCAAATCACAACTCTTTATTCATAAAATAATCATTACATGCAATGTGTTGTATTCTAAGGCCTTCCTAGTTACAGCCAAATACAATAGCAATTACAATAACAGTTATACAAGATCCCTCAAGATCCAACCCATACACTAGCTAGTCCAGATCCACACTCTAGTAGAAAGCTCCAAGATCTCAACTTGTGCTCATAAGCCACCAAGAAACCTCCTTGTTTCTAAACCCCAGCCACTAGCTCTTCTCACAAACTTTATCCAAGATCCAAGTGTAAACTACCTCACATTCAGTGCTTTGTCCATAGACTCTGGAAAACTTTCCCTTTGCTTCCTACCTCTCTCCAAGCTTTTACTAAGAAGAGATCACACCTTGAAGCTTCATTAGAAATGCTCATATGTCTTTCTTAAGTAGGCACTTTCCACCCAAGATGTTAACAACACAACCAATGTGGGATAAAAGGTAAATGCAATTACCTTTCAAAAAATATTTAATTCCCACCCAAATACAAATAAGCACCACCATGTGGCCCAACAAATATTAAATACATGATTTAGTAAAGTGTCCATGAACTTCTAGAATTCCACCCACACACCTCGATAAATGGAATGACAACCATTTTTATTTTTTATTTTAAATTTTTAAATTTTTTTTCCCATGCAAGATGCTCTTGCATCAATAATTTTCATAATAGGACAACTTGAATGTATTCTAAGAAAAAATTATGTTAATATTGGTAGATCCACCTATTAGCATTCAAGAACAATTCCTTTCATGTTGGAAAGAGTAGTAATATCAAAATAATAAAAAGTGCAAATTTTATACAATTCAATGAGAAAACCATCAATATAAGATGTTGATTTTGAGTCTCCCACACACCAAAAAAATAGAGAAATATGAACAAAGATTTTAACCTCAAACCCGGTGCCACAAACATGTAGAAAATAGTAAGGGTTTGGGCATGGAGGTTATAAAAATTCTAAAATCATTTAAGAGATATTTGCAAGGGTTTCCTAAACAATAAAGCTACTATGTTTTTCTTAATAATCAACATGGCTTAAAATAAAATCAAAAGCATCATGAAAATACAAGTGTTGTTGAACTAGAAAAATTGAATACGAAGTTCAAATCATGAAGTTGAGAAGCTAAGGAAAAAGTAGCTTGCAACTATTATGAAAGATACCAAGAATAACAATGAGAATGTATTTTCTATTCATGATAAAAAGGTTCTAATGAATGAAGTAATAAAATGCATAAGTAAAGGACACCAAAGCAGTTTTAGAGTAGCGGAGAAGATATTGCAATGTTTCTAGGTTGATTTGCAATAGCATTATTTTCTATTCAAAATCTAATTGTATGTATATTTAATTCAATGTTTTAAAATTTAATGAGATTTTAATTTCTTTGTGTTTCAAGTTATCGACTCAATAAATATGTATATAATATTAAGAGACATGTCTCCCATAGATACATGTCTCTTTAATTCTCATTGATTATTTTAAATAATATTTTCTTTAGCTATTATCATAATTAAAATAGGTGACAATAATTTATCTATAAATATAGACATAGAGATAAACACACACACACACACACACGTGTGTGTGTGTGTGTGTGTGTGTGTGTGTGTGTGTGTGTGTGTGTGTACATATATACACACACACTTTATTATCAATAATCTTAATGTTCCATGATAATAATAGTGTGATCAATATAAAATGTTAAGGTCTATAGGACATTCAAACATTTGATTTTAGTAATTGGAATCATCCAATCAAAGCTACAGTCACTAACACTTTCTCCTAGATACGGAGGTGATGGAGACACAACCAAAGACCAAAATAAACACATAGAAAAAGGGAAATATTATTATCAATGAAAATTCCCTATGGACCTACAATAGTATGATTCTAGAGAAAGAAATCCTCCGCATAGTACTGTAAGGCCTTGCCCCAACCCAACCTAGCACCGATGATACATTGTTATTTTGATACTCATGCTTGTTATGTCAGAACATTATTGGATACATTGAACATTGTTAAGCTATTTTTTTTACAATGTGTGATGTTTACTTCAGTTATTTGATTTTTTCATTTAATGCTTATAAATATGCATAACGATGAAGAAAATGTATGCAACACTAACACATTTGGTTATGCAAGTCGAAAGGTTAGAAATATGAGTAGAATTAGATAAACAACTATTTATTGAGAAATGGATGCTTTAATTTACATAATTCCTCTAATATGTAATTCACATTATGCATGTGGTTTTGGACCTACTGATGTGTGCAATGAGTGTGTAGGAAAATTAGCCGAGACAACTCAACGGAAAAAAATGGAGCTAAACTACTTGTTAATTTTGTGCTAACCTTATATTGTAATTCTTTAAAGGTTGTAATTTGATCTTACTATTCTCCTAAATTGTAATTGTTCCTAATAAGCCTTTAAAGGCTTAGAAACATTAAATTTAAGTACCCCTATGGGTAAGGATATGGGTGGGGGTACTTTCCAACCCTTTAGCCTCCTAGGTTGACTCTTAGGGTCTCTTAAAAACCCTATTATAGGCTGATTTCGAAAATGGGGTTGCTCTTTACTTGGGTTAGTGAAACCAAACCTCCATCTTGAGTTACTTGAAGCTTAGTGGAGTTAAGGACCATACTTAGAGGCATTTTGGGCGAGTTTAGTTTTTGGGGGGGTCACCCAATCCTCTAGTTTTGGAGGAAGTTTTGAAGATTGAAGGAAGAAAAGGGAAGCTCTTCTCAAACCACCATTGCCATAACTCTTTTATGAAGGTAGGAGATCTTCACTCCATGAATGGTTCTTTATGTGTGTTCATGTTTTGAATCTTGCTTGAATCATGTTGGAGACATTATGTAAGGTTGCGTTCTCGTTGTGTGTTGGGGTGGATTGGGAGGGATTTTATCTTGTTTTCTTTTGATGTTATTCATATGCCTTCTTGGTGTGTTGATTTTTTTTGAGATATTTTCATGGGGATGTTTTTGGCAACACTCACCCTTGGATAGGGAAGAAGTGGCCATGCTTGGGGAAAGGGCATTAGTTGGACCTCAATAGTGTAGAGTCTCCTCTCATGGAGAGAGGAGGGAGAAAGGGGAGGGTGTATGGGCCCCTACTTGTCATCCCATACCTTTTTGTATTGAGAATTATTTCACAAGGCCCTTTCGGGGCTATATCCACAAGGATTTTCATTCTTTTAATGAAGCTCTAATTCGAATGTTCCAATTATGTTAATGAAATGCAAATTAGATATACTAAAGCTCTAATTCGATGTTTTAGGTATTGTGAGGACATGAACAATCCTACATTGTAGACAACAAATTTATCTCACACCTTGTTAAATTATATAATTGACAAAACCAATGTGATTAAGGAATTATGCATCTACTTAGATTCAAAATAAGAGGCCCATATACCTTTGATGTAAGATGAACTATTAAACAAGAAATATAGAGCAAAGAAATTAAGCCAACACTTAGCCAAAATTGGCTTCCAATTAAAATGTGCATCTCCAGGTCAAAAATAACCTCTCTGGAAAATGTATGGGAGGAATTTTAATCTTCCCAAGACCACAGAGAATATTCTCTGTATTATTCTTTTAGATTGCACTAAAATTAATACTAAATTTTTAAAAGGAATATAAGTTCAATGCATTTGAAAATTATAATAATTAAAAGAACTTTTCGTTGACACTCCTCAACAAACTTTACTTTCGCATTTAATTCCTAAGGACTAGAAGACATGGTGCTAGTCTAATACTTTAGGTCCATTCTTTTATTAATCCTAAGCACCCCACTTTAATATTATTTTCTTCTATACTATTCCATCTCCATATCAATGCTAGGCGTGGACTTAACCACCACCTGCAATTATTACCCAAGCCACTTGATGGATAGGTCACGTCATAGGGAGGCAAGGTAAGTATTTCAAAAAAAAATTGAATGTAATGTTAAGGCCGCCACCCTCCACCCAAATGCTGACTTCATCCTTCCCATACACGCAAGTCTTAATGAGAAGGAGGGGGGGGACAGGTCTGCATACTGCAGACCTAGAGCAGCGCGGGATAGGCCTGCACTCGGCAGACCTAGGACAGTGCACTATCCCCTTGGGAAGTGGGGGCCATGGTGGGGCGGGCCACTTGGCTTAGGTGGTGGGTAGGGTTAGGTCTTAGGTTAGGGGTGAGGGGGGGGTAGTTTAGTATTATATTAGTATTTTTTGTTTTAAAAATTGTGTTTCTTTGTTGTTGTAGAGTAGGTTATTAATTTCATTACTTTATTTCATGTTTTGATTTGTAAGTTTAATTAGTAAGTTAGTTAGGTTAGTAGTTAGGGAATAGTCTTGGGTTAGTATGGTTAAATATACTTTTTAGTATAGTAGTTATTGTATTCATGTTTTAAAATTCATAGATTGTTGTTTTAGTTTGGTATTATGGCAATCTTAAAGTTAAGATAGTCTAGATTTAGCTGTAATTTAATTAGTATTAGAATTGTTTAAATTGAGTTAGTAGAAATTAGTGTTAGTCAATTAATAATTGTTTAAAAGTTTCACCTTAAATGTAGAATACGACAAGAAGTTGGTATCATTAGTTCGTGGATAGATTCTACTGTTAGCTTAGATTAGAATCATACTAATTTAGTAATTAGATTATAATTACTCTATAAGATTAGGGAGCATTTAAATTGTCTCTTGTTTTTATATTGAGCTTGGTTAATTTAGGATTTTTTTTTTTTGTGTTATGCATATATGCTTAGGTTGATAGTTAAGCATTAACCATAATGTTACAATGAGGTTAGTATGGAATAGAAATTTAAATGTAGGTTATTATAAGTTTGAATTTAAAGGTTTAAGTTGATATTAGGATATTCAAATTAAAATAGGCTTAATGTTTTATAACTAGTTCGATACTATTTATGAGTTAGTTAGTTTAATGTAATGATTGAAATTTCAATGTTAGACCTTAAATTTTAATAAGGTTTGAACAAGTTTAGTAACTTATAGATTTATTTGAAATTGTACTAGTCATAAATTTTAATAGCAAACAATAAATTAATTAATTAGATGGTTTAAGTATGTTGAGGAATTTTAAGGTTAACCTTAGATTTGAGATTAAAGTTTTTAACGTAATTAGAATGAAGATGGTAGAAGTTAATTAATGACATTAAGCCTAGAGCAATTGATCAAAGTTGTAACGACGTACAAGTTATTCATTTAGTAGTATGGGCCTAGTTAATTAAACCATCCTTAAGGTTGTAACAATTGATCATGATTGTACCATTTTAGTTAAACCCTTAAAACCTTTTTGACCATGTTATCTTATCTAATCTTAGTTAAACCTATGATCATTTTTCGACCCTATCATCTTAATTAGTTTTTTTTTTTTTTTTAAATTGTGTGTGCTTTTGCCCTTACTTTTTGGGCATGACAAGTACCTTCTCTCAAACTCCAC
Source organism: Cupressus sempervirens (assembly GCA_028749045.1). Taxonomy (NCBI): domain Eukaryota; kingdom Viridiplantae; phylum Streptophyta; class Pinopsida; order Cupressales; family Cupressaceae; genus Cupressus; species Cupressus sempervirens. The sequence goes on from CM053787.1 coordinate 318,283,863, forward strand.
CGAGAATTGCCTTTACAATGCCAGAAGTGTTCTTAAATAAGCCCCAAATGATTTAGGTTTAAGAATACATTCTAGAATATGCTAGTTGGCATCCACCACCAAAATAGAAGGTTCCAAAAATCACATTAGAATTCAGCATAAAATTAGAAGAATCCAGAAACGGTAGTCCAACTTCTGGGAGGCATAACTTTTGAACCGTTACTCCCATTGAAGAATCGTTTATATTTCCAAAAAAGCTCTCAAAGTGCTCTACAGCCATATGGACTACCTTTGCTTGTCCCTCTTTTTCAGCCCCGTACAAGGCCATTTAGTGCCCCAAATCTAACTTTGAAGCACTCTTAGGAGGTCTCTAGGAAAATTAAAACTATGACAACTTTCTAACTGTAAAGCCTTTTGACCTGATTCATTTTCTGGAGTGCTTTAAATTACAATTATAATCATCCCTCCAACTTACACCCTCTTACTCATCATAATTTTGGCTCAATTACAAAATAACTCATTTTCTACATTTACACATATCCCAAGGTGCTTAAGATGCTTAAAAACCCTAACCCAGAATACTAATAATGGAACTGTGAGAGTTGGAACCTTTATTTGACCCAAATGGGTATCCAGAAATGAAAACACATTAAATATAAACCATCTCTAAGAATATTTTATTTGGGTGATACAAGATTGCCCTTACACCATTGGATGCTCCTACATTAGATACCTAGGGTAGATTGAAAAGTGACCCTATCACTTTAAGGTAGAGGAAAACCCAAATGAGAAACCTCCACTACTGATATCCAAGTTGAGTCCTCTATTGGTCGTCCCTTCCACTTCACCAAGTACTCTTCATACTACCTATTGATGGTACTCCTACCCACATGACTATCTAGAATCTCTTCTATCTCCTCCTTTTGAGAAGTAGGAATTGGACATGGTTCCAACATCAGCCCCTCATATGCATCATCATTATGATATTTTTTTAAGTTTGCAATGTTGAAGATAGGAGAAATGTGGATCCCATCTGGCAACTGCACCTCTTATGCATTTCTTGAGTCATGTTTCTTCAAAATTTTGCAAGGGGCAAATTTCTTCATCTTTAGCTTATTGTAAGTACCCACTAGAAACTATTCCTTTCGTAAGTGTACCATAACCAGATCCCCTACTTGGAACTCCTTATGTCTCCTCCTTTGATCTGCCCTAGCTTTATACTATTGATTCATCTTGGTAATGTGTCCATGGACCTCCTCATGTAGGCTCTTGACATGTTCAACAAATTCTTCAACCTCAACACTTGTCCTATCCCCTTGCTCCATCTTCCTTAATTCTAGTGCAATCCTTTGGCTACTTCCATACACAATTTGGAATGGTGATCTACCAGTACTCCTATTTATAGAATTATTGTAAAAAAAAATTTCTTGTGGTAGAATCAAATCCCATCCCTTAGTCTTATCTCCCACTAAACACCTCAGCAAATTGCCCAGACTTCTATTTACCACTTCTGTCTATCCGTTAATCTGTGGATGATATGTAGAATTGAACTTCAATTCCATCCTCAACTTCTTCCACAAAGTCCTCCAAAAATACCCAACAAATTTAGTATCTCTATTGAAAACAATACTCTTTGGGAGGCCATGTAGTCTCACCACCTCTTTGAAAAATAAATCTGCAATATGTATAGCATCATGTGTCTTGTGCCATGGAATGAAATGTGGCATCTTGGAGAACCTATCAACCACCACAAATACTGAGTCATTACCTCTTTGTTTCCTCAACAATCCAAGAACAAAATCCATACTTATGTCCTCCCATGGCTTCAATGGAACTAGCAATGGATAATAGAGTCTAGTATTGTGACTAAATCCCTTGGCTGCTTGACATACTTGACAACTTTGCACAAATTTCTTCACATCCTATGACATTTGAGGCCAAAAATAATGTTCTCTAAGAATGTCAATGGTCTTATCTCAACCAAAGTGTCCTGCCATCCCTCCATTGTGCTTCTCTTTGATCAAGTTTTCCCTCATGGAACTCCTTGGAATGCACAATTGATTGCCCTTGAACAACATACCATCCTAAATCAAATAATCTAGCCACCTAGTTCTATTTATAGTAACAGGTTCTTTACAAGCATTCCATGCTTTAGTAAAATTAGGATCCTCAAGGTACAAATTCTTGAGTTCATCAAACCCAACCACTTCAACCTGCATTACTGCCAACAACAACTGTCTCCTACTCAATGCATCTGCAACCCTATTAGACCTTCCACTTCTATGTTTCAATGCAAATGTATAGCTCTACATGAACTCTACCCACTTCAAATGTCTCTAGTTCAATTTACCTTGGCTATTTAGGTACTATAATGCCTAGTGATCAGTATACAAGACAAATTCTTTTGGCAATAAATAATGCCTCCATTTCTTTAAGGCTTGAATGATTGCATAGAACTATTGATCATAAACAAAATACTTCTTCTTTGCATCATTCAATTTTTCACTAAAATATGCAATAGGCTTACCTTCTTGGCTCAATATAGCCCCAATAGCACTACCACTAGCATCACAATCTACTTGGAACACTTTACTAAAATTAGGAAGTGCCAAAAATAGTTGTTCTGTCACCTTCTTATTCAATAGTTCAAAACTCCTCGCAACTACTGTACTCCACTTGAACTCTTTTCTATCCCCTTTTACTGTTTTAGTCAAGGGTGCACATGTGTCACTAAAATTCTTAATGAACTTCCTATAAAAACTAACCAGATCATGAAATGATCTCACCTCAGTAGCAAACCTTGGAGTAGGCCATTCCAAGATGGCTTCTACCTTCTCTAGATCCATTTTGAGACCATCAGATGATACAAAAAACCCCAAGTATACTAACTCCTTTTCTACAAAGCTACACTTCCTCAAATTAATCAACATTTTCTCTTCCCTCAACCTTTCAAGGACTCCAAAAATGTGCAATAAATATTCTTCCAAAGTCTTGCTGAAAATTAAAATATCATCCAAATAAACAATAACAAATTTTCCCAAGAATTTCTTTAGTACCTCATTCATAAGCTGCATGAAGGTGCTTGGTGCATTGGTTAGTCCAAAGGGTATGACTAACCACTCATAAAGACCCTCCTTGGTCTTGAATGTAGTCTTCCACTCATCTCCCTCTCATATCCATATCTGGTGATAACCACTCTTGAGATCTATCTTTGTGAAGTACTCAGCCCCACTCAAGCAATCCATAAGATCATCCATTCTTGGAAAAGGAAATTGATACTTGATGGTTATTCTATTTATAGCTCAAGAGTTTGTGCACATTCTCCACTCTCCATCCTTATTTGGTGCTAGTACTATAGGTACTACACATGGACTTGAGCTCTCTTGAATCAATCCCTTCCTCAATAGCTCTTGAACCTATCTATTTGGCTCCTTAGTTTTAGTAGGAGTCATCCTATGAGTAGCCTTATTACGCAAACTAGCTCCAGGGATTAAATCTATCTGATGACTAATTTTCCTAACTGGTGGGAATGCTTTTGGAACATTATCAGAGATGACATCTCCATACTCACTTAATAGGCCTAAAACTTCAGGTGGAATTTCACTACTACCTTCCTTATCTTTTCTAGGAATCAAAGCATAACACATTTTCTGATGTTTCATACCATCCAAAAAATTTCTTCCATCAACAAGACATATCCTAGCACTATTGCATACCTTTTCACCTTCCTTTACCAAGGGCTTTAGTTTGTGGAAAACTCCATCCTTTGTCAAAGAGTATGTATTTGCATGACCATCATGTATAGTGTGTCTGTCAAATTGCCATTGTCTTCCCAACAATAAATGGCAAACATCCATTAGAATAATATCACAGAGAAATTCATCATGGTAACTCCCAATCTTGAACTTCACCAAACATTCATTGACTAGGACCTTATGATCATCCTTCACCCAAGCAATACAATAGGGTTGGGGGTGTTTCTCCCTCTTGAGCTTTAGCTTAGAGACCATCTCCTTAGATACCAAGTTGTTTATGCTGCCACCATCAACAATCACATCACAACACTTATCCTTTCACTTGCACCTGGCATGAAGCAAACTCCTCCTTTGTCCAAGTTCAATCTCACCACTTAGTAAGACCCTTTCATTTATGAGAACCTCTCCTCTTTCTACATCCTTTGAATGCAATGATTGTGCATCTTCATCCACATGAGCAACCCTTGCTTGACCATCTACTCTCCTATATGTCCTTACTTGTTGTTGAGGGCATTCAAAGGCACAATGACCTTCTTCATTGCAATGAAAATAGGTACCTTGAAAGCCTCCTCTTCCTAATCCTTGTCCACATCCTCTACCTCTTCCTCTTTGATCTCTAAAGTTTTGATCATGGGAGAGGTTGAAACCCTTGTTTCTCTAGTTTCTACTAGTACCCACATCTTTCTTTTGGGTCTAATTTCAGCCTCCAAATGACCTACCACTGCCCCTTCCTCCTTGACCACACCCTCTTTGCCTTCCTTCAAACTTTTTATTTAGCTTATCTTTAACTTGCAAGAAAAATTGGTATGCCTCTTCAATGCTACTCATTCTAACCAGACTTAACTCCTCCTAAATGCTAGGTCGTAACCTAGTGAGGTAATGAGCAACCTTCTCCTTATTTTCTTCTACACACCTTGCCCTAATAAGAAGTTGATAAAAATCCTCTATATATTCTTGGACAAATTTTCCTACTTGCTTTAATCCTTGCATTTTATTGAACAAATCAAGCTCATAATCAACAGGAATAAATTGCTTCTTTAGTTTGTCCACCATGCGATCCCACCTTATGATTTTCTCCTTTCCTCTTCTATTCCTTTCTAGATGAATCTCTTGCCACTAGATTTTGTCATGGCCTTTCATTTTGGCTTTCACAAACTTAACCCTATCTAGGTCCCTAATATCCTCATACTCAAAATACTCCTCTAGTTCATTGATCCAATCGATCAACTCATTTTGGTTTAGATTTCCTAAAAACATATCCACATCAATTTTAGGTCTTTTTCTAAGCTTAGAAATGGCCCTAAAAATCCCCTCCTCTGCCTAATTTAGGACTTCCCCTTCATCTTCCCCTTCCTATCCAATATTTTCTTCTTCTTCATTTTCTTCCTCACTTTCGTTGCCTGTGGCAACATTCAGTCCTCTATGGATCTTCTCCTGTAATGCTTGAACTTGTCTCTAGAGAGGTCTAACCTTAAAAGCAACAACTCTGTCCCTTCCACCACATTCCCTTCATGGAGGCATCTTCTTTTCTCAAACCCACAACCTCATAGTCCTGGTGCAAACTGCCTCATAGTCTGTGCTCTATCCACACACTTAGGAAAACGTGCTTTGATACCACTTGATGGAGACACAACCAAAGACCAAAATGAACACATAGGAAAAGGGAAGTATTATTATCAATTAAAACGCCTGATGGGCTTACAATAGTATGATTCTAGAGAAAAAAATCCTCTCCATAGTACCTTCTTTCAAACTCCATCAAGAACTACCTTTACAATGCCAAAAGTGTTCTTAAATAAGCCCCAAATGATTTAGGGTTAGGAATACATTCTAGAATATGCCAGTTGGCATCTACCACCAAAATAGAAGGTTCCAAAAATCACATTAGAAGTCAGTGTAAAATTAGAAGAATCCAAAAATGGTAGTCCAACTTCTGGGAGGCATAACTTTTGAATCGTGACTCTGATTGACGAACTGTTTACATTTTCAAAAAGCTCTCAAAGTGCTCTATAGCCCTATGGACCAGATTTTCTCATCCCCCATTTTTCAGCCTTGTAAAAGACCATTTAGTGTCCCAAATATAACTTTGAAGCACTCCTAAGAGGTCTCCAAGAAAATTAAAACTGCGATAACTTTCTAACCATAAAGCCTTTTGACCTGATTCTTTTTCTAGAGCACTTTAAATTACAAGTATAATCATCTCTCTAACTTACACCCTCTAACTCATCATAATTTTGGCTCAACTACAAAATAACTCATCTTATGCATTTACATGTATCCCAAGGTGCTTAAGATGCTTAAAAACTCTAAACCAAAAAACTAGTAGTGGAATTGTGGGAGTTGTAACCTTTATTTGACCCAAATGGGTATCTAGAAATGAAAACACATTAAACAAAAACTATTTCTAAGCATTTTTTTTGGGTGATACAGGATTTCTCTTATAGCATTGGGTGCTCTTGCATCAGGAGGATGATTTATATCCAAATAAACAACATAATGTACAATTGTTACCTCATGGTAACATTAAGAATATGGCATGCCCAATAATACCAACCATATGATATTCACCATACTCACATCATTTATTGGTATGCACATTGACATCACATTTCATGATGTCTACCAAACAAGATAGATCCAATATCTAGATGTTATCTTATGGTATAATCAAAATTAGGGTCCATCCATGAATATCAACCATAAGATATTCACTATACTTATATCTTCCTTGGTATGTGCACTAGCATCAAGTCTCATGATGCTTGTTGAGGAAACTATTTGCATATGTTGCCTCCATATATTAAATATTGTAATATACACCATGTCATATCTCAATAATTACTAACTCAATTACATAAGATATACACTATCATGAACTCCAAGAACATCAACTAAATGATATCCATCATGATACAAGGCTAAACTATTACTAAGATTGTCACCTTTCAATAGTAACTGTTGAGATAATGGTTGTTGCACACATTACATAATATTTATATTTTATTTTAGTTTAGTTTAGTATGTAATGTTACACCTAGGATCACTTAGATGGACATAACATGTGTAGATATTCCTATGGGATATACTTGATGAGTTATATTGTAACACTATGATAATATTTGATGTATTTATTTAATATTGGGGAAAATAATTAAATGTCCAATATTAAATATGGGGTCAATAGGTTAGGTAGCATGCGGTTTTAGTACATGGTTTATACAATGCCACTTGGTGGTTTCGTGGGACTTGCTACTAGGTAAGAAACTATAGGGGTAGTTGTAGAGATAAGACGAAAGAAAAAAAAGGAAAAAAGGGGAAAAAGGAAAAGTTGAGCAAGAAAAGGCTTGATAGGTTAGACAAGGGAGCATTTTTTAAGGTTGGAAGCATGGCATGGGATGTGTGGATTCATGATTTTTCACATGGATTTCTTGGTTGTAGCTATGACTTTGAAGGCTTCCATGGTTGTATTGCAATTTTATTTTTGTTGAATAATACATGGTGGTAGATGCCTTTGGAGGTTGGATTTTTCCCTCAATGAGGGTTTCCCAAGGTAAATCTTGTATCACATTTTTGTGGGTACATTGTCTATTCTCTTGCATGTAGCTTTCAATTGCCTATTTATTTCATATCTATTATGGAGTATGTGGAAATGGTAATATTTTTTTATTGCAAGTTTCTTTACAGTAACCACACGTAAACTTATTGAAAGATCATCACCTCTCAAGAATTTTATGTGTAAATGTATTTGGGTATGTGTATGTGTATGTGTATGTGTATGTGTATGTGTATGTGTATGTGTATGTGTATGTGTACGTGTATGTGTATGTCTATGTCTATCTATGTATTTGTATGTGTGTGTATATATATACACAATTTATTATAAATAATAATAATGCTCAATTATAATAATAGTGTAAGATAGATATCAAATGTTCAAGGTTGATAGGCCATTCAAACATTTGATTTTATTGATTAGAATCATCTAATTGAAGCTACAATCGTTAACAATTTCATTAAAAAATAGGTCATGTTATGATTAATAAGAGTTTGAATTTTTCAAAAATACCTAAAACTTTGGCAATAGAAATGGCATGAAATAATCTACTGAGAATCTAACATGGAATGATGCTACAAAAGCTGCACATGTATATAGGAAAGTATTTGTATAAATTCTTTGCTATTTAATAAATGTTTCCAAATGCATAAAAGAAAGAAAATAAAGGTTTCTTTCATCTTACCAGAGAGTCATGTGAAACCTATGTGTCATGACCTACAAATGACACAAAGAGTTTACAGATAAAGAACCTAGAATCATAAATATTTCAAAATAAGTTATCAAAAAAATAATAAAATTCTAAAGAATACCAAACAATGACATGTTATTGTTGTAATACCCCTCCTTTACTATCATTGTAGACTTTGTTGTTAAAGTTCTATCTAACTCTTATATGGACATGCTAACCGTTAATTGATATTTAAAAATATGATACGTTGATATATAGGGTAATTGATTATACCATGTAGTATTGGTTACTTATTTATAATGATGATAATTTCATGTGTATATTCGATGATTATGATTACCTTTGTAAATTATGCTTAGTAAATGCAATTGCTTCCATAATGATGTCCTATGATATGCCTTCAAATGATGATGATAAGTTATTTATAGAAGAATATAATGCTACTTATGATTTATTGATTATACTTACCCCATACTTTCATGTGTATGGTGTGTGTGTGTCTATTTTATGTTTTTGTCTAATGTTCCTAATGTTGTTGACAGAGGGAGTCATAGTCATCTTCTAGTCATGATATACACAATGTACCACTCCCTACCATTGCATGTTTATCTTAGATATAAACACATGTACATGCACTCATTTTTTATACAGATTGCATGTACTCAACATTAACTTCCTTGCATTACCAAGATGAGCGTTCTCTATAACTCAATGGTAAGAATGGGGATAATATTTAGGTCCAATCCTAGCCAAAGCCCAATTAGTTGTCTTGAGAAGGGGGATATTTATCTAATTGCCTACCCTTTTGAAACCCATGAGTTTTTCTTTGCATGTGTGGTTTGATTTCCACTTTGGTCAATTTTTCTTATGTTTCTTTCGTGTGGATTTTGGCTATGTGATTTACTTGGCAAATAATTTAATTATAACTTTTGGATTAATCTTATGATATTAGAATTAGTAAATTTTAATTTGATAAAAAATAAAATATTAAAATATGATAATATCTAATCAATTAAAAATTAGTTAAATATCATTTTTAATTTAAAATTCTAATTTGAGAAATTGGATAAAAAGAAATAAAATATTAAAGATTTAATATTAATATATTGATATTATTTTATTAATGATGATTAAATTAGAGTTTCATTTAAATTGGCAAAAGGCCTAAGCCATCCATAATATCATTTTGCATAAAGATAATACAATCACTTTGCTCGGAGGGAGCATAAAGTTTACTTCTATTGGCAAACCTATAGTGCCTACTCCTAGGTCACATTTTTGCTGTCATTGTCGAGCTCTTTTGGGGCTAGTCTCATGTTGATAGTTAGTAGCATTGTTTTGAGACTATCAGATATTGTGCTATGGATTCAGTTTATTATGTGATGAGATCACTTAGGCTTTATATTTCATATATGCATGATGATCATTACATTGCTTTTAGTTATTGATGATGATTAGTTAGATGGTTTATTATCATATTTGTTTTCTTATGAATACTTACCCCATACTTGCATGTGTATGGTGTGCATGTTTATTCTTATGTATGGCATGTCTGATGTGGTTAAGGAAGGGAGTCGTAGTCACCTGCTAGTCAGGATCTACACGATGCACCACTTCCTACCATTGCCTATTTAGTTTAGTATATATTGTGCTTGTACATGCATGGTTTTTATGCAGGTTGCAGGTATTGGGTATCGACTTCCCTGAATTGTCAAGATGAGCGTACCATATCACATTATCTCAATGGTAAGAGAGGGGAGATAAATTCTCAAGTCCAAATCCCAACCCTTTAAGTCATTTGTCCTAATTGGAAATTAGGACAAGTATCTGAGTTGAGTACCCTCTGAATACGTCGGATGACATAATTCGTGATATTAACCGTTGGTTTGATTTTGTATGTATTTTGGCTATGATGGGTTTTTTGTATTTCATTTTATGAGTCTTTGATGTATTTTCTATTAATTAAGCCTAATTAAAAGATTTAATTAATGGTTTAATTTAATGGAAAATTAATATGATATTTTAATATTTATTTTATTTAATTAATTGGGAAATTAATTAAATAAAATAATTAAATTTGAACATAAAAGTTATAAGTTTAAATTTGGAATGTGACAATATTTATTTTAATAATAATATATTTGGAGTTCATTTTTAAATAAATGACTAAATAATATTATTATTAAAGATAATAAATATTTTAGCAATTAAGTTTTGAAAATGAAATTTAAAAGTGGAAAATATATTAAAATTATTAAAAGATTAAAGGTTGCACGATGTGTGCACATGATTAAAATATAAATATATTAAGATAAGAATAAGTGGAATTATTAAAGTTAGTGCATAAGATTTAATAATAAATAAAATCGAAAAGAGTAAAGTAAATATTATATTAATGATTGTGCATTATTTTAATGTTTGCTCACATAAGAGTTTGCACTCTAAGTATGCACTAGTTGTCTACACTTAGGAGTTAGCATTTTATTTAAGCACATGGTGTCTACAACCTTATGACTCATCTAGAAGGTTGGAGAAGACTCATGCTCGGTTGTCATGCTTATCTTCTAGTTGTTTCTAGACACATTCTAGATGCATCTTAGAGGCCTTTAAATAGAGGCTCTCCTAGTGTGTTTGGACAAGCTTCAAAGCTTACATGCATTTGAGAAGCTCGTATGCTTCTACATTCTCATATGTTTCTACATGCTCCTATGTTTCTTCAAGCACTTATAGTCACGTGGGAATTTCAGTTGGCTTAGATCTTGGAGGAATTGCATATGAGGAGAAGGAAGGGACTTTCTATGGACTTCTAAGGCATGGCAAATTAGCATCAGTGTCTAGGTGCACTCATGATAATCACATATTCTATTTGCACTCTTTCTCTTCCTGTCTTCATCGTGTCTGTTATATGTGTCTGAAACTTCTCTATGATTGAATCTGTAATTTAAAATTGGAACCTAGATATGTATTTATTTGGTTGCAAAAGAAATCAATAGAGAACTCATTAGAAAACCCTAGCTTCAGTTTAAGAAAGAAATTAGATCTGAATCGGGTTTGGGTTCAAATTTATATTGTGAAATTAGATAGACAAGATTTGAAATTAAAATAGAAATTCTAAGTTGAAATTTTGAATGGTTAGATGTAATCTTTCTATCAAATTATATTTTCAGATGCATACGGACAAACCTATTAGATGGATGAATGGGCAAATTTAGAGAACAATTACCTTTTAGGAGAAATTCTTAATTCATCACAAACTGCCCTATCGCTACCCCTTGGATAGACCTGAACTCAGTCATTCATAACTTTTTATCGTGATCGAATTTATTCAATCACTCTAGTCAGAATTGGTGCAACTTGGCCCTCTCCAACATATTTCAATTTCAGCTTGATCCAATGGTTCATTAGGGAGATATGGCCCTCATACTGGGACTGTTTTATTCAAGGACGGATATTTCTCCATTTCCCATAACCAAGAGTTCTTTATGCTTAAACTTCACAAAAATAATATATCAAAGCATGGAATGAATTAAAGATATTATTGCAATCTTCCCTTAGTAGAATCTTATTTTTATGCATTAGTTTTATATGATTTATTAACTAATCTAATTTAATTAAGATTAGTTAATAGTAGAAGAAGTATAATTAATCTATTTATCAACTAACATAGGAGGTATTTAGTTGAGCTATTAATATTGGGGATTTATTATAATTTTTTATTAGTAAAGTAATAATTTGAACATCGATGGAATGATACATAGTTGACTCTTAATGAATGAAACTATTATCAGCTGATAATCATGCAGTTATTGACATAGCTACTAGTTAATTTAATCGTAGAATTAATTAGATTTAATTGATAATAGAGTTTTAATTGTTTTATCAAGGAAATATTAGTATTCATTGAAAGAATGACGAATGTGGTCATTATAGATTTATTAATAAGATTTCCAATATAGCTTGCTATTAAATATTAACAAGTTATTATTATTGAACTATGAATATGAATATTTGTGTACTAGATTATAGTTGACTTTTAACTTACAAAATTATAGTTAGTTATTAGTCAACCGATATTAATTGGAATGTTGCCATGGATATGTAATTATTAATTAAATTAATTAGAGTTAATTAGATTTAATTAATAATTAATTTATGTAATAAAATTTTAATTGATATGCTAATATTGATTCCTTTAGCAAAGTTGTGAAGTATGTATATCGAAGTTGACAAGTCGTACTCTCATGACTTGAATAATGACCTTAGATATTTTAATAGTGAGACTTAGTAATATTTAATTGAGAACTATTAGAATGTTAATAGGTCATGGATGGTGTACCTATGTTAATTGATTGATTAAATTGATCATTTTAATAAAATTATAATCTTCTTATTCGAAGACTAGTAATTGGCTCTCTTATAATTTAGACGAACAGTGATCCTTGATTTATGTTAAAAGTTGAAGTAACATTAAGAAGAGTCATTCAATTTGTAACATTGATCTTAGCAAAATAAAGTGAATGATTTTATTAAGTGTCAAATGATTTAATATTTATCCTTCAGCTATTCTTAGAATATTATTTTAATGATGGAAAGAATAATGCTATCAGGGAACAAACGGGTTGACTTGTAGGTCAAATGATTAAACTTAGACACTTGAAGTATACTTGAAACAAAAATTGAAGCTCTACACTTAATTCAACTATGTGATTTTAGTAAACCAAAACATGTGTTTGCATTGTGTATTCTCTATGCTTCTTGTTTTGGGTTTTGGGTTGACTAGATTGTTGACCAGTCTTAGGTTGTTACTAGAGGCTTGGGGGTTATGTGAATGTGATGGCATGTTGATCTTATTTGGTCTCAATCTTTATAAACCCAACCATGGTTATGTGATGGAATGCTCTATGAGATGTTTGTAATTACTGATTGTTATAGTTGAGATTCTTATGAATGAGACACTTGAGCTAATCATTTTTGAGTCATCGATCAGTTATCCTTGGGTTACTTTCTAGTTGCCATGATGGGACTAAAATGTTGATTTATTTCTTGATGATGTCATGTTGTGACATGTTTTGACTCAACCATTTTGGAGTCTTCGATCAATATGATTTTGAGATATTCTTGGTTTCTTATTGAGAACCAATGGTTATTGTGATTTATTTTGAGATATATTTTGGTTATTGAGAACCAATGATTATTATGATTATCAGTGATGTCTTCAGTTGCCAATAGAGAACTGTTGTGCTCATGATTTTCTATGGATGCTTTTCAAATGCTCATGGAGATTTGATGCTTTTATTGTGGATATTTGATGATTCTTTGTATGGATTATCTTTTGGATTTTCTTTCTAGTCACTTGTATAGGACTGGGATGATTTATGATTCTATGAGCTTAGGGTAGGTTATCTACTTATAGTGTTGGGAAGTGGCTTGCAATGGGGTTCGGGGCCCTAAGTGGCTACTAGGGTAACTCATTGTAAGTTTGGTTAATAAGTGATAACATTTACACACTAAATGGGGATTAAATGAACCTAAAAAGATAATTGTTTTGGTTCTCGCCCATGCCTTGAGTGCTTGTACAGACTAGGATGGGAGTAGAGAGAATGCATGGCTATGACCTTGCATTCCATAGTATGCCTCGTCAGTATGAGAGGATACTAGTGGCCGCATGAGGATTAGTATGGACCCGTGGAGTTTAGCTAACTGCCAGGGTAACTTGTACATGATATATGCGATGACACTTTCCCGCTTGCAAAGTAGGTTTCCTACATGTCATTGTGTGCCTCTGGGAATTAGATGTCAATTTTGTGTTGGAATCTTTGAGTTAGTATACTTTTAGGATTCCTAGACTTAGAGAGTATCTTTGTTATGTGATTTTTGATAGCCTGTTTGGGACTTGAGATTATCTCCTTAGCACGGTGGGAGTGGACCACTTAGGTACCACGCGGTTGGGTGGTAGTATTTTTTCAATCTTATCATTTGAGATCCGTCCAAGACACCGTGGCTGATGCATTCTTTGTAGGTATTTATCTTCATTCTGTTCTTGGATCATTATGATAGATGATATATCCTATGTTGGATGTATTTACTAGTATGTTTCTTACATAGATGATTTGCATATGTTAGATGATGTTATCTTATGCTTTACTTGCATGTTAGATTACTTTCTGTATTTGATGTAGTATGATTTAGGTGTGACATTCCTACTATGTTAATACCGATGATCTCTTTGGTGATTTGGAATGTTACGCATGGAGGGATGGCTAGGATCCACGATGGTCTAATGATTCTATTTACATTTGGGAGGAACCGTGCACTTAGTTAGTTATGTTTTGTGATATATGGTTATCTTTTATGATGGATGTTTATTCTTTCAAGCCTTTCATACCTTGTGACATGTACAATGGATGATTGAGCAATCTAAAATGTAATTACAAAAAGGGACACTTGTAATATTGTTTAAGAACATTGGATGTAACATTACTAAGGATGTGATGTTAGATGAATAGTTAATTTAGATGTGATACAACTTTAAGGGATCTTTAAAGAATGTAACTGTTATGTATGTTATGTTTACTTTCATTTGAATTGTTGCTATTGCTTCCATTACTATGTATAAGTTGTGAATGGTTTATATTTCATGTTTTAAAAAAAATTATTTGGCAAACTTAGTGAAATATTAGGTTAATTCTTTGGATCCCTTGGTGGGGCATTACAAAACCAATTTTTCCTTCAAAAGTACATCTTTAATTTCATGATCAAACTTTGAGGATCCAATAATGCTAGCTTTCCAAGATTCCAAGATGAATTTAATAACTTCCATCATCGTTGATAGTTGTATTCTCTTCATTTTGTTTGAAGAGTTCTACACATTAGTGACATCTTGACCAAGATCTTTGTTAGAGCATTTGTATAAAGAAATAATATTTTCTATCATTAGTAAACTTTTATATCCTTATTACTTGAAACGTACTGTTTTGTAGAGATATTATTTGATCTTAAAAAGTCTTCTCTACACACTATTTCTATCTATTATTAATAAAAATTATTATTATTCTTTTGTCCTTCGGCCTCTAAATTTAGATGAAATGAAGCTTGAGTTGATAAACTATTTTGTTTTTCCTTTAATACTTCCTCTAAAATAGGTAAAATACTCGAAACCATTACTAATTTCCCAATTATCCCTTAACTAGTTATGCCTATCAGAATTTGATTGACTTCACACAACAAGTGACCAGGATTGTAATACTTGACCACCATTATATGATTTCCTTCTCTTACCCTTATCTTGGTTTATTTTCATTTACCCTTTGTTTGTTATTGATTATCCATTATCTAAGATTAATTTTAAGATATTCATTTATGTCAGATAGGAATTATTTTCTTTATGTTTGATACATCACTAACTTGGGGATTCAAACAAACTTTGGATTATTTCCCTGCTCTATAATTTGTGTTCTCCATTCTACAAGAAAACTATTGTGAATAACTTTAGTGTATTAGATCACTCTTTTAAATTCTATGTGTTAGTAATTCCTGGTAGACACAACTAATTTATTTTTAATGTTGTTTTGATATCACCTCTATTATAGTGATTATTCCAAATAATTAGTCTTATAAATTGGTATATATGAGAATAATTTATTGACCAATTGATAAATCTTGTTCAACTATGTGTCCATTATAAACAATACTAGCAATATAAAACTGATAGTCAAATGCAAGAATCCAGAAAATTACTTATGCTAACTTAGATGAAATAAAGAAAAAAGGTCTAATTCTACTTCTTACTCAATTCCTTTTTTTTAAAAATGTTGAAACAACAAAAAGAAATCCATTCATTACCAGTACGCCATTATGTTGAAACACCAGGAGGCCATTATTAAAAGCATACTATCTATTCTTTAGGATTAAGTAATTACAATCTATTTACATACTTGAGATTGACTAAACTAATTCAGGGAAGTCAAATAGAGCATCAAGAAAAAAAGAGAAGACAAAAATGGAAATGTCGTTGAGACATGACAAGAGACAAAAGAAGACAAGAGGTCAAGAGCAAAAAAGGAGATAACCCAATGAGCGAAACAACTACAAAACTAGACGAGTCATTGAAGGGCAAAAAAATAAATAATGAATATAGGAGGGAGCCAAAAAAAAAATCTCTCTAAGCATATCCAAATCATATTAAGCCTTTAGCTTCAAGGTACCACTCAAGACCTTTCCAATCCTCACAAATACATGTGTTCTTAATCACCAAAAGGAATATCCAATTCCTTATAACCACCTCCCCCATCTTGTAGTAATTTCTAAATAATTCTTTATTTCCAAAATAGGATAGACCTGGACCAAGAAATTTTGAACATTATATTCACTCCTTTTTGGAATATAGAGGTTATCATTTGTATTCTCAAGGACCAAGTCTAGCTCCTTGATAATATATTTTTTGAACAATTTCCTATAGAAGTCCCTAGTTGCATCTTTATCCTCATCTACATGCATTACCATGGCCAAAATCATAGCCACAATATCTATATTATGTTTTTGTCTATCCGTAGCAGCAAAAAGTTCCTCCCCAAGCACCCTATTGATAGCCCTAAAAACCAAATCATTCTTAGTTTTCACCATTTTACTTATCCTTAACTCACTGACCTCTCCCCAGAATGACATATGTTTTTTACTATACCTCATACAAATTGGGGTATCCATGACACCTATAAACCTAAACCTAACAAAGATCCAAAGACAAGGTGCTTAAAAATAGATACTCAAACTTAAGATATAGCTACTATGTTTAAGCTCTAACTCAGTTTAAATAGACAACAACATAAGATGACTTGACACATAATAAGACTATATAAGAGAGGATTACATATTCCAATACTATTAATTATTACTTTTGCATTCATAAAGTTTCCTGATTAAAAGAGGCTAAATTTTCATTACTAATTTTGTATAGTCTGTATCAAAAGAGACATTTTTACTTTGTTTTAAAAATTCTTGATATTAGTTATTTATCATATTTTAGGAATTTTACATGTGATTATGGATTTCCCTAATGATAAAGTGGTAGGATAAATTACTAATAATTATTTCTATATTTATGTTGTACTCGTTAGCATGTTATGGGGATCATTGTTAATTGTGCTTAGGATCCTTGTTGGAATAAGAGGAAAGATTTATTATGTTATTACCTATATTTTTCTTATGAGATTTATTTAAATTATTTAAATTATAATTTATTTTATTGATGAAAACTTAACTAAAATTATTTAGGGATCATAAAGACCCTATTTCTATTAAGATGTCATCATCTGACATGCTTTCAAATTCTTCTACTTAAGTCATATCCACTTCCCATTTGCATACATAAATTTGGTCCTCCACTATGAATTCATCAATCCAGCTCAGACTTGGAGGAGGACAAACATGGAGAAAATGAAATAAGAAATCTAAAATTTGGTGAAGGGTTGGAGTCCATTCAAGGAATCTATCAATGTCTTCTACTACCAAGATAGAATATGTCAAGGAAACTCTATTTCCTATCCTCCTCTAATGATAGAACCTTGGTTTAGGGATCATAAATCCTCCCTAATATTTGAGATGACAATACTGAGATTTTGAATATAAGTCTCCTTGAAAACTCTCCTACATAACAATTCAATTGCAACTTTATTTGGATCTACTTGTAATGTTGAAGCAATAAACTATGAGTCCTCACCCTGATCCATCATATCATATGATGCATTTACATTCTAACACTTCATGGTTTGATTTTTGACACACTTGTGCTCTAGATAGACAAAGAGTTTTATGATTATGTTATTTTAATACTACATTATGATGACACTCACTTATGTTATATGGCTTAATGATTAGTGATACATATTTTCTGTATTTCACAATTTTGATTTAAACTAATTTGCAAAAAAGCTTGAAATGCTAAAATATCAATGTTAGGATTTTAACTTATGATATGTACTAGGACCTAGTTCACATGCTTAATGATACAATGGTTAGGGATTTAGTGTTTCACTACTAGGATTAAAAATGGAATTATGATGTTATTTATAATGTCAGTTTGACTATGTTAAATAGAGATCATGTTGACATGTAGATTTTGATAATTTAATGATTTGAATGTTTCATATGAAAATTATTAGAAAATGAAATTTAATTATGATAATTGAATATGTTAATTAATGTGAATCATACAACATTAAATTATTATGCACCTATATATATGTACTTTTGTATATGATTTTCATTGAATTACTAACGCTTGAGTTTAGTGTGCAAGAAAATGAACCATGTAAATTTATTAGAGAAACAAGGTCCAAACTTATGTGGACACAATATAGCCAAGACTAATCTTTGGAAGATTCAAAGCCTTTTTATGATGTGTTTATTTTGTAAATGTGAGTTTGCATGTGTGTAGTAAATTTAAATTCATGAGTAAAGTATGGACATGTCATTGTGATGTGTAATGTGTTTTAATGTGTCACTTGACACTTATAATTATTCGTGTGTTGATGACATGTCACCTAGGGTTTATGTCATGAGGTCACTTAACCTTGAACTAATTGCCATTTCAAAGACTGAGTAAATCCACTTGGGAGAATGGTAGGATGGGTCACCATCATGTAGATTTCGAATTCAAACTTGAAAAGGATTTTAGAGGGTAAAAATGTGGTCCCAAAGTATCATTTTTTGTGAAAATAAGCCTCCCATATGATAGCATAACATGTAAGGGGCCTAAACTTAACCATTTTAGTGCCTAGCTAACTTAGAGGACCCCTTAAACAATTCATTTTCCAACCAATTCGAAATTGGATTTATCCCATGAGTTCACCCCCACTTTTCCACGTGGTAATATTAGCAATTTTGGTAGGGACAAGGGTACTATAAGAGACAGTAGCTTGATAGTTTTACCAAAAGTATGATAGTGGAAGATCCTTCTTAGTGGAATTGGACAAACTAGTGGTGTGTTCACCCACTCTCTAACTTTAGAGACACTGAATGTTTGGAAGCTGAGGGGAAAAAGGAGCTCCTCAACAACTCTCATTTCCTTTTTTCTTGGACTAAGATTGGTTCATCTTTCTCATGGAGTTTCTTCCTTTCATAATTTCATTATGTGGTAGCATTCATGTAAATGTTGGAATGGTGATTCATGTTGTGGGAAGGTTGTGATAGTGTTTTGTTGAGATGAAAATGTGTTTGTTGCATTTGATTTTCTCTTTATCTCTCCATTTTGTTATGTATGTTTTTAATGGGTGTGAGGACTTCACTCACCATTTGGGAAGGGAAGAGAAGTCCAGGGTGAAGAGGTTAGTTTGGCTTGACAATGTAGTCAAGGAATTTTATGGAGTATGGACTCCAAGAAAGCCATATTTGATGGTATTTTGTTTGGAAATTTATTGTGAAGATGAGGAGGATTGTGAAAGCCCCAAAAGGGCATGGAAATTGCTGATTATAAAGGCCCTAAAAGGTCATAGAAATTTCTTATTGTAGATATTGTTTGATATGGCAAGTCTGCTCTTTGAAAAGCACTCCTTCACCCTATGTTCATGGTTTCATTTGTGAACCATTGTGAAAACCTTGGGTTGGGATTGTTTCAAGTGTTGCAGTATGATGTTGATGCATTTGCAAGATTTTATGTTGTATCCTATTTGAGACTTGTTTCCCCTAGCTCAATGGGTGGCCTCATAGAGGCCTAGGATGGGAGGTAATCCCCCATGGTTCTTGTTATTTTCTTTGATATATTTGCATGTTTTGTGCTCATTGATTTCAAGAAGAATTTAGGGTTATGCCATGTGTTGATGAAGCAAGGAATGGGATACGTCATTATGTAATGCATTTTAAAGGATGAGATTTATCTCTCTCTCTCTCTCTCTCTCTATGCTATTGAATATTGCATTGTAAATATGCACCTTTCATTCATGTCTTTGGTGTATTGTATTGCAAAAAGGAGATCATCATTTTATGTACATCATTGTGAAATATAATTTCATGGAAGAGATGATAATCTTGGGAGATCATTATATTTGATTGCATTGTAAGTTAAATAACATTCATTTAGGTGTATCGAAATAGAAGGATTGATGAATTAAAATAGTCATAGATGAAATGTGAAGTAGACTCATTTCAAAGGATAGCCAATGTTTTGATAATTATGCACTTAATATGTATTGTTGGTATCATGATGAATTGAATTACAAAGTAATACAAGAGCGTGTATTTCAATTAGAATGTTCATGTAAAGAAATTTCGTTAAGCATTAGATTATCAATAGATTTAATTCAAGTTCCATTATTCATAGAAAATAGTGATTTAATAGTTGCATGCTTGATCATTTTTTCAATTCATTTCATGTTTTAAATAGTTGTTCAAGTGATTCCTAAATGGATCCTTAATCTAGGTATTTATATGGAAATGTGAAAGTAGGATCATATTAATACCAACCCAATATGTTAAACATCATAGTTGAAATAAGAGGATGAATCAAATTGATAAACTTCCATAAGAAAATAGGCATGTACATGCATATTAGTTCTCTAGATTTTGTATGGGAAGTGGGAAATAAATCTCCTCCATGTTATAGATGAATAAAATAATCCTATGGAATATTCTCTAGGATCTCTAACTTTCAAAAATAAAATTATATCTATCTAAAAAATAATAAACTAATTAGATATAACCTATGCATAAAAATGTGATAAGGGAGACTCAAGAGAAACATGTGATCCTTGGGTCACAAGTACACATTTAAAAAGAAATAATAGAATAAGTCATATGTACCTTGAGGACCTATCAAATATATATATATATATATCCTATTTAAATATACATCTTATATATGTAATGTATGCGACTAAAGAGTCAACAACCAAGGAAGATCACAAATTATTTAATCAGATACTGATGAGGAAGTACAATTAAACCAACTTGGCACTTTTAAAACATAGTTATGTTAGTCAAAGGGGGGAGGGTGCCATGTTTTAGAGTTATAAGGACATGTGATTGTGTGGTGGGGAGTAGTCCCCACCTTCCCTAAACCCTCCAATATTAAACTCAAAAGTATGCCCAGGTCTGCAGGTCACCAGTTCTTGGTAGCAGGAAGTTGGGCTCATGGGAGAGAGAAGTAACAAGGCATGTGATAATATGGGACCATGCCATCACACCTTCTTCTCACATTGGTCATCATTCCATGTGCATGGGGTGTAGGTTGACAGATCATCCTAGGAGGGGTGACTTCCATGGCAACAATCCCAAACCACATGTGTGGTTGTCCCCTTCACAACTACTCATGCCACCTTTCCTCACTCACGTGAGTATTGGAGTTGGGGTTGGAAGGGAGGGTCAGTAGGCAACGAAAGGAAAGAATATTTTGGGTTAGTAAATGTCATGTTAGTAGTGGGGTATGTTTTAGGGATGGTTCAACAAAAAGGGGCTTAGGAAATAAAATGTGGGTTTTTATTTAGGATAAAGTTGTAAATTAGTTAATGCATTAGGATTGGGTTAATTAATAAAATAAATTAAATTGATAGTATGGGATTAGTTAATAGTTAATTTGATAGATAAAACAATAATTTAGTTAGAGTAGTTATTAGTTGATATTTGCAGTTTCTATAATAGATTAGAAGTTAGTTAGTAATTGGTTTTAGTTAGTAATGTTAGTAATTAGTATTAGGTTAGTATAGGTACTTAGTAAAATAAGTAATATTAAATGCGAGTCTTAGTAATCAACATTGGAAGTATGATTAGGAAAGGGTGAAGGAATTAATGTAGGGTTTTAGAAGAAGGAAACTCTTATTGCAAAGTTATTAAATATATTAATGCATTCATCAAATGACATTCATGATTTATGAAATATGATACAGTATTATATGTTAGTTAGCTAAACATTAAGTAATATAATTATTGTATGATTAGGTATCTATATAAATATTTTACATTGTGAATAGTGATTATGGAAATATATCATACCTTGTCCATGACTATTACATATAAATACACATATGATATTTTCTTATGTCATTTACATATGTGTGCTATATGAGAAACTATTTGATCAAAATATGTATACATATACGTATATGTCATTCATTGATAATGATGTACAAGATTTATCTACAAAAAAACTACACAATAATTTATAGCAATTACACTTAACATTTAACATGTTTTGAATAATTGATCGTTATTATATGTAGGGTGTATAATGGTTAGTTTTAGCCTTCAGTAATACCCAATGCCCTTGAACCTTGTTCCTTGTAGCTACTTTTAAATGGTATATAAGATAAATAAGATCTAGATGCATCATTTAATAGGAGGAAAACTATGATATAGAAATGAGGAGGAACACAAGAGTGTGCAAGTAATATAATCTAGTATTCTACACTTCAAACATCGAGAGCTGATAAGAGTCGGTTTCCCTCTCACCTAATTATGTAGATGCATCAAAAAAACTACTCCCCTAACTTCCAAAGCCAATCATAGATGAACCTTTAATCAACCTACCAAGGATTAGTTTAGTTAGTATGTTGCAAGCTTATGAACATAGAGATAGCAGTGTTAAACTCCTAGCCAAACAATAACCTTATTGGCAATGTGTATTTCCTTATATGATTTCATAAATTTATTGTTCAAAAAAAAATTGTAGTTATGTTTTTTCCCATAAATTTTTGGCATGACATAAACATAGCAAGGATTTCATAATTTATTCTCTATCCATCCCCATAATTTATAAAGTCTTGGCCCAATATTCTTTAAACTACTTGAACTATTAAAAAATGTGTAGCCAATATTATACTTCTAAGTCTTCAACCATCAATAGGGTAGTCAAAAGAAATCTATATTGTTGGACTCTTAATCTTAATAGGGATAGACATTGCTTCACCCTTAGATGGCTTAGGAGGTGATGAGGTTGCTAAATATAGAGTAAGAAATAACTAACTAAATTGTGAACCAATATGATCTAGGTTTAATTTAAAAGGAGCTTAATTTAAAAGGGATATTAACTGAATAATATTTTAACAATAAGTCTTCTTAATTGTCTAATTAGATATTAATAATTAATCTGGTCTATTTAATTCTTTTTTGATAAGTATGTTTTCTCTATCAGCCCCTGCATTTTCTAGAGTGTTGATTACTTTATTACCTTCCCTATATATGTGTTGAATTTGGACAGTCTCTAATTGGTCCATTAATTCTATTTCCTTTTCTAGTTTGGAATTGAGTTGCCAATTCAAGGTCTCTCTTTTTCTTATTATCTTTAAAATAATTTGAGAATCTCCATCAATAACCAATTTCTTGATTCCAAGTTTCAAAATTAGACCTAATCCTTCAATTAATGCCTCCATTTTTGCAACATTATTTGTAACCTTTCCTAAGAATTTTGCATGTCTAGCTATCCATTCTTTATTATCATTATGAAGGATGCATCCTAAACCTACATTTCTAGTATTACTTCTTGATGCTCCATCAAATTTTACTTTGGTCCATCCTCTAGGTGGTGGACTCCACTTACATTTTTCTCTAGCTAGCTTATTAGTTTTAGGATACATCATTGGAGGGTTGATAAGATTATGCTAGTTTTCCTTCATTTTTGCATCCCATGCCAAAAATGATACTTCTTCTTTAGTTGGGTTCCTGAGATTGTTGTTGATGTTTTCTATGATACTATCCCCTACTTTATTTAGGAGAGAAGAAATAGATAATTCCTTGTTCAAGAATATTCTACGATTCCTTTCTTTCAAATTCTCCCATAGTAAAATACATGGGGTAATCTTCCAAAGGTTGTATAGTTTTGAAGATCCTATCATAAGCCAAATTTTGATATGGGCTAAAAGATTGTTTTGGAAGGCTAAATGTCAATTAAGTTTGTTATGTAACCAAGACCAATAAATTTTAGCAAAGAGGCAACTAAATAAAAGGTGTTATGTTTTTTTAGATTTATTTTTACAAAGAAAACATCTTGATGGTCCTTCAAATCCCATCTTAAAAAATATATCTACTGTAAGAATCCTATTTTGGATAAAAATCCATAGAAAAATATGAACTTTTGGTAAACAAGTTGAATCCCAGCATAAGTCTAAAGGAATTTCAATAGTATCACATATATGGGATTTGGTAATGAGTTCATATCCTAATTTAACTTTGTATTTCTAGTCTTTAGAAGTTCCCAAGATTAATTTATCATTTCTATTTTTATGATTTTCTATATGTTGATTTATAAAGTAATTGTATTTCATTTATAAAATTAAAATTAAAACTTGTTTAGGTGACTGATTTCTACTCATATTTAACTACGTGTTTTGAGATAATGATATTTTGATAATCTGCTATTGATGTACCCCATAGATTAGATAATGTGGTTTTCATATTAGGAGACCAATCCATGTTGTCTAGGGTAGGAAGATCATCCCAAGAATCTTCCCAAAATTGGGCATTTCTTCCATCAACTATATCCCAAGTTAGGTTCTTGTTGATGAGGGAATGGCATTGAAACATAAATTTCCAAGTTCTAGATCCCTTAGGGGTGTTAGATGTGTGAAAAAATACATAATAGATTCAATTTTGATAGATATTTTTGATAAATAATTTTGGCCCTTTTACTTTCATTTTCTTAATACATCCTCCATACTAATTTAGCCCGTAAAGCTTCATTTTGCCAACTTAAGTTTTTAATATTTAGTACTCCTACTTTTCTGAGTCGACAGATGTTATCCCATCTTATAAGAGCTTGTTTTTTCTTTATTTCTATCCCATTCTAGAAACATTTCTCATTTTTTTTGTGAAGGCACAACATTTGATAGGTTGGTATAGCTGCAAGCACATATTTGATTTTTGTTTCTCTTCTAACCTTGGTTAACTATTTACCCTTCCAATTTTCCATTTTTTAATCTATTTTTTCTAATAAAGGATTCCAATGGAGTCCCTAAAGCTCTTTTCAATTTGAATTCCTAGGTACTTGCAAGGGAACGAGCCTCTCCTATATCCCACAAATTTACAAATGTTATTTTCTAAGTTTGGGGTCATGTTTAAGAAAAAAATTCCAATTTGTCTTCATTAAATCTCTGCCCATAGGCTTCCATATATGTTGTGATGATATGTTTTAAGTTGTGGGCCTCTTCTAGGGAACTTTCTCCTAGAAGGATAGTATCATTTGTGAATTATTGATGAGTAATTTTGGGTACACCTTTTGTGATGCAGGAGCATCCAGAGGTATAAGGGCAATCCTGTGTCACACAAAAAAAAAATACTTAGACTTAGTTTTTTTTTCATGTGTTTTCATTTTTGGATACCCATTTGGGTCAAATAAAGGTTCCAACTCTCACAGTTCCACTATCAGTGTTCGTGTAAATCCCAAAAAAATAGGAGTATGTAATTGAGCCATCATTTTGGTGAACTAGGAGGTGTAAATTGGCTAGATGAATGTAATTGTAATTTAGAGCATTCCAGAAAAAGAATCAAGTCAAAAGGCCCCACGATTTGAAAGTTATTGCAATTTTTCAATTTTTGGAGACCTCCTAAGAATGCTTCAAAGTCAGGTTAGGGGCATTAAATGACCTTGAAAAGGGCCAAAAAATGGGGGATGAGTGAGGCTTGTCCATAGGGCTATAGAGCGCTTCAGAGCTTTCCAAAAATGTAAACAGTTTGTCAATCGGACTATGGTTCAAAACTTATGCCTCCCGGAAGTTTGGTTACCATTTCTGGATTCTTCTAGATTTGTGTCGACTTCTAACGTAGCTTTTGGAACCTTCTATTTGGTTAGTGGATGCCTACTAGCACTTTCTAGAATGTACTCCTAGTCCTTAACCCTCTGGGGTCTATTTAAGGAGATTTTTGGCATTGTAAAGGCAGTTCGGAGTGGAGTTTGAGAGGAGAAACTGAAAGGAGAAATTATCTCCACATTTATGCTATTGTAAGCCCTTAGGGCATGTTTTGAAGTTTATTTTCTCTATACTGAATGTACTAGCTTATTTTTTAGTTAATAAAATTTTCCCTTTTTCTATTGTGTCCATTCTGTTCTTGGCTTGTGTCCCCATCAAGTGGTATCAGAGCAAGTTTTCCTGAGTGTGTAGACAGAGCGCCAACTATGAGGCAGTTTGCACAAGGACTGTGTGGTTGTGGGTTTGAGTTAAGAAGATGCCTCCATGAAGAGAGCATGGTGGAAGGGCTAGAGCTATTAATCCTGAGGAGGTTAGAGCCCTCCAAAGGTAGGTACAAGCATTGCAAGAGGAGCTCCATAGAGGAGCAACTATGGCCGCAAGTGATGAAAGTGAAGATGACAACGAAGAAGATGAAATTGGACCAGAAGGGGAATTTGACAGGGAAGTTCTGAATCATGGAGAGGAAAGGCTTTTTAGGGCCATTACTAAGTTTGGGAAAAGACCTACAATTGAAGTGGGTGTATTTTATGGAAATCTGAAACCAGATGATTTGATTGATTGGATCAATGAACTGGAAGAATACTTTGAGTATGAGGATATCAAGGACCCAGATAGGGTTAAGTTTGCAAAGGCCAAACTGAAAGGCCATGCCAAAATCTGGTGGCAAGAGGTTCAATTGGAAAGAAATAGAAGAAGAAAGGAGAAGATCACAAGATGGGATCGCATGGTGGACAAATTGAAGAAGCAGTTCATTCTTGTGGACTACGTGCTTGATTTGTTTAAGAAGATGCATGGGTTAAAGCAAGCAGGAAGATCAGTCCAAAAATATACAAAGGAATTTTACCGACTCTTGATTAGAGCGGGGCATGCAGAAGCAAATAAGGAGAAGGTTTCTCGTTATATCAGTGGGTTGCGACCTAGCATCCAGGAGGAATTAAGTCTGGTAAGAATGACCAGCGTTGAAGAGGCATACCAGTTTGCCCTACGAGTTGAAGAGAAGATGAATAAAAGGTTTGAAGGAAGACAAAGAGGGTGTGGTCAAGGAGGAAGGGGAAGCGGGAGATCATCTGGAGGCTGCAATGAAACCCAAAAGAAAAATGAAGATGTGGGTACTAGCAGGAACTAGAGGAATGAGGATTTCAATCGCTCCCATGATCAAGACTTTAGAAATCAGAGAGGAAGAGGTAGAGGACATGGACAAGGAAGAGGAGGCTTCTGTGGTACCTGTTTCCATTGCAATGAAGAAGGTCATCATGCCTTTGAATGCCCTCAACGACAAGGAAGGACAGATAGGAGAGCTGAGGGCCAAGCTAGGGTTGCTCATGTGGATGAGGATTTATAATCATCACATTTAGAGGATGCAAAAAGAGGAGAGACCTTGGTAAATGAAAGAGTCCTACTAAGTGGTGAGATTGAACCAAGACAACGAAGGAGTTTGTTTTGTACCAGATGCAAGTGTGAGGATAAATGTTGTGACGTGATCATTGATGGTGGTAGCACTGATAACTTGGTATCAGAAGAGATGGTCTCTAAGCTGAAGCTCAAGAGGGAGAATCATCCCCAGCCCTATCGGATTGCTTGGGTAAAAGATGATCATAAGGTCCTGGTAAGTGAACAATGTTTAGTGAAATTCAAAATTGGGAGTTACCATGATGAAGTTCTCTGTGATGTTATTTTGATGGATGTTTGCCATCTATTGTTGGGTAGACCATGGCAATTTGATAGACATGCAGTACATGATGGGCATGCAAACACATAATCTCTGACAAAGGATGGAGTTCGCCACAAATTGAAGCCCATGAAAAAGGAAGGTGAAAAGGTATGTAGCAGTGCTAGGATTTGTCTTGTTGATGAAAGGAAGTTTTTAGAGGCATGAAACATCAATATATGTGCTATGCTTTGATTCCTAGGAAAGATAAAGAAGGTAGTAGTAAAATACCACTTGAAGTTTTAGATTTACTAGGGGAATTTGGAGATATTATCTCTGATAATGTTCCAGATGGATTGCCACTAGTAAGGCAAATTAGTCATCAGATAGATCTGATTTCAGGAGTTAGTTTTCCTAACAAGGCTGCTCACAGGATGACTCCTACTGAAACAGAGGAGCTAAATAGACAGGTTTAGGAGCTGTTGAGGAAGGGCTTGATTCGAGAGAGCTTGAGTCCATGTGCAGTACCTGCAGTACTCACACCAAAGAAGGATGGAGAGTGGAGGATGTGTATAGATTGTCGAGCTATAAATAGGATAACCATCAAGTACCGATTTCGTTTGCCAAGGATGGATGATCTTATGGACTGCTTGAGTGGAGCTCAGTACTTCACAAAGATAGATCTCAAGAGTAGCTATCATCAGATATGGATTCGAGAAGGAGATGAGTGGAAAATAGCCTTCAAGACCATGGAGGGTCTTTATGAGTGGTTATTCATGCCCTTTGGATTGACGAACGCCCCAAGAACCTTCATGCAGTTCATGAATGAGGTACTTAAGAAGTTCTTGGGAAAAAAATTTATTGTTTATTTGGATGATATTTTAATTTTCAGCAAGACTTTGGAAGAACATTTACTACATATTCATAGTGTCCTTGAAAGGCTAAGGGAAGAGAAACTGCTAATTAATCTGAAGAAGTGTATCTTTGCAAAAAGGGAGTTAGTCTATTTGGGGTTTGTTATATCACCCGAAGGTCTCAAAATGGATCCAGAGAAGGTAAAAGCCATCTTGGAATGGCCTACTCCAAGGTCTGCTACTGAGGTAAGATCATTTCATGGTCTAGTTAGTTTTTACAGGAAGTTTATTAAGAATTTCAGTGGCATATGTGCACCCCTAACTGATACAATAAGAGGGGATAGAAAAGAGTTCAAATGGACTGCAGCAACTGTAAGAAGCTTTGAATTGCTGAAGAAGAAGGTAATAGAACAACCTATGTTGGCACTTCCAAATTTTAGAAAGCTTTTTCGAGTGGATTGTGATGCCAGTGGCAGCACTATTGGGGCTATATTAAGCCAAGAAGGTAAGCCTATTGCATATTTTAGTGAAAAATTGAATGATGCAAAGAAGAAGTATTCTGTTTATGTTCAAGAGTTCTATGCAATAGTTCAGGCCTTAAAGAAATGGAGGCATTATTTATTGTCAAAGGAATTTGTTTTGTATACTGATCATCAGGCATTACAGTACCTAAATAGCCAAGGTAAATTGAATCAAAGGCATATGAAGTGGGTAGAGTTCTTGCAGAGTTATACATTTGTGTTGAAGCATAGAAGTGGAGAATCTAACAAGGTTACAGATGCACTAAGTAGGAGACAGTTGTTGCTTACAGTAATGCAAGTTGAAGTAGTTGGGTTTGATGAACTCAAGAATTTGTACCCCGAGGATCCTGATTTTGCTAAACCATGGAAAGCTTGTAAAGAACCTGTTGCTATAGATAGCACCAAGTGGTTAGACTATTTGATTCAGGATGGCATGTTGTTCAAGGGTAGTCAATTGTGCATTCCAAGGAGTTCCATGAGGGAAAATTTGATTAAGGAGAAACAAAATGGAGGGATGGCAAGACATTTTGGTCGAGATAAGACCATTTCCATTTTTAGAGAACATTATTTTTGGCCTCAAATTTCACAGGATGTAAAGAAGTTTGTACAAAGTTGCCAGGTTTGTCAAGTTGCCAAGGGGTTTAGTCACAATACTGGCCTATATCAGCCATTGCCTGTTCCATCAAGGCCATGGGAGGACATAAGTATGGATTTTGTTCTTGGATTGCCAAGGACACAAAGGGGTAATGACTCAGTATTCGTGGCGGTTGATAGGTTCTCCAAAATGGCACATTTCATTCCATGCCACAGAACTCATGATGTTGTCCATATTGCAGACTTGTTTTTCAAAGAGGTGGTAAGACTACATAGTCTTCCAAGGAGTATAGTCTCTGATAGAGATACTAAATTTGTGGGGTATTTCTAGAGGACATTGTGGAAGAAGTTGAGAAAAAACTTGAAATTTAGTTCCACGCATCACCCACAAACTGACGGCCAAACAGAAGTGGTAAATAGAAGTCTGGGCAATTTGTTGAGATGTTTAGTTCTGGATAAGCCCAAGGGATGGGATTTGATTCTACCACAAGCAGAGTTTTCTTACAATAACTCTATAAATAGGAGTACTAGAAAATCACCATTCCAAATTGTATATGGGAATAGCCCAAGGACTGCACTAGAATTGAGGAAGATAGAACAAGGGGAGAGGACAAGTGTTGAAGTTGAGGAATTTGCTGAACATATTAAGCGTCTACATGAGGAGGTTCAGGAACACATTACCAAGATGAATCAAGAGTATAAAGCTAGGGCTGATCAAAGGAGAAGACATAAGGAATTCCAAGTAGGGGATCTAGTCATGGTGCACTTACGAAAAGAAAGATTTCTAGCCGGTACTTACAACAAGCTGAAAATGAAAAAATTTGGCCCCTGCAAAGTTTTGAAGAAACATGAATCAAGAAATGCATATGAAGTGGAGCTGCCAGATGGTATTCACATTTCTCCCATTTTCAACATTGCAGATTTAACAGAGTATCATGATGATGGTGCAGATGAGGAGCTGGTGTTAGAGCCATGTCCAATTCCTGCTTCTAAGAAGGAGGAGATAGAAGACATTCTAGATCATCGTGTGGGAAGGAGTACCAGAAATAGGTAGTATGAAGAGTATTTGGTCAAATGGAAAGGACAACCGATCGAGGACTCAACTTGGATTTTAGCAGCTGAGGTTTCCCATTTGGGATTTCCTCTACCATTCATAAATTGACAGGGTCACTTTTCAATCTACCCTGGGTGTTTGATGCAGGAGCATCCAGAGGTATAAGGGCAATCCTGTGTCACCCAAAAAAAAATACTTAGACTTAGTTTCTATTTCATGTGTTTTCATTTTTGGATACCCATTTGGGTCAAATAAAGGTTCCAACTCTCACAGTTCCACTATCAGTGTTCGTGTAAATCCCAAAAAAATAGGAGTATGTAATTGAGCCATCATTTTGGTGAACTAGGAGGTGTAAATTGGCTAGATGAATGTAATTTTAATTTAGAGCATTCCAGAAAAAGAATTAGGTCAAAAGGCCCCACGGTTTGAAAGTTATTATAGTTTTTTGAGTTTTGGAGACCTCCTGAGAATGCTTCAAAGTTAGGTTAGGGGCATTAAATGACCTCAAAAAGGGCCAAAAAATGGGGTATGAGTGAGGCTTGTCCATAGGGCTATAGAGCGCTTCGAGAGCTTTCCGAAAATGTAACCAGTTCATCAATCGGAGCTACGGTTCAAAAGTTATGCCTCCTAGAAGTTCGGCTACCATTTATGGATTCTTCTAGATTTGCGTTGACTTCTAACATAGCTTCTGGAACCTTCTATTTGGTCGGTGGATGCCTACTAGCACTTTCTAGAATGTACTCCTAGTCCTTAACCCTCCGGGGTCTATTTAAGGAGATTTTTGGCATTGTAAAGGCAGTTCGAAGTGGAGTTTGAGAGGAGAAACTAAAAGGAGAAATTATCTCCACATTTATGCTATTGTAAGCCCTTAGGGCATGTTTTGAAGTTTATTTTCTCTGTATTGAATGTACTAGCTTATTTTTCAATTAATACAATTTTCCCTTGTTCTGTTGTGTCCATTCTATTCTTGGGTTGTGTCCCCATCATTTTGCTTTTGTGACTCCTTTGATAAGAGGCTCTTCTTGCACTTTTTTAATACTTCTTCCAAAGGTTTCTTCCATAATAATAAATAAGAATGGAGATATAGGATCTCCTTAACTAATGTGAAGCCTCGCCCTAACCCATCCTAGCATTGATGATACATTATTATTTTGATACTCATGACTTGATATGTCAAAACATTATTTGATGCACTGAACATTATTATGCTATTTATGATGTGTGATACTTTAATTTCAAATATTTGATTTCATCATTTAATGCTTTATGAACATGTATGATGATGAAGTGAATGAATGCAAAACTAACACTTGGATTATGCAATTTTAACAGTCAAAAATATGAGTAGAATTAGATAAACAATTGATTATTAGAAAAATGGATGTTTTAATTTATATGATTTTTCTGATACGTAAATTACATAATGCATGTGATTTCTTGAACCTACTAATGTGTGCAATGAGTGTACATGATATTTAACCGAGAAACCTAATGGAAAGATAGAACTAAACCCCTTGTTAATTTGTGCTATCTTTGCATTGTCTTTCTTTGAAAGTTGTTAATTGGTCTTACCATCCCCCTAGTCTTTGTTTGTTTCCTATGAAGTCTTTAAGGCTTAAAAACATTAAATTTAAGTGCCCTAGGGGTAAGGGTATGGGTGGGGAGTACTTTCCACCCCCTTAGCCTCTTTGGTTGACTTTTAGGGTCACTCAAAAATCCTATTTTTGGTTGATTGCGAAAATTGATTGTATCCTACTTGAGTTGGTGACTCAAACTCCATCTGAAGGTTTTCTTGAAGTCTAGTTGAGTTAAAGATCATACTTAGAGGCAATTTGGAGTGGGTTTTGGTTTTGTTACCCAATCTCTAGTTTAGAAAAAGTTTGAAGATTGAAGGAAGAAAAAGGGAAAAAGCTCTTTTCAACTTACCATTTTGTGAAGGTGGGAGTTCTTCACTCTTTTGGATTTGTTCTTCATGTTGTTCATGCTTGAATCATGCATAAGGCATTGAGTTGTTCTTTGGATTGCTTGCTTGTGTGTTGGGTTTGATTTGGAGGGATTTTATCTTGTTCTTGATGTATTCTTATGCTTGTCTTGAGGTTTTGTTTTTGAGGGGATTATATGGGGATTGTTTTGGCATTGCTCACCCTTGGATAGGGAAGAAGTGGCCATGTACAGGGGAAGGGCCTTAGTTGGACCTCAATGGTGTAGAGTTTCCTCTCATGGTGAGAGGAGGGAAAGAGGGTAGGGTCTATGGGCCCCTACTTGTCATCACATACCTTGTCTGATATTGTGAATTCTTGAATATGGAAAGGAATGAGAATCCTTGTGGAAATAGCCTCGAAAGGGCCTTGTCAAAGAATGGAAGTTCTTGAAGTTTTTAGCCCCAAAAAGGCTATGTTATGGTATGGTCATTGACATCTCCCATTTGGAAAATCCACCTCCCCCCTAGTCAAGTTCTATGTTTGGACCTATTGTGTAAAATCGAGTTGGGCTGTATGCTTGAATTGCTCTTGATGTTGTGATGTTTTACCCGAGTCAGCTCTTGTCTTCTCCTTGTTTTCCTTGAAGAACTGAAGATATTGGAAGAAAGTGCTTGTGAAGGATTTAGAAGAGGATTCATTTGAATTTTAATAGCATGTAAAATGTATTTGAATTTTGATGTATTGGCAAAGACATCGAATTTTCTTACCAGTTCTTTCTCGATGGAGCCTTGAACCAAGATGAATATAGAGAAAGAAAAAGATTATGAAAAATTTTGCATTGCTTTTATGTGATTTCAAATTTTGCGTATGTATGTGAAGAAGTAGGTTAATGGATTATGTCTTCAAATTACGAATTCTCAAGTTTCAATTATGTAATGAAAAGTAATTTGATATGTTGAAGTTTCCAATTCAATGTTTATGTATCAAGAGGAAATAAAAATCCTACATTGTGGTCAGAAAGTCATCTCTCTCCTTGATAAATTTCATAATGGACAAAATAAAATTTGGTTAAGAATTATGCATCACCTTGAATTATGAATAAATGGAACATACACCTTGTTATATGATGATTTGATTTAACATAATTATAGGAGAAAAGAAAAGAATAACCCATTTTTTTACACATCCTTGTAATAGTATGCTTGGTAGAAAGAAATCTATGTTGTCACTAGGAATGAATATCACTCTTAGTATAACACAAAAAAAAATATAGCAAGAAAGATATATCCACACTTAGAAAAAAAAAATGGCTTGAAAAAGTGAACACTCCAAGGAGCATTTTGCTCTCTAAAAATTGTATGGGGAGACAATTTCAATCTCTTGGTGCAATAGAGAATATTCTTCTAGATGCCCTTTAAAAATCATTGTTTCTTTTTAAAAAAATGCAATAACTTAATTTACAAAATTAAATAGATTTCATGTGACAAATATCCTAGCTAAACTTGTATCCAATCCCTACCAAATTAACTTTTTATAATAACTACTCTACCCCATCCATTAGGACTACCCACTAGACTTGGTCATCAACTCCTATACCCTTTTAATACCCAACTATTTCCTTGTCTCCCACTTGCTTTTATATCCTTTACCTAAGCATTGAATGGAGGAGGGATGCCATCAAATGTTGTTGACTTCACCCTCTACCTCTCAAGTTTTGGGCGCAACATGGTTGGTTTTATTGCCTTGGGGGAAAGATAACATTCAACTTTTGGCATTAAAGCCACCTTGCATACCTTGGAAACACCTAGTGCTATCATTCCTTAAGTGGTGCGCAGACAAGGAGCTCAAGTCAACATCCACATTTTTGGACAATGCTTCTAGACTTCTTGTTGGTGTTTGGGGATTGAGGAGACAGGTTGTGGGTGGGCACCTAGGGAGAAGGAGATACCTTTTTTTTTTAACTTCACTCGCACTCCTAACATTTAAAAGAAAATATGAAACTCTCTCTCCCCATCATGCGCTTCATCACTCCCACTTGCCTGTTGTACTCCATTCTTGGGCATCGCAGTATAGCATGAGTGGCTCATGCACGCCAAGGTGGGTTTGAGGGTAGTATAGGGGTAGTTGAGGTTAGAGGTAAGGATGCTTGCTAGGTATGATAGATAGTTAGAGTAGAGTTAGTTTAATGTTAGGGTAGTTGCATAGTATAGTTTTATTTTTAATTTATTTATGTTATGTAGTATAGTTGTTAGTAATGATTAGTATGTAGTCTAGGTTAATGTAGGATTATTTGGTTAGTGTTAGATTTATTAATATTTTAAAATAAGATTAGCATTATATTAATTGATAGATCTGTAGTTAGTTTTTTTTGTTATTAGAAAGTAGCATAATGTTTTTATGTGCTTGGTTTGTTTAGTTAAACCTTAAACCTGAAGTCTAAAATGATGTTAGTATAGCATAGTGCTTAGTTGTTAGATTTTTAATTAGTTCTAATTTAAAAGTTTTAATTTGAAACTTAGTATATTTTAATAAAAAATAAATTTAGTGTTTTATTAATTAGTTTTATAATATTGTGAGTTAATGAGATTAATCTTTATTATTGGCATTATCAATGTGGAGAGAAATTTATATTAATTTTAAATATAGTTAGATTTACTTAACAATTTCATTAAAATAAGTCTAGGCTTCAATTTTAATTGTAAACGACAAATTAATAAATTAGATTGTTATAAGTATGTTAGAGAAAAATTTTTAATTTAAATGTAGATAGTATGAGTGATGATAAAGTTTACCTCTATTGTATGAGTGTATATCTAAGTTGAATTAGGTTTTGGATTAAAGTTTTAAAACATAGTTAGCATGCGTTTAATAGTTAAATTTAATTGATCTTCTAGAGTCTTGAATTCTCTTAATGTTAAATGATTAAATTGTTATACCGATCAAGTTATTAAGTTAATAGAAGGGACTAGATAATTAGTTCATTATGAGGTTAGCGACATATTGATCATAATAAAATTGATGCTAAACAAGTTATGTAATTAAGAGATAGATGCCATTTTAGTTAGTAGGCTATTTGACATATTGAAGAAGTTGTTGTGTTAATCTGTTGTCACCCTTAGGAGGTAATATTTTAAGGAATTGTTAAAACAAATTGATGGATTAGGACTCTAGTTAAATGGATTAATCATTTAATTTAATTAATTGATTTACTAGAAACTTTTAGTTCACCCAAACCATCTATTTTACGATATGCCTCAAACCGAGTTGTAACCTCTTTATATCAATGTGAACTTGCTTCTATCTTCCAGTACCTTTGGTTATCTAAATTTCAAACTACTTGAACAATTAGTTCCATTATATTTAAACATTCAAAATCTTTTACAACCATGTTATCTTATTTGATCATAGTCTTATTTATATTTTTTAAAAATTGTTCATGTTTTTACCCCTTATATTTTGGGCATGACAACTAATTCCTCTTGGAATATTGAAAAAAAATTCTAGAGTACCATTAATGAGAAGAGAAATTTTTGGTGTAGATATGCAATAGAAGATGAGATTAATCCATTGATGTGAAAAACCAAATGCTTCAAGTGACTTACACATGAATTGCTAATCTACTTTATCATATGCTTTTGGATGTCAAATTTCATGAGCATACAAGCTTCCTTATTAGATTGAGATGAATGAATCACTTCTTGGATGATAATAATACCATCTAAAATTGATGTAGTAGGGCTTTCTATAGTGACATTACTTCCTTCGACATTGTATTGAGTGTCTTTCTAGATTATAACACCTCATTTGCAAAAAATGAAGGGTTTGTGAAGTTCACCTTATTCTCATAAAACACAAAGCTCTCCATTTTGAATTACTAAATCAATAATTTTTAAATATTATTATTCATAAAAATAATAAATTATACTTTTAAAAGTTTTTTACATTATTAACTATAGAAAGAAAAGAAAAGAAAAAATATATTTTAATTACAATATGCATTAAGTGTGCATGGAATAATTAATCAATTGATCTACTTGATATCTAATTAAAAGTGAGCTTCTTTTTATATATTAGATGTTAGAAACTCTAAATAGGGCTATGGCTCTTTATTAGAGGTTTTTTGGTCATTTGAACACATAGAGGTTTTGGGAGAGCAATTTGTGAATTGAAGTTGAAGAATTATTGAAAGCTTAAGAGTATTCCAATTGCATGTATTCACCAGATTGTCTAGAATTTTAGTTGTCAGATTGAGGTAGTGTTTGAGAACTTTTTTGTAGAAATTATTTTGGAATAATTGTCTACCTTGTGTGTGTCATATTTCTGAAATTTACTTGTTGAAATCTATGGAATGAAATGTAGAATAATTTTGATTTGCAATTAGAGAATATAATTTGATTTATGTGTTGCTTGGAAATAATTATCAATTGTAAACTATAGGATTATGATTCTAAAATTCAATTTAGAAAGCCCAGATCTAAGAAACCAGAGAAAATTTCATATTAAATTTTAGAGCAAAATGATTATTATTAGGTAGGGTTTGAAAGAAAATAATTTAAAAACTTAAGTCAATCAGATAAACCCAAGTGTTTCCAAGGTGCACTAAGTTAATTAGATAGACCTAAGTGTTCAAAGGTGAACTAAGTCAATAAAAAAAAAAAAAAAATTAAAAGGACGGTGATATCTCAAACCTTGTGAAGGGTGTCAAATTTTTGTGAAGCACACAAATATAGTATTGAGTAGGTCTAAGTACACATAGATCCATTTAAGTCAATTATGGTCTTCTTTCTTATGTAAACAAATCTCTTAGAGTAACATGGAGCATCAATCAATTTGTGTAAAAATATTAAGACTATTAAAGCATGTTGGCATGCTTAGGACTTATTAAGACTATAACAACTAGTATCATGATGTCTATTTCAAATTACCTTCTTAATGAATATGTATTTAATATTAAGAGACATGTCTCCCATAGATACATGTCTCTTTAACTCTTATTGGTTATTATAACTAATATTTTCTTAAGGTATGATCATGATTAAAATAGGCAACAATAGTATATATATACACATACATATATATGTGTGTGTGTGTACATGTACATGTATACATATACATATGAATATATATATTTATATATGTGTATATACATATATACATACATACTGTGTGCTAAAATCGTGATACACTTCTATGAATCATTATATCCAAGATTGCTCAAGAATGAGATCTCAAATGGTGACTCATAGCTCTCTATTCATGGAGTGCAAGGGTTTGTAATGGAGGCCCTTAGTTTGACCTAGTTTGTACCCATGCAAGTACACCATAAAATGAGAGATTCAAAGATCAAAATATGCATGCAAATAAATATTCAAGCTAATCCAAATGATAACAATGCAAAGCAATGCAAGAAAGAAAATATAATCTATGAAAGAAAATATGACTCTAAGATGATATGAAAATGCAACGATGAAGCATGATGATGGAAGTCATGTATGCATGAGAGAAGAAGAAAAGAAGAGAGAAGTTGCAATGAAGCTCCAATGTCAAAACTCTAATGCTCAAACTCCTCCAAAATCGCTCTCCAAACCTACAACATAACAATACTATAGCAACTAACATTTATCTAAATGAGAAGGAGAGGGCTTTTTATAAAAGAAACTATGGAGGTGGGAGACTTCTCACAAGAGCAATGTGGGATAAATCCCTAAAAAGACAAGTAAGAGGGGAAAAACTCATCACTTAGAGATATGTGCAAAAAAAAGGAATCTTTATTTGTTTTTTTGAATTTTTTTTATTTTTTTTAAAAGAGAGCTTTAATTAATTAAAGGAGGGTTTTTTTTTTAATTAAATAAGATAAGATTGTTTAATTAAAAGGGATATTTTAATTAAATAAGATAAAACTATTTAATTAAAAGAGAGATTTTCTTTTAATTAAATAAGATAAGATTATTTAATAAAAAGAAAGATTTTAATTAATAAGATTGTTTTATTCATTTAAAAGGATGTTTCATTTTAATTAAATAAGATTATCGATGAAATGATCAAACCCTAGGAAATATTGAAATAATTAAATTAATTGCATTTTGATCAAGGAAAATGATTTGAATTGATTCAATAAAATATTGTGATGCATTGATTCAAGAAATTGATAAATTGAAGAATTGGGGCCAATAGCCTAGGTGACCATTTTAGGGTGCATACATTTGCCCCTCTTTGATTAATGTGTGATCATTTTGGGAACTAATGTAGTTGAAGTGTGAGGTTAATTTGGGATCACAAAACAACATAGATGTGTGGTCAACTTAGGAACACATCAGGACAAAGAATAAAAAATTTTATAACAATTTTGTCTTGAAAAAAAAAAGGTTGTCCCAAGCCAAAAAAAGATTGATAAAGTTGAATTAAGGATTGAAGTTTGATAGGTACTTCCCCCTAATGATTGAAATCAAAATGAAATAGAGGAGAAACAAGAAATTGATAAATTTGATCAAATCAAACTAAAGATAAGGTTCTTGATGTAAAATAAAAAATATAAGGATCACATAACTAAGGTAGATCATCAAGCATGAAAAATTATGCCCCAAAGTTGAATTAGAAGAAAAGAAGTGGGGTGAAAGCAAATGGAAGATAGAAGTTTGGAAGAGGTGGAAAGAAATCGAAAGAAGAACGAGAATTTTTCT
Organism: Cupressus sempervirens; assembly: GCA_028749045.1. Taxonomy (NCBI): domain Eukaryota; kingdom Viridiplantae; phylum Streptophyta; class Pinopsida; order Cupressales; family Cupressaceae; genus Cupressus; species Cupressus sempervirens. The sequence goes on from CM053787.1 coordinate 318,323,002, forward strand.
CAAGAAAGAGATTGCCTCAAAATTGAACAACTATTTAATTAAGATAGAAAATTTTGATTGAGATAATGAAAGAAGATAAGGAAATGAAGATCAAGACATGACCACAATTGATTAAAATTCCACAAGAAAAATGAAGGAAAACCCTCTCAAACTCATAATGCAACCTAAAAATGCAAATTAACATGAAGTCTAACAATGCAAGCTACATGAAAATGCAAAGGTGTGCTTGCAATAGAGAAACTGTAACATAGGATTTTGTGTTCATCATTCATTAGAGAATGTTAAGAAACTTATTTTCATCATTGGGCCATTATTAAAAGACATGGAAAAATCACACAATCATCACTAGTCACAAGCGTAACTATGAAGATATGAATATGATTCATATCGGATTGGAATGTGGAAAGATTCTAACATAACAATCAAAGACATAAAGATCAAGATGCCTCCAATGTTAGCTTACCCAATTTAATGTAACAAACCATTCTCGCATCAAGGGAAAGATGTTGGGATGACCATAAGAACAGTTGTGCAAAAATAGTCAAGTATGATGCCTCAGATCTTCTAAGTGTTTCAAGGGGACAACAAGAGACACTCTAAAGTTTCAAGACCACACCCACAAGTAGAAAGAAAATAAAAAAACATGCCCCATGTCCCAAGTGCTCTAGCTATGCATACTGGAAAGACTTATTAGACAAGAACATTCAATGAAAATCAATAACAGTCAGCACCCAAAGAAAAGATCATGACATAGCTCAAGCATTAAATATTTGTGTTTTAAAAATTTAATTGTGCTATGTGATACTGAGTTCTAAGGATAAGGATCAAATTCTTGCAAGTAGGTAAGATCACATGAAAAAACTAGCTAAGACCAAACCAATAAGTATTAAAAAAATACTTGATGTCAGGGGTTGTATTGAAAAATACAGTTGGGTAAGTGTTGAAAGACACATTTGCAAGGTATCCTAAAGACCAATGCATCCAAGAGACCAAAGCTAACATAGTTATGCCCCCTAGACAAAGACAGACTAATTAAAAGCCAAGGAAACAAGGACAAGGAATGATGGAGAAAGGCTAAGTGTCAAGGACACATGCTAAGAAATAGGGGTGCAAAGGCTTCAAGTAGTTCCTATTTCTAGGTTTCGCCACTTGGATTTTATTGCAATTTTTTTTATCATTTTTTTTTGGGAATAATTTTTTTTTTTTTTTGGAGATACATCGATGTGCCTCTTGCTAGCTTTTCACTAAGATGGTCATTTTTTCAAGACATTTTTCAATTTTTTAAATTTTTGACAATATATAATTTTTTTGGATTTTTGAAATATGTCATTTTTTGGATTTTTGAAATATATCATTTTTTTGGATTTTTGAAATATATTGTTTTCTTTGATTTTTGAAATATATCATTTCTTTTGGATTTTTTTAGGATCAATCAATATATACAAAGGATGCCCCCAGATAGAATGGGCATCAAAATCTCAAGCAAGATCACATCGTGCAGTCCCAATGTCTACCAAGGTGGAGGACAAGAGGGATTAGCAAGCTGGTGGAAGAGATGAAAAATAAGAGAATGAAGGAGAATGAAGAGAATAAATACTCAAGATAAAACTCCTAAAGAGTACCCAAGCTAGGGAAAATTTGTCATGTAAAGCACATTTGGACAAGCAATGAAAGGCCAGCATAGGAGAAGTCACGAAAGCATAATGCAAAAGTGGGAAAGGATGTAGTCCAAAGGAGTAGAAATTTCAAAAGACTTCATAGCATTGTGTTTTACTCTTTTTTATTAGATCAAGACCAAATGGGAAAAGGATACAAAAATACTAGAATGAATGGAGGAAAATACATATGAAGGTTAAATATGAAAGGAATGAAAACAAGATCATTGTAAGATAGCTCACAAGATAACCAAATGTTTTTGCATAGGTCAACATTGTCAAAATCAAAGAAAGATGATGGAATGGATGAAAGATGTAGAAGAACTACACACAATGCCTAATTGTCAGGTTTTCATCACAATACTTATCCTAGGTGCCACAAGGGAGCAATTTTCACCATAGGATGAATTTATTTCTCTTTAATTTTTCCACCAATGCACCTTATTACTAGGTTTTCACCAAGGCACATTTTCAATTTTTTCCTTTCTTTAAAAAAAAATTTGTGAATTTTTTGGAAGAAGGCAAGCGTTTTAGATGATCCTCCTTGAAAGGATAAAGCATGATATGCGAAGAATTCAAAATGATAAGCTTAAAGATGTTGATCAGGAAAGGAAGATGGAAGAGAAAAATGGAGAATAAGGTTTTATGTAAAGCAAGTGAGGTTGGAAGATAGGAGGAATAGGAAAATGAGGAAAAAGGATAGAAGGTAGAAGGATAGCGAATGGGAGGATTGTGAAAGGGTAGATGGAAAGGAAGGCAAGATCAACATCAACACACACCTTAAAGGTTGGTGAGAGGGTGGAGGAAATGTAAATGAAGGAATACATGAAATAATATGGTGAATGGATAGAAGAGGTTGCAGTTTAGGTGCATGGAATGGAAGAATTCTTTTGGAAGAAGATGAAGTGGAATTCTTTGAAAGCTTGAATGTCAACTTCACTTGTTGCTCAACATTAGAATCTTTCAAGAGAGACTTTGGAATCCACATAGCCATAGACTTTTCATTTATTTTTGATGATTTAGAGAGAATATCTTCAATGATGGATTTTGGAACCCATACTTGTTTTTTATTTCTCTTTTTAGATATATCTTTTCACTTTATGCCTCTATGTCGACTAGAGGAGACATGGTGATCTTCTTTTTTAGATGGGTTCTTGTATTTCTTCTTTTTCTTGTATTGAACATTCAAGTTACTTCCAAAAGACTTGGGACTTGTGGAAGAAGGAGGATATGACTAGTTTAGATGGGTGGGTGGATGAAAAGGATTCAAGGATATGCATCTATGTTGATATTGAGGAAAAATAGGAGATGGAGGGATGTAAGGACCCAAAATTAATGATGAATTAGGAGAGTTAGGAGGAGAAAATAAAGGGACATAAGAACCTGAGATGGAAGGAAGACACGAAGCCCTTGGTATTGGTGGAGGAAGTCCAAGGATGGATGTGGAAGATGAGAATGGATAATCAATATGTCCATCAACATCTATATGACAACCAAGGACATCAACATCTTTAGAATGAGCATTAGGATTTTCAATAGGAAATATTGAAATAATTAAATTAATTTCAATTTAATCAAGTAAAATTATTTGAATTGATTCAATAAAATATTGCAATGCATTGATTCAAGAAATTTATAAATTAAAGAATTGGGACCCATAGTCTAGGTGACCATTTTAGGGTGTGCGTGCACAGACACACACACACACACACACACACACACACACACACACACACACACACACACACACACATAACATATATATACACACACATACTTTATCATAAATAATACTAAAGTTCCATGGTAATAATATGTAGGATAGTTATCAAATGTTTAAGATCAATAGGCCATTCAAACATTTGATTTCCTTGAAATCATCCCATTAAAGATATAATCATTAACACTCCCTCTTCGCTAGAGATGATGTATATCTAAATAAAAAACACAATGTACAATTGTTACATCATGGTAATATTAAGAGTATGGTATACCCAAGAATACCAACCATATGATATTCACCATACTCGCATCTTTTATTGGTATGTGCATTGACATGATGTCTACCAAATATGATAGTAGGATAAAATATTGCTAAGATTGTAACCTCACAATAGTAACCAAAACTAAACTTATTAAAAGATCATCACCTCTCAAGTTTGTGTGTGGGTGTTGACCTTATGGTAAGACAGATTGTTAATTAGTGACAAACCACTTAAGCTATCCAGGAAGGTTAGTTAATACTACAACCAAGCCTTCCATCAAGGAGAAGATCTTAGTGTATCCCAAGCAGATAAAGGTTTACTATGTTAATCAAGTTCATAGTATAAACTGAGTCATTTAGTATTATCAATGGAAACTAGGTTATCTGTGTGAACTAAGTTCATAGAGTTAATCAAGCTCTCTGTGTGAACCAAGGTATCTAGATCAAGTCAATATGCTCTAAGTGCCCCAAGCATTTCCCAAGAATCCAGTGCTACCTAAGTACCATAGTGTCACTTGAGCTCACTGTGTTACCCGAGCATCAGCAGAAGATCAAATGCATTGTATGGCTCAAGCATCAGTATTTGGGCCAACCTCAAGGTATAATTTGATTCATATGAAGACAAGGAGAAAATATGGAACAAATTAAGTAATCAGGCTATAAGGCAGTATAAAGGGTAGAATAGAGACTCATTCATCATAGTTAGGTGATCATATTATTCAAAGGATCTACATCAAAAAATTGAGTTACAAAGCATAGAACAACCTTATGATTCATCCTAATAGGTGCATTAGTCAAATCCTCTAAGTAGGTGGACCTAACAGTCTATTTCTAAATTGCTTAATAGAGTAGATAGTTCATTATATTGTAAAATGCTTTCACAATGTGGACTTAACAGTCCTTCATACTCCTAATAGAGTAGATCACTAGAAGTGATCAATTATAAGCCCTAACATGCCAACTTTATTACTGCAGTAGTGAAGCATGGTGGGTGTCATCTCCACCCCAGTTTAACCTTCTACTTGGAGGGTTTTTGGGTTACCATATCTTGTTTCAAAGTGTTATGGTGTTTATTTCTTTGTTGCTTTATATTCATGCATAGAAGTTGATTAGATAATCTAAAGAAGTAAAGCTAAAGTAATCTATGTGTGAAGAGTTTAAGTGGTTTCTGATCCCCCCTCTCTTAGTCACCTATTTGTCATTATTTTTCCAACAATTGGTATTAGAGCATAGTTCTCCTATCAGAGGCTTAATAGCTGGAGAGTAAAGATTTGAGGAAATGGAAGTGTACAAGTTAGAGAAAGCCATTGAAAATGAAAAATTGGATCTACACATGGCTATAGAGCAAGTCAAGAAGCTCAAGGAACAACTCACTCACTCTCTAAAAAAAAAAAAAGAATTGGATATGTAGATGAATGGAAATATCTACACATCTATACAAAGAAAGAAGTTCAAAAGAAGTGGATGCGGCCATAGAAGATCTACTAGTGAGAAATGTCACTCTACAAGAAGTGAGAAAACTAAAAAGAGAACAAGAAATTCACTTAGTTAAGCCATGTGAAGTCATGGAGAAAAAGGAAAAAGAAATAAATGATAAAGAAATGGAAGATGAAGAGAGAAGACTACTTACTACAAGACTAGAAGAAAAGATCAATGAATTTCAGTAGTTATCTCAACATCAAACAGACATGGTAGCTCAACTAGATGATGCAAATCAAGGGAATCACCAATCAAAGAGTAGAAAATGAGAGACTATAGACTGAACTTAGATCAGAAAAAATACTAAATGAAAAAGTATTGTGGTCACAAGAAAGTGTGAATCAACTATATGAGAAAAATTTGAATAGACCCAAAGGCACTACTTTCTTTGGGTGTACTAATCAAGGAGCATCATCTTAGAAAGGAGTATAGAAGAACAAAAGGCCTACATGTAAAAATTGTGAAAAAATAGGTCATACAAGGCAAATGAATCGAAAACCAAATCAAAGTTTGAAGGGATTGTTTCACATGTCACAAACAAGGTCAAAAATCTTCAGAGTGAAAATATAAACCAAATAATCAGCATAATGAAACCAAAAAAATAGAATTTATAGGTTGGGACTACAATACATGGGGAAGATGTCATTATTGTGGATAATATGGACACATTAGTGTAAATTGTGTAGAGACTCACATCAGAAAAAGAAATACCAATATAAGATGCTATGTATGTAAGAAGATAGGTCACTTGGAAAGAAACTATATGAATAGAGAAAAATAAAATAGTGGAGAAGAAAATGAAAAATTAAAGACTGAAGAAATCAAAACTCGGAGAAATCAAAAACGGGTAAGGAAATCAGAGGATAGCCAAAGGCAAGAAGTTATCTGGTGCAAGGTCACCTAGGTGGGCTAAGGAAGACCTAGGGTTCCCTTTGATTTTTTTTTTGGTAGTGGTGCTAGCCACACCACTAGATAAATAATAGATTCACTCTAGTCCGTAAGTGAGGTTGTTTAGGCTAGATTGCTCTTGGTTGCTTAATGTTGCTGAATATGGCTATATAGAGCATTTTTGGGTTTTGGAGACTAAAATAGTCAAATAAGTGTTTGAAGGACCTTATTAGGTATTTTTTCACCATTTAAGGCCTTTGGCATGGTTTGACATCATTTAGAGAAAGTTTGAGGGTCACATGCTCAAATTTGCAAAAAATGCTCAAAGTTGTCAATGTTGTCATTGACAACATTTTGACAACTTTTCTCGCATTTTGAGCAACTTTGTCAAGAAGGTATTTTAACTATCTGAAATAGTTATGAGTATGGATGGCAAGTCTATATGAGTCCATTACCAACCTATTCAAGGCGTTGGAGAAGGGAGTTTTTGCATTGTACGGCCTTAACATCAAGATATGAACAACAATTTTGTGTTTTTTAGTGTTCTTGGCATGTAGATGGATTAGACCTTTGATTTTTAGTGTAGGAAGTGTTATCATAGATTGTTTTGAGATTCTATACATAGCTAGTTTTTTATTTTGTAAGGTTTTGTGTGCTTGAATTAAATATTTTGATTTTCACCAATCCATTGTCTTGAGATAGATTGTTTGCACAAATGGAGTCATAGGGTCATTTCCCACCATAGGTATAGTATGGTATATTTGGATTTGGAACATTATTCCATGTATATTATGTACAGTGGAGATGGGGCCCTCAAATGCTAAAGAGCTGCTATTGCAGTGATGCCCTAGGCAAGTCCTAACAACTTGGTTAGGGATCACAGGCTATTGCAGAGTGGATAGGAGTGGTTGAACATGTGTATACTTCAACCAAAGCATGGAAGGTGTTGAAGGAAGGAGTGGTGAATCCCAAATTCCAATGGGAGCCTTCAAAAAGAATTTTATGGAGGGTAAAGTCTTCTTATTTTTAAATAGCCAGTAAAACCCTTCAAACACTTGATTTTAGGCTAAAATTATGCCAGTATAGTATGAACAATTTGGAAACCATAGACCCAAAAAATCCTTAATCTCTCTAAAAAGTTTGTTTTGAATTGTGGTTTTTTGGACCCCTTGTTAAGGATTTTTTCAAGATAATTTGGTTTTAGTGCATTTGGAGGGCTAATTCTTGTAGCCTTTTCACAAGCATTTAGATGCATTTTTGCTTGAAGATTAGAACTTGATTAGGGTTCTAGTCTTGATTTTGATTGTGGATATTTAAATAAGTCTAAAGAGCTCCTAAAATTCCAATCAATCCTTTTGTGAGCCATTTACTAGCTTGGGGTTACTTATTTGGTATGGAGAGTTGGTAAGAAAGTATGTTCTACCTAATTGATGTGAACCAATTGAATGGATAGGATCTATTATTTAGAGTCCTAAGAATCCTAGGGTGGATAGAAATCCTAGTTGGTCAAGTTTATGACCTAAGGAGACCTTGAGAGATGTTGGGGAGGAAGAAAGATTGGTTATCACATCAAATTGGTTTCAAAGAAAGTTAAGGATTTGCAAAAAAGTGGTGTATGTTTATAGCTACTGGAGAGTCAATAGGTGAGTTTAGTATGGTAACTAATGTAGATTTAGACAAAGAAGTTAATGAGAAAAAGGAGAAGAACAGACTCCTTGAAGTAACCTTGGAAGAGGTGAAGACAAAATTGGAGGAAGTTTTTGATACAACTAAAAGGAAGGAAGAAGAAGATAATGAGAAGGGTAAAGAGGTAGCATAAGAGGATCTGGTACCTAAACTTGACCCTGTCTTAAATGAAGAGCCCGTTTTGAAAGCTATCAAAGCCCTAGGAGGGAAAGCTTTGGAAGGTGTGCCATTATTCAATGGAAAATTAGATATATATGTAGTGATGGGTTAGATAGAAGGAATGGAGAACCATTTTGAGTGTGAAGGGGTGTTAGAGGCACAAAAGATCAGAGGATTAGCATTGACATGGTGGAAGTATGTCCAAGATGAGAGGATTAGCATGGGAAGAAGCCTATAGCCAATTGGAATGCCATGGTTTAAGTTTAGGGAGAATTTCCTACTAGAAGACTATGAGATTCAACTCCATAGAATGAGACAAGGACTAAAGCAAAAATACCTATATGTGGCCTCTTACATAGAGGAGTTTTAGAGATTTTGTCTTAAATCCAAGAAACAAAAATATGAGCCAATAAAATTGGTTAGGTAATGCGGAGGGTTGAAGTGGAATATCCAAAAAGAGCTTAGTTTATGGGCACCTACCATTGTTTCAAAGGTGTCATCGCCTAGCCTTAAAGGTGGAGGAAAAGAACAAGAAGAAAGGAGATTCCAACTTCAAAGACAAAGGCAAGGGTAGAAATAAAAGAGGAAAAAGAGGAGGTTACCAAGGTAGAGGTAATAAGAAAAAGAATCAAGGTAAGAAAAAACTCACTAAACAGACCAACGAAGGAACTTCTAGAGGAGGTTATGGTAGAGGTAGGAGTAACTAAGGAGGCTCAAATAAAGGTAGAGGATTAGGCAGGAGTAGTTCTTATTTTGCCACTACGAAATGTTATAATTATGGTCAATTAGGCCATCCAGCATATAGATGCCCTAACAAGCCTTATTCTAATCCTAACAAGAGGATAGCATATGTTCAAGAGGACAACTATAGTAAGGATTATGAAGTGGATCATATTGAATCAAAAAAGGGAAAGAATCTGGTGTTTAGAAGGATGTTGATTAGACAACCTACCCATGATGAGCCTAAGTATAGAAGAGCTCTATTTAGGATCAGATGTAAGATCCTAGGGAAAGTGTGCAAAGTAGTATTGGATTATGGTTCTACTAAAAATATTATATTAGAGGAGGTAGTCAATAAGTTCAAGTTGACTAAGATACCTCATATGAATCCTTATAAAGTGACTTGGCTCAATAAGGTTCAGAGCATACTAGTGAATGAGAAAACATGGCTAGACTTTTCTATTGCAAGGTATAAGGACAAATTTTTGTGTGACATCCTACCCATGGATACTTTTCATCTACTATTGGGAAGACCTTGGCAATTTGATAGGGAAGCAATATATGCTAGAGAGGCAAATTCCATCTCATTTAAGAAGGGACACAGAACATTCAAAATCCAATCTTTATTGGAGGGGGAAGAACCCCAAACCAAGGTACCTAGTGTACTATTTTGTAGTGGTAAATAATTTGTTAAAGATCTCAAAGATGAGGAGAGCCAAAGTTATGAAGTAATGTTGAAGTCTAAAGGAGAAGAAAATGAAATCAAAGAACCAATACCTAAAGAAGTACCAGAGTTTCTTAAGAAATACAAGGATATAGTGAGTGATGGAGCTCCTTCTACACTACCTCCTAAAAGACTCATAAGTCACCAAATTGACTTTGTTCTAGGTGTATCCCTGCCTAAAAAAGTAGCATACAAACTCACTCTAGCATAGAACTTGAAACTTGCAAGACAAGTACAAGAATTAAGAAACTAAGGTCTGATACAAAAGAGCATAAGCCCATGTGCAGTTCATATTGTGTTGGCATCCAAGAAGGGAGGAAAATGAAGATTTTGGATAGACTCTAGAGCCATAAATAGGATCACAATCAGGTATAGGTTTCCCATACCTAGGATTGAGGATCACATGGATTATCTTGGAGAAGATAAGTACATCACTAAGTTGGATTTGAAGAGTGGATACCACCAAATCAGGATGAAAGAGGGAGATGAATGGAAGATAGCATTTAAGACTACATATGGGTTATTTGAGTGGCTGATGATACCATTTGGTCTCTCTAATGCTCCTAGCACATTCATGAGGCTCATGAATAAAGTGCTTAAAGATTTCATTAGAAGATTTGTAGTTGTGTATCTAGAAGATATACTCATCTTCAACAAGACTAAGGAGGAGCACATCAAGCATGTGGAAGAATTATTGTAGAGGTTGCATAAGGAGAATCTTGCCATGAATATTGAGAACTGTGACTTCTTCAATAAATAACTTGTGTACCTAGGCTTTGTAGTGTCCCAAGGAACATTGAAGATGGATCAAGAGAAGGTTATTGCAATCCTAAATTGGGCACCACCTACTACATCTACTAAGGTAAGGAGTTTTCATGGTCTTTCTAAATTCTATAGAAAGTTGATTAGAAACTTTAGTGGCATATGTGCACCTTTTTTAGAGACCATAGAGGGTGGGGTCAAGTCCAGCTTTATGTGGAACTTGGCAGCTAAAAAATCATTTGAAATGCTCAAGAAGATAGTAGCTACCCAACCTATTTTGAAACTACCTAGTTATGAAAGGCTCTTCACCCTAAAATGTGATGAAAGTGGCCTAGTAGTAGAGGTAGTATTGAGCTAATAAGGTAGGCCAATAGCCTTATTTAGTGAAAAACTTAATGAGGCCAAAAATAAATATTCTTCCTATGACCTTGAACTCTATGACCTAGTTTAGTCCCTTAGGAAGTGGAGACACTAACTATTGCATAAAGAATTTGTTGTGTTCATTGATAACCAAGCCCTAACCTACATCAACACTTAAGAAAATTTGATCAATAGGCACTTGAAGTGGATGGAGCATTTGCATACATTAGCTTTCATAATCAAGCACAACAAAGGACTAGTGAAGAAAGTGGTAGATGTATTAAGCAAGAGAGTGTTGAAAATTCAAGAAGTATAGTTGCATAGCATTGGAATAGAGAGGTTTAAGAGTCTCTACAAGGAAGATGAAGACTTTGGGGAAGCATACAAGGTATGTTCTACTTTTGAGAATCATTTTCATAGCAAATATTCTGAATTTACTTTGCAAAATGGATTTCTCTTTAAAGGTAACCAATTATGTGTACCAAAGGGATCCATAAGAGAGAATCTTATATAGGAAAAACAAAATGGTACTCTAAGTGGAAACTTTGCAGTGACCAAGATACTAGAACTATTCCAAAGGTTTTATTATTGGCCTAAACTAGTCATAGATATGAATAAGTATGTGGAATAGTGCATGGTGTGTATGAAAGCTAAAGGAGGAATGAGTAATGTAGGTCTTTATCATCCCTTACCAATCCCTAATAAGTCATGACAATGTGTGAGCATGGATTTTATATTAGGATTTCCCAAGACAAAACAAGTTTATAACAGTACCTATGTGGTTGTTGATAGGTTTAGCAAAATGGGGCATTTCATCCCATGTAAAACAACCAATGATGCAAGCTACATTGCCTATTTGTTCTTCAAAGAAGTGGTAAGGATTCATGGCCTTTCACTAAGCATAGTTTAAGATAGGGATGTGAAATTTATAAGTCACTTTTGGAAAACTTTATGGGTCAGACTTGGCACCAATTTGTCATTTGGATCAGCATACCATCCTCAAACTGATGGTCAAACTGAAGTGGTCAATAGATTCCTAGGTAATATCTTAAGATGCCTCACTAAGGAATATGAGAAAACTTGGGATGTCATCATTTCCAAAGAAAAATATGTCTATAGGAATAGAACATAGTAGTGGACATGCTAAGGATTTTTCCCTCACCATGAAAGAGATACAAGACCAAGTCAAAAGGACTATACAAGAAAATACACAAAAGCTCAAAGCCAAGATAGATGAAAGGAGAAAGGATGTTCAGTTTTCCATTGGAGATTATGGAATGGTGTACTTAAACAAGGTGAGATTGCAAAAAGGTGTGCCTACTAAGTTACAAATGAAGAGAATAAGACCTTGCAAGATCATGGGAAAATATGGGGCAAATGCATATAAAGTTGATTTCCCATTAGATATGGGCATATCTCCAATATTTAATGTGCAATATTTGGTGTAGTTTAAAGGAGTAGTTCCTTTGATGCTACTAGTAGTCAAGGAGTTGAGAATGACCTAGACCTTGTAATAGTTCCTTCCACTACCAAGTTAGAAGTTGAAAAGGTGATAGACTTTAGAGTTTAAAAAATTACTAGAAATAGATTATACATGTAGCACCTTCTCAAGTGGAAGACCAATCTAGACTCAAAAGCCACATGGATTTCCAAGGAAGACTTTAAGAAACTAGGCATTAGCATAGATATATTGTCCACATGAGTGAAATGATTTTTCTCTCTAGGGGAGTATGGTGTAGTGGCACCTAGGTGGGATAAGGAAGAATTAGGGTTCCCTTTGAGTTTATGGCTTGCAGTGGTGCTATCCATACCACTAGATACATAATAGAGTCAATCTAGTCCTTAAGTGAGGTTATTTAGGCTAAATTTCTTTTTGTTGCTCAATGTTACTAAATATGGCTATATAGAGAATTTTTGGGTTTTGGAGGATTAAAAGGTCAAATAAGTGTTTGAAGGACCTTATTAGGTTTTTTTCACCATTTAAGGCCTTTGGAATGGTTTGATATCATTTAGAGCAAGTTTGAGGGTCATATGCTCAAAATTGCAAAAATTGCTCAAAGTTGTCAATGTTATCATTGACAACATTTTGACAACTTTTCTTGCATTTCGAGAAACTTTTTCAAGGTGTTTTAACTATCTAAAATATTTAGGAGTGTGGGTGGAAAACCTATATGAGGCCATTCACAACCTATTCAAGGGGTTGGAGAAGGGAACTTTTGCATTGTATGACCTAAACATCAAGATATGAACAACAATTTTGTGTCTTTGAGTGTTCTTGGCATGTAGATGGACTAGACCTTGGATTTTTAGTGTAGGAAGTGTTATCTTAGACTGGTTTTAAATTCTTTACATAGCTATTTTTATATTTTGTAAGGTTTTATGTGCTTGAATAAAATATTTTGAATTTTCACCAGTCTATTGTCCTAAGACAGACTATTTGTACAAATGGAGTCATAGGGCCATTTCCCATCGTAGGTATAGTATGGTCTCTTGGGATTTGTAACAGGACTCCATGTACATTTTGTATATTGAAGATGGGGCTCTATAATGGTGAAGAGTTGCTATTGTAGTGATGCCCTACGTAAGTCCTAGCAACTTGGTTAGGGGTCACAAATGGTTGCAGAGTGGATTGGAGTGGTTGAACATGTGCATACTTCAACCAAAGCATGGAAGGTGTTGAAGGAAGGAGTGGTGAATCCCCAAGTCCAATGAGAGCCTTTGGAAATAATTTTATGGATAGTAGAGTCTTCTTATTTTTAAACAGCCAGTAAAACCCTTCAAACACTTGATTTTAGGCTAAAATTGTGCCCATACAATATAGACAATTTGGAAACCCTAGACCCCAAAAATCATTAAGATCTCTATAAAGGGTATTTATAATGGTGGTTTTTTGGGCCCCTTGTTAAGAATTTTTTCAAGATAATTTGGTTTTAGTGCATTTGGAAGGCTAATTCTTATAGTCTTTTCACAAGCACTTAGATGCATTTTTCCTTAAAGATTAGAACTTGATTAGGGTTTTAGTCTTGATTTTGACTGTGAATCTTGAAAGAAGTTTAAAGATCTCCTAGGATTCCAATCAATCCTTTTGTGATTCATTTACTGGCTTGGGGTTACTTATGTGGTATAGAGAGTTGGTAAGCAAGTGTATTCTACCTAATTGATGTGAACCAATTGAATGGATATGATCTATTGTTTAGAGTCCTAAAAATCCCATGGTAGATAGAATCCCTAGTTGATCAAGTGTGTGACCTAAGGAGACCCTAAGAGAGCTTGGAGAGGAAGAAAGATTGGTTATCACATCACTATCATCATCTAATCTAATGAGTTGGGTGAAGCATCACCATCCAACTAGGTAGTCAAGGAGATGACTGGAACTATGAAGTCAAGAAGATCTTACACTAGTTCGAGGTGTGCAAGAAGAACATTAAAATCACCATAATTAGATGCACAAGAGGAGTTATTCTTTAATCAAATTACAACTTAGTTGTAACCAAGTTTATTGTTATCACCAAGAAAGACAAGTTAGAACCTAGTTCTAAGTTATGCGAGGATCAGTTCATGTCGAGCTTGAATGACATAACTGAGCTATTCTACCTACCATTTTATGATGCATTTAAGAAGCCTTAAATTTTGAATTTTTTGATAAAAGGAAAAATTGAGGTTTTTATTTCTTAACTTGTATTCATAATTCAGAGTGATTTTGAGCCCCCAAGTGATCAAAGGTGAATTAGTGTTGAAGAGAAGTTGTAGAAAGAAATTTTAGTTGTTGCAAATTCATATTTTACTTAGTATGGCATCTAGCTCTAGTTAAAAGGTGAAGAATGGTTCAAAGATGCTGGTAAAGAATGTGGTTTGTGAGGCACCCATATTTAAACTTCGTCTAGCAATTGTTGAGCAAAAGGATCCAATGGGAGGGCATTCAATTTTACCTCCAAAGGTATTATTGATTAATGATACTAGGTCATTCTATCACTACACTATTCAAGAGATAAGTACATTTGAGATGAATAAATCATACAATGCCCTATGTGATAATGGAGTACTAAAGCCTGAACATAGACATCTGGATATCAAGGGTTTAACACGTGCCATGTATAGGCCAAAGGACTTCAAAATAAAATGGATCAAATACTTTCTAAGAAGAGTTCATGGCATTCCCTTCTAGCTCAAACAAACTTTTAAAGATCACAAAGAAAATGGTTCACCAAGTTATGGGCTACCCTATGCTAGATAGACCAAAAATGACTTAAATCCTAGCTCGTGGTAAACTTGAAAAGAACACCCTAGCAGAATAGGATGGAAGAGGAATGAAGCTGAACAATCTCACTAACATGGAGATCAAATTCAAGATTCATGTCATTTCTCACAAGATCTATAGCTCAAGAAAACTAAATAGTGTCCCCTTTGAAGCAGTTGACTTGGCTTACAAGGTGGTAAAGAAAAATCTATCATTTGACCTTGTCGAGCTACAACTCAATTAGCTAGACACAACCATGGAGAGCATTTGGGAATCAAAGAAGAACATATGTAAGTTTGGATCCCTCCTTGTTTGTTTATTTTTCTATGTTCAAAATTTCTTTCTATCAAAAAGCAGTGTGGTGTGGAGTAAGGATAAACTAATAATCTACCATATCAATGATTACATACAAGAGTTGGAAGAAAACTTTGATGGTATAATGGATGTATACTTTGAAAATTTTAAGGAGAGAATGCAGATCAAGTTTAGAATACCTCAACAATTGGTTGATAAATATGCTCAAGATATTTGTTTCTTGGTTGATTGTGACAATACTCACATTCAAGTAATCATTCCTAGGACTACATGGGTAAAACCCTTGGGATATGAAGTTAATATTGAGGATACAAGGGATATCATACAAGGTCTTATGAATGAGCCTATTGACCCCAAGGCAACATATTTTGGTACCTATGATGAAGCCAAGACCAAGATATCTCTAGAAATAGATATTCCACAAGTCTTGAAAAGAGGGAAGAAGATGATGGAAACCCTGAAGAAGAAATTGAAAGGGTTACCCTCTCATGCTTACTGAGGGTAAAGGTGAAGATGATGAAGAAGAAGAAGAGAGAGAAAAGGAACAAGAAGAGGAACAAGAAACTCCAAAGAAGAAAGAAAAATTCATTATAAGAGCACCTAAGAAGGCTACACACAAGAAGGAAGCTACCCCTATAATCACAACAACAATAAAATCCAAAAGGAAGATTAAAATTCAGGATGAAGAAGAAGAAGATAACACTCCTATCATCTATATAAAGAAGCCTCCACTAGCCTTTGAGCAAAAAGTAAAGAGATTAAGAAAAGGAAGTGGTATAGCAGGATTTAAATACATCAAGTATGAATCTAGAGGCAGAGAAGAGAAACAATAGGTAGAGGATTCTCTAGTAAATAAGATGGACAAATGGAAATATGAACCAAATGAGCTAAAAGGCCAAGCCCCTGATGTCATATTAAAGACAACCACACAGAAATGGACAAATGATGTGAAAATAGAGAGGGACATTAGAGAGAAAACCTTTAAGAGTGTTATGCTTAGCTTATCAAAAGAAGAAATGAAAGAGGCCATGAAAAGACATGAGAACATAAAGACTCCAAGATTTAAGGCATTCCAAACAAATAATATTGAAGATGTTGTGCAGTCTACAACAAAGTTGTGGAAAAATGTCTTTGAGGAAGAAGGTAAGATGAAGAAGGATGAAGAGCAAGAGGTACATACTATAGAAGAGTCTAATATAGATATGATGGAAGCTACTATGATTTCATCTCTACCCTCCACTCCAAGAAAAACTATTATTACATCTAGTGTATAAAAATCAAAGAAGAAACAAAGTCTTCCATCCACCCAAGTAGGAACCGAGTTGCAAAATCAGTCTACTTCTGGGATAGCTTTAACTAAGTAAAAACCAAAGGATGAAGACAAGGTTGACAAAGAAGGCATGGAAGAAAATAAGAGTCAACTGACTAGAGAGGAGAAGAAGGATGAGGAAAAAGATAAAGAAATCATAGTATCTCTGAGTGTAAAAGAAAAGGAAAAGAAAAAAATCTCTGATGAGATTGAACTTGATGCGGAGGTTGTGATTCCAAATTGGGATCAATCCAATCTCACTACTGAGAAAATGGAGATCCTTAGTGATCTATGAAGAAAAAGAGCATAGTAGAAAAATTTGAAGGCAAAAAGAGACAAAGAAAAAGTTCTTGAAGGCATCAAGGACATATTTTGGATGTTATGCAAATAGAGGTAAATAATAAAGCCCCGATTATTGAGCAATTAGTTGATATTGTACATAAATTCAATAAGGATATAGATGGGTAGGAAAAACTTTTACAAAGGGTGGAAAGAAAATTTAAAAATAAATTTTTCGAGAATGTAGCAAAGAAATTGTTATTAATCAAGTGGAACTGTCCACTCTTATTAGAACTCTAGAAGGAGTTGTAAATAAGGTTGTTTCATTGTTCACAAAATTATGTGATACCTCAATTTTTACTAAGGAAATAAAAGACAAACTAACCAAGATTGATGGAGATTTGAAGATTAGTTCTATTTATTTAACACTTGACCTAAGTTCTAGCTTAAATCATTTTGTGAAGGTCAAATTTTTGATAGATTTGTAGGCAGAATTGTTGAGGGAGGAATCCAAAATAAGGGCAACCATATCAGATATCCAGAGTATGATACTTCCTCACATGGATGTGATTCATAAGCATTTATCACATGTAAAGACATTAGCTCATGACACCAACTTCTCAGTTGCAAATCTCATGATAGAACTATCAACTGAAATCACGATTGAACTACACATCTTGAAGGTATTACAAAAAAATTGGGAGAAAATTGTCTTTAGTTTTGAAAGTGCATAATGATTTTCTCACACATTTTGGTATTACCTTGTAAGTATATGTTTTGGCATTCATAACAAAAACAACGAAGAAAAAATAGTATGTATGTAATCAAGGAGAACTGTGTATATGAGAAATGTATAGAGGAATACATATACGATGTAGATCAGATGATCAGTCAAACAAAAATAATTTTGCAAAAATAAATCCAAATTTAGATAAGTTGTAACTAAGCTATAGTTTCCAATTCAAACTGAGTTATAAAACCAAGAACATGCAAAGGGGGAGTTTTGACACAAAAAATTGATTAAGAGATTTTTTGATTACTGACAGAACTAATCAAGATTTTTTTTAAAAAATCACTAATGCCAAAGGGGGAGATTGTTGACCCTATGGTAAGACATATTGTTAGTTAGTGACAAACCACTTAAGCTATTTAGGAAGGTCAGTTAATACTATAACAAATTTTTCCATTAGGGAGAAGATCTCAATGTAGCCTAAGAAGATGAAGGTTTACTATGTTAACCAAGTTCACAGTATAAACTAAGTCATTCAGTATTGTCAATCAAAACCAAGTTATTTATGCAAAAAAAGTTCATAGAGTTAACTGAGCTCTATGTGTGAACCAAGCTATCTAGATCAAGTTATTATACTCTAAGTGCTCCAAATGTTGCTCAAGAATCTAGTGCTACCTAAGTACCATAGTATCACCCAAGCTTGCTGTATTACTCGAGCATCGACAGAAGATCAAATGCACTGTATTGCTCAAGCATCGATATTTGGGCCAGTCTAAAGGTATAATATGATTCATATAAAGATATCTATAGTGGGAGCTAACTTGGTATATAATTATTGTTTGAAGGGTATATAAGGAAGACAAATTCATTTTTGTAAAGTGTGAAATGTGTATGAAGTGTAATATGAGACATACATGAAGACAAGGAGCGAATATGGAGTAGATTAAGTAATTAGGTTCCAAGGCAATATAAAGGGCAGAGTAGAGACTCATCCATCATAGTTAGGTGATCATATTATTCAAAGGACCTACATTAGAAAATTGAGTTGAAAAGCATAGAACAACCTATTGATTCATCCTAACAAGTTCATCAGTTAAACCCTCTAAGCAAGTGGACCTAATAGTATTTTTCTAAATCTCTTAACAAAGTAGATACTTCATTGTATTCTAAAATATTTTCATAAGGTGGACCTAACAGTCCTTCATACTCCTAATGAAATAGATCACCAAAAGTAATCAATTGTAAGCCCTAACATGCCAACTTTATTACTATAATAGTGAAGCATTATGGGTATCATCCCCATCCCAATTTTACCTTCTACTTGGAGGGTTTCTGGGTTACCATATCTTGTGTCAAAGTGTTATGGTGTTGATTTATTTATTACTTTATGTTCATGCATAGAAGTAGATTAGATACTCTAAAGAAGTAAAGCTAAAGTAATCTATGTGTGAAGAGTTTAAGTGGTTCTTGATTCCCTCCCCCCTCCCTAGGGTATTTTTTTTGTGGTGAATATTTGTAATTTTGTGAATTTTAAAAATTTTTTGCTAGTAATTTGGCTAATAATTTAAAATTTAATGCAACCTAAATCATTGCATTTTTATTAAATCTAGTTCTAAAATATTTTAAATCGCTTAATAATTTATTTTATTAAAAAAATTAAACTCAAAGATTCACCATAATATTTGATACATGATTAGATTTGATTCACCTAAATATTATATATTATCGAAGAAATTAAAATTAATTGGTCAATAATTATCATAATTATTAGTTGCTTTAGGGATATATTACCAATATTTAGTTTTCACTATTGATTTAAAATATAATATAATTATCTTCATAATTTCCATGAGATAAAACATGTTCAATTTTAATTTGTAATATTCCATGATGATTAGAGAACTTCCTATTATTATTGAGATTTGCCAATATTTTCTACTCAAAAATTATGATTCCAAAATAATAGCCAATGTAAATAATATTTAATATAAAAAAATATAGAGATTCACTGATAAAAATAATTTGGTTTTTCAAAATAATGAAAGATTCACCAATAATTTATATCTTTTTCTGGAGGGGGTTTCTTGAAGTTTACCCTGCCCCTCTAACTCACTTGCTTGTCATTACATTTTCAAATGTGTGTGTATATACACACACACATACATATATACACACATGCATACATATATGTATGTGTGTATGTATATATGTGTGTATGTGTATCTATAAACATATATATTGTTGAGTTTGATGAAAGATCAACCCCACAGCTCCCAAGAATTGCCTACATACAAACACTTATCACCAAAAGAGAGAAGAAAAAGTTATGAAAGCTAGAATTCTTAGATCCATAGATGAGACATTCTTGATGAGAAAATAGAAAAATTGCTATAATTCAAAGTGAATTATTGTTTACAAAGAGACATCTCCTTATAAAGGAGATCAAAACCCTAATAGGTAAATCCTAGGTTGCATGATAATAATTAATAAAGGAATTAATTATTATATGCCCAAAGTTTAGCTTAAGTAAAATAGAGATAATAAGTGGATTAATAATTAAATCAATATGATTTAATTAATAAGAAAAAACTTTATTACTCTAACACCCCCCTTAAGATAAACTTAGGGAGTAGCTAAAAACCTAGAAATTACTATTGAAAGTAAATTTGGGTCCCGACAACAAAGCCTGATGAGGTACCCAAGCACAACCAAATCTCTAAAAAGGGAGAAATAGAAAAAACCACATAGGAAAAACCCTACTCCAAAAAGAGATGGAACTAATGCTGAAAAGAATTAGTGAAGAACTAAAGAAGCCTTGAAATTAGAGAATGTCTTAGAAGATAGGAACAAAATATTATCATGAAGAACACCATTAAAGCATGTAGAAGATGAAAAGCTCTGTCAAAAGTAACTATTGACTTGAAGAACCTCTATTAAAATAGAAGTTGATCAAGTAGAGAAGACTATAATCTACATAGAATCTAAAGACACACAAAGGAAAACAACTAAACTCAAACATATAGATAGCATGAAACACTAAAGCTTGATGAGTTGATCAATCAAACATGGAAGGCTACAACCAAAGTAGGAGTGAAAAAAAAGTGTCTATATGGTAAATGATCCATCTCACCAAAATGCATGGGTACTTAGCCACTGCATCTACCTAGTACATAAGAACAAATACTAAATAGATAGCTCATTCCATTGAACCAAGGAAGTATGAGAAACAACAGAAGAACACCCCCTAATATAGACAAGGGTGAGGCGATAGGCAACTGGAAAAGTGAGCTAAAAGAACTACATATCAAGGAACCATGATCAAGATGCACAAAAGAATACATATATGTGTATTGAGGTGATCAATCTTAGGCACGGCAGGTGGCTAATGTCATAGAAGGGAAATTTATTAGACAAAGGAAGATGGAAAACAAAGGCAAAACATCAACCCCCCATGGCACTTTAATTGGACTAGCACATGTACAATAAGGCACAAGAAATGGTGAATCCCAAGAATATAATAATCTGTAGGAGTGTCCTCAAATGACACTACTCAAATTAGAAGGCCAAACATGGAAAAACTACTGAAACAAAAATACAAATGCAATATGGCACTTTATCTTAGTGTGTTTATAAGAGTGCATACAAATTATGTCTAAAAAGATCAAAAGAGACATAAGGTTGTTGCAATAGATAGTACAACCCATCACAAATCATTTGTAGTAACAAAATTAATCCCTAGACCTATAACAACCAAGATATACGATAGAATGCAAAAACACAAAAATAAAACATAATAGAATGTGTCTAGAGTAGAATCTGGAAAAATAACTAGCATCACTCGAAAGAGCTCAGAAATACCTTTCCAATGATATAAATAATTCCCAAATCAGAGATCGAATGCTCAAGATATGTCTCCCAGAGTACAAAATAGAACTCCTAACATTGACAACAAAAGTAGCCATCAAAAAAGCACCTAAACTAAAAATAACCTGCACCACTTAAACATGCTTAGAACCATCTTTTCGGCGATATCATGTTTGTGAAAAACAAATTCCAGATGAGCAAGTTATGGCCAAAAAATCACATGTGGGTCAAAAAAGAGCTAGAAGGGCAAAGAAAAAAATAAATTATTGCCTCAAGATTTGTGCAAAATGTATTGGGAAGCATGCCCTCTAGTACATAATTACCTTGGGAAGTGTATCAATTTTGTACCAAAATTATCTCAAGAAGTGTACATGTCTTGTACCAAAAAAAACTTGATTTATGTGCCAAAAATATTGATTTTTATGCAAATGAGCCTCTATTTCTATGCCAACATGCATAGAATGTCTCGATTTCCATACCAAAAATCTTGAGTTGTGCACCAAAAATCATAAAATTGTTGCCTCGAGAAACATGCCTAATCTAGGAGGAATTGTTTTGTCTCAGATTCTAAGTGTGTCCAAATTGGACAGATTTTATATGAAAATACGGATTTTGGGGCACTTGGAGCTCAACGGTGATGTCTGTTTAGGCTCAAAGTGACCCAAAAATTAGTGAACCCTAGATCCAAAAAAATCTTTATGAAGAACTGAAACCCTCTAAAAGAAAAGAACATATCTGAAAGCCAAGGAAAACTTCTCATAAAAAAAACATGGGCATGAAGATCTATAACTCTAATTCCATGTTGAAGTTGATGAAAGATCAATCCCAAAACTTCCAAGAATCACCTCCATGCAAGCACCTATCACAAAAAGAAAGAAGCAAAAGCTATAGAGGCCAAAATTTCCAGATCCACAGAAGATATATTCTTTATGAGAAAAAAAAGAAATTGCTATAATCAAAAGTGAATAAATGTTTACAAAGAAAGGTTGTCCTTATAAATGAGATCAAAACCATAATAGGTAAAACCATAGGTTGCATGATAATAATCAATAAAAGAATTAATTATTATATGCACAAAGTTTAGCTTAAGTAAACTAGGCATAATAAAAGACTTAACAATTAAATCAATATGATTTAATTAATAAGAAAAAACTTTGCTACTCTAACATATATGTGTATATATGTTTATATATGTGTGTGTATATATACATATATATATGTATGTATATGTATATATATATGTATATACATATATATATATACATATACATACATATATATGTATATATATACACACAGTTATATGTATATATTTTTGGAAAACACAATGGGAGAGTAAGTTCTAAGGAGAGGGGGGGGTGTGTGAATCAACACTTAAAACTTTTACCTCTAAAACATTTTACCATACATCCATCTTGTAACTTAACATTTAAAATAAAATAAGTAACCATGCATCACATCCAAAGCATGAAATAAATCAACACATAACACATAAGATTTCTATTACTAGAAACCCTCCAAGGGAAAGGTAAAACTGGGGTGAGGATGACACCCACAAATATTCACTATAGTAGTTGTAAAGTGTGGCCTATTATGACTACAAAGTTTTGATCATAATCTATGATCTACCCTATGAAAGTCCTACCCTATTAAGGGCTTATAGGACTATTAGGTCTCACCTTGATTAAAGGATTTAAACTCACAATTAAGTAAGCACTTTGTTAGGAGATTTACAAAAGTGTGTTAGGACTACTCTATTCAGATATTTACTCAGTATCACCTGTTAGAATGATTCAACACTTGATTCTTCTGTTAGCACCTTGTTGCTTGATGTCAAATCCCCTCTTTACTGGTCATCTCTTGGTCCTCCTGATCAAATCTATCTTCTCTATCCTTTCATTGTCTATCTATGTTCTTCTCAAATAGATTATGTATTGTAGTTCCACGATGAAGCCATCATTTCCACCTTGAAATAATCTCTATACTTTTAGCATTCCTCTTCTTGCACATGTGATGCTTCTCTTCAAAACTTCTTCACATCCATACTCTTCCTTAGGGTTTACCTCTTTTTATAGGCATTATGGAGATGGGCTAAGTTAAAATCAATAGTTGTGGTTGATCCTTATTGTCACCTAACTCTTCCCTTTATCTGATTAGCTACATGTATTTGCATAGTGATTCATAATATGACTGGATCCTTATTTATTAATATCAAAAATTCATGTTCTATCAGCCAAAAATGGTTTACATAGAAGTTTGTGCCATAACATACATCTATGTCAAAGACTGATAACTTGGCATCAATAAACTCTAACACTCAGCCTTCACTATGCTCTATATATTGATACTCAGCTTCTAAATGGATCAACAGTTACTCTTGCTTGACACCTGAATCACTCAACACAATATATTTTCTCAACTCCTATTTTCTCAGTACCCAAGTGACTCGACATGCATGAACTACTCACAGATACTAGTGCTTGGCACTAACTATCATATTACTTGGCATGTATTGTCTAGAGGCTTATGATCGGCATACACTATGCACTTGGCTTGCAATTTTCTTTGTTAGATAATGAATAAGTGTTTTGTCACTACTTTTTCAAAACCAAAATGAGATTAACAATATCCCCCTTTGACATGAGTGGGAAAAACACTTTTTCATGGCATATACAACCTTATTTTATGCATAAGTCAGACAATATATCATCGCTATTTGGCTTCTATACAAAATCTCAAAATTTGCAAAAATGTTGTTGTCTCTCATACCTTATTACTCCCCCTGAGTAAATACTTCATTTCATTTATGTAAATCCTTTTGATTAGATATCTAACAAAATTCTCCAAAATTTACAAAATCTTCAAAATCCCCCCTTTTTGACACTTATGTAATTTGGGTGGTACACGTATAGTGTATTTGTCCAAAGATGGCTTATGGAGTTCCATTATGATTCTCAAAGCAGAATCCCAATTATGTACTAGCTACATCTAAAGAGTGAATCTGTATTTCTAGATTCGCTATCATATCTACTAGACCTTCATGTGTAGAAAGATGCAAATCTTTCTTCAAAAGTGTTTTTGCAAAGGCTAATTCCTTCTAAAAGAATTCCATGTGTGGGGTCAACATGGATTGAATGTTGATCAAATTTGATATGATATTTGTATCATTTTCTTGCAACTTGCCAAGACTACTCTATGTCTGTAGTGATCCCTGAAAATGAACTTGACTAGTTCCAAGAGATTGCCTCAATGTAGTACCTATTAATAGTAAATCTCCTTGTAGTTGGTCAATTGATTGTTGAGTCTCCTTGGTAAAGATATCAACATGACATAATTTTTTGTACAAAGAGAAAATGTTAACCAAAACTATCTTCACACTCTCCATCTTAGTTGATAAATCAGCTTGATTTAGTGCAATGGCACTAGACATCTTGTCCATAACCTTACTGTGAAATTTCCTTTTAGACCATTCCAATAACTTTATATTTGTCTTTATATTTCATCCTTAATATTATCAACTATATGTACAAATTTCTCTAAGATAGGCTTATTGGAAAATGAATCTGAAATATCAAAAACATCTACAAAAATATATCTAATATCACGTAGAACTTATTTTTTCTTATGCTCCATTCTCAAGATTTCTTGCCTTGATTTCCTATACAAAGCTTCTTGAAGAACAAAAATTTCTTTAAGTTAAAATGTTGTTGGATTAAACAAGGGTAGAACAATCACTTCATCTAAACTCACATCCTCAAATGATGTAGTCTCATCACTCTTATGTGTACTTGAACTCGGCCTTGATATCTTCAATGGTGTAGCTTTAGTACTCTTCCTTTGAAGTGTTTAGCTATTGGGAGGAGGTGTAGTGACTGGTAAAGTGACTAGTGTCTATATGGCTACCTATTTCTTTATGTGAGAATTCATCTTATCCTCTTCCTCATGTTCAACCTCTATCTGATCTTCAATGGGTTTCAGTGAGGTGAGTCTAGGATTTTCTTCCTTGTCCTCTTTCTCTTCATTTCTCTTATTGTCAATTATGAAAATTTTTGGCAACACTGAGATTTGTAGACTCAAAAATAATGTAGCTAATGTTTTCACCTCCTTCTCCTTCATCTCAATGAAAATAGTAGGTATTGAAGATGGTGTGTGGTTAATCTCACCTTTCTGGTCCAAGGTTACACTTTGATATGTTGTTTTTTCATTTGAATCCTTCTCTTTAACTTCTACAACATGTGAGGGCATACTAGATGTGTCTTTTTGTTGGATCTTAGTGGAAGTAATCTTAGCCTTTTGAGATTTGTCAATTCTTACCAATACAAGAGTTTTGCATGGAATAACAATATTGGTGAATTCCTATTGCAATGTCTTAAAATCTTCCTCACTCAATGGATTTACATTCTATATAGAGTTATCAAGTATGTCCTCAATGGTCATTGAGTATTGTTGACTATCTTTCTCTCCTTTTGTAGGACTAGTGCTCGACACATTGACATCTTGTGTATCTTTTTCATCTTCCTCAACTATGTCATCCTGAGTTGTTTCATCTTGTTTTGTTTCATTCTTCTCTACCTCTCCTCCTTCTCTTCCACCATTTCCAATAATTGTGTGGTCAACCCATAGATTGTTTTCCAAAGTAATTTGTGATGAATTACCACCTCTTCAACTCTACTTCTCAAAATATGAAAGGATTTATATTTAGGAGAAAATATCCCTTTGTGTTTCTCTACAACCTTTGTGACCTATTTCTTATCAAATTCAGGCATAACTTGAGCTAGAGTAGCCTCCCTAGTTTTTTTAAGTCTCCATGTTGAACTTCCATTTCTACTCAACTCTTTCATATAAACTTTTGGGTAATGAGTTATCAATTTCTACTAGAGTGGTTTTAAAGGTAGGAATTATATCATAAATAGCTTCTTCAATATTATGCTTATCTCCATTGTCTAACTTATCAAAATTAACATGCTAAAAACTTGACAAATTTGCATTAATCTATATATTTTCACATAGGTTTTCAATATCAGATGAAGGATTGTGTCTTACCAATTTGAATTGATTGTTGTCATCTAATTCTATCCTTTCATCATCTGATTCATCCTAAAGTTTCAAACTTCTTTTCAATCTCTTAGCAGGCATGCTTGGCTCTGTTGTATCATCCTTCTTTTTACCTTTGGTAGATTGAACTTCCTTATCTTGTATAGTGGTAGCCCTTGTGCTTGACCTTGTCAAAGGTGTAGCTAGATTTTGTTGTTCCTTCTTTTCCACTTTCTTTGGTTCCTCAACTTTCTTTTGTGGTGCCTTCTTCTTCTTCTCAATTTTCTTTGGTTCTTGCTTGGCTTCCTCTTCATCCTCTGAAGTTTGATCTTCTCCTTGTCCTTTTGTAAGTTGTAAAGGTCCTTGACCTTCTTCTTCTTCTACTTCTTCTACTTCACCAAGCATTTTTTTCAATTTCTTCACCATTTTGTTCTTCTTTCTAATAACAATGGTAGTTTGCAAGTTTATAGTTATCATTGATTTGACTTCATCATAATTCCCAAAGGATGTAGCATTCTTGTCAATCTCTTCTACCAATAATGCAATGATGGATGCAGATGTCTCATCAACATTTATCTCATATGGAAATGGTCTCAACCATCTAACCCTTCGAAAAGCTATCTAAATATAGGCATAGTCAACATCTACTAGGAAACATACATCATTATAATGTTTCTCCACTAGAGATATAGGGATTTTTGATCTCTACTTCATAGATTTCTTGAAATCTTTAAAATAGCTAGTCATTACTGAATCAAAATTTTCTTCTAATTGCTCAATGAATTCACCTATATGTTGAGTAATAGACTTACTAGACTTCCAAACTACCTTGCCAAATGTAGGAAATGTGTTTTTCACATTAAATATCATACACATAATGAGTGAACCAAACTTACATGAAGAACTCTTTGCTTTTCTGATAGCTTCTAGGTTTTCTAATACTTGTTGAAGCTATAGCTCAGCTAGTCATAGGAATGATCTTTCTTGATGATCTTGTAACCAATGTCAAGGGCAATGCATGACACAATATTGAGTCAGCTCAACTGGTAGAATCTATGTGCAATCATTCTCACCATAAATGCAATAACAGGGTCTTCAATTGTATAAAGTGACATTCCCCTCATGTTCCATATGACTCCAATATTTTTCTCATTAATTCTTTTGCATTTCTCCTCAATGTCTTTGGCCTATCTAGGATAGGATATCTTGTCACTCTGTGAATGATTCTCTTTAATATTCTAATAGGTTCATTCTCCAACCATAGTTGATTGTCATGTATTCAACTCAATATGATCTTTATCCATTCTATTTTGAAAACTTGGAGAAAATATAGGGAATGCATTAACCCTTTTCACTCTATGATTTTTGTTTTCTTCTTTCAAAACACCATTCTCACACAACTTATGATAAGTCTCTCTAATTTCTAAATCACCAACTTCTCCAACCTTGCATATGTAACAACATCTTACATCTCGAATCATCAAAATCTTGGGTGGATTGGTCGATAATGCACCAAATGGATCTCCTTTGTATGCAATATTAGGAATAGTGCAAAATGGTGGTTGTCGAACATCATTACTGATCAATTGTTCATTGGTAACCTCTTTACCTTCCTTTCTTACTCCCACCGATGAACTTGCTGCCAGATTCCACTTTCTAGGGTTTTTAGAATTGAAACAGTATAACTCGACACAAGTGAAATACCTTTCAAATCAATGTAAAATATGGTGTAGCAATTGAATCTAGTATGCATTCATTGGAATCTCTATCTTAAATCACCTTCGTGCTCTTTGATCTTCTAGAAAATGCAAATGACTTGAATAGTTGAGTATATAGTATTCAAAACCTTGAAAATAATGCTTGGTGCATATACATCTATAAGCTCATTTGCTATAGGTTTTTCAATTCACTCAGCTACCATAGCTAGGTTGATAGCCACTACAGTACCTCATTACTTGGAACTTATTGCAATACTTCCAATACTTGGCAACAACAAAGAAAATAACATAACAATAGATTGCCGCTTTATGCTAATCACTTCATTGTATCTTAATATATGTTGATAGATCCTTTTCATTACTTGAATTCTTGGAACTAATGCAAAATACATCATTTCATATCTTAGTTCCATACATACCTTTGATTACCTAGTTGGGGGTGATGTGATCACCTTATCCATTGGATAAAGTGATCCCATCTTGGCTTGATGTTCTACAATATTCTTTCTTTCTCCATTTCTTATTCATCTTCATCTATGTCTTTTCAACATCTACCTTTCCTTTACCTTTGTTGAATTCATTACTTGGTGTAGGTGACCGAGTTGGAAAATTTTTGCTTACATGACCGATCTTAAGAAAACTAAAGAATACAATCTCATTCAACCATCTATTGTAATTACCTTTGAAATGTGTCCTAATTTAATTCATAACAACATGACCATACTCACCACAATAATGAAAATTGTACCTTGTATTTTAACCCTAATCATAAGCATTTCTATGATGGTGTACCTTGGTTTTCTTTTTTTATGTCCACTTGGGTTTGGATCTGCATTCATATGCCTTGTGTCCATGCTTCTAATAGTTGTAATAGTATCCTTCAAATGTCTAAGTTTTGGCAGTCTTTGTCCCATATTCATGTGCCTAGTGTCCTTGCTTCTTGTAGTTATGATAATATCCCTTGAATTTCTACTTAGGGATTTGATTTCCAGTGTTGCTCATGTAGACATTTTTTGTGTGACCTAATTATCCATGGTTATGACAAGTGAGCTTGTTGTACTTTCCTTTATTGTTCCTTTATTCACCACTTCTAGATGATTCTCCTTTCTTAGTGGTAGAATATCCCAGTCTAGTAGTGTCATTATTTGATCTTGGTGCTTCCATCAATTTTTCAAAGTACTTTATGGCTTCACTGGGCTTGTTAAGTTTTTCCTTTTTTTTCTTCAATTCATTCTACAGTAGGGCATCCTATGTTTCCAAAGTTGTAATCTCAATGTCTTTCCTATTTAGTTCTTGATTTGCAAACATTAGCTGATTAATCATATCCAATTGAATGATTGATAACTTTTGCACATCTGATGATTTCTACTCAAGTCTTTTAGCTAGTAGTATTTTCCTTCTTTAATCATGACTCTGTCTTCTTCAACTTTCTTTCTTAGTTTAGTTGTCTCACATAATAGTACTAATCAATTTTTTCTCAATTTCATGACTTCTTTATTTAGGGCACGGTTCTTTTCCATCAAATCTGAAATTGTATCATCAAATTCATTTGAGTTTTTGTGGTCGAATAATCAAGTAGTGTCTTCTTCTTTATATTGAGTGTCATTTTGTTGAATGACCAATTCCTTTCTTTTCTTCGATGACTATTGCAATTCATCTCTTTCCTCCTTGAGTTGACATAGGGCAAGCTATATTTCAATCTTCTAGTTCACAATGGTCTTTCCCAATTTGTAGACTTCCATCTTCAAGATCTTACCTCCAAATTTGTCAAACTTTTCTATCTAGAGAAAAAAGCTATGATATCAATTGTTGAACATAACAATGGGAAAGTAAGTTCTAAGAGGGCGGGTGAATCAACACCTAAAACTTTTACCTCTAAAACATTTCACCATACATCCATCTCATAACTTAACATGTAAACTGAAATAAGTAACCATGCATCACATCCAAAGCATGAAATGAATCAACACATAACAAATAAGATTTTGGTTACCTAGAAATCCTCCAAGGAGAAGGTAAAACTAGGGTGAGGATGACAACCATAAATCTTCACTACTACAGTTGTAAAGTGTGGCCTATTATGGCTACAAAGTTTTGATCATAATCTATGATCTACACTATGAAAGGTCTTCCCTATTAAGGGCTTACAATATAGTTAGGTCTCACCTTGATTAAAGGATTTAAACTCACAGCTAAGTAAACACTCTGTTAGGAGATTTAAAAAAGCCTGTTAAGACTACTATATTAATAGTTTTACTCTGTATCACCTGTTAGAATGATTCAACTCTTGATCCTTTAGTTAGCACCTTGTTGCTTGATGGTAGATCTCCTCTTTACTAGTTATCTCTTGATCCTCCTGATCAGATCCATCTTCTCTATCCTTTCACTATCTATCTTTGTTCTTCTCAAATGAATTTTGTATTGTAGTTCCATAACTTAGCCATCATTTCCACCTTGAAATGATCTATATGCTTTTAGCATTCCTCTTCTTACCATGTGATGCTTCTCTTCACAAATTCTTTGCATGCATACTCCTCCTTTGTGTTTACCTCTTTTTGTAGGTATTATGGAGATGGGCTAGGTTAAAATCAGTGGTTGTGGTTGATCCTTATTATCTCCTAACTCTTCCCTTTATCTGATTGGCTACATGTATTTGCATAGGGATTCATAATATGATTGGATCCTTATTTCTTAATATCAAAATTTCATGTTCATGTCGGCCAAAAATAGTTTACATAGAAGCTTATGCCATAACATACATCTATTTCAAAGACTTGTAAGTTGGTAACTTGGCATCAATAGACTCTAATGCTCAGCTTTCACTATGCTCTATATACTTATACTTGGCTTCTGAATGGCTTGACACTTACTCTTGTTCAACACCTTAATCACTCAACACACACAATTTTCTTGGCTCCTTCTATTTTCTCAGCACTTAAGTGACTCAACACGCACTGACTACTTGGCACATACTAGTGCTTGGTACTAATTGTCATATTACTCAACATATATTGTCTAGAGGCTTATGCTCGGCAAACACTATCCACTTGGCTCGCATTGTTCTTTGCTAGATAATGACTAAATGTTTTGTCACTACTTTTTCAAAACCACAATGAGATTAACATATATATGTGTATATATATATAAACATATATACATATACATACATACATATATACATACACACAGACACATATGTATATATATATATATATGTATATATATATATATATATGTATATATGTATATATATATATATATACATATATATATATATATATATATATATATATATATATATATATATATATATATATGTATATACTATATGTGTGTGCACACACACACACACACACACACACACACACACACACACACATACACACATATACACACACACTTTATTATGAGTAATATTAATGCTCCATGATAATAATAGTGTAGGATAGGTATCAAATGTTTAAGACTGATAGGTCATTAAAACATTTGATTTCATTAATTGGAATCATCTGATCAAAGCTACAATCATTAACAATTTCATTAAAAAATAATAGGTATGTTTAATAAGAGTTTGATTTTTCTCAAAAAAAACTTAATGGTTTGGCAATAAAAATGGCATGAATGAATCTACTGAGAATCTAACATAGATTTATGCTACAAAAGATGCACATGTATAGAGGAAAATATTTGTATAAATGCTTCATTATTTAATAAAGAGACTAAAGAAAACTAAAAAACAAGTAGAGTTTTCAAATACATAAAATAAGGCAAACAAATATTTCTTTCATCTTACTAGATAGTGTGAAACCTATGTGTCATGACCCACAAATGATGTAGAGGGTTTACATATAAAGAACCTAGAATCACAAATATTTTAGAATAAGTTATGGCAGCCACACTAGTACGGAGAGTTCTATCTTTCAAGAAATGACAACAATTTAAAGAATACCAAACAATGACATGTTATTTCTAGAATCAATAAGATATTAATTCATTTTTAGCAAAATTACTTTCAAAAAGCCACGATCTAAAATGAAAGTCATACATGAAGCTTTCACAGATCTTCCAAATTCTCCAAAATTTCCCCAAAATCTCTCATTCTCATAATTGAGAAAAACGTTCCAAGAAGTAGAGGGGTATTAATTTTAAAAATAAAGAATGGTGTGACTTAGGGCTTGTGCGCTTGGTGGAATTGAACCATAATTGGTAGGAACAAATCCTAAAATTTGGTTTTTAAAGAAGTGGGCCATTTGTTTGTGATGTCAATAGAGTAGAAGCCAAGGCATTCTATCAAATTAGGATGGTTCATTTTCAATCCTTTTATCTTAAGTGAATGGAGCACATTTAACTTTTGGCTTCACTTGAGAAAGTGAAGAGCATATAACTAATGCTTTTTGTCAATAAAAAGGGACATTGTCAATACATATAAAGAAAGATTGAATCTTCCTCTCTATGAATGAAGATATGTATGCAACTTACAACAAATTGAATAATAAATTTGTAGAGAAGTACACAATAACAATTATCATCTATGGTTGGGAGGGCAAGACATTGCATGTGGTTAAAAGAACACTAAAAATAATGCCCACAATCAAAATATCATCATTATAAGATAGTCATAGGAAAATGTTAGTTACAAGGTGGTTACAAGGGTTTTCTCAAAAACAAAATGATCCATTAAAATAATACAACTATCATTTACTTTGTCAAGTTTTGTCACATCATGTGCCATCATACTCTTATGTCATTGAATTATGACAATATCTTTTGGATCATGATATTGAGAACATAGTTCTTTCAAGCATTGAGATAGATGCATTATGTTAACTACTCTATAGAGTGATAATCAGTTATCCAAACCAAGCACACAATACATTTACAATCATGTTCATTGTTTATTTTTTTTGTTATAGTTTTGCAAAAAGTACCTTTGATATAGTTTTTTGCCATATTTTGTTATTTGAAAGTATTACATGTGCAATTGACTAATGTAGTCCAACAAGAAACAATTAATTGATGTATAAGTAGCTGACTCAAAAAATGTTATAAATACTACCTAAATATTTAAAACATAGGGGCTCTTTTAACTCAAGTATCACATACAATGACTCTAACAAGAATAAATTTCAAGATTCTATGTTAGAAAAATTAGTTCTATACATCACATATTAAATTAAATGTTATTTCAAATGAAATTGTTCAATCTTAATGACATTTAAGTTTTCTTTAACCTCATAGAAATGAAATTATCTTGCATATATAATTTCACATCAAAAATCCTAATAAAAAAATTCTTACATATACAGTTTACAACCCAAGAGTCTAATAAATATTCTCACACATTTATATATTAACATTAAAAAAAAATCATAATTTATTAAAAAATGATCTTCTTACAATTTATAATTTTAATACACATGCACAAAATTTTCCCCTACATTTGGAAATCTACCCAATAATATTTCAACTTGACTTTACTCTAAATCATCTGATATTGATGATCTTTATTTTTATTCTATTGATAGAAATTTTTAAAAATACTCTTCTATTAAGAAAAGTTGAAACATCAATTCAACCAATTTTCAACCTTAAATTTAATATAACAAAGACAAAATTATTATAATATTTATTATCTATCAACGGTATTTATATGTCATTACACCAAACATATTGACGATAGATGCAATAAAGTTAGTTAAAACGTAGGGGCTCTTTTAATTCTAGTATCACACACAAAAACTCTAAAAGATATAAATTTCAAGATACTATATTTTAAAAATTATTTCTATGTACATCACGTATCAAATTTACATAATTTTAAATCAAATCATCAAAACTTGATGACATATTTCATTTTTCCTCAACCTCATACAAAAAAGTATCTTACATATATAATTTCATGTCAAAATACCTAAAAAGGATTGTTTACTTCAATAATTTCACATCAAAAAAAAAAAAACAAGATCTTTAAGAGAACTTGAGTCACTACCTTGTGCAAGGGTCAGAAAGTAAGTGAAATAATTGGTAGTTTAATCAAGAGAAATTATATTATAGTAATACAATAAAGAATTTATATTATTTAATAAATATATAATTGTGTTAGTGTATTTTTGAAAATATGTATTTTATAACAATTTTGAATTGTGTGTAAATAATTTGTTGGATTCTTTGATTATTATATAGAAGTTCAAAATTCAACTTTTTGCAAGGATATTTTATTGTGGAAACATATGTTGAACAAAGTCTTGGTATTTAACTTAATTGCAACAACTATTGAAACATATAAGATTACATGTTATTGCAACAAGTTGAATTCAATATAATATTTGTAGAGAACATAAAATCTTGCACAACTTTAACATTTTCTATAATATAAATCTATGTTTCTAGATTCGATTGTGTATGTTTTTTTAGCATCAACATTTTAGATCACTCTCTGTGATGCATCATCAAGATGAGAGAATCCAAGAATAGTGAGATATTCTCTCATACTGATGCTAAAAAAATGCACAATCAAATCCAGAAACATAGATTTAGATTTCAAATGGATTGTGGAAATCTAATAAGATTAATTTTCTACAATATTTAATATTCTTAAACTTTGTAGGAAAATTAAAAATATAGAATCATTACACTTTTTACCACTAAAAACTTCAAAAATATTATTGATCCAATAAATAAATATTATTATTAATATTTTATAAAATAAAATAAATTTGATAACAATATAGAGTGCATTGTAGGCTAAAGTATATTGAAAAATACAATATGAGAATTATCACTTCAAAATAAATAAATAAAAATATTAAATTATTCAAACAATTTTAACGACCACAAGAATCAAACTTCAAATATTAGGAAGACAAATATTTATAATAACATTTTTTTAATCAATAAAAGGCTATAGCCAACAAAAATTATTATTGTTAAAAATATTTTCAAATGTTTTACCCTATTTAAAGTGTGGGCACTAGGGGGGAATGGGGAAGAAAACCCCTAGTATAGCCCAGGACCAGAGCCCTATATACAAAGGGAGGAAAGAGAAGGACCTCTAGTACATGTTTGAGAGGACATGCCCTATGTTTTGAAAGGCCAAATAGATGGTTGAGGTAGCATACCACCATTTACATTTTCCTCAAAGTGAGGGCTTTGGGTAGGCATACCAACCCTTACATCAAGTATAAGAAACAAAGTAGTAAATTAGAAGCTTAAGAGAATGAGCTAGATATTTTTCTTCCTAATTGAAGACCTAACTTCCCTTAGCAATGGCCCTACAATCACAACGACAAGAGAAACCAAGAAAGAACAATAGATTGAGGGGGGAGAGGTTAAATGGTTCCACCTCCCTTAGAGATAATGAGATACTTAATCAATCCATACAATGATAAGCATGTTAAATGAAATTTACTTGTGAGATTATAACAAATCTTCAAGATGATAAAGCCAAGAAAGGATATCAAGCTAGAATTTTCCACTTCATCCATAAGTCTTAATATAATATTTTTGTTAATGGGGAAGAGGCTTTCTTGCCAAATTGGGTCAAAGATGTGTAAGCTTGTAGTTTTAAACTAATAATGGCATACCTATATACCTTCTCTTAACACTTGACAAGAGACCAATTTGAGACAAGGAAACTGAAAATGGAGAGAAGATCCAACAAAAGTTCCATACAACTCTTGTGTTGGAGAGAATATAAAAATAACAAGAAAAGGCTTACTTCCTTGGAAGGAAATTGACTACCTTTGTGCTTGCAAACTAAATTTTTCATTAATAATGAGCCAAATAGAGCCAAAAACCATAGTGAATTTACCAAAAGTCAATCAGGCTAGCATTTTA
This sequence comes from Cupressus sempervirens, assembly GCA_028749045.1. Lineage (NCBI taxonomy): Eukaryota > Viridiplantae > Streptophyta > Pinopsida > Cupressales > Cupressaceae > Cupressus > Cupressus sempervirens. The sequence goes on from CM053787.1 coordinate 318,358,741, forward strand.
ACCCAACACATAAGATAATTAGAAACACATGGTGCCTTAATAAAAGAGGCAAGTAAATAAAAATCATGAACCATTTGCAACATAGAAGTTAAATTCCTGTGTAAACCATAATCACTTCCCATGAAAGAGTGATACATCCATAGCTGATAAAAAAGTGGAGAGGGGATTGATTGATTAAAATGGGGTTGCGAGCCTTATTCATTAAAAAAATGAAAATATCAACAATCCTTGAGTGGAAAAACTTTATTGAATCTAAATTCATTTTCTAAGCATAGCATAAAGCTCAAGCAAACAAAGAAAGCTCCCTATCAAACAATTACTGGCACTCTTTACCTTTAACATCTTAAACATTACCCATTTTAATTAAGTTGGGAGAGAAAATCCCCTCATGGTAGCCAAAAGTGTGATAGTATAATATGATAGGGGAGAAGGGAAAGATATGGGAATAAATCCCTTAAGCATGAGGGTTCCATTAAATGGAAATAAAGCTATAATGGGCTTCTCAACTACCTTGAAAGGATGATACACTACACCTAGAAATCAGCTCTTGAACATATATTTAAAGTGAATCTATTGAAGCTCAAACAAACCATGTCAAGATAGAATTATATCAAAATGGAGTAACAATATAAAGACAAATACAATCCTAAGTTATCCTAGATATCTAGATGAGACTAAGGTTACAAAGATGCATGTTAGTTCAAAAAAAATATTTTAAGAGCTAAATAATTCCAACTCTAACTAACAATTTGAAAAAAATCATGAGAGAAAAGAAAACCATCTAGATGAACATTAATAGCCAAAATAATCTTGCCTAAAATGAAATATCAAATGTTTTGAAACATGCATACCAATAAAGTACATTAAAAAAAGAAAAAACTAAACATGTTAATCCATATATAGATGCCCATCACATAGTATGAAGATAACACTCTCTATCACTTTTTAACCAACAACATTGAGGTGAGTGGGTATCAACCACATGAATAGATATAAATGAAACATAGAAAGAAAGACTCATCTTCCCCATTACTACTTAAACCTTCCAAAGGCCCACTACTATGAGGCCATCCAAAAGGAGGGTCAATAATGAGCATTAGTATCAAATAAAAGCAATAATAGAAAACTTTCCCCTTATAATAATATCAATAATTATGGAGAGATGGAAAGCCTAATGTAATACCAAGGTTCTAAATATCATGAAAAATCCAAACCTAGTTAATATAAGTAGAATATAACCAAAAGAACAAGATTGCAAAGTAAGTAAAACATATGATTTATAATTAGAGAAGATATCAAAGTAAAAGGTAAGATTAGTGATTCCATATATAAGTATCTAAAAAAATTTAATGATGATAGAAGTAACCGAGAGTTGCAGTTATAATGGAGGTAAGAAACCAAAAAAGAAAAAACTAGCAGCTAGTCCCTATTACTCTTCATTAGAGGAAGAGTCAACCTCAACTTCACTATCATCCACATGGTCTGCAAGAAGGAACTATGCAATACCATGTCATTCTAGATGACTGTGAATATTCATGACAACCAAAGGAAATCACAAGCTCAAGTGAATGGAGAGAATTATTAAGTTAAATTTCACTTCATTTTTTATGATAAGGATAGGTTTGACTTCTACTATCCTATTAACCACACCAAAAATATTACAATTTGGAATGAAGAGGTTTGTGTCAATGTTATCCAAGATTAGGCCAAGCTTGACCACCAAGTGGGCCTTAAAGAGGTAAGTTGTTAGATAATTCAAGTATAGCCCTCTTATCCCCACCAACATGGAGAATGGTGGAGATGAACATTGTGATTATCTATGTGTTGGATTTGGTCCGTTCATCCAGTAGAGAGAAGTCATTTCCCATAATTTTATTCTCCACCCTCACTATCAAGCTATGGATAGAATAGTCATATAACATCAACCTTAATCTCCTTTTTGAAATCCTTCCCCAAAATTACAACAGGCACTTGCCCATATTTATTCTTATGTTGGTATCCATATTTTGGGATGAGTGTAGGAAGGTTTAGGAAGGGATATATAAAGAAAAACACACCCAAAAAATATGTGAGTTGTCCAAATTGATGCAAGAAAGAGAAACTACAATGAGGCATTGGGTTAATCAATAAATGATTAAAAAAAAAAAACTATTGAAGAGAAGGATCACACAAATCTCTGTACCACATGGAGAGAGGGCATTAAATCATCATTCCCAAAATAAAAGAAGACACCTCAATTTAATGATTATAAATAATTATTATAAAGGAATGTGTAGAAAAGAACTATGAAATGGGTTTTAAATTAGGGGGACTTAGTAAGTGCTTAGGATTTAGAGGCTACTATTAGCTAGATATTCAAGGATAAGGGTGCCATCAGCCCCTTGATTAGCTAGGGAATCTTCTTTAAAATTTCCCTCTCTATATATATGGACAATTTTGTGTGTATTGAGAAGGTCTATATATGTCAATGCTCTTGCTAATCTAGAATTGAAGGTTTAATTTGGGGTTAGTTTTTTTCAAAGGACATTTAAACTATCTAGGAGTCCCCCTCGATAAGAAAGTTCTTGATCTTTAGGAATATATAAGCCTTTGAACCTCTATAGTATTCTCCATTTAAATAACATTATTAATGGAGAGATTGATAGGTTTACCACCATGACCACAAACTTTATAATTCTAGTCATGGATGATAAAGCCAATCCCAACAGTCCCAAGATTACCCCTTGAAGCTCCATCAAAGTTAAGTTTAAACCATGAAGTGGAGGAGATATAGATATAGTTTTCTCTTAACTTGGTGGTGGATTCATCTTTCCCCACACAAATAGGGGTAGTTAGACCAAATCATCTTTTTTTTCATTAGATAATCCTAGTCTAAGAGTTAGCTTCAAAATTATTAATGAAGTGGAGTCTATTGTTAATATTTTCTACAATACTAGCTTTAATCTTATTGCAAAGAGAGGATATTCTCATTTCACTATCCCAAAAGACTATTTGATTGTGTCTCTTCCATAGTTCCCATATTAAGATTGACAGGGCATATCTTCACAAAGCATGATAAGTATTTTTGTTAGACTTTATGGGTTAGGTTAGATAGGTTATTAAGTAAGGCTAATTAGAAATTCAACTTGTTACAAATCCATGTCCAAGATTTTTTAGCATTAGAGAATTGAAGTAGCAAATGGTCCAATGATTCCTCATTTTTTTGCATAGGGCACAAAGGGAGGGACCCTCAAAAAAAAATTTCCTAAACCAATATGTTGTGATGTTTTGGGTTGCAACCCATAAGAATATTCCACCCTTAGGTAGACAATATTTATCCTAGCATAGATATAAGGGGAGGTCCATAGATAACCACTACATTTGGGAAGTTATAGCTTTGTACCCATCTTTGACATTTTATTTACCAAATTTGGCTATTATTTAAATCAATGAATCATCTAGGGCTTAAGGAAAGATCTATCTTTCCTTAAGTATTATGTCTAGGAGATATTTTTATTCTAGGGAGATGGGACATCTTCCCATGATTTCTAATTCCAATCAATGACCTATTCATTGTTAGATATAGTAATATAATCACTAAGATGTGGTCCCCATGTTGCTAACATGAAACTAACAATGTTGATGGGGATAATTGACTTGAGTGGAGGTAACCTCCCCATGATTCCTTCCAAAAAAATGTTGAGTGGCCATTACATATATCCTAAGTTAGGCATTAGATGATAATATGCCTATTGTCTAATATGGAGTTCTAGACTCTAGATCCTTTTGGTGGAGGATTTGTCCTAAAGATATTTAGTGGGTCTTTAGGGGAGAGGTATTTATGATAAATTATTTGTGCCCATTTTCTATTGGACTTATTGAACAATATCCAAATTAATTTAGTACCAAAAGGTTTTCTCTACCACAAAATATTTTTAATCCCAAGACCCCCGCATGAGATAGGTTTGCAAATATTGTTACATTTGATAAGGACCAACTTATTTTGTTGGGATACCCCTTGTGAAAAAAAAAATGGTCTTCTTCTATAATTTAGAGTTGGCTTTGGAGGCTAAAGGGATGCAAAACATTTGAAAGAAGGGTAGCAATGAAAGGATATATTTGATCATGGTTAGATGACCTACATTAGATAACCATCTTGTTTTCAAGTAGTCCATCTTATTATCCTTATTCAAGATAATATGAGACAAGGCATAATGTGAATTAGCACCCTTGTCTAAGGGTATTCCAAGATATTTGCATGGGAGTGCCCCTCTTTTGAAACTTGGGATGTTGTAAATCATGTCTTCAAGTCTCAAATCTAAATTAATTAAGAAGAATTCAGATTTGTCAGCATTAATGATCTATCATGAGGCTTTCACATAACTCTCGAGAGTGTTCTTAAATGAGATTTCTTCATTTATAGAACAGTGAGCATGCATAATGGTATCATCTACAAACTGTTGGTGAGTTATATTTGGTACTCCATCAATAACTTTAATTCCATGTAATATGCCTTGGTCATGAGAGGCATTGAAAATTCTACCAAAGGCATGCACCATGATTACAAATAGAAATGGAAAAATAAAGTCCCCTTGCCTAAGGCCTTTAGAAACATCAAAAAATCCTTTAGGAGTCTTGTTAATGAGGATGAATATTTTAGGAGAAGAGATACAACTGAAAATGAGATGGATCCATTTCCTAGAGAAACCAAATGCCTCTATATATTTACATAAAAATCTCTAATCCACCTTGTCTTGTGTTTTTTGAATTTCTAGTTTAACTAACATGTAAGGGTTTATGTTAAATTGAACTAAGTGAATAGGTTTCTGAATGATGATAATCCCATCCATGATAGGTCTAACAAGGATGAAACATGTTTTCTCCTCTAAGATAATGATAGGGAGAATGAGTTTCAACTTGTTGGCCAAGGATTTAGTGAGAATCTTATAGAATATGTTGTGATGTGGAGCCTAATCAAACTCAGAGATTAATTTCTCTCACTTTATTTGAAGTGTTTTCCCCTAAGATTATTTCTATGTAGTTTTGGGGACAATGCCCCCAATAAGGGGTCAAGGCGCACCACACCTTGTGGGATCTTAAGGTAGAGCCCCACGTGCACTCCCTAGTGTAGTACAGAGTGGGGTTGAGGGGAAACACCCCCACTAGGGTTTTGGAGGACAATGCTTCCAAAGCCAAAAATGAATTACTATTGTAAAAGGCATCAGCTATTATTTTTCTATTGGATGACTTATTCTAGCCCTAATTTTGTAAGCATCAAAAATCTTGTATAAAATAGCTTAGGGTTAGTGATTTCATGATGTATGATAGTAAAGTATCTTCTTGTAGTGGTATTGAGTCATAAGGGATTACATATTGTAATCATGTTGTAACTATTCGATAATAAAAATATTGGACTCATTTTTTAGTGGACATATCCTAGAGATTGGGTGAACCACGTTAAATCTTTGTGTATTATGTTCTCTTCTATGTGATTTATTATTTCTTGATATTTGTTATATTTGCATGAAATTATTATGTCTATTGTGTTAATCCTACAAGATTGTGTTAGTCAAGGCTATACGCCTAAATTATTTAAAGTGTAATGCTTTATTCTTTTTTGGGATGAGGGTGAGGAAAGTGTGATTGATTTCTGTTGGGATATTTCCTAAGTTGTTGGTGCCCTTAATGGCTTTCTAGAGCTCATCTGCCAAGAAATGCCAACACTTTGGGAGGAATCTGGCATGGAAGCCATCAAGACAAGCGGCCTTATCTAGATTCATCATAAAAAGAGTCATTTTGATTTCTTTTTTGGTGAATTTATTTTTTAGAAGTACATTGTGTTCATTAGTTGGTAGTTTGGAAATATTGTTCAACAAAGAAGATTATGTTGCTAGATCGAAGAAATTACAATTGTTAAGAAATTCCTTAAAGTAAGTGATCGCTTCCAAATCTATAGCTTCATGTTCTTCCACCATGATACCATGAGAATTTCTAATTTTGGTGATTATATTCAATGAGTATCTCATCTTGGAGTTGTTATGGAAAAACTTGGTGTTCCTATCCCCTCTAAGAGCCATGTTTCTATAGATTTCTACTTCCAGAAATTTCATCTTTTGTGAGGAGGTCAGCTTACTTGTTTATAAGTTATTTTTCCCAAAAATGTAGATCATTGTCCATGCCCTTAATCAATACTTCTAATTTCAATTCCATGATATCTAGGTCCACTTTATTGAGTTCTTCAAATATGTTATTGAAAGATATTTTGTTCCGCTCTTTGATTTTTCAATTTTAGGTGCTTCAATTAAGACACAAAACAAAACATCTTGGAACCCTAAAATGATACCTCATTCCACCATTATTCTAGAAGGGAATTTTTTTTTAAATCTTGAAACCACATGTTCTCACACTTGAAAGGATTTATTTTGGATCTATCTTCTTTAGAGATGTCAAGCCTGATGGGATCACTTAAGCCTGATAGAGGCTTATTCTATGCTGAAAGGAAATGATTAAATGAGGTTGGATCCTCATAAAATAAGAATCTATCATATCTCTCTACTATGATATCTAATCTAGACCTCTTTTTATTTCAATTACACACCCAATATTTAATGGTGTGGATATCTAGAAGGTTGTAAGACAAGATCCATTGGTTGAAATATCGAGATGCTTGATTCAGATTCCTAATGCCACTTATCTTTTCATCCAAATTAGATATCACATTAAAATCCCCCCCTAAAAGGACATTATTATTCTAGTGTATTGATAGAAAATTGGATATTGCCCACCATACATCAAGTTTCCTAGAGGAGGATATGGCATTGTATATGTTGATAAGAATAAGTGAAAGAGAGGAGGAGAATATTTTCATGTAGCCACTCAACTAGTTTAAGTGACTCTCAATATGGGTTAAATTAACTAATTTTGGGTTCTACATGCACATGATGCTCCTAGAAGCATAAATAACTAGTTCTTCTAACTTTAGTTTAGTTTCTTGGATGAGGATTATGTCTAAAGCTAGGGTTTTTAGTCAACACTTTAATATTTTTTTCTTACAAAGGACATTACATCCCCTAAAGTTCCAAGATGTAATCTTCATTAAGAGGGTAGAGGGCCCTTCCCCTTCATGTTTTGAAAACTTTTGGTGTGTTTGGCTTGGTTTCCAGCCTTACCATCTAGTTTCATAAGATCTTATTTGGATTTATTCCCTCTTTTCTTAGAAAAATTTACCACAATTAGGAATTTCCTCACCTTGCATATTCTCAACATACCTAGGCATGGATGAGGGAATGGTGAACCCAAATCCATGTGCTCCATACCCATATCTAAATCTGAGGCCAACTCCACATCCAGATGATAGGGGTTAGAGTTAGGTCCTGGAAAAGGAGAGAAAAAAACTTTTGATAGAGTAGCCATATGGTGATGTTGATCATATTATAGACTAATTCCAATTTTTTCAAAAAATTTGTAGCATTAGTCTCCTCCTAGAAGACTGTATTGACCTCAGGTTAGGCAATAGGCATGTGAGATTCAAGCTTGTGCCACTTGAGAAGTTCTAGTTGAACCTCCTTGTGGGTATATGTGAATTCCCCCATTAAATCATTAAGTTGCATTAGTATTGTTAGGAATGAATTAAGGATGTCTCTAGCCTCCTGTTTGGTGGTTGTGTCTAAATTTTTAATTGGGAGAGTTAGTAGAGCCTAAGGGGGGTCATTCAATGGAAGGGGAACTAATTGATCCATGTCCAAAAGGGACAACCCATACAAAAGGTTTTGATGTAGGGTATTGGAAGACATGGCTATTTCACTAATGTTAAGATTAATATGGTGAGGAGAGGATGTTTATTTCTTCAAGTTATTGTTGAAAATGATGACAGAGGATAAAGTTGGTGTAGGGGATGGGTGGGAAGGGAGATGAGGCCCCATACAAAAATGCCAAGGTTGAAATGTGTAGATCGGTGAAAATAAAACTTCATCTTTCATTGAAGTTGATCATGGAGGCTTGAGGTGGAGAAGTGACTATTAGAGGCCTTAAATTTAGACATTGCAAAATATCTTGCAAAGAGTTAAATTCCTCCATAAGAGATACCCCATTATCATCAATGAACCATAATAGGGTTTCAAAATAATGTTGAAACAAGTGTTGTCATTAAAAATTGTCATCTTTGATAATTTAAAGTAGGGATTAATTAGGATAAGAATCTTGCACTCCTCTTGATGGGATCTAGGATTTTCAAACCCTGAGAAGGAACCAAAGAAGTCCCCTAAGTGTTGAAGGACATCCTTGTTAAGAAGGGATAATGGTAAATTCCCCAAATTAAACCAAATGACTTTCCTTTGAAAAACATAGGAATGGGGATTGAAATTTGGGTCCAATTAGAAGAGGAGGGGAGAACCCTTGAAATAGATTTTGTTAGAAACTAAAGTCCACCAAGATAGCTGAGAGGGGGGAGGGGTGAAATAGTTATCTAATCAATACAAATTTTATCAATTTTATTAAATCTTAAACATGTGAATAATATAAAAATCAACCACAAGAAGATACGCATGCATAATAATGCCAAATATGTTGACTAGGGAAATGCTTGATTAGAGGGAAAAACCCAATGGAGATGGAACCCAAAAAATGATGTACTAATATATTAAAAAATCCTTGTAAGAGGATGGACCCTATTAGAAGTCTTTAAATACATTCAATACATATCAGTCCTTGGCAAGAGACTTTGAATCCCTTTTAGGAGATTCCAACCCCATTAGGAGTTGTGCCAACCTTGTTAGGATGTGTGGAAGGAAAAAGGACCCACTATCCAAACATTTTTAGGGGAAATACCACCAAACACACTATCCAACTGGCCTCTATATTTTTTCTTTGAGAATAATAGAAATTAAACAAATCAAACTCTTTCTATATCGTCTTACTATGTCAATACCATGCCAAAATACTTTGAAAATCTCAATACTAGATCTCTAACTTCACATCACAATAATCCCTTTGATTGATTACTCACATTTACAAATCAGATTCACATTCTAAATCACACATAGCTCATCATAAGGAAAATAACCTTCCTTTATACTAAGTCCTCAAAAAAATTTATTGAGTCAGCCTTGATGCTTTCCTAATTAACTATAATAGGACCATATTAAAATAACATGCTACATTACATCTTTTCATGATTACATATTACTATTGGCTTATAGTAATTACAACTTCTCACATGTGTAACTTCAAACCTCGTACACTCACTAAAGTCATCATCAGGATGTCTACTTCATCTTTCTAACTATGCTCATCCAGATTCTATCTCTATGAGGAGAAATAATCTAAACACTAGAAACCACTTCTCAAGAACTTTTTATGTATATTATCTTATGTAAATCTTGAATAATTTCTACTAGTCTTTGACTTTCTACTCATACTCTTAACCACATAGTCATGAAACATCATAGAACATGTCCTCACCCATGCATATCCTTATCTACATTTCTCAAACCATGCAACCTCAAAATCTATTTGTTACTATGTCAATCTTCTCAATATTAATTATATGTTGACATCAATGACAAACATAGTCATGAATGCAACATGAAACCTTTGTAACATACTCTTATCAATGCTAGGATACTCCCCTATAGGAATATCAATAGCATTTATGCTAACAAATCTTGCCTTCTTCTATCAAATTTTTTTTTAGTTTTTCTAAGTAACATTCAATACAATAGAAATCACAATCAATGCAGAAGATACTTACATGGCCAAGGGAACCTATGACCCACCAATCCACTATTCTTTATCAGTCTCTCCCAATCCAATGTGCTAATAGTTTTTAAAAACTTGATGAAGGCTAAGAATCAAAACTAATGTTTGGAACATCATTCATTGTTTCCCTATTGTAGCAATTAGCATTTTGGGGAGGATCCAAATTACAAGGAATCACAATTTTGCTACTCCTAATCAATGATCTACCTAGAGGGACATTTTTTTCTCTAGTAGCAAGGGATTAAAGATGATACAAAAATGTCCCATGATATAGGAATGGCCCAAACCCCTACCACTTTGCATGGAATATCTTGGTTGAGGGGGATAAAAGGGACCATGAAAGTCTTCCTGATTTTTTTGGCATAATCTCGCCACTCCCATCTAGACAACAATGGAGTGCTTTGCTTCCTATGGGCTATTGTTAATCTATGAATGACACTTTTGGCATTCTTGAAGAGGAGTTTCTTCTACTTTGGATTTCCAAACTGGGGAAGAGTTAGATTGCAAGGTGGAGAGAACATAGTGATCTTCATTCTATATATAAGGGGTGAGAACACAACAAATGAAGGAAAGGGGTGGAAGGCCAAGTGATGCTTTGAAGGGGCAGATAGTATTACATACAAAGTTCACTAAAAACTTAGATCTACTTTACTATTGATGGATACAATTTTATTTTATTTTTATAATAACATGTTTAAGAAGGATAAAAATACTATATATATATTGAAAATATCTAAATATAAAGAATTATACTAAATTTTAAAAAAATCTAAATGTAGGACTCCTTGGATAAGTTGGTTGGATCCATCCACTTATTTTCCCTAATGTTGAGAAGGCATTTAAATCAACCTAGTTAGTAGACACAAAACAAAGAACTTCTCAAAATCATAAAACTATTTAAAATTGGGATACTTGAAAATTGTTTAAAAGATATCCCTACACAAATGCATGTGTGATGTTTGGTTAACTTTTTCAATTTAAAAATTCCCCAATAGAACATGTGGAATTATTTAATTGCCATTGATATTACATTTTTTTAAGTTTCAAGAAATTTAACTTTTTTGATCATCTTATACATTATTGATCAATTAATGAAATGAGTAACTTTTTGGTCATCCCATAAATTCTTGATCAATTAATGAAATGAGCATTTTCCTAGCAAAACCTAACCTGGGGGATAAGGGAAACATTACTTCTAGAAAGATTTTTTTAATTAAAAATTAAGTAGTTCATGATAGTAAACTAAGTTAAATAGGTGCATATACCTAAGGTGATAATTAACTTAAATTATCTTAGTGCACAACAAGCAACATATAACAAAGTCTTATGAGATGAAATACATGATGTGTACATTTAATGATTAGAAATTCATGTACAAAAATAAATTTTAAAAATAAAAGTATGTATTTAATCATTGAAATAAAGATATTGATGATCTGTGTTATTGTTATATGTTGATCTTAGATTGATTTTGACAAGTGAGCGTCAACACACTTAGCTCATTTACTTAGTTCATACTGACTAGTAATACATGTTGAGCACAACATGTAAGTATTAGACCATGCTAAGTTGCAATGAGTGTCGAGTCACTCATGTGCTAAGTCACTCATGTGTTGAGTAGATAGACCATGTCGAGTGATTCAGGAGCTGAGTAAATAGTGGATACTGAGTAATGCAAGTGCCAAGTCATAGTATAAAGAATAGTGCATGCCAAGCATTAGAGACTTTAGATGCCGACTAAGATAGTTTTGACATATTTGTTTGTAATGGAACAAATAACTATGTAAACTATTTTTGAGCCGACTTAAGATTATATTTTGATATTTTGGAGATAAGGACAAATCTCTATTTGGATTCCCTATGCAACTACATGCAATCAATCAAAAAATAGGAAGGATTAAGCAGCAAAATGGATGAATCTCAGCCATAGATTCATACCTAACCCTAAGCTACCAAAGCCTTCTTAAGGAGGGTGAAGCCCTAAAATCTTTATGGATGAATGATCAAATTGAAGGAGTGAACAAGATAGTGTGCAAGCAGAGCATTCATGGTGACTTAGAAGTTATGAAGAAAAAGTGAATTGCATAATCAGTTAGAGAAGAATAGAGGATAGAGAAAAGGATAAAACATTGAGACATCTAATCAAGAAGGATCAAGAAGACATTGTTTAGAGGTGATCTGTTATCAGGCAAGCAAGTGACAATTGTAGGATCTATGCTGAGACATCTTAATAGGTGATTTCAGTCAAATCTCTTAACAGAGTAGTCCTAATAGGCTATATAAAATCCTTTAATAAGATGCTTACTTAGTTGTAAGTTGAATTCCTCTAATAAGGCACACTTCTAACAGGGTATTGAAATTCCCTAACAAGGTGAGACCTAATAGTCTTTGTAAGCCTTTAACATGGCAGACCTTTTACAGGGTAGATCATGTTTCATGGTCAAAACATTGTAACCTTCATTGGACACACTTTATTACTACAATAGTGAATATTTGTGGGTATCATCCCCACCCCAATTTTACCTTCTCACTTGGAGGGTTTCTAGGTAATCATATTTGGTATGTATGTGAATACTTACATGGTTATATGATTTAGATGTATATGCTTTACATGTTATTTTAGTTTATTCATTGAATGCATGTGATGGATGTGTGGTGGAAGTTTTATGGGTCCAAATTTAAAGTACTGATTCACCCCCCACCCCCCCCACCCCCAAAAGTTAACCTTTCCTATTGTAATTCCAACATTATATGGATAGCAACTCAACAAATACTCTTTTATTAGGCAAAGTTGAAACATCATATAAGCTTTTTTTACCCACTAATCTAATATAACAAAGATAATATTATTATAAGACTACTAAGCTATTAACTATATTTATCCAACATCAATATTAAATACTAATCTAATATAACAAAAACAAAATTATTATAAGATTTCTAAGTTATTAACAATATTTATCCAACACCACTATTAAGAACATATTGATGATAGATGTCATAAAAGTTTATTAAAATCTATCATCCACTTATACTATAAACTTCTTCATGTAGTTAACAAGATGAATAAAAAGTTAAAATCTCCTAAAATGACCCTTCCTTTATAACTTCAATGCAACATGCAAGAAATAAAATTGTGATATGAGTTTTAAAAAATTACTTTATAGAAAATACTTATTAGTTTTGAATTGCTATCAATAAAAACAATAGATATTCATTTTACCAAATAGGATAAAAAGGACAAACACAGTCATGCAAAATTCAAGTAATAATTTAATGATGTTATAATTGTGCTAATTTATGGGTGTATGACTTGTTGTCACAAAATTTTGCACCCATGTCCAAAGTTTTTACCTAAGGACAACCTTGTGAAACATGGAAACAACCTCCAAGCTATGGGACTTGAACTATGAAGTTGAGTCTTTGGAGAAGGTTGGCTTCCTTTACTATCAGGGTGCACCTAACTACTCTTGGAGAGGAAAAGGGAGAAGGAATGCATAGAATCAAATCTACCTATTCTAACCTAAGGGGGTGATGCACCAAAATAGAGTGTTCAAACCAATCTCTACCCATACATGCACTATTGAACCATCATGACGCCAAAAGATATACACATCCAGACTTGCTTTAATCTAACAATCACATACAGATTAGAAAACCCAAATGAATGACACAAGGAAAGAGAGGATTCACTTATATACCATTCATAGGCCAAAAGAGATACAGTCATGTGAGATTGCAGATCTCTACAATACACCAATCAGAGGCAAATAGTTCCTGCACTTTACATCAATGGCTAGAGGAGATAAAGCATAATGTCATATAGTTCAAAGGCAAAGGAGATTTACACTGAAGTTGCAAAGCAACATCAGAGAAAACAGAGAAGAGTCGACCAGAACAAAATCTAAAAAATTGCCTTTATGGCTCAGGCATAACTGAGATATTTTCTAACTAAAGTTACTCCACAACCACTGCCATTAAGTCTTGCAAAGAATAATCATGTAGATCTAGGGAAAATCTAACCTTGGCACAGACTCAGATACCATGAAATCTTATCTCTTATTGAAACAAGGCCCCAAGAAGACAAAAAATGATGCCATTAAACCATTCTGACCAAGTAGATGGGTAGGATCAGAGGCAGTGGAGTGTTTTCCTACTATCTACTGGGTTCAACATTTATCCAAGAGTGGTTGACATTGATCACAGGGATCACATCGCATGGGAAAGTTTGATCTCCTTCATTTCTGGCTCATGATTTAGCAAAAAATAGCAATCAATAAAATACTGCAATCAGAATGGGCCATGTTGACCAATTATTTTATTTCATTTTTCCACCCGCAAGGTCTTCTCGAGTTTGACCACATCTAACTGACTAATCGTGCCACCTTTTTAAAACCTTGACTGCGACGGTCTCATAACTGTCAGCCTTAACTACCAATGCTAACTACAATGTTATCTCCCTGGGCCTGTAAGGACACATGTCCTTCAGGTGCTTTCCTGCATTACTTAATCTCCTTGCATCTTGTTAATGCGAGGAAGTGCCAGCCCTTGATCCTCTTTAAATCTATGGTTATCATAAATTTTGCATGACTGCATACCTAGTCAGCTGGATGGACCAATGAAACACTTCCTCTGCATTCCACCTCACCTGAAAACTGCCACAGAGGACAAGCTACTAACTTCCTTCTGAGAAGGGTGAGCCCACAATGTTACATTGTGCCATGCGTCACAAGGGGGCTTGCTCGCATTCCTTAAAACTCATGCACTTTCATATTACAAGCAAGCGCTGATCGTCGATCTACAAAGATCGACAATAGTGAAATATTTGTATTTATACCATGCTTTCCATTAAAGATTTTGGGCCTACAAACCACTCAACAGCCACCTCACATGACTTGGCCCCACGGTGACATGCGGTAGCAAGGTGCTTGCCCACATTGCTTAATTTCCCTACATCTTCATATTGTGGAGAAGCTCTAGCCAATGATCTGATTGCATCAGATGATATTCATAACATGTGCCCCTTGAACCTACATGAATATCCATCATGATGTCATCTGGACATGTGTCACTAGGGTGCTTGCCCGCATTGTTAGAAAGTCTGACAAAATATAAAATGCGAGAAAGCGAGCACCAATCAAACTGCCAGCTGGATTGACCCTCCTCCTTTCTGCGGCCCACACAAAATGAAAGGACCCACCAATCCATGTGCCACAAAGGGGCTTCCCCACATTATGTAAAGGTAGTGCATTTGGAGAATGCGAGAAAGCGCCCACTGTGGATCTATGCAAGATCCAATGGCACGAAAAGTTGCAGGTAAGCATAAACAAATTTAGGAAATAAAGAAGTACCATAAAGTTTTATCATTTTTTTTTAAATATTTCCATGGCATTAAAATAATATTAAAGATGTAAGGTGACCTTTGGGTGGGCCAAGGTATTTGAATTCAAATTTTGGTGGGATGCAAAATAGGTAACATTTTTGGCGACTCAGAGGGAACGCAAGCCAGCTATGTATATAACTAGTGACCCTATGCATCCATTGGGCTATAGAGTTGTAAAAGATGTGAATCTCATGTATTACAAAATCCTAACCCTACCTCTACAGTTGAAAAAATTTGAAAAACTTTGTCTCTGCAAATTTGTAACCTCAGCAAAACACATGTGCTTGTGTACTTCTTGGAAAGCTGGAAAACTACAGGAAGGAAAACTACTCTAATGTGTAGAAACTTCAAGCCCTATCAGAAACATGGTTTGAGATAGATCCTATTAACTAGAATAGGTAAAATTTCACCACCAGGCTTGCTTAATTGAAAAGCATTAGCCTTCTTGCAACTAACAATCAAATAGGGACCACTCTGCAGCCATCAAATTTTGAGTGCCTCCCTGGTTTTGCCCTGTCTGCATCCCATTTCAAAACTAAATCACCCTCTCTGAAGGTTCCAACCCTAGCCTTCTTGTCAAAGCTCATTTTCACCTGCTACTGATGTATTTCTAGGATTTGCATGGCTTGACCTCTTTTTTCTTCCAGCTCCATCAACCATTCTCACTATCATGGCATCATTTTCAATTAGCTCCAGCTGATGAGCTAGTTCTAGGGATGGGAATTCTAATGAAATTGGAAGTCTTGCTTATCTACCATATACCAACATAAATGGTGAATTCCCTATTGACCTCTTAGGTGTTATTCTGTCATCCCATAGTGTAGTCCTCAACTTTTTATGCCAACACCTATGGTCATCCTCTATAGTTCTTTTCATAATCCTAATCAAGTTTTTGTTGGAGGACTCAGCCAAACCATTGCCGTCAGGATAGTAGTTTGAGGATGTGCTCAAGTAGATAATATGATCAACTACCCATGCGCAAATCTAAGCTCCTACAAAATATTTTGCATTATCTAAAATAATGATTGAAGGGGCATCAAACCTAGTCACAATTCCATCAAGGAACTAAACAACTAAAGATTCTATGGCATCCTTCAATGCAACTGCCTCTATCCATCTGGTAAAGTAATCTGTAGCAGCTAAAATCCATTTGTGACTAGAACTGGAAGGAGGATTGATAGGGCCTATGAAATCCAATCCCCATTGAGCAAAAGGTTGATCCACATGAATGGGATGAAGAGGAAGAGCTGCAAGCTTATGCTTACCAAAAAAGAAAGCACATTTTTCACATTTCCTCACATACTTATGACAATCATGGAACAGGGATGGCCAATAGTAACCAGCCCTCATGACCTTCATTGTAGTTGTCCTTGCTAAGAAGTGACCACCATCAGGACCATCATGAAGCTCTTTGATCATTCTTTTAGCTTGGTCCATGTCAATGCATCTTAATAGGGCTCCATTAAAATCTTTCTTGAAAAGGATGCCATCAACTATGACATAAGGAATTGACTGTAATCTATACTATCTCCTTCTAGTTCTATATAATCCTTGAGGATATCCATTGCCTAAAAAGAAATTCCTCATATCATCCATCCAATTCCTTGGGTCATCATTTCTTGTCTCTTGTTGCTCTATTAGTATCATAGCAACTTCCTCGTCTGATTCCTAAGATGATATCATCTGTTTACACAACCCCTTCCCTCTTACCAACCTGGTGATCTAGATGTCAACATCATATTCCATTACTTTAGTAATCCAAGCAACTCTCTTCTCACCAATATCTTTACTCAGAAGGAAATCCTTCACACTGGCATGGAGTACTAGCAAATGAATTTTATTATGAGACAGGAGGTGTCTAAATTTCTTTAAATCTCTGATGACTGCAAGGGCTTGCTGCTCTACATAGTTGTATTTTTCTTCATACTCTTTAAGCCCTTCACTAAAGAAGGCTACAGGCTGCTCTTCATCTTTATCATTTGTTTGAGTTAAGACAGCGGAAATGCTTGACTCACCACCAAGGGTATAAAAGATAAAATCCTTTTCAAAACTTGGATTAATGACAGTAGGGGCTGAGGCTATGGCTACCTTAATCTCTTCAAAACTTTCCTTCCCTTCCTTGGTCCATGCAAAGGCCATACTTTTCTTGAGCATAGTTGTAAGGGGTTTTACCATGGTAGCAAGATTAAGGATAAATCTTCTCACAAAATTTATCCTACCAAGGAAACTTTGCAACCCTTTCTTATGTTTAGGAAGAGGGAGAGCAAGTATTTATTTTGTTCTTTCTGGATCAATGGTTAAACCATCCTCAAATGTCCTAATAATTTTCCTTGATTGGTAGCAAAGACACACTTGCTCAGCTTAAGGGATATCCCAAACTCTCTACACCTTGAAAACACTTGTCTTAAATGATCAAAATGATCTTCCACATTCTTTGAATGCACTATGATATTGTCAAGGTAAACTAATACAAAGTTTCCAATCACATTTTTGAAGGCCATCTCCATTGCCTTCTAAAATATAGCACCTGCATTGGTTAGCCCAAAGGGCATCTTACAATAAGCATAGGTGCCTCATTTGGTAGTGAATGCAATCTTGTACCTATCAGACTCTTTGACTAGCACCTGATTGTAGCCAAAAAATCCATCAAGAAATGAAAACCTCTTTGAACCACTAAACTTGGACAAAATCTGCTCCATGGAAGGAAGAGGGTGGTGATCTTTAAGTGAAGCTTGGTTAAGGTCCCTAAAGTCCACACATAATCTAATTTCTCCATTCTTCTTCCTAATAGGGACAAGGTTTGCTACCCATGACGAGTGCTTGATGGGGAAAATTATATTGGCCTCAATCAATTTAGATAGCTCTTGTCTCATTAAGGGTTCAATTTTAGGATTCACTAGCCTCTATTTTTGTCTTATTGATTTGACATTATCAATTAAATCTATGGTATGCTAAAACAACCTTGGGTCAAAACCCTTTAAATCATCATACGTCCAAGAAAATACATCATTAAATTCTTGACATAGATGAATAAAACTCTCTTGCTCAATCTCAGAACATACCTTCCCCATGTTTAAGGATTTTCCATTAGCAATTGTGACTGGGGTTTGATCATCTTTGTCAGCAACTATGTTCATGACTCTGCCTCTCGCTTGGTCATCAGGATTGAAAACACTCTCTAAGGTAATGAGACCCTTAGGCAATTTTTTGGAATTGAGGTTAATGATTTGATCACCATACTGATCTTGCAGTCTCAACTAATTTCTATCTGAAAATTCTACTTCATTCTGCAAGAAGCTTACAATTTCTTCATCAGATTCAAACACTTGCCAATGGATGGTTTTGTCGGGGATGGTAGGCCTTACTACCATCCTAATTTTTTTCTTCTTCTTCTCCTCAAGATTCCCTAGGACATCATGAGATGCACCTATTGATGCAAGCCTATTAGCATGTCTATTTTCTTTTCTAGGGATGCTTTGAATATTAAATGCATTGAAACCCTCAAGCAGATCCCGTACCCTATGTTTATAAGACTTGAGCAAATTGTTCTTGGTGATATTTTGATTTCTCACTTGATTAACCACCAACTCACTATCTCCATATATAGTTAAGGCTTGAATTCCTCTTTTATGAGCAAGTAGGAGACCCTGAATCAAGGATTCATACTCGACCACATTATTAGTGAAACTGAACTAGAGCCTAAAGGAGAAGTAGTACCTTACTTGTGTAGGAGAAACCAACATCATACTAGCCCCTGATCCATTCTTATTCCTTGATCCATCAAAGTACATACTCCATGCCCCACTCATATCTTCTTTGGTCTCCACAAGATTGGGAACTAGGGCATCCTTCTCTAATATACAATATGTACTAAGGCCTGTCTCAAGGGTTTCTTACATAGGATCAAATTTATATGCATTATCTCATTCATCTAAGAGAAAATTAGGTATCTCATCTAGAGAAGTAGTAGGCTCATTCATTATGTCATTTTCATCCATTTCTAGGATAGGGAAATTCATTTTGATGAGATTAGGGGTATAGGGCTCAGTATGATGGAGGGCTAGAGGCTCTACTCTGATTGAAGCTTTGGTCCCATACCTCATCCTAAAAGACATATATGACCAATCAGAAGATACGTGACCACCTATTTGGGCAATGAAGTCTCTTGACAAACAGATGGCAAAATGTGGCTTGAATTTGGCAACGGACATATCTTGAGTTACAATACAACGAGGGCATGCATGTAGGGCCATCTCCACATTCCTAAGGATCCCTATACTCTTGATAGTACTACCATCCAACTGTAATACATCCTTAACAATGGGCTCATATTTCATTTTCGAAGCATCAACAACACACCTAGGCATCACTGAACTACTAGCCCCTAAATCAATCATGCAATTTTGGAATGGTTTATTCCCTATAATTAGAGAGACATAAGGGGATCTAAACTTTTTAATTATTTCTTCCTCCCTTGATGGTTGTACTAGGATTGTGGCACTTTCCATGCTAGGTGGTTGATCCTTTGGTTCAATACTTTCCAATTCTTACTGTAGCAACCTCTTTTGCATGGTTATACTAGCAACAACATCCCACATGGAAATATTCACATTTATCTTCTTCATTTTTTCTACCACACTGAATGGCATAGTAGGTACTTTGGTAGAAACCTTGGGGGCTGCATTTGTAGGAGGTTGAGATGGAACAAACTGAGGATCACTTACATCTTTTTTGCCATTATTTCACCTTTAATGATGAAGGGTATTTGATTGATCATTTACTACTTGTTCATGAGGTGTTACATTTGAAGTTGAGGCCTAATTGGGAAGAGGAGGGGTAGCATCTTCAATAGCTCTTATTTTGCTCCTAGTGTTGTGAGCAATGGAATCCTGGTTTACATTACAATGTTCCTCCACTTGAGAATTCATAAAGGAGCAATCACCTTGTCCTTGCATATATGAGGCCTCTTTAAATTGGTTCTCCTTGTATGATTGTCCTACTACATGCTCTTGGATGGTCAAAGCCAAGTAAGATTCAACCTTCTGACACATGCAACGAGCATAGGAGTAGTTATAGGAGGGACAAAAATCCTGATCTTGGACCATGTTGTTTTGAGGAACCATGGCCCTCCTTTCATTTACATTTGAGGTTGAAGCATGGCTATTCTGCCTATTCTAATCAAAAGAATTGTTCCCATAATTATAATTTGGATGCCTACCACTACTTAGAGTTTGATGTTGCAATTGATGAGCCTTACTACCTTGAGCTTGTTGTCTCTCTAAAGTCACCACCTTGTTGCTCACTTTCTATATCACATATAAGCTATCCTCCAGCTTCTTCTCTTGGCCTTGCAATCTTTTATCTATGTTCAGCATCATAGATTGCATCATCTCCTTGATCTCATCTATTCCATTTGAAAATGTGGAAGCTTGAGGGACTAGGGTAAGGGATTGTGATGTGGAAGCTATGGGAAGAGGGGCCATTTCTGGTTGGTGATTTGGAACATCAGGGAAGAAAAGCATAAGAGGCCTTGGAGCTAGCTTACCTCCTTGTATTAGGATTTTTTATGACTTCATTGCTATGTCATAAGCATTAGGCAAGGTATCTCCTCCCATAGTTTGGATTGTAGTGGAAATATCACTGTTAAAAGCTCTAAGGTAATGCAAGAAGGCATTACTAGGGGTAGGTTTTACTAAAGTAGGTATTCTATCCCATGTCTTTTGAAATCTATAGTTGAAATCAGTCATACATTCATGGGGGGCTCTTTTTATAATAGTCAACTATTCTAAAAGTGACAAATGGTCACTTTTGTCCTCAAAGTGTTTGCATAGTCCTGCTCCTAATCCATCCCAATCTATTAGAGAACTATGAGCCAAACCTCTATACCATTGTAGTGATTTTCCTTCCAAAGATGAGGCTAGAAGCCTAACTACAACATCATCCTCTATAATACCATGGACATTACAAACATTTGAAACTTCTTGAATGTGTTCTGAGCAAGAGGTAGAAGTTTCCCCAGTAAATTATGGTATACTTTTGAGTGCAGCTATTGGTATGTCATGTCTTTGAGCCAATAAAAGAGGACTTCCACCATTAAAGGTGGCAAAAGTATGGGCTCTAGGCTATTCCATATAGACCAGTGATCTATTGATATGTACTAATGGCAATCTAGGCTAAGATCTAATAGTAGGAGGAGTAGAGATAGATCTTGTAGGTGTATTTGTTGCTATTGCACTCCTAACTGGTGATAGAGATACTCTAGTCTTCTTTCTTCTAGGATTTTAAAATGAAAGCTCTCGGTACTAAAATTTACCTCTAGAAAATGCCCTTGTTTTAGCTTTGGGCATGAGCTACTACAACTTTGGTCTGGAACCAAATTTTTTTGAAGCTTAGAGTTGCCAACTACTTGAAGAATGAGCCTCTTGAAGGCTTGAATATCGAAGCCAGTATAATCTCCTCGGTATTAATCTTGAAATCTTCCTTTTGACACCAATAGACTTGAAATTTTCTAAATATTGTCCCACCGAGCATGCCAAAAACTGTTGTCACAAAATTTTGCACCCATGTCCAAAGTTTTTACCTAAGGACAACCTTGTGAAACATGGATACAACCTCCAAGCTATGGGACTTTAACTATGAGGTTGAGTCTCTAGAGAAGGTTGGCTTCCTTTACTATCAGGGTGCACCTAACTACTCTTGGAGAGGAAAAGGGAGAAGGAATGCATAGAAGCAAATCTACCTATTCTAACCTAAGTGGGTGATGCACCAAAATAGAGTGTTCAAACCAATCTCTGCCCATACATGCATTATTGAACCATCATGATGCTAAAAGATATACACATC
This sequence comes from Cupressus sempervirens, assembly GCA_028749045.1. Classification (NCBI taxonomy): domain Eukaryota; kingdom Viridiplantae; phylum Streptophyta; class Pinopsida; order Cupressales; family Cupressaceae; genus Cupressus; species Cupressus sempervirens. The sequence goes on from CM053787.1 coordinate 318,380,702, forward strand.
CAGACTTGCTTTAATCTAACAATCACATATAGATCAGAAAACCCAAATGAATGACACAAGGAAAGAGAGGATTCACTTATCTACCATTCATAGGCCAAAAGAGATAAAGTCATGGGAGATTGCAGATCTCTACAATACACCAATTAGAGGCAAATAGTTCTTGCACTTTACATCAATAGCTAGAGCAGAAAAAGCAGAATGTCATACAGTTCAGAGGCAAAGGGGATTTACACAGAAGTTGTAGAGCAACATCAGAGAAAATAGAGAAGAGTTGACGAGAACAAAATCTACAAAATTGCCTTTATAGCTCAGGCATAACCGAGATATTTTTTGACTGAAGTTACTCCACAACCACTGCCATTGATTCTTATAGAGAATAATCATGTAGATCTAGGGAAAATCTAACATTGGCACAGACTCAGATACCATGAAATCTGATCTCTTGTTGAAACAAGGCCTCGAGAAGATAGCAAACAATACCATTAAAACATTCTAACCAAGTAGATGGGTAGGATCAGAGGAAGTGGAGTGTTTTCCTACTATCTACTAGATTCAACATTTATCCAAGAGTAGTTGACATTGGTCACAAGGATCACATCGTGCAGGAAAGTTTGATCTCCTTCATTTTTGCCTCACGAATTAGCAAAAAATAGCAATCAACAGAATACTGCAATCAGAATGGGCCACGTGGACCAATTTTTTTATTTCATTTTTCCACCCACAAGGTCTTCCTGAGTTTGACCACATCTAACTAACTAACCATGCCACCTTTTCAAAACCCTAACTACGACGGTCTCACAACTGTCAATGCTAACTGCAACATTATCTCCCCAAACCCACAAGGACACATATCCTTCAGGTGCTTTCCCACATTTCTTAATCTCCTTGCATCTTGTCAATGTGGGGAAGTGCCAGCCCTTGATCCTCTTTAAATCTATGGTTATCATAAATTTTGCATGATTGCATACCTAGTCAGCTAGACATATCAATGAAACACTTCCTCTACATTCCACCTCACCTGATCACAAGTGGGCTTGCCCGCATTTTTTAAAACTCATGCACTTTCATATTACAGGCAAGTGTTGATCGTCGATCTATAGAAGATCGACGATAGCAAAAGATTTGTATTTATACCATGCTTTCCATTAAACCTTTTGGGCCTGTGAACCACTCAGCAGCAACCTCACATGACTTGGCCCCAAGATGACATGCGATAGCAAGGTGCTTGCTCGCATTGCTTAATTTCCTTACATCTTCATATTGCAGGGAAGCACTAGCCAATGATTTGATTGCATCGAATGATATTCATAACATGTGCCCCTTGAACCTACGTAAATATCCATCGTGATGTCATCTAGACATGTGTCACCAGGGCGCTTTCCTGAATTGTCAGAAACTCTGACAAAAGATAAAATGCAAAAAAGCGGGTGCCAATCGAACTGCCAGCTGGACTGACCCTCCTCCTTTCTAAGGCCTACACAAAACAAAAGGACCCACTGATCCATGTGCCACCAAGGGGCTTCCTTGCATTATGTAAAGGTAGTGCATTTGGAGAATGTGGGAAAGTGCCCACTGTGGATCTATGCAAGATACGACAATGCAAAAAGTTGCGGGTAAGCATTAACAAATTTAGGAAATAAAGAAGTACAATAAAGTTTTATCATTTTTTTTTTTTGATATTTTCATGGCGTTAAAATAATATTAAAGATGGAAGGTGACCGTTGGGTGGGCCGAGGTATTCAAATTCAAATTTTGGCAGGAGGCAAAATAGGTAACATGACCATAAATGCAACAATTGAAAAGAGTGATATTTTCACCAAAAAGAAATAATTTTGGTCAAATATTTTGGCTATTATTCAAAATGTGCACAATGGTCTTTGATAGTCATTGTATTCATCAATATAGTACCAAAATTGAATGTTAGCTATCATAACAAGATAAAAAGTAATTTGAATTTAATTTTTATTATCTTAAAATATCCTACTTACTCTTTTTACAAAGTTTTGAAGGCACAAAAAAAACATGTGTCCATTCAATGAACAATAGACTTCAATGCCAAAGAAGTTAGTCTTAAGGAGAGAATGAAAGATCTTCTCAAAAGATGAGCAAATTCTCCATGCATAAAAAACCATTTTTAATCTAGCAAAGTGACAAATCTAGTTGAAGAAGAGCAGAAAAGATATGAGATAAAGAATAATGATTTCATAGCCAAGAACAACCATCTGTTAATGAAGCAAGGAGATATTAGAGCAAGAACATCATACATAGATCTAGAAGTAGATTATCTCCCAACCATAGACAGTTTATAATTATCTCCCCCAAGCATCTTGACATATATATTTATAATTATATTATTCAATGTATAGTCAGTGTGTTCTTTATGAGATCAGACATCCTATTATATGTATGGGTGTTTATGAGAGGTGTCTATTCAAGAAATGCCACTCCCTCTAAGCCATCCCTCAGCAAAATCTTTGCCTTAGATAGGTAATGTAGCAAGGATCATTGACAACATCTTGAAGAATACTCTTCTAAATAAATAGTGCACATTGAATTGAATGACCTTGATTTTCTTTAACATCCTAAGAATATATGGGCAAAGTATTAGAATTAATATGACATGATCGATTTCCCCTAGAGCCAAATGCCTACCTATCTACCTGACGCTCATTAACTTGATAGATGAGTTTGAAGTTTGAATTTTGAAAAGAAAGGGAAACATTTTTGAAGCCAAACAAAAAGGAACAAATTTATTTTTGTATTTGATAAGAAAGAATAGAAGTTGGCAAACAAAGGAGAAGTGTAGAGCACAGAGCAAAGAAGGAAGAAGATCAACATATCAGTTTAGAGGATAGAAGGAAGGTTCAGCATCACATCACATGTTGAATCTCTCTATAATTATGCAATTTAATTCTAGTTTGTCTTGAGAAGCAATGATTGCTCCAAGCGTATTGTATGCAGCCTTTAGTGTTGTAAGTTTAAGATTAAGTTTTATCAGTTGAGGTATTTTGTAGTTTTTTGGTTGAATTTGAATGCTCCCAAATTTGGTAATAATTTTAACCTAATTGAATAGAAAATAAGTAGGCATAAATATCAATCCAGTTGTGTTGGTTCTTCTTTGTCTCCTTTATATTTGCTATTGCATGCTTAGTAGTTGAGAAGTTCATACTTGCAAGTTTTATTGTTATCCTCTCCATGTTTAATGGTGGAAATATTCAAATATAAATTTTGTAGGTAGCTCACTTGGTTTGTGTAAGACATGTTTTCTCTATTGAGTCCACCGGGCAACTGTTGTTCTTACCTAGTTCACTTAGTGTCTTCGTAGACTAAGTTCACTCAGTCCTTCTGTTGGTTAGATGTTGAGCCTGTTGAGCTCCACCTTACCTTTGTTGACCAAGCTCACTCAACATCCACTATGCCAAGCTCCACCTCCTTTGGTGACTAAGATAACTCAACATCCTCTTGTGTGAGTTGCCCTTGTTGTCGAGCTCACTTAACTTCTTTGTGTGTCGAGTCACTTAGCACCGTTTGCCTATCACTTGACACCTTCTTATGCTGAGAAAAACCATCACTCAACATTGTTTATTTTCCAAGAAAATTTTTTATTTTGTAAAGTTGAATTCTTTACACAAAGGTGTGCCATACATATTTTAATAAGCCTGGCTATAACTGAACCATAAAATTTTGTGAGATCATCTTTAAAAATGAGTTTTGTAGTAATTTGATTGGCCCATATTTGAATGCTTTGGAAGATGTAAATGGTTTGAGACTGAAGAAAAGATATATAATTATCAATTGTAATTCTTTCATTATAAGCAAAAAATAATCTGTCGTCTCAGAATGAGGCCCCTGTGATTGCTTAGCTGGTAAAAATTTGAGTTTGTGAAACGATCACAACACCAAAATACCATGTCTCCCCACAGAAAAGTCTCCATCATGCTAGTATAATATCTAAGAGCCAAATGCCTACCTAATTTTTTCACTGAGACTCAATTCCAGATGCAAAAATCTAAGAGGATATTAACCTAATCAAAAAGTAGAACTAACAAGTGTTAAACTTTCTGCATGTAGCCCTTCTGATCGGATTGAAACATTTGCTCCTTCTAAACTATTATCATGGATGGTAGACTAATGAAGGCACAAGCTTTTCAATTGCATTGGTGTTGTGGTAGTAAGAGCACACCAAATTAATGTGATAGTTACTAGTGGGAAGTCTGATAACCTGGTTTTGAGACAAAATTATAAGTCTGATATTCTAATTCCATTTTGCCAATTTTGAAACAAATGGAAAAAAATTCAAATATGGATTATGAAAAAGTCAATTCCTATCATCTTCCACAAACCAAACGAACCCTAAATGGCTCATCAAAGTATCATGTGAAGTATCACTTGGGCAATAAAACTAGCACTACATCCAAAATAGATGCAACCATAGGTATGAAGTTTATGTAAAACATTTGTAGAGTCATTCATCTAATGATTCTTTTAAATAGTTATCACGAACATTATTATTTGAAAAGATTATATTGACAAATGTATGTTTGGTAAGTTGTATTTAATATATATTATGTCTAAAAATGTAATAAAAAATATCATTACAACTAATTTATAATACGGACATTATATTTAAATCAAAAATTTGAAATTATTTTTAGTTATGAATGTTTTCTATTGAAAAGTATTATTTTTTCAACATTTAAATATGTATTTCAATTTTAAAAAACTAGAGTGATAATTTTTCTTAACTTTCTAAATTGAAAATTAAAGTATCTAATAATATATAAGTATTAATTAACAACTCAATTATTTTCTTATAACTATTTTTTTTAAATCTTTATACTATACATTATAACATATTATAACATATGACAAATACAAACCAGGGATATTAAAACATATAAATGAGTATTCTATATAAATAAATTTAGCATCCTTAACATATTACATCCAAATATATAAATAAACTCATGCCATATATCATTTTGCCTAATTTTATATCTAGGTATCTTATATTTGTGTAGATTATAGGTTAGAAATCTTTAGAATAACAAAGAGTGGGGGTGAATCAGTTATCCAAGGTCCAGATGTACAAATAAAACTTTTCACAACTTAGTGAACCCATATCCATAAATCATTTTCATCATGCATGCATCCATTAGATCAGACAATCATTTAAACTTGTAGGTTATTGTCAAATCAACTTTGCAGAAATATAAGCATGAAACATAACAGATTCAATAACACATTTGACACAATTATTTAATCTGGAAACCTAATTTGGTAAAAACCACTAGTAACATGCTACTAATTCTCACTCTTCTAAAGTGATTCCCTGTTAAAGGCCAACCCTATTAAATTTTACAATACACACTATTAAATGTGACCTAGTTAGAGGATTTTAATCACCCTATTAGGAGTGAGCCTTGTTAGAGGACTTTAGATCATTCACTTGGAATGTCACCTGGTTAGAGGATTTACAAATGACTGTTAGGTCAACCTTAATTCAAAGGATTTACCCTAGACTGGTACAACAATTAGAAAGTAATAATAAGGCTTGATCTGATAACAACTTACAGCTCCATTTTGCATATTACAAATCTTTGTTTCAATCCTCCATTCTGCTTGGCTTTCATACACTTCAACTCTAATAGCTTGTTCATCCTTCAAGCATCCATACCCGTAAGCCTTATTTCTTTGCTTTCCAATAGTAGTCTCTTCTTCTAGGTCACTAAATGAAGCAATACCCTAGACTATATTCCTTCCTTAGGTTCACACATGACAACCTTTGCTTTTGACTAGCCATCTCTACAAATAGAAAATTAGGATCTTTTTTCATTCATCCTCCATTGTCCATTTTAGAGTTAGGTTGGATTAGGTAGGATTCAATGAATTTACCCACCTTTTCATTTTATTCCCTTCTAGAAATTTCTTCAATTCTCTTTTAATTTGTCTCAAAATGGTTTATCTTAAATTTTGTGCCACTAACTCATCAATCTTATCTTCCATACGGTTCACACAATCCAAGAAATCAAACTTGTTGGCTTAGATTCATAAAATTCATGATCTTTCACATAATGTTGACACTCAACATTAACTTTCTTCTGATACTTGGCACATACTGCATTGCTTGGCATCCACTATCAAAACACTCAGCATGAACTAAAGTTTACTAGTGCTCAGCATCAACTAAACTTTATTTAGTTCACACTGTATCACTCGGCATACATTGGAATTTGACTTTGCTCAACTCTAACTAATTTTCTACTTAGCTCTGACTAATTTTCTACTCAACTCCAACTAATATTGCTCAACACCTACTGTGCAGATTGTTAAGCTTAGTAGACATACTTCGTTTAACTTGTTCTTCTAAACTTAATTAGTGTATTCATCCTTTGCAACCTTAAGTAGATTATCAATGCACTATAATATCATTGTCTTAATTGATCCTTGTACTCCTTTTCCATATCATAACTCAACCTTTCCTCTAGGTGCTATTCTTACCTCATTTGATAAAATCCTCTTCATCAATCAAACAAATGATAGTACTCAAATCATCTAAGAAATTGTCTTACCAATAAGTAGTAGTTTTGACATTCGTGACAAAGCAATGCTTGAAACATATATTCATACTTGTATTAATCTATTTTCAACAATCTCCCTCTTTGGCATTAATGGCAAACCAAACTTTAATCAATACAACCAACAAAATACCAAAAAGAAAATAATTCCTTGTATTGAAATCTCTCCCTCTATCAGTAACTTCCATCTTCTGAATATGTTACAAAATTTCTTTTTGATCAACAGACAATCAATCAATTCATCCTTATGACTTCCTCTAGATCACTTCTTATATCTCCCTTCACATTATCTCCCTTTGACTAGGTATTCCATGTTTCTTTTGTTTCTTCTTTTTTTACCTTTACTTATGCTTCTCTCCCTTTAGGATTTCTCCCTCTTTGACAACAATGCCAAAGACTTATCATCTTAATATGAAAATATGAAAAAAATTAGTTTCTCCCTTATCACCTATCTTGTGACTTATTTGTGTCTCCAACTCTTTGATTACTTTAGGCAACTCCTAAAGTAAGATCCACTGCATCAATGTGTAATGCATGTCAATCATCTTGTTTGATGCAGGACACTTCTCATGCTTCTTAAATAGCCTTTGATAGGGGTATCACCCCTAGTTTACCTCTTATATACTCATGAGCATCCTTAGGTAATGCTTTTGTGAAGATATCATCTATTTACTCTTTTGTGTTAACATATTCTATCTTCACCTCTTTATCTTGAACTCTCTCAAGTAATGATACTTGATTGCAATGTGCTTAGTCTTTCTATGCATCATAGGATTATTTGATATATTTATAGAACTTGTATTATCACAATAAAGTATCACAAGTTCAATGATTTCCTCCTTCATACCTTTGAGTTGTTGTTTGATCTATACAATGTTTGTACAATTTACTATAGTAGCAACATATTCAACTTTAGAAATAGATTGAGATATGCAGTTTTGTTTCTTGCTAGTCCATGTAACTAGCCTTTTTCCTAAGAAAAATTCTCCTCCACTAGTGCTATTTATATCATCAATATTTCTAGCCCAATCAGCATTAGTGTAAGCTCTCAATTCAAATTTCTCATTTTTCTTATAGTATAGACCATAGTTTTCTGTTCCTTTCAGATATCTCATTATTCTCTTAACATCCATCAAATGATTCTCCCTAGGATTAGTAGAGAATCCTGCAACTAGCCCAATGTAATATCAGGTCTATTGTGTACTACATATTGTAAGTCTCCAATCATAGACCTATACAATGTTTGATTCACCTCAGTTGAATCATCATTCTTTAAAAATTTATGTTCTATCACTAGAGGTGTGGTTATTGGCTTGAAATCTTCCAATCTAAAAGTTTTTAGTATCTCCTTTACATACTTTGATTGAGTGATGTATATACCATATATCATATGATGTACTTGCAAACCCACAAAGAACTTAATCTCTCCAAACATAGACATCTCAAATTCTTTCTTCATTTCATTTGCAAAAGCCTTACATAAATTATCTTGACCTCCAAAAATGATATCATCAACAAAAAATTTAGACAGTAAAATACCTTTTCTTTTCTCTTTCTTCAAGTATAGATTGTTATTATCATCAATCCTCTCAATTCCATTCTTCACAAGATAATTATGAAGCCTTTCATACCATGCTCTTGGTGCTTGCTACAAACCATATAAAGCTTTGTGTAGTCTACATACCAATTTTTTGTTGTTAGCATCAAAAAATCCTTTTGGTTGTTATATATAAACCTCTTCCTCCAATATACCATTAACAAATATAGACTTAACATTCATTTGATAAACATTGAAACCTTTGTATGTAGAATAAGCAAGTAGAGTTCTTACTCCTTTCAATCTTACAAAAAGGAGCAAATGTTTCTCCATAGTCTATCCCTTCTTCTTGTGCATATCCTTTACAAACTAATCTTGCCTTGTTCCTTGTGACGTCACCATTTTCATCTAACCTTTTTTTGTACACCCACTTGGTGCCAATCACATTTTTATCTTCTGGTCTAGGAACTAAAGTCCATGTCTTATTTTTCTCAATTTGTTCAATCTCTTCTTTCATTGCTTTACTCCATTCCACCTCCTCTAAGGCATCTTTCATTGTTTTAGGTTCATGCATGCTAAGAAAGCATGTATTATTTCTCAACTTATTCCTTGTCATTGGTCTAGCATCTTTATCTCCAATGATTTCTGATGTAGGGTGATGTCCCTTGACATACTTAGACAGTCTTGGTACTACTCTATTTTCCTCATTTGGTCTTTCAAGTTCTAAATCACCATGTATGTATCTTTTAGGTAGTTGATGTAACCACAAGGTTTGCTCTTGCTACCTAGTCCTTTCCTAGGGCTTATAGGTCATTCCTTTGACCTTGATGGTGATTAACCACTCACCAACCTTGGATCAATCCAAGATCCACTCCATTCACCTTGTGACACCAATTGAAACAAAGTACAACTTCATAGGTGACTGAAATTTTTATTCACCACATGGCTTGCCAGGTGCTTCCTAGGTAACTGGCCACAATATGCTCTCCAGCCTTTCTTGAGGTTCTTGGTGGTCTTCCCATGCTTCATCAAGCTTTTTTTAATCATGTTCAAACCAAAATAAAACATGTTAGAAAGATTTTCCAACTTTACAAACAAGTTGGCAAAGTGCTGCTATAATGTTGCCAAAACAAGGCTAGAACATAGACCCTGTGTTTTTCCAACTTCCTTCATCCTTGAAGACCTTTCTACTGCCTTAACATGTTCATATTGACATTATCAAGCCAAGAAACAACTTTCAATAGAAGATCTTACAAGTTCACACAAAGACCTTTACAAATGTTGCTGTCATACAACCAAGAAAAGATGGTTTCAACACTTAAAATTGTGTGTTGCTCACAAAACCTACATAAAAATCCTAAAACAAATTAGGGATATGAATACCCTTTTCAAAAACAGATATTATTCCACCACGTTTAAGCCTCCACCATATGCCAAACACCCAAAACACAAAAATGCTAAAAACTAAAGCTAGAAGTAGTTTTTGAACCCAGTTTTGCAAAATCTTGCATAACTTTCTCTCTAGAGCACACCATCACCTCCAATTGCACCAAGAGTACTGTAGGAACATTCCCTACCACTTTTCATACTTGGTTTCACATTTTCAATCACCCAACATGTGATATGTTGCTGGTTACAGCGATATTTCCACTAGCCAAGACACTTTTCTTGCCTAGGGCATCAACAAACAATTGTTTTCCTTCATATTTAAGAGCCCTTCTTTTTGTAACATAATGTAAATTGTATCTTCCTCCAAATCCCACAGCATCATGAGGTTTCAATGGTGGAAAATGGAGAAAGAGTCCATTTAATTCAAACTGCTGCTATAAACTAGAAAACTAGCAAAACTTCAAAAAAACTTATGTACAGTATTAAAAAAGCTTGTACTATCAACTTGAGCACATGAAAAAGATTAAAAATAATGCATATAACTGTTCCAAACAAGAAAAACCATATTCAACACCAAAATGCTCATTTACCAAGTGGCTGCCATGAAAAAATGCACACAAAATTCATACATGTATGGCCACTAAACTTGCCAACCCCTGAAACTGATCAAGAATGGACTTATATAGGTGTTTCCAACCTATTTGGGTCATTCTCAAACCCCTAACTAACTCTTTGCACTCATTTTCAACTTTGCAAGAAAAGTTGCAATTTTGAGCAATTTTTGCCATAACTTAAAATTCTTAACAAATGAGTTCACCAAACTTGGTAAGGGTTCATATTAGGTTTATTTAGACATTCCAAGATGGTTTTTAACCCTTGGTCAACCTTCCTACCACTTTGGTCAACCTAACCCCTATTGAGCAACTTTTTGGCATAACAGCAACTTAGGAGCAAAAACCCACTTAGCAACTAATGAAACCTTACCTAAGGACCTATTAGGTCTTATTAAACTACTAGTGATGTGGCTAGAATAACTACAAGCCAAAATGACAAGAAAGAAGCACTAGGTACAAACTAGCCTACCTAGGTGCTCCTACACCAGTAGTTCTACATATCTTTCATGTACACTAATCTCATAATCAGAATGTGCCTCAACTTTATTCTACAACTCAGCACCTGAATGTATCTTGGTTCTTAAATTCAACTTGGCATTCATAGTATGTGACTCAGTAGTCACTAGAACTTGTTGTTGATTTGCAACTTGATTTATAGCATCTTCTTTAGAAGGCATACCTTCATAAAAATATACAAATGATTTGTATTCTTCTGGTTGCTTCATAGGTTCAACCTCATGTACTTTTGTATATTCATCAAATTTCACATTTGCACCTTCCACAACTTTGTTAGTGTTAGTATTTAAACACTTATATGCTTTACTTCTTGTGTAATAGCCAAGGAATATACCTTCTTCACTTTTTGCATCTAATTTACCATTCTTGAAATTCTAGAGAATATAACACTTGCTACCAAATACCTTAAAATATTTTACATTGGGTGAGTATTCATACCATAGTTCAAAAGGTGTTGAATGAGTACGTTTCTTGACTTGTACATAGTTCAAGGTATAGGTAGTTGTACTTACAACTTCTCTCTAGTATTTTAAAGAAACATTTTTCTTCATCATGAGTGTCCTTACATAATCTATTACAAATATGTTCCTCCTTTCAAAAATTCCATTTTGTGGAGGGGTCCTAGGAGCAGATTTTTGTCCTTTGATTCCTCTATCATTACAAGACATCTCAAACTCATTTAATGTAAATTCTCCTCCTCTGTCAAATCTCAAACATTTTAGGCTTTTACCCATTTCCTTCTTAATTATTGCTAAGTACCACTTAAACATTTGGAAAGTATCATATTTTTGTTCTATTTCAGAAACATAACTATCATCAACAAATAGCATAATGTACTTATCTCCTTTGTAGCTTTGCACATTGATTGGTCCATACAAGTTAGTATGAACAATCTCTAATATTCCTTTAAAGGTATGAGTCTTACTCTTAAAACTTGACTTTGTCATTTTGTCTAACGGACATTGTTTGCAAATCATATTGTCAGGTTTCTTTAACATAAGCAAACCTCTTACTCCTCTAATGTTACTAATACTAACCAAGTTATCAAAATTAACATGACATAACCTCTTGTGCCATAACCACACATCATCAAATTCTACAACTAAACAAGTAGCATCCTCCATATCAAGGTAGAATAGATTACCTCTAGTTTAATCACCTTTTCCAATTAGTTTTCCATCAGTATCACATATCTTAGAAATCTTATTCTAAAACTCAATCTTACAACCTGAACTATTCAGTTGTGACACACTCAAAAAATTATAGTTAAGTCCTTCAATATAATAATCATTGTCACATAAAATATTTTCTATGAGTTTGATAGAACCTTTTCCTTTTATTAGATAGGGTGCATCATTACCAAACCTTACACTATTTCCACCATATTAATTCAATGTAATGAACTTACTTTTATCTCCACTCATGTGATGTGGAAATCCACTATAATTGATCCATCTATCATTCTTGTTCATACAAGACACCAATGTAGTTGCCTCATCCTCATCAAAATCATCCTCCATTGTAACATACACCATTTCATCATCATTATCGTCAAATCCATCTTTAGTTTCCTCTTCAGCAATGTAGCAAGACTTCTTGCCTTTGTCTTTGTAATCTTTATTGTCTTTATCTCTTCTACTTTTGTACTTGTCCCCACCTCTATAATTCTTCTTCTCCAAACATCTAGCAATAATATGACCAACCTCATTGCAATTGAAACATATGATAGGTAACTTACCTTTGAATTTCCCTTTACCTCTATGAAATCTCCTTGCTTGTAGTGCTTCAAGTTGTTCTACATCTTCCTCATCTGTTTCACTATCATTGGACACATATTTTACTTTTTTCTTCTTCTTCTCATTAGGTTCCTTCAATGATAGCTTGGCTTTGAAAGAAGATTCAACATTGTCAAATTTGAAATTATCAAAATTAGATAGCTCAAAAGAAATGAGCCTACCTACTAGACCTTCAAGAGTTAGATTAGAACTTAGTACACATCTCAATTCTTGTATTGCAAAAACTCTAATAGCATAAATGGGTAGCAATGTTCTCAAAACTTTGTTTAGTATAGTCTCATCATCTATCTTACTAGTTGATCCTCTTACCACATTAACAACATCCTTTATCCTAGAGCAATATTGAGGAACATTCTCACCTTCTTGCATTCTCATATCATCAAACATACTTCTAAGACTTCTAGATTTTGCTCTTAGAACATTTGCATCACCTCTATAGATGATGTGTAGAGCATCCCACATTTTCTTTGCACTTTCACAACCCTTGATATCATCAAACTTAGCATAACTTAGGGCAAAGGCAATCTCCAACATTGCATAGTTTTGTTCTTTCTTCTTTTCAGATCTTCAACAATTAGGGCTCTAGCAAGATCAACATGCTCATTAGCAATGGTAGATTGTACATGATCTCCAAGACCTCCTAAGTGTAGCTTCATCAAACTTTTCCATATAGGAAAGTTATCTCTATTAAGCTTGGGTACCTCTCTTTTAACATCTTGACCTTTTCCATCTAGTACCTTCAAAGTAATCCTCTTAAGCAAATGGCTCTAATACAAATTTTTGGAGTTCTTTAAAATAACTAAGAGGGGGGATGAATCAATTATCCAAGGTCCAGATGTACAAATAAAATTTTTCACAACTTAGTGAACCCATATACATTAATCATTTTCATCATGCATGCATACATTATATCATATAATTATTTGAACTTGTAGGTTACTATCAAATCAACTTTGCAGAAATGTAAGCATGAAACATAACATATTTAATAACACATTTGACACAATGATTTAATGTGGAAACCCAATTTGGAAAAAAACCACTAATAACATGCTACTACTTCTCGCTCTTCTGAAGTGATGCCCTATGAAAGGCCAACCTTGTTAAAGGTTACAATGCACACTCTTCAATGTGACCCGGTTAGAGGATTTCAATCACTCTATTAGGAGTGAGCCTTGTTAGAGGACTTTAGATCATTCACTTAGAATCTCACCTGATTAGAGGATTTATAAATGACTATTAGGTCAACCTTAATCCAAAGAATTTATCCTAGACTAGTACAGTGATTAGAAAATAATAGTAAGGCTTGATCTGATAACAACTTACAATTCCATTTTGTAGATTAGAGATCTTTGTTTAGGTCCTCCATTTTTCTAGGCTTTCATACACTTTAGCTCTAATAGCTTGTTCACCCTTCAAGTATCCATACTCTTAAACCTTCTTTCTTTGATTTTTGATATCAATCTCTTTTCCTAGGTCACCGAATGAAGCAATGCCCTAAACTCCTTATCTTTCTTAGGTTCTCACACATGAAAACCTTTACTTCTAACCAACCATCTTTATAAATAGAAAATTAGGATCTTTTTTCATTCAGCCTCCATCATCCATTTTAGGGTTAGGTTGGATTAGGTAGGATTCAATGAATCTACCCATCTTTTCATTTTATTCCCTTCTAGAAACTTCTCCTTCAATTCTCATTGAATTTACCTCAAAATAGTTTATCTTGAATTTTGTGCCACTTGCTCATTAATCTTATCTTGTACATGGTTCACACAATCCAAGAAATCAAACCTATCAACTCATAATCATTGAATTCATGAACTTTCTCATAATGCTGACACTCAGCATTGACTTTCTTCTTATGCTTGACACATACTGTGTTGCTTGGCATCCACTATCAAAACACTCGGCATGAACTAAAGTTTATTGGTGCTTGGCATCGAGTAAACTTTACTCAGCTTACACTATATCACTCGACATACATATGAATTTGACTTTTCTTAGCTCCAATTGATTTTCTACTTGGCTCCAACTAATATTGCTTGGCACCTACTGTGCTGATTGTTAAGCTTGGCAGATATACTTTGTTTAACTTATTCTTCTGAACTCAATCAGTATATCCATCCTTTGCAACCTTAATTAGATTATCAATGCATTATAATATCATTGTCTTAACTGATCCTTGCACTCCTTTTCCATATCATAACTCAACCTTTACTCTAAGTGCTATTGTTACCTCATTTGATCAAATCATCTTCATTAATCAAACAAATGATAGTACGCAAATCATCTAAGCAATTTTCTTACTAGCAAGTAGCAAATCAATGACAAAATGATGATTAAAACATATATTCATACTTGTATTAATCTATTTTCAACATTATATATACTTAATTATATGCATGATAATGGTTAAATTTGTATTGTTTAGTCAATTTCTATTTAGTATGGAATCTAGTTTTAGACCCATGACTTAATGTGATTATATATAATATGCAATGTACTTTATATGATCTCCATCCATTTTCATTTAGGTCTATTTTTAGATTTTTATTTATTTTTATTTAATTTTTTATAAATGTTTTAATGCCTTGCAAGGTGATAATACATTAAAAAACTAGCTATAAATAAAATAGAACAATTGAGTAGAAGAAATCAACTAAAACTAATTTTAAAAATGTAAGTTAATATTATTTTAAAATATCTTAATCTCTATAATATGTCAACCATGTTTTTAATAAATAATTATGCAATTTATTCATTGATTTGTTATAACCTATGCTACAAAATAATGAAATAAGATGATAAACTTTTTAAAATAAATAAGGAGAGAAACAAGACAATAACAAAAATTGAGTATTTTTAATCTTATGCAAGAGAACAATTAACTTAGATCTTCATGTATTGATACCAATATGACCCCAAAAGTTGTTCTTAATTAGAAATCTTATCTATTTCCTAAGAAGGTGAAATGTTATACTTTTGAAGAGAAAAAGTACATATTTATGATTGGTGGATTGCAATATTTGATACATAGTAGACATGATATAGCTAGTGCAGTTGGAATTCTGGCAAGATTTTAGGAAAATCCAAAAGAGACACATTATGCAATAGTAAAAAGACTTTCAAATACATTACCTCTTTAAGAGGATGAAAATTTCAATGTTGTTGTGTGTTAGATACCTATCTATGAGTAGGCTTCCTCAAGGCATATGGACTACATGTTTGTACCCTTCTCAGACTCTTTCCTCAAGGATTTTGGAATCATGTTCTTACCCATCTTTGACTTTTTCCTCAAGGCATTCAAAACCATGGCCTCACCCATCTTGGAACTTTTCCTCAAGGTATTGGAATCCATGTCCTTACCCATCTTGGGATCTACTTATCTCGAGTGGATTTACTCTACCTCTCCCATCTTGACAATAAATGACTTATATTCATGAATTTATATTCATCATTTGCCTAATAATTTTTTTCCAAATTTTTTTATCACTTGTGTCACTAGTTTGAAATGTTTATAATTGTATTAACCCTAGAGAATGGAAAGATCATGTTCTAATACCACTATAAGGTCCCCATTTTGGGTTCAACATGATTGACATCTTTAGATTGATTGTAATGCTCATAATACTCATTTAAATTATCAAATGATTTATATTATTTAAATTTATGAGTGAAGGATACAAATGTGAGCCAAGTTGCCTAGATACCAATTATGGACTCCCTCAAAGTTTATAGGCCCAAGCTCATTTCATGAACGAAATGTTGGCTCCCACCCTCTATTTGGATAAGATCCACTGGATTGGATTAATACAAGCCCCTCTTTGGTAAAATTGTTCACTTCTGATCATAAATCAAATAATAGTAATATTAGAGAGTAATTCTATTTTCAATAATAATGATTCCACATAATAATATTAGATCATACAAGATAATATAGATTAAATAAATATCCAATTTAAATTTAAATATATAATATTTATTTATTTATTTATTATATTATAATCTATATTTCTATATATTATTTCCTTATTAATAAGATATATATCCTAACCAATTCTTAATCATATTCACTTAAAGTACATGTTCATAATATAAAAGAGAGATAAATAATTACCTCCACTCTATATTCAAGAAGTGTCCCTTGGTTGGTGATACTTCATTGGTGGTCTGTCTGGGATGACCAATGTAAGGGAGGTAATTTGATTAAATGAGTGGCCACCCTTGATGATAATATCCTCTTCTAATATTCAAAGTATATGCTTTCCTTCTTAACACATGATGTTCTCCCTTAAATATGAGGATTGTTCAAAGGTAGTAATCATTAATATAAGTGGGTCAAATTTAAGTTATTGCCCTCCTCTTTGTTTTTCCATATACTCCTTATTTTTTCTATTTTATTTATTTTCCTTCCATGCCTACTTATCTCATTTGCAGGATGGTGTTATATATTATTTTAGGGGTTGCAAAGCATCATTCATGGGGTTGTGTCCCTTGGTTAGAATGTTTACTTAGTATATTTTAGAGACTTAAGTATTTAGAATATTACTAAGAATTAATTACTATTATTGCATATTCTTAAAAATTATTTTAGAGATCTAGTTATTAATTTTAATGATAACTTTAATTTCCTTTATATGAATACTTACTAATGATTATTAATTATTCAATATTATTTATTTTTAATCAATGAATAGTGTAAAAATTAATTGATTTGGTAAAATGTAATTTGTCTTAGATATTTCATTAAATTATTATTTAATATGTATAGTACACTTATTTTATTTATTTATCTAATAACTAGTTAGTTGTTACATATATATCTTTTTTGTCAATTACAACTAGGGATATATTTTTTAAATTAATATTATATCTCATTACTAGAGGGGATATTACAAGTAGATGACAGAAAGAGCACTAGTGGTGGAAAATTTTTCTTAGGAGGAAGATTTGTTTCTTGGCTAAGAAAGAAATAAGATTGTATCTCATAGAATATAGTAGAAGCAAACAATGTTGCAATAGCTAATAATTATAATCAAATTATTTGGATGAAGTAGATGTTAAAAGATATTGGGATTGAGTTTACAGAGCCTATTATCATTCATTGTGACAACACAAGTACATTGAGTATGTCAAAGAATTCAATTTTTCATTCAAAGACAAAGCATATATCTATTAAGTATCACTTTTTAAGAGAGAAAGTTGTAGAGAAAGACATCATATTGGAATGTGTTAGAACAAAGGAGAAGATAGAAGATATATTCACAAAACCTTTGGCTAAGGATACAATGTGAGTACTTGAGAGGCATGCTTGGGGTTATGCTCCAACCTACTTTCGAGTAGTTAAAGCAGAGATTGCATCAATCCAACTAGTAGTAGAGCACTATTTATTTATCTTGATTTGATGTTTTATGCTTCTCCTATGGGGGAGTATTTGTGTTTGAGATGAGTCATTAAGGACTCTTGGTACTAGTATTTAATAGTGTCTTTGAATATTTGAGCTAAATTAATTATTTTGGAAATGATTAAACTTAGAGAATTGACATAATGATATCTTTGTCACTAATGTTAAGGGGGGAGAGAATAACAAATGAAAAGAATTCTATCACTTCGGGGAGAATTGTATACATGAAGGAGAAATGGCTATGTATGGGGGAGATTAACACCTTCCTTATGCATGTTGATTGCTGGCTATTGTATGGTTGTGATTTAAATATGAAAAGATCTTTACAACCTATGTAAAACTAAGATGAATATTCACATTCATGGACAACATGAATGGGGGAGAAAAAGTACATGAGGAAGAAATGTATTGCAAATGAGGAAGAAATGTATTCCATATTCATGGAACTTAGATATTTTTCATCTATGTTGCCATCAATGCCAAAGGGGGAGATTGTTAGCATTAATATTGCTTGTATTCCTATGGGGGAGTATCCTAGCTTTGTAAGAGTAATTATTCAAAGCTTATGTGTTGCATTCGTGATAGAGTTTGTCATTGATGTGTGAAGACTATCAAAATAACATAGAGAGATTGGCTTTACACAGTTTGACAAATGGAGATAATATCATGTACAGTTGAGGAGATTTTTTATACTATATCTAGATCCTACAGTTAAGAGTACATACAGAAATATGAAGGCTAGATATAGTTATGAAGATTTTAGTGAAGGAAACTTTCAAATAATGTTTCTAGAAAGAGGGTACCATTATTTGAAGTATATCTCCTAAAAAAGATGGGATTGGCTTAAGTGAGCTCATAAAAAGGTTGAAGACATGTTGAATATGCATTGGTCAAGAGGGCATAATCAGATGTTCACTGAGTGGAAAGTTATGAAGATTGTAAGCCCACAATTTTCTTGTAATCTTGAAAAGATGTAATAGTGTAATGTAACATGTATTGTAATAGCTTAAGGATATCCTATATTATTATGAAAAATGGGAAAGCCTTAAGGCTTGCTCAATAATTTTCTTTAGGACTTGGTTTAAAGGAAAGATTTTTTCCTTGGATGTAAAGTGTAATATGTAGTGTTATCTTTGTAATAGCTATTGTGTGAACTTGAATGTGAATATATATTTTATTAGAGTAGAGAGTGGTGCAATTGAGGCATGGTGAGCTTACAAGGAACTATATTTGGAAAGATAAGCTTTTGTTTGGATAATTGTTTCTGTGCACTTGTATTATTCAGTGAGAATAGTACTAAGGCTATTTGGACAGTTAGTTCAAGGGTCTTCCTTTCAACTCCTAATAGGGTTGGATTCTCCTAATAGGGATTCAAAGTCTCCTAATAGTGGCTCACATGTACTAATTGTATTTCCTAACAAGCTTTGTCATTTAACAAGGAACATTCATATTAGTACATCATCATGTAAGCATCATTCCCACGAGGGTTTTCCTTCTAATCAAGGGTTTCCCTAGCTTAAAAATCTGGTATTATTGTGTATGGATATCTTTCTATGGTTGTTGCATCTATTGTTTACATGTTTCATAATTAATAAAAATATTAAGAGTTGTGTTAAATGCATAATTGATTCACCCCCCTCCCCCCTCTTAGTTATCTTGGTGGACTTTACTTTATAATAGGTATTGATCTTATTAACATGCATACACAAGATTAAAGAGAACAATATTTTTCAAAAACAAAAAATGGACTTCTTAATATCTCCAATAAAATGGAATTTCAATATTCAGAAATGGAACATGAGAAGCCACATGGGCCTTTTCCTTACAATATTTAGCTAGACATAGCAACCATCTATCTATCCATAATTGTCCTAGACAACCCTATAGGCCTTCATTATATAGACAATTTCCACTGCTCAAATAGGTTCTACAAATTTTAACCTCAAACATTGAGACTAACCAACCCTCATATATTATAATTTACATTTTGTTACATTAGAGTAGGTCCCAACAACTTTTATAACTCAAAAGAAATTTTGAAGTAATTTCATTTTCTTTTATTTTAGGTAGCACAACTTTTGAAGATCATAACTCATCACCAGTTGCTCTGATTGGCTAATATGGCCCCATTTTAGAAATGCCATGAAGCACTTTGTAACACTTGACTTGTGTATCCTCTAGTTAGTCAACTTTTAACCCCTTTTAAGAGCTTCTAAAGCCTTCAAAATTGATTTCAAAATATTATACCCTACTACTAATACCAAAAAAAATCAATAACTTCACAAATAGACTTGATTTTGCAACGAAAGTGTATTAGCAGGATGATATATCTAAAATAAACCTCCAAGGAAGAAATAAGAACATTTTAAGCTTGAATGATCAAGTTGAAAAAAAGGTTAAGCTTCTAGAAGTAGCAAATTTTTATTGAGATGGCCCTTATTGAAAAGACAAAACAAAAATATTTTTGGGTGATGCAAGATTGTTCTTATACACTAGTTGCTCATGCATTAGACACCTAGGGTAATTTGAGAAGTGACCTAGTCATGTCTCGTGCCTAGAGGAAAACCAATATGGCTAACCTCCTCCCTTGTCATCCATAATGAATCTTCAATTGGTCCTTTCCATTTGACCAAATATTCTTCACATGTCTTATTTCTCATACTTCTACCAACACAACTATCTAATATATCCTCAATTTATTTTGTATGTGAAGTATTTTTTTGGAATATACCATTATCCTTTTGTGACCTCATCTTTAACCCCTCCTTCATGATACTTTGTTAGATCTAAAATGTTAAATAGTGGTGAAATATTGAGTCCACTTGGCAATTCTACTTCATAGGCATTTCCTAAATCATGCTTCTTTAAACTCATGCATGGTCCAAAGTTTTTCATCTTTAACTTATTATATGTTCTTGCTAGAAATATTTCATTTCTCAAATGAACTATAACCTCATCTCTAATATAAAAAAAATTTATGCCTCATTTTCTCATGTGCCTCATCCTTGTACTATGCATTCATTTTGGTAATGTGACTTCTCACTTTCTCATGTAAATTCTTCAAGTGTTATGCAAAGTCTTCAAATTTCCACTACTTTTCTCCCCTTTGTCCAACTTCCTTAATTTAGGACTACTTTCATATACCATCTATAATGGTGATTTAAAAATGTTCCTATTGACATAATTATTGTGTGAAAATTTTTCTCATGGTAAAATCAAATCTCATCCCTTTGGTTTACCTCTAACCAAGCATTGTAGAAAATTCCCCAAACTCCTATTCACCACTTATGTTTGCTCATCAGTTAGTGAATGATGTATTGACTTGAAGTTCAAAGTTTTCTCTAACTTCTTCCATAATGTTTTCCAAAAGTACCCAACAAACTTGGTGCCTCAATATGAAAGTATGCTCTTCAGTAGACCATATAGTATCACCACTTCTCAAATAAATAATTATGCCACATGAACAACACCATTAGTCTTCTTACAAGGAATAAAATGTCTCATCTTTGAAAACTTTTCAACCACAAAAAAATGTGAATCATGCCCTCTTTGAGTCCTTGGTAACCCAAGAACAAAGTCCATACAAATATCCTCTAATGGATTCTTTGGTACAGGTAATAGCTAATATAATCTCATATTAAACTTTGCTCATTTTTTCCATCTAACATACTCTACAACTCTGTATAAATTTCTTAACATCTTTTTGTAACTATACCTAGTAATAATTCTCACTAACATGAGAAATGGTTTCATCATCACCAAAATGTCCAGTCAACCCGCTACTACACTTCTCCTTGATGATATTCTCTCATAGAACTCCTTGGAATGCACAATAGTGTCCCTCTGAATAACTTAAAATCTTGGATGATGAAATCCAATCACATGGTTATGTCTAAAGTAACAAGTTGTGTACAAGCTCTCCAAAATCCACCCAAATTAGGATACTCTAGATATAAACACTTGAGTTTCTTGAACCCAACAACCTCAACCTATATTTCTATCAGTAAAATT
Organism: Cupressus sempervirens; assembly: GCA_028749045.1. Lineage (NCBI taxonomy): Eukaryota > Viridiplantae > Streptophyta > Pinopsida > Cupressales > Cupressaceae > Cupressus > Cupressus sempervirens. Next base: position 318,402,547 of record CM053787.1, read on the forward strand.
TGTCTCCTGCTAAGAGCATCTAAAAACCTATTAGACTTCTCACTTATGTGTTTCAAAAAAAAGGTATAACTCTACAAAATCTCAAACCATTTTAAATTTTGTTGATTCAACTTTTCTTGTTTGTTCAAATATTGAAAATCTTGACGATTAGTATATAAAAAAACATTCTTTAGGCAAAAAATAATGTCTTTAATTCTTCAATGCATGAACTATACTAAAAAACTCCTTATTATAAACAAAATATTTTCTTTTGGTGTCATTTAGCTTCTCACTAAAATAAGCAATAGATATACCTTCTTGGCTCAAAACAACTTCAATAGAATTACCACTAGCATCATAGTCTACTTGAAATACCTTTTCAAAATATGGAAGTGCTAAAACAACTTATTCTATAACTTTCTATTTCAACAATTCAAAACAATTTTTCTTCTCTTGTACTCCACTTAAACTCCTTCATATCCCATCTCATGTTTCAATCAAGGGTCTAGAGACACTGTTAAAAATCCTGATTAGATTTCTATAAAAGCTAGAAAAACCATTAAAAGATCTTACCTCTCTAGTGATCCTTAGAGTAGGCCATTTGAGAATAGAATTTTCCTTCTCTGGGTCCATTTTTAGACCTTCTATTGAAACGTCAAATATGAAATAAACTAGCTCCAAAAAAAATCATTTCTTTAGATAAATAAACAAGTTCTCTTCTCTCAGCATCTTAAGCACCCTACAAGTATGTATTATATGCTCCCCCAATGTTTTATTGAATATCAAAATATCATCCAAATAAAAATGACAAATTTACCCAAGAATTAGTTCAATACCTTGTGCATGAGTTGCATGAATGTGCTTGGTGCATTGTTTAGCCCAAAAGACACAAATCAAAATTCATACAAGACCTCCTTTGTCTTAAAAGAAATATTTTATTCATCTTCTTATCTTATCTAGATATGGTTACATCCACTTTTTAGATCTATCTTTGTGAAATACACTAATCCACTCAAACAATCCATAATATCATCCATCCTGGGCAAGGGAAATTTGTACTTGATAGTGATCTTGTTGATAGCTTGAGAATCTCTACACATCCTCCATTATCCATTTTTATTTGGTCCAACATTACTAGTGCTACACATGGACTCAAACTCTCATGAATCAACCCCTTCTACAATAACTATTTTCCTTATCTATTTAATTATTCACTTTTCTTGGACTCATTCCATGAGTTTCCTTATTTGGTAAACTAACTCCTATAATCACATCCATCTGGTGGTTGATCTTTCTTATTGGTGGTAATCCATCAGGCACATTGTTGGATATAATATCTTGAAACTCATCTAACAAGTCTAAAAAAAAATTAGGTACATCATCTACTTCCCCTTTACCAACTTTTGGAATTAAAGAAAAACACATGTGCTCATGCCTCATACCTTCGAGGAACTTTCTTCCATCAACTAAACATGTTATGACATTAGTACATACATTTTCTTTTGCTTCTTTCAGTGGCTTCAACTTATGTTGTACTCCATCCCTTGTCAAAGAATGGGTATTTTCATACCCATCATGTACTAAATGATGATCAAATAGCTAGGGTCTCCCTAATAGAAAATGACAAACATCCATATTCATAATATCACACAAAACCTCATCATGGTAGTTCCCAATCTCAAACTTCACCAAGCAATCCATTAGGGAATTAGGAGCTTCCTTGTTTCTAACTTCAACTTATTATCCATTTCCTCATAAACAATATTATATGTTCTACCAACATCAATAATGGCATTTCATACCTTACCATTATATTTACATATGGTGCAAAAAAAATTCTTCCTTTGTCCAAGTTCATTCTCATCACTCAACAAGGCTATTTTGATAACTGAGACTTCTCCTATTTTAGCATCTTTAGAATGTGATAATTTGGCATCTTCATCTATATGTAAAACTTGTGCATTTCCCTTAGGCCTTATGTTGGTTCTCCCTTTATTTTGAGGACACTCATAATCTCTATGTCCTTCTTCTTTACAATGGAAACATGTCTCACAAAAACCTCCTCTTCCTGGTCCTTGATCTCAACCTCTTCCTCTCTGATCCTTCCTATTTTGATCACAAAAAATAGTTGAAGTTATTTCCCCCCTAATTATGGTTAATACTAGCCTCATTGCTATTTTTCTTATCTTCATTTCAGCCTCCATAAGACCATGTGTTGGATCTTCCATCATGACCTCTTCCACCTTGGTTACTTTCAAACTTCTTGTTTAATTTTTCTTCCACCCTTAGGAAAATTAGTATGCCTCTTCGATATTGGTCATTCTAACTAGACTCAACTCCTTTTGAATACTTGGCCTCAACCCATTAAGGTAACATGTGACTTTCTCCTTGTCATAATTTGCATGGCTTGTTCCAATGAGGACTCATTAGAGCTATTCTTTATACCAATGAATATATATTTTTTCTTTCTTTACCCTTTTATTTTCTTAAGAAAATCAAGCTCATAGTTGACAAGAATGAATTGTCTCTTCAATTTCTTCACAATTAGATCCCATCTTGTGATTTTCCTTTTTCTCTTCTATTTTGAGCCAACTCAATCTCCTATTGCCAAATCTTTGTGTAACCCTTTAACTCAACCTTCACAAATTTGACCCTCTTAAGATCATAAATATCTTCATACTAAAAATATTATTCTAATTCATTGATCTAATCAATTATTTTCTCTAGGTTAAGATTTCCAAACAATATGGAGACTTCAATCATGGGTCTCTTTCTAATCTTGGAAATGGCCCTCAAAATCCTATTTCCTCAAGGTGTCCTTTTGGAACTTTCTTAGGATTTCCTTCTTCAAATTCCTCACTTTCATATCTTTCCATGATATTCAGTCCTCTATGAATCTCCTCTTACAATGATTTCACTTGTCATTGGAGGGTTGTAAACCCTCTTTTGTCACTCCTATAGTTTTTCCATCATAGTTCCTTCATGGAGGCATTTGTGTGCTTATCACTCAAACCCATAAGTACATTTATGGTACAAGATAGTGAGATATCTACACACTTAGGAACTCCTACTCTGATACTGCTTGATGAAGGGTATTGTCATTATTAACACAAACACACACAACATTTAATAGAGATATAACAATAATTTGCAAGAACAAAAAATGGACTTCTTATTATCTCTATTCAAATAGAATTAAAATATTTAGAAACAAAATATGAAAATCCACATGGGCATTTTACTTACAGTATTTTGTAAGCTATAGGCACCATCTATCTATCTAGAACTATCTAGACAACCATATGGGCCTTTATTATATATGCAATTTTTACCACCCAAGAAGGTTCTAAAAATGTTAACCCTAAACTTTGAGATCAACTAACCTTAAAATATTTATATTTATATTTTATTACATTAGAGTATGCCCCAAAAACTTTTATATTTCACAGCATATTTTGAAGGGATTTCATTTTCATTGATTTCAAGTAGCAAAACTTCTAAAGATAATTATTCATCACCAGTTGCTCTAATTGCCTATTATGACCCCATTTCACAAATGTAACAAAGTTCTCTACAATTCTTGTCTAGCACAAGCTCTAGTCAACTGAGGTTTTACCCCTTTTTAGAACCTTTAAAGTCTTCAAAATTGAGTTTAATGTTTTTATACCCTACTATCAATATCAATTTTTTTAATAACTTCACAAATAAACTTTATATTATAATAAAACTTGACTAGTAGGTTGATATATATAAAATAAACCTCTATGGAAGAAATCATAACATTCTGAGCTTGAATGACCAACTTACTAAAAATAGTAATCTTCTAGAAGTAGCAACTCTACCTTGAGATAACCCTTATTGAAAAGGCAAAACATAAATATTTTTGTGTGATGCAAGATTTCCCTTACACCCACATTACTCATGCATCACAACTCCTCTCTATTATTTTCTCTAAAAATATTTTTTTATAAAACAACAATGAAATTGTATGTCTATGTATTCTATATGTGTGTAGGCAGAGTCAAAACCCCATTCTAAAGCATGTGCCCACTTCATTAAATTTCAACATGCCTAATAGTGTATATTTAGATCTAAGGATAAAATTTATTTCAGGATTTATAAGAAGATTTAATTAAAAGTCTTCAAAATCTAAAAGGAATAACTAATAAACTCTGCTAGGCATCTTAGTTGGGGAATTTTTCAACAAATTCTAAAACTATAGCAATAAGGAGGTATAAAAGTGAGCCTTTAATCAAACCCTCCACCAACAATGTAAAATTTCCTCATAGAAGGGATAAAAAAAGAAAATATGGGAAGAGACTTCCTTGATCTTATTGTCCCAAAAACATAGAAGGATTCCAAGGTCATCTCTTGTTCAAATATTTTTTTTTTAAAATACATTAGTCTTACTAAGATACTAATATTTATTTTTTATAAATTGGAAAATTGATATTTTTTGTAAATTGGAAATATGATATTTTATTAATATTCCAAAAACTAATATAATTGTCCATATGTGTCTTTTTCTTCAACTACATTCAAATACCACATCTATATCCTACTATACCTATTATGCTTGCTATGATTATCATTATTTGAGACTACTTACCATGACCTAAAAAGCTATAAAGAACATTAACTAGTATATTAAAAAATGATCCATAATTCAAAATGGGAAAACCTTCATATTTTTTAGATAAATATTAAGAGTTGTGATTAAAAAATTTGTATACTTAACAAATTTCAATCCACATAAAAAATACCTAAAGTAGATACGTATTCCACTATGTCACTTGCACTTCTTCTTTGCTTATAGAGACTTAGCTTCTAGGGTTGACCCATCTAGCACAAGAATACCATCCTTGACTTATTTCTTGTCCCTTATTTTTGGTATATATGTAGCACCAATTTCCTTTCTAGACTTGTATGTTGTATAGTTCTTAGTTTCGTGCCTTCATTTCCTTCTATGCCTCCTTCATTTTGACATATTCCTTTAACAAATTTCATCTATTTGTAGCTTGCTTGATCTACAGTTCCTTGTAGGTAGTTATGCTCCAAACCAAGAAGGTTTTTTATGTATCCCCTAATCTAACCACTTGATATCATCCATCCTTATCAACTAGAAAATTATTGGCATAACTATCAAAAGAGAAAGACTTAGAAACTGATGGAGATTACTGGCAAGACCAATTATATTTTGGTTGTCATTGATGTCAAGTACGAGTTAAGTATCAATCAATATGATAAAAGAAACCGTTGAGGTAAGGAATGACACAAGTGCAATTCCAATTAGACAAGGAATAGAGCATGTTGATAATGGACAGGTGAAGATGAGTGATCTTCACAATCACATTTAGAAAAAGTGGGCTAAGTGAAAATTGGCATTGATAAAAAGTTAGGATAGGTGGACAAGAAGTCAAGATTGGTTGTCAAGATGAGAAGGTATCATCAAGGTCAAAGAATAAAGGCAAGGTACATGTGACTAGACACATCATAGAGCAAGTGTAATTTATCTAGCACCTTGGAGAATGGAGAGGGAGCTATCACATCAAGCTCTAATGAGAAAATAGGAAAGAGAATTCAAATTTGAGTTATTTGTAGTGAGGAGACAAGAGTCACAAGATAATCATGACTTTCTATGTTAGGAAAGTACACCTACTACAAAACCTACAAGAAAATTCATGATAGAGGTAAGTGAATTTGAAATTTTGAGTTCTCATATTAGGGTTTGAAGGTGATTGAGTAAGAACTACATATAGTGGTTTATTTTTGAATGAATGAGATGGATTGTACATTTTGAGAAGTTAGAATGCTAGAGTGTTAGCTTTTTGTAATCAGAGAGGAAAAGAAGAGAAAAATGAAGGTGTTGAGAGTCAAAGTGAAGTGTGTTGAATGAATTTAGGAGAGTTGAAAATATAGTTGAGAAAAAGTGTTGAAGCTAAGAAGAGATGAGCACAAGAGTGATAAGGTCTAAGTTATAGAGTTGAGTAAGGTGTAGACCAATGTGTGAGCATCAAAGAGGTCTAAATCAAGCTAAGACAAGTAGCTATCTTTCATATGTCAATCTTCATGTTGTTCTCTTACAATTGCAACAACAAATCCCATCATACACTGACTCTAGCAAGTCCTTTGTATTAAATCTCTTGACTAGGTAATACATTCGCTTGTGTTATAAGTCCTCTAACTAGGCTACTTTTAATTGGGTAAAGGCTCTAAAAGGTCTCCCTCAAATCCCTTACTCAACTGACACATGAAAGTGTCTTTTTAATCTTTTAACATGGATTATCTCTTGATTTGATGCACTCTGTAGGGTACAATCATAGTGAGCATCATCTCATACTATGGTTTATACCCAAATTGAGTATCCATGAGGTATATTGGTGTTATGTGTGAATTCCTTTCTATATTCCATGTTGTATTATCTATCTCATGAATATTTGGGTGACTGGTAAGAATCTCACATGCTAGAGAAAGGTAAAAGTTTGAATTAACCAGTACTACAATAATTCACCCGACTCTCAATATAGCCAATATTTTTTGGACCAATAATTGGTATCAAATCTCTGGTCCTCTAAGTAGATAATTTTAACAACTTGAGAAAAAGATCAGAAAGATGAAGAGAGAAGCACCAATACTTTCTAAGGAAAACTATATCATTTGGTGTAGGAAAATGACATTGTATCTCAAACCTTGGGAGATGCATACTAGAATCATCATGTAGAGACTGAAGATGTCCATCCTATTACACCACTTGATGTAGAATAGTTAAAGAAGAAAGAAATCCGTGTTGCTACTATGGATGCCCTAGTAAGTGTTCTCTCATATGTTGAGTATGTTGATGTAGAAGACCTTGAAATTTTTGGACTAACCCCCAACATTCTCCTTCAAGATTCGTGACATGGCTTTACTGTCTCTTATGTTCTATAAATCTAGTGATCATATCAGGCATTAAAAGGTTGATCTTTTGGTGCAATGGCAACCCTGTCTTGTAACAAGTGGTATTAGAGCTTGGTCACAGGTTCAAATATCCTCGAGTAATGCTAAGGGGGGATTTTTGGACTAACCCCCAACATTCCCCTTCAGTATTTGTGACATAGCTTAAATGCCTCTTATGTTTTGTAAGTCTAGTGGTTGTATTAGATATTGAAAGGTCAATCTTTTGGTGCAATGAAAAAACTAGCTTGTAATAGAAATTGCATGTGAAATTTGGGAAAAGCTCAAGATTGTATATTGAGGAGAAAAGCATGTCCAAAAGGAAAAGGATGATGGTCTAGGAGGAAAGTATGATGATGTGAGGATGCAAGAAGGAGAGAATATTGAGTAGTATAGTAAGAGAATAAAAAATGTGGTGATTTGAATAAGAGGAGATGGAGAAAAACTATTGGAAGATGGTGTGGTAAGAAAAATATTGAGTATGCTACAACCACAATATGTCATCTTCCATTCAATAACTTAGATCACTAGAGAAAGGTGGAGTTTCTCTTGATGCCTTGATAGGAAAGCTCACAACATTAGCACTTCTAGAACTAGTAGAGACCTTGAGAGTCTCTTTTTTGGAGAAGATAAATAGGAAGAACTAGAGGCGTTGCAAGAAAAAATACTACCTTGAGGTAAAGGGAAGTACAAAGGTAATTTTTTGTTGAAATGATTAAACAATAGAAAGATAAGACATATAGCTTCAAGATAACCTGGCAATGACATGAAAGATAAGAGCAAGAGGTAGAATATTAACAAAGAGAAAGGAAAGAAGCATTGATATATTGTGAAGGAAGGTGTTATTGATGAAGAGTCAACATGTTCAGATGGTGAAAAAATAGATAGCTTTCTTTGCAGTGAAGGAAGAACGGGTGGAAAGAGCTCTAGTGTCGAGCACAAGCTATAGAAAAAAATGGAGCATTCATAGTAGTTGTTATCATCATATGACTAGAGACTAGAGCAAGTTTCTCAAAGTGGGGGAATGTAATGGAGGAACAACCAAATTCATCAATAATGGCTAGGGTGTTGTAATAGGTAGGGGTTCTATAGCCTTAAATGATTCCACCAACTGTGATGATACATATTTTGTGGAAGGATCAAAGTATAACCTGTTGAGCATAGCTCAACTCAGTAACAGAGGTCATAGGTTTATATTTGATAAAGGGTCTTGCATGATATTAGACAAGATAGACAACTTGTTAGAAATTCATGATCAAATAAAAGGTAACCTATTTTTCCTTAGCCCTATTATATAACTAATTAATGGCCAAATCTAAAAGTAGTTGGCTCTAGCATAAGAGGCGATGCCTTCTAAAATTTTATAACATTGTTAAAGTATGTAGAAATAAATGTGTAAGAGGTCTACCTCCAATCACTAAACTTGATAATGCTATGTGTAAAGATTATCAACTGGGTAAGCTAGCCAGTTCAATTTTTTCTAGTAAATATTTTCCTTTTGAACACATTCAAGAGATAGTGCCCTCTAAGCTATATGGTCCCATGAGGAATAAGAGTGTATTTGGAGATAGATAGTTTACGTTGTTCATAGAATATTTTTCTAGAATGATGTGGGTTGTCCACTTAAAAGAGGAGTTTAAGGCATTCCACATGTTCAAGGTGTTCAAAGCCAAAGTAGAAAGAGAAATAGGAAAAGCTTTGAAGTGCCTAAGATCAAACGAGGGAGGTGAATTCACCTCACAAGAGTTTGCAAGTCATTGGAAGGATCATGACATTAGAAGACAAATGTTAGCCCTCAAAACACCTCAACATAATGGAATTGTTAAGAGGAGAAATTGGACAATCATAGCATGTGCTAGAACTCTCATGACAGAGAATAATATTGCACAAATCTAGAGAGGAGGTAACCACAACAATTCATACCTTGAATAGGGTATAGCTAAAGAGAGGTACATACAAAACTCCCTATGAACTATGGTTTGGATACCTACTATTAGTGAGTTATTTTAAAGTCTTTGGAAGTAAGTGCTACATTAAAAGGGACAAGTACCAAGGAAACTTCGTGTCATGTCCCAGTTTTAAGTAGGATCTTATTGCAATTAATTTTTTTTAATAAATATTAATAATACGAAAATAAGTAATGTTAATAAATTATTAATAAAAATCTAAAATTAAATATTAAATGATAATATTAAGAATATAATTACAAGTATAATTGAATATAGACAATTAATAAAGTATATTAGTTTCCAATAATAGATATGATAATACAACTATATAAGCCCAATAAACTATATAAGTCCAATAATAAATATAATAAATAAATATTGAATTGTATTCAAGTATATCTATAACTTGTATATACATAATGTGATTAATGATATAGTTTGAAGAACAATAATTAATAAAATGAATAAAAATATGTTTTTGATTAATAAAATAGGTTTTGAAGAGGCCCTAAAGCCTTGTACAAAAAAGATCTAGAGATTAAACATTACAGCCCAAAAAAATACATCCCACAAACAATAGAGCCAACAATAAAAGGCCAGCAAACAAAAGATGACACAAAAAAACTCGCAAACCAAAAAGTCATAGAAAGAGCGAGGAGTTAGTAGGGCATTAAACCATTCTTTTCATCATTTCCATTGCTTGTTCCTGCAACACATCCATCTTCTCAGTGGAAGCTTTGCTTTGTTTGATCTCAGAGGAAGCCCTAGTTGTCATCTTCTTAGTAGTAGCCTTGGTCCTTCTACCCATTCCTTCCTTGTTGTTAGTAGTTGGTCCAGCATCCTCAGTCACATCAACAATAGCTTTCTCCCTCATACTTCAATCCATCTTATTAATTAGAATCTTGATGTGTTTGTTGTAGGCTTTGAGGGTATTATAGCTCTATTCAACTATTCTTTAGAGGGTACTATCAATACTATTGACTTTTCTTTCTAGCTCTGTCACTTGGGCTTCCAACCTGTAGAAAGTGGCCAAGTCAATCATGGACCCAATAGGGGGATATAAATTAACTAAATATAATATATCTAATATAATCACTAATAATAGTTATAATAACATATTCAATATGAAATGAAGAGGTGGTTGTTAACATGAATGTCTTTTAGGGCATAACATATTAGGTAATATAAATGGAATGTTACTCTCATCAAGGTCGAGGATAGGAAATCTTATCAAATATTTTGTTCTTATATAGAATAACCAAAAAGAAGTCAGTACAATTGGTATCAAATCATGATTTTATCATCTCGTGGGGAAAAATTCAATACAAGAAGTATATAATATGGTTAAGATCATGATTGTCATAGTGCAAAAGCGGGTCCATGTGATGACAAAATGGAAACAAACACTAGTGGAGGTGTACTTACATTAGCCAAGATATAATGTCATTAGCAATAGCAAACAACCTAACATCATGTCATGTAAACAAAGGAAAGTCATGGGAATGATAGTCTTCAAAGAAGAGTCAGAGACAAATTTCTAAGCATATCATGGTCAACATTATAAAAATAGTTGTAGATACTACAAATGACAACTGCAATAGCATGTCAAAAATTCCAAACAACTTCTTGATAGTAAGTATTTTAAAGGTGAGTACTAAGGATACCAAATCATCTTGCTACTTTAAATTCTTGATTATGAAAAAAGAAAATGAGAATTCTATAGTTCAGAATCATGTTTTTGTTGAGGAGCCAAACTATGATGCTATACATTATGGCCTTGTGGATTGCAAATTAAGTAGAAAGGGTCTCTTAGTGTAATAAACTTAAGGGGGAAAGCGAATATATTCATTATTTTCTTATCAAGAAATAAATTCACAACATTTTTGTAAGGCTTGAACTATAAACTACTAGAGCATTATACACATTGTACAAGTACTCACCACAATCTAGCATCAAAATAAGCATGCAAAAGCTCTAATAGAATAGTGTCCATGGAAATCATAATTGTTTTTGGAATTTTCCACCAAAATGGTCCAAATATATGATAGGAGATGTAACACTCACTCAAGAGCCCACTAGAAATTAACCTAATATGTCATGTTATAATTACAGTTCCATTCCTCAAGGGTTACTTCACATTGAGTCATGTTAAGAAGTTTTTATAATTAGTTTTAATCTTAATTAAAATATCCACAATCATGATTAGAACATACACATAACTTTATAAGCAAATACATAAGTGAAAACTAATATAATAAAGTATATCCAATGAACAATATCCATTGCACATGTCATAGGATATGTAATAATCCAATAAGTATAGTAGAATAGAATACATTATCTTGTAGTATGTATGCTGGAAATCTGATTGAAAAGCTCCTTGTTGTTGAAGATCAAAGAGGGATATTGTTGTAAAAGAATGTTTGAATCATTGTTTTTCCATTGATGTCACACCTGCTATTTTTAGGGATGATATTTGCTTATAAGATCCAAGCACTATCATTGATTGATAAAGAGGATTTGATCAACAAGATGTAACAAGAGCACCTAAAGGAAAGGTTGAGTTATGATGTTGTAATGAAGTGCAAGGATCAGTTAAGACAATGGTTATGTAATGTATTGATGACATACTCAAAGATAAAAAGGTTGGTCACACTTAGATATATTGGAAGAAGTTGTAACAAGGTTGACTGCAAAGCTTTAACTAAGATCATCAGTAGGTGCCGAGCAAGTCAGTTGAAGCCGAGAAAATTCTTAGTAGAAGCCAAGTAATAGACATTTCTAGTGTGTGCCAAGTGATCTTCAAGTGCCAAGTAAAGATCAAGTGTTGAGCATTAGAAAATTTTCAATTGGTACCAAGTGATCTTCAGGTACCGAGCATCAGGAAAAACATAGTTGATGCCAAGTAACACGGTATGTACCAAGCATTAGTATTTCAATAGTGCTGAGCTACTGCATTATTTCAAATGATGAAGATTTTCCAAATCTAATCTGACATAGTGGTTGCATTGAATTTTGTGAATGAGTTGGAAGATAAGGATGATGAGTTGTTGGCATAGAGTCTTATGTAAACCATTTTTGGGCGAATTCTAAAGGATTATTCAAGAAGTTTCTAGAGGAAACAGAATATGGGTTAGATACAATGAATCCTACCTAATCCATGTGAATTGAAATTGAAAAATGGAAGAATCGGGCAAGAAAAGGAACTCCAAGACTTCTATTTAAGAAGTCATAGACCAAGAAGCAAAGAGTTGCTAATATTGTTGTTGTTGAAGAGCCAAATCTGCAAAGTAGTTGAAAGGGTGTCAAGAAGGAGACATCTAGGAGAAGGAAGAGCATAGAGGCTCTACTTCTACAAGTGGTCATGAAGAGATGATTGCACTGTTAAATTGAGTATGGAGACTCAAGGAGACAAATCTTGAAAGAAAAGGCAAGTTGTTAAGAGTTGCAGAGATTGAAGGCTAGGTAAGGGTATAAGCTGAGAAGTAATCTGAGATCTACAAGATAAGTTGTATGTTGTAGTCAAGTCAAGATTTTCTAATACTCTCTAGCAATTTTATTAGATCTGAAAATCCTATGGACTTAGGTTGGCCTAATAGCCATTTGTAAATCCTTTAAGAGGGTGGCATTCTAAGTGAATGTTCTAAAGTCCTCTAACCAAACTCACTTCTAACAGGGTGGTTAAATCCTCTAACAAGGTCACATTTTACAGTGTGTTGTAAGCCTTTAATAGGGTAGGCCTTTCACAAGGCATCACTTTAGAAGGGTGAAAATTGAGTAGCATGTTACTGGTGGTTTTTCCCAAATTGGGTTTCCACATAAATTACTATGTCATGTGTTGATTTCTTGTGTGTTATATTTGCATGTTGATTTATAGTAACTTTTTGATTAGATAAGTTAAAGCTTGGATGGATGAATGGTTGAATAATTTTACTATACTTAATGAAAAGTTTGAATAGGACATTTGGACCTTGAATAAATAATTCAAACCCCCCACCCCCCTCTCAGTTATTCTAAAGCAATTCTAACAATGTCAAGATACAAATTACATGATACAAAAACCCATAGATACATCACTAAATAGAAAGTCTTTGAGAGATAAGAATAAGAATAGTAATGGTACAAATGCATGAAAGGAACATCCAACATCGGTGTCAATCTATGGGGGAACCTAAATGGTAAGAAGTCACCACATCTAAAGCTTGTGGTAACCTAGTAAAACACACTCCCACTAGGTTGGGGAGATAATATAAGTTTCACATACAGATATCAGATAACAAAATTAAATCTTATGCAAGAGATCCTAATAGCTCAATCTACCTCGAGGGTGATATAACTACTTATATAGAAGAAATAACCAAAGATGAAAATATAATCACCCAATAACAACATCACATGCCAAAGTCAACAACCATATACCAAGTACAAAACAAGTATCAAAACCAAAGAGATACTAAACTAAAAGAATATCCACTTCCAAATAAATTTCCCAAATGCCAAAATCATAATAGCTAACAAATAAAAAACTATAGTTAATGAGAGTTAATCACCAACAATAACTCTAACAATAAATACACCACCAATGAATAATGATAATCATCAATAAAAGTAAATCATTAACAATAAATGACATCCAATCAATAAGAAAAAATTCACAATAAATACACCACCAGAGGAAAATATTAATCTATGGAGGAGACTCAGGCTATAAACTATGGAGTGTCATCACATGGCCAAACTAATTGAATTATCTTGGACTAGTCTCTTAGTAGACCCCATACCCTCAAGTGTCAAGTTACCCTAGACTGGTCACTCTGGACCCCAAACCCTCACTATGAGACAAGTGAAACCATAATACCCTCTCATGGAAATGAGGGAAACTAGTCATACCTCTCACTAGGTATCATCCCATTCCCATCCTTAGCCTATACAAGCACTCAAGACATGGGTGAGGAAACATCTTTAATCATCTTTTTTAACATGTTTCCCAAATATTAATTACTAGATTATCACTTATTACACAACTCAAAATGAGTTACCCTAGCAGCCACTTTGGGCCCTGACCCCCATTGCAAGAAAGTAACCATTACTATATGATATAATCAATTACCCTACATATTAAAAAAAAATTGCATTTCAAATATTAGTTAAGGCCTAACATGTCCATAGAAGAGTCACATATAACTTAACAAAGAAGTCAACAATGAAAAGAAATGAGGGGAATTACTCATCCTCCCCTATAAATAGGCTTACTCTTGGAAGTCAACTATTACTGCTAAAAATATTCAAATTTAAAAGTACTATCTACAATGTCATACAAAGGGATCATACAAGCAATCACCAAAATTAAGTTTACTAAATATACACATCCAACCATTAAGAGCAATATGGCCTTGGTTTAAGCATAAACCAAAAACCACATTGATTGAACATTTATTTCTTAACAATTACTTAGATAAGTTCATATTTGTATTCAATAAGTATCATAAGTGACATCCACAATCTATTGCCACTTTGAATAATAAGATGAAAATCACATGCAATCCTAATTATTGCTAATTTCACACAATCATAATTAATGTGACACTCATGAAACCTATGTGATCCAAATGATTTCCCTTTCTACATGTAGTCATAATGGAATAGCACAGTCTTCTCCCTTGTTTGTACTATCAAAGGTCCTACATGATAGAAATAAAATTTATCACATAATAGGGCCAACAATACCAAACATTTAGGTAGTCAATGTAGAATTCAAGGGCTACTCCAAGTGGGTGAATATCAAGATCAATAATAAATTAAAAGTATATCATGTGATGATTTCTAACAAAAAATAAAATGTGACTAGTGGCATGAAATTGACAATGAAAAGAGAGTTTAATGACTGGTCTAGGCATAAGAAAGCTCAAATTCAATGTTAGCCCACTCACAATACAAGAAAATCATCAATAGCCAAAAATTAAATACTCATAAGAACATATTTCACATATTAAGGTGACTAGTGGTAGGTACACTCTAGGGAGTAACTACTTTATGACATCTAGCGGTCTAGCATAATGGATATGTTAGAGAATGCACTTAGACAAAATCAATAGACAAATCATTAAATGGTTTTTATAATTATCTTTCATTTTTTCTTGTACAATTATGAGTCCTACTTATTAGAAATCATGCAATATTTATTACAATACATAATAAGATCCAATCAATACATGTGCATTTAAGCATCAACTAGAAATCAATTTCACATTACCAGGTGCATAAGCAACAGAGTCTATCATACTAACTCAACAAGGAAACTTCAAGTAAGCTATAAGATTAAAAACATGAAATGTATTGTCATGAAACATGAGTCTAAATATCCAAGTGTTACAAATCTAAGTTTTGGTTGAAAAGTTCTATTGTTTCCAAATCTATTGTGCAAACTATGTTGTCTAAGTTTTCTATTGATATAATCTTATTGCAAGTGATACTACTAATAAACTGATGGTGCTCAATCTAGTTCAAGAGCCTAAGTTTATAGACTAGGAATCTTTGTCTCTTCATATTTTGCACACATTTATATTTAAAAAGCACACTTAGATGCTACGGTTTTGCATAGAGTAGATTCTTAGTATTTAATAGCACTTGTACATTCTAGATCAATAATTTAGGATTCATCGGCACTACACACACATAATTTTTTTCCTAACATCTTTTCATGGAGTTAGAAATCACCAAAGCAGGGTGTTGACTAAGAAAAACCCCTTTCTAGTCACCCACACACTCAAATTCTATAATAGACTTGCAGGTATTTGAATAGATGATCACATATCTTCAAAGAACTGCTTGAGGCCTTTTTGAAGAAGCCAGGTCAAAGTTTCTAAAGGATTCCTAAAACATGATGATATTTTTGACATGTTCCTAGACATCTATGGAGAATTTCATTTTTGGGGGTTTTTTGTTGTGTTTGTGATTCCCTAGATGAAATTTTGAACCCTATTTTAGATCCACAAATTTCAAAGAAAAAAAGAGCGTTCCTCTAAAAAAATTAAGGTGAGTCATATCAAATTAATTCTATATTTTCTTTTAGACCTATTTTCACATATTTAATTGGGTTGATCACTTACCTCTTGCACCTAGACCTATCTTACACTCCTTAAAATGTCAGTTAATTCAAAATGGTTATTTACATTGTATATATTTAATCATTTTACATTTCATGAAAGAGGCCTTGCTAGCATACTTACATGATCTGACTTGTTTTTAGTATTTGCATCCCTTATCTCACTTGGGTTTTTCTCATTTAACCTATGTCATTATTACAGTTATGCTCAGAATCCCCTCTTTCTCTTGTATTGAATGACTTAGGAAGAAAGTGTTAAACTTACCAAACTTAGTTTGAATTGTTAGACATATTGATGTCATTTTACCCCTAAATAAGATGTTCGAGAGATTTTGGGATTTGGATCACACTATGGTGTGAAGAAACAATGGAGAATGGTGTTTAAGGCACTACAAAACATTGGCAAAGAGATCAACTAGGGTGTTGATTATCTATTTGATATATTGGAAGTATGTTTGTTTAAGATGTACCAATTACCTTCAAGTTTTATATATCAAATACTTTCTTTGATTTAGGGTTCCTAAATTCAATCCAATCTATTAAGACACCATGACAATGACAAGGAAATGAAGTTGACAAATACAACGTGTCTTAGTGAGATGTTGAGAATCTTGGCTCCTAAAGCAACATATAATGACAACAAATATGATAAAGATATTTTATTTGATCATTGACATATTTTAGAGCCTTGATGATTGCAGTGGTGATCCTCTTGGTAGGAGATTTATAATATTGGATAATTTTGAAAATGTCAAAGTGGGTAACCTCCTTTAGATCTAGAGTTTCAAGACTTGATCCATGATATGTTTCATCACTCCTTGGTTACAATCAAGGAGTGCCATGATATTTAGGTTTTTAATTTTTAATTTAGAGAATTATGATTTCATACATTAAATATATGGATGAAATGTCCCAACCTATCATATCTCTGTTATGGGTTATTTGTAATCTAGGAATGTATTACTTCTATGGAAGCATGCAAATTGGTTAGTAATGTATTCAAGCATTATGAAGAAAAGCTAATATCTCATTTGTAGAAGTAGGAGAGAGTGGATGAAAATGATAAGGGTGATGTGTTACACGAGGAGGATGAAGGCATGATTATAGGGCTGCTTCGGGAGAATATGCAAGAATCTCTTACTACCCCTAAATGTAGAGACCACCTACAAAATGAAGAGTTTTCTTACATGATTCTTGTGAAGAAAACATGGATAGGTCAAGGTGACATAAGCTCTACCACTACTCCATTTCATGATCCAAACCTAGAGCTAATTATGTATGGAGCCATGTCTTGTGTGCAACAAGTTGTGTTTATAGCTAAGGCTATGTCTATCATCAAGGCTATGTCTATCATGAGGCTCTATCCATCACTATAATTATTCCCATTTTTTATGATATCTCCATATTTTAGGCTCCATCTTCCAAGCTTGTGTCTATCATAGAAGTTTCATATATTGTTGAGGTTCAATCTATCATTGATGTCATGTCAATTACTACCCTCAAGGATATGCTTGTCGCTAAGGATGCAATTATTATTTAGGTTGTGTCCATTATTGTGGTTGGGTCTTTCACCATTAATATACCTCATTGTCAAGGTTGTGTATGCTTCATCATGGCTCTATCCATTGTGGTTATGTCCATCATAGAGCATGTGTCCATCGTCATGGTCATGTTCATCCTTGTGGTCATGTTTATCACCATGGTTGTGTATCTGTCATTGTGGCTATATTTATCATCAAGGTATTTTTCATTACCATCAATGAGGTGGTATCTATCATCATGGTTGTTTTTGTCATCATAGCTTTGTCCCTCACTAAGATTGTGTCTATCATTGTGGATGTGTCCATTGTCATGGTAGTGTGGTTGTATCCATAATCATCATCATAGCTATGTATGTTATCATTGTCATAAGTTTTTTCATCACCATTGTGTCTCTGCCACTAAAACTATGTCTATTAGTCAGGCTATAACCATTGACTTGGTTGTGTTCACTACCAAGGCATTATCTTTCATTGAGGTTTTTTCTATCATAAGGCTTTAGATGGGGTTATTTCTATTGAGGTTCTATGTGTCATTGAGTTTTTATCTATAACTGAGGTTCTCTTTGTTGTTGAGGTTCTATTTATCGAGGTTTTATCTGTTGAGGTTCTAAATATCGGGGCTTTTCTTGTTGTTGAGGCTCTATTTGATGTTGAGTTTATATTTCTTGATGCTCTACCTTATTAAGAGTAATTGTATTCCACTAAGATACTTTTCGTCGAGGTTCTCTCTATCACCAAGGTTATATCCATGACTCTATCAGTGGTTGTGTTCATGCTTGTAGCTAGGTTTGTGACAATTTTAGTGTTTGTATTTTTTGCCATACTTAAAGAGATTTTTGGACATGATAACATGAAGGATTTCATAGATTGGTATCGTGTGGATCCTCATAAAGGGGACAAAAAAAATTATATCAAAGTGGTGTAATGAAAGTTGGATGGGTGTGTGTTGCACTGGAGGCTTGATGTCAACTCACATATTCCTCATGTGCATTCAATTTGGTATCCCAAATTTGATGGTGTTTATTAGATAGTGAATTTCTTGAGGACAAGCAATCTTTGAGTGATGAGGATTTGTGATGTTACCAAGATTTATTGTAATAATTAGATTAATTAATTAATTAGTCCCACAATTTGAATTGTACAATAAAAAGGACCTTTAATTAATTACTTTAATTAATAAATATGGGGCCTAATTAATTTTTTTTAAAAGTATTTGTCATTCTGATTGATTTATGTATGTATCAAGCCTATCTTTTATTTCGGTCATAGGTGTTTGTTTTCATGTTGGAATTAATTGTGCAATTCAAGAGTTTTCCTCCAACAGGGTATTTATGACCAATTGGTAGTATATTTTTGGTATTAAGCTTGAATTATTCTTTATTTTATTACAAATTTATGTTGGAGTTATTTTCTACCATTTTGAAGGTGAAAGATCCTCCCTATTTTGTGAATCCAATTTTGGTGGTTCACAACTACCCTATCTGTCATTTAAAATGTCACTCTGATATTTCACTTTTGCACCAAACTTGTTGATCATTGTCACTTGGAAATTACCTTGTATTTTCTTGAATCTTGTTTGAGCATGTGTGAATTCAAGTATTGGATCTAAAAGTAATGTTTTTGTGTCACTAGCTTTGGTGACAATAAATTTAGTGTTCATTTTGTAATTAATTATTGCATACTTATGTTTGGCACATTATATGTGTGATTTGAATAAATAATATCATTGATCTGACATTTTTGGAGCAATATCTCTTGGCACCCACATTAAGCACAATATGATAGAGTCTGGTGACATTATTGGAAGCACACTTGATATAGTATGGCTAGTAAATTCTCTATCATACGGTCTTTTGCACACTTCTCATCCATATGACCCTGTACTATAACTCACCATATGATATCTCCCCTAATTTCTTTGTATTAATCATACCCTCCACCATATTTTCTTACTTCCTCCTCTTTCCACCATACACCCCACTTCTCCCTTTCTCCACTATATACCACACCTCTCCCTATCTCCTTTGCAAACCATCACTCTTCTCTCCCTATCATACACCTCATCACACTCCATCTTCATGCATACCCTAGACCACCAAAAAACACCATTGTATGAATATATTTGTCATTGGATGCACCTTAGGTGCTCCCCTCAGGTATTTCATTTGGTGTTCTCCCTCATATATTTTCACTAAGGTGTTTTCCCTTGAGTCTTTCCTTGAGGTAATATCCCTCGGGTATTGTCTTCAAGCATTTTCCTTGACTATTGTTATTGGGCATTGTCCTTGAATACTGTCATTGGGTGTTGTCATTAGGTACTTTCCCTCAAGTGTTTCCCTTGGGTTTCTCCCTGGAGTACTTCCCCCCAAGAATTTCCTGAGGTTTTTCCCTTGGGTAGTTCCCCTTGAGCATTGCCCTTGAGTGTTTCCCTAAGGTACTTTTCCCTTGATAACACTTGCATGTGTCATGGGAACATTACACTTGTATTATTTTAATTGCATTGTACTGATTTTTCCATAACAATATCATTATAACAAAAAAATTCTTTAAATATATTACAAAAATCATTTTACATAATATTATCTATCTTCATTTTCATAGTGTAATTATATTATCTATTCTTCATTATAAGTGATTTTATTAAAAGTACTAGTTTTTTATTAATAAATTTTAGCTAGAATTAGCATGTAGCACATATGCTAATTTACGACATTCACAAAATAGGTTGTACATGTTTTGTATATGTCCACTTGAAATAACACTAGTCAAACTTTTTTTGAAATCAAAGAATAAATAATTCTCAATACTTTATATTCATGTTATTTCCTATGTGTGCCTAGATTCTACTACATCATTCATTTTATTAAAAAATATTAGTTTATATTATTGTTTAGGCTACTTATGAATTAGTTGACTTAATCAAAGAATAATATAATTCTCAATACTTTATATTTATGTTGTGTTTTATGTGTGCCTAGATTCTACTACATCATTCATTTATTTATATTTGCATATACCACATGTAGAAGAGATACAAATGTAACAAGATAATACAATCAAATCATATTATTATACTTTTCATTTTTTATCCCTTTTATAGTTTATTTGTCTTTAACCTGTTTTTTAATCAATTTTTAATTAAAGTTTTATTAATATCATAAAAAAAGGAGTACAATGCCTTAATAATGCATTGAACATTACATTGCCCTACTACAATTTGACCAATAGCTTGTAGGAAAAATCCTCAACCACCACTTGAACACCACCCTCCACCACACCACTATGGGCATCACCAACCTAGACAAACTAGAAATAACTCTTCAACCACCACTTACATGCAATAATATCCCTTGTGTATAATCAATCAAAAATTTGGACCACATTTTTCACCCTATTATAATTATTAGTTGTGCATTAAGAATGTTTATAAAGAACATTATAATCCATGTCAATATAAAAACCATCTATATATTTATAATAATTATAAGGAAATTAAATCCACTTAATTAATATCTAACTATATTCAACTATATATGCATTTTATTTTATTTTATAACACTTTATTCAAATGCATGAAGTCATTTCTACTAAACTAGTATTCGTATATTTAAAATGATTAAAATATTTTAAATATATTTTCCAAAAAATATATAATATAGCTTAAATGTCTCTCCTCCTATTATTTCTTCCATTACTTCTAGTGGCAATAGATTAGCTCAAATGGTATCCACTTTGCAACAACAACTTGCTTCTTTAACTCAATCCAGCTTTAATATTACCACATGTGATATTTCTAGTCCTTTGTCCATGGATAGTATCTTAGATATTAACCAAAAAGTACTGAAATTACCCATCTTGATGTGTATGATTGTAAGGATGATCCTATGATTCATGTGAAAACTTACCAAACTATGTGTATTGATTTCTTGCATGACCATATATTCATGGTTAAGTTGTTTACTAGGACCTTCACAACAAAGCTTTGAAATGGTATTGTTCTTTACCTTCTTGTTCCATTGATTCCTTTCATAAACTTACTAATTATTTCATTCAATAATTTCAAAGTAATATGGGTCCTCAAATTTCTTTGACTGATTTGATGTATTTTAAACAAGGTGTTAAATAAAAAGTAGTGACTTCATTGGTATATTTAATCATATTTATGCTTAGATTTCTTATCATGTCCCCGATGTTGATATTCAATGTATTTTTGTTTCTAATTTGCGAATGGAAATTAGAGATAAGATTCTCATTATTGTGTTTTCCTTCCTCTCGCAATTGTGTGTTGTACTTGATCATTATCAACTTAAAGTGAGTTAATTTGAGCATAGCACTCTATTGGCTCCTGTTTCTATTGATGAGAGTAATGTTGTATCTAATTTCAACAATTTTTATAAACCTAACAACCATTTCAAGATCAACAAATCATCCAACACTTCAAATGAATAAGTGACACCAACATCTATAGGTGTGGCTCTTTTATCCTATGCTTTTAGACCTCCTTGTAAATTTATTTCACTTTCTTAATATTTACATACAATGATGCTGAAGCCAGTGATTGTAAACTTGATTAAACTTCCTTCTATCAAACCTATTGACTGAACCAAACCTCCTCTAAATTCTTTAATCCCAAAAATTTCCATAAATATCATTTTCAAAATAGTCATGATACTTAAAAATACTTTTTCTTTGAAAAATATGGTACAAGATATTATTAATTTTGATTCTTTATATGTTGATGTTGATACTAATCAAGGAAATGAATTAGTCACACTTCCTATTAATTTCTCAAATTTACACTAATCCTTTTTCATCTTATTCAACCAATACTATTGAACAACCTTCTTCTCCTACAAACACTAATTATGATGATACATATAAAGAATCTAATCATATTGTTAACCAAGTTGAGCATGTACAACCTATACATAAACCTACATCTCAACCTCAACTTCAAACTTCATTTCCTTTAATCTTATTGAAATAATTGAGGAACCTAATGATCCTCTTTATATAGAAACTAGGGTTGTTAGTATTCCTTATTGTGATATCCTTGTTGATCCTACTTGCATGGTGAATGTGATAATTGAAGAATACCTTTTTAATAAACTCTTTCAAAAATATTTCTATGATAAATTTTATGTTTTGATTCAAACTTGCAATAGTTTCCTTTATCTTTCCCATGGTTCTATCTCTTTTCTTGTAGAAGATTATGGTACAATTTTGGATATTCTCTCATTGTCATTCCTACTTTTGATTATTTTCAAGTCAAACTTGGTATTCCTTGGCTTAACTCCATGAAATTTGTAGTCTCTCATATTCACAAATATATTTAATTTCCTAATGATGATGAGATCAAAATAGTTACCCATAGTCTTTGTCATCATTTAATGCCTCAAGGCACTATTGACCTTGATTCATTTTGGCCTTCTAAACTTCAACCAACTCAACCTTTTCCTAATTATCTCTTTTGATCTTACCAATACTTTAAGAGTCAAAATATTTGTGAACTTAGTAAACCTAAAAATGATCCTAGATGTGGACTTCTTCCCACAACACCTATTCCTCCTTTATATACTTCTTTTCTACCTCCTATTTATTACATGCTTCATCCACTTTCAATCTCTTAGCCTAGTGTGGACCCTTCCATTCTTACTCCTAAAGAAGAAAATGACTCAATTTTTATTGATCCTATCCCATCTCAAATACTTATTAAGAAAAAACTTAATCTTGATTATCATGTTTATCATCATAAGCATCATACTAGAGCTTGCGAGTGTGTTTCTCAAAACAATTATCCATATCCTCATCCTTCACTTTATTTTGAAAAAACCATACCTAGGCCTCTGGTGGATGTGCATATTAACAAAGTTAGAATGAATGAACATGATACTATTATTTGTATCTTCCATTCTATTGCAGTTAATCCATGTGAAGAAGATAGTCTTAATGATGATGTTAATTGTACTAACAATAATATACATGCCATTTATTTTGGTGACATGTATGAGATTATTGATATTGATCACGATTTACCAATTATCCTTTCATAGTAGTTACTACTACTCCTAGTAATGAACACAATGACCCATCTTCACAACATGTTCCTTGTTTGGAACTCACCATTGTTATTTCTGTTGTGCTTGATGTTGCTCCTCTTGTGAGATGCCCACCTTCCTTAAACATTATGAATTGAGATTGAGGAGGGGAGAAATGATACACTTTATTATATCCTCTTGTGTAGTAGATTTATTGTATTTTCCTATTATAGGATCTTTACCCATGATGTGCTACTTGTTTCTTATCTTAATCACAAATGTCACAATCATTCTTCTATTTGCACCTTACTTCTTATATATGTTTTTATATGATGTTATAGATGTACCTTTTTTAATAAATGTGCCTTTGTATTGTCCTCTTGGGATGGTACAAAATAGTAGCACCTATTCTTTTATTCTATTATGTTGTATTTCTACTTCCTTGAGAATGATGATATTTCAATTGGACATAATATTTCATATATTATCATATGATCATACTGTAAGGCCCACACTAGTACCCTAAAATGAATCTTGATGAAATGAATATGAATAGGAGTTAATTAAGTTAGAATCAACATTTTTGTTATTAGTTAGAAACTAAAGAGGATTTTGGTTATTATAAGTGTAATACTCATTCAATAGCATCAGGGATGAATAGATAAGACCGCATGAAAAAAAAATGAAACTCAATATGTTACAACTAAAGAACTTGGTCACGAGATTCTAGGTGTGACCCACCAAACAATTAGGAAAAATAAATTAACATTCACTTTAGTAAGAACAAAAAAAAAAGATGTAGGTTATAATGCCAACAAGACATATGGTTACATTCGGAAATTGGTATGACATAATTATGGAACATTCCAATATTCTAAGTGATTAACCCTAGAAAATTTACACACAAACCCCTTGTAATGTGATAAAGGGATATTGCTAGGAATGTGGCTATGTTTAACATGATTGAATGGATACTTGTTAAAAGTCTGCATAGTGGTGATTTCCGTTTAAGACATATTTATACTGAGATCTATTTTATACGTTTTAATGATTTAGTAGATATGACTTCAGTGTTTCATGATTATAAGTATGGTGATAGAGTTTAGAACGGTAATTTAGTTATGATAAGAAAGGTCAATGTTGATACACATATCTGATATTTCAATGTTTTGGATATTTTATGAAAATGATTAGATGAAAATTAATTGTATATGTTAACGAAAATTATGTGATATTGAATTATTTTGCACTTATTTGTATATATTTCTATAATATTTCATTGGACTATTGATGCTCAAGTTTAATGTGCAAGAAGTGGAACCATGAATACTTTGGGGGGGGAACAAGTTCCAAACCTATGTGAACACAGTTTAACCAAGGCGAATCTTTGGAAGATTCAAAAAGCCTCATTGTGAAAATGTGTTTTTCATAATGTAACTTTGTTTGCATGAGGAAATGTTTAATCATAAGTTAGATGCATTAGGAGTGTGTCATGGTAAGGTGAATGTGCTTTATGTGTCACTTGACACTTGTGAATTTTATATGTGATTGACGTGTCATTTTGGGTTGTAACCATGGTGGCAATTTACCCTAAAACTAATTACCCTATTAATAAGTAATTTAAACCCACTTGACAAGGGAAGGATGGGTCTCAGTCATAATAAATTCGAATTTGGACTTGACTAGGGTTTTGAGGGGTCATTAGGTGGTCCCACAAGTTTGTAAGAGAAAATGGCTTAGGTTTTTTGCTAAAAATAGTTAGTGTGAAGGCCTTATTAGAGGGTCTTGGGCAAACTAGTGGGGTGTTCACCCACTCTCTAATTTTAGAGACAACTAAGTTTTGGAGGGAGATTAAGGGAGCTCTACTACAACTATCCTTACCCTAGCTTGGATCAAGGTTGGTGACTCAAACATATTCTTTTATTCTTTTCTTTAGTATGGATAAGAAAATATGCAAGTGTGAAGAGTTATCCATGGAGTATGCATTGTGTTGTGAATCTTGTGTTATGAGTTGGTCATTGTGTTGTGGAGAAGTGGAAGTGTCTTGTGCTCTTGGAGATTTTTCCTTGGTTTTACCTACTTGTTCTTAATTTTTTTTTGTTGTTGTTTCTTGTTTGAATGCAAGTGTTAAATGTGATTAAGGGTGTGAAGGCTTCACTCACCCTTGGGAGGGAAGAGAAACCTTGGGTGAAGGGCATAAGTTGGGCTTGACATTACAGTTGAGAAAGATTACCTCATGATGAGGTTTTGTTATTATCATGGAGTATGGACTCCATTATGGCCATGAATCTTGTTGTTTTGGGAGGTAAAAGGAGTTTTGGGTGGATGAGGAGGAGGTGGTTTATTTTGAAGGCCTTGAGAGGAAAATGAAATGGCAATATGTTGTTTATGTTATGGTGGTCTTGCGAGGCAAAATGCATTGGCAATATGTTATTATGTTGTTATAATATCTCCTCTTTGAAGAGCCCACCTTCACCCAATGTTTTATGATTCCAATGGTGAATCATTGTGCAAGCCATGGGAGAGTTTGGTAAAGTATGTGTGTAACCTATTTGGTTCTTGTTTCCCCTGCTCGGTGGGTGGCTTCATAGAAGCCTAGGTTGGGAGGTGAGCCTTCATGGTTCCTTGTTTGTGTGTTATGTGCAGGATTGGTGAAAATGCATTCTTGGAGGTTTTAGGATTTCATCCTTGGTAAAGTGGAAAAGATTCATTTGTGTGAGGAAAGATCATTGTTCGTGTCATCATCCTTGGATTTTTTATTTTGTAAAAACCCATTGTTATTATGATGTAAGGGGGTTGTATCATTATTTATTAACTAAAATATAGTTGGAGGAAAGATTAGGAGGTTGCATAAATATTTATATTTCACTGTAAAGAAATGGATATTAGAAGATAGATGTGTTATGGAAAAGTTTAGTATGTATAGTGGATGGAATTGTATTATTTTTATTATTGAGATTTTGGAAGGAAGCATTGAGGATTGTATACCTATCTTTTACTTGTAATGAAATCATCTATGTTAGATTTGATGTGTCAGGACAAAAGATTGCATGAGATTTTTCTCCTTGATGTATTTGTAGATATGTGTTTCATAAATGTTTCATTGAATGATGATATGGGAGAATCCAAATATATAGGGTGCATTAAGAAGTTATATGTTACACATTTCACAATTTGAAATAAGATCACCATGTTTGAGAATTCACTATATAGGTACAAGCATTTGTTCGCTTGGCTCTAAAGTTCAATTAAAGTTGGTAAGAAGATAAAACCATACTACAATTAATTATATTATTAAAAAAAAAGAGAGAACTATGATGTAATGTAATGAAATTTTGCATGAATAGAAAGAATGTGCATTTCCACCTTGCTGTAGGTTCACATTTTCCTCTTTGGAAAATGTATGGGGAAGAAGATTATTTCCTTTCCATAATATAGAGTAATAAAATAATGAGAAGATTAGACACTTGGACTTAGTACACCAAATATTAATAGAGAAAAATATAAATCCTAAGAAAAGACAAATCTATATCAAGTACCTAAACCATAGGGACTAATTTGGTCATGTGACTCACAAGTCACTATTACCCCTAGTAAAAATAATAGTATTAATAATGCTAGTAACAATAAATAAACATTTTTTAAGAAAAAGATATATATAAATTATGAACAAAGCTTTTATATTTAAACCCTATCCCACCTCTCTATCTTAGGTGGCTACCTTCCTAAAGACTGAACTTAGGTGCAGTAATGATGGGTGGGAGATAGGAGGTCCCCACCACCAAACTTGGCGCCAACCTTTCAGTCTGGAGGAAATGCCTAGCATGGGTCTCCATATCTGACATATGTTAGAGTCTCCTTGGAATAGTCCCCACCTTGAAAGAAAATAAACTTTAACTTTAACTGAGCATACTAGCTTATTCCTTGTCCCTAGGCGAATGGAAGCCATTGGGCCAAGACACATTGTCTTGGAAGAAGGAAATGCTTGGCACATGATTCTAATATGGGAATTTTGACTGGAGTAAAGGAGGGAAGATTATAATTGTTTAAGTTGCCTCCCCTCTCTAAGACACTCTAGGTGCATGACTAGACAAAAGGTACCTGAATAAGCCTTTACCACCCATGTTTTCCCACCTACATGAGTGCCTCCAAAAGCTGCCCTCCTCTCACACGTGCATGGAGAAGCTTTCTTGGAACCACGCAAGGAGTTTGGGAATTAAAGTTTTAAGGGCTAGTTTAGAAAATAGTAAATGAAATGTGTAATAGTTTGGTTAGTAATTAAGTTAGTAATAGTTAAAGTAGTGAGGATTCAAGTTGGTGGAAATGGTGAGTAGTCATTAGCTATTTTAGTGGAGTGAAGTGTGGGGTAGAATAGTTAGGATTTAATAGTAAATGTTGATTTAGATTTAAATAGTAAAGAAGGAATGTTTGGGAAGATAGTTTTAGGAGATATTTAGTTGGGAAATTAAGAGAAAGAAAAACAATTATAATAAAATAAAAGAATATATAGAAATTGATTAAATTATATGTGGAGTTGTAAGTGCATTGAATTAATAATTAGATTAAATGTTTTCTGTTGAACTAGCATTGGATCATGTGATTAATTAAGTCGGTGAAAAGGTATTGTGGAGGTAGTATGAAGGTTTAGGAGATGAAAGAACTAGTATTCTGAAACCATGTGTTAGTGAGCCATAGGTTAGCCTTGAAGTTATGAAATTTGCTTTTAGTAATTAACTATATGCAATCACTAAGAAAAGAAATTAAAAAAAACAATAATGCTAATAATAATAAATTAATTATGTATTTAGGGAGTGCTTTAAAATCATAGATGAATGCAGATAGGTTTGTGCTAGAAAGTTAAGATTTGAGTTGTATTTTAGGATAATACACCAAGTTAATTAAATTGTGGAAGTTGAGTAGTTAGTAGGTGATAAATAGAGATGCAATTAAAAATAAGAATTAAGTAAGTTGTACAATGGAAAGTATAGGCTCTTTAGTAATTATTAAATTAGTTGATATTAAGGATTAGCAAGAATTAGGGGTTAGACATTAGACTATGTTAGAGGCTAGAGTTAGTTAGCTTTATTAGTTTGCAATGATATTATTTGATAGCAGTAAGACACTGGTGCTAGATGTTGAGATATTTGTTAGTTTCAAGGAAGCAAATAATTTAGTTAAAATAAATTTGATTACTAGATACTAATGAAGTCAAGAATTAGTAATAAGAATTATATACAGTTATATATAGTTCAAGTGATATGAAAGGAAATTTACTAAAGCAAAATTAGATTGAAGGGTTAGGAAGTTAAAGTTGTTCTTAAGGTAAGTAGTTTGACAATAATGCTAATCATAAATTCATGGTTATAAGATTTATATTTGAATTTAGTGTTAATAGATAGTGTCTTTATTTTATTTATTTTTTTAAAAAAAATTGTTGTGTTTTGCCTCATAAATTTAGGGCATGACACATACTGATGCCAGAGTGGGTAGGTCCCCTTGTGTTGTCTCTTATCAAGTGCTTATTTATGTTGATATTTCCTTTTTTTAGGTCATATCACTATGGAAATATTTCTAATAGATGCACATACACTTCATTAAATCCATTTCTCCCATTAAGGCACTTGCAATAGCTTTAGTGCATAGGCACACAACCTGTTCATATTTCTCAAAGACACACACACACACACACACAATTTATTATGATACTTTGCATTTGGATTCCTTATGGACATATAATCCTTAATGATTGATCTCTCTTTTCTTTTGATCCCTTATGAACATACAATCCTATGGAAAAATTGATCCTCTCATATCCCTTATCAATATACAATATTTAAACATAGATCCTAGATGGGTTGACTAGCATGACATAAAAATGCCTGCTAGACTTTCAATGCCATATTTTTTTGTACTATTCATCTTATGTATTTGATCTACTTTACCAAAATAATGAGTTTGTTTCATATTCTTGCTAAAGTGGGGCCAAATATATATAGTCTTGAAACATAAGAACTTACTTTGTGTTCTTTTTTAGACCCTTTTAGTGCTATTTAGTCTGTTTCTTAATTTTTGTCTCATTGAACTTAATTGCATACTTTGATTTAAATCAAGATCCCCATTCTTCCTTTAATATTATTCAAAACTCTAAGTTGGCTTTAATTTTATGCATATTTTCCTATTTATCCATTTATTTACCCAATTTACACTCCATTTTAGCCTTTTCAGTTTATTTTCTTTCTTATCCTTTCATTTTTTCTCAAGATCCCATATCATTTACCTTGGAATTAACCCTTTTGGGTATAGGTCATACATGAGGTTGTTAGTTTGTGTTGATTGATTAGGGAAGTACTGTACACTTTCCATATTTCCTTGATGAGGTTTGGGGGTAGCAACCCTTAATACAGTGGTGGGCGATAGCCCATGACTACCGGGGGTTCAAGGGTGTTTAATTTTTTTGGTATATTTGTTAGTGTAGGATTTAAGTTTGTACTTTGATATATTATTTTCTTTGTCTAGATTGTTAGTTAACATTTTATTAGTTTATTTATTAGTCCTACCATAGGAAGAATACTATAGCATTCAATAGATGTCAATTTGTTTTGTAGCATTCACCTATGAGATTACTAAATTTTTGCAATTTAGTTTATAAAATGTATATATTCCTAATTTCAATCTATTATTTTTTAAAAAAAGAGGTCTATTTTATCTACTATTTTTTCACAGGCAAATATGTTGTAATTACTTTAACCCTAATTTTGTAAACGACAATTTTTTTGTATAAAATGGCTTAGGGTTAGGGATTTCATAGAGTATGATGCAATAATAACTTCTTGTGGTGATATTGAGAATCATTAAATAACAAAATATTTGACTTGTTGTTTGGTGGACATAACCCAGGGATTGGGTAAACCAAGCTAAATATTTGTGTTTTATGTTCTCTTCTATGTGATTTATTATTTTATGATATTAAATATATTTGCATGTAATTAACATTATGTCTCATTAATCCTAACAAGTGGTATTAGAGAAAGGTTGTTTTCAATTATCCTTTGCAAGAAGGTCTCACGGTTGAGTGGGAGTGATGGAAGATGAGGGTAAGTTGAAGCTTGAGAAGTTTAATGGGTAGAATTTCCATTTATGGAAATGAAAATGGAGGATTGTCTTTATTAGAAGGATTTATGGTGACCATTAGAAGGAAAATCTAAGAAACCAACTACTATGAAAGATGAGGACTGGAATATTTTTGGATAGAAATGCACTTAAAAGAATTATGCCTCATACAATCAATGACACTTAATATCATGAAAGCAAAGATGACAAAAGACATGATGCAACCCTAGCAAAGCTGTATGAAAATCCCTCTACTTCAAATAAAGTGTTTCTCATGCAATATTTATTTAATATGAATATGGAAAAAGGTGGATATGTTGTAGAATCATTTAAATAAGTTTAATATGTCAACCAATCAATTATATTCTATCAATATTAATTTTGATGAAGAAATTTGGGCTCTCTTGATTTTGTGTTCTTTGCATGAAAGTTGGAATGGATTGGTAATGGTTGTGAGTAATTTTGTTTCTGCATCTGATACCCTAAAATTTGATGATATGATTGGTATTATTCTAAAGGAGGAAACTCGTAGAAAATGATTAGGTGGATATACATTAGGAAGTGGTTTGAATGCACAAAGAAGAGGTAGAACGAATGAGAGAGGAAATAATTTTGAAAGTCATGGGAAATCAAGAGGATAATCAAAGGGGAAGAGATCTCAATCAAAAGGACCAAGAGATTGTTGGTACTATGGGAAACCAAGGCACAATAAGAAAGTTTGTTGGACTCGAAAAATAATGAAGACAAACCAAAAAGGAACACAGATGAAAATGTGGTATGTAATGAATCCAAAGAGGATGCTTTGCTTCCTACTTTAGAAAGTATTGATGATTCATGAGTTTTAGATTTAGGGGCTTCATTTCATGCTACTCTCCATAGAGGTTATTTTCTTGATTATGTCTAGGGGGATTTTGGGCTTGTTTATTTGGGGGATAATAAACCCTATCAGATTGTTGGAAAAGGAAAAATTAAGACTAAGTTTCAAAATTGAAATCATTGGCTACTGCAAGAGGTAAGACATGTTCCAATTCTAAGTAGGAATTAAATTTCAGTAGGGAAACTGGGTGATGAGGGTTACATAATTACTTTTAATGACAAAAATTGGAAGGTTTCAAAAGGTTCCCTAGTAGTAGAAAAAGGTGTGAAATTAGGTACCTTATATCTCTGCACAGGTCATATTATTTCTTCTACTCTAATTGTTTCAGAGAAAAATAAATGTTTGCGAATAATTACTATAGTTGAGCATGGAGAACAAATAGATGTTGTAGATTTTGATACATCACTATAGCACAACAATGTTGGGCACATGAGTGAGAAAGCTATGAAATGACTTCATTCAAAGAAAGTTTTACTAGGTTTGAAATGTGTCAACTTGGATTTTTGTAAAAGTTGTGTGTACAAAAAAAAAAAAAGAGAGTTAGTTATGTGAAGAGTGGGAAGGAAAAGAAAATGAGAAACTAGAGCTTGTGCATATAGATGTATTGGGACTGGATAAGGTATCTTCCTTCGTGGCTCTCATTATTATGTTAAATTTATTGATGATGCAACTAGAAAAGCATGGGTTTATTTCTTTAGAAAGAATTCTGATGCATTTATAACTTTTAAGAAATGGAAATGTTTGGTTGAAAATTATACTAGTAAAAGGTTAAAGTATCTCAGATCTGATAATGGTGATGAGTATAACAACAATGAATTTTAATATTATTGTTCCACTAATGGTATTCATAGGCAAAAAATTGTTTCAAGGACTTCACAAGAAAATGGAGTGGTTGAATGCATGAACATGACAATAATGAAGCATGCAAGGAGTATGGGATTTCATGTTGGGCTACCCTTAAACATGTGGGATGAGGCTATAAATACTACTATATATTTGATTAATGGAAGTCCTTCTACTCCTTTGGACTATGGTATTTTGAAGGAAGCATGGAGTGGTAAGAAGCCGAGTTATTCTTTTCTCATAACTTTTGGTTGTGAAGTGTTTGCACATATAGATTTTAAAAATAGAACGAAGTTGGACGATAAATCTAAGAAGTGCATATTTGTTTGATATGGCATTAATGAATTTGGTTATAGGATTTGGGATTTTGAAAATCATAAAATTGTTAGAAGCAAGGATGTCATATTCACTAAGAAAGTGGTGTATAAAGATTTGTTGAAACATCATGAGAAGAAAGAAAATGATTATGTAGTGCTAGACGATACTCAAAATGATGATGTTCCATCAATCCCTCATGTTTTGCAACAACAAATACCACACACCCTAGTGAATTTTAGATGGTCAAAAAGGTTAATTAGACCTCTAGAAAGATTTTCTCCCTCTTTGTATTCTATTTTATTAACATATGTTGGTGGACCTAGATGTTATGATGAAATTTTGTAGATGGATACAAAGCTTCAGTGGGAGTTTGAAATGACAATAGAAATGGACTCCTTGCTAAAAATCAAACTTGGGATTTATGTAAGTTACTTGCAGGTAAAAGTTTTTTACATATAAATGGGTTTATAGGTTGAAAGAAGAGGATGGAGGTAATAAAATATTTAAAGATAGCTTGGTTGTAAAAGGATTTGCCAAGAAAAAGGGCATTGATTTTGAAGAGATATTTTCTCCTATTGTTAAAATGACTTCTATTCGTACGATTTTAAGTATTATGGTTGCTAAATATTTTAATTTAGAGCAGCTTGATGTTCAAACAATATTTCTTCGGGGTGATCTAGATGAAGAAATATATATGACACATCCAGAGGGGTTCGAGGTCAAAGGTAAAGAGAATTTAGAGTGCAAATTGAAGAAATGCTTATATGGCTTGAAGCAAGAACTTCGACAATGGTATCTTGGATTTGATAGTTTGATGAATGAGCATGGTTATAATCAATGTCATTCAAACTATTGTATGTATTTTAAAAGGTTGGATGATGAAAACTATATCATTTTATGTTTATATATTGATGATATGCTTGTAGTTGAGTCTAACATTGATCACATTAATGGGTTAAAACAATAATTAACACATTCATTTGCTATGAAGGATTTGGGAGAAGCAAAAAAAATCCTTGGTACAAAAATTTGGAAAGATAGGAAGAACAAAAAATTGACATGATCTCAGGTTGATTATATTAAGAAGGTGTTGCAACATTTCTCCATGGAGAATGCCAAAGTTGTAAGCACACCTTTGCCTAGTCATTTAAAATTGACTAAGGGGATGTTTCCAAAGACATAAGAAGAGGAAGATAAGATGTCCAAGGTACCTTATGCTTAAGCTATAGGGAGCTTAATGTATGCCATGGTATGTACTAGGCCAGATATTGCACATGTAGTGGGAGTTGTTCGTATATGAGTCCTCTTGGCATTGAGAATTGGAATGTAGCCAAATGGATTCTCAGATATTTGAGAAGAACATTTAGAAAATGTTTACATTCTAGGGGCTCTACTACTTATTTACAAGGCTATGTTGATTCAAATTTGGTAGGGGATCTTGATACGAGGTGGAGTACTATAAATTATGTATTTGTTATTGGTGAGACAACAATGAGTTGGGTTTCTCGATTATAGAAGGTGATTCTCTATCCACTACAAAGGTAGAGTATGTTTCTACTATTGAGGCAACCAAGGAGATGGTATGGCTTCAATTCTTTATAAAAGAATTGGGACATCCACAGACATAAAGGGATAATTATTTGTATATTGATAGTCAAAATGTCATTCATCTTTTCAAGAATTCTTCTTTGCATTCAAAGTCAAAAAACATATAGTTGTGGTACCATTTCATTTAGTCAATTTTGGATGATGGATAGTTAAAGCTAGACAATATACATACAGATGATAATCCAATAGATATGTTTACAAAGGTAGTGATAAGAGAGAAGATGAACTCCTCTTTAGCTTTGATTAGTTTTCTAGATTGAATAGAATAAAGGATCAACTGAGTCCAAGGTGGTTTGATCCAGTGGGAGCCTTATGGAGTAGTGTTATTACTTCATGATCAATCTCCAAGTGAGAGATTGTTTTCTAGTGTGGTGTCTGATCAGTTCCTAAGTGGGAGATTGTTAGTTTGTGGTGACTAATCAGGGAAGTACTTTACACTTCCATAATTCCTTGATGAGGTTCAAGGTCAACCAGTCCCCTAAGAAATTTTTTTGGGGCTATTTTATCAGCTATTTTCCTACAGGTGGACATGTTGAAATTATTCTAACCTTAATTTTGTAAGTGGAAAGAAACTTGTATAAAATGGATTAGGGTTAGGGATTTCATAGTGTGTGATGAAATAATAGCTTCTTGCATTGGTATTGAATTGTAAGGGATTACAGATTTTAATCAGGTTGTAATCACTAGATAACAAAATATTGGACTTGTTTGGTGGATGTAGCTTAGGGATTGGGTGAACCGAGCTAAATCTTTGTATTTTGTGTTCTCTTTTGTGTTATTTATTATTTTTTGATATTGGATATATTTGCATGTAATTATTATTTTTGTCTCATTAATCCTAATAGAGGTGACCTATACTGATACAGGTTACCACTTAAGGTGACTTATATCTTAGGGTTTTAAATTTGGTAAATTTTAGGGTTCAATGCAAATCATTTATATTTTCTTGTTGAGTAGAGTCAATCCTTGCAAAAACTGATCCAAAAATCATAATAAAAGGAGGTCTTCTCCCTTCATTATCACATCCATAATTTACGGCATCAATCAATCACAACCAATCCATTTTGAAGCAAGATATTATGAATTCAAGGAGTTCAAAAAAGAATCCATTGAAGGCATTCATATGTCATCCATCAAGCAAGTATTTCCTTTTATAGGTCTAGCTTCTTTCTTCATAAGAGACAAATAAGTTGGTCATTAAGGAAGGAGATCTACATTCATGTTTATTCTTCTTAATCTTGATTGGGTATTTATATATTATTTGGGAAAATGTTGTTCAATTGCATAAATGAATGCATCCTACATTCTACATTCAGGTGCATTCAACATATAATTCAATAATGTATACATATTTGTGGTTGTAAGTGATCCAAATCTATCCATAAGGGTTTGATAAGAAAACTATTACTTACATTTTATCTCATTTTACAAAATTTACTTAATTATTTTCAAAGCTAATTCCTTAATGAGGATTTGACCAATGTAAACCCATTTCTCCTCAAAAAATTCCCCCTTAATTATGTGCAAGTGTAGATTCATAAGATTTGGATGTGAGACTACAAATACGAAGGTGCAATTATGGCCATAGTCCTAAAACTCCTAGATTTATCCCTCTAAGGTTAAGGTTGCCTCAAATTCATTCTATACCAATACACCCCATGTTCCTTATGTTGTTGTAGGTTTCATATTTTCACTATTGAAAGGTTCATCTCTTAGTTTTATAAATCTTAGTTTGTTCTGAGTTTGAATACTATTTGACAAGGATTCTTCCAACATGAAGTAACTTCCTCTACTAACTCTTAAGGTTAGTATATCTTATTTCATCTCATTCATAGTTCTATTGGAAATCTTAATTGGGAAACAAGATACTAAGAGGGGTAGTGGGGAGGGGGTGAATCAAGATCTGTAAAACTTTTATCCCTTAAAACAACTTTACTGTATTCACCACATTTTCCATCTCATATCTAATTCATGCATAACATAACTTGCAAAATCAAATGATGTAACATATAGATTTTACTATCAATCACATGCATGAAATGTAAACACATAAAACAAAGATTTGGTTATCTAGAAACCCTCCAAGATGAAGGTAAAACTGGAGTTGGGATGACACCCACAAAAATTCAGTACTACAATAATAAAGTTAACCTGTTAGGGTTACAATTTTGATAACTTATGATGATCTACCTTGTAAGGGGTCTGCCCTATCAAAGGCTATTAAGACTATTAGGTCTTACCTTGTGAGAGGAATTTACACTTATAGTGAAGTAAGGACTCAGTTAAGAGATTTATAAAGGTATGTTTAAACCACTTTGTTGAGAGAGGATCCCTAACTCAATTATGATTCAATACCTAATCCTTTGGTTTGCACTCTACTATTGATTATGAATCTCCTCTCTTCAATTCTAATATGATATTTGATCTAATATATCTTTGTTCTATCCTTCACTACTTCATAAGGTCGCTATCTATTCTCCACAACTTCTATCTTACATGCAATATCAAAACTTAACTCCTTTTCCTTCTTCACAATGTTCACACTTTCACACTTTGATTTTTTTTGTGATCGCACACATGTCTTACTTACTCATTCTCCATATATAAAAATGGGGTTTTGATCTATCAATTTAAATATTTCTCAAGAGTTTTCTAGATTCTTCCATTTTCCTCTGATTGGTTTGTTCATCATTCATAGGGATCTTTGATCCACATCATAAACACATAACAATCTCTTTAACAATCTCTAAAACTATTAAATGTCATGTCTATGTCAGCTTGAAATGGTTTACCTCAAAGTTCATATCATTTATAGCTTCAATGTCAACTCTATGTTGCTCGACACTTACTGTCTCTAATGCTTGGTCATCACCATTCTTGCTGTTGTAGCTTGGTATTAACTTTACTCAACACCTTCTATATAAATCAAAATCATTGTACTTTGTATGCTCAACATTCACTAGGCTCAACTTGTACTGAAAATACTTGATAGCCAAAGACTTGCTTAGCTCCTATAGAGCTCGACATACACATGTTTATTTAAAGGTCTTCTACATGATTCGACCTATGTAGAGTAGCTTAATTGTAGTGATGATCAACTAACTTTGCCTTAAAAATGACTAAGTGTTTGAAACTAATAGACAACAATATTTGGAGATATTGATAATCTCCCACTTTAACATAAGTGGCAAAAACACTTTGTCATGATTACATCATTCCAATAAAAGATTAAGAGTAGTCACCCTAAACCTATGAATCAATTCTTATAGAACTTCAAAATTGTTATCGACTAAACAATCAATGAACAAGATAACAATACATATAGTACATGACTCTAAATAGTCTGATTGTGTCTATGTCGTACCATGTCTATTTTCCAAACTCTCATTTTTGTTAGTCATGTTATTGTTGAGATTGAGTAGGTAGAGTCAAACAATATTTTTCAATAAATGGTTTGTGAATCTAGTCAATCATGGAAAGAGCATGATACCATGTGGTTCTAGTTGATTCTAAAACATGAATTTGCAATTCCAATCTTGTTGCTACATCGATTAAACTTTCAACAATCAAAAGATTATGATCTGTTTGTATTAGATCCTTTGCTAATTTTAGTTCTCATTGCATAACCTCCAAATGAGTTATCAACATTGACTGGATTGAGATCAGTTTAGCCCACATGTTATTTTTAGTTGTCTGTAATTCAACTAATTTTCATTGAACAAACAATAGTTTATTATAATGCTTTGTCCTAGATTTTGTTGACTATGAAATAGAGTTGCCTGTTTGCTTCATTTCAACCTGAATCCATTGTATGTTTTCTTGAAAATCATTTGTGAATCTTGGCACATCACATATATTATTAAAATATTATATCTTATGTACAAGCTCTAATGTGTTCTATACATGTGCCTACAATTCAAACTTTCACTTAGCAATGGTTGTAGAGATTTTCTCTATAACTTTATTCTCAAATTTCTTTGCTGACCATGTAATTAGTTTCTCATTTTCTTCAATGACCAACATTTATTTGTTCAACAATCTATACTAGCTAGGAAATAATTGGGGTTTTCCCATCAATATTTCGTACATCAAAAGCATCAATGAATATTTCCTTTAGATCATGCAACACTTGTTTTTGTTTCTTCTCTCTTTTCATTTCTTCTTGTTTCTTCTTCTTTTCCAAAATGTCTTGCAATATGACAGTTTTCTCTAAAGTGAGATTTGCTAGATCATATTTTGGCATCTCAATGACTTTATATAGACTAACAATAATATCTAGAGAATTGTCCCTTATTTCTTTTCCT
Source organism: Cupressus sempervirens (assembly GCA_028749045.1). Classification (NCBI taxonomy): domain Eukaryota; kingdom Viridiplantae; phylum Streptophyta; class Pinopsida; order Cupressales; family Cupressaceae; genus Cupressus; species Cupressus sempervirens. The sequence continues at coordinate 318,441,152 of CM053787.1, forward strand.
TTTATAGGGGATAGAGTGTTGCTTCTCAACATTGCTTTTGCAAGAGTAGGTGATGAGGTGTCACCACTCGGTCGTGTATGAAGTTTAGTGCTTGAGACAATAATTGTAGCACTCAACACTATATTATTTGTTCTATCACTTATTTCCATGCTTCCCTCAATTTGAGGTCATGAAACATTTGGTCCTTCTTGACATGTGGTAGAAATTTCTACATTAGTTTCTTTGGTTGTTTTCTCTACCCCTTGCTCTTTTCCTTCAATGTTTGAGGGCTTCTATTTCTCACCGACTAGAGTGTCAGGTGTGGTAGCATGAATAGGTAAAATTTTGCCTTGGGGGCTCAACACACCTAAGCTTTCTTCATCATTGTGATCATATTCGATGGTCACAATCTCTATTGTTTTCTCTTGTTCCACTCCTTTAGTGGTTAGACCAAAAATACTTTTCTACAATAACTCATTTTGTTGTACTACAACTTCATGTTAGAATATATAGTCCACCAATATAATTGAGGAGCGGGGGGTGGGGGGTGAATTAGTTATCCAACTAATATCACAATTATCAACCTTATTTAACTTTAATCATATGAGCAATATAATTAAAAACCACAACAATATACTCATAGAATATAACACTAGATATGTTAACTAGGGAAACCCTTGATTGGAGGGAAAACCTTAGTGGGGATGGTACCCACAAGATAATGTACTAATATAAATTTTCCTTGGATGGACCCTATTAGGAGTCTATTAATACGTTCAGTTATATGAGTCCCTATTAGGAGACTTTGAATCCCTATTAGGAGATTCCAACCTTGTTAGGAGTTGTGCCAACCCTATTAGGAGTTGTGGAAGATAGTTGGGCCCACTACCCAAACAACTTCAAGGGCAAGACCAATGAACCCACTGTCCAAATGATCTTTGTATTATTCCTTGTAGAATAATAGAAATGAAATGTACTTCCTTCCTCTTCTTCTGTCCTATGAACCAAACCTCTGCTCCTTTTGATCTTGTAACCAAATCATAAAACTTGCATCCAATAATCCCTTGGATCACTTACACGCATTTACCAAATACTCTACTCCTTTTCACACTTCACACTTCCATGGATACTCTAGTAGATACATTACAAACAAGGAAAACATCTTTCCTTTATACCATATCTTCAAAATAATTCCTTGAGTTGGCCTTGAGGCTTTCCCAATTAATTATAACAAGATAATTAATTAATTACAATTATAATAGCATTGTCGGCTCATAGTCTATACAAAACTTCACATGTACCATACTAGGGCTTGCGCACTTGTTAACATCACCAATAGACTATCCTATTTCACTGCCTCATTGTGCATCTTCTCACTACATCTTAGATGTAAGATAATGAACAAACATTAGGAACTGCTTTCCCAATACTCTATCTCTGAAATGCTCTCTATAAATTAGGTACAACTTTTGTATGTCTTCGACCTAGACTCTGCACACTAAACCACATCATTAAGACACTGTGTTGAAACTATCCATGACTGCACATTATCAGACAATCAAACCATTGTCCGCACAACTAATATATCTATCTTCTACTCAGCCAACCTTTATAGAAACCATACTATGTTGACATCAATGACAAACACAATCATGAATGCAACATGTCAATACTCTCCAATGCTTAAGATACTCCCCCAAAGCAGTATCATCATCATTAATGCTAACACTTCAATCTTGTTTTGAAGAATAATAAAAATATTAAACTTAGGAACAAATTGGTTCCTATACTTTTCCAAAAATGTTGATTTTTGATTTCTTGACAACTCGGGCATAATTTTGGCCAAAGTGCCTTCTCTTATTTGTTTCTCTACTTCTGATGCCTATTGCCATCTCTTGTCTAGTCTATTATAGAGATCAATTGGATTCTTCTTTTCCAATTCAGTAGGAGCCAATTTATTGTTAGCCATTATATTTATCATGGCTTCTTCTACTTTGAATTTGTCATTATTATTCAATGTATCATACTTTACAAATCTAAAACTTGATAACCTTGCAAAACTTCTAATGTTGGCACATACCTCATCAATATTCTTTGGTCTTTTAGGTACTGCAACTTGGTGATGTTCTGATTTATCTGTTTGGTACTCTGCATCTTCCTCTTCAGCTTCTTTCTTCATTACTAATCATTTTCTTTTGTTTGGCTCATAGGGGCTTGAGCTTTCTTATTTTCTATGCTAGAGCCACTTGGTTTGGTAATCGTGACTACCCCTTTCTTTGTGGATGGCTTGACACTAGCTATTTCTGCCCTGGTTCTTGGCTTAGTCAAGGTAGGAGGAGAGAAAGGTGCTACTATTGGCTTCTTTGTAACCTCTTTTGCTTTAGGCTTTGTAATTTTCATAGTTTAGCCTTCTTCACTAGTGGAGTGAGCTCTACTAGGGCTTTACCCTGATTTCCTTCTTCTTCTTCCTCTTCTTCATCACCATTGGCTTTGCCTTCATCTTCACTAAGGCCTCGAGTAAGCTTCAAAGATTCCTTGCCTTTTCTATGAGTTCCTAGTTTCTCCTCTAGGTCTTCAATCATTTTCTTTCTTTTCTTATCTTTTGAAGTTATTTTTATATCAATTGTGATTCTTGCCTTAGCTTCTTCATACTTCCCAAATGGTTATGCTTCTACATCAATCTCTTGTTTAAGTATTTCATCAATATTTGCACTCACATTGTCACTGTCAACTTCATAATCAAATGATTTGAGCCATTCTTTCCTACACTTCACTACCTATACAAATATATTATCCGTATCTACCAAAAAATATATATCATTGTAGTATTTCATCACTAGCTCTGTTGGGATCCTCATCCTTTTCCTCATTCTTTGTTTAAACTCCTCAAAATACGTATGCATAACATTCTCAAAATTTTCTCCTAACTGAGTTATGTATTCACTAACCTGTCTTATGATAGGTTTGACTTGCTCCCAAACAATGTTTCCAATATCAATAAAATAATTCCGAACATAAAAGAAAATACACATAATCAGTAATCCAAACTTGCACACCAAATTCTTCACCTTCTTAATTGATGTTAGATTTTCTACCAACTATGATCTTTGCAACTCAGAAAGATCATATTCATGATCCTTCATGATAGTCTTCTATGCTTGATTGAATGCCATACATGGCACATTGTTCGGTATACTCGACTGATAGAATTTGTGAGAAATCACTCTCATTGTGAACTCAATCATTGGATTAGTGATGGTAGAGATAGACAACCCTCATCCATTCCATTCGATCTTTGTATTAGCCTCATCTTTTTCTTGGCTCATACAATGCACAGTCTTCTTATTGTCAAATGTTGGATACCCAATAACCTCGTGAATTATCATCATTGTTATCTTAGTAGGTTCATTGTCTAGCCATAACTTCATATCATGGATTCTACTTAGAACTACCTTAATGCATTCAATCTTGAAATTCTTCAGAAAATATAGGACACGGGTTAACCATTTTCTTTCAACAATTTTGAAATCATCCTTCGATACTCCTTCATCACATAATTTTTCATATGCCTGTCAAATCTCATAATCACTAACTTCTCCAATCTTACACATGTAACAACTGCATACATCATGGATCATAATGACAATAGGTGGTATCGATAATAACACACCCATTGAATCACCTCTCATAGAAATATCAGAAATAACACAAAATTTTGGTGGAGGGCAAGTGTCATTTTTTACCAATTGAACATTACTTACCTCTTCTCCTTGATTTTTTCCTAAAGATGATGAAGATGCCATATTTCCTCATTAGGGTTTTGAAACTTTGTCATCTGAACAAATCGACACAACTTAAATCTTCACTTGATCAAACTTTCACCTTAAGATCACTTTTGAAAATTTCTCAAATTGCTCTGTGCTCTCGAAATTTGAATGCAAGGTGTGTAAAATACCTTTAAATTTTCAATATAGACTACCACTTTCTCAAAATATGGTCACCATTAATGGTATGTTCACTGTTAGGTGGAATCTAGCTATCTTAGTCGATATTGTGCCTTTGAACTCAGTCTTCACTATACAACTTAGTCTATTCCATCTAACTCAGCCTATACATCATTTTGACATTAAAGTACTCAATCCATATTGCAATGCTTGGTCAATATAGACAATTTTTATTGATGTTCGACACCCATTATGTAAATGATTCTTTTACACTATTCTTTTAATAGATATGTTGTTATGCATCTTTACTTATGTAGATATGAACTTTAACACATTTAATGTTAGGAAATGATGTAAGATAGACCATTAAATATACAATTCCTTATATACCTATCTTGATTAATTTAAGGTGGTGTGATCACCTTCTCCATTGGATAGGGTGACCTTAATTTCATTTGTTCCATTGCCTTCAACTTTCACCTTTTTCTTCTAAGTTTGTTTCATCTCCTTCTTTTTTGTTTCAACATTCACTTTGCCTTTACCCTTGTGTTTATTATTTTGTACTGGTGTTTGGGTCCTACAATTCTTATTCACATGTCTAATCTTGTGACAATTAGAATAAACTTTCTTAGGTGCATTCTTGTTTATCTAGTAGATTTTTTCCTATGATCTGCATTCATATGCTCTATGTCCAAACTTTTGACAATTGTAACAATAACCTTCAAATCTAGATACAGTAGATGTATTCTTCAATCTTGATCTACACTCATGTTTTTAATGTCCTTGCTTCTTGTAGTAAAAATAATAACCAACAAACTTAGGTTTAGGGTTTTGCATACCATTTTTGCTTTTGTAGATGTTTGCACTATGAACAAGTTTTCCATAATGATAGCATGTATGCTTTCCTTTTGACTTTACATTCCTCATCTCTATACTCTTGGATGATTCTCCTTCTTTAGTAGATGAATGTTGCTTAAAGTGTTCTTGTCTAGAAGTGCTATCAAATGACCTAGGTGATTTCATCAATTCTCCAAGGTACTTTATTGCTTCATTGGGCTAGTTCAACCTTTCCATAAGTTCTTTCTCACTCTTCAATTCACTCCTCAGTGAGTTAGTTTGTGATCTCAAATTTTCTATTTCCATGTCCTTCCTATTTAACTCCTAATTTGCAAGCATTAGTTGATTCATCATGTCTAGTTGAGTGTTTGTAAGATTTTTCACATGAGATGACCTTTCTTCAAGTTTGATAGCCATTTATCTTTTGTCTTCCTCAACCATAGCTTCCTCTTCTTCAACTTTCTTCTTTTGTTTGATCACTTCACATAGCCTTACTAATTGATTTTCATGTTCTCTTTTTAGTCTTTTGACTTCATCATGTAGGATATTATTCTTCTCAAGTATATCTATAATGAATGCATCACTCTCATTTAAATTTCTAGTGTTAAACAATCCTTGAGTATTAATTTCTTCATAGTTTATGTCATTTAGCTAAATGACCATATCTTTTCTCTTTTTCAAAGATTTCCACGCTTTCTATCTTGCTACCTCAAGTTGTTGCTGTATGAGTTGGATGTCAATAACATTGCCTAGCCTCCATCTCCTCCATCTCCAAGATCTAAACTCCCAAGTTGTTAGACTTTCTCAAGAGAACCAATGCTCTGATATCAATTGTTGGAAGTCTTAATTAGGAAACAAGATATTGGGAGGGGGGGTGAATCAAGATTTGTAAATTTAACTATCAATCACATGCATGAAATGTAAGCACATAACACAAAGATTTGTTTACTTAGAAACCCTCCAAGGTGAAGGTAAAACTGGAGTGGGGATGACACCCACAAATCTTCACTACTGCAACAATAAAGTTAACTTGTTGTGGTTACAATTTTGATCACTTCTGATGATCTACCCTACGAGGGGTCTGCCTTGTCAAAGGTTTGTTAAGACTATTAGGTCTTAGCTTGTGAGAGGATTTTACACTTACAAAAAAATAAGGACTCGATTAAGAGATTTACAAAGGTTTATTAAAACTACTTTGTTAAGATATTATCTTTGAATCAATTATGATTTAGTGCCTGATCCTTTGGTCTACACTCTACTACTGATCTTAGATCTCCTCTCTTCAATTCTGATCTAATTCTCAATCTGATATATCTTTGCTTTGTCGCTCACTACTTCATAAGGTCGTTATATGTTCTGCACAACTTCTCTCTTACTTGCAATATCAAAAATTAACTCCTTTGCCTTCTTCGCAATGTTTGGACTTTCACACTTTGATCTGTTATGCGATTGCACACACATCTTGCTTGCTCGTTCTCCATTTATGAAAATAAGGTTTTGATTTTTCTATTTAAAGATTTCTAAAGAGTTTTCTAGACTCTTCCCTTTTCCTTGGATTTGTTCTTCACCACTCATAGGGATTTGTGATCCACATCACAAACGTGTAACAATATCTGTAATAACCTCTAAAAATATTAAATGTCCCATCTATGTCAGCTTGAAATAGTTTACCTCAAAGTTTGTACCATTTCTAACTTTAATGTTAACTCCATGTTGGTTGGCACTTATTGTCTCTAATGCTCAATCATCACTATTCTTGCTACTATAGTTTGGTCTTAACTTTACTCGACGCCTTCTGTATAACTCAACATCAATGTACTCCATCTGCTCAACATTCACTAGGCTTGACTTGTACTAAAAATACTCTCAACCAAAGAATTGGTCAGCTCCTATAGAGCTCGATATATACATGTTTATTTACAAGTCTTCTACATGATTCAACCTATATAGAGTAGCTTGGTCACAATGATGAGCGACTAACTTTGCCATATATATGACTAAGAGTTTGACACTAATAGACAATAAGATTTGGAGATACCAACAAGCTCTTACTTTGATAAACTAGATCTTCTATTTTGTTATTTATCATTGCATGAGTGTTTACTTTACTCTACTTGCATCTTCATCACATCTCTTTCTACACACTTATACATTAAATGGAAAGACCCCCAAAAGGGATCCTCAAATTAACATCTCTAAAATAACTAGATTTGTACTAGCACCTCTTGATCTATTTGGGATGGGATAATCATATTTAAGTTTTTTAGGGGATTACACTTTAGGGATATCCTTTCTAATGTATTAATGGTGAAGAGCGAGTCTAATCATTAATAACCATTTTCTCATATATACATATAGTGTTGACATTAAAAAAACCCAATGAAAGCTAATCAATATGAGTTTGTACCTAAGGTGTCTTTAAGGTGTAAGTAATTTACACCATTGAAGAATAATCAATGTAATGACATTGACCTCAATAAGATTTATCCTAACAATTCTAGGGTCTATGGAAAAAACAAAGCTAAGCTCTAAAGGCAATATATACACAAATAAAAAAATACACAATGAATATACATACATACATATACACACACACACACACACACACACACACACACACACACACACACACACACACACACATATATATATATTGTACCATGGAACTAAAATACACAATGAATACAATACAATATTTCCAATTTGATATTTTAACTATATTGTATATTAGTTGTTTGTTTTAATTCTATTACTATTCCTATACTTCTACATTTTTGCCACATTAATTTGGGAGAACAAATTGAGGCTATTGAGACCATTTTAACTTTTGAAAAAAGAAAATGATCGATTGAACAAGTTGACTTCCAAAAAGCAAGTTATGGCGAACAACACTTCTTAACCAAAAAGCCCTGCCTCTCCAAAGAACCTTTTCAAGATGCCTCATTTAGACTATGGTATGGTAAAAGGTTGAAGGATCAAAGGATAAATATAATTAAGTGATATACACCAAGTAGAAGATATGACAAAATATATTTTACCAACATGATAATTATAAGACACATAAGATAATTAGATAGACAACTTAGATGCGGTGTGAGTATGGGCATTGGGAAGAACATATTTTACTCCTGGTCTCAATTTTACAAGATTTTTAATTTTATAATACAAAGTTGATTGAGAAGGTACACTCAATCAAATGAAGTTGATTTTTAGAAATAAAATACTATACTTAGGCAAAGATAGACTCTCGCGTATGTTGGAGTCATCAAAATTTTCAAGTTCAATTGCTTATGTTAAATATATGTACTATGTGTATGATAAGCCCATGCAATCTCTTATTTGGAATCTTGAACTTATTTTACCATGGGTGTGAGGACATCAGTATGTTGTGAGTGGGTTAAAATGTAGGTTTGAATTTTGACTTTTAACAATTTAGATTGCTTATTCAAATCAAGGTAGATAAAATATACCATTTAGAATGAAAGAACTTAAATTAGAATTAAAGATTTCTAAAGTCTAAGTTATAGAAAATACTAATAAAATGAGTTAAATTTTACATGTAATTAAGAGTTAAGAAATTGTGGTAAATGACAAGATAGTATCAATGGGTTTGAATTTTTTGTAAGTCCTCAATAATGAAAAATGCAACATGTCGAACAATATTTATAAAATAATAAAAAGTAAATTATATAAATTCACTTCAATTTTAAAATTGTGTGCAACCCTCTATATATATATGAAACTTTTCCTATCGTTTAAGGGCCCATTTCGCTATGGGAATAGGAATTAGGAATATGCATCTGCTATTCTGCATTTGTTATTCTTGCATTTGTTATTCTAGACTCATTTGGTTCGACAAAATTAAATCTACATTTGGTATTCTAAATCTGTTTGGTTTGACAAAACTAATTATGGATTTGTTATGTGCAATCCCATTTAGCGGCAAGAACATATGATTTGTTTTGTGTAATTGATTAAAGGAAGAAATTCATCGTGCAAGAGCCACATAATTATTATGTATAATATGGCCTTTAACAGACCGATTTACAGATTTGTATTGAAACACCAATATAAATGAAATATAAACCACTTGCTGATTTCTCTTTTACTCAACCTTAAAATCGACAATTTGAAATGACATCTCTGCTAATTGTCTACACATTCACATATCCAAGTTGTGAAAAATTCACAGATATATGCGTGTCAATTGTTACCATGAATGCTCTGCAATGTTCATTAAAAGTTGCCATGAATTAGAGCCAAAATTCATTGACTATTTCAAGTGGGTCTCTGGAAGTAAGGTGGTTTATGTGGGTGTTTTACCTTGTCCATACCCTAAACATATTGAAATTCATGATGAAATACATGGCTATCTGGAGAACAAAAGGCCTAGCTCTATTGTTTATGTGTTCTTTGGCAACTTCCTATGACTTAGATGATATTTGTGCATGGATCAAATTTCCTATAATGGTCAATGTGACAATATTCTGATAGTATTTTAATAGCATTAGATTAAGTGGATTTTCATCAAATATCAAACACAAAAGAAATCAATCTAGTAGTGGATCAAATATAAAAAAGTTAAAAATAGAATAGTAATACGTATTCCAATTCCTCCTATTTAAGTAGAATAACAAATGCTTTTTTTGGGACCAAAATTGGAATACACATTCCTATTCTCCATTTAGACTTGGTGCACCTTCCATTGCCAAAAGGCCCTAATACATTATGAACATAACCATTGCAATTTGTCGATACAAATAATTTTTTAATTTATTCTAAAATTTAATAAAAAGGAAGAAGGAAATAATGTCTGCTAACATGGCTAATATTTTGACACATGCGGCTTTATATTTCATGTACCTATTAGCATAATGAGCCAGGGTTTGACAGATGCTTTTTGTTTCCACTATTCGGTTTACCGAAATCAAAACCCCAAGAGATTAACCCCATTTTCTCAGCAGCCTGCAAATTTTGATTGGGAATTGATTTTAACTGTAAAAGCGTTGATACTATCTCTCAAATTCGGGGTATTATTTCATTATTACTATAATGGGATCGGGAGACACAGATACAACTCAACTGGATGAGCTTTACATGCCCGAAAAGAGTATGAAGAATCCTCTTGTTCCACTCGGTAAGTGCCTCTTGCATTACTTTTATCTAGATTTTAGTTATGAAAAATTTCAAAATTTAAAAATTGAAGAAGGTTTTATTAGAATTGCCAGCAGACTTTTAGAGTGTATTAATTTGTGAGAAATGTAAATTGGATTATTATTGGACTTCCAGCTAGGATTTTCTGCATCATACTTTGGTAGGAACATATTACAGATTGTTTAAGTAAGAGTAGCGTACGAGAAAGCTGTTCTAACTCTTTTGGTTTTTGTTCGGTGAGATTTAATTTCTGGGATTAGTTTGCTCCACATTATTAAGATTCATAAACACGCGTTATGCGCAGTTATTTTAAAGACTTGTACATATGGGTTGTTTTTGTTATTTGTATGATTTGTAAATATGGTTCAGACTCAATATTATGCATTTTTGTTGCTTCTAATAATTGTCAACAGTAGGCATACTCAATTATATACAATTGTTGTGAATTTGTAAGATTTGCAAACAGAGCTCACGCCCAATTATACGCTTCTGTTATCCAAATAAAAATTTATGGCATGTCTATTAGACTTATGCCTTATTGGAGGGAGCAGGTATGAATCTTGGTTACGATTTTATCCCGTTGACAATTATTAACCGATAAGGCGTTCCCCTGCCCACCGGATTTGTCTCACGCTGCCTACAAACGGTTGTTTCTGACCCTTTCATGTAGCCAACAAAAGCAAACGGTAATCTGATTGTTTGTGGGGGAATTTCAATTTGTAATATGGGTATCATATTTGATCAAGGATTAAGTTACCATTCTGAATTTGCTAAAAGAATGCAGCTATTTGAAAAACAATGAATCGAATATTCCTGTTTTCTGTGTGCACTGATTTGGAAGTGATTTGAGAGTTATCCTGAAAGATTCCCAAGTCTGGTGACCGTAGAAATTAGAAATTTGTAATATGGGTATCATCTACTTATCAGTAGAAATTACCGTTTGTTTCAAAATCTGATTCTATGACTAGCGTTTGTTACCACTGAATGATCTTAGCTGAATTCTGATTTCTTTTTTCTTTTCCTTGACTTTTCAGTTTTTTGGGGTTTTCCAGAAATAAAATAATTGCATAACAAATAGGAAATAAATAGCACTTAAGAAATGTAAACATATGCTGCAAATTTTATCATTACTGAATTCTGAAATAGTACATACCCGAACCGACCAACAACTTGATATATTAATTTCAAAGAGATCACTGCCAATATACAATACTATCTTAAACAGGGATCAACACTAGTTACAGGGAGATGTTTTGAGAATGATTCAACCCTAAAGAAATTGCTGCAATGAACCATCCAATGCAAAAGGGAAGCTATGGCATCCAATGATGAAGAAAAGACCACCTCCAACCCCCACGTGAGCTGCTGCAATGAAATGCCTATTGCCAAAAGCTGGCTGCTCAGCTGCAAGTAGCCTACTCCACTCAAATGATAATGCCAAGCCAAATTGACCACCTCCGCTGTCAATTTGAATGCAATGAAATACAATTCCAATCACGAAGACTTGCTAAGGTTTGCATCCCAACAGTCTAGACTTGAGGGTTTCGTCCCAAGCCACAAAATCGCCCTTCCAGAGCAATTTCAATATTCATAAGTTTCAAAATGCCAAAAGATAATGAACAATTAGGTCTTCATCTCCTTATAACTCCTTCCAAGTGCAAATCGAACCCTAAGTGAGAATTACACGTTGCACTTTATAATAAATTAACATTTTCTCAAATAAAGGCATCCAGGCTATAGGAAAAACATTACTTTATTAAAATGTCATAACTCATAGCGCCAAAAAGTCTCCAGATAGTGAAAATAGTTTATAATAATTCAAGACCTTTCCAATGAGCTATAACACAAGGGCACACCTGATCAAACGAAGCCATATTCCCCTTATTACTCCGAAATGGCTATATAAATAGCCTTATTATAAATTATTTGAATGCTAACTTAGGAAATATTTAAATATATTAAAATATTCCCCATTTTGCCTCTGAAAACCCAAACCAACCAAATAAACGTGAAATTGACCATATCACCTATCTATGACTGATATCGGATGAGATGGGTCAACTGGCATTCCTTTCCCTATAATCTAGCGATGCTCCTAGAAACTATGGAACACACCCTATCATCCTAAAACTAAAACCATGGAATGGTCCCGTAGAACCTCACATCTGGAAACTGCCATATCCTCCTTAAATGTAGGGATATCCCCTAAAATTAAGAAACTGCACCCAATTGCTTGTAAAGTCGAGCCCGGTCATTGAATATTCTATACGAGTCTCTATCCACAACTACTAGCCGACGAGACCCCCATGATAGGCTAACTCACATAAGTCTGCTAGTTAGACTAAAGAGGGGACATGACAACCCTCCCTTCTCGGAAATGCTTGCCTACAAGCAACTGCAATGCTGGGTGCTGCAAAATGGATTCACCCTCCCAAGTGGTATCCTCTATGGGTAGACTTCTCGAGCGTACCAAATACTCCCGAATCACCCTGCTTGTCAACCGTCATTCCCTCATGTAAGAACCTCCTCAGGAACCAAAGTCAACTTACCTTCCTCATCCAAGGGAGGTAAGTTGGGTGATGCTATAATATGCTGCCCCAGTGTCTTCGTTAGGCATGATACGTGGAACACATTATGAATCCTACTATCAGGTGGTAACTCAACCTCATAAGAAACCTCTCCAACTCACCTGGGAACTCTGTAAGGTCTGTAAAAATGAGGTTTGAGCTTCTCAGCTCCTCCTTTGAGGGTGCTCTGTCAGTAGGGCTGCAAACGTAGGAAAACTATGTTATTCACCTCAAATACCCTCTCGGTCCTATGCCGATTAGTGTACATCTTCTACTGATTCTATTCATGCTATAAGTTCTCCCTGAGAGAACTCATGATATCCTGGTTCTCCTGTAACCAATCCTATGCCAAAGGAACTCTGTTGTTACAGAAAGCCAAATCAACAAAACATAATGCATCATAGCCATAAAGAGCTCTGAAAGGAGACATATTAATGGACATGTGGTGCGTAGTATTATAACAATACTCGCCCAAATACAACCAACACACCCATGCCTTCTGCTGCCCTGACACATAGTTATGCATATACTCCTCAATCCGCTTATTAACTATCTCTGTCTGCCCATCCGTCTGAGGGTTGTAGTTGGTACTGGGTGTCAACTTTGTGCCCATGAGCTTGAAAAGTTCTTGTTAAAAGAAACTCAAGAATCTGCTATCCCTGTCACTCACTATGGTCTTAGAGAGACCATGGAGTGTTAACACCTCCTTGAAGAATAGCTCAACTACCTGGAATGCTGTGAAATCAACTGCAATCGGAAAGAAGTAGACATATTTAGTCAAACTATCCACCACAATGTAAATACAATCCTTCCCCTGCACTCAACGAAGACCTATAATGAAGTACATAGAGATTCCTGTCCACTTTTGTTTTGGTACAAGCAAGGGTTGCAACAAACCAACCGAGAAAATATGCTTTGTCTTGTTCTGTTGGCAGTTATGCATTCGTGAACATGGCATAAGACATCATCCTTGAGACCCTTCCAAGAGAATCTCTCCTATACCGCTCTATGTCTTACCATAATCGGGGTGCCCTATTGTAGGAGCATCATGGAGAGCATGCAAAATCTGTCCCTTTAACTAGTGTTCAGGAACAAGGTAGACTCTATTTTTGTAGTAGCTGGCATCATCACTCACCTTGTATTTATTATCCTATACCAATCCATCCATGATCTCACAAGTGTGCTGATTTTTGGAATAGTCAACTAAAAGTTGAGCCTTCCAATCTGCTGAAATCTCACTCAATGAACATAGGGCAGCAAGTGAAGGTTTCCTAGAAAGTGCATCAACAATAGTATTCTTCTTCCCATTAATAAGTTCTATGTCAAAATTATAGACTTGAATCTTGCTCACCCACTTTTGTTGACAATCATTGAGCTCTTTTGATCAAGGAAATAGTTCAGACTATTGTGGTCTGTTCTTACCACGAATTTGTTGCCAACAAGATATTGTTTGATTTGACTAATGCATGCATAATAGCCAACATTTCCTTATCATAAGTAGAATACAACCTCTCATTATCACACAGCTTCCTACTCTTGTAGGCAATGGGATGCTTGTTTTGCATCAAAACAACGCCTATATCCTTACCTAAAGCATCACACTCAAGTACAAAAGGCTGCGAAAAATCAAGGAGTGCTAAAATCGAACATGTGCTCATAACCACCTTGAGTCTGTCAAAGAACCCCTGTGCCTGCTCTATCAATTTAAAGGCTCCCTTCTTTGTGAGATCTGTCAAGGGTGCTGCTAACTGAGGGAATCCCCTCATGAACCTCTCATAATATGCACATAAACCAAGGAATCCACGTAACTCAATAATGTTCCTGGGATAGAGCTAATCCCGTATTGCTTGGATTTTCTCCTCATGCACCTTCACTACATCAGTAATGATCACATGGCCCAAATATAAAATCTTACTGAGTCCAAACTCACATTTGGATAGCTTAGCAAATAGAGACTAACTCTCCATGATGCTAAGTACCTCCTCTAGGTGTTTAAGATGATCCTCCCTAGTACAACTATAGGTCAAGATATCATCGAAAAACACTAGAACTGATTTCCTCAATTACTTGTTGAAGATATGGTTCATACATGACTGGAAAGTGGCTGGTGCATTTGTGAGACCAAAAGGCATCACCAAGAACTCATAATGCCCATAGTGACAACAAATGCAGTCTTATGTGCGTTCTCATCCTGCATACGTATCTGATGATAGTCTGAACGAAGATTAGTCTTAAAGAAGTAGATAGCTCCATGAAACTCATCCAACAACTCATCAATGTGTGGAATGGGATATTTATTTTTGATCGTCTTCTTGTTCAAGGCTCTATAATCTATACACATCCATAGAGTCCCATCCTTCTTCTTAACTAGTACAACAAAAGAGGAAAAAGGTCTAGAGCTAGGACGAATGAACTCTATGTTAACAACTCATGAATGGTCTTCCCAATCTCATCCTTGTATGCTCTAGGATGACGATATGGAGTGGTGATTACTGACTTAGCTCCATCCTCCATCTCTTTGCAATGCTCAAATCCTCTATCAAGAGGTACACCTAGGCATATATCACCAAACACCCAACCATGCCGATCCATCACTGACTATATATCAACATGAAATGCCTTGCCATCTTGAGTTTTAGCTGTCTTGGACTTCACATAACAATGTGTAGCCCAAATCACATCATGTATAATGATAGTCTCCATCCTGTGAGAAGACACCTCCCTAAGTCCACCATCTAGTGCTGCCCTCAAGATAGTCTTCTTCTCTCTAGAAAGGAACTCTAACTACATACGGTGGTGGTCAATAATGTACCGTCCAATACCCTGTAACCATTGCATGCCCCAAACCACATCATAATCCTTTGGTGGGAGTACATAGAAATCATCTGTCAAGGTATATTCCCCCATCTGAGTGCTAAGCTGAGGAATCCTCCTAGTACAACCCAGTACTACGCCATTTGCAACCTTCATCCCAAAACCAACAAACACCTCATATTGCAAGCCACGCCTATCCACTAATTTCTGATCAATAAAATTGTGCGTGGTGCCTGTGTCTACCAAGCTCATAACTCGTTGGCCTTGAAGTGTTCCTTTCAAACAACATGCGTAAAATCTAGGATAATTGGATAGAGTAGCCATAGTCACCTTAACTGATGCCAAGGGCTTAGAAGTGTCTAACTCCAATTGCAGATGCTCCTGGCGCCTGTGTCTATCAAGCTCATAACTTGTTGGTCTTGAAGTGTTCCTTTCAAACGACATGCGTGAAATCTAGGATAATTGGATAGAGTAGCCATAGTCACCTTAACTGACGCCAAGGGCTTAGAAGTGTCTAACTCCAATTGCGGATGCTCCTGCTCAATCTCCTCTAGATTATCCTCAGTAGCAGTGTCAGGAACTCCTCATCTCCCATCTCGGATGTCACCTCAATCAAATGAACTTTTCCTTTACCAAGGCAACGGTGTCCAGGCTCCCATGGCTCCTTACAGGAGAAGCACAACTTCCTCCTCAAATCATTCCCCGTCTCCTGGTCCATCTTGGGAGGTCTAGCTGATGGTCCACCTCTATTCTATGAGGAATTGGCCTTCTGTGGAGGCCGTCAGTCTCTAAATGGCTTCTTATCTATCTGATAAGTAGGGGTGGTGTCTAATCTCAATGTCACATCAATGGCATCCTTGAGAGTGGACGACTTGAAAGCACATATCAATCCCATAAGCCTATCCTACAGTCCCTCAATAAATAACATTGCACTTTGCCTCTAAGGCATATCAGGTACCATAACTGCAATATGCTAGAATTCATTAACATATGCCTCTACATGTTCAGTCTGTCTAAGATGCACCAACTCCCTATAGTAGAGTTCTATGTCCTTACGGTCAAACCAGGTAATGAGATGCTTAGTGAACTCTGCATAGGAGTGAACCATGGCGCGATCTTGGGTGACCAATTCATGGTGCCACTAGTCATAGGCAACCTCGTCTAAATGTAAGACCGCAAACTAAATAGCATCACACTCAGGCATGGGCCTCAAAGATAAATAAATATCCAACTTGTGCACCCAAGCTCGTGCACTTGTACCACTAGTACCATTATATGTAGCCAATGTGATCTTCCCAGTAGCTCTACTAAGGTCATTGTTCTGCTGTGGCCTATAGCCCTTGTCCCCTCTGAACTGGGCAACATCTCTCCGCTGTGCACAATACTGGGGAAGAGTTAAATGTAATATCCCCATCATAAAATAGATTATTAATCAAATCTTTGTTAATGGGGCCGATTGATGTAAAACATCTCAGACCTATTTTAGTATTGTTTCTGTAAGTGTAGCCGTTGGTTATCTTTATACACCCTCAAAAAGGTTTCCTGACAGGTATTTAAGCACAGCTTGTAGGTAATCGTAGGCATGCAATTTGGATTATTTCTTTGTACTGCGAATTCCTGTTGGGATTCTCTGTTGTTCGCCATTTCGGAAGTGAAAGATCTTCCCTACTTGGCTTTCCGGTTTCGGTGGCATTCAACCCTCACCCTATTTCGTTTTGGATTACTTGCTCGGATTTGGCAAATTCGCGCACCATCTTTGTTATAGATTCATTTATATATTTATATATCTCTGGGTTCCATTGCTGTGGCATTAATTATTTGGCAAATACATGTTCTTGAATCTTGTTCGTAACTCATTCTGCATTCACCGTGTGGCTTCTACATACCCATGGCGTAACAGAACATACCGTACGACCTCCCAGAAGCAACCGCATGGCCTCCAAGAAGCAATCGTACGACCTCCAAGAAGCAATCCATATGGCCTCCAAGAAATAACTGTACAACTACTAGTAGCTATTATACGACTTCCCTAAGCTATCGTATGACTCTTAAAACAGTCCGTACATCTCCATTCATTTCATTTGGATTGAACCGTACAACCATTGTAACCTAGTGCATACTAGTTTTTTCTAAGTTATTCTGGCATACATCTGGAACAAAACATTTCAGTGGTATTAGAGCTTCGATCCTACCAGCCTGTGAACAGTGAATGAGAGTTTATAGCCAGAGGAGAAGAATCCATTCTATTGATAGAATGGCTGTTGAACCAGAATCCACCGTTGCTGAACTCGTAGCACTATTGAGAGAACTTGCAAAGAATCAGGCACAGATCAATGATACTCATCGACTCATGGAAGAGACTCTCAAGAAGCTAGCAGACAACACAATATCCGGTGAACAAAATGGTCATAGCGTAAACTCAGTGTCAGGTAAAGAAAACCCTCATCCAGCACGCTCTTGACCTTCCATGTCGGCTTTTCCCCCACGGACGGAGTCACCACTTGGAGGGAAGCAGCCGACCTTTGAAGAAATGCAAGAACAACTGAGAGAAGATTGGAAGAATGCGAATTTGGAGGGATATATCCTACAAAGATTATGCAGATCTAAGAATGAGATATTCGAGAGGCAAAAACAAAGGATATTTTAATGATGATCTCAAGAGGAAGTTGAATAAAGTAAATCTGTCACCATTTGACAGATTTGGATCCATATCTACGCAAGCGTGGGTAATGAAGCCAGATATTTACTTCCAACTTAATCCCATGCCAAAAGAAGAAGCAATTAAATTTGTGGCCTTACACTTTGAGGTAGTTGTGCATGAATGGTGGTATCGTGACACCATCACATCGAGGCATGATCAAATAAATACCTATGCGGAATTCCTAGAGAGATTGATAGATCGATTTGACGGTAAAGATCTGAAACTCAATTTCACAAATTTGGCACAACTAAGGCAAACTAGATTGGTTGATTAGTACATTGCGGAATTTCATAAACTCTTTGTTTGGGTCACAAACATTTCTGAAAGAAGACGGATAGTGCTCTTCATGGATGGACTTACAGAATCACCGAAGGGTTGGGTAAAGGGGTTCAATCCTGCCACCCTGTTAGAGGCCATTAAGAAGGCAAGGAGTATGGCATCATCAACAACGTCATCCTCATGAAGTTACATTCCAAACTGCCGGTGTTTCTGAGGGACAAAGATAACAAACCTCCATCGAGAAAGTCGTGGTTGGACGAAGCCACCAGATAGGAGCTCCAAAGGAAGAAACTATGTTTCAACTACAAAGGACCATGGGAACCTGGGCACAGATGCCTCAAGAAAGGAAAAACCCACTACATTGAGGTCGTGTTCGATGATGAGGACGAGTAGGAAGATATACCCTCCGAAGACAACCAACCCCACGAGAACACCAAAATGGTTAGTTTGAACCGTATGGAAAGAATTGCAGCATTGGTTTGGTGCAGAGGAACTATTGCCCTAGCCGATAGCCCAAGGTGCACAATTTTTCATGTACGGGGAGCCTTTCAAGGACAAGGGGTTATGGTGATGCTTGATAGCGTAGCCACTCTAAACTTCATAAACTCATCTCTAGTAAAGTGAAGAGGTCTACCTACGAAGATGCACAACAGATATCAGGTCAAGGTTGCTGGAGGGACTCTTCTGCCTTGCACACACCTGTTCCTCAACTAAGTATCACAATGGTGAATCACACAGTGATCGAGGATTTCTTCGTAGTGGACTTTGATGATATTGAGGTTATTCTGGGCATATAGTGGATGGAGACACTTGATGAATACACTTAGAGCTTCAAACGAATGAACTTCACTTTTGTTGTTGATGGAAAGAAAGTTGTTCTCCGCGGAATGGAAAATGAGGGTCCAAAGGAAGTTTCTACACATTGGATGGAGGCGATTTTTCGGCATGATGACGTTGCTTGGGCTGCACATTGTTTTGTCCCGATATAACTTGTTAAAGGGCAACAGACACCTCCCCAGGATGATGATCTCTTGAATATTTTGAGTGAGCATGATAAAGTTTTAATAGACATTCCTCCTAGCATATTGCGTCATCGAGGGTTTGAACATACTATCGAGTTGGAAGTAGGAGCCAAGCCGGTCATAACCACACCCTATGCCATCCCAAGAAATTCAAAGACGAGATCGAAAAGACGATTCAGAAACTATTGGAGAAAGGATGGATCCATCCCAGTTCTAGCCCCTTCGCGTCATCAGTGGTATTGGTCAAAAAGGACGGGATGATGCATGTGTGTGGAGTACCGTGTGTTGAACAAAAATAAATAAAGAATAGATATCCCATTCCAAAAATAGATGAGTTGCTGGATGAATTACATGGCGCAATCTATTTTTCAAAAATAGATCTCTATTTCGGATACCAACAGATCCTCATGAGGGAGGAAGATGTGGAAATGACGGCCTTTCGGTGTCACTACGGGCATTATGAGTTCTTGATCATGCCGTTCAAATTAACGAATGCACCTGCTACATTCCAATCATGCATAAATCGCATCTTCAGCAAGCAATTGTGTAAGTACTTACTGGTATTTTTAGATGATATTCTTATTTATAGCAGGACATGGGAAGAGCACCTGAAGAATTAGGATGAAGTCTTAAGGATTATGAAGGATCAGTCTTTGTTTGCCAAGCAATCCAAATGTGAATTCGGTATGACAAAAATATTGTACCTGGGGCATTTTGTCAATAAATATGGAGTTCAAGTTCATGAGGAGAAGATTTAGGCTATCCTTGATTGGCATCCCCCAAAATCATTTACGGAGTTGCGAGGATTTTTCGGACTATGCAGTTATTACAAGAGGTTTGTGAAAGGGTTCTCTTAGCTCAACGCACCATTAACAAATTTGACAAGAAAGGGGTCCTTCCAATGAATGGAAAGGCACAACTCACTTTTGATAAGCTGAAGGAAGTAATGAGCACTTGTCTCGTGCTTGCTTTACCTGATTTCACTCGACCGTTCGTTATGGAGTGCGACGCATCTGGAGAAGGCATTAGCGTGGTACTGATGCAAGATACACACCCCATAGCCTATGAGAGCAGGAAGCTTACGCAAATAGAACGCTTATATTCCATCTATGATAGAGATGTTGGTCATCATACATGCACTAAGTTTTGACAGTATCTGATGGGTGCCAAGTTTATCATTCGTACGGATCACAATAGTTTGAGATATTTTTTGGAGCAACGAGACTTGAACGAAAGGCAACAAAAATAGGTAAGGTTCAAGCTTTTGATTTTGACATTGACTATGTGAAAGGAAAAAACAATGTTGTTGCAGATGCTTTGTCCAAAAAACTTGCCCTCTGCTTACTGACCCAAATTTCAGTTGACTGGAAAGCGCATTTATTGGTAGAATACTCCAAAAACACATTTGCCTATGAGCTGATGGATGGCAACACCCAGGATGATCAGTACAAAGTGGTGGATGACATCATTTATTATAAGAATCAGATATATTTAGTGTCGCAATCCAAATTGAAGCAAAAAATCTTGAAGGAGGTACACAACTCACCCTTGCTTGAACACTCGAGCTTCCTCAAAACTTACAGACGTCTTAGGGAGAGGTTTTCATGGAAGGGTCTTAAAGGAGACATATTGTAGTATATAAGAGAGTATGCGGTCTACTAGTAGAACAAATCCGAACATACTCTACCTGTTGGGTTACTGCAACCTCTGCCAATTCCAGAACAGAAGTGGGAAAGTATCTCGATGGATTTCATAACTGGACTCCCCAAGGTGAATGGAAAGGATTATGTCTTTGTAGTGGTTGATAGATTGACAAAGTATGCACATTTCTTCGCCATCCCCTCAGATTTTCAAGTCGCACAAGTTGTCGATTTGTTTTTTAGAGAAGTCTTTTGTTTGTATAGGTTACCTCGAAACATTGTCAGTGATCGGGATGGGCGATTTAAAGTATCTTCTGGACAAAATTGTTTTAGTTGGCAAGTACAGAATTGTCACCAAGTACTAGTTACCACCCTCAGATAGATGGACAAATGGAGATTGTGAACAAGTGTTCCGAAGGTTACCTTCGGAACTACATTTCAGCACAACAACGGGCGTGGATCAAATGGATACACCTAAGGGAATATTGTTACGATACCACGTACCACATGTCCATCGGGATGACATCATCCAAAGCTCTATATGGGTATAAACCTCTTTCTTTCATCAACACAAATCTGGGAGATAGTCGCGCACCAAGAGGGAGGGATTGGCTTCAGGAGGGACAAGACATCCTAAGAGACCTAAAGGAAAACTTGCAACGGGCACAAAACCAACAAAAGATGTATGCCGACAGACACTGAATAGAGAGGAGTTTCGAAATAGGAGACTTGGTCTACCTTAGGCTCTAGCCATACTGACAATCCCCATTGAAAGAAAAGGGAAAAGAAAAAACTGAAGCCACGATTTTATGGCCCTTATCATGTAGTTTGCCACATTAGTGAAGTTGCTTACGAGCTAGAACTTTCGGAAGGGAGCTGTATTCATAACGTTTTCAATGTTTCCTGCTTGAAGAAAGCCGTGGGACAGAATGTCACGGTAGCTATAGACTTTCTGCCGCTCAATGAAGAAGGAAAGCTCATATTGGAACCAGTCAAGATTATTGAAGTATGTGAGAAGACCCTACAGAACCAAACGGTGTAGGAATATTTGGTACGTTGGAAACACTTTGCCGCTGGACAATGCAACCGAGGAAGGCGAGCACATTCTACAACATCCGTATTTGTGTTTGCTTGAGGACAAGGAAAATTTGGGATAGGAGGACTGTAATATCCCTGTCATAAAATAGATTATTAATCAAATCTTTGTTAATGGGGCCAATTGATGTAAAATATCTTAGACCCATTTTAGTTTTGTTTCCATAAGGAAGTGTAGCTATCGGCTATTTTTTTACACCCTCAGAAAGTTTTCCCAACGAGTATTTAAGCACGGCTTGTAGTTATTTGTAGGTATGCAATTTGGATTATTTCTTTGTATTGCGAATTTCCATTGGAATTCTCTATTGTTCGCCATCTGGAAGTGAAAGATCTTCCCTACTTGGCTTTCTGATTTCGGTGGGATTCAACCCTCACCCTATTCTGTTCTATCTGGCAAATCTGCGCACCATCTTTGTTATAGATTCATTTATATATATTTATATATATCTTTGGGTTCCATTGCTTTGACATTAATTGTTTGGCAAATGCATGTTTAGGCATCTTGTTTGTAACTCATTCTGCATTCATTGTGTGGCTCCTGCATACAAAACATACCGTGTGGCCTCCCAAAAGCAACTGTACAACCTCCAAGAAACAACCATACGACTACTAGCAGCTATTGTATGACTTCCCTAAGCTATCGTACAACCCTCAAAATAGTTCATACATCTCCGTTCATTTCATTCGGATTGAACCGTACGGCCATTGTAACCTAGTGCATACTAGTTTTTTCTAAGTTATTCTAGTGTACACTTGAAATGAAACATTTAAGAAAAGTGTCCCTAACTTTCGGAGCTAGGGCTCTCCACTCATCCGTGGCTGCCATAATTGAATCCTGGAATCCCACCTCGGGTGGCTCTACCTGTGCTGGCTACTCAACTGGTACAAATTGCAGAAGTAGGGGTCTATCCCTAATTGGTGTACGAAGGCGTGCCTATCTATTGGAATGAAGGGAGCTCCCAACTGATGTGTGGGATCTATGACTGCTAACTTCCTGCTACTGAAATTGATCTACTCTACTGCTGTCTCTCATGCCTGCCTCCATGTCTATCTAACTCCATCTGTTCCAAGGTACCTTGTAACCTTTCCAAGGTCTGAGCTATTCCGGGCTGTATAGTGATGAGAGTTCACATCATCTCCCTCTCTTCCTCCTCCATTTGATTTTGTTTGGCACCTCTCTGTACATTTGCCATAATAGTTTCTCGTTCAATTCCAAACAATTTTTAAAGTGAAATTCATTTCACTTGAAACATGTGCAATATAACAATATTTATATAAAAAACTAAATCCTAAAACAACCCTAATAGAGTCCATTCATTGTTTTTACCTCTCATTTTGTTTGTTGTTTTTCTCTCCATTTTGACTTATTTTCGAAGAGGATTGTTCGTGGGGTGCCAACTAGCTTCCACAAAGGAGATCCGAGCATCTAAGATAAACATTTTGATGTAGAGTGCAACAATGAAAATTAGATTCAAGTCAACAACCACAAATTCTACAAAGGTAACCAAAAGGAAAGATGAACTCCCCAAGAGTCCCCTGACCAATGACACAACCTTCTAGTGGCAAAATGCTAAGGGAATTTGTGTGACAAGATTCATCAAATGCTCTCTTGGACCAAACATGTCCTTATTCCTCCTTTAAACAACAAAGTGGGTTGAAATGATTTTCCCAAGGATGAAAGTGGACAAAAAGGTCATAAACAAAGTGAACTTGCCCACAGAACAATCCCCCAAAATCGATTGTTTGGTTTGCTCAAATTGGCCTAGTTAGGAGACCTAATTGAATTAGGTCGACCTCTTTGGTTTTCTAGGCTTAACTTTGAAAACTAAAGAACAACCTTCCAAACAAATGGTCATTCCAAACATCCTTTTTAGAGTTCTTCAAGATTACAAAGTTTCAATTTCCAGATTGACAATCTGATGTGGAAACCCCAAGCTGGTCTTGATAGGGCTATTAGGGCTAATTGAGAGGGTGTGAACTACAACCACCCTTGAATGGATTGACAAAAGCTTGTTATCAGTTTCAAGTTTCAACAATGTCTGCACACTCTAGAGACTCCAAAACATCAATTGTAGGGCTTGGTCCTCTTCCCAATGTTGGTTTCAAGGCAGATTTCTATCTGTTATAAGCCGATCACATAGGGATCCTCGACTAGGGTTTGGCATAAAAAATAGTAGAACTGCTTTTCCCTCTCCAAGCTTTTGGGATCTTATAATACCTGGTCCTAACTTGAATTCCTCAAAGGGTCGTTTGAAGTTCAGTGGATAGAAATAAAATTAGAACCATTTTTGTTACAAACCTTTGCCAAATTGAGGGTTTTAGACCTGTGAGCACCAAAACACCAATATCTCCTAAAAACTCATCAAAATCAGATTAAATCTACTCAAGAACATTCCTAACACATTTCTCCTTAGAATCCAATGGTTGATTAGATCAGATCAATCCACAAATGCAAATGGCAAAGCCAAAACCACAAGAATTGTAGGAAAAACAGTTTGATCTTATTGAATTTGAATGCTTTAAGTACATACTCCAATCAATCTGATTGCTTCTCGATTGGAAATGGTTTAAATAGACTAAATACAACTTCCCCAACCAAAATTTGAATGAATTGACCCTTATAAGGAGTAAGTGGTAAAGATGTGTCTATTAAGGAACACAACGATGAGAAATAATATGAAATAATCGGTGATAGAAAACATCGTTATTAAATTTGGCAGATGAGGACTCATACCCATACCAAATCAATAATAACAATGATCCTGCCTTTAGTGAAAAGTCCCCCAGATGCTTCCAAAGATTATAGTAACAATACTATACAGAAACAATAAATTGTAAATGAATGATGAAGCCAATTATTTCCCAGTCAATAGTTAGGTAGGAATAAGACGATGGATAATAATACCGAACTTCACAAAAAGAAATCAATGTGATTAGTGTGGATGCCAAGTTGGTATGATGGACATAGTAAGTGTTATGATCTTGTGCTTAATTTGCATTGGAGGATTATGAAGGCAATAAAGTCCCATAGTAAGTCAAACCAATCTTACATGATTGAGGATGCGAATTTAAAAAAATGGACTATTTTGATGATCATTAAGCATCACTAAAGACTGCCATTATAACAAACACCATTAATAGGTAAGTCAATAACAAGGATTGATTAGAAAATGGACATAATGGAGGACTGATTGGGTTGGCATGAAGAAAACTATTTGGAAGAGTCATCTCTCGTCATTCATGAAGAGGTGTAACCTTTATGATTATAAGATATAAGAAAATAATCATCACCACCCAATTAATCATTGACTTGGAAATTCTATTTCTTATCTAGCCATTCTTGGATTTGTTCATTTGAGAAGTCATACCTTGTATAGAACCAATTCCAACAAATTAAGATTTTTGTAAATATATTTTGGCATTTAGGGATATCAATATGAAGGTATTGCTAAAGAAGTAATTTGTTTTAAGGATACTAATAATCGCTATTACCCAAGGCTTAGAGGAGTTAGAGGGAGTAAAGTCTTGCCAAGTCGGCATCCCCTCATATTAATATCATTTTTACATTCAAGGAAATGATGTGCAAGTTGGGAGCTGCGAGCTCTTTGCAATATCAAATCCATCACTTGAACATTAAACAAAAAAATGGATCATGCTTTCCCTGCATGAGATTAAGTTTGTGTTGAGAGAAAGATACTTGCGGTGAACGTGTAAAGAGGATCTTTTGTGTCAATTGGACAAGAATGAAATCAACACAGATTAGATGGGAACTATGTGATCCGGTTGAATAATGTTTGCTAATAGGGATGGCAATGATCATGTCCATGCATACATACACTGGATCACAGACGGATTACGAGCTCACTCCTAAAGCAAATTGGAAGAAATGCCCCGACTCTATAAAATGGAATGAATGAGAATTTTACATTGTCGGGGGGAATAATAATCAATGTTCTGTTCCCACTTGAACCATCTTTACAGGGGAGATGTTCCATTCTCAAATAATCTAAGAAGGCAAATTTTGATTTAATGTCTATAGACCTCCATGTGCAGATAAGTATTTCTCATACTTTAGTGTTACATTTATCTACCCATTATAGTCTCTCTTATTTTTATTTCTATACATACTATAAAGAGCTATTTGCCTTGATCCTTTTCTTTTATGTCTGGGGATGTTCTTGCAGGAAAAGAAGGTTGGTACTTTATACATGCTACCAAATATTGTGCAGATTCAATCTTATGGCAATAGTTCCAAAGAAGCTGTGATCTGGAATTCATTAATCATATGATGACCAGGTTGGATAAAGTGAGGCTCTTGAAGCGAATATCTTTGATGGTTGAGATTATGAGTATCCTTCTATATAAAGAGGGTCTGACATTCCATCAGAAGCAACCTTGGATAGAAAACGTCAACAAATTAAGAGGGAGAAGTTCGAGGTGAAATTCCTTTTAACGCATTCTTCTCTATGAGAGAGAAGTTTGAGTTGAAAACCCTTGTTCCACCCTCTAGGAGCAGCTATGGTGGATCCATTGCTAACTTGGTTCGTAGTGGATATCATGTGAGTTATTACATAATTCTGTTGGAAAACATCATGAGAGATGTCGATCTTTCATTGATGTTTTTGTTGTGAGGTCGCTATTGTAAGTTGACG
The DNA here is from genome assembly GCA_028749045.1 of Cupressus sempervirens. Taxonomy (NCBI): domain Eukaryota; kingdom Viridiplantae; phylum Streptophyta; class Pinopsida; order Cupressales; family Cupressaceae; genus Cupressus; species Cupressus sempervirens. The sequence goes on from CM053787.1 coordinate 318,467,836, forward strand.
ACCTTAACAACGGCTTGACTAGTTATCATGATGGAGACTACATTAAGTTGCTATCCAGGAGATCATGATACTTGTCATGATAGACTGCATTAAGTTGTTGTCCTTGAGATCATGACTTCTTGATTACTTTTCATGATGGACTACATTAAGTTTATGTCCTTGAGATCATGGTTGTTATTTGATAGACTACATTTGTTTGATGTCCCGAAGTGTGCCAGAGATCAGATAACACATATCCTTCTAGGGTATAACATATTCTTTTGGTAGGCATCATGAACTTGACGCTAGTGCACACACCACAAGAATATGAGATTGATAAATATCATATGGTTGATATTCCTTGTTGAATCATACTTCATATGACATCGAAAGATAACATCTTTTTTTATGGATATATGTTGATATTCTTAAATATGTCATTCCAAGAATATCACATTGAGATGATATGTCTATATGCTTGAGAGCATAATGTGTTCTATAACAATCCTCCCTAGCTAAGAGAGAGTGCTAATGTTGTAGCTTTAGTTGGATTGAGTTGACCTAGAGATAATCCTTTGTGTTAATTGATTAATCATCAATTAGACAAACTTTCATATCTATATATAATATATATATTATATATAAATATATTAATATTATTATTAATATTGTCTAATTGGTTATTAACTTATAAATTACCATAGAGACATGTCTCCTCTACTCATATTTATATACATTCAAATCTGCACTTGGAACACACATAAATAATCAGGAGTATTATTATATTTGCAGAGATCCTTTCCCTTAACAACTTTCATTTGTGATGGGAAAAATCACAAATTTTCTCTTATTGCTTAATCCAAAATTTTAAATCTTTATTTGATTGATGCACAAAATTGTTTTTAATTGCTTATTTTACGAGTCACATTAATGATGGGATATTGCCCATCAAAGTCAGAAGGTGTATGTTGATATCTTGAAGTGGGGACACAATAGTGTAATGGATTGCAACATGCAATAGCTTTCGTTGGCGAGTTTCCTATTTCGTTAGCTTCTTTTGTTTCAACCCAAGTTTCATTTGGTTTCTTGACCATTAGGGGCCACCTACTCTTCTCAATTTGAAGACAACATGTGTGTTCAGTTTGGGTTTCATTGTCCCCTAGAGGCAAGCAACATGATTTCATAAATTGGGGAGGTCATCCAAAGGTGGACTATAGTAGGGTCTCAGAGCGTTCATGGTGTACTTCAGATCCACATCTTGTGAATCATTGACACACAAGTTTCAGTTTATTAGTTGCACGATGGTCAACTCTGAGGTCCGGAGTTGAATTCAGTAGGTCTATTACAATATGTAACATGCTAAACCTGATTACTAGAAACAAGCATTGAACAATTCATAAGAAACAAAAATTTTCCTCAACCAATATTAATTGAAAGTATTTTTTTCCTTTTCACATGAACATGATAACTTCTAAAGCTCGTTTTGCCAACTTCAATATAAAGGATAATACAAGATTTCAATAATTAGCTTCAAATGACAATGAAATAACTAACAAACTAATTAGTATTTAACTCAAAAGGAAAGTAACTTAATAACTAAATTATCTATTAATACATGAAATCAAAGAACCTGTAAAAGTGGAAGTGTCTATCCTTGTTCCTTCTTTTGAGGGAGAGCATCATTAGAGGCTTTACCCATCCACTGACCTTTCAGTCTCAACCTTTTGGTCTTCTGTAGAATTTCTTTTCAGAAGTGATTGTGCCCCACACAAGAGGTGCAAAAAATGGGAGCTAATCTTATTTGTGATTTGAGTCTTGGTGCCTAGAACCCACAACCATGCTTATGAGAATGACCTTAATTAGATGTGTATTATTGGTTCATGTCATTGATAGTTAGTATATTATTGCAAACCACCAACTTGGCCAAGGCTTACATTTGTAAGCACTATAGTTCATGTTGTCAGTATCACCATCATACTTATATAATGAGTTCGTGAGACTCTTCTGGTCTTCATTGAGCTTATATGGACATATAGTCCACATGGGATACATGGTGTCTCACTGATACATAGGAAGAAGAGGATGAAGCAATATTAGAAAGTGACAAGGGATCAAATGAGGAATCACAAGATTCTCAATCAGTCATTGCTTGTCATGCACTTTTTGGTTTTACCACCCCACAAACACTCAATTAGTGAATTTCTTAAATGAGAGAAACATTGTTGATAGACTTAGGTAGCACTCATAACTTCATTAACAAAAAGTTGGTTACATGCCTCAATTGCTTTATATATCTTTCTAGTTTTGTTTGTAGATGATCATATGGTTGTTTTTGAAAACAACACAACATTAAATTATTCATTGGAGATTATCACCTTGATTGCCCAACGTATGCTATCTCCATGGGTGCAATAGGTATTGTTTAGGGAGTACAATGACTTACTAATCTGGGAACAATTGAGATGAACATTCAAGAATTGTTCATGAGATTTCAATCAGAAGGAAAGATAGTAGAGCCGAGAGGGCTGCATGCAAAATCTCTACAAATGGGATGTCCCCTTTCTTGAGTAGGATTCAATAATAAATAATAATTAAATGATAATAATTAAAGAATAAAAATTAATAAATTATAATGGAATTTGTTATTAAATTTATATATTAATGTGAAAACTATTTAATATACTATATTCTTAATATAATAAACGAATTAATACTTATTGATATATAATATTTATAAAACAATAATAAGCAAAGAATTATAAATAGTAGTTGAGATATAAATAAATGGATAATAATATTAAAAACCAAATTGTAGTAATTAATAAATTATAAAATGCTATAGTCTAATTAAACATATACTATGAAATAGGAAACTTTGACTTCAGGAGGAGAACTCCTAGCGCAACAGCAAGGAACATTGAGTATTGTTGACAATGATCTTCAAACTGTTGCAAATTACATTAACTGAATCATTGCTTAGTTACTATCGTGAATGATAGGGATTAACCTATGAGATGTTGTGAAATCAGTTGCCAGACATTGAGTATTTATATATTATCACAGTTACATACTACACGTCCATATCACAATGAACACCTCTTTTATACACGCTAATAACATATTGGATGCACAAACTGCAATCACACCATTAGTAGGTGTCCTAAGGGCTCCAATTTAACAGAGGCTGATGTAATGATGGCCATAAGAGATAAACCATTTACATAACAATGTCTAATATGGTGTCAACCAAGACTTGGAGAATCAATAGTCATTAGGAAGTTGTTTTGACATATTATCAATGACTTGGATGAAGCCAATAAGAAACAACGATTGATGTCAAAAACGATTGAGGATAACAAATCGTCACCGTGGATGAAAGGATGTGATTAACCAATCTTTTATGAAACAGTACAAATGATAAATGTTGTTGTTTGGGACAGGCATGGATCTTTGTCTTGCCACATGACCCTTCATTTCATTATAGTATACAAGCCACACCCAAAACATTTGAGGGAAAAAACAGAAATTACATGTCTTCAGTCAGCGAAGGGAAGTCTACGAACTCAGTCTAAAGTCTAAAATTTCTGATTTGGTATGGCCGCATAGCAATTGGGATAATTAACAAGTTGTGTTAAACACATACAACATATTACACGGGAAGATTGCTATAACCTTAATCGATTGTTTTCTTATCATAAATACATCTTGATTGGGTCACACAATTGAGCATATCGCCCTGTGCCAGTCTGATTGCATATACTTAAGGATAGTAATCAGGAAGAATATTCACATCTTAGTCGACTTCTAAGGACAAATCGAACATAGCAAATTACACCACTGCTGCAAAGCAATGAACAGAAGACTTTGGCCAAATTCATATCGCTGTATCTGTAACAGCTGAATAGAAAATTGCTGATCAGAGTTAGCAAGTCCTGCATAGCCCGCTTAATTCCTATCTGAGATAGCAAAGATTTCCCTATCTTAATGTGGATCTGAATATTGTAGATACCTGTTGCATTGCATCATTCTTAATATATATATATAGTGACTAAAGTTATCAAAAGTTATTCATGGACAAGTGAAATATTATCAAGACCCCCATAATATAAGTAGTATCGATTGGACAATCACACATTTTTATATTAAGAGGCATCAATATTATTGCTTTAAGTATTATAAAGGATTCTTTGGAAACAAATTTAAGTGCAATTGATTGATTGTGAATCATTAGTCCCTAATTCTTAAGAATTTAACATTGGGGGGATATTCCAGTGGTATCAGAACATAATTCCTCCATCCTATTAAGATAGTTCATGCAAATTATCAACACACCAAAGGAGGAAAAGCCATGGCAGAACAACCAGTGCAGGAGATAAGGATCTTCATGGAACAAACCAATGAAATGTTTGAAAGAACCAACCAATTGATACTCCAGGCCATCCAAAGCATGAACAACAGCAAACTTAATGAAAGACCCCATCCCAATTCAGGGAGAGATACTCACTCAATCATTTTGAAAGTGAATGCTCAACCCAAAGCTCCATACTTAGGCCCACCATTTTTCCTTTCCTTCCAAGAAAAGAACCCATAAGAGAAGAGGAGGAATCAACTATAAATAGTGTAGAACTTGTCTAGATGTATGCAAGGCTAGAACCGGAAGTCCAAAGACTTATCCCCTTTAAGGAATATTATGAGACCAATACCACGACAAACAGAAAGAGAAGGAAAAATCATGTCAACAAAGACCTAAAGCAAGAATAAGTAAAATGTTCCTAATGTGTTTTAATAGATCAAGAAAGAATGCTGCTCAATCATGGGTTCAAAAGCTTGATACATACCTATCCTTCAGCCCCATGACTAAAGAGAATGCCATCAAGTTTTCCATACTTCATTTAACAGGGATAACCATAACTGGTGGCACCACAACATCATTATGCAGGGCCATAAAAATATCACCACCTATAATGAATTTACTCAAAAAATCATTAGCAGGTTCAACCAAAGACACCCCGACTGTTACTTCCAAGAGCTAACTCATCTTAAACAATCCAGACTATGGATGAATTTGCCTATCAATTCCAAAGTTAATCCAATATGGGTCCAGATTTATCCTAAAGAAGACTCGTATATTTTTATTGAGGGTTTTAAAGACTCCATCAAAACTATAGTAAATCCCCGGGAACCTCAAACCATAGAAGAAGCAATACAAAAGGCCAAGCAGGTTGAATCAAATTCTTTGAGAATTTTCTTACTAAGGCACACTGTGAGTATGAAGGGCTAGGAAAATCCAATGCCAAAGTAAGGAAGCCCTCAAGGAAAAAGAAGACATAATGAAGAGAGGCATATGCTTCAGATGCAAAGAACCATGGGCATTAGGACATAAGTGTGGAAAAAAGAAATCAAGTCCATAGAATAAAAGCAACACTAGACAAGGAAATAGGAGTGCCGCATAAGAATAGAAAACATGATAAAGTGGATCTCATCCAATCATTGAATGAAGGGGAAAATCTTGAATGGAGTTTGGAGGAAATTAGGCCCTAGCTGTGACAATAGCACACAAAATTGGGAATTAAATCGGCACATAAGTTTGGACAAGAAAAATAATAAAGAGGAATTAGAAATCAGAAACTCATTCGTTTCCAAATTAATTGAGAAATTACTATCAAGTTTTATATCAAAACCAGTAGGCAAGACTTAATGATCAAGGCTAAAAACAAATAAAGAGTTGAATATCAGATTGGGGAATGAGAATTTGTAACAAAAAAAGCAAGAGCAAAAAATATTAATGCAAATATTAAATTATACTTAATTTCTTGCGTGAAATTAAGGCAAAAATTACACACCTTGGAAGGCTTGGGAATAGATAAAGTCTCTCCTTAGGATTCTAATGTTGGGTACACCTTGTGTAGCTATCCATAAGCCCTTGGAAAGGATAGTCTCCCTCTTAGGGATGGACACGTCCAAAATGGATATCCATAAAGGTATGGGAAGAGATAAAGTCTCTCCCAAGGACTATAAAGATGGACATGTCCTAAAGGGTTATTTATAATGACCTGGGAAGAGATAAAATCTCTTCCAAAGATTATAAAGATTAGGAAGAAATACAATCTATCCCAAGGATTATAAGGATGAATATGTCCTAAAAGGGTATCCATAAGGCCTGGGAAGAGCTAAAGTCTCTCCCAAGGATTATAAGGATGGATATGTCCAAATTGGGTATCCATAAGGCCTGAGAAGAGATAAAGTGTCTTCCAAGGATTATAAGGATGGATAAGTCTTTCCCAAGGATTGTAAGGATGGATATACCAAAGGATATTCTTAAGGCCTTAGAAGGAGAAGTTCATAATGAGATGGTGGCATAGCTTGAGGACTGTTCTGGAATGGTCACGAGGCAACGAGAATCCTACGAGGTCCTCACCAGAGAACTTGGACCTGATTATGAAGTCTCCCCAAGATCTGAGATTATTCATCGAGACTTATCATAGGCTAAGGCAGTACCTAATAAAGTAGTAGGAAAGCATAAATCAAGATAAAAGTCATCTTTGAATTATTTTGAGATTTTTTAAAATTGAATATTATAATCTTGAGATTTAATAAATTTATATGTGTAAATATATTGCAGTTCTAACCTCAAGTTGAAATTATCATTGCAGGGTTGTCAGATTGCAAGCCAGAGTAATATAACGAGCCACCACTCATGCCAAAGGTTCGCATTGTTTGAGGAAAAATGATTTTGGGGAAGGGTGGACTGTGATGTCCCCTTTCTCGAGTAGGATTTAGTAAAGAATAATAATAACATGAAAATAATAAAAGAATAAATAATAATAATTTATTTTCAAATTAATATAATAATGAAAAAATATATTATTAAAAAAACAATTATAAATTAATTAAATAATAGTGAAGTTATAAAATGCTACAAACTATTAGCCTAATAAACATACTCTATGAAATAGGAAACATCGACTCCAGGGGGAGAATTCCTAGCACAATAGCAAGGAACGTTGACTACTGTTGATAGTCGGAAAATTATATAAAACTAATCAAGACTAAGTATCGTGAATGATAGGGATTGATGTATGAGGTGTTATGAAATGAGATACCATGCATTGAGTATTTATAAATGAGCACAGTTGCATATGTCTATACGACAAGAAACACCTCGTTTGTACATGCTAATAGCGTATTGAATGTACAAACCACACTCGCCATTAATTGGTGTCAGCATAGCCCCAATTTAACAGAAGCTGATGTAACAATGGGCCTAAGAGATAAGCCATTTACTAATCAGTGTCTAATATGGTGCCAGTCAAGACTTGGAGAGTTGATAGCCATTAGGAAGTTGTTTTGACATATTATCGATGACCTGAATGAAGCCAGTAAGAGGCAACTATTGATGTCAAGATGACAATTGTCACCATGGATGAAAGGATGTGATTAACTAATCTATTATGACACAGTATGAATGATTAAGGTGGGTGTTAGGGACAGGCAAGGGTCACGTCTCTTTCCACGTGACCTGTCATTTCATTACAGTATACAAGGCACACTTAAATCATTCAAAGGGAAAAACAGAAATTACATGTATTCCAGTCAGCAAAGGGAAGTCTACGAACTCAGTCTAGTCTAAAATCTCTGATTTGGTATGGCCACAGCACAATTGCGGTAATCAACAAAGAAGATATGTGAAACATATGCAACATATCATACGTGAAGATTGCTATTAGCTTAATTGATTGTTTTCTTATCATTAATACATCTTGATTGGATCACACAATTGAGCATATTGCCCCATGCAAGTCTAATTGCATATGCTTAAGGATAGTAATCAGGAATATTCCCATCTTAGCAAGACCTATATAGACAAACAAAAAACTACACCACCACTATAAAGCAATGAATAGCCGACTTCAGCCAAATTCATATCACCGTATCCGTAACAGTTGAATAGCAAAATGCTGATCAGAGTTAGCAAGCCGTGCATAGTCCACACAATTCTTATCCAAGATAACAAAGCTTTCTCTATCTTAATGTGGATCTGAAAATCCTAGATAATTGTTGCATTCCATCATTCTAAATAAATATATCGTGACTAAAGTTATCAAAAGTGATTCATTGACAAGTGGCACATCGTCAAGACCCCCATACTGTAAGTGGATCAATTGGACAATCACAAATAATTATCTTAAGAGGTATCAATATTATCAGTCTAAGTATTATAAAAGATTCTTTGGAAAGAATTTTAATTGCAACTGATTGTTTGTGAATCTCTAGTTTCAAAGGTTGGCTCTGACTTAATATAATTAACGACAGCGCTGATTGTGCTTTTCTATGACAGGTGCATTTGCTACAGCAGGTGTGCTTACTGCGGGCTTAATCAGTTTCAGGAATGGTAATTATCAGTTGAGTCAAAAGTTGATGAGAGCTCGTGTTCTTGTGCAAGCTGGAACAGTGGGATTGATGGTCGGTACTGCTGTTTATTATGGAAAATTTTAACAAGTGTAATTAGAGGCCCACCATTCCCTCAGAATAGACTGTGATTGAAATGGTTGATCAACAATTGAAGATGAAAATCGAAATGGAACTATTCTTTCATTGTTCTTCAAGATATTAAATAAAATCAGAGGGTGCAATTAATTTGTTTCCCCAAGTTATCAAGTTTATCTGAAACTGCCATTTTTTCGTTCTTATGATTCTTGACAATATGCCTGGTTCCTTGTGATCTGAAATACATTCCTATTATTTTTCCACAGTGACTAATATTCTTGGTTAATATTTTATTAAGACAACATCTAGATTGTTTGCTTTGGTGTTGAATATGTTGGCAAAAAATCAGAGGGTCCCATTAACTTGTTTGCAGGGATTTATATTCCCATTTCACCAAGTTAACTAGTTTATCTAAAACTGCTAATTTTTTAGTCTTATGATTCTTGACGATATGCCTGGTTCCTTGTGATCTGAAATACATTTTATGTGCAACTCTGAAGCATATTAAGCCATTGATTCGGTTGGTTAAGTTGCCCTGGCATGCTTATCTCTTCGAATATGATGCACCCGATGCTCCTGATCGATACCCAAAAGCATCCCTGAGATACATGGTCATAGCCTACAGTAGCGGATACTGAGTCATAGCCTATCATTTTTCCAGTGACCAATATACTTGGTTAATATTTTATTAAGTCAACATCTAGATTGATTGCTTTGGGGATGAATAAGTTGGCAAAAATCTGTGGATGCATAAATGGGCTTAACTCCGAGTATTCACTGACATTGTTTCAGTTGCCGTTGACTTAGTACGGTTTCAATTACAATTCATATATGATTCTTTTGTGCCTAGAGATTATGGTTTTCAAATTTTTGTGTGGAGTCATATAAAGGTATGGGCTGGCAATTGTTAGAGATATGCTTTTTCAGTTGTTGCCTAAGTGATTTCAAATTTTCAATCTATTAGGATCCCGTCTTTCTAGATATTGGCAGATTGAGCTATAATGAAGAATGAAGATTACAACTACTTAGTACCACTGCCGTATAATATGCTTGAGAATATTAATTGGAGGGATGGGTTTTTAATTATATTTTTGTTCTTTAGAGTGTTGAGAGCTCCCTTTATTTTCATGATTAGTTTTCGGAGTAAACAATCAAGCTGATCATTGAAAATTCCACATAATGGATTTTATATTTACATGTTTTCTCTTTATGTGTTTATTTTCCTATCGGTACATGACATAAATTTCAGTAGTTAGTAATCTGTAATGCTGGCCAGGCTCCTGCTTATGTTAAACACACGAAAGAATCAGAATCACAGGAGCGTACTTTTAAAGAACTCACAATTGATTGCAATCAATTTCTACCTGTTGCATTTGAAGTGCTGTTTCTTGAGTTTTTATTAGTTATCCTTAAAAAAATTGGCTCTGAAATATTACATGTAATATTACTCTTGCATGTAGAAAAATACAGAGCGCTAAGTTCTTTACTGTCAATATTTTCTACTTCTGTACAAGTTTCGAAATAAATTTATTTTAAAAATAAAATTTTATAATCTAATGGCTTTAAACTTATATATTTTCCTCCCCTAACGAGGTTAGATATAAAAACAAAGAGCTGTCTCCAAAATAGTAGGTAAAGGTTAGATATAAATACAAACATCAACAAATAATTTGTTGAAATCTGTTGGATGTTGGTCAACATGGAATTCCTCACATGTTCCTAGCTTAAGATGCTTTTGTGCTTTTGGAGGCCTTGCTGTATTACGGAATCCTAAGACTATCAAGGCTGAACATTTTCATCAGAGAACTAAGTGGCAAATGTTATCCATCTAAGATAATGAACTTTCATTCCAATTGATAAATGTTTATGGCCCTAACCCTACAATAGATGAACAAAGATTATGGCTTACTCTTACAGATTTTATTCAGCAATCAGCAGGTGCCAAGTTTATTATTGCTGGTGACTTTAATGCCATTCTTCATCTTATGGATAAGATTGGAGCTATTATTCTCACTCCTAGAGCTACCCAAGACTTTAATGACTTTGTTGACAATAATGCTCTGTTTGATGTTCTCCTACAAGCTGGATTTTTCACTTGGACTAATAGAAGAGCTGGGTTCCACCAGATTGTAGTTAGATTGGATAGATATTTATGTTCACAATGCTGGAAATTGGCCATTATACTGTCCAAATGAATATATTACCATATTTTGAATCTGACCATTTTCCTATTCAATTGTCAATTCTTACATCAAATTCTTCTTTTACTAGTTTTTCCAAAACATCTTTTAAGTGTGAAAGTGTTTGGTATCGTCATCCCCATTTTGATCCCCTTTTAAAACAATGATGGGAGGATGCTCCACCAGTGCTAGGAACCAAAATGTTTCAGTTTTAGAAGAAAATGCAGTATGTCAAATGGCTTATCAAGATTTGGAATAATCATGTTTTTAAAAATATTTTTGAGGATAAAAAGGTATGTAATGTTTCTGTTATAAAATAAATCAATTATCAAACTATTTTTAATGGGTCAATTGATTTAATATATTTTGGGCCATTTTTATTTTGGTTTCATAGTTTGTCGCCGTTGGCTATCTTTATACACCCTCAGAAAATTTTCAGACGGGTATTTAAGCATGGCTTGTAGGTAGTCTTTAAGTATGCATTTTGGATTATTTCTTTGTACTGTGTATTCCAGTTGAGATTCTCTATAGTTCGCCATTTCGGAAGTGAAATATCTTCCCTATTTGGTTTGTTTCCGGTTTCGGTGGGATTCAACCCTCACCCTATTTTGTCACCTGTAATATTTCACTCGGGTCTGACAAATCAGAGCATCATCTTACGACATATATTAATGAAAGTTTCCTGTGTTCCAATCTCTATTCTTGTTGGTTTATTTCAAAAGTACAGATCTATAAATTTATAATTGTATCATTCTTATTGTACGGACTCAACAAAGTGTTGTGGCTTCACCATCCCTATCGTATGACTTGGATTAATTGTATCATTGCATCTTCCCTCCATTTCCTCCTACCATACGGCCTTATTGGCCCACACCGTACTCATCCTCCCTTCCATCACTGTACGGCCAAGGTTGCCCACCGTACACCATCTAATTCCCCCTCCCTTGGTACAACATACATTGTGTCCAACATCCCACCATACAGCCTTCTCTCATGACCATACATCTCATTTGGCACCCATACATTCCATACAACCTCCCCATTGTTGCTTGTACACTGGCAATTGACATCTGTACGCCATCTCATTCCACCGTACCAGTCTCCATTTCACCATACACATTCCATCTGGTTGCCAAAATTACGTGGAGAAGATTGTTTGTGCATCACCTACAGAATCAGATCATTACAGTGGTATTAGAGCGCTTTGATCCTGCTAGCTTGTGAACAGTGAATGAGAGTTTATAGTTGGAAGAGACGAACTCATTCCATTAATAGAATGGCTATTGAACCAGAACCAACAGTTGCTAAACTTGTGACACTACTGAGAGAACTTGCAAAGAATTCGACACAGATCATCGATATTTATTGACTCATGGAAAAGACTTTCAAGAAGTTGGCAGACAATAAAATATGCGGAGAACAAAATGTTCCCAATGCAAACTTGGTGTCAGGTAAAACAAACCCTCATCCAACACGCCCTCGACCTTCCATGCCATCTTTTTAGACACCACACAGAGGAAAACAACCAGCCTTTGAAGAGATGCAAGAACAACTAAGAGAAGAGTGGAAGAATGCAAATTTTGAGGAAGATATATCCTACAAAGATTACACGGATTTGAGAATGAGATATTCGGGAGGTGGAAACCAATGATATTCTAACGATGATCTTTGAAGAAAGTTGATTTAAGTAAATCTGTCTCCATTTGATGGATCTAGATCCATATTTGCGCAAGCGTGGGTAATGAAGGCCGATACTTCCAGCTGAATCCTATGCTAGAAGAAGAAACAATCAAATTTGCAACGCTGCACTTGGAGGGAGTTGCGCATGAATAGTGGCATCACAACACCATCACACTAAAGCATGATCAAATAAATACTTATGCGGAATTCACTGAGAGATTGATAGATTGATTTGATGGTAAAGATCCAGAACTCAATTTCAAAGATTTGGCACAGCTGAGACAAACTAGATCGATTGACCAATACATTGCAGAATTTTAGAAACTCTCTGTTTTGGTCATGGATATTTCTGAAAGATGACAGGTAGTGCTCTTCATGGACAGATTGATAGAACCACTAAAAGGTTGGGTAAAAGGGTTCAATCCTACCACCTTGTCAGAGGCCATTAAGAAGGCACAGAGTATGGCATCATCCTCGACGTCATCCTCTCGAAGTTGCACCCTAAACCGCTGGCATTTTCGAGGGACAAAGATAATAAACATCTGCCCAAACTACTAGACAGGAACTCCAAAGGAAGAAATTATGTTTCAACTACAAGGGACTTTGGGAACTAGACAAAGCTTTGTCATTAGACAAAGCTACCAGACAGGAACTTTGAAGGAAGAAATTATGTTTCAACTGCAAGGGACTTTGGGAACCTGGCCACAGATGCCTCGGAAAAGGAAAAATACACTACATTGAGATCGTGTCCAATGATTAGGACGAACAGAAAGAAACACTCGTTGAAGACAACCAACATCATAACAACACCAACATGGTTAGTCTGAACCGTACGTAAAGGATTGTAGTGTTGGTATGATGTGGAGGGACTATTGCCTTGGCTGGTAGCTCGAGGTGCACAATTTTTTTGTGTATGGGAAACCCTTCAAGGACAAAGGGTTATGGTGATGCTAGATAGCAGAGCCACTCTAAATTTCATAAACTCATCTCTGGTGAAGCGAAGAGGTCTATCTACGAAGATGCACGTAGGATTTCAGGTCAAGGTTGTCGGAGGGACTCTTCTGCCATGCACGCACCTTGTTCCTCAACTAAGTATCACAATGGCGATCACACAGTGATTGAAGATTTCTTCATAGTGGACCTTGATGATATGGAGGTTATTTTGCGCATATAGTGGATGGAGACATTTGATGAATACACTCAAAGCTTCAAACAGATGGATTTCACTTTTGTTGTCAATAAAAAGAAGGTTGTTTTTGGTAGAATGGAAAATGAGGGTCCGAAAGAAGTTTCTGCATATCGGATGGAGTAATTTTTTGATGTGATGACGTTGCATGGGTTGCACATTGTTTTGTCTCAACGAAACCTATAAAAGGGCAATGAACATCTACACAAGTTGATGATCTCCAGGATATTTTGAGTAAACATGATAAAATTTTCATTGACATTTCTCCTGGCATACCGTCTCATCGAGGGTTTGAACATACTATCGAATTAGAAGTAGGAGCCAAGTTAGTTATAACCACACCGTACGACCACCCCAAAAAATTCAAAGATGAGATTGAAAAGACAATTCAGGAGCTGCTAGAGAAAGGATGGATCCGTCTTAGTTCTAGCCCTTTTGCGTAATTTGTGGTATTGGTCAAAAAGGACAGGATGATGCACATGTGTGTGGACTACCGTGTGTTGAACAAAAGAAAAGAAAAGAATAGATATCTCATTCCAAGGATAGATGAGTTGTTGGATGAATTGCATGGTGCAGTCTATTTTTCAAAAATAGATCTCCGTTTCAGATACCACTAGATCCGCATGAGGGAGGAAGACATAGAAAAGACCTTTTGTTGTCACTATAGGCATTATGAATTTTTGGTCATGTCATTCGGATTGACAAGTGGACCTTCTACATTCCAATCCTGCATGAATCACATCTTCAACAAACAATTGCGTAAGTACTTATTGGTATTTTTTGATGATCTTATTAATAGCAGGACATAAGAGGAGCACCTGAAGCATTTGGATGAAGTCCTAAGGATCATAGAGGAGTAATCTTTGTTCACCAAGCAATCTAAGTGTGAATTTGGTATGATAGAAATATTGTACTTGGGGCATGTTGTCGGTAAATACGGAGTTCAAGTTCATCAGGAGAAGATTCAGGCTATCTTTGATTGACCTCCCCCAAAATCACTCGTGGATTTGTGAGGATTTTTCGGACTGTGTTGTTATTACCAGAGGTTCGTTAAAGGATTCTCTCAGCTCAACGCACCCTTAATGGATCTGAAAAGAAAGGGGTCTTTCGAGTGGAATGAAAATGCACAACTCACTTTTGATAAGCTGAAAGAGGCAATGAGCACTTATCCCATACTTGCATTACCTGATTTCACTCGATCGTTCATTTTGGAGTGCAACACACCTAGAGAAGGCATTGGTGTGGTATTGATGCAAGATAGACACCCCATAGCTTATGAGAGCAAGAAGCTTACATAGACAGAACACCTATATTCCATCTACAACAAAGAGATGTTGGCCATTGTACATGCACTAACCAAGTTCGAGCAGTATCTGGTAGGTGCCAAGTTTTTCGTCAGTACAAATCACAATAGTTTGAGATATTTTTTGGAGCAATGAGATTTGAATGAGAGACAACAAAAATGGGTAAGCAAGGTTTAGGCTTTTGATTTTAATATTGAATATGTGAAAGGGATGTGGTTGCAGATGCCTTGTCCAAGAAACTTGCCATCTACTCACTAAACCGGATTTTGGCTGACTGGAAGGCACATTTGTTGGTAGAATACCATAAAAACACATTTGCCTATGAGCTAATGGATGACAACACCTAAGATGATAGGTACAAAGTGATGGATGACATCATCTACTATAAAAATTAGATATTTTTAGTGCCAAAATCCAAATTGAAGCAGAAAATCTTGAAGTAAATGACTCACCCTTGGTAGGACACCTGGGTTTCCTCAAAACTTACAGAAGTCTCTAGGAGAGGTTTTCATAGAAAGTACTTAAAGGGGATGTGTTGCAATATGTAAGAGAGTGTGTGGTCTGCTAGCAGAACAAATCTAAACATACTCTTCCTATCGGGTTACTGCATCCTCTGTTGATTCCAGAACATAAGTGGGAAAGTATCTTAATGGATTTCATAACAGGGCTTCCCAAGGTGAACAAAAAGGATTGTATTTTCATGGTGGTTGACAACTTGAAAAAATATGCACACTTCTTCGCCATGCCCTCAGATTTTCAAGTCGCACAAGTTACCGATTTATTTTTTAGAGAAGTCTTTCATCTGCATGGGTTACCTCGAAACATTGTCAATGATTGGGATGGGCGATTCATCAATATCTTCTGAACGGAACTGTTTTGATTCGCAGGGAAAAAATTGTCACCAAGTACTAGTTACCACCCTCAGACAGATGGACAAACAGAGATTGTGAACAAGTGGCTCGAAGGTTACTTTTGAAACTATGTCTCGACACAACAACAGGCGTGGGTCAAGTGGATACACCTGGGAGAATATTGTTACAATACCACGTATCATATGTCCATTGGGATGACACCATTCAAAGATTTGTATGGGTACAAACCCCTCTCCTTCATCGACACAGTGTTGGGAGACAACCACGCACCAAGGGCGAGGGATTGGCTTCAGGAGGGACAAGACATCCTACTTTACCTGAAGGAAAACTTGCAACAGCCACAAAATCAACAAAAAATGTATGCCAATAGACACCGAATGGAGAGGAGTTTCGAAGTAGGGGACTTGGTTTATCTCAAGCTCCAGCCATATCGACAGTCCTCATTGAAGAAAAAAGGAAAAGAAAAATTGAAGCCACGATTTTATAGCCCCTATCGCGTTGTCTGTCACATTGGTAAAGTCGCTTACGAGCTGAAACTTCTAGAGGGAAACCATATTCATAATGTCTTTCATGTTACATGCCTGAAGAAGGCCGTAGGGCAGAATGTCACGGTAGCAATAGACCTTCCACCACTCAATGAAGGAAAGCTCATCTTGCAACTAGTTGAGATCATCGAAGTATGTGAGAAGACTCTGCAAAACTGCATGGTGAAGGAATATTTGGTGTGTTGGAAACATTTTCCATTGGACGACGTAACGTGGGAGGCCGAGCACATTCTCCAGCACCTGACATTACATTTTCTTGAAGACAAGCCAAATTTGGGACGGGAGGACTGTAATGTTCCCGTTATAAAATGAATCAATTAGCAAACTATTATTAATGGGTTGATTGATTTAATATATCTCAGACCCATTTTTATTTTGTCTCTGTAGTTTGTGTTGCTGTCAGCTATCTTTATGCAGCCTCAGAAAGTTTTTCAATGGGTATTTAAGCACGGCTTGTAGGTAGTCTTTAAGTATGCATTTTGGATTATTTCTGTGCTGTAGATTCTAGTCGAGATTCTCTGTACTTCGCCATTTCAGAAGTGAAAGATCTTCCCTATTTGGTTTATTTTCGATTTTGTTAGGATTCAACCCTCACCCTATTCTGTCACCTATAACACTTCCCTTAGGTCTGGCAAATCGGAGCATCATCTTACAACATATATTAATGAAAGTTTCCTGTGTTCAAATTTCTATTCTTGTTGATTTATTTCATAAGTATGGATCTATAAATTAATGATTGTATCATTCTTACTATATGGACTTGACAAATTGTTGTGGCTTCACCATCCCTATCGCACAACTTGGATTAATTATATCATTGCATGTTCCCTCCATTTCCTCCTACCGTACGACCTTATTGGCCCACACACCATACTCCTCATCCTCCCTTCCATCACCATATGGCCTTGTATCACTGTACGACCAAGGCTGCCCACCGTACATCATCTAATTCCCCCCCACCATATGGCATACATTGTGTCCAATGGCCTACTGTATAGCCTGTGACCATACGGCCTTCTCCCGTGACTGTACACCCATTTCACACCCATACATTCCATATGACCTCCCCATTGTCATCAATACGTTGGCAATTGACATTTGTATGCCATCTCATTCCATCGTACTAGCCTCCATTTCACCATACACATTCCATCTGGTTGCCAAAATTACTCGAAGAAGATTGTTTGTGCATCGCCTATTGAATCATATCATTACAAGGTAGTGGAAGGAAAACTAGTTGAGATTAATCAACGTATTTTACTCCATGGTTTAAATGTTGATACACATTCAAGGCAAAAAGAATTGCAAGAGCAGTGGTTTGAATTATGTAGGTGAGAAAAGAGTATTGGAGACAAAAGTCCAGAGCATTGTGGCTTCAACAAGTGGATCAAAATACTAAGTTTTTTAACTCATTTACAAAGCAAAAGAAGGCTAGCAACACAATTTTTACAATTTGATTATCTAGGAAATTTTATTTCTAATGCCGAGGTTATCCAAAATGAGTGTAAGGTTCTTCTCTAATCTACTTTCTCGTCCACCTCAGGATCCCCCCCCCCCCCCCCCCCTTCCCACCTTGTGGATGAGATCTTGGAGTCTATTCCCTTATTGATTACGCAACAAGACAATTTGGTTTTAATGGCCCCATTCACTCTTTTTGAGATATGTCTTGTGGTTTTTTCCATGCCTTTAGATAAGGCACTAGACCTTGATGGGTTCACAACATTATTTTTTTTAGAAATGTTGGGATATCAATTGTTTTGAGTTACTTGAGGTGCTGGAAGAATCTAGGAAAAATGTTTCTATTTTAAAGAACTTTAATACCACAAATATTGCTCTCATCCCAAAGGTTAATGAACCTTATTCTTTTTCTGATTTCTACCCTATTTCTTTGTGCAATACCGTTTATAAGATTATCACAAAGGCTCTTTATTTGAGACTTAAGCCTATTATTCCAAAAATAATATTGATAGGACAAGGGGGTTTTGTTCCTGATCGAGAAACTTCTGAGGGAGCCATAATAGCCCATGAGACCCTCCATACCATTAAAGAACACAATATTGTGGCCTTTGTTGCGAAACTAGATATGATGAAGGCATACATTAAATTGAATTGGTCTTTTCTCCTCCTAGTCCATCGGTTTGGTTTCTCCTCTAGGTGGTGTAAATGGATTAAAGCTTGCATTTCAGGTGCACATTTTTATGTTTTCATTAATGGTGCACCATCATGTTTTTTTGCCTCTTCTCAAGGAGTTCGTTAAGGTGACCCACTTTCTCCATTCTTGTTCTCATTATGGCAGAAACCTTTAGCAGATTTATCAAACCCTTTAATCAAAAGGGATTGTGGAAAGGTATCCACATTGTGGGTACATCCTTGTCCATAACTCATTCTCATTTTGCTGATGATACCTTACTCTTTGGATCATCTACATATCAAGAAGCACAAAATATGAAGAAGGCCATTGATCTCTATATACAAGTTTCAACACAATGTATCAATGCAACTAAATCTAATGTTTTTAATAAATCCCAATTGGTTACCCAAAGAATAATCTACTTGCTTGGTTTTCCCTTTGATCATTTTCCTTCTACTTGTCTTGGTGTTCCCTTTTTATGGGATTAAACAAACCCTCTTATTGGAAATCTGTTGTTGATTATATCAAAAGTAGAGTTAGTGCTTGGAAGGTTCATTGGTTATCACTCTCGGGTAGAATTTTTCTTATCAAGATTGTTCTCTCTACCATTCCAAATTATTATTTCTCCATTTTGCAAGCCCCCAAGGGTATCATCTCTCAAATTGAAACATTAATCTATACCTTTTTTTGGTTAGCAAATATTAATGGACAAAAGAAAATACCTCTAATTTCTATTTCTGCCAAGTCAACCTCTTTGAAAATGGAAGGTGTTAGATTTCACAATGTTACTAATAGGAATATGGCTTTTGGTGTTAAGCTAGTTTAGCAAATGTATGAAAAATCCTTTGCCAAATGGTGTCACCTATTATAAGAGAAATATTTAGATAACTAGGAACCGTCCAAGGTTTTTACTGTCTTGGAACCGCCAAAGGGTTCTGTCATCTAGGTGTACATGATGGTTTCTTAGGAAGTTATTACTTCATTCATATCTTGGGAAGTGAACAATGGGGAGAGTGTCAATTTTTTGTTTGATTCATGGAATGGGTTCCCCCCCTCTCTTGCAACTATTGATTCCTTAATTAATTTCTCAAACACCATAATTCAAGCTTGGGGAACATCTTTTTCTAATCATATTTTAGCTATACATAGATTCATAGGGCTATTCATTTGGATAAACCCCTAAATTCTTCCCATATCCCACAATCAGGTTACTTCTTTCAAACAACTATTAGCTGAAAGGAATGTATTAATGTCTAATAAAGTAGATTGCCTCTTTTGGGTTCTGGCTAAAGAAGGAAAATACTTTGTTAAACAAGGATACTTAGTTCTCCAACAAAATCAGTATAATTAGACCACACATCATGCTTTTAGGTTTTGTTAGAACAACTTGGTCCTATCAAAAGAAAGATGCTTTGCATGGCTTGCATTAAAGCATCAAATTTTAACTAGTGACCGGCTCCATAGATTGAACATTTCTAATCCATTTATTTGTGTGCTATATTAGCAAGTTGCGGAAACAACAGATCACCTCCTCATTGCCCTTTTGCCCAAGATTGTTGGCATTTCGATCTTAATAAGCTTAATTTTCCTATGCCATTACCTAAGTTTCTGTGGGATTTACTCCAGGCATGACCAATCATACATATTCAATTAATGTTTTCTTGTCTTTGGAAGTGCATTCATGCTTCTGTAGTTTGGGCCATTTGGTGGGACAGAAACGAGAGGTTTTTAAGATAAAATTCATCTCCAATCTCTCAAGTTTTGGAAGGATTAGAGAGATCAATTATAGAACTTGTTAATGTTACAGTAAGTAAAGATAAGGGTAAACATTCTTTTTCTTCATTGGGATAGCTATGTTATTCAATGGTGGAAGGGTTTGCTTGTTCCCCATCTTCCAGCTCCATTATGTCCATCCAAGGCTCCTCTTATCCGAGCACAAACCAAGTAGAACCTCCCCCCTCCTCCCTCCCCCCCACCAAGTGAGGGCTATTACAAACTCAATTTTGATGGGGCCTGTAGGGGAAATCTTGGTAACTCTAGCTATGGAATAGTCATTAGAGATTTTAAGAGTCATGTGATTGCAGCAAAATCATCTCCTCTCCCTCCAGGCACTAATAACAAAGGCCCTAGCCTTGCTTTTTTATTTGGAACTTGCAAAATCACTACCAATATCTAAGTTGCATGTTGAAGGGGATTCATCCATTATTATTAATGCATGTATTAAACCTCATGTGTATAATTGGTCCATTCAGTATATATTGCATCAAGTTTGGTCTCTTGTTGATTCAATATCTGAATGTTACATTTTACTTACTTACAGATATGGAAACCTACTAGCTGATTGTCTGGCTAATTTGGGTACTAATGTGGTTACAATTAACTCTTTACTTTCCCCACTTAATTCCCGTAATTTCCCCAATCTTGTTAATATTATGACAAAAGAATATTCTTAGAATCTTGTTGAGCCATTTTCAAATAGTAATTGATAGTAAATCATGGCTTATCTATGATTTCACATGTTTTACTTTTATGGATCTCACTTGTTCTTTTGAGATATTGTATACATTTTAGGGACCTCGTTTGCACTTGCATCAAATGGCTTTTTGCTAATGCCATGGTTTCAATTTGAATTTTGGATGAAGATCAATGACATTGACTTTTATGACAGTTATTGGCTTGGCTTTGTGGTGTTTTCTTTGACACTAGTTAATGATTGAATTAACAATTGTCTTTATATGAGTTTTGGGCTCTTTTGTAATCACAATGTAATCAACATATATATTATGTGATATTGCTATTAGGATTTAATTGTGTGATTTTGAGTCAAACTCATTGACCCATGCTTCATGACTAGTGATTCAACATGAATCCATCTCTCATGAGAATAAATGGAACACTTAGCACTCATTGGATCTAGGTGACGCTCATAGGGGTGAAGCACCGAGACTTCTCGGGAGGTCACCCATTCTAGTACTACTCCAGCCTAAGCATGCTTAACTACGGAGTTTCCTCCATGGTTAAACCCAAAGCTTGCAAACCCATTTGCAAAACCTTCACCAAGTGTTGTGCCTTTGCAAATGGGGTTGGGTGCCTAAGGCACAACACTTAGTGAAGGTTTTGCAAATGGGGTTGTAAGCTTTGGGTTTAACCATGGAGGAAACTCTGTAGTTAAGCGCGCTCAGGCTGGAGTAGTACTGGGATGGGTGACCTCTCGGGAAGTCCCGATGCTTCACTCCTGTGAGCATCACCTAGATCCAATGAGTGCTAAGTGTTTCATTTATTCTCATGAGAGATGGATTCATGTTGAATCACTACTCATGAAGCATGGGTCAATGAGTTTGACTCAAAATTACACCGTTAAATCTTGATAGCAATATCATAATTTGACTTGCTGTGGAAATTATCTCCTACTTATCAATATATATTATGTTTAATCTGTAAAATAATCAAACAAACAAACAATCAAAGTAAGACTCGCACCTCTAGAGAAATTATGGAGTTAGTTCATATTGATTTGTGTGGACCAATTTATGTGCAAAGCTACAAAGGTGACAAGTAGATTATCTTATTTTTGATAATTATTCTAAGATGATGACATTTATGATTTTGAAACATAAATCTGTTGCTTTCCAAATGTTTAAGTGGTACTTAGCTAGAGTTGAAAAGGAGACATGCAAAAGCTTGAAATGTCTAAGATCTGATAGAGGTGAAGATTTGACATCAAATGAGTTTGAGATGTTTTGCAATGATAGAAGAATCAAGAGACAAACCTTTGCACCTAAAAGTCCTCCACAAAATGGGATTGCTGAAAGGAGGAACAGATCTGTAATGGACTATGCTAGAACACCATGATGGAGAAGAATGTTACTTTGAAATACTAGAGCGAAGTTTGAGTACAATTGTCTATACCTTGAACTGTGTACAAGTCAAGAAAGGTACTCATTCAATAGCTTTTGAATTATGATATGGATACTCACCCAATGTAAAATATTTTAAGGTATTTGGAAGCAAGTGTTGCATTCTTAAGGATTCTAGGAATGGTAAATTAGATTCTAAAAGTGTATATTTCATGGCTATTCCACAAGAAGTAAAACTTATAAGTGTTTGAATACTAACACTAACAAAGTTGTGGAAAGTGCAAATGTGAAGTTTGATGAATATACAAAGGTACATGAAGTTGAATCTATGAAGGAACTTGAAGAGTACAAATCTTTTATATACTTTTATGAAGGTATGTCTGCTGATGAAGATGTAAACCAAGTTGGAAATCAACAACAAGTGTTAGTGATTGCCAAGTCACATGCAATGAATGTCAAGTTGCATTTAGGAACCAAGTTACAGTCAGTAGTTGAGTTGCAGATAGAAGCTATGATACATTCTGATTATGAGATAAGTGTACATGAAAGGGATGCCGATCTACTTGATAGAGAAGCACATAGCGATTCTGAAGTTGATAGACCTATTGAAGAATAAAGAGAAAAACCAAGATTGTCAAAGTATGTCAAAAGACATCACCCTATTGCACACATTGTTGGAGATAAAGAAGCTAGACCAATGATAAGGAATAGGTTGAGAAGTGATACATGTTTGTTGAACATGGATGAGCCTAAGAAAATGAAAGATTTCTTAGAGAATGAAGATTAAAGTAAATCCATTAAAGAAGAGATTGATCAGATTGAGATGAACAAAACATGGACTCTAGTACCCAGACCAGAGGACAAGAATGTGATTGGAACCAAGTGGGTGTACAGAAAAAAGTTAGATGAAAAGGATGAAGTCGCAAGAAATAAGGCAAGATTAGTTTGCAAGGAGTATGCACAAGAAGAAGGAATTGATTATGGAGAAAATTTTCCCTAGTTGCAAGATTGGAAGGAGTAAGAACTCTGCTTGTTTACTTTGCATACAAAGGTTTCAAAGTTTATCAAATGGATGTGAAGTCAACATTTCTAAATGGTATTTTAGAAGAAGTTTACATAGAACAACTTGAAGGATTTGTTGAGCCAAATAACAAGAACATGATATGTAAACTACACAAAGCTTTATATGGTTTAAAGAAATCCTCAGAGCATAGTATGAAAGGCTTCACAATTATCTTGTGAAGATTGGTTTTGAGAAGACCGGTGATAACAACAATCTGTACTTGAAGATAGAAGGAGGTATAGGTATTTCACTGGCTGAAAATATTTGTTGATGATATTTGGAGGTGATGATATATTATGTAAGGCTTTTGCAAATGAAATGAAGAAAGAATTTGAGATGTCTATGTTTGGAGAGATCAATTTCTTTGTTGGTTTGCAAGTATATCAGATGAAATATGGTATATACATCACTCAATCTAAATATGTGAATGAAGTATTGAATTTTTTTGGATTGGAGGATTCAAAACTAGTTAGCACACCTATGGTGACAGGATACAAACTGTCAAAGAATGATGATTCTGTTGATGTGAATCAAACATTGTATAGGTCTATGATTGAGAAGTTGCAATATGTAGTACATATCAGACCTAACATTGCAATTGTTGTTGGGATTGTTGCAAGATTTTCTAGAAATCCTAAGGAGAATCATTTGATGATTGTTAGGAGAATTATGAGATATCTAAAAGGAACAAAAGACTATGGTCTATACTACAAGAAAAATGAAAAATTCGAGTTAAGAGCCTATATAAATGTTGATTGGACTGGAAACATTGATGACAGAAAGAGCATAAGCAATGGACCATTTTTCTTAGGAAAAGGGTTGGTCACTTGGACCAGTAAGAAACAAAATTGTATATCTCAATCTACTATTGAAGTTAAATATGTGGTTGTTGTAGTAATTTGTACAAGTGTGGTATGGATCAAACTACTCAAAAGTATGGAGGGAAAATCATTGAACCTGTGGTACTTTATTGTGACAATACAAATGCTATAAACATGTCAAAGAGCCCTGTGATGCACACAAAGATTAAGCACATTGCAATCAAGTATCATTCCTTGAGAGAGTTGGTTTAAGACAAAGAAGTAAAGATAGAATATGTGAATACAAAAGAACAAATAGATGATATATTCATAAAAGCTTTACCTAAGGATGCACATGAATATCTTAGAGGTAAACTAGGGGTGATACCCCTATCCAAAGCTACTTAAGAAGCATGAGTAGTGCCTAACATCAACTAAGTTGAATGTTGTTTCTTAAAACTTGATGCAATGGATATTACTTTAGGAGTTGTCTAAAGTAATGAAGAAACCAAATTAGAAGGTTTATAGTCACATGCAAGGTGACAAAGAGAAAACCTAGAATTGATTATATTTGCATATAGAGATGACAAGTCTTTGGAATTGTTGTCAAAGAGGGAGATATAAGTACTGAGGGATATAAGTATTGAGATACCTGAATATCAAAAAGAGGGAGAGATACTCCAAAGAGGGAAATAGAAAAAGAGAAGAATAATTTGATAAGGGAGATATAAGGGAGATACATTGAAGGAGATTGACAAAGCTTACATTACCTTATATAGAGGAAGGACATATATTGATAGACGGAGAAATTTCAAAGATATTATTTTTTGGTATTATTAATGGTATTGGTTTGCCATTGATGCCAAAGAGAGAGATAGTTAATATAAGATTGTTTTGAAGTGTAGAACCTATAATGGAACAATCATTATTATGTTAATGATGTCAAACCTGCTACTTGCTAGTGAGATAATTACTTTTTGGTCTGAAAGCTATCATTTAGTTTATTGATGAAGAGGCTTTGAAAAGATGAGATAACAATAGCACCTAAAGAAAGGTTGAGTTATTTGGTATGTAAAAGAAGCACTAAGACCAAGCAAGACATTGATACTATAGTGTATTGTTTGTCTACTTAAAATTTGAAATGAAAGATTACTCAAGTTGAGACTAGAAGAAGATCAAGCAAGAAAAGTGTTTGCCAAGCCTTGTCAAGTAGTCAATGCAAGATGAGCATAAATCAAAAGAAGTCGAGTGAAAAATAAGAGGTGCTAAGAAAAGATAAAAAATGGTGCAAGCCAAGTGATTGTTACTATATGCCGAGTAAAATTTAGTTGATGTCGAGCATTAGTAGACTTTAGTGTTTGTCGAGTGAACTAGTGTTGGCCGAGTGACAGAAAAGTATAGATGTTGAGTGATAACAAACAGTGTTAAATCAAATATTTGACAAATCTAAGCTGAATATTTTGTTTTCTTAAATTATGTAAAGTGTGTGGAAAATAACTATGATAAGCTGGTGGCATAGAATTCAAGGTAAACCATTTTGTCGTAAATACAAGGAAGATTGTAGAGGAAGTTTCTAAAAGAACCAAATGGAGTATTGGGTAGATTCATTAAATCCTACCTAATCCTAAAATAGACGATTATGGTTAAGCAACAAAAGATCGAAATTATTTATTTATAGAGATAGTTGGTCAAAAGAAAAAGTAGTAATGTAGGATAACCTAAGGAAGGCAAGGAATCTAGGGTATTGTTACATTCAGTGGTTGAACAGAGGTGACTGTAGTTGACATACAAAGCAAGAAGGCTTAAGAGTATGGATGCTTAACGGGTGAACAAGCTATCAAAGCTAAAGAGTATGAATGCCAAGAAGAATGGAGGACTAAAACAGAGATCCGTAATCTACAAGTGAGTTTTAAGTTGTTATCAAATCAAGCCTTACAATTACTTTCTAATCATTGTATTAGTTTAGGGTAAATCCTTTGGATTAATGTTGACTTAACAATCATTTTTAAATCCTTTAACTGGGTGGCATTATAGTGGAATGGTCTAAGGTCCTCTAACAACGCTCACTCCTAATAGGGTGATTGAAATCCTTTAACCAAGTCACATTTAACAATGTGTATTGTAACCTTTAACAAGGTTGGCCTTTTAGAGGGCATCACTTCAGAAGAGCAAGAATTAGTAGCATGTTACTAATGGTTTTTCCTAAATTGGGTTTCCACATAAAATCTTTGTGTCAAATTGTGTGAATGTTCTTATGTTGTTTTATGTTTATATTTTTGCAAAGTTTTTTTGACCTAGGATAGTAACCTACAAAGTTTAAGTATTGTATGATCTAATGGATGTATGCATATTGAAGTTTTATGGATATGGGTCTACTAAGCACTGAAATTTTTTGTTTGTACATCTGGACCTTGGATAACTGATTCACCCCCCTCTCAGTTATTCTAAAGAATTCCAACAATAGTTGACTATCCAATTGATTACATTTTGTGAATTAGTGGATAGCATCAACAAGATCAACATATGGCAAAGAGGGCTTTGATAAGGAAAGATCCTCATTCACATACATGATTGGTTGAGAAATATTTATGGAAGCCTCCTACAACTAATCTAGTTGAGAATCTTGTTTTGGAAAGCTCAACCCAACATCATGGTTTATAGGTTTCTCATGGTTTGCTAGGTTTTCATTGTTTGATGGTTGGTCCAAGTTTAGCGGCTACTCATCGATTGGTGGATACCCATTATCATCTGTAACATTAGCTACCCCTTTACAAATTTCTTTGTAGTTTCTCATAAAAGTATTTGTTTTATCTTCACTATACCATCCAATTTTCATCAAGTCTTCTAAAATACTTGCCTCCCTCTCACCTTGTTGATCATCAATACTTACAACATCACTTGTTGTTGTTGATCCACTATTGATGGGTTATGGTTGAGCTACAACTACTCCTTGTTTGACATCTTCATCAATAATGATGTCCTCACTTGGCCTCATATTATCCACTAAGGCTTCCATGGTGAAATACTATATCCCTATATAGTGGCACCCACTCATTTATTGTAAGGCATCAGTGCCAATTTGAAGGATTTATTGGCCATTGTTACCAACTCTTCACACCAATATCAATTTGTAGGTTATTGACCAGCCACAAGTTTTTATGTTGTTTGAAGTATGTCTTCAATTGTGAAAACTCACTAACATCTAATGGTTGAGACTTATAACTATTATGTGTATGAAACACAAGTAAATCTATGTGCATTTGACTTGCTTTATCAAAAATTTCTATGCCACACAACTTCCATGACTTTAAAAAACAAGAAGAGCTTTGTTGGAGGGAGAGACACTTCCTAGGACATTTCTTGCAAATTTGTCCAACCAATTCAAGAATAAATATTTCATCATACAAGCATGTTCTTGTATTGACATGCAAGCCTCGGTTTCACAATTGACAATATAAGTTTTTATGCATCTCTTGGCTTTGAGCAAGTAAAAACCATACTCTAACCAACAACTTTGACACTGCAAGAACAATGATCCATTCTCTTCTTTTTGAAATGAGCTGGGGGATGGTTTTGGTTCCCATTCACATAATATTTACTCTCATTCCATAGTTGCATCCTATTTGCACTCCCATTTAAACACAATTTCATGTTCTACTAGATCGATAGTGGTTGAGGTTGTACACTCTTTAGAGGTTGTCATAAAAATAAGCAATAATAGTAGGATGAACCGTCATAACTTGTATTGTGTCCACCCCTTCTATTGTTCTAAGGCTCAAGTCCTTTTGGTGGTGTTTAAATCCATGCCACCATGATCTTCTCAACATTCCAACCATCAAAGGGTTAAACCTCCCAATTGTGATTTGGGAAACAAAATTCTGCAAGCCTTGAACCTATATACCATTTCCCATTTCAACCATGTCCTTGCACCACTTCAAAACCTCCTCTTCTTCTTGAAGAGTTGGGGCTATTTTAGGACCCTTCATATTTGTGACAATTGTGCCCATCAACCACACCCTCAAATTGGAAGAAGGTATCTTCCACTTCTTGTTTTTTTAACCTGAATTGAGTTTTATCCTTTCTCAACACTACTAATTGTAGCATCCATGTCCCCAACTCTCCACTCTTTTATTTTTTGTGACGGGTAGTATTACTTGGAGCAACATCCCCCCATTTCCTTCATGCACATGTTTTCTTTTGTTCCATTGGTAGGAATAACATCATTTGATGCATTGATGTGAGTAGCATCATCTTTTATAGTGGGAGAAGTAGAATCATGCAATACTTGTGGATCTCCAACACAAGGATAAATGGAAACATGTAATTATTCATTTGTATTAAGAATTATATCTATGAATTTAATTCCACATGACACTCTTATAGTTGTCCTTGTTTTATTTTTGCCTTCTATGCTTATCTCTTTACCTCAAAAAATAATGCTTGATACTGTACATATAATCATGAGTACATCCAATTGTTGTAAAATTCAAATGGAAATAATATTAACTAAATAGTGGGAAGTAGCAAACTGAAAACTAGAGTAATGCATATAATGCATGTCAATTGAAAAATGGATACATTATATCACATATGTATATAATCAATGTCAACTTAACAATTTATACAACTAATGTCAGCCAAACTCCCCCATGTCAAATGAATAATGCATACATTAATGACAACCTAATTATGTAGCTAGTTACTATAGTGAGGAAATTTAGTCAAATAGAGGTACACAAATGAGTATATTTAGGGTGTCAAACAAATCAATGACAAATTAAGGAAGCGCACAAGTAATTTAAGCTTAGTAAAGGATGCCAGACAAAAGCATTTTTGGGTGCTGAAGTTTTCAGAAAAATACTATGTGGAAGACAATGATCAACACAAAGAAACCCCCATGTTTAAAATGACAAATAGAAGAAACTATGGAGATTCACAAAAAATACAACACCAAGTATCGATTAAATTGATGATGTACACTATTTCTTTACTATTTCTTCTAATTATTTATTTCTATCACATTACATGAAATGATTTCAAGGTGGAATGATTGAAACATGCAACTATCAATATAGGAAAACCATTACAAACACTTATTGAATGATAAATAACAATAAGAAATTTACTACTTTGTGAGGAGGTTCAGATGACATAGTAATTAGGTAACCCACATGTGGAAATGTGTCATTTGATGAACTGTGAATGTGTTAAGGGGGATAGATATGTGGTCAAGTGTCGTTAAGAGCGGTGCTTCGATGGGTGTCGTAAGATATGGTTTTGATTAACATAAGAGAAAATGTGTTTTAATTAAAATGACCCCTTCATGACCTTTTTTACATAGTGAACAGGTTCACATTACAAATAACTTACTCATTGATGCTTAAGTGATTAGAAATTAGAGATATTTGGATTTTTTGTTGGGCATTCAAGTTATCCATACACACTGATCAGGTCTACAATATAAAGATCTTCAAATTTATTCAATGAATACATTAAAATACTATACTAATAATTTGGTGATATTTTTTTAATGCGATCATTTTGATCACTACAAAATTAATTAAGAAAAATGGTATGACGGTTTTGTAATGTATTGATTTAATATATATATCAATAGTAAGTGAACACTAAAAGGTTATTATTTATTTAATAGTTGGTTGACTACAAAAATGTATCCATTGAGTGTGTTATAAATGTAGAAGTGTCAATCTAACTTCATGAAGTCAAGATCACCTACATGTAAAGATGACCTATCACCAGGAAGAATTAAATAAAAAAGCAAGGGTTTTAATTTTGTAAATATGAAATGTTATATTATCAAATCACATGAATACGAAATGATTTCTAACAAACTAATAAAGTATACAATGATTCATCCTTATAAAGTATATCTAGTAACCTAAAATAATAAACCTTAAAAAAAAAATCATTTAATAATTAATATGACATTAAATGTCACTAATACATAAAGTGTTATCTTAACAGAGAAGTGAAGGCATCTTAAAGATCAAATCAAGATGGCTTAATAACTAAGTTATTGATTTATTCTAACACCCCTTCTTAAGATGAGTGACATTGCAAATACAAATAATGCATGAAAAGAAATGGAAACTATAATGTAAAAAGAAAAAAAGAAAATCCTTGTAACATGACTTGATAAGGTACCCAATCACAACCAAATCTCTATAAAGAGGAGAAATAGAGAAAACCTCATGGAAAAGAATCTTCTCCAAAAAGAGATGAAAAAATGTTGAGAAACTAGTGAAGGACTACATAAGCCTCCAAACTAGAGAATGTCCTAGAAAATAGAAACTAAAGTTTGGTCATGAAGAACATCACTGAAGCATGAAGTAGTTGCAAACACTATAATTAAATAGATATTGATCCTAAGAACCTCTATTAAAATATAATGTAACTAGGTAGAGAATACTATGATCTACATGAGTTCCCTTAGATGACACTACTTGAATCAAGAGGTAAATAAAGAAAAATAACTGGACTCAAAGATATAGATTACATGAAACACCAAAGCCTAAAGATTTGATCAATCAAACATGAAACATGACCACATAGAGAAGACTATAATCTATATGATTGCCCTTAGATTACACTACTTGAATTAAGAGACAAATAATTGAACTCGAAGATACATATGACATAAAATACCAAAGTATAAAGAGATGATCAATGAACATGAAAGGTTGCCTCCAAAATAGGAATGAGAAAAGTGTCCATATGGTAACTGATCCATCTTATCAAAATACATAGATACCTAGCCACTACACCTACCTAGTACATAAGAACAAATACTATATACATAGCTCACTCTATCAAACCAAGAAAGAATAAGAACCAATAGGAGGCCCCTCTCCCCCCACCCCCCAAAGTCAAGGGAAAGATGACATAAAATTGAATATAATGACTAATAAGAACTGCATGCCAAGGAACAAACAACAAGATGAACTAAAATATTGTTATCCCTAGAGAGATTGGGAGATTGTTATCCTTAATGATAATGTTCCAAATGTAATGTGAAAGAGTCATATCAATTGTTATGTTTTCATTGATGTCAAGTCTTATTTGATTAGATATTATGCTAATTCAATAGTATACCATATCATTTGATTGATGAAGAGGATTTGAAGAAACTATGTTAATGATTCAAAGTATTAATATGTAAGGTATTCAACGAGTACTTGAATGAGTTGGAAAATTATAATGTACTATTGGTTTGATTATTTTGCAATCATGTAACATTGTAATTTAAAGAGCTATACAAGCTTAACGTAGTAACAAGGTTACTGAAGGAAGACTATATTTATCGAGCGACTGCAATTGTCATCAAGTAATTTGAAAAGATAGTGTTTCCTGAGAAAGTCAGTATTATCCAAGTATCTTATTAATTGGGTTAAATGTTATGTTCACCTATTTTATTAATTGGGTTAAATGTTATGTTCATTGATAAATAGTTGGAAGAACATGTTTGGAAAATTAGAATCCAAGGCTGACTTATGATGGGAATTATGAATGTTTGAGATGTTCAAAGGTTAAAGTCAAAATTTATTGCAAGATCTATGGCTAGGAAAATTCAATGAAAATCCAATGATGGAGATTGATGAAGGATAAGGATGAGCATACTGTTCAATGCAAGTTCTATTTTCTAAGAGACTACATACAATGAATCTAGTAATATGGATTTTAAATTTATAAATATGGTCTGAACTTGTCATCAAGATTGTGATTAACTGGCAATTGAAGGAATAATCTAGAAGCATGGAGAAAACTATTTAAGGAGATGTTCAAGAAAATTTTTAGGCAGTTAATTATTGTGTATTTGTTGCTGATATATATGTTGATGTTGTTTTGAATGCGAAGTATTGAGAAGAAAATTATAAAGTGAACTGAGAAAAGTAGAAGAAGACATGAGAAGAGTTGGAGAAAGAGAAAGAGTGAATTAATTGATTGATAGAGAAAAAGAAGAAAGAGAAAGAAACAAAGACATGAACAAGAAAAGGTAGTTGCTACTCTTAATAGATATTTTTTATTGCTACTTTCTAACCACTACAGTAGAAAATCTTGGAAGAATCAAGTAGATCTAACAAGTCTGTGAAATCCTATATGGTAACATCAATTAGTGATGATCTTTAGGTTAAGCTCCTCTAAAAAGGTCACATTAATGATGTGTATATAAACCTTTAACAAGGTTGGTTCCTAGAAGAGGTCACTTGAGAAGAGTGGATATTTTTGGGTTGTCGATCCCAAGTGGTTATTTCCTTAACAGGGTTTCCATGTTAAAATCTTGGTGTCAAATATGTGAATTTTATTTGTGGTGCGAATTGTTCTACATGTTTTTATAGTTTACTATAACTTGGTAACCACTAGGTAATAACTAAGTAATTGCAAGGTTATAACTAATTTTTTTTACTGATACTCAACAATACAAGAACAATGAATGAAAAGTTTGAAGTAAAGTGATTGAAGGAGTTAGTTGATGATATCAACGAGTGTTTTCTATTGATTTTCATAAAGTTTAAATTGGTACTTAAGTGTTTGAATGGATTATATGATAAATAGACATAACTAATTCACCCTGCCCTTCTCTCAGCTATCTAAGTATTGATATCAGAATTGAGTGCTTGAAGAAATAAGTTTAAAGGAACTAAAGCTAAAGATCAAATATGTATAAGAGAGAGGTAACAAAGAAATAAGGAGAACTTTTCCTCATGGCAAGACTTAATGAAGTTACATATTTAAAGCACATTAATTGGAACATGAATATGTTACCCTTTATAGTCCCCTTACTATTGAACAAATGAATGAGAAGAGAAGCCACAATATCTTGATGATTGAGATTGCAATTGCTCTCAATGATGTTGAGTTTGATGATATCAAAAACTACACAGATGCTAAAGAGATATGGGATAAACTAAAACTTGTACATAATGGTGATGCAAATCCTCCAAGAGTTAATCTAAAATCTTGAGAGGTGAGTATGATGATATGAGAATGAAAGTAGGTGAGAGTTTTGCACAATATGTGAACCAAATCAATGAAGTGGTCAGTGTAATTAGAGTTGCTGGAGGAACTATCCTTGATTCTAAAATTGTAAGTAAATTCCTAAGGACTATTCTACCTATTTATGCTATAAAAAGTTTCTACAATTCAAGACGTAAGACCTATGCATGGTGATGATCTAACACTTGATGGTCTAGTTCGATGGTTGACTATGTTTGAGTTGAGTGATTATGATAATAGTATGATTATAATGGGAAATGCATTTAAGTCTTCACTAACAATAAATAATTTAAAGAAAGAGAAGAAAAGTAAATAAGAAAGTGAATGTGAATCAAAAGATGATCTAGATGATCTTGACACATTGCTTGCAAGAAGGTTATCAAGAGGCAAATGTAAATACAAAGGTAAACTACCCTTGATCTATTTCAAGTATAATGAAGTTTGCCACTTTACTGTTAAATGTCCTAACCAAGGTAAGTCTGATAGAACTAATAGAAATGAAAGAAATGATAAGAAATATTATAAGTATAAGAAAAACATAGATTACAAAAACAAAGGAAAGAATTCATGCTATATTGTTCAAGAAAAGCACACTGATTCAAGTTTTGATGATGATAAGGAAACATTGAGGTGGTATATGTTTCAGTGAAGGAAGATCCAAATGAAGAAAGGTGTAAAGATGAACAAGCCCTTATTTCACATGTAAGCAAAAATGATACATCTATCATAGATAGTGGATGTTCACATCATATGACTAATGATTTAAGTAAGTTTTATAATTTTGAGGAGATTGATGATGGTTGAACTATTAAACCAGGTAATGATGTTTCTTGACTTGTGAAAGGTAAAGGTGTAAGGAAACTTGGCAACAAAGAATATAACCATTTCCACATAACCCATAATAGATCTGAAATAAACACGGAATTAAAATTCACATGAAAGAGAATAGACAACATACCCACAAAATTGTGACACAAGATATACCCTGGGAAACCCTCATTGAGGGAAAAACCCAGCCTCCAAAAGCATCCATCACCATGTATTATTCAGCAAAAATATCATTGCCATACAACCATGGAAGCCTTCATGGCCATAGCCACAACCAAGAAAACTATGTGAACAAGCATGAATCCACACATCCCATGCCATGCTTTCAACCTTCACAAATGCTCCCTTGGCTAACCTGTCAAGCCTTGTCCCGCTTGACTCTTGCCTTTTGTCTTCTCCTTGTCACTCTTTTTCACTCTACAACAACTACCCTTGTGGCTGCTTATATAGTAGCAAGTCCCACAAAACCACCAAGTGGTATTACATAAACCATGTGCTAAAACCATGTGCTACCTAACCCACTGACCTCACATTTAATATTGGACATTTAATTCTTTTCTCCAATATTAAATATTTACATAAAATATTATCACAATGTTAAAATACAACTCATCAAGAATATTCCATGGAAATCTTTACATGTTGCACATCCATCTAGGTACAACATTACATAATAAAAATAAAATAACAATATTATGCAATGTGTGCAACACCCATTATCTCAACAATCTCCCACTTGTTGTATACATTGCATAGGGTCAATCTGTAGCCACATAAATGAACAAGGGAACAATCCCTCCCAGCACATCCACCATCATGGATCAAAATATACCAAGTGCTCCATCCTGGTAGCCGCAACAAAATCAAAGTATCCAGCATCTCGAACATGAATGATCTCACCTCCTATTATGCCACTCTCACTGGACATACATAAAAGCCATCCAAAGAGAAAGCCACCCAACCTGTCGCATTAGAAGATCATAAAATCCTGTACCAACTGAAATTCCGAGCACAAAAACTTGATCCAAAGGTAATCACATGTATCCGTAGTTGTCAAAATATCCATAGCTGAAATATCACCCACAACAAGTGCCAAACCCATCCAACTATCCATACCTCAAAGGTATAACAAGTGAATCTCATATCACTGACATATCCAATCTATAACCTGCAATCACAAGCCTCAAGAGCAATACCTACCACATATATACCAAGAAGCTCCCACTACAAAAGATAATGTCAAATCTATAACCAATCCACTCAACACATCTCAAAGAAGTGAATCCATGTAGTATCAAAGACATCCACAATACATAAACCAATATCCTGCAAGGAAATACTCTCATGACAAGTCTCCAATAGTCTCCCAAATTCTCCACAACTAACAGAGGAAAGAGATAAAGTAATAGCCATGTCATCTCTCACATGACATACATGAGCACAAACCAGTGATCACAATCTCTAACCAATCTCAAATCCAGTGTAAGCAAAACTGAACATCTAAGAAGATAACCAAGACTGGAGAAACCATGCAAATCATAACCTGTATCATGTCCTTCTACACACACCTCTAGATGTAAACTGTGCAAGTATGATCTCCTCCATAAAACCCCAACAAGAAGCCTCAACAACACCCAAACCATACCATATAACTAATCATGGATGTAAGCCTCTCACAAGAAGATCAAACTCAATAAACCATTCCTAAACCAAGGAATATGCCCAATATAAAACCATCTCCTAAACTCAACCAGCATAACAACATATGCACATGGAGATAACCAATGCTAAACCATCTCTCAAATGAACCCTCTAGAACTAACTCATGTGCCATAGTTCAAGATCCATATCCATGAAAGATAAGCATAAATATAATGCAACTGAGAGAAAATAATGGGCTATACCTCTCAGTAGCAAATCGTCGAGTAGACCAAGAGTGGGGAATGAGAATGCTCATCAAGATACCCAAGTCTCCAACCAAGACTCATCTAAGAACAATCTCCTCTCAAGTCCATATTAGGTGACTTCCCCTCAGACTTCCTGCTGAAACCATCAACCGTCCCAACAAATACTTCTCTAATCCAAGAGAAATCAGCGTCACCACCATCTCTAAGTATCCATGAGCACCTGTAACCAATCAATCTATGCCAACTCCAAATGCAACATAGCAATATCATGAAGTATCCAGCTTATGATCAGTGTACTCAATACCAAGAAACTAAACCAAGATCAATGTCAAAGTTCCAACCATGGCCTTAGGAACATAAACATGACAACATGATCTTACCATCTCAACTAAAGAGATAACATACTCCATATGAACACACCATAATATGTCACAAATCTAAACGTGTATCAAGAGTATACCATGACATAATAATGAAACCATCCTCATGCCAAAGATAGCATGCCAAATAAAAGCATAAACCACACCTTTGCCAAGAACCCTGTGAGTCCTCAAGATGCAACCATCTCCATACACCATGAAGAAAACCATCTCCACATACCAGGAAGAACCATCTCCACATACCATGAAGATAACCAAGAACTCCATGAGTCCTCAAGATCTAACCATCTTCAAACACCATGAATATAACAAGTGCACCATGCAAATGTCAAAGATGCTTCTGCAGGAACAGGATCTAAGACAAACCTCCAACATCTGCAAACACTTAATAAATATATCAATGCCAACAACTCCCACTCAACCGTGGTACCAAGTCACCTATGGCATCATAAAATCCATCTACTACATGAAGATCCAAACCAAACCAGGAACTAATCCTGCACTGTCACCCCATCACTGTTACAAGCTCCCACTAAACTATGTATCCAAGCTATCCATGACATCATGATGAAAAAATAACCATCCTCTAACCATGAGATTCAACCAAAGCATCAAACCATCAAAGAACTCAAAGTGCACATCATGAGCTCCTCAAAAGAAACCAAATAACCATGATCCTCAACCAAGAAGATATACCACCATAACCAAATCAGAAAATCCAAGCTAATGAACATCAAGGATGTACCTGTATATCCAATCATGTCATGCCAAAATCCATGGCACGAACTAAGCATCAGGCTCTCAATATGTCCAACCTGTCAGCATAGTCAACCACAATACTCCACCATGACTGTACCTGATAAAAACATCTCATCCCTTCTACATGAAGATAAAATCATAAAATCATGTGACTTAGGGCATAGACAACCCAAATCCAAACCACCAATCTAGATATGCATCAATAATGAAAGATCAATGGGCAAAGACAACCCATAACCAAGCTATAAATGTAACCTGTAAGTATAGACCGCTTACAACACTGCACAACTTGTAGATCCAACAAGTCATCATGCATATCCAAACCAAACACTGATAACCATATCATCATGAGACCAATCTAAAATATGAACTGAGTATACAATGACATCAAATCTTAAATCTCCAATGTCATAAACTCACAATGTTACCACAGTCAAAATATACCTATAAACTGTTCAGATCAATATATCACCAAATAAATCATGCCAAACTTGCACCAAATCTGAACCAATGTGTAGAGCTCTTCAAGAGCTTTCCGTTGACTACTTGAAGTCCAAAATCTGACTCTGTATGCCCAAGTTATGCCCTAATCCGTGCTCAAAATAAATAACATCTGACTTTAGGGCTCTTAAAACCTAACAAAATTTCAAAATCATAGAACCAAACCTACACCATCTTGTAGTGCTCTGAATTAGCTTTCTAACGCCTATAAGAATTTTGAAATCCGATATTCTAAGAGAAAGTTATGGCCGTTTTACTAAGACAGTCTTTTTACCATTTTCAGTACGATTTTTCATTTTTAATTTTTTTTCAGTGACGAAAATTCCGATGGGATTAAATTTGACGGCCATCATGGGCTGAAACCAAAAAAACTCTTTCATTTCCTCTTAACATGGCCAAACTAGGGCATATTATATATCAAATTTTATGGAAATGTCGACCCGGATCCAATGGTGAGGTCTATTTTTACCCAGGAGGTCATTTTTGCAAGCTACCCCCCAAAACCCTCATTTAAATAAAACATCCGAAAAAATCTTTTTCTCCAACAATTTCACATGCCCAAAATATTTTAACATCCCATCATAACAACAAATCCAAAAACCCTTAGATCTGCAATAAATCATTCATATATCTTGCCCTTTTCTTTTATCCTCTCGTGCATTCCCATGGATTCAATCTAGGGTTACAATAATAAAACCATAGCTCTGATACCACTTGTAAGGAAACTTGGCAACAAAGAATATAACCGTTTCCACATAACCCATAATAGATCTAAAATAAACACGGAATTAAAATTCACATGCAAGAGAATAGACAACATACCCACAAAATTGTGACACAAGATATACCTTGGGAAACCCTCATTGAGGGAAAAACCTAGCCTCCAAAAGCATCCATCACCATGTATTATTCAGCAAAAATATCATTGCCATACAACCATGGAAGCCTTCATGGCCATAGCCACAACCGAGCAAACTATGTGAACAAGCATGAATCCACACATCCCATGCCATGCTTTCAACCTTCACAAATGCTCCCTTAGCTAACCTGTCAAGCCTTGGCCCACTCGACTCTTGCCTTTTGTCTTCTCCTTGTCACTCTTTTTCACTCTACAACAACTACCCTTGTGGCTGCTTATATAGTAGCAAGTCCCACAAAACCACCAAGTGGTATTACATAAACCATGTGCTAAAACCATGTGTTACCTAACCCACTGACCCCACATTTAATATTGGGCATTTAATTCTTTTTTCCAATATTAAATAATTACATAAAATATTATCACAATGTTACAATACAACTCATCAAGAATATTCCATGAGAATCTTTACATGTTGCACGTCCATCTAGGTACAACATTACATAATAAAAATAAAATAACAATATTATGCAATGTGTGCAACACCCATTATCTCAACAAAAGGATCTTTGATGTTGAATGATAGAATAAGATGTGATGATACTTACTAGGTAAAAGGACTAAAATATAATCTCTTGTGTGTTTCTCAGTTGAACAATTCAGGTCATCAGATAGAATTTGAGAAAAGAAAGATCAAAATATTTGATGATAATGGAAATCTAATTGGAACAAGAATACAAACAAAATGTAACTTATTTTATCTTGATCCTATTGTTGATGCATTCTTATTTTCTAGATTTGAGTTTGTATGGTTATGGCATAAGAGGTGTCATGTGAACTTTGATAACATGGCAAAAATTAGTAGAAAGAAAAGAGTACGAGGCTTATTGAATCTGCAAAAAGCTAAGAATTCTATATGAAAAGAATGTCATATTGGCAAGATAAAAAAGCCAATCTTTACAAGAAATTTACAAACTTCTAATGATATTCTAGAACTAGTACACACTGATCTATGTGGTCCTATTAGCATTGAAAGTTATTATGGTGATAGAATTTTCATCTTGTTTGTTGATGACTATTCTAGAATGATGATTGTTATGTTCATGAAGATGAAATCACATGCTTTTGAAATGTTCAAATGGTATAAGGCTAGAGTAGAGAAAGAAATTGGTAAATCGTTGAAATTCTTAAGGTTGAAAAGAGGTGGTGAATTTATGTCTATTGAATTCATTAAATTTTATTCTAAAAATGGTATTAAGAGACAATTATCAGCACCAAGAACACCCCAATAGAATGATATTGTTGAAATAAAAAAAATAGATGCATTTTGGATTGTGCAAGGATGTTGATGATTGAAAAAAATGTTTATTAGAGGTTTAGGAAAGAAATCATTAGAACATTGTTTATACTCTCAACCGTGTCTAGTTGAAGAAAGGAACAAATAAAACACCCTATGAACTCTAGTATGGTCACACATCAAATGTAAGTTACTTCAAAATATTTGGTAGTAGGTGTTACATTCACAAGAATAGAAGGAATGGTAAATTTGATACAAAAGGAGATGAAGGTATATTCCTTGGCTATTCATCTAAGAGCAAGGCATACAAATGTTTGAACAAGGATACTAACACTACAATTAAAAGTGCAAATGTAAGGCTTGATGAATTTGCAGAACGAAATGATGTGGAAAGAAAGAAGGAACTTGAGGATTACAACAAGTTTGTATACATATATGAAGTGGTTCCTAATACTCTACCTGAGTTACATCACAGAGATACCAAAAACTAGATAGCAACATCCAAGTGACAAAACATTATGCCTCAGCACTAGACAAAACAACTCGAGAAGGAAGTTTCAGCTCAATCAAGTGAAGAAAACCATGGTGATAAAATAGATGAACCTATATTGGTAAAATATGTAAGGAAGAATCATTCATGTGAA
Source organism: Cupressus sempervirens (assembly GCA_028749045.1). Classification (NCBI taxonomy): domain Eukaryota; kingdom Viridiplantae; phylum Streptophyta; class Pinopsida; order Cupressales; family Cupressaceae; genus Cupressus; species Cupressus sempervirens. Next base: position 318,508,110 of record CM053787.1, read on the forward strand.
CAAATATTTGGAGATAGAAGTGTTGGAATAATGACAATAGGAAGGTAATGTACTTGTTTGATAGCTGATTTTGAACCAAGAATAGTCAAGGCTGCACTTGAGAATGAAGATAGGGTAAATGTTACAAATGAAGAGATTGATCAAATAGAGAAGAAAAATGCATGGGCTCTATTACTGAGACCTACAGACAAGAATGTGATAGGAACTAAATGGATATTCATAAATAAACTCAATGAGAATGGAGACGTGGTAAGGAACAAGGCAAGACTAGTTTGCAAAGGTTATGCACATGAAAAAGGTATATATTATGGTGATACTTTTGTACCTATGGCAAGACTAGAAGGAGTAAGAAAATTATTGGCCTATGTTACATATAATAATTTTAAAGTATATCAAATGGATGCTAAATCTGCATTTCTAAATGAAGTACTTGAAGAAGAAGTCTATATTAAACAATCAAAAGCATTCATTGAACCTAATCAGAGGAACATGTTATGCAAACTGAACAAGGATTTGTATGAACTAAAATAAGCATCATAAGCATAGTATGAAAGGTTACATTCTTCTTTGATTAAGCTTGGATTTTCTAGAACAAGTGAAAATATTAATCTATATTTTAAATGTGAATCTGTGAATATGGTGTTGATATCTGGAATTTGTTGATGAAATAATATTTGTTGGAAATGACATGTTGTGTAAGACATTTCTCAATTAAATGAGTAAAGAGTTTGAGATGTCTATGTTTGGTGAGATAAAAAATATTCATTAGCCTACAAGTTTATAAAATAAAGAATGAAATCTATGTTACTTAATCCAAGCATGTGAAAGAAATCTTTAAAACTATTGGAATGGACGAGTTTAAACCAGTCGCTACACCTATGGTGAATGGAGTGAAATTGTCAAAGGAAGATACTACAATTGATGTGAATGAGACTCAATATAGATCAACTATGTTGGAAACTTACAATTGGAACAATTGTTGTTTTGTCATTGATGTCAAATCTATTGATGAGACATATTGCTACCTAATCTAAATGCCATATCTATTTGATTTATGAAGAATATTTGAAAAGTTACTCATAGCAATAGCACCTAGAGGAAAGGTTGAGTTATGAAAAGGAAATTATGATGGACATTTGATTAGATAGACTTTGATAAAGCAAAGTGATTTTTTATGTCAAGAAAGCTATGCAAAGCCGAGAAAAAATATAAAATGAAGTTAGTGTTGAGTAATGCTAGTGTTAATTGAGCTACAATTAATGTCGAGCAAATCTAGTGTTGAATGACAATTAACATCGACCAAGAGATATAGTTGATGCCGAGCCAAAAATCTTTATAGTGATTGAGTATTTTAGTGATGACTAAGTGCCTAAATTTAGAGATTGTCATGTGACAATATAAGAATGAATTTGAGGAAATCATGAGATCAAGCTGGCTCAATTGATTTCTTGGGAGATGTAAACTGCATTGAAGATAAGAGTTGGATCATTGAATTCAATGCAAGGATTAGGTAAAGACTTAATAGATAAATTCTAAAGAAGTTTCTAGAAGAAGATCAAGAAGATGGATATATATAGTGAATCAAGTTGAATTTGATCGTAAACCCTAAGATCTATGGTGGATGTAGAAAATGCTAAAGCTTAAATTGCTTATTTAAAGAGATACATAGTCGGTCGTCAAACTATGCAAATGAGTGCCAAGGAAGAGTGTAAGTATGTGTATTTGTGAAGCTTGTATGTGAAGAGAGGCATACATAGTAAGGTTGATCAGAAACACACGAGTGTGAATGAATGTGAAGCTAACAGAGAAAGCTTGCAGATATAATGTTATTTTTGATAAGTACATTAGAGAAGAAGGCTTAAGTGTTTATGAGAAGAGTGGAATGATTTCTTGAAGGGTGTCCAAGAAAATAAAGATCAAAGATGTTAGTGGAAGGCTTATCATTAAACCAATATAAGGACCAAACAAAGATCTAAACGTACAAAGGTGAGATGTAATCACATAGATCAAAACCTATTGTTTTCTTTCTAGTCATTGTAACAGAGGTTGCCCTAATAGTCATTTGAAGACTTAACAGTCCATGTAAACCTTTTAACTAAGTGATAGTCAAAATGGAATGATAAAAGTCCTCTTACAAGGCCACTCATAATAGGGTGATTAAATCCTCTAACTAGGTCACATCTAATAGTGGTTTTGTAACCTTTAATAGTGTTGTCTCCCAACAAAGCTCACTTCAAAATAGTGAAAAAGAGTGACATGTTGTTGGTGGTTTTCCCCAAACTAGGTTTCCACTTAAAATCCTAGTGTCAAAACTATGATGAATATTTTATGTGTATTTACATTTGATAATTTTTTCATTATGCAATGCAAGTTATGTTTATGAAAGTTTTACAGTATAGATCGAGCAACATTGGTATAAGAAGAACAATGAAGTGTTTATTGTTTTATTGTTCAAGTGGTACATATTGACCTTGATTAACTAGTTCAAAACATTTCTAAAAAATTAATGGTAAGTTATATAATGTTTTGCATAGTAGACTAGATACTGTACATGTTGGTGGTATTGTTTGTAGATTTTCATCTAATACAAAGGAGACACACATCTTTATTGTAAAGAGAATTTTCAAATATCTTAAGGGAACTAAATATTTTGGACTATGGTATAGAATGGATGATCTAACTTTACACTTAAAGTATATACAAATGTGGATTGGGCTGGTAATGTAGATGATAGAAAAATTACAAGTAGAGAAGCTTTCTTTCTAGGAGAAAGGTTGATAACATGGCTATGAAAGAAACAAAGTTGTATTACACAATCTACTGCTAAAGCTAAATATGTTGCTACTGTTATAAATTGTTCAAATATTGTATGGATTAAGCAATTATTGGAAGGTATACAAGAAGGGATACACGATCATGTTACTATTTATTGTGATAATACTAGTCCAATAAATTTATCAAAACATTTGGAAATGCACATAAAAAAAAAAGCATATATCAATCAAGTGTCACTACTTGAGGGTAAAAATACATGAGAAACAAGTAAGCCTTGAGTATGTGAATTCCAAGGAGAAAATAATAGATATTTTTATCAAGTCACTACCTAAGGATACTTTTGAGTATCTAAGAGGTAAACTAGAGGTCCTTCCCCTATCTAAATTTCACTAAGTGAAGAAGCATGCTACATCAAATCATGATTAAATTGTAATATCTTTATACAGTTGATGCATGAGTTCACTCTTTAGGAGTATCCTGAAGTTGTGAAGATGCCTATGATGAAATTGATGTAAGCAATACATGGAAAGTACAAGGATAACTACAAGGTTATATAAGCTTTCATATTGGAATTTATACTTACCTTAGCATTGTTGTCAAAGGGGAAGTATATGCATTAGAGGGAGATTAAGCATTAAAAATTAGAGATTCATTCAAAGGAGATGAAGTTGTTACAAAGATGGTGATGGGGAGAATATCATATTGAATACTAAAATTGAAAGATGAGATCATATCCTAAGGGGGAGAAATATTAAAGATTGTTATTTTTGAAGATACTGACTGAGTACATTTGATGAAGGAATCTAATGTAGAGAACCAAAATGAAGAGAAGGACTGAAAATTTATCTTGTTATCAATACATAGCTTTGATTATCATGTGTAATATTTTGTAGTGTCAAATCATATGTTATGTGTTGCCATCAATGCCAAAGGGGGGTATTGTTAGCCCTAGAGAGACTGGGAGATTGTTATTCCTAATGGATAATGCTATGAATGTAATGTGAAAGAGTCATTTCAATTTTTATATTGTCATTGATGTAAATTCTTAGTTGATTATACATTATGTTAATTTAGTAGAGTGCCATATCATTTGATTGATGAAGAGGATTTAAAGAAAGTATGTTGATGAGTTTGAGTATTAATGTGTAAGGTATTCAATGGGTACTTGAATGAGTTCGAAAATGATAATGTATTGTTGATTTGATTATTTTACAATAATATAAAGTTGTAATGTTAATATCAATACAAGCTTAACAGAGTTACAAGGTTATTGAAGGAAGACTATATTCATTGAGTGACTGCAGTTGTCATGGAGTAAGTTGGAAAGATAATGTTTCCTAAGCAAGTTAGTATTATCTGAGTATTTAATTACTTGAGTGAAATTTTATGTTCACTGAGTAACATTTGGAAAACAATTTTGGAAAATTGGAATCCAAGGTTTACTTATGATGGAAATTATGAATATTTGAGATGTTCAAATGTTAAAGTCAAAGTTTGTTATGAGATCTATGGATGGAAAAAATCAATGAAGATCTAATGATGGAGATTGAAGAAGGATAAGGATGAGCACAAAGTTATTTCCAAATTCTATTTTATAAGAGACTACATACAATGAATCCAGTAATATGGAGTTTGAATTTGGAAATATGGTTTGAACCTAAGACCGACGATTGTGATTAAGCAATAATAGATGGAAGAATCTAGAATCATGGAGAAAACTATTTAAGAAGATGTTCAAGATAGTTTTTAGGTTGTTGATTATTGTGGATTTATTGTTGATGCATATGTTGATTAATGTTGATGTCATTGTGAATGAAAAGTATTGAGAGGCAGAAAAGAGAAAGTGAAACTAAGCAAAGCAAAGGAAGATAAGAGGAGAGTTGGAGAAAAAGAAAGAGTGAATCAGCCGAGTGATAGAGAAGAAGAATAAAGAGAAAGGAACAAAGATCTAAATAATAAAAGGTAGTTGCTACTCTTAATAGACAATTTATAATGTTACTTTCTAATCATTATAGAATAAAATCTCAAAAGAATTGAGTGGATCTAACAAGTCTGTAAAATCCTACATGGTAACATCAATCAGTGATGTTTGTAAGTCCTTTAAAGGATGCTCTTTAGATTAGATCAAGGAGTGATAAAGTCTAGATGATCTTTTGGTTAAAATCCTCTAAAAAAGTTACATTAACAATGTGTATGTAAACCTTTAACAAGGTTGGATCCTAGTAGAGCTCACTCCACAAGAGTGAATATTTGTGGTTTGTCGATCCCACATGGTTTTTCATTCAATAGGGTTTCCATATTAAAATATTGATGTCAAATATGTGAATGTCATTTGGGTTGCAACTTGTTCTACATATTTGTATAGTTTACTACAACTTGGTAACCATTATGTAATAACTAATTGTAATGTTATAACTAAGAAAGTTTACTGATAATCAATAATACAAGAAGAGTGAATTCAAAGTTTGAAGTAAAGTGGTTAAAGGAGTTAATTGATGATGTCACAGTGTGTCTTCTATTGAAGTTTATAAAGTTTGAATTGGTACTTAAGTGTTTGAAGGGACTATAGGTTAACTGATTCAACCACACCCACACACACACCCCCCCCCCCCCCCTCCCCAAATTATGCAAAAAATGCATAATAGTGTCATGAGATAATCAATATTAGACATGGATAATGAGGCTAAGGCTCATGTCATGGAAACAACACTCACTTGATAAAGGTAGATGCAAAACAAAGGAAAATATCAACCCCCTATTACACTTTATTAGTAGTACATGTGCAATAAGACACAGGATATGGTAGATCCCAAGAAGATAGTAATCTACATGAGTGACCTCAAATGGAATTACTTAAATCAAGAGGAAAATAAAGGTAAAATATTTGAAGTTGAAGATAAATATGGAATATGACACTTTATCTTAGTGTGTTTACAAATGCTTACAAAATATTTCAACAAAGATTAGAAGAGATATAGGGTTGGTACAATAGTAAGAACAACTCAAGATGATCTATCCCATGCAACGAAACGATCTCCAAACCTGAAACAACCATGATATTCACTATAGTTAAAAAAATACAAAAAAATATGAATAAAATCTACCTAGAGAAAAATGTAAAACAAGCTTTCCAATGATATAAAGTTTTTGAAAAACCAAGTTCACATGCTCAAGATACATCTCTCAGAGTGAAAAATAAAACCTATAGCTTTGAAAAAAAATGAACTAAATAAAATCAAAACTAAAAAATACATGAACCACTATGATGAGCTTGGAACCAACTTTTTTACAATATCTCATTTGCAAAAAATGAAGTCCGTATATGAAAGATACAACCAAAAAATTAAAGTTAGCTCCAAAAAGCCTGAAAGGGGCTATTGGGCATGTTGATGTAGTGATGATATCATCTAGTAGTAAGGTTAAATTTGATGGTCAAATGGTCATCATCGTAAAAAAAATACCCCCTAGCAGAAAACATGTCAAAAAATACACCTTGCTAGGATAAAGTTGGCTGGTGTCAGAAATATTTTTTGGTGGCCTAGAAAAGTGTCTTTGTCATATAATATCCCTAGAATCCTAAAAAGTGCCAACGAAAAGGTTGAAAAGTCTATTCTTTTAAACTATAATCTGTCATACCTATAAACAAAACACTTATGTTTCTTTTCTTAGCATTCTTAGCTTTGATACCATGTAAAAGTTGTCAATCCAACTTCATGAATCCAAGATTACCTACAAGCAAAGATTATGTGTCACTAGGAAGGATGGAATAACAAAGAAAGCGTTTAGGTCCTAAAAATATGAAAAATTATATTATCAGATCAAATGAATACAAATAGATTTTTGACAGATCAATGAAGTATATAATGATCTATCCTTATAAAGGATATTTGATAACCTAAAATAAGAAACCCTAAAAAGTAATAATTTAATAATTAATATAATTATCCAATTTCACTAATGCATAAAGTGCTAACTTAAGATAGAAGTAAAGGTAAGTTGACAATCAAGTCAAGATGACTTTATAAATAAGTTATTCCTTTAGTCTAACAATAAAGATAACATTAATTTTGTAATATATGAATAGCTACATAATAAAAGAACCTTTATATTGGTAATTTATTCATTGGCAACATTATACAAATGAATAAGGAATTTTTATGTGTTCATTGAGAACATTACAAAAGGAAAACAATAATGTGAAGTATGAGCCTACATTAAAATTAACTTAACTATACTGATAAGAGAAGATATTTTCCATAGAAATTCAAACTATGATATCATTATCAGGATTTAACTTTTTAGTTTTTATTCAAACTCATTGACTCATATTTCATGAGAAGTGATTCACATGAATCTATCTCTCATGAGAGTAAATGGAACACTTAGCACTCAGTGATTAACTAGATTATCAAGTACATTAAATAATTAAATATATTAGAAAACTATTTGTGTAATAAGGATAGTTTTTAATGTAATTTACTTATTGACAACATTACAAAACTAATTTGGTAATGTGAGACATGATATTGAGAATACTACAAAGGGAAAAAAAATGTGAAGTTTGAGAGTACATTGAAAATAACTTAACTAAATTATTAAGTACATTAAATCATTGTATACATTATAGAATAATTTGTAAACTATGCATAGCTACTTTTGAAATGTACTAATTGACAACTTTACAAAAACAAATTGATAATGTGAGACATGAGAGTAAGAAGCTTGCATGAATACATAAATACTTTCAATCTGAGGATATCAAATAACTTAAGTAGATTGACAAGTCTATTTCATCAATGAATAGATCGCATAAATAATTATGCAATATGCTTACTTTGATTTGTAATGTACTTATTGAGAACATTTTAAAAAAAATTTAGCAACCCAAAGAAACCCAAATGTTCTAAATATACTTGAAGAGAAACTCATAGTATACACATATAAGCCCACAATTACTGAATGAAAAATATATAGTGGAACACATGTAATAAAGGTATTTAACTTTGATAACTCCATTTTTTAATATAGAGTAACCTACAAATAGTAAGATGTAAAAATCCATATACATTTGAACATAAGCTAACCACAACCATAAATAATTATACCCCCTAACGAGTACTGGGACATTTTCCCCTACCTCATTTGGGCTAGTTATGGCTTAATTTTTGAAGTGTCTCTTCAAATACATGGTGGGGGATTTGGTGAGTGTTATTTTGGAAGTTTTGATGAAGATTTTATTGATGTGAAGCTTCAATTTCATTCAAACATGGATATTTGTCTTTGATTTTGGCTTAAGGGCTAGAATTGATAGAGACAGAGGCACATATTCAATGGGTGATAAAGTCTCTTGTGGAGCAAGATATGCTCTTTGGTATGGACTTAGTATTGGAATGAAAAATCTTAGTAGTAGCGTTTGACATGTACGAGGTATTACAAATCCAAGATTGGTAGAGGCCTATGAGTTGACCCCTTTCATCTATTGGCCTTTTGGTGTGCATGAGAATGAAAAGCATATGAAGGATTTTTTAGGCTTGGAATTAGTGAATCTCTCTTTTAGGTGATGCAAATTCAAGCTATTTTAGGTTTCAAGGGTAGTGTATGAAAAGGAGGAATCCCTAGAGGACCAAGAAGCGAGTTGTCACGAGTGTGTTTTCCTTCATAGAGAGAGGTAACGGGATAGGTTAGTACTCTATTTTTGGTGTACCATCTAACTTTTTTTATGCCCTAATTTTGACTATTTTGTTTAATGTCTTGTGTGTCATTGTATCTCCTTGTATACCTCACTTTAGTGGTGGGCTAGGTCTATTGGTGTTCTTGGGTTATCAGTACCCATGACTATCAACGTATTAGTTGTGGCCCCTATTTGCTTTTTTTTGGATGCCTTTTTAATAAGATGATAATTATTTATGATGGGTGGTGGAATTTTCTAGTTGTTTAGGTTTGTGGTTTTTTCTTAGGGTGGTTGCATATACATTTAGGGTTGAAGTTTGGTCATCTATGACTCTTGCTAGTTGTGTTGGGTTGGTGGTTTTTTGTGCATAAGGTGTTTCTATTGTAACTATGGTATTTAAAAGTAAAAAAAAAAAATCAACCATAAAAACATCATGGTCTATCAATATCCAAAAGTTTGAAACATGTAACCAAAAGTCTCAAAATTCAAAATATAATAGTCTTTCTAGAAGTCACATACATTAAAATATAACAAGATATGAAGCTAAGATTCATTAAAGCCATCATTATCCACATACTTAAAATCCTCCAAATCAAAATTGACCTTTAATAGAAGTGGATCATGTAATGGTATCTCAATTGGTCCTAGATGCACATCCTCCCTATTAATTTTCCTAACGTCTTTAGAATCAACAACCCACTATCTAGTGAAGTCTATCACACTCAATAGTTTGTCTATCCCAAATTCACAAGGCATTATGAACCAATTTTTTTTTTAATCTTGTTATAAAGTAAGCATGTTCTATGTAATTGAGGAAGTGACAATATGTTTAAGCAACCAAAGAGAAATTTGTTTCAAATATAGCATGTCCTTCCTCTGAGATCTTCACCATGAAACAATTTTTTGTGAGTGCAATGATGACCCTATCTACTCGATCCTATAGATTTCTTAATGTAGGACCTGGAAAATTGATAAACTAAAGTTGAGTCATAGGTTGATCAAAGGGAATTGAAACATAAACAAGTATTTTAATAAAAAGAAAGCCTATGGGAAGCATGTTCATTGGTTCAAGAAAAATATTTACAATTATGATTACATGTGGAACAACTATGATTGATTTTGGTTAAAGATTTGGTTTAGTTCAAGATTAATAAATGTTTAACCCTTTTATTCTTTAGGAAGAAGAGTGAAAGGAGCTACACTAGGACAAGAAATAACAATCAACATAATGTGTATTATATATTAGAGTAAAAAAAAATTCATATATAGGAGGTATAGGTGGTGTAGTGAGAATTATAAGACTAGGAAGATGATATTAAACATTGGTAAGTTCACAAATGTTATGAATTTTGTATTTTTTATATGACCTAATGATGTAAGCTGGATTGCTTGCTCTATCCTTTCCTTTTCTCAGGACTCAATAGGATTTCTTATTAGCCTATTAGGGATCCTCTTTGTCACCCTAATCTCAAGAGGATATTTAACTTACCCTCCATACTTCACTATCCATTTACATCGAGGTTTTCAAGCTTTCTTCTTTCCTAAGGACATCTTCCTTTGTCCTTCAAACACACCATTTCATCAAACTTGGTCATTCTATCTTCAACATGGCGTGAGGGATGTCACTTGATGATTTTTAGACTTCCCCTAATATTTTGGACTCAATTTCGATAGGTCTCCTTATAAATTTCCTCGAACTTGACAAAACTGTCCTAAATAATCCTAATAAAGTGAGCCCTCCAAAGTTGGTTTTCGGGATACAATTCAAAAATTTACCTTAATAAGGTGGTAACCTAACCTTAAATATGGATACCCTTATTGAAAAACTTCAATATTTTGTGTCTCTTAGGTCCTCAACTTGTATGTACACCGTTTTTCTATTTTTATGCCTAAAAATAAGGGTTTTTAACATACCCAAACAACACTCATTAGGGTATGAAAAAACATATGGTAAAAATAGTCTTGGAACTTATCATTTTTCACAAGGCTTCCTCACACATCCTTCCTCCTACTTAAATACTTATATTGAACTACCCAATGCATTCAATCCACTCAAATCAACATGTTAGCTCTGCGATTGCCTAGCCATGCACCAAAACCTTGCCTAGGGCATCACTTAAAAATAGTTTCCATGATTTCCCATGCCTTTATTTTGTTATGTAAATTATAAAAGGGCTCAAATTCAATATTACCAAACACCATGATGATTCCATGGTGAGGATTTATGGAGGATCCATTTTCCCAAAAACTGTCAAAGCAAAAACAACCAATAGTCTGTTGATTTCCTAACTATGCACAAATAAACTCTTATCAACTTGAACTCTAAAATGAAAAGTAGTGTAACAACATGAAAATAATAATCTAACACAAAATGAGCCTTTCAATCCATTAATCAGTACATGTCATCAAGAAGCTCAGAAACTGTCAAATTCTGAATTATATCTTGTGGATCCACTTGCAAAACTTTCCTTATTACAACCTCCAACCCTTGGGATGGATTAATTGCATGGTTTTGTGAGTTTATCAAAAGGTTTTAAATAGTTATAGTAACCATCAACCTCTTTCTTGCACTATGAAACTTTCCTATCAAAAAGTTGTCAAGGAATTTTTCAAAGTTGTTGACAGCTTTGACGACTTTTTGCATTTCTTAGCAAATTTGAATTCCTTCATTTGGGAACTTCCAAATTTGTCCCCTATGATCAATTTATGATTTATAGGCATGATTTAGCCTTTATAAAATCAATTTAAATGCTTTTGACCATTTTTACCTATTTGACAACTTTTGCACAATTGACATCTTTCCCCAACTTCTTCCAAATGACTTAGGTATAGCCTCCAACCTATGCAAAAAAATGTGAAAACATCATAGAGGAAAAGATAGATAAAAACCACACCTTTCTCAGGTTTCTAGGGTATAAGACCCATAACCCTAGTTTATCTTCCTAACACCCAAAACATAAGAAACCCAAAGAAAGAAAACCAAACCACCTAGAGTGGATTGAACCTAGTCAAATCCACTTAGGAACAAACCCAAAAATGATCTTCTAAGGTCCAGACACACCTACCTGGCTTGGTTAGGTTTAGTACAAGTCAAAACCCAACATGTAGAGTTAGGACTAGGAGTTAACCTAGGTGTTCCTACACCATACTCCCTTGAAAAAAAAGAAGTTCAATCCACCCTTGGACTAAGAAAGTTGGGGTCTATGCCCAACTTCTTGAATTCCTTGATCCAATAGCATTGGCATCTACATGACCATTCCACTTAATGAGATATTCTGAATAAGTCATAGTCCTAATCTTCTTTTAGACCCTTGAATCAAGTACTATGTCACTTATTTTAGGAGATGGAGGAGTCAAATTTAGGTCTGCTACATCTTGAGTGACATCCTTCATTATTTGATTAACATCTAGAGTGGGGCCTTTGTAATTAACCATATCAACAATATTGAAAACTGGTGATAACCCAATGTCCTCAGGAAGTTCCACCTTGTAGGCATTGTTACCATACTTGGCTAGTATTTTGCAAGGTCCCAACCTCCTCATCTGTAGCTTATGAGGGACTCCCTTCTACAACCTAGCTTTGTTTAGGTGGACCATTACAAGATCCCCAACTTGGAATTGTACCTCCCTTTTTTTTTCATCCACCTCATGCTTGAGTTTCTTAGCATTATTAGTAGCATTGTCAGTCAAGGTTTTCCTTACTGATTCATGGACTTCCCTCATGGAGTGGGAAAATTCCTCAACATATACACTCCCTTTGGCACTATCCTTCGATTCTCTTAGTTCAAACACCCCTTTAGGATGCAACCCATAAACAACTTCAAAAGGGCTCTTACCAATTGATCTATTAACTGTGTCATTATAAACATACTTAGCTTATCCAATGGGCTAATCCCAAACCTACCCATATTCCTTGGTAAGACACCTCGGCAAGTTTCCAAGGCTCTTATTATTGACCTCAGATTGGCCACCTGTCTAAAGAAGGTAGGCAAATCCAAAGGACAAATTTGTGCCCAACTTGTGCCACAAGGTTTCCCAAAAATGACTCATGAATTTTGTGACCTTGTTTGAAATAATACTTAAGGGTAAGCCATGGATCCTTACCACCTCATTAAAGAAAAAGTGTGCATTTTGGTAAGCATCATGTATTATACTACAAGGTATAAAGTGTGTCATTTTACTAAATCTATCCACCACAACATAAATGCTATCAAAGCCTTGTTTGGTCCTTGGTAACCCTACAAAAAAAAACAATGCTTAAACACTCCCATGGTTTGCAAGGAATTGGTAGGGGTTAGTAAAGACTTACATTGGAAGATGTGCCTTTTTCCCATTTGGCACAACACACAACACTCCACATATTGTCTAATATCCCTATTTATTTTAGGCCAAAAGTAGAACCTAGCAACTAGTTCTTATGTCTTATTAACTCCAAAGTGACCACTAAGTTTCCCATTATGTTTTTTCTAAATCAAATCATCCCTCATTGATCCCCAAGGAAGACATAGTTGATTTCCCTTAAACAAAAAAATATTTTGCTAAGTATATTCAGAAAAATCAACATGGAAATTATTTTTATACTCCTTGCATACCTTGTAAATGTTTGAAAAATCTTCATAATCAGCATATAGGTCCTCGAAGCTATCAATCCAAATACTCTACAACTAAACCTATTGCACTATTAGGAGTCTCCTTCTTAGTGCATTAGCTACCTTATTTTGCACCCTTTTCTTGTGCTTGATGTTAGAAGTGTAGGTTTGTAGATATACCACCCATTTCATGTGTTTGCGGTTGAGTTTGTCTTGGGATTTGAGGAAATTGGGGGCCTAGTTATCAAAATACACCACAAACTCTTTTGGAATCAAGTAATGCCTCCACTTCCTTAAAGATTGGATTGGACAATACAACTCTAGGCCATAGGAAGAATACTTCCTCTTTGCATCATTTAGCTTCTCACTATGAAAAGTCACTGTCTTCCCTTCTTGGCTTAGGACTACTCCAATTGCCACATTGCTAGCATCACACTCCACTATGAAGAGCTTTTCAAAACTAGGTAGAAAAAGGATAGGTTGAGTTGATATCTTCTTCTTAAGTGTCTCAAACCCATCATCTACTTGAGAAGTCCAATGAAACCTTGTCTTCATTCCACCTTTGATAATGTTTAACATAGGAACATAAATAACACTAAAATGTTTGATAAATTTTATATAATATTGGGCCAAACCATGAAAACTTCTCACCTCTGTAGAAACTTTAGGAGTAGTCCAGTTTAGGATGGCATCCACCTTACTTTGATCTATCTTGAGGTTCTCTTAGGACAAAAAAAACCCAAGGTACACTAACTCTTGCTTCATGAAGTCACACTTCTCCAAATTTATCATTAGCTTTTCCTCATGCAATTTCTTGAAAAAAAAAATCAAATTTTTGATATGCTTTTCTTTAGTTTTTCTACAAATCAAGATGTCATCTAAATAGACAACAACAAACTTACCAATGAAGTCTTTCAACACCTTGTTCATAAGCCTCATGAAAGTAGATAGAGCATTTGATAAGCCAAATGGCGTACAAACCTTCTTTGGTCTTGAAGGTTTTTTTCCATTCATCCCCTTCCCTTATCCTAATTTGGTGATAGCCACTTTTAAGATCTATCTTGGTAAAGTACTTTGCTTCCCCTAAATAGTCCATTAGGTCTTCAATCCTAGGCATTAGAAATCTATACCTAATGGTGATCCTATTTATGGCTCTTGAATTAGTAAAAAGTCTCCCAGTTCCCCACTTTTTAGGTGCTAAGATAGTAGGCACAACACAAGGTCTTATACTTTTCCTAATTAGGCCTTGGTCTAAGAGTTATTGGATTTTCTTGGCAATTTCCTCATTCTATTGAGAAGTCATTTTGTAGGCAGCTTTATTAGGAAGGGTGGCTCCTAGAATGAAATCAATTTGATGGCTAACAAGTCTTTTGGAAGGTAGGGTAGTAGGTTTTCCATAACTAACAATATCCTTGTATTCTTCAAGCATTTCTTGCACTTTTGTAGGAAACTCTATTTTCTTTCATGCCTTATCAGCAACTACTTCTTTAGGCTTCACTACTAGGGCAAACCCTACCCCTTCTCCTTCCTCCAAGGTTTGCAAGAAATCATTCTCACCTACCATGACTACATTAAGACTTGGAGATTTCACTTCTCCCTCTTCTATTAAGGATTGAATCTTGAATGTTACACCATCTTTCTTAAATGAATATGCATTTTTGGCTCCATCATGCATTGTTTGTCTATCAAATTTCCATGAACTACCTAGTAGAAGGTTACATGCATCCATAGGTAGAATGTCACATAACACCTTGTCCTTATACCTTCCTATTGAGAATTCAACCCATGCTTGTTCACTTACAAGAACATGTTGTCCTTTGTTAAGTGATTTAACCTTGTAGGGATTACTATGTGGAATTCTTTTCATGTTTAGTTTTTTATTTGTCTCCTCTAAAACAATGTTATGCATGGAACCTGGATCTATGATAACCTTACCCACTTTTCCCATTATCTTGCACTTCACTCCAAAGAGAGCTCTTCTTTGGCTTGGTTCTTCCTTGCTAGATTCCTTAACCAATGTCCTTCTCATCATTATATTTTCCTCTTCTTCTAATTCTATGGGTAATTTAGATGGTTTGTTACTGCTACTATATTCTTCTTGCATAAAATTGACTCTTTTTTTACTCCCTTGAGAAGTACATCCTTTCTCAGGGCACTTATAGGTAGGGTGTCTCATTTGATTGCAATTGGAGGACTTCATGGTTGCAAAATAGGATCCTCTACCTTGATTGTTGTTTTTTTCTCTTCCACCATTGTTGGATCTTCTTCCCCTACTAAAACCCCCTCTATTAGAATTCCCTTCTTGTTGTTCAGTCCACTTATTTTCCCCTTGGCTTCTTAAGTCTGAACCTCTACCACCATACACTCATTGATTCTTGCCATCTCTGCCTCTACATCTACTCTGAAATTGGTGTTAGACTTCTTCTTTTTATTTTCTTCCAGTTTCAATGCCAATTGGAAACCCCTATGAATTGTTGTAGGTGTCCATAGGCTGATTTCTTCTTGTGTGTTCCACTTCAATCGACCTAGATACCTAGCCATCTTAATAGGTTCTTCTTCTTGAGTCCCTAATCTCAAACATAACTTCTGTAACTCCTCAGTATATGTTTCTATATCCATTTATTTTTTCTTTAAGCTTTGCCTCTTCTTATGTATTTGAATCTCATAGTCTTCAAGTAGGTATTGTTCATTTACCTTAATCACCATGGCTTTCCAATTTGCAATTGGTTTCTTTCCCATCTTCTCCCTTTCATCTTGAAGATACTTCCATCAGGTCAATGTTGATCCTCTTAGCCTAGATTTGGCTACCTTGACCTTCTATGCTTCAGTGACCCCCTCACACTCAAAGTGGTTTTCCATTTCTTCAACCCATTACATCATTAGTTTAGGGTTCATCTTCCCACTAAACAAAGGAACTTCTTCTAGGGCCTTTCTACCCAATTCCTTGATGGATTTTAGGAATGGTTCTTCCAACAATGGAGGATCTGGCTTAGATACAATTTCTTCCTCATCAACCTTTTCCTTACCTTTATTGGTAGTTTCTCCTTCTTGGTTGCCTCAACAACTTCCTCCAATTTGGTCTTCATCTCCTCTAAATCTTACTCTAGAAGCCTATTCCTTTCATTTTTCTCTTTTATTTCCTTGGAAAGTTCTACATTGGTCACCTTTTCTACTTTCCCTATTGATTCTTCAGTATACAAAGACATGCCACTAGTCCCAAATCTTTGGTGGCTCTGATACCAATTTGATGTAACTAGATTGCTTGCTTTGTCCTTTCCTTCCCTCAAGACTCACTAGGCTTTATTATTAGCCTATTATGGCTCCTCTTTGTCACCCTAACCTCAAGAGGATATTTAACTTACCCTCCACACTTCACTATCTAGTTACACCAAGGTTTTTACACTTGCTTCTTTCCTAGGGACATCTTCCTTTGTCCTTCAAACACACCATTTCATCAAACTTGGTCATTCTGCCTTTAGCATGGAGTCAAGGATGTCACATGATTATATTTAGACTTCCCCTAACCTTTTGGACTCAATTTCCATAGGTCTCCTTATTGATTTCCTCAAACTTGACAAAAGTAAATAGTCCTAATAGAATTAGGCTTCCAAAGTTGGTTTTTGGGCTATAGTTAAAAGAGTGCCGTAAAAATATGGTATCCTAACCTCATATATGGATACCCTTTTGGGAAAACTTCAAGACTATGTGGTTCTTAGGTCCTCAGCCTGTCTGTACACCCCTTTTCTATTTTTATACCTAAAAACAAGGGTTTCTAACATACCCAAACAACACTCATTAGGGTCTGACAAAACATATGGTAAAACTAGTATTGGAACCTTCTTCTTTTTCACAAGGCTTCTTCACACATTCCTCCTCCTTCTCCAATACTTAGATTGAACTATCCAATGCATTCAATCCACTGAAATCAACATGTTAGCTCTGTGATTGTGTAGCCATGCACCAAAGGCTTGCCTAGGGAATCACTTTAAAAATAATTGCCATGCTTTCCCAAGCCTCTTTTTTTCTATATACACTATTAAAGGGATATATTTCCATATCCCCAAAAACCATGATGATTCCATGGTGAGGATACATGGAGGAGCCATTTTCCCAAAAATTGTCAAAGCAAAAACATTGAACAGTCTATGTACAATTGATTTCCTACCTATGCACAAATGAACTCTGGTCAAATTGAACTCAAAATGGAAAGTATTGTAACAACATGAAAAATAATAATCCAAAAAAAAATTATCCTTTCAATCCTTTAATCCGTGCATGCAATCAAGAAGCTCAGAAACTGTCAAATTCTAAATTATATCTAATGGATCCACTTGTAAAAAAATTCTTATTACAAACTCCATCCCTTGGGATGGGTTCATTTCATGGTTTTATAAGTTTGAAAAGAGGCTTTAGATACTTATAATAGCCATCAAACTCTTTCTTGCACTATGCAACTTTCTTGTCAAAAAGTTGTCAAGCAACTTTTCAAAGTTGCTGACAACTTTGACAACCTTTCACATTTCTTAGCAACTTTGACTTCCTTCATTTGGGAACTTCAAAAATTTTCCACTTTTATCCATTTATGATGTCTAGGCATTATTTAGCCTTTAGAACATCAATTTACATGATTTTGACTATTTTTACCTATTTGACAACTTTTGCACAATTGGCATCTTTCCCCAACGTTTGCCAAATGACTAAAGTATAGCCTTCAACTATGCAAAATAATTTAAAAGAATCATAAAGTACAAGATATCTCAAAACCACACCTTTTTCAGGTTGCTAGGGTATAAGACCCATAACCCTAGTTTGGATTCCTAACTCCCAAAACACAAGCAACTTAAAGAAAGAAAATTAAACCACATAGAGTGGATTGAACCTATTCAAATCCACCTAGGGAAAAACCCAACAATGACCTTCTAAGGTCCAAACGCACCTACTTGACTTGGCTAGGGACAATAAAAGCCAAAACCCAACATGTAGAGTTAGGACTAGGAGTTAGCCTAAGTGCTCATGCACCACCTAAAGAGGTTATCTTTGTGCGATTGATTTAATTGAGAAATATAAGGAAAAAGAATCAAGTTCAATAGACTCTCAAAGTAGTGAAGGTTGATAGAGACTATGATTAACAATGATAATTTATCCTTTATGGTAAAACTTCAAATAATTATGGATAAGATAAACTATGAGATTCATGGAAGTAAACCACAAAAGATGAAGTTTAAAGTAAAATTGATAAAAATTTAAGATGACTACAAAGGTTGCATCTAAATTTCAACCACCAAATTCTATGGGAAATGAACTAGAATCATGTGCATGGTAAGCTAAACCATTGCAGGTTTGGATCATCAAATAAGATTTTTCATAGAAATCATGCTACAATTTGTCTATTATAAATACATTATTTAATTATAACATTCACCATGCAAATAGATTCGACAAGGACACCATAAGAACAAAGATCATTAACCTTTGCAATAATATAAAGAGGACCACTACATGGTTTGATTTTCTTAGTAGATTCAAAGATAATCCAAAACTTAGGTTCAATTTTGGGTTGGGATTGATCAATGATGTTGAAAAAATTATTGGCTTCAATACACTTAGGGCCCATTTGTTTCCTAGAAATGGGCTAGAATTGGCATGTGAATACTAGAATTCTGTAATTACATATTTGTTTCTAAAAATGAAAGTGGAATAGGTTTTTTCATATTTGAATTTTATCCCAAAATGAACATTCGAATCTTCCACCTAAAAAATGTAGAATTGGATTTTTTAGCAATTGCAATGTTCTTGGCTTCTAAATATAGAGAGCTTATGTGAACAATAGACCTCATTTAAGTTTTATCTTTGTACGCCTTGGCTATTATCAATTTGTAATTAGAACATTACCTATTTGAATATTTATTTCAATGGTAGAAATGAAGAATCAAATCCCCTCTCAAATGGTTGGATCTAAAATAATTTTCAATTTGTAATTTATATAATGATTCATCATATACCTCAGCCTATGCCTGAAAATTAAATGATAAAATACTTCCCATTAAATTAGTGGTGGCCTCCATTTATTGTCCTCTATACTCTTCCATCTAGTTGGTTTCCATGTCTTAAATGTAGAATCTCATTTATATTTTTTTTGCCCATATATTTATGTTTCTATTTCAATGTATATTCCACACCAATGTGCGTATATTCTATTTCAATATTTCCTATTAAAATATGTGCCTTTATCTTTTTTAACCTAGGTTGGTGTTAATCTAACATACTGACATTAAATTTAGGATGGTATGTCCATAAATATTGGGACTCATTTATTGTCAGCACATCTCTATGAGACTATTGGGATTCGATCTTGGAGCTTTCAATTTTGTTGTATTTCTTACTCAACTAATGACTTATAGCTTTTTTTTCTTTATTAAGATGAATGCTCTTGTTGTAACTAGTCGCAACTCTATGAAAACAAGTCAACTTCTGGGGGAAATCATAATTCTCCAAGTTTATGTGTAGAGGAAGAAATGGTTAGATCATTCAAATTCCACAAAAAATGCAATTTGTGGGCAACATTAAATTTCCTCATTTAAGGAACCAAACATAGACATATTCTCACTCATCTTCTAGGTGAACCAAATGGTTCCATCCATAATCCAAAAGTTTTTTGCAAATTTAAAATTTTCTAAATTTACAAATTTCAATATTACATTGTAAGGAAAATTGCAACAAAAATACAATCATTTCCATATAACCCATTATATATTTGAATAAAATATATAATTAAAATCCACATGAAAGAGAATAGACAACATACCCATAAAAAATGTGACACAAGACATGCCATGGGAAACCCTCATTGATGGAAAAAAACCCAACCTCCAAAAGCATCCATCGCCATGTATTATTCAACAATAGTCATTGCAATACAATCATAGCCAGAAACAAGTAATCCATGTGAATAAACATGAATCCACACATTCCATGCCATGCTTCCAACCTTCACAAATGCTCCCTTGGCTAACCTATCAAGCCTTGTCTTCTTTGACTCTTGCCTTTTGCCTTTTTTCCTTCTTTTATTGTCTCTACAACTACTGTTGTGGTTGCTTATATAGTAGCGAGTCCCACAAAACCACCAAGTGGTATTATATTAACCATGTGCTACCTAAACTAACCCCTTTACAAATGCTCCCTTGACTATCCTATCAAGCCTTATCTTCTTTGACTCTTGGCTTTTGCTTTTTTCCCTTCTTTTCTTGTCTCTACAACTACCCTTGTGGTTGCTTATATAGTAGCAAGTACCACAAAACCACCAAATGTATTACATAAACCATGTGCTAAAACTATGTGATACCTAAAACAATTGATCTCACATTTAATATTGGACATTTCATTCTTCTTCCCCAATATTAAATAATTATATCAATTATTATCACAATGTTACAATACAAATCATCAAGTATATCCAATGTGAATCTCTACATGTTGCACGTCCATCTCAGTGCTCCTAGGTGCAACATTACATAATAAAATAAAATAATACAATATAATAATATTATGCAATGTGTACAACACACATAATCTCCACAATCTCCCACTTGTTGTATACATTGCATAGGGTCAATCTGTAGCCACATAAATGAACAAGGAAACAATCCCTCCTAATTGATGCAAGAATGAGATAAATAGCTAGGGGCAAAGACACACCTAACTATCCAAACACCTTGCTGAGTAAACACAATGGAAGAAAACACATAGAAAATGACACCAAGGAGAGAAGGAACATAAACACTTTATTGATTCATCCAAGTATCAACATACATGCCCAACTATAAGGCCTTCTGGGTTGTAGCTAGATATAAAATACAACTTCAAATCCACTCTCAAGCTTCAAATTCTCTATTCCAAAAACATTAGCTCTGAATTCTCTAAGCAATTCCTAACGTAAACCTAAATACCCTACTTATTACTTGCCAAAATGACTTACATAAGATTCTAGATCATTACATAGCAGAAAGGCTCACCTTAAACAATATGTACACATCCCAAGAAAATATCATATCACTAGATTCATGATCCAAATTAAATACATAAGTCAGCTCAAACTAAGAACCAATCATAGACAAGCTCAATCAAAGAAGAAACTAAGCAACAATAAATATTAGGCTCACTCAGTGCATGAAGGAACACTCGGTCAACATTGGACAACTTAGCCAACACTGGATAGCTCGACCAATACTAGCCAACTTAGTCAACATTGGAACTTGGTCAACACTAGAACTTGATAAGAACTAGAACTCAGTAATAACTTGAATTTCGTCAATACTTGCAAAATAACTCAAAAGAGCAGGATGACAAGACAACCCAGGATGCTTTTGCATCAGGCAACTAGGGTTGAAAGAAATGATTCTCTTAAATCATTGAGATGTCACAACCTGAGTTGAATCCAACTCAAATTGAGAAATCCATGTAGCATCTTCAACTAGTATGTTCTTCCACTTTACAAAATATTCATAGTATTCTTTTTCTCTTATACTTTTACCAACTTGTTGATCCAATATATATTCAACCTCTTCAATCAACTTCTAAGGATAATCATCTGGTATAATGACTTCATCATTTGACTCATGATGCTTATGTCATGCCCAAATTTTATAGGACAAAAACACAACTAAATTTTTTATTTTATTTTTTAGAGATAACTTAGGAACTATAGATTGTCAATTCGATCATCAAGTGATTAGAAGTTTGAGATATGTAACAGTTTTGTATATAGGATTGCACAAAATTTTCAATTCCCTATGCAAAGTTATCCTTACTAGGTGGTTTTAGGGTTCATCTCTAATTAGCACTAGATGTCAGGGTAGTATTTTTGTTGATACCACATTTAAAAGGAAATCAATTCTTTAAGCTCTCGATATTATTGTACATTAGGTTTTACTAGTTGTCGTGTCATGGCATAAAAATTGGTATAATCTGCTTCTATAGTGGGGATTATGTTGAAAGGGTACACTTATTGAAGATGCAAATGTACAAGCATTCTGCACTAAGATTAGGGTCATGATTAGATTATTGAACATTAGCTAGCTACTTCACATCTTAAGCCTTATTGCAATTCGATACTCGAATCACAAGTTATTCACCACTAGAAAACTAGACAATTCACCACTTAGTCCTTAGTAAAAAATTCATTACATTATCACATCTTATTTTATTTCCAACAATTAATGTTCTATCATTATTTAAGAGTGACATAGAGTATGTTTACATTTCACAAGATATAGGTATAATATAATAAGTTATTAGGTCTATATTCTAGATGATATAAAAAGTTTCATTTAATTCCTACTTCATTGACAACTAAATGTTATGTCTAAAAGTCACTTTAACCTTGACGAAAAAAATAATCATATCCTAAATATTCTTAATGGCCATTCTTCTCCTTCAATATTCGTAACAAATTTTAATACATATGTGCTTCACCATTAAATATAAAATTTATTTCCTTATTAATTGCTTGCAACATAATATAACTTATAACTGAATCATTAATGACATTAAACTTTCATATATATACTAACTCAAAACATTCTTATCCATCTAACATAACCCATAACTATCTTCTAAACTCAATATAATAATTTCTAATATATTTCCTACAAGTAACTTCACTATATTTAAATTCTTTTAGTCCTTCCTAATTTACTAATTGATATACTTCCCACGTACTAACCTTGCTACTAACTATCTATTAATAACCCCCTTCTTGCTTAATTATGAAATTTGTATTGTTATCATCTAACTTAGTTTAACCCATCCCCACTTTACTACATTACCACTATCTACTTAACCCATACAAATCACTAACATTAATTCTATATATGTTGATTAAACTCTTCCCTTTTAATACTATCTATCTTCTCAATTAATTATTGTTACACAATCTCTACAATAGATTACCTTTATTACTATCAACTTGTAATATTACCTTTCACTTCTTTTTAACATACCCCATATTCCTCACCCCTAAATATTTCTAATTAACTACTAACCCACACTGCTTATTGTATATGAGCAATGTTAGTATGCTAATAGAAACTAAATTTAAATAAAGCTTCTACAAACTAAAAAAAAATCATAAACTTCAAGATAGACTAAGATGAGCTCTCAATTGAGAATATGAGCCATTAATGGACTCTCTCAATAAGAAGCTCTCTTGTTGAGTGGCTTTGTCTAAATAGATAGGATGTATGCTCAATATGCTTCCAAAGGCTTCAATGGATGATTGTGGATTTTTAGTGTGGATAGATGACTTTAGTATGGATTTGGCTCTCAAAATAGCATTATAACTTTACTTCATGGATTGTGTTATTTTGCAAAGGGGAAGGATCCAATTTATAGGCAAGAGGCTTGAGGGTTTGAGGGCTAAGATGCAAGGATGGGAAAAAGCTTATGGAGGGCTCAGATTGCATGAGAGGAGAGCACATGGATTGTGCTTCCTTATAGCCAATCAAGGAGTGACACATGTCACATGGTGATGCAGGAGCATCCAGAGGTATAAGGGCAATCCTGTGTCACCCAAAAAAAAATGTACTTAGACTTAGTTTCTATTTTATGTCTTTACATTTTTGGATACCCATTTGGCTCAAATAAAGGTTACAACTCTCATAGTTCAACTATCAGTGCATTTGAAAATCCCAAAAAAATAGGAGCATGCAATTTGACCATCATTTTGGTGACCTAGAAGGTGTGACTTGGCCAGATGAATGTAATTGAGATTTAGAGCATTCCAAAAAAAGAATCAGGTCAAAAGGCCCCACGGTTTGAAAGTTATTGCAGTTTTTCAAGTTTTGGACACCTCCTAAGAATGCTTCAAAGTCAGGTTTGGGGCATTAAATGACCTCAAAAAGGGTTGAAAAATGGGGGATGAGCAAAGCTTGTCCATAGGGCTATAGAGCACTTCGAGAGCTTTTCGAAAATGTAAACGGTTCGTCAATCGGAGTTACAGTTCAAAAGTTATGCCTCCCGGAAGTTCGGCTACCGTTTCTGGATTCTTCTAGAATTGCACCGACTTCTAACGCAGTTTCCGAAACCTTCTATTTTGTCGGTGGATGCCACTTTCTAGAATGTACTCCTAGTCCTTAACCCTCCAGGGTCTATTTAAGGAGATTTCTGGCATTGTAAAAGGCAGTTCGGATTGGAGCTTGAGAGGAGGTGCTAAAAGGAGAAATATTCTCCAGATTTATGCTATTGTAAGCCCGCAGGGCATGTTTTGAAGTTTTTTTTTTTTTTGCACTGTTTGTACTGGCATATTTTCTCGGTTAATATAATTCCCCTTTCTATTGTGCCTATTCTATTGTTGGGTTGTGTTCCCATCAAGTGGTATCAGAGCGGGTTTTCCTGAGTGTGTAGACAGAGCGCCGACTGTGAGGCAGTTTGCACCAGGACTGTGTGGTTGTGGGTTTGAGTTAGAAGATGCCTCCACGAAGAGAGCGTGGCGGAAGGGCTAGAGCTATTGATCCTGAGGAGGTTAGAGCCCTCCAGAGACAGGTACAAGCATTGCAAGAGGAGCTTCGTAGAGGAGCAAATATTGCCGCAGATGACAATAGTGAGGATGACAATGAAGAGGAAGTAATGGAAGTTGACGGGGAAGTTCTGAATCCTGTAGAGGAAAGGCTTTTTAGGGTCATTTCTAGGTTTGGGAAAAGACCTACAATTGAAGTGGGTATATTTTTGGGAAATTTGAAACCAGATGAGTTGATCGATTGGATCAATGAACTGAACAAATACTTTGAGTATGAGGATATAAGGGACCCAGATAGGGTTAAGTTTGCAAAGGCCAAACTAAAAGGCCATGCCAAAATCTGGTGGCAAGAGATTCAACTGGAAAGACTTAGAAGAGGAAAGGAGAAGATCACAAGATGGGATCGCATGGTGGACAAATTGAAGAAGCAGTTCATTCCTGTGGACTACGAGCTTGATCTGTTTAAAAAGATGCATGGGTTAAAGCAAGCAGGAAGGTCAGTCCAAGAATATACAGAGGAGTTTTACCGACTCCTGATTAGAGCGGGGCATGCAGAGGCAAATAAGGAGAAGGTTGCTCGTTATATCAGTGGGTTACGACCTAGCATCCAGGAGGAACTAAGTCTGGTAAGAATGACCAGTGTTGAAGAAGCATACCAGTTTTCCCTACGAGTTGAAGAGAAGCTGAGTAAAAGGTTTGAAGGAAGACAAAGAGGGCGCAGTCAAGGAGGAAGGGGAAGCGGTAGATCATCTGGAGGCCGCAATGATATTCAAAATAAAAATGAAGATGAGGGTACTAGCAAGAACCAGAGGAATGAGGGTTTCAACCGCTCCCGTGATCAAGACTTTGGAAATCAAAGAGGAAGAGGTAGAGGACGTGGACAAGGAAGAGGAGGCTTCCGTGGTACCTGTTTCCATTGCAATGAAGAAGGTCATCGTGCCTTTGAATGCTCTCAACAACAAGGAAGGACAGATAGGAGAGCTGAGGGCCAAGCTAGGATTGCTCATGTGGATGAGGATGCACAATCATCACATTCAGAGGATGCAGAAAGAGGAGAGACCTTGGTAAATGAAAGAGTCCTACTAAGTGGTGAAAATGAACCAGGACAACGGAGGAGTTTGTTCCGTACCAGATGCAAGTGTGAGGATCAATGTTGTGATGTGATCATTGATGGTGGTAGCACTGATAACTTGGTATCCGAAGAGATGGTCTCTAAGCTGAAGCTCAAGAGGGAGAAACATCCCCAGCCCTATCGGATTTCTTGGGTAAAAGATGATCATAAGGTCCTGGTAAGTGAAAAATGTTTAGTAAAATTCAAAATTGGGAGTTACCATGATGAAGTTCTCTGTGATGTTATTTCGATGGATGTTTGCCATCTATTGTTGGGTAGACCATGGCAGTTTGATAGACATGCAATACATGATGGACATGCAAACACATACTCTCTGACAAAGGATGGAGTTCGCCATAAATTGAAGCCCATGAAAAAGGAAGGTGAAAAGGTATGTAGCAGTGCTAGGATTTGTCTTGTTGATGGAAGGAAGTTTTTAGATGGCATGAAACATCAGCGTATGTGCTATGCTTTGATTCCTAGGAAAGATAAAGAAGGTAGTAGTGAAATACCATTTGAAGTTTCAAATTTACTAGGGGAATTTGGAGATATTATCTCTGATAATGTTCCAGATGGATTGCCACCAGTAAGGCAAATCAGTCATCAGATAGATCTGATTCCAGGAGCTAGTTTGCCTAACAAGGCTGCTCACAGGATGACTCCTACTGAAACAGAGGAGCTAAATAGACAGGTTCAGGAGCTGTTGAGGAAGGGCTTGATTCGAGAAAGCCTGAGTCCATGTGGAGTACCTGCAGTACTTGCACCAAAGAAGGATGGAGAGTGGAGGATGTGTACAGATTCTCAAGCTATAAATAGGATAACCATCAAGTACCAATTTCCTTTGCCAAGGATGGATGATCTTATGGACTGCTTGAGTGGAGCTGAGTACTTCACAAAGATAGATCTGAAGAGTGGCTATCATCAGATACAGATTTGAGAAGGAGATGAGTGGAAAATAGCCTTCAAAACCAAGGAGGGTCTTTATGAGTGGTTAGTCATGCCCTTTGGATTGACGAACGCCCCGAGCACCTTCATGTGGCTCATGAATGAGGTACTTAAGAAGTTCTTGGGAAAATTTGTTATTGTCTATCTGGATGATATTTTAATTTTCAGAAAGACTTTGGAAGAACATTTACTGCATATTCATAGTGTCCTTGAAAGGCTAAGGGAAGAGAAACTATTAATTAATCTAAAGAAGTGTGTCTTTGCAAAAAGGGAGTTAGTCTATTTGGGATTTGTTATATCACCAGAAGGTCTCAAAATGGATCCAGAGAAGGTAAAAGCCATCTTGGAATGGCCTACTCCAAGGTCTGCTACTGAGGTAAGATCATTTCATGGTCTGGTTAGTTTTTACAGGAAGTTTATTAAGAATTTCAGTGGCATATGTGCACCCCTAACTGATACAATAAGAGGGGATAGAAAAGAGTTCAAATGGACTGCAGCAGCTGCAAGAAGTTTTGAATTGCTAAAGAAGAAGGTGACTCAACAGCCTGTGTTGGCACTTCCAGATTTTAGAAAAGTATTCCAAGTGGATTGTGATGCTAGTGGTAGTGCTATTGGGGCTGTATTAAGCCAAGAAGGTAAGCCTATTGCATATTTTAGTGAAAAATTGAATGATGCAAAGAAGAAGTATTCTGTTTATGATCAAGAGTTCTATGCAATAGTTCAGGCCTTAAAGAAATGGAGGCATTATTTATTGCCAAAGGAATTTGTTTTGTATACTGATCATCAGGAATTACAGTACCTAAATAGTCAAGGTAAATTGAATCAGAGGCATATGAAGTGGGTAGAATTCTTGCAGAGTTATACATTTGTGTTAAAGCATAGAAGTGGAAAATCTAACAGGGTTGCAGATGCATTAAGTAGGAGACAGTTGTTGCTTACAACAATGCAGGTTGAAGTAGTTGGGTTTGATGAACTCAAGAATTTGTACCTCGAGGATCCTGATTTTGCTAAAGCATGGAAAGCTTGTAAAGAACCTGTTGCTGTAGATAGAACCAAGTGGTTAGACTATTTGATTCAGGATGGCATGTTGTTCAAAGGTAGTCGATTGTGCATTCCAAGGAGTTCCATGAGGGAAAATCTGATTAAGGAGAAACACAGTGGAGGGATGGCAGGACATTTTGGTCGGGATAAGACCATTTCCATTCTTAGAGAACATTATTTTTGGCCTCAAATTACACAGGATGTGAAGAAGTTTGTACAGAGTTGCCAGGTTTGTCAAGTTGCCAAGGGGTTTAGTCACAATACTGGCCTATATCAACCATTGCCTGTTCCATCAAGTCCATGGGAGGACATAAGTATGGATTTTGTTCTTGGATTGCCAAGGACACAAAGGGGTAATGACTCAGTATTCGTGGTGGTTGATAGGTTCTCCAAAATGGAACATTTCATTCCATGCCACAAAACTCATGATGCTGTCCATATTGCAGACTTGTTTTTCAAAGAGGTGGTAAGACTACATGGTCTTCCAAGGAGTATAGTTTCTGACCGAGATACTAAATTTGTGGGGTATTTCTGGAGGACATTGTGGAAGAAGTTGAGAACAGACTTGAAATTTAGTTCCACACATCACCCACAGACTGATGGCCAAACAGAGGTGGTAAATAGAAGTCTGGGCAATTTGCTGAGATGTTTAGTTGAAGATAAGCCCAAGGGATGGGATTTGATTCTACCACAGGCAGAGTTTGCTTATAATAACTCTGTAAATAGGAGTACTGGAAAATCACCATTTCAAATTGTATATGGAAATAGCCCAAGGACTGCACCAGAATTGAGGAAGATAGAACAAGGGGAGAGAACAAGTGCTAAAGCTGAGGAATTTGGTGAACACATCAAGCGTCTACATGAGGAGGTTCAAGCACACATTATCAAGATGAATCAAGAGTATAAAGCTAGGGCTGATGCAAGGAGAAGACATAAGGAATTTCAAGTAGGGGATCTAGTCATGGTGCACTTACGAAAAGAAAGATTTCCAGTTGGTACTTACAACAAGCTGAAAATGAAGAAATTTGGCCCCTGCAAAATTTTGAAGAAACATAACTCAGGAAATGCATATGAGGTGGAGCTGCCAGATGGTATTCACATTTCTCCCATTTTCAACATTGCAGATTTAACAGAGTATCATGATGATGGTGCAGATGAGGAGCTGGTTTTAGAGCCATGTCCAATTCCTGCTTCTAAGAAGGAGGAGATAGAAGACATTCTAGATCATCGTGTGGGTAGGAGTACCAGAAATAGGCAGTATGAAGAGTATTTGGTAAAATGGAAAGGACGGCCGATCGAGGACTCAACTTGGATTTCAGCAGCTGAGGTTTCCCATTTGGGATTTCCTCTACCATCCATAAAGTGACAGGGTCACTTTTCAATCTACCCTGGGTGTCTAATGCAGGAGCATCCAGAGGTATAAGGGCAATCCTGTGTCACCCAAAAAAAAATGTACTTAGACTTAGTTTCTATTTTATGTCTTTACATTTTTGGATACCCATTTGGCTCAAATAAAGGTTACAACTCTCATAGTTCAACTATCAGTGCATTTGAAAATCTCGAAAAAATAGGAGCATACAATTTGACCATCATTTTGGTGACCTAGAAGGTGTGACTTGGCCAGATGAATGTAATTGAGATTTAGAGCATTCCAAAAAAAAGAATCAGGTCAAAAGGCCCCACGGTTTGAAAGTTATTGCAGTTTTTCGAGTTTTGGAGACCTCCTAAGAATGCTTCAAAGTCAGGTTTGGGGCATTAAATGACCTCGAAAAGGGTCGAAAAATGGGGGATGAGCGAAGCTTGTCCATAGGGCTATAGAGCACTTCGAGAGCTTTCTGAAAATGTAAACGGTTCGTCAATCGGAGTTACAGTTCAAAAGTTATGTCTCCCGGAAGTTCGGCTACCGTTTCTGGATTCTTCTAGAATTGCACCGACTTCTAACGCAGTTTCTGGAACCTTCTATTTTGTCGTTGGATGCCTACTAGCACTTTCTAGAATGTACTCCTAGTCCTTAACCCTCCAGGGTCTATTTAAGGAGATTTCTGGCATTGTAAAAGGCAGTTCGGATTGGAGCTTGAGAGGAGGTGCTAAAAGGAGAAATATTCTCCAGATTTATGCTATTGTAAGCCCGCAGGGCATGTTTTGAAGTTTATTTTTTTTCTGCACTGTTTGTACTGGCATATTTTCTCGGTTAATATAATTCCCCTTTCTATTGTGCCTATTCTGTTGTTGGGTTGTGTTCCCATCACATGGTGAGAGGATGGAGGAAAGGGGAAGGATGAGTCAACAAAGGAGGCTCAAGGGATAAAATCTTCATAAAGACCCTCATAATGACTTGTAAGAGCAATAAAAGGGCTTGTAAGAGTCATTTATGACCTAGTGGACTTCATAAAATTTTATGGTTGAGATATTTTGAGGGTGATGAGAGAAATTTCGACTTGGGCTTGATTAGGAAGGTTCTAAGCTTGTTTAGGCTTGTGCAAATGATTAGAGGATGGATTAGGATGGTTTAGGATTAGCTTAGGGATAGGCAAGTGGATGGCATTTAATGAGGGTGGGTGAAGGAGGAGATATTTGTTAACTTTGGCTTGGGTTAATAAGTTTTAACCCATGTTTAGGGAATGTGACAAGGTTAGGAGGGGATTAGGATTAGGTTTAAAGACATCTTCTAGAAGAGTCTAGATTTTGGATGAGGATAAAGACTTTCTAGAATAGTCTAGAATTTCTTAGGATGAGGATGAAGACTTTCTAGAAGAGTCTAGAACTTCTTAGGATGAGGATAAATTAGATTTTTAGGAAATAAATAAAGTTTTATTTATTTCAAGGGTTTGGGTTGAGGAGATATTTATTAAAACTTTTTTAATAAACATGAGGATTAATATTTAATCTTAATTAAATATTTTGAGTTGGGATTAGGGGTAGGAAATGATGGGATTAGCCTTTAATCAAAATTAAAGAAGGATTAGAAGATTTTGGAAGAGGTTATTGGTCTTAAGGAAATTGGCCAACTTTTGGGAAAAAAATAAATAAATTACTTATTTTGGGATTTTTGGTCAATTTATTAATTAAATAATTAATAAATAAGGAAATAATGTTTAAATAAGATTTAAACATTTTTGGGAGGGATTCCTTAATTAAATATTTTTAATTAAGATAAAGGGATTTAATGACATAAAAATAAATTAATTAAATAAATAAATAATTAATTAATAAATGATGATGTCATCAAGAATTTTTCAAAAAATAAAAATACTTTATTTTCTAAAGGTTTTTAGGTGTCTACATTTTGCCCCTCTTTGATGTGATGCCGCAAGTGGCATGGCATCAAAGATAAGAAAATAAGATGCCCAAGGCTAGAGCAGAAGAGGAGAGAATGGACTGTGAGATGCCCCCTCAAGAAGGTAGTGAGGAGAGAAAGCGAGGCTCGATGGTTTCTTGAAAAGTACAAGAATCTGAGATGAGCAAGGAGACTCAGATTGGCAAAGAGAAGGGGCTGAATTAGCTCAAACTCTCACTATGGGAGAATGATAAAGGAGAATCAGATGCACAAGAGGAAGCAAGCTTAAGACCTTAGGGAAGGTGGAGGATGAAGGAGCAGAGCACTATAGAAAGGAATCCAGGATAGGGAGATGGATGAGGGGATTATAAAGCTGATGCAACAGGATTTCAAAGAGTTAGATTGGCGGAAGATGGGTTTCGGAGATCCCTAGGACTAGGATTGTGGATCTCGAAAGATGAGGCTTGGTGGGTTGATTTGGATTGGTGGATCTCTAAGACTAGGATTGTGGATCCCTAAAGCTAAGAGTGATGAGTGATTCAAAGAGATATTGATGCATCAGCTGGGGTAGGAGAGACAGATGCTGGATATGGATGGGGGATAATGGAGATGAAGGAAACCCATTGAAGCTTTTTGAGTGGGGGGATACTTCAAAGAGAAGTACCACCATGTAGTTAAG
The DNA here is from genome assembly GCA_028749045.1 of Cupressus sempervirens. Classification (NCBI taxonomy): domain Eukaryota; kingdom Viridiplantae; phylum Streptophyta; class Pinopsida; order Cupressales; family Cupressaceae; genus Cupressus; species Cupressus sempervirens. The sequence continues at coordinate 318,539,710 of CM053787.1, forward strand.
CACTAGATTTGCTATAGGACTATTGGTTAATTGCCAAGGTTACCAAGAACATCAAGGCCTGTTCACCAACTGTCCAAAGGACTGACGAACTGACTCAAAACAAACACGCAAGGATTGCCCCAGCATCACACATGAATCCTGGAGGAAGTAGCATGGAAATGACACTGGAGAACCCACAAGCAGAAAAGAAAAACAAACGAAAGACCTGATCAAGACCTTATGCTCTAATTGCCCCATTCGCAGCATACCATGATATGGAAGATCGTGGCAACCTTGAGGAGGGAACAAGGAGATTCCTTGGAAAAGATACTTCAAGACCCAAAAGGGAAGATCCCAAATCAAAAGAAAGTGAAAATCCAAAAGAGAACCATTTTCCAACGAGATGGGTAGGACAAGGTACTAACGGACCAAGATCAAACATGAGGAAAGCTATATCCTGCAAGGACCTATCGGAGAGCACCTAAGCTGGTGGATTTGGATGAGTGATGCGTTTGGCAACCTGAACTAAGAAAGATAACACTTTGGTGATAGGAAATCTAGCTAAAGGATGCATTGGAATAGCTAACCAAGATGTGCAATGGGTGCAAGATGTTGATCAAGGACGAACTGACACAAACGCTGGATAGATGCAATGGTACTAAGCTAAAGAGGATGTACAAGCTAACAGACCAAGATATTTACAAGTGAGCTAATCAAGATATGGTACAAGCTAACGGACCAAGATAGTTACAAGCAGGCAAAAGCTCAGGATGATAGGATAGCGGGATGGTTTGATGTTGTGCAAGATGCGGAAGCTAAGGGTGGGGTGATAGCGAAAGATATGGATTTGGTAGGATGCATCCAATGATGACGAGAGATTTTGTGACCAAGGATAGCTAAAGGAGCAGGATGAGATGGCTGGATAGGATGGTAGATAGCTAGGATTATGATGGATATAAATAGATGACATTGGGTTTGCATGAGGATAGCCTAGAGCTAGATACCAATGACAAGGGAGGATGGACAAGAAAAGATCTCCAAGGAATATAGTGCCCCCAATCAGAAGATAACATGTGGAAGGAGATCTTATGATGGATGTGATAGGATTGAAGCTAGGATGGAAAAAGCTGAAGGGGCTAGGGAGATGGATGATAGTTGCGATGATTAGCTGAAGCTGCATAAGATTAGTGGATGGTGTGAGATGGAAGCTGGAGGATGGAGGATAGGTGGATATATTGGAAGATGGAGTTGGATGTCAAGAGATGACCAAAAGCATGAGGGTGATAGGCTAAGCTGGGGATGGCGGGATTACGCATGATGCTTGTTTGCCAAGTTTTCATCATGGTACTTGTCCAAGGCACTTGAATTGCCAAGTTTTCACCAGTGGATGCTTTATTTTTCTTTTCTTTTTTGACTTTTTGACTTTGGACTTAGCTGGAATGATTTTGGCTTTCTTCAGCTATTTTGGCTTTTTTGGGATTTTTCACTAGCTGTTGGAATGTTCAATTTTGTTGCTAGCTGTTGGTACACCGGATGTGTGATTTATGCAATAGATCGGATTAGATGGGATTGATGGTGGGAGATGGAGGGATGAAAATGCTGGAAAGGAGCATGAGATGGGGATGCTTGCAAGAGCAACATTGGCACATGTTGGAACGGGTGTGAAAAGAGCATATGGGGGATAGATGGTAGATGCGGGTGTGATGGAGGATTTGTGGAAGCATGCTTGGGGATATAGGCACCCAAGATGGAGTTAAGAGATGGGGGACATGAGTCACGAGATGGGGGATTAGCAATGGTGGATGCCATTATGCATTGGGTTTCAACTTTTTTCTTTGGGATCCACATGGTTTTGGTTTTTCTTTTCATAGGCATTTGCATTATTTTGCATTCTTTGATTGGATTTTTCCTTTTTGGAGTATGTCTTTTAGAATAGACATATGATTGCCTAGGATGTGGATTTTTAGCTTTATGCATTTTGAAGTTGGCATTTACATTGCTATGGTAAGCTTTGGGAAGATGGTTAGGAGAAGCTTTGTGAGATGGAGAGGATATGAAAGAGCATGTAGGGGGATGATGATGGATGATGTGCCCTGATATGTGCCTTTGTTGATCTTGCATAGGAATGGATGGAATAGGATTTTTATGATGGCTGATAGGAGGATGGAGGATGGTAGATTTTGGGACATAGGGACCCAAAATGGATTTAGCGGATGAAGGGGGGATATGGTAGGTTGTTTTGGGTTGCAAAGATGGTGGAGGGGGGATGATATAAGATTTCTTGAAGGAGTGATGGGAGCCTGGCATGGTGGGCTTGGAGATAGGCTTGGTTTGGGGGTGTGGTGTACCAACACCTTTAGATGGTGAGCCTTTGGATACATATCCAAGACCATGAAATCCTAGATTTTTTTGTGCAATAATAGGCTCTCTGATTCCTTGCTCTTGTGGTCCTAAACCTTGACCTTGATAATGCCATCGATTGAGCATTTGAACAAGCTGAGGAAACTTTTTGCTTGCAGAAAATGGTAGAAGTGATTTATTAGGTTTATTGCAATGGGGAGATACTGTTCTTAATTCTTTTGCTAAGAGAGGGCCACCATGGATGAATGTAAATGAACCAAGAGGGTAGATTATAGATGGTGGAATATCTTGGATAGGTGGTAAGATGGAAGCATGGAGCGGGGGAGATGGAAGGATAGGATCTTGATGTAGCTGGTGGGATGACAAGATATCTTGTAGTGGAGGAGATATGGCTCGAGGTTTGGGAGATGGAGGAGATGGTGACTGCACTATGGATGGAAGACATGGTACGATGATATCTTCATTTATGCTTTGGGGGATGTCAACATGCTTTTGGGCAGGATCTTGATAGGATTGGTTTAGAGTGGATGGTGTGATAGGAGGTGAAGGGATGGATTCTTCAAAGGCAGCGGATGGATAGATGGGAGATTCAGTAGTGGAGATGGGTGAGTAGAAGATGGATGCATAAGGGTCATTACGAGAGATTTGAGAAATGCGTGGAGGCGATGTGGATAGGATTTGGAGGGATTTGACAGGTGGTGGGATTTTGATGCTTGCGGGAAGTGGAAGGATTTTAAGCAATTTGATGGATGGTATGGGGATGATAGCTATGGGAGATGGAGGTGATATTATAGATGGGGAAGCTTCATCACTGACTACTTCACATGGTTGGATTAGATGACATGGATTATCGACTGTTGGAGGCAACTTTTCTTGTATTTCCTCTAGGAGATTCCTTGGAGACTCATGTGTCGAAGGTGGAGGTGGATTGACAGGAATAGCTAGTGTGATGGGGGTGGAAGATTGGAAGCTCGGTTGATTGGGTGATGGAGGGGAAGCTGGAATATCAGATGGCATGACTAGATAGTTTGGAATAACTCTTGGATTTTGGGGGATGCTTGGGGGAATGTTTCTAAGGCTTTCAATATACCCGTCATAGTCAACAAGATTTTCATCATCATTGGAATAGGAGGTGGCGGGAGCAAGGACAATGCGACCGAACACATCATGATAGGATTGGTACTTCATGCTTTGATGATGAGTTTGATGGGGATGGGGTCTTGCATATGGATGAACACGAAAGCTCATGGTTGGATTTGGATTAAGCACAAATTTTGGATTGGTTGATGAAAGATTTCCTAGGGAGAGTCAAAGCTGTATGAAATACCTAAGGAGGATTGGCTGGAGATTTTTGGCTTTCTTGTGGGTGGAAGACTTCAAGGGTATGCTATCAAAAAGTGAGAGTTTTTCTTTCCTATGTGCAAGATTCGTGGTGATTGTGTCAACTTAAGGATAGACTAGTGATACTATGGCATGACACGAGATTGACCACTTGTGGATCCCAACCTTTAGCTCAAGGTGATGAGGGATACAAGTGACAAAGCTGGATTACCCTAGACAATGCTCTGTCAAAGGGATAACCTTGGTGAGATTGGTTGATTGGTAGGATTGATTGGATAGCAAAATCTAGCAAAGTGACAATGACTCTTTAAAGGCTTGGGTGATTTTGGATTGGGTTGCTAGCTGGCTGGGGGGATGATTTGGATGGACTTTGGATTTGGGATTGTTCTAAGGCAAAGAACTAGATAGATTCGGTTGCATCGGGGGAGCTTGGATGATTTTTTGATAAGGCAGTGACTACGCTAAGTATGCCTTGAGTTGGGAGATTTTTGCTTTTCTGGGATTTCGACCAAAATTGGCAAACATTCATTCAAAAGCTATGAACAAACAAGCAGACAAATTTTTTGAGCAAGCACGTCAAACACACCAACATCTTAGGAAGCTTTCTACAAGGATGAAATTTGGTTTAGCTAGGGAGTCCTCAATATACGCAAGGTACGTGAGGCCCAAATCCGTAGATGAAACCAAAAAGATGTCACACAGCCAAGAGGAGCGGTAACCCACTTCTCCTCTTTCACTTCTCAAGGGTATAAAGTTCCTTGAGGCTTAGCCCGAGTGACAAAATTTTGATCCCAAGAGAGGTGTCTTTAGATTCACCTCCCAATCTTTATACTCCGCCAGAACGCTGGAGTTGAGGTCGTCCCAAGGGGTGATGAAATCCCCAAGCAGGTCTCCTAAAAAGTGTAAAAAAAGAACACATACATGATCTTGGGCTTTAAAAGATACGCGTTTATTCCAATTGATGATTTAAATTTTGTAAGCTATGATTGAAGACACTTGTGATTATGGCATACAATGTTCATTCCAATTTGACAGCGTCATTAGCATAGTGAAAGTCGAGAGATTTTCAACATAATAAATGCGAGCGCCATTGAAAATGTGTCAAAACCATGCGATGTTCATTGATTTTTAGGCATTCAAGATTGAGTGTGAGTTTATTTTAAGCCCAAAACAAAGATGTGTAAAACTCGATTGCCAAGCGCGCGCCCGGAGGCCCTTCACGTCAAGATTTGTCCAATTTTTATGCCCAAATGAAGTGTGAGCGAGATTAATGTGCATTCAAGGAAAATTTGATTTTAATCCATGGCATTCAAGAGTGTGTTTAGCAACATGCATTCAAAGACAAGTGATTAAACATTCAAGTGTTTTCTTTTGAGCATTCAAGATTGAGATTTTGTGTGTTGTTTTAAGAACTTTGAAGTGCTTTGTTTTAACCTTAGATCATTCAAGATTGTTTTGGACTCAAAAGTGAAAATGACTCTTTGGACTTTGGTTTTCATTCAAGATTTTGTGTTCTAGTTTGCATATTTTAAGCCCAAAAATGATATTCCTAGATTGTCTTGATGCATGAAAAACCTAAGAAACATTCAAGATTTTGCAATAAGACATTTGTTTGGAACAAATAACAAAGCTTTTAGGACAATTTTTGACAACCATTTAGGACTCTTAGTTTTCATGAGATTTTTTAAAAGAACTTTGGTGTGCACTTAGTGTTGATTTTGAACCTTTTGAAATGGAAACTTGAAGTTCTTTTTAAATTCTCAAAAATGAAGTGTTCCTAATTTTGCATGAATGCATCTAAAACCTTGATGTTGCAAGGATGCAAATGATTAGATTGGTTTAGTTTTACTTGTTAAAATATTTTTTCTTTCTTGCAAATTTTCAATTTTTCAATGGATTTAAGTATGATTTGGGGGTTCATTTTAAGCACTAAAAAGAAGTGTGTATGATTTTGCTTCCTTAAAAAAAAATGGCCAAGATCTCCCACAAGAAGAAGAAGAAGAAGTAGATGGAATAAGAAGAATATAGACAAGAAGAGGAAGAAGAATTTCAAGTTCTTTGTCCACCTATAAGCTTGAAAAATCTGCAAACACTATGAGATAGATTATGAGCTCCTTTGTCTTCTTCATGCTCATGTGGACCTACAAAACCAATTTATACAATCCTACCAATCACAAAAACAAGAAAAATTAGCCAAAATCAGCAAATGACATACAAAACTTGACTAAAAAAGCTAATGAAGATGACCCATGCGAGGTCCCACTGGGCGTGCCAAAATGTATATGAGCAATGTTAGTATGCTAATAGAAACTAAATTTAAATAAAGCTTCTACAAACTAAACAAAAATCATAAACTTCAAGATAGACTAAGATGAGCTCTCAATTGAGAATATGAGCCATTAATGGACTCTCTTAATAAGAAGCTCTCTTGTTGAGTGACTTTGTCTAAATAGATAGGATGTATGCTCAATATGCTTCCAAAGGCTTCAATGGATGATTGTGGATTTTTAGTGTGGATAGATGACTTTAGTATGGATTTGGCTCTCAAAATAGCATTATAACTTTACTTCATGGATTGTGTTATTTTGCAAAGGGGAAGGATCCAATTTATAGGCAAGAGGCTTGAGGGTTTGAGGGCTAAGATGCAAGGATGGGAAAAAGCTTATGGAGGGCTCAGATTGCATGAGAGGAGAGCACATGGATTGTGCTTCCTTATAGCCAATCAAAGAGTGACACATGTCACATGGTGAGAGGATGGAGGAAAGGGGAAGGATGAGTCAACAAAGGAGGCTCAAGGGATAAAATCTTCATAAAGACCCTCATAATGACTTGTAAGAGCAATAAAAGGGCTTGTAAGAGTCATTTATGACCTAGTGGACTTCATAAAGTTTTATGGTTGAGATATTTTGAGGGTGATGAGAGCAATTTCGACTTGGGCTTGATTAGGAAGGTTCTAAGCTTGTTTAGGCTTGTGCAAATGATTAGAGGATGGATTAGGATGGTTTAGGATTAGCTTAGGGATAGGCAAGTGGATGGCATTTAATGAGGGTGGGTGAAGGAGGAGATATTTGTTAACTTTGGCTTGGGTTAGTAAGTTTTAACCCATGTTTAGGGAATGTGACAAGGTTAGGAGGGGATTAGGATTATGTTTAAAGACATCTTCTAGAAGAGTCTAGATTTTGGATGAGGATAAAGACTTTCTAGAATAGTCTAGAATTTCTTAGGATGAGGATGAAGACTTTCTAGAAGAGTCTAGAACTTCTTAGGATGAGGATAAATTAGATTTTTAGGAAATAAATAAAGTTTTATTTATTTCAAGGGTTTGGGTTGAGGAGATATTTATTAAAACTTTTTTAATAAACATGAGGATTAATATTTAATCTTAATTAAATATTTTGAGTTGGGATTAGGGGTAGGAAATGATGGGATTAGCCTTTAATCAAAATTAAAGAAGGATTAGAAGATTTTGGAAGAGGTTATTGGTCTTAAGGAAATTGGCCAACTTTTGGGAAAAAAATAAATAAATTATTTATTTTAGGATTTTTGGTCAATTTATTAATTAAATAATTAATAAATAAGGAAATAATGTTTAAATAAGATTTAAACATTTTTGGGAGTGATTCCTTAATTAAATATTTTTAATTAAGATAAAGGGATTTAATGACATAAAAATAAATTAATTAAATAAATAAATAATTAATTAATAAATGATGATGTCATCAAGAATTTTTCAGAAAATAAAAATACTTTATTTTCTAAAGGTTTTTAGGTGTCTACACTTATTATTAATTCTTACTACCATCTTGCAATAATTGTTTCCTACTTTTCTACTTAATTCAAACATCATTAATTTACTAAACACCTATAATCCTATCTTTATTTGCTTAAGTTTCTACTTAACTAACCCTATGTTCTTAATGTTGACCTAGGTCAAGAAACTCCACATGTCTGCTATCAACCTCTATTATTTTCAAAACTTTATCCCCTCCAAGCGAATTCCTATGCATGGGGTCATGTGCCCACCTTCACCCCTTCCAAGGTGATGTGGCTTTGGTCTGATCATCCTCTTTTGCACCTAAAGGGGAAGTAAAGGAGTCTCTGACATAAGTTAGAACCAAGGAAAATTTGTTTGCAATAAAATATATGCGCATAAGGGCATGAATGCCTAGGGAAGAGACTAACATTTTCACTTTAAACACTAAACCCAAGGTAAGTTTGTTTAATCCCAAGATGGGATACCTTGGTGGGCAACCTTGACTTCATGTTAGTAGCCCATAAAAAATTTCCAAAGAATACCCAAGCCAGAAAGGAGATCTAGGCGTTTTGAAAAAGGAGGGGCCCACTACCTACTCTCCCTTTTTATCTTCCATTATATATAATGTTGAGGGATGGCCGCCTAGGTTAGTGGGAGGATTGTAAACTATGTATGACTGCCCATCATGATTTGGAAAGTTGCTTTAAAACTTGCATAGTTTAATTCCATCTAAGTTTGGTGCCTGAAGGATGTGATCTCACTTTACATCAGTATGTTGCTTCCTCCATAAACTCTTACCACATGCATCCAAGCTTATTAGAGGGGATGGCCTCTTGGAGTCTTGTCTTACATATATATATATATTTGATTTCTTTCCTCATTGACATTTATTACTATTTAGTGGGGTATTCTTATTGGGTAATGCGTAAGTCTAGGGATAGAAGTCAAGGCTTTGCTTATCCTCCTAATTTGACATAATCTTATGTTATATATATATATATATATATAATGCAGTTTCCTAGAATGATGACCCAAAGGGTCACATGGTTTATAAAGGTCATTTCTTGCAAATTAGATAGGACTAGGTCATTATTATTGTTAGGGTCTTATGTATTATCTTATTACACTCCAAAGATGCTTAGAATATTCTTTTAGTATTTTATTAGACTATAATCTTGGGGAAGGAATTGTTTCCTTCTCCATACATTTTCTAGAGAGTCAAATATACACCTACAAGATGGTGCTTATGCATTTGGAATCTATATCTTTTCAAACAAATTTTCATAGCATTTAAGTGAATATAGTGGATGATATGATTGTGTGATTTAGCCTAGAGATTTATTAAGACATGAATCTAAATGATCTAATTTTCATGCACATGTAATGATCTATCAAAAGGATAACTTTCTTCCAATAAATTGGATGCAAAACATATATATATATATATATATATATATATATATATATATATATATATATATATATATATATATATATATATATATTCAATTACAACCATTCATGCAATGGATTAAACCAACTATTTTTTTCAAGAAATTTTTTTAACCTCTATGAAATATGTACATTAATTGAATTGAAAGGAGAAGTATTTTTATTGACATGATTTCCCATATTGCATCATCCACATAATGTAAAGATTTACAATGAAATTTCCTTACAAGGGAACTATATACAAATTCTTAATCTTCTCTTACACAATTTCAACAACATATAATGATGAACAATCCCTTTTTACTTCAAAAAGATATAACATTGAAGTCTTGACACCACAATACATTTGAGATGACATAAAACATCGGTTTCTCTTTACACAATTGATTTTTTTTTTCCAACTTGTCAAGGGTGAAACCCTAACAACTTCAAAGAAATCCATCTTCCCAAACTTGTACATAACACACAAACTAGGAACCATGGAGGCTCACCTCCCATCCTAGGCTTCTATGAAGCCACCCACTGAGCAGGGGAAACAGGAACCAAATGGGTTACACACATACATCACTTTCCAATGCATGAAAGATTACACACAACTCAAATCAACACCCTCCCATGGCTTGCACAATGATTCACCATTGGAATCATAAAACGTTGGGTGAAGGTGGGCTCTTAAAAGAGGAGATATTATAACAACATAAATAACATATTGCCAATGCATTTGCCTCTCAAGGCCATCATAAACATAAACAACATATTGCCATTGCATTTGCCTCTCAAGGCCTTCAAAACAAATCATCTCCTCGTCATTCACCAAAACCTCCTTGTACCTCCCAAAAAAAAAAGATTCATGGCCATAATGGAGACTATACTCCATGATATTAACAAACCCTCATCATGAGGTAATTTCTCAACTGCAATGTCAAGCCCAACTTATGCCCTTCACCTAAGGCTTCTCTTCCCTCGCAAGGGTGAGTGAAGCCTTCACACACATAATCACAATCAATACTTTCATTCAAACAAGAAACAACCACAAAAAAAATGATGAAACAAGAAAAGCAAAACCAAGGAAAAATATCCAAGAGCACAAGACATATTCACCTCTTCACAACACAATGAAAAAGCTCATAACACAAGATTCACAATGCAATGCATACTCCATTGATAATTCTTTACACTTGCAGATTTACTTATCCATGCTAAAGAAAAGTATTAAAAGAACATGTTTGATTCACCAACCTTGGTCCAAGCTAGGGTAATGATAGTTGTAGTAGAGCTCCCTTAATCTCCCTCCAAAACTTAGTTGTCTCTAAATTAGAGAGTGGGTGGACAACCCACTAATTTGGCCAAGGCTCTCTAATAAGGCCTTCTCACCAACTCTTTTTGGCAAGGAACATCAAGCCTCCTCTTCTAACATTGTTGCCCCTCCAAAAATAAGAAAGTTGACCAAGTGGGATGGTGAGGGTACACTCATGGGGAAACTCCAATTTTCGAATTGGTTCAAGAGGGCATTGTTTAAGGGGTCCCCTAAGCTAGCTAAACACTAAAATGGTTGCATTTAGGCCCCTAACATGTTATACTACCATTAGGGTGGCTTATTTTAAATAAAAAGACACTCTAGGATCCCATTTAGGCCCCCTAAAAACCCTAACAAGTTTGAATTTGAAAATCAACATGATGTTGACCCAACCTAACACTCTCTCCCAAGTGGGTGTACTTAAACATTAATTGAAAGAAAATGAAAGGACTGGGATTAAGTGACCTTGTGACCAACACTCTAGGTGATGTATCATCAACACATAGACAAATACAAGTGTCAAGTGACACATCAAAATATATTACACTTCACCATGACATGTCCTTAATGCATCTAAATTATGATTAAACATTTCCTCATGCAAACAAATTTACATTACGAAACAAAACACTTTCACAATGAGGCTTTTGAATCTTCCAACGATTCACCTTGGTTAAACTGTATTCACATAGGTTTGGATCTTGTTTCCCCCAAAATTTCCATGGTTCCACTTCTTGCACATTCAACTCAAGCATCAGTAGTCCAAGGAGGTCATGTAAAATACATATCATAAATGCATAATAATTCAAATGTTACATAATCCATATTAACATAATTCAATGGAATTCTTTTACTTAATCATTTCAACATAAACATTTAAAATGTTAAAATATCAAGATCTGCATATCAACATTAATATCTAATCAAAATTCGTTTCCTATCATAGTGATGGAATGTTGAATCTAGACTATTAAATTAGTCAACATGGAAATTAGTTCCAAATACATATTTTTAGGTCAAAATCATCAGAATGAAATCATCTCAACTAATATCCTTTGATTCACTTAAATTTGATTTTTTTGCTGTCAATATTTTGTTATCAAAGTGTATCAATTATGTCAGGCAAATACGATGTTTGCATAGTCATGTCACATAGTTTCAGGGTCCAATCATAGAATAAATCGATTATATTGTATTGGTTCATAAAATGTTTCCTTATAAATACAAAGATATCACATTACATCATATCAAGTTCTTCCATGTAGACCTTTATCCAGATTGATAACAATTTCCATCTTATGACTATTAATATCATTCACAAGAGTGGATCTCGATTCATCTTTTCATACTATCCATCAAATTTAATTATCCTAATAGACCATCAGATATCAAGGACCCATCGACATAGTTTTCTAAGTTATGGAACCTCAAGTCTTTATTACATAGGGTCTTATCTTATCAACCTAATGTAATTTGAACATGATACTTAGCACAACATTGACTACACTATAAATCAATCTCATTAAGATTTTAGGTTCATTATAAATCAAGGCATACTTAGATTCCAAGTCCTTCTTACCATCGTTCTATCATAAGGTGTGCGGTAATAGTCTATCATTCTAAACATAACATCTTATCTCCTTTATTACTCCTAGATTTAACCATATTCATGTTTTTAAGATTTATAATAAGGTACTAGGGAAGGGGCCTTACAGCTTATGCAAATCAGTAGCATTGAATATAGGAGATATATCAATGTCATTAGGTAACTCAACTTCATAAGCATTACCACTATCAAACTTCCTCAAGATCTTAAAAGGTCCAAACTTCTTCATCTTTGACTTACTATATGTTCCAACAAGAAAGTAGCCTCTCTTCAAATGAACCATCACCACATCACTAGCTTCAAACACATGATGTCTCCTCGACTTATCAACATTCTCCTTATACTTCTAATTACTTTATTCCAAATTCAACTTCACCTCCTCATGCAAAGACTTCATAAAACAAACAAATTCTTCCCCTTCAACACTTCTCTTCACCAACAACATCCCTCAAATCTAATAGTCCTCTAGGTTGTATTCTATTAACAATCTCAAAAGTGTTTTTTCATGTACTCCTATTCTTAGAATTATTATATGCAAACTCAGTTTGTGCCAATACCATATCCCAATTACTTGACTTATATCCAACCAAATATCTCAACAAATTACCCAAACTTCTTTTCACAACCTTTGTCTATCCATTTCTCTATGGATGGAATGTAGAACTAAACTTAAATTTAGTACTCATCTTCCAAAAAGTCCTCCAAAAATAACTAACAAACTTATTATCTCTCTCAGAAATAATACCTTTTTGGAAATCCATGCAATAACAATATCTTTGAAGAAAATTTCAATAATATGCACAACATATGATATCTTCTTACATGGTATGAAATGTGTCATTTTAGAAAATCTATCCACAACAACAAATATGGAATCATACCCTATTTTTATCTTAGGTAATCCAAGAACAAAATCCATTCTAATGTCATTCCAAGGTTTCTCAAGAACAAAAATAGGTGTATACAATCCAATAATCTGACTTACTCCTTTTGCAAATTGACAAATTCCACAGCTCCTTACAAAATTCTAAACATACTTATCCATCTATGGCTAATAATACTTATCTTTAAGAAAACTCAATGTCTTATCAATTCCAAAATGTCCAGCCAATCCACCACAATTATTTTCCTTAATCAAATTAACTCTCATAGAACTTCTTGGTATACACAACTAAATTCCTTTGAACAACATACCTTCTTGAATGAAATACTCATCAAATTTACTTGATTGTTCTATCATTGTTGGTGCTCTGCACTCTCTCCATGTCTTAGAAACATTAGGGTCAATATCATAAAATTCCTTCATCTCGTCAAAACCAAATATTCCAATCTTTATCTTGGTCAGGAAAGAATGTCTTTTGCTCAATGCATTAGCAACTTGGTTAGTACCTCCACTCTTGTGCTTGATCACAAATGTAAAACTCTGAAAGTACTCAACCCACTTCATGATGGGGACAACAACCAAGCACAAAATGGACACAACAGGAAAGGGAAACTTTTATTAACTATAAAAATATGCTAGTACACTTAGTGCAGAGAAATAGACTCCAAAACATGCCCTATGGGCTTACAATAGCATAAACCTGGAGATAAATTCTTCTCCCAGTACCTTCTCTCAAACTCCACTCCTAACTGCCTTTTACAATGCCAGAAATGTTCTTAAATAGACCCCAGAGGGTTAAGGATTAGGAATACATTCTAGAAAGTGCTAGTAGGCATCCACTGACCAAATAAAAGGCTTTAGAAGTCGCATTAGAATTCAGCACAAAATTAGAAGAATCTAGAAACGGTAACTGAACTTTCGGGAGGCATAACTTTTGAACCATAGCTCCAATTGACGAACCGTTTACATTTTTGGAAAGCTCTCGAAGTGCTCTATAGCCCTATGGAAAAAATTTGCTTGTACCCATTTTTTGGCCCTATTCAAGGTCATTTAATGCCCCTAACTTGACTTTGAAACATTCTTAGGATGTCTCTAGAAATCAAAAAACTGTGATAACTTTCAAACCGTGGGGCCTTTTGACCTGATTCTTTTTTTTGAATGCTCTAAATTACAATGAAAATCTTTCCACCAATTTACACCTTCTAGTTCCCCAAAATGATGGCTTAATTACATACTCCTATTTTCTTGGCATTTACACGTATCCCAACGTGATTAAAAACTCTAACCCAGAACACTAATAGTGGAACTGTGAGAGTTGGAACCTTTATTTGACCTAAATGGGTATCCAAAAATGAAAACAAATGAAATAGAAACTAAGTCTAAGTACATTTTTTTGGATGGCACAGGATTGCCCTTATACCTCTAGATGCTCCTGCATTAGACACCCGGGGTAGATTGAAAAGTGACCCTGTCACTTTATGAATGGTAGAGGAAATCTCAAATGGGAAACCTCAGCTGCTGATATCCAAGTTGAGTCCTCGATCAGTCGTCCTTTCCACTTGACCAAATACTCTTCATACTGCCCATGTCTGGTACTCCTACCCACACGATGATCTAGAATGTCTTCTATCTCCTCCTTCTTAAAAGTAGGAATTGGACATGGCTCTAACATCGGCTCCTCATTTGCACCATCATCATGATACTCTGTTAAGTCTACAATGTTGAAAATAGGAGAAATGTGAATACCATCTGGCAACTCCACCTCATATGCATTTCCTGAGTCATGTTTTTTCAAAATTTTGTAGGGGCCAAATTTCTTCATTTTCAGCTTGTTGTAAGTACCGACTAAAAATCTTTCTTTTCGTAAGTGTACCATGACTAGATCCCCTACTTGGAATTTCTTATGTCTTCTCCTTTGATCAGCCCTAGCTTTATACTCTTGATTCATGTTGGTAATGTGTGCCTGAACCTCCCCATGTAGACGCTTGATATGTTCAGCAAATTCTTTAGCTTCAACACTTGTCCTCTCCCCTTGCTCTATATTCCTCAATTCTGGTGCAGTCCTTGGGCTACTTCCATTATAATTTGGAATGGTGATCTACTAGTACTCCTATTTACAAAGTTATTGTAAGAAAACTCTGCTTGTGGTAGAATCAAATCCCATCCCTTGGGCTTATCCTCAACTAAACATCTCAGCGAATTGCCCAGACTTCTGTTTACCACTTCTATTTGGCCATCAGTCTACAAGTGATGTGTGGAACTGAATTTCAAGTCTATTCTCAACTTTTTCCACAATGTTCTCCAGAAATACCCCACAAATTTAGTGTCTCTATTAGAAACTATACTCCTTGGGAGACCATGTAGTCTTACCACCTCTTTGAAAAACAAGTTTGCAATATGGATAGCATCATGAGTTTTGTGGCATGGAATGAAATGTGCCATTTTGGAGAACCTATCAACCACCACAAATATTGAGTCATTACCCCTTTGTGTCCTTGGCAATCCAAGAACAAAATCCATACTTATGTCCCCCCATGGCTTTGATGGAACAGGCAATGGCTGATATAGTCCAGTATTGTGACTAAATCCCTTAGCAACTTGACAAATTTGGAAATTCTGTACAAACTTCTTCACATCCTGTGACATTTGAGGCCAAAAATAATGTTCTTTGAGAATGGAAATGGTCTTATCTTGACCAAAATGTCCTGCCATCCCTCCACTGTGTTTCTCCTTAATCAAATTTTCCTTCATGAAACTCCTTGGAATGCATAATTGACCGCCCTTGAATAAAATACCATCCTGAATCAGATAGTCTAACCACTTAGTTCTGTCTACAGCAACAAGCTCTTTACAAGCTCTCCATGCTTCAGCAAAATCAGGATCCTTAGGGTACAAATTCTTGAGTTCATCAAACCCAACTACTTCAACCTACATTACTGTAAGCAACAACTGTCTCCTACTTAGTGCATCTGCAACCTTGTTAGATTTTCCACTTCTATGCTTCAACACAAATGTATAGCTTTGCAAGAACTCTACCCACTTCATATGCCTCTGATTCAATTTACCTTGGCTATTTAGGTACTATAATGCCTAATGATCAGTATATAGAAAAAATTCCTTTGGCAATAAATAATGCCTCCATTTCTTTAAGGCCTGAACTATTGCATAGAACTCTTGATCATAAATAGAATACTTATTTTTTGCATCATTCAATTTTTCACTAAAATATGCAATAGGCTTACCTTCTTAGCTTAATACAACCCCAATAGTGCTGCCACTAGCATCACAATCCACCTAGAACACCTTTCTAAAATCAAGAAGTGCCAACACAAGTTGTTCTGTCACCTTCTTCAGCAATTCAAAACTTCTGGCAGCTGTCGTAGTCCATTTGAACTCTTTTCTATCCCCTCTTATTGTGTCAGTCAGGGGTGCACATATGCCACTGAAATTCTTAATGAACTTTCTGTAAAAACTAACCAGACCATGGAACGATCTTACCTCAGTAGTAGACCTTGGAGTAGGCCATTCCAAGATGGCTTTTACCTTCTCTGGATCCATTTTGAGACCTTCAGGTGATATAACAAACCCCAAGTAGACTAACTCCCTTTTTGCAAAGATACACTTCTTCAATTAATTAAAAGTTTCTCTTTCCTTAACCTTTCAAGGACACTACAAATATGTAATAAATGTTCTTCCAAAGTCTTTCTGAAAATTAAAATATCATCGAAATAGACAATAACAAATTTTCCCAAGAACTTCTTAAGTACCTCATTCATAAGCTGCATGAAGGTGCTTGGGGCATTTGTTAATCCAAAGGGCATGACTAACCACTCATAAAGACCCTCCTTGTTCTTGAAGGCTATTTTCCACTCATCTCCTTCTCCAATCCATATCTAGTGATAACCACTCTTGAGATCTATCTTTGTGAAGTACTAAGCTCCACTCAAGTAGTCCATAAGATCATCCATTCTTGGCAAAGGAAACCGATACTTGATGGTTATCCTATTTATAGCTTGAGAGTCTATACACATCCTCCACTCTCCATCCTTCTTTGGTGCCAGTACTGTAGGTACTGCACATGGACTTAGGCTCTCTCGAATCAAGCTCTTCCTCAATAGCTCCTGCACCTGTCTGTTTAGCTCCTCAGTTTCAGTAGGAGTCATCCTATGAGCAGCCTTGTTAGGAAAACTAGTTCCTGGGATTATTTCTATCTGATAACTGATTTGCCTTATTGGTGGCAATCCTTTTAGAACATTATCAGAGATAGTATCTCCAAACTCACCTAGTAAATTTGAAACTTCAAGTGGTATTTCACTACTACCTTCTTTATCTTCCCTAGGAATCAAAGCATAGCACATACGTTGATGTTTCATGCCATCTAAAAACTTCCTTCCTTCAACAAGACAAATCCTAGCACTGCTACATACCTTTTTGCCTTCCTATTTCATGGGCTTTAGTTTGTGGCAAACTCCATCCTTTGTTAGAGAGTATTTGTTTGCATGACCATCATGTACTATGCCTATCAATTTTCCATGGTCTTCCCAATAATAGATGGCAAACATCCATTGGAATAACATCACAGAGAACTTCATCATGGTAACTCCCAATTTTGAATTTCACTAAACATTGTTCACTTACCAGCTTCTTATGATCATCTTTCACCCAAGCAATCCGATAGGGCTGGGGGTGTTTCTCCCTCTTGAGCTTCAGCTTAGAGACCATCTCCTCTGATACCAAGTTATCAGTGCTACCACCATTAATGATCACATCACAATATTTATCCTCACACTTACACCTAGTACGAAATAAACTCCTCTTTTGTGTTGGTTCAATCTCGCCACTTAGTAGAACCCTTTCATTTACTTAAGTCTCTCCTCTTTCTGCATCCTCTGAATGTGATGATTGTGCATCCTCATCCACATGAGCAACCCTAGCTTGAACCTCAGCTCTCCTATCTATCCTTCCTTGTCATTAAGGGTGTTCAAAGGCATGATGATCTTCTTCATTGCAATGGAAATAGGTACCATGAAAGCCTCCTCTTCCTTGTCCACGTCCTCTACCTCTTCTTCTCTGATTTCCAAAGCCTTGATCTTGGGAGCGGTTGAAACCCTCGTTCCTCTAGTTCCTGCTAGTACCCACATCTTCATTTTTCTTTTGAGTTTTATTTTGACCTCTAGATGACCTACCACTACCCCTTCCTCCTTGACCATGCCCACTTTGTCTCCCTTCAAACCTCTTATTTAGCTTCTCTTCAACTCGTAGGGAAAACTGGTATGCCTCTTCAACGCTGGTCATTCTTGTCAGACTTAATTCCTCCTAAATGCTAGGTCGCAACCCACTGATATAATGAGCAACCTTCTCTTTATTTGCTTCTACATGCCCTGCTCTAATCAAAAGTCGATAAAACTCCTCTGTATATTCCTGGACTGATTTTCTTGCTTGCTTTAACCCATGCATCTTCTTAAACAAATCAAGCTCGTAGTCAACAGGAATGAACTGCTTCTTCAATTTGTCCACCATGCGATCCCACCTTGTGATTTTATCCTTTCCTCTTCTATTTCTTTCCAATTGAACCTCTTGAACCCTTTCTAGATCCTTGATATCCTCATACTCAAAGTACTCTTCCAGTTCATTGATCCAATCGATCAACTCATCTGGTTTTAAATTTCCTGAAAATACACCCACATCAATTCTAGGTCTTTTCCCAAACTTAGTAATGGCCCTAAAAAGCCTTTCCTCTGCCTGATTTAGAACTTCCTCGTCAAATTCCCCTTCTGGTCCAATTTCTTCTTCTTTATTGTCATCCTCACTTTCGTCACCTACAGTAACATTTGTTCCTCTACGGAGCTCCTCCTGCAACGCTTTTGCCTACCTTTGGAGGGCTCTAACCTCCTTAAGATTAATAGCTCCGGCCCTTCCACCATGCTCTCTTTGTGGAGGCATCTTCTTAATTCAAACCCATAATCACACAGTCCTGGTGCAAACTACCTCACAATCGGCGCTCTGTCTACACACTCAGGAAAACCAGCTCTAATACCACTTGATGGGGACAACAACCCAAGCACATAAGGGACACAACAGGAAAGGAAAAATTTTATTAACTGTAAAAATATGCTAGTAGACTTAGTGCAGAGAAATAGACTCCAAAACATGCCCTATGGGCTTACAATAGCATAAATCTGGAGATAAATTCTTCTCCCAGTACCTTCTCTCAAACCCCACTCCTAACTGCATTTTACAATGCCAGAAATGTTCTTAAATAGACCTCGAAGTGTTAAGGATTAGGAATACATTCTAGAAAGTGCTAGTAGGCATCCACTAACCAAATAGAAGGCTCTAGAAGTCGTATTAGAAGTCGGCGCAAAATTAGAAGAATCCATAAATGGTAACCGAACTTCTGGGAGGCATAACTTTTGAACCGTAGCTCTGATTGACGAACTGTTTACATTTTTGAAAAGCTCTCGAAGTGCTCTATAGCCTTATGGACCAGCTTTGCTTGTTCCCATTTTTTGGCCCTGTTCGAGGTCATTTAATGCCCCTAACCTGACTTTGAAGCATTCTTAGGATGTCTTCAGAAATCAAAAAATTGTGATAACTTTCAAACCGTGGGGCCTTTTGACGTGATTCTTTTTTTGGAATGCTCTAAATTACAATGATAATCTTCCAAAAAATTTACACCTTCTAGTTCACCAAAATGATGGCTCAATTACATACTTCTATTTTTTTGGCATTTACACGTATCTCAAGGTGATTAAAAACTCTAACCCATAACACTAATAGTGGAACTGTGAGAGTTGGAACCTTTATTTGACCTAAATGGGTATCAAAAAAGAAAACACATGAAATAGAAACAAAGTCTAAGTACATTTTTTTGGATGACACAAGATTTCCCTTATACCTCTGGATGCTCCTGCATCACTTCATATTTCTTTGATTCAACTTATGTTGACTCCCTAGATACTATAAAGCTTTATGATCAATATATAATACAAACTCCTTAGGAATCAAATAATGTCTCCACTTTTTCAAGGCTTGAACATTAGCATAAAACTCTTGATCGTACACAAAATATTTTTTCTCAACATCAGTCAACTTCTCACTAAAGAAAGCAATAGGTTTACCTTCTTGATGTCATGTCCCCTTTTCAAAATAATTAAAAATAATAAACTTTGCTAAGGCAGGCAGGCTCCAAAAAGGTGAAGTTTCGGCAAAAGGGGCTAATCTTTAGAAACCAATGGACTAATAAATAAAAATTATTATTAAATTATATTTATTAACCCCTCTTGGACGTGAGTTAGGGTTATGCCCTCTTTTAAGGGTTTTGGAGGCATTTTGGGCTCATTCCAGAACTTGATTTTTGCTCATTTCTTTGTTGTTCTTCAGAGGTTGCCAAACCTGTGGAGAAGGAGACCCAAGAATGGGAGTTTTCAGGTTTTTAGGAAGGCTAAGGATGGGATTTTGAAGCCATTCCATGTACATGCTCATACAGAGTTTGCCTTTGTGCTGAATAGTGCAGATTTGTGGGTTTTTGGGTTGCTTTTTGGTATGAGTTTGGTGTTTTCAGTTGAGTATTTCATATCAGTTTGGGTTGCTACTGTATTTCAGAATTTAAGATGTTAAAATAGAGCTGAATATATGTATTGGGACATGATTAAACTTCTGAGATAGATTATTAGTGTTTTGTGGTGTTTTCAAGCATTTTTGTGTTAATTTCGGGAGCCCGATGAGCATAGTTTTTGTCCTACATTTGTGAGCTATTGTGTAAAGGCTATATACATCTAGAAATGTCATTTTGTAGGCTGTTATGTTGCTGAAATTTTTGTAAAAATTTCCATTTTTAGATTTATTAATAATTTGTGAAGTTGTGATGTTTTTTGGCACTATTTTGGACATACCCGATTTGGGTTTATTTGAGAAATTGGTGGATCTTTGTAATATTGGTTGTTTGGTTTTAAAAATCTGATTTGAGGCTTGAAATATCATGTAAAATTAGAAAAGGGATATTTCAGTGGTATTAGAGCCATGATCTTGCTAGCCTGAGGGTTTGTAGAAGCTTGCATGTCAATTTTGACAACTACCCAGATCTTGCATGTCAGTTTTGACAACTACCCAGATCTTGCATGTCAGTTTTGACAACTACCTAGATCTTGCATGTCATTTTTGACAACTACCCAGATCTTGCATGTCATAATTTATTGTTGCATGTTGCTTCTAATTAGTTTCATGTCAAAATTTATGGTCGCATGCAACTAATGGAAGAGAAAAAAGATATTTGACAGCGAGAAAAGAATAAATTTTTTTTGATCAAACCTCCAGTTGAAAGTAAAAGTACAAAATCCAAGGAAGGAAAAAGTATGGCTGATCCAAATGAGATGGAAAAGAAATTCTTCCAAGACATCCAAAATACTCAGAAGCAAATAGTGGATAGTTTGGCAGAAACTAGAGAGGCTTTGTGAATATTTACAGAAAAACTACAAGGAGTTACATCTATTAATGAGAAAGGGAGCACTTCAAAGGAGCCAAAAAATCTGAGATCCACACCATCTAAATCAACCAAAACTATTTTCTTGCCTGCAGATGAGCCACCAGTACCAAATCCAGCCATTAATCCTGTGGAAGAGGTTACAGGTAACTTGATTACATTAAGAGCTACTTACAATGGCTTAGACGATGACTTTCATAGTTCGGTTCCTTTTAGAGAATATGTGGATATGATAAACACTTTGATGCCCAAGAAAGACAATAGGAGGGAGCATGACATAAGTGGAAGAGAGCTCAAAAATAAAATAAGCAAGTTTATAGCACCTACTATTGATGGAACAAATAAAATTTCAGCTAGAGCATGGCTACAAAAATTACAGACTTTCTTCACACTTAACCCCATGAAGGAGAGTGATGTTGTTCAATTTGCAAGTCTACACTTGGAAGATGCAACCTATAATTGGTGGTATCATGGAATGACTACTCAAGGTCATGATCAGGTAACTACATTTGATGATTTCAGTCAAAGAGTGATAGATAGATTTGACCTCAAGGATGATGGAGAGTACTTTAAATAATTGTCAAAGTTGAAGCAAACCAAATCAGTTAATGAGTATATAGAAGAATTTCAAAAAGTGGATGTTATGGTACCTGATATGAGTGAAAAGAGGATTTTTTATCTTTTTCTTGATGGTTTAGAAGATTCTGTTAAGGGTTTGGTTAAGGCTTTCTCACCCTCAACCTTACAGGAAGCTATCAAAAGAAGCTTGCCACTTGAAACTTGTGTGCCTATAAAATCAGTCACTAATCAAAAACCCCCAAATTTTTGGCAACATAAGGAAAATTTTCAAAAAAAGACTTTCCCAACACTACCACCAAAAGATGTGATAAATGTGGCAAAAAAGAAGGTAGATGAAGAGACTAGGAGTGAATTACGAAGGAAAAAGCTTTATTTTACTTGTAGAGAACCATGGGTTCCAAGACACAGATGTTTGGGGAAAGGTCAAGTGCACTATATTGAAGTTGCTTCAGAATATGATTCAGATGAGCATGAGGAATTTCATGATACTAAGGAGGAGGTAGAATAAGAGAAAGAAAAAGAAATCAGCAAGGATGGCACTTTAGCAGCATTATCAGGAGTCCCAAGATACCATCCCTTCCGAATTTGAGGGGTACTAGCAGGGAAAAGGTTGATAGTTCTTCTTGATAGTGGAGAAACTCACAATTTTATTGATGAGGGATTTTTCATGAAAAGAGGGCTTAAAGCAGAAGATTTTGAGGGATTCAATGTTACTGTAGCTGATGGATTCACTATGCCTTGCACACGGGTGGTGAAACAACTCAAGATGACCTTAGGAGATTATGAGTTATGTGATGCCTTCTATGTGGTTGGTATTGGGGAGACAAATCTTGTATTGGGTGTTCAATGGTTGCACTCTATTGGAGGCTATTACATGAACCATCAAACTATGGAGTTTAAATTTCATTCCAATGGGAAAGAAGTCATATTGAGAGGTTTATCAAATGGAGCACCTAAGGCAGTCTCTACAAAGAGGTTGGAGAGGACTTTTCGAAGAGAACAAGTAGCATGGGCAGGAGGAGTCATAATCCATCCAACAAGATCTCCAAAGAATCAAGGTAATTTCCATTTTGAAATTCAAAATATTCTTGATAAGCATAGTATAGTTTTCAATGACTTGCCTCCAGGATTATCACCAGATAGAGGTTTTGAGCATGTTATAGAGTTAGAACAAGGTGCCAAACTAGTTATAACAACTCCATACTGCCATCCAAGAGGTTATAAGGAAGAAATTGAAAAAACTATTCAAGAACTCCTGGACATGGGATTCATAAGGCCTAGTTCTAGTCCATTTGCATCATTTGTGGTACTTGTCAAGAAAAAGGATGGCATAATGAGAATGTGTATAGACTACAGGGCTCTAAACAAGAAGACCATAAAAAATAGGTATCCCATACCACACATAGATGAACTCATTGATGAGTTACTTGGTGCTGTATACTTCTCAAAAATTGACTTAAGATCAGGGTACCATCAAATCTGAATGAGGAGTGAAGATGTGGAAAAGACTGCTTTCAGATGTCGCTTTGGGCACTTTGAATTTCTTGTTATGCCATTTGGCCTCACTAATGCACCTGCAACATTCCAATCTTGTATGAATAAGGTATTCAGCCAGCATCTTCAAAAATTTGTTTTGGTATTTTTTGATGATATCTTGATTTACAGTAAAACGTGGGAAGAGCATCTAAAGCACATAGACACTATTTTGGGAATCTTGGAGCAGTAATCCTTCTATGTTAAGCTATCTAAATGTGAGTTTGGTTTGACAAAGATCCTATATTTAGGACATATTATAAGTTCTAAAGGAGTACAGGTTGATCAACAAAAAATTCAGGCAATTTTGGATTGGCCTCCACCCACTAATCTTACATAGTTGAGAGGTTTTTTTGGGTTGTGTAGCTATTATAGAAGATTTTCCAAGGGATTTTCTTAGCTTGCTGCCCCCTTGACTGATTTGATAAAGAAAGGAGATTTTTTTTGGATAGAAGAGGCACAAAAAACATTTGATAAGCTTAAGGAGGTAATGAGTTCATGCCCTGTGCTTGCAATTCTAGATTTCTCTTTACCTTTTGTTGTTGAATGTGATGCTTCTGGAGAAGGTATAGGGGCTGTCCTAACTCAAAGGGGACATCCAATAGCATTTGAGAGTAGAAAATTAAATCAATCAGAGAAAGGTTACTCCATCTATGATAAGGAAATGTTGGCAATCATGCATGCACTTCATAAGTTTAGACAATATTTGGTATGTGGGAGATTCATTGTAAAGACAGACCATAATAGCCTCAGGTTCTTCTTGAACCAAAGGGATTTGAATGATTGTCAACAAAAATGGGTAAGCAAATTGTAAGCTTATGATTTTGATATTGAATACATGAAATGAAAGAATAATGTGGTTGTTGATGCTCTCTCAAGAAAGCCCACTTTGTGTTCCTTATCATCTATCTCTGCTGATTGGAAAGTCTCCATAATTTTAGAGTATGCTAAAGATTCCTTTGCCACCAAGATTTTGGATAAGTTAGTGGATGATAATAGGTACAAGGTTGTTGATGAATTGATTTATTACAAGAACAGGATCTTCTTAGTGCCAGGATCAAAAACTAAGGAGAGGATATTGAGGGCCTTTCATGACACACATTTGGCTGGTCATCAGGGATACTTCAAGACATACAAGAAAATTTGAGAGCAGTTTTCATGGAAGGGTATGAAGGAGGATGTCCTTAAACACATTAAAGAATGTATGGTATGCCAACAAAGCAAGAGTGAGCAAAATTTTCCTGCAGGGTTGTTGCAACCACTTACTATTCCTAAACAAAAATGGAAAAGTATTTCCATGGACTTCATCACTACGTTGCCCAAGGTTCAAGGTAAGGATTGCATATATGTGGTGGTAGATAGACTAACTAAGTATGCACATTTCTTTCCTATCACATCTGATTTCAAGGCATCACAAGTGGCCGAATTGTTCTTCAAGGAAATTTTTAGATTACATGGCTTGCCTAGAAACATTGTTAGTGACCGGGATAGTAGATTCCTCGGCTCTTTTTGGAAGGAGCTCTTTCATTTGGTAGGAACTGAACTCACTCCCAGTACTAGCTATCACCCTCAAACAGATGGACAAACAAAGATAGTTAGTAAATGGATAGAGGGATATTTGAGGAACTATGTTTCAAATCAACAACATGCTTGGGTGAAATGGTTACACCTAGGGGAGTATTGTTACAATACATATCATCACATGTCTATTGGTATGCCTCCTTTTCATGATCTTTATGGTTATGATGCCCTTTCCTTTGTTGATCTAATACTTTCTGATAGCAGAGTACCTACAGCAAGTGATTTCATCAAGCAAAGCCAAGACATAATAAGGTCCCTCAAGGATAATCTACAACATGCACAGAACCAAAAAAAGTTATATGCTGATAGGAAAAGGATTGAAAGATCTTTTGACGTGGGAGATTTGGCATTTGTTAGGTTGCATCCATATAAGCAAAGCACCTTGAAGAGGAATGGGGCAGAGAAACTCAAGCCAAGGTTCTATGAGCCTTATAAGATCATCAAGAAGGTAGGAGAGGTAGCTTATGAATTGGAGCTCCCACCAAATAGCAAAATACATAATATTTTCCATGTATCTTGCCTAAAGAAGGTTCTAGGCTATAAAACCATGGTATCTACAAAATTACCACCTCTTGATGATGAAGGGAAATTAGTTTTGATACCAGAAGAGATTTTGGATACAAGAGAGAAAAGATTGAGAAACAAGAGCGTCATAGAGCATTTGGTCAAATGGAAAGGATTACCACTAGAGGATGCAACTTGGAAAGGAGCACATATTCTTGAGAATTCCAACCTTCATTGCTTGAGGACAAGAAATATTTAGGAGGGGAGTACTTGTCATGTCCCCTTTTCAAAATAATTTAAAAATAATAAATTTTGCTAAGGCAGGCAGGCTCCAAAAAGGTGAAGTTTCAGAAAAAGGGGCTAATCTTTGGAAACCAATGGACTAATAAATAAAAATTATTATTAAATTATATTTTATTAACCCCTCTTGGACGTGAGTTAGGATTATGCCCTCTTTTAAGGGGTTTGGAGGCATTTTGGGCTCATTCTAGAACTTGATTTTTGCTCATTTCTTTGTTGTTCTTCAGAGGCTGCCAAACCTGTGGAGAAGGAGACCCAAGAATGGGAGTTTTCAGGTTTCCAAGAAGGCTAAGGATGGGATTTTGAAGCCATTCTATGTGCATGCTCATATAGAGTTTTCCTTTGTGCTAAATAGTGCAGATTTGTGGGTTTTCAGTTTGTTTTTTGGTATGAGTTTGGTGTTTTCAGTTGAGTATTTCATATCAGTTTGGGTTGCTGCTATATTTCAGACTTTAAGATGTTAAAATAGATTTGAATATATGTATTGGGATGTGATTAAACTTTTGAGATAGATTATTAGTGTTTTGTGGTATTTCTAGGCATTTTTGTGTCAATTTCGGGAGCCCGATGAGCATAGTTTTTGTCCTACATTTGTGAGCTTTTGTGTAAAGGCTATAGAGATCTGGAAATTTCATTTTGTAGGCCGTTATGCTGCTGAAATTTCTATAAAAATTTCCATTTTCAGATTTATTAATAATTTGTGAAGTTGTGAAGTTTTTTGGCACTATTTTGGACATACCCGATTTGGGTTTATTTGAGAAATTGGTGGATCTTTGTAATATTGGTTGTTTGGTTTTAAAAATATGATTTGAGGCTTGAAATATCATGTAAAATCAGAAAAGGGACATTTCACATGACTAAACAATGCTCCTATTTCACTACCACTTGCATCACATTCCACTTGAAATACCTTATTGAAATTAGGCAAATCCAATACAGGTAACTCAACAACCTTTTGTCTTAAAGTCTCAAAAATCTTATTAGCCCCACATGTCCACTTAAAATCCTTTTTATCTCCTCTCATTGTCTCAGTCATAGCATTACAAATCGAATTGAAATTCTTTATAAACGTTCTATAGAAACTAGCCAAACCATGAAATGATCTTACCTCGCCCACATTCTTAGGTGTAGGAAATTCAAAATTTTTGTTAACCTTCTCAAGATCCATTCTCAAACCATCAGCCAAAATCAAAAATCCCAAATACGCTATCTCATCTTGCATAAATAAACACTTTTTTTTTAAAATTAATCAACAGCTTCTCCTCTTTCAATCTCTAAAATACTTGTCTAACATGCTCAATATGTTCTTCCTTAGTCTTACTAAATATTATAATGTCATCCAAATAGATAATAAAAAACTTACCCAAAAATCTCTCGAGAACATCATTCATTAACCTTTTGAAAGTACTAGGTGCATTAGTCAAACCAAAAGGCATAACCAACCATTTATACAAATTATCTTTTTTCTTGAAAGAATTCTTCCATTCATCACCTTCTCTGAATCTAATATGATGATAACCACCCTTAAAATCAATCTTGGTAAAATACTTTTCTCCACTCAAACAATCTATTATATCATCCATCTTTGGTATAGGAAACCTATATTTCAAGGTGATCTTGTTAATGGCTCTGGAATCAGTACACATTCTTCATTCCCCATTCTTCTTAGGTTCCAATATAGTAGGTACAACACATGGAATTAACTTTCTCTAATCAAACCTTTTTATAACAACTCTTTCACTTGTCTATTGAGTTCTTCATTTTCTATAGGTGTCAATCTATATGGTGCTTTATTTGTAAAACTATCTTTGAGACTCATATCCATACAATGACTTATACTTCACAGTGGTGATAAACTATCAATTATATCTTCTACAACAATCTCCTTGTATTAATCATGCAAACTTTCAATTTCTACTGGCACTCAGTTAAGATTGCTAGCCTCTATTGTCACTTGGTTACTACTATCCTCTCCTACTCGATTATTACCATCTACCCCTCAATCATCACTAATTTTTGTCACTCGGTTGTCACTAGCACAACTCGGTCTTCTATGAATTATGGAAAAACATATTTTATTCTCCTTCATTTCCTTTTCAAATGGCTTTCCATTAACCATGCTGATTCTTGCAGTAGTACAATTAACCTCATATGGATTTTCAATCAAAGGAAACACTACTTACTTTCTTCCATTCCCCCAAAGAATATATTGATTTAATCTCCCATCATGCATAGCATATCTATCATATTGCCAAAGTCTACCCAATAGAATATGATAATAATCCATAGGCATAACATCACACAAAACTTCATCAAAATAGTTTCCAATCTTAAACTTCACAAAACATTGTTCACTTACCAACAACTTATGTTCATTCTTGATCCATGAAACATAATAGGGTTTGGGATGTCTCAAACTCTACAACTACAACTTTGTAACTAGCTTCTTTGATGCCAAATTTGTTGAACTTCCACTATCAATAATCACTTTGCAACATTTTCAAGCCATCTTACATCTAGTCTTGAAAAGACTTCTCCTTAGGATAGGTTTCTCATCAATTCCCTTATTACACATAGTTCTTCTCACCATCAAATTTTCTCCAACCTTGGGTCCACTTGGTGAACTCTCAAGGTCTCCTTGAATCACAACATTTCTATTACATTGTTTATTCTCATCAAAGTATCTATAGTCAAAGGATTTATGCCCTTCTTTACCACATCTAAAACAATTACCATGAAAACCACCTCTAAAATAAGAATTACCTCTACCTTGGTAGGAACTAGTACCTCGATAAGAATTACCATCTTTCCACTTGGTCTTGCCTTTATCTTTAGTTTTCCACTCATATTTGCTCTTATCTTGTATAGAATTTTTAGGTCTGCCACCTTCTCCATAAGATCCACCCCTACCTCTCTGAAATCTACCACCTCTACCTCTCTAGCTTTGGGCATGCTTCTTTGTCAAGATCTTCTTAGCTTTCAAGGCATATTGGCATGCTTCTTCCATGATTTCCAATTTCACAAAAATTATCTCATTTTGAATTCCAAATCCCAATCCATTTAGATACCTTGCAAATTTCTCAACCTCGTCATCTACATGTCTAGATATAATGTCCAATCTATAAAATTTGTTAGAATACTCCTTCGCAATCATGTCCTTTTGTCTCAAATTTTACATCTTTCTCAAGAAGCTAATTTTGTAACCAGTAGGAAGGAACTTCTTCTTTACTTTTTTCACCATTTTTAACTAGGTCATGATCTTCTCTTTTCCTCTTCTTTGTCTATCAGTTTGCAAATTCTCCCACCATAATGAGGCATGCCCTTTCAACCTTGTGATTGTAATCTTTACCTTCCTATTATCAGGAGTGCCTTTAAACTCAAAGAACTTCTTTATATCAGAGATCCAATCCAACACAACATTGGTGTCTAATTTTCCATAAAAAGGAACAACTTCTACAACATGCTTTGAATGTGCCCTAGACAATACTCTCAACAATCTTTCCTTGTCCTGATCATCCTTAGGTTCCAAATTAGGGTTTGGTGTCATTACTTCATCATCACTTACATCATCAAGATGTGCTCCTCTCCTTTGGGATGTCTCTACAACATTTGATATGGCTATAATTTGCCTCAACATGTCCATAATGGAAATGTCTATATTTCCTCTACCTCGAACCATCTTTAAAAATAGGTTCTTGCAAGATTGTAACCCTCTGTAAGTTATAGGTCAAATCCATAGATGTGTTACCCTCCTACCACATCCAATTTTAGGGATCAACATGATCCAATCTCCACAAGGATGAACCTCGAGCTCTGATACCACTTGGCACAAGGATGGGATGAATAGCTAGGGATAGAGGCACACCTAACTATCCAAATACCTTTCTGAGTAAACATAATGGAAGTAAACACATAGATAATGACACCAAAGACAAAAGGAACATAAACACTTTATTTATCTATCCAATTATCAACATGCATGCCTAGCTATAAGGCCTTATGGGTTATAGACAGATGCAAAATACAACTCCAAATCCACACTTCACCTTCAAATTTTCTATTTTAGAAATATCTGCTCTTAATTCTCTTATTGATTCCTAACCTAAACCTAAACACCCTACTTATACTTGCCAAAATGGCTTATAGAATATTCTAGATCATTTAATAGCAGAAAGATCAACCTTAAAATGATTTTCACACATCCTAAGACAAGATCCTATCACTAAATTCATGATCTAAATTAAATGCATGTGTCATCTCAAACTAAGAACCAATCATAGACATGCTCAGTCAAAGAAGGAATCAAGCACTCACAAATATCAAGCTCACTTGGTGCATGAAGGAATGCTTGATCAACACTAGATAGCTCAACCAATACTAGCCAACTTAGTCAACTATGGAACCTGGCAAGAGCTAGAACTCGGTAATAACTGGAACTCAGTCAATACTAGTAGAATGAGTCAAAAGAGTTGGATGGAAAGGCAACTTGGGATGCTCCTGTATCACTCGTACATCCAACATCATAGATAAAAGTACACCATGTGCTTAATCCTAGTACCCCCAACAAAATCAAAGTATCCAACATCTCAAACATGAATGATCCCACGTCCCATTATGCCACTACCATTGGACATACATAGAAGCCATCCAAAGAGAAAACTACCCAACTTGTTGTTGAATACAATTGATTAATTGTTTATTATCTTTGATGTTACACCAAATGTCATATCATTGTCAATTACTATATGTTGAGCTCACTCAATCATTGAAGACAATTTTCTATGTTTGCTGAGCTTTCTAGATTTTTCCTAGTTTAGAAGACGGTATCTACCAAGTTCACTCGAGCGTTAAAGAAAAGTTTGTGAAAGTTGAGTGTTAATTAAGCTCACTTGGTTAATAAATGAAATGTTGGATGAAACCAATGTTAGCTGAGCTCACTCAGTTACCAAAGGAACTTTGTGAATATGCAATGTTGGCCAAGTTCACTTGGTTAACACAAAAAAATCATTTTTGAGTTAGTGTCTACCAAGCAAGGTCGGCTAATGAAGGATTTTCTTGTTTTGGCATATTGATTTCAATTGATTTATCTATTGGTTCTAGTTGACTAAGAAGATGAATATTAATTATTCTAAGTTGTATTCAAGCTAACTTAACAATATATATAAATATAAGGTCAAGTTGAGGATTAGAAGAGGAAGCACAGTGGAACATAATTGAAGATTTGATGATAACAAGAGGAAGCAAATTGGAAGGATAAGTAGAATATCCTTGTTGAGATGTAAAGATACATTCAATCAAGAAGGATCAAGTATACAAGCTAGAATTGAGATCTATAATTAGTAATTTAGTTGCATCATCTCATTATTACTCTCTAACCATTGTAGTAGTGATCTAAATCTCTTAACATAGTTGGCTTAACAACTATTTGTAAATCCTCTAACAAGGTGGCATTTCTATTGAATTTCTAAAAACCTCTAATAAGGACACTCGTAATAGGGTGATTAAATCCTCTAACAGGGTCACACCTAATAGTGCATTTTGTAACCTATAACAAGGTTGGCTCCTAATAGGGCTCATTTAAAAAAAAAGTGAAAATCAATAACTAGTTGTAATTGGTGGTTTTTCCCGAATTGGATTTCCACGTTAAATCTTGGTGTCAAGTGTGTTCATGCTATTTCTTGTGTGTGTTTGCAAGTAAGTTAAATTAATATTAATCATAGATAATATCTTAAAGAATTTCATGTTATGCATTTGTCAAGCTATTTCAATATTTATCGGGTTAATACCATTTTTCTGTGTGTTTACCAAGTTTCAACAGAGTTGACTTTTTACAGAGTTTTTTTTGTGTTGACATCTAAGGGATCTAAGAATTACTTTGTAGTAACTAATTCACCCCTCCCCTCTTAGTTACTTCTCTCATATTTCCAACACTTGTCACATTAGAAGATCATAAAATCTTGTACTAACTAAAATACCAAGCCCAAAAAACCTAATCCAAAGGTAATCACATCTATCTATAGTTGTCAAAATATCCATAGCTGAAATAACACCCACAACAAATGCTAACTCATCCAACTACCCATACCTCCAAAGGTACATACCAAGTGAATGTCACATCATCAACATATCCAATCTATAACCTAAAATCACAAGCCTCAAGAGCAATACCTTCCACATATATACCAAGAAGCTCTCACTACAAAAGATAATGTCAAATCTGTAACCAATCCACTCACATCTCAAAAAAGTGAATCCATGTAATATCGAGGAGATCCACAATACATAAACTCATAACCTACAAGAATAACTATCATAATAGGTCTCTAATGCTCTCCCAAGTTCTCCACAACCAAAAAAGGAAAGAGATAAAGGAATAACCATGTCATCTCTTGCATAACATACATGAGCACAAACTAGTGATCACAATCTCCAACCAATCTCAAATCCAATGTAAGTAAAGCTGAACATCTAGGAGGATAACCAAGACCAAAGAGAACATAACTTGTATCATGTCCTACACACAACTCTAGATGTAAACTATGCCAAGCATGATCTCCTCCATAAAACTCAAACGAAGAAACCACAACAACATCCAAACTATGCCATATAACTAATCATGGATGTAGGCCTCCCACAAGAAGATCAAACTCATTAAGTTATTCCTAAACCAAAGAATAACCATTAATAATGCAAGGATCAATCACAAGTTGTCAGGATCAATCACTTGGGGCATTCAAACCTCTAAAACACCAAAATAAGGTCCAATAGGTCCTAATCAAGCTCCATTTATTGGTACCAACTTTTTATATTGATACATATAATATTTTAATTTTTATTCTTAATAATAAAATTTTAAAATATTTATTAAAAATTTATTTATATTTTATTGAAACTTCAAATGAAAGAGACTAAAATATTTAAACTATCATAAAATTATTGTCTGTCAAGTAAAGGTTATTGCCAAATTTTGGCCTCATTCCAATAACACTTATTAATGTTGGTATTTTAAATTATTTCAAGTAGTAAGTATTTCTTCAAGATTATAAATACATCACTTAAGTTTACTTGGGGACCACATATGAATATTCTCATTTTTCAAGGGCATTATCACATCATCACTTTTCCACCTCAAGTGGAACTTCCATATTTAGTACACTAATCACTTTGTTATTTTCCCACCTTCATTGGATCTATTACACAAACACCTTTCCACTTCTTTAGAAGATGATACACCTTTAGTGGATGTGTGACACATGCATCTCTACTTTGGAGGCTATTCCCCCTTTAGTTGGAATGTGTAATTTGACTTTTCTTCCTTATGTGCTTCTATATCATGCCACAAGACTAATACAATTCTCATAATCTTAATGATTCTTATGTCCCATTTTTTTCTATTTAACCAAGTGGCCTCCTTTGTATCTCATTTAAGTTTATTTAATGTAGTTATTTTAGTCAATTCAATTTAATCAAACTATTATATTACATTTTTTGGTGAGAATTGTAGGGGAAGAAATGTGAATCAAGGATAAGAGCTTAAGTTCATTACATAACCTATGCATACATATAAAAAATAGAGAGAGGAAAGTGAAGGAGATCAATCCTTTTAAACCTAAATATAGAGAACTAGGTCTAGAGATATTAGTTCCAACCAAATTAGCAAGGAGCACTAATGCAAACTAGGTCTAGGAAGAATAGAGGAAAGTTATCCAAGTCCTTGAAAACCCTAGATAAATGTAAGAAGATAGAGCTAGATATAAGTAAATGTACTGAAAGGATAAAGAGGTTAAAGAACACACCTTTAAATTTTATTTAATTCTTGTTCTTCTTATTGGGATGAATTGAAATCATTGGATCCAAGCCTAAAATTGCATAATAGGCAAAACCCATAAATCTTTCAATGATCTATCAGGGGCAAATTGGATCTTCAGGGATAAAATAGATCATCAAGGGTGTAGTGCACCCTTGATTAACTATGTGTGACACTAATTATGATTTTGTAGTTGAGAAGAAAGCCAAAAAGGGTGCTCAGATCTACAATCTATTTGTCAATTTCATATCCACAACCTACAATATGAAAGGGTTTTTATTAGTGATGGGGAGGTCACCTTGGTCAAACCCTAGTTTATAAATTAACCTTGAATTTAAATAATTTAAATAGTATAAATTTAAAGTGAATGTACAGGTTCATCTTACAATGGTTGGATTTTCAAATTGAATGAAATGTAATAATTTTGCTAATTGATTTGGACCAAGAAGATGAAGGTAAATGGATGTAGAAAATGTAACAAAGGATCTTGAATGGATTGAAGAAGATCTTGAACATAATCTCCTTCAATTGCTTGAATGCTTGAATGCTTGAATCTTGTATCTTCAATGGAGGAATGCTTGAATGAATGCTTGTAGACTTGAATGTTTGAGTGATTGAACTTGTGGATGCTTGAACACTTTAGAATGAGACATCTTAGAATGCTTGTGTATAGATTTAGAAATGGAGAAAATGGAAGAGTTTATATATAACTTGGAATTGAATAACTCCCATAGGTCAAGCTACCTATAAATTAACACCCTAAATTTTCACAAACATGGGACCTAGAAAAGAGACCCAAAACAGGTCCCAATCATAGGTGCATTTCAACCCTGATTGGCCTATTAGGGGTGCACTACGCCCTTTGATGAGTCAAGGGTGTATTGCACTCATAAAAAATAGGTCCCAAAATCTATAGAATCCCTTTGGGATCCCAAAATAGGTACTAGATCTCAAGAATTAGGTGCAAAGTCTAAGATATAGCTATTATGGTGCAAGGAGTAGACTCCAAGTGGATATGTGAAGAGAAGGGAGGACCTAGGAGGATAGATCCTTCCTCAAGCTTAGAGCCATGAAAATAATAGATTTATAGAAGATCTATTAGGTTTTACCCCAATTCCACCTAGGAAGAAGGACATAAAAGGGAAGAAGGAATGCAATATGTAAGGAGATTGATGAGCTTGCATTAAATAAGTGTTAAACATTTATTAAATTGGAGTGTTTCCAATTTAAGATAATACATTTGGCTCCCCACTTTAGTGAAAGCATGGACTCGATTCAGAATCTTGGTAAAGTAGAGTACAAGGCATAAGATACTCTTATTTAAATGAAGGAGACAAAGGATTCATCCAGCCCCCAAGGGATTAAGACTTTTCTAACTCCCAAATCATAATAAGAGAGAAATTGTTGACTAAAAAGAAATAATAGAGGACTAATTATCTCATCTAGTAGAGTTCCCACCCTAATATGAATCATTAAAAGAGTTGCTAAAAAATATGGCATTGGAATAATCTAATAGGGTGGTAACCCACTATTCAATCCATCAACAAGCCCACCCATAGATCAATGTTCTTTGTATCACCATGGTAAGGTCTAGTAAGAATATGTTTCCCATGTATGGGACTTAGAAAATTTTTATGTAAAACCCATAGATAAGATTTAGTGTATGTGCATTCAAAGGAAAGAGTGACCCAATGTCAAGGATGTCCACTTCCATTATTGAATGTGTTCATAGAGTATCCATTGTTTAGAATTGTGCATAAGCCATAAAGGGATTCATAAGATGTGTGCATTGAAAATGAGGAATAAATTAGTAATGCATAGATTTGAGGATAACTTATGAATCATACTAAGCATTTTAAGGCCAAGGTACCCCAAGCTATACTCAGAGTGTGTATTCACTATCCGATGACTAGAATACAAAAATGAGCAGAGTGTATGCCCCCACATTAAAGTCATTGCTAACAGTTTAATAGGAGCAATATATTTAACAAAGTATATGTGTAATTTTTGAAATCTATTTCCACTATGAGATGCCCCCATATTAAGATAAATAAAGAGAAATGATACATAACATGGAACAACATAGAAGGGATCTACTAACTTTGAGGTTAGTAAGATCATATGATAATATGTAAATATTGTACAATGTATAAGATATCATCATGCCCCAAAGGAACTAAAACTAGAACACAATGAAAGAAATGCATGTAAGAGTTACAAAGAAAAGTCTTTTTGGATTTCCACCATGGAGACCAAAAAGAATTAGTGCTACCATGTTGCAAATGCAAGAAGACAACACAAGGAGACAAGTAAAAACAATAGAACATGTACAACAAAACATTGAATGATATATAGAAGAGATAAGAGACAAACACAAGAATGTTATAACACTTCAATTTCTTTATCACCTTGTGCCAACTAAGAAATAAGGGTCATTTAATGAAATCTAAACAAACATTAAGAAAATATGATATAGGGAAGCCCATAACAACAAGAAAATACATAAAAAACTACTTGTTGTCAATCAAGATGCAAAATCTAGCTATCCTGTTGAAACATGGAAACTCTCTCAGGTGGTGGGTTGTCCTAAAATGAGAGATGAATCTCTGGAAGCTAGTTTGGTTCCTAAATAGTGATCACCCAAAACCTAAATTATATGCAAGATAAGGGATGAGAAGTGAATGAGAAATAATAAATACTAAGCTAAATGAGGTGATACATGGATGATTTTAAATGTAACTTTAATCAAATCAACACAAATTATGCAAGACACAATTGATTCACAATACTTAGACAAACACATAACTACAAAAGTGATTCTATGCAAGGACCAGAATCTTCTGCTTTGAAAGGAAAACCTAAGCTTTACCAATTTTCTGCAAAAAAAACAATGGACACAAACAAAGACCTGTAATCACATGTATCAAGATTCAAATCTGTAATAAGGAATATAACTTAAATGAAGGTGAACACAACATGAAAGTAAAGAATCCACAATATTGCATGAGAATCAATGAGAAGGAACCACTAAAATTATATAAGCAATGTTGAAAAAAATCTGCTACAAATTGCTCTTACAATCAACTCAAAATTTGTAATGCATAAAAATCTGAATATGAAAAAAGATCCCTCATAATGAGGTGAATGTACAATAAATAGAGCTCATAACCCTAATTCAGATTTTAAGATCATGCCTAAAAAAAAAGTAAAAAATGATACAAACTATGAAGAAGCTCCTAAAAATTGCTCTCAACCATCTATCCAAGTGATAAATAACTGGAAAATTGCCTCTAGCTCCTCGAAATCACGCATAAAACCCTAATTCGGATCTCACAAGTAACCCAAAAATATAGCATGTAAAACTTCTCAAACATATGCAAAGTATCATAAAACAGGCTCCCATAATGAACTGCATGCAAAACTAGCCTTAATTGCAGCATAAATTGCCAAAAATATCACTAAAGTGCTCCATCATTGCATGGGAAACTCAAACTACCCTTAGCCTCCAAAAATAGCTCCATGTTTGACTCCATGATCTAGAGTTTGACTTGTGAGTTCAATAACAGACACTAAACTTCTCCCCTTGCATTTAAGCATTAACAAATTTGTTAACTAACCTTAACTCCCTTTGCTTAATTAATAATTAATAATAACAAAGGCTTTATAATTATATCCATTTGATAGATTAATTTTACAATAATATTCTTCTTTTTATTATATTTATTAATATTAATGTGTTTAATAATTAGCGTTATTAATTAATTAATTTTAAACACATTAATATTAATGAATATGGGAGAAAGGGAATATAAAAAAACATTTTATAAATCTTTTTATATCAAATGATAAAAATAGAAATATTCATTTAATATGTATAAAGATTTATAAAAGGTTTTATTGTTTAATCACAAAAGCCTTCACCATGGACCCAGAATTTTTATCAAATATAGCAAAGGGTTAAAAAGCTATCAAAGGCAAAAGGCAATGTTTTTAGTTTTATTCATTCTCACATTCATGTGAATGAGGAGAAGAGGGTTTTGAAAACCCTAGCCACCATGAGAAGTTCCTCCTGTGATTTTCTTCTATGGTTTTTGCTGGAAGTCATTTTATTACTCCATCTTCATGCTCTAGTTGCATTTCTCCTTATGGATTTGGACCTTTTTTGCTAGTTTTATTTAGTTCATGGCTCTATTTCTGATATTCACGAGTTTCCTCATGAGATATGGTGATCTTTAATGGATGTCGATTGGTATATCTTTGTTCCTCCTGGACATCAGGCTTGTTGTGTACATTCTTTCTCCATGCCTTTGTTATTTTTTATGGTTGTATGGTTGCCATTTTTGTTGTTAGATATCTCTCGATGTGAGCTTTCTTCATGGGCTTTATCTTGTTGAATACCATCATTCTTCATTTCATTATGGACTATCAGTTATCAGTTATAGCTATGAACTTCAGTGCCATGAATCTGGGTTTCTTTTATGTCATGGTTGCCATGGATAATTCTTGCTTTGACTTGGACTCCATTTTGGCCAGATCTATTGATTTTGCCTTATCAACTCGTGGCTTTTGGTTGCCATATCAACTGGGTGCCGATTGGTATATCTTTGGATGCCTGACATGTTTTCTCTCTTTTGCTAGCAAGGTTCCATGTTAGATAATACTCTAAAGCTATAGTTGTGACTTAATTTCATGGTTCATTAAATATGTGAGTTCTTCCTTGATTTCACTATTATTTGATGGCTATTATGACATCTTTGTCTACTAGGTTTCACATTTTTTCTAAGATATGACTCCATTCATGTTATGGTTTCTAGAGGGTTTCTTCTTTTAATGGTACGGGCTACATATTGCATAATACTGTTATCTAAGTAGTGTTGGAGTTACAATCTAGGTTATTGTTGTTTGAATCACCATGCCTCTTTATTTCTGATGTTATTTGTATGGTCGCTTCTTTCATGGTCGAGTTATGCAGTGAATCTACTACTATTTCATCATTTGAACTACTGGTGTGAGTTCTTCTTTATTTTTGTTGTTATATCAGTTTGTAAATTGTTGTGAGATAATTACCTATTGTAATACCTCCATTTTATGATATTCTTTGCTGAAAGTTATATAGTTACATTGTGGGAACTTAATGAATTTTGGTTTCTTATTTTTGTTAAATGCATTTCTATGTTTTGTGCTATCTTTAGCTCTGTGCAGTACCCACTATCCATCATAATTCCTCTTCATTTCAATTCCTAAAGGCACACAAGCCTCTAAAATATGACCTTCCTATTTCATATGATTTGATACTTGAAATTTCAATTTTAGCATCTCCATTTGAGATAGGAAAGGAACCTTCTTGTAGATGCCATTTTTCATGATAGTTTTCCTCAACTTCATGTTTTGGGCACCATGATCCATCTAGTTTGACTTGAACTTCTATAACTTCCTCAAGATAGCTTTCATTGCAGATGCAATGCAACTAAAATATTGATCTATTATAATTTCTTCCAATGAGTACTTCTTGAGACATATAGGACATTGCCACTTTCTTATGCACTCATTGAGTTCTATAAATGTTTGAAGGTCAAAACAACCCATATGCTCACAAGATTTGAACCTCCTAGTAATATTCATACATGATCTAGTCATTGGATATCTGAGGTTCATTGTAATAGACTATGCTACCACTTCTAGATAACTATTACAATGAACAACATTTCCTAGGGAGCCAACATCACCTATACAACATTGAACAAAAGAAAGACCCTCTTGAAAAGTTTCACTTTGTCTTACCAGACACTAAGCGTAACACTTGTAGCATCTTCTCCTTTTATTTTGTTGTTGTGCATGCCATGAGGGTTTTATTTTGTCTTCAATAATCATGATAGAATGTATTTACAAACAGATGTAAAATTTAGAAAATGATGCTATCATAAAATCACTGATATCTCCTTTTCTGCTATTTTTTTAGGGATTCTTCTCGTGATGCTACCTAAATCACCCTATTTTGGTCATAACATAGAAATTGTTTGTCTTAATTCCTTCTCAATTTCCCAAACTATGCCACACAATATAACTATATTTTCTTGCTAGTTGAAACTCATACTCTTGTTTTCTTTTACCATAAGTAGTTCACTCTATATTTATCCTTTGCACTTTTATTTTCATATTCACATTCCAATCTTTACAACCTTGCTAATAAATCCTTGAGTCCACCTATAGCTCACTACTTATTTTTCTTATTCTAGAAAATACATCTCGTCCAATGTTCTGCCTGTATACTTGTAAAACTCCAATTCCTCCATGATTTGATTGAAAGGTTTCATACTTGTAACATATGTATGTCCCTTTGACAATCTCCTCATGTCTTGAAACCTTCATTATGGTTCAACTAGAAGGTCCCATACTTGTAATTTACGTATGCCCCCTCAACAATCTCCCCATATTATTAGTCTTTGCCTCTACATGATTTGACCAGAAGGTTTCACACTTGTAATTTATGTGTGTCCCTTCAATAGCCTCCTTAGTCCTTCAGTCTTGGCCTCTACATGATTTAGTCCAAATGCTTCATGCGTGTAATTTATATAAGATCTTTTAACAATCTCAACCTTCATACTTGTATCTACAAGTGAAACAAACTTATTAGCATAAAACCTATTTTTCTTTCAGATATATCTCTTGTACTCTTATATTTTAATATAGTTATTTGAATAACCATGTTGTAGGAATAGTAGTGTAGAGATAATTGGAAAGATTTCCATTGCTCAGTTCATATGAACTAATCCTCCTCTTCTTTCATTTTTGTAGGGCTATTCCTAGATGGAGATGCAGACTCTAACCTTCAGCATTTAGAACAACGATTCTTCCATTCAGGCAATGGAGGTGTTTCCCTTTATCTTATCAGTACTTTTCTATCTATACAAAATGTTTATTCAAATATTATCTTAGGAGTTGAGAATGCTTGTTTGGTATCTAAATGCATTGTATTAAGTATTGTGTAAAATTTTAACACTTTGTACCTTATCAAAAAATAGTTTTGAATATTTCAATAAAATTTACTGTTTTGGTACTTGTATTTTGAATAAAAGTGATCAATGTTTCTTGTTTATTGATTTTTGTACTTTACTTTATGCATCCATTTAATTCTATAATATGTATGCTCAGCAACTAAAAAACAACTAGCTCAGTATAAAGGCAAGCATAACATAGCACTTTAGGAGTTATGTTAAATTGGTAGCACTACTATGCTAGAGCACTCACTTCAAGCATGTTTCTCTCCTCCCCTATCGAGGCTAGTAGTAATAAGAGTAGGTGGATAACTTGTAAGAGGAGCTATATTCAATACTATAGGAATAATAGCTAAATTCAAAGAACTCTCAAGAGAGTCACTATGCTCAAGTGTATATGTGAGAATAATTTGTAGATAAATCATGTTATTTAAATCAACATTAATATCAACAATCTTGTGCTCACCATCATCTAAAGTATCTTCTTCATCTAAATTTATAGCAATAGATTCCAAAATGTGAATATGTATTTCATTACTTTGATTAACTTCCTTGAGGGACATGGGTTGATGAGAAGTATTCATACAAGATTTAGCAAGAGCCTGACATTCATGAGCATGTTAATTATTCTTAGTTTTATTAAAGACTTGTTGAAAATATGAAGGATGGCCAACAATAATAGGTTTCTTACCTTTTGATGGCACAAGAGGGGGAACAAAAAGAGGTTGAGATGTAGAAGGAGGAATCACACTAGGAAGAGCCATACTAGAAGAAGGATCAATGCTAGAAGAAGAAACCTTAGTAGAAGAAGAAACCACACTAGGAGAATTAGTAGATGCAAGAGTTGGTTGACCATTAGAAATAGAAGAATCAAAAGGAATAGGCATAGAAGGTGTCGGGAAAAGACCACGAGAAATAACCCTAGGCATACTTAAATCAGAAACCTTTCAAGATTTATGATCTTGATGAGTGCAAAAATATAATTTGGACAACTAGGACGAGTTGTAGGAATTAAAGGAAAAAATAAATAAAGAGTAACACAAGACTATGATTGATTGTCTTAATCTCACCATCATAAGGAAATTTAATGCATTGATGAATAGGGAAAGCAATGACTTGCATGGTAGTCAACCAAGGTAAACCAAGCTTCACTTGGAATTGATTAGAAGTAGCAATGACAACAAAGATACTATTCACCACTTTACCACATAGCTCACCAAGAAAAGAAATGGAACCTTGTGGAGGATGCAAGAAACCATTACAAGTGTAAATCCAAGTGTCAATTGAGTCATAGAAATCGGGATGTTCTTTCTTAGCATATAAATATTCCTTAGTAATAATGTTAACCATAGAATTCAAACTAACAAGAAACCCATAAGAAATATATTTAGCAATCTGAGTAGTAATGTAGAGAGGACCATATGAAGCCTTGAACTTATCAACATCAATGAATGAGATAGTAAGGACTTGAGAACACTTATGATTCAATTTAGGTTTAGGTTTAGGTTGATCATTATATGTAGAAGGAATGTCTTTCTTAGTTGAAGGTTGAGGTTGAACTACACATTACACAATATTAATAGTATTATGATTCTCTTGTCATAAGGAATCATAAGAAACATTCACTTCAGGAGGAGGAGAAGAAGAAAAATGTTGAACAATAGTATTAGTAGTATGTTGAGGTAAAGGATTAGTGTAGATTTGAAGATTTTCATTGGAGATGCCACATATTTATTCTCATTATCTTGATTATCAATAGATAATGCAGTAAAATCAATCAAATCTCAAATCTTATGTTTCAAAGAATAATATTGTCATGCCCTAATTTTCACACTAATTTTTTTCATTTTATTTACCATTTTATATATTGATTTTCTTTGAGGCACATGAACCATCCTAACTTTATTTCAAACTTTCAAATCAAACAATCATATTTATTTATATTCTAAGGGAAACATGCTATTAAGAACAAAATAATACAACATGAAGCATATAATCAAATTTTGGTAACTAAAAGTCGAATTCACTTCTAAACTGAAAGTTTTCAAATTTTATTTCTCCTTGAATATGTCATGAATTTCTCATGGGTTATAATGGGAGCAAAGAGACTCTTAAAAATTATCATGAGAAGTTAATCATAAAATTTTAGCCAAAATACTTGCAACTCTGACAAATTGAGTTTTGTTCATTCTTCTTTTTTAACAAAGTATTGGAAGTAGAACTAGACTTTTTCTTAACCAATATTTTGAAATATGTATTTGTCTTTAACTAGTGACAACTACATGAGAATACATATAGTTGGGAGACTCTTCCATACTTGTTACCACATGAAATTTTTTACTACAACACAATGGAAAACAATAATAGCTATAATATTCATTCCCAAGCTTTATCAAATAAAACACAAAATACTATGCCATGGAGAGCTCAACTACTAGTATAGGCCTTTACAAGGTTGCCCCCAAGCTAGGAGAACTAGATACCAAACTAGTGCACACACAAATTCCACACAATATAAGAAGTCAAAAAACAAGAATATACACGAGTCACAAAACACCCTTTTCCTAGGCTTGCACAATAGGTCATCTAAGGGCCCATTAAAGAGGGTAAAGGTGTGTCAAATCCAAGAGGAGAAGCCAAATAAATAACCAAGTAGCATACCTTCACAAGGCTTCAAGATCCACATAAAATATACCATGCCTTCACCAGGCATCAAAATGCACATGTCATTCTTCTCACACATTCTCCCCTTATCTCCCCCAAGTGTGAAAAAATAAGATTTGGCACATGGAGCCCATACTCTATTTTTTTTCCCCTCCTTCCTCCAAGGGAACAAACTCTACACTCAAGGGCCAACCCAACTAACCTCTTCACCCATAAGGCCACTACTTCCTAAGGGTGAGTGATGCCTTGAACGCCCATAACAACATACAAGGAAAACAATAAGT
The DNA here is from genome assembly GCA_028749045.1 of Cupressus sempervirens. NCBI lineage: Eukaryota > Viridiplantae > Streptophyta > Pinopsida > Cupressales > Cupressaceae > Cupressus > Cupressus sempervirens. The sequence goes on from CM053787.1 coordinate 318,583,112, forward strand.
AAACAATGACATCCAAAATATTCATCATTTACAAAATAACAACATTAACTATACCATTTTGAAGCAAAAATATAAAATACTCAAGATAAGAAGGAAACCAACCTTAGTCCAAGCTATGGTAAGAAAGTTGATGAAGGGATCCCTTCCCAATCCCCCCAAAATTTTCTAACTCCTAAACTTGTCTCAAAAGTTGGAGATTGGGTAATGGTTTGCCCACCATGGAGAAACTCCACTAAAAGGGCTTTACACATTTCCCATGATCCTCTTGGTCACTCTTCCCAACCCTTACATGTTCTATATCTAGAAACTAAAAATATGGCTTTAGAAAAAGAAAAGGTTCTTTTGTACAAAATTGGAGGGTTGCCTAACCTAGGTCATGCTTCCGAAAGTTTATTTTTGACCATCTTGAAAAACCAACTTTTTGGAAGCACTTCCAAGTCAACTAAGGGTTTTCCTATGGTTAAAATTTACCCTTACCCATAGGTATACCAAGTGGGCTAGCTAAAAGAGGCATAATTCAACCCTAGGTATTCATGTGACCCCTCAAAATCCCATCCAAAATTTACATACAAGTTGTAAGAGATTTGATCCATCCTAAGGCTCTCTAACCAAGTGGATCACATGAGAAATATACTAGGGTACTAAGGTCAAGGTGGGATTCACATGTTCTTAAGAGGACATGTCATTGTCATGTATAAATACATCACATGTGTCAAGTGACACCACATTACATGTCACGTCACACACATGGTATGCCAACCTAGGAATTATACATTTATAATTACAATAACAATTACACTCACACAAGAATATATTTATGAATAAAATACTATTATAAATGAGGTTTTTTCTCTCAATAGACATAACCTTGGCAGACTGTTCATGCAAGTTTGGTTCTAGTTCTCTTAATTAATTCCATGGACTTTCCTACACAAATTAATTAAAAGATCCATAGTCCATATAATATAAAGTACAAAAATTATCACATTCACATCATTCAGTTGACCATTCAACCAATTCAACCCAATTCACTTTTTTAATATACAATATATAACATAAGAAATTCACAATAAAACCTCAATCATGTCACCCTAACTAAATTCCTTATATTTGGAATCATCTCATAGAAGAAATATTCAACCTAATATTTAATCCTTTCAATTCAAGTCATTATTTCCCAATGTTCTAAAAGAAACCTAAACAATTCACCTCATATCCATAACTACATTATTTTAACTTAACTTCCATTTTTAAATTTCTCTTATACAAACATATTTATCTCAAGCTCATATCTTAACCAACATGATATCAATTAAACATTGAATTATCATCATGATATTCTTGTCAAAAGGTCATAACACCAAGTAAGTCAGCTATTCACGATGCACACAAAGTAAGTTCAAAATAAGTGTAGTAGTCAATCATCTAGTAAAATCCTCATATCCTTTTTCTATCCATCTCTATCAAGTTAGTCATATTCATAAAATAGTAAAACATTGTAATTTAACAGTCCACAATGAATATTCTCATATAATTGCTAACATAATAGTTCACTTGACAAATTAAACATCATACATAACTTTGACCATGCAACCACTTCTTGACCTAATATAGTTTCCATCTACAATTTCCTTTTTTATTCATGTCCTAGAAACCATATGCATATAACATGTAAATATGATGGTAAACATCATTTAATAAATCTTAGCATTTTCTCACTACCTCTATGTTATCAATTCATAACTCACACAATAGAATAAATCCACACCTTTCTAAGACAACTTCCACCTCACCTTAAATGTATATGTAAGTGACTTTTAAGTGAAAATGTCTAATAACATTTTAGCATATAACATCTTAATTAAATCCACACACAATCATTCTTCCCTCATCACCATATTACAATTTCACAAAGCAACTACAATATGAATTACCTATATATATGAGTGTATAGATGAATTAATTAGTTAAGTACCATCCTCATAGCATAATATACCATCTAACATAGAATCAAATACTCCTATTTCATTATCATAGAAACCACATAAACTAACAAATCACAATGCATGAAAAAATATATTATAACGTCATCATCATAAAGAGTAGGAATTAACATAACAAAAATTATCATGTCCCTATCTTATAGATTTTGAATATATTCATCTTAATACTATCCAAATAGGAGAACTAATAATGAAATATAAATAAAAATATATATCACCCTCGCTTAGGTTCCCTTGATATATTATCCAGTGAATGGGAATATCTCATAAGAAATCCTTGAAGTCCTCTTAGTGACATCCATATCTAGAATAAAATTACACCAATCTGTCATATGGAGAAATAGCATGTGATACAACATTCTCAAAGAAGACCTTTAATAATCTTTTGAATGAGACACCACATCTCACATACTCGACCTATCTAATACTCTAACAAGGGACACATTTGTAAAATAGGGTTTCATTAAGCACACAAAGGGGTGGATCTTACAAACATACCTCAATATCATGTCCAAGATGGTGATGAAATTGACAAAAGGCTTGAGGGTTAAAGTATGGACTGGATGTAGTACAAGGAAGAATTAGCTTAACATGAGGAAGTGTAATCATATTAGCACTAACCAACCTATTCGTAATAGAATGTAAAGACTCGAAGAGAGGAGTAAACTTACGATTCATCTAGAAAAAAAGGAATAAGTAGCAGTACCTTGAGATGTAACAACTACTTGATCATCTATATTATTCGTGGCTTTGTTAATCTTGACTTAGTTGTTAGATTTTTTAAATTCTTTAGGATTAGGTGTGACATTACTCTTATCAATAGGTACAAAAGCCATTAGAGTGGTTCTCTCAAACTGACTCACTTGTAATTGATAATGATGAAGTGTTGCACAAAGTTGTGAAAAAGAAGTAAACTGAGTAAGAAAAATCTTAGCTTTGATGTCTTTTTGTAAATCCATAATTAATATATGTTGAATATCAAGATAAGGCATAAGATAAGAAATCTAAGTATGCAAATGCTTAAATCTACCAATAAAATCAATCACTTTCTCCTTAGGGCCTTGTTTTCAATGCATCAAATCAATCAAAGAAATAGAAGGACCAATATTATTTTAAAATTTTTGAATGAAGGCATTAGCAAGTTTATAAAAAGAATCAATAGAATAAGGTGGCAAAGAGCAATACCATTGTAAAGCTTTGTCATAGAAAGTGCAAACAAACAACTTGCCTAAAATCCTATGGTCATGATGATAGTCATGACATAGAACATGGTAATTATTAAGATGTGTCATAGGATCACATTTACCATTATAAGTGTCAAGGTGAGGCATATAATCTTGTTGAGGAGAAATGATATGGATAATGTAGGAACATTAAACTTAGATTGAGTAAAGGAAGTAAGTTGTTGTTGTAAAGAAGAAATAATTTGAGCAAGAATAAGGATAGTGGAATCATTAGAAGAAACAGGTGATAGAGGCACATTCGACACACTAGGAAGGGTGTACAAATTATCTATAATAGAAGGAAATATATGTACAACACTAGGAACTAGAGTAGTAGGATTATGATAAGTTAAAGGAATGATATTATATGAAGGTTGTGAAGTCAACAATGAAGCAGGCATAACACTCACATGAAAAGAAGGAATAGGAAGAATACTAAAAGGATTAGATACCTGAACAAAAGTAGTCATTATAGGAGTACATAAGAAGAAATTTTAAAGATAGGTACAGACACAAGTAAAATAGGCTCAAAAGTACAAACAGATAAAGCCATTCCCACTACATATGTAAATTGAGTCAAAGGCTTAAAATGAGTATGGATAAGGTGAGTAAGACCACGAAAAATATTAACATCATGTTCATCAGTACAAACCACTTTCTTAAGAGAATAAAAAGAAATGATAGTCTTAGTGTTGTGATTTTATTATAAAATTCAATCACGCATTTTATTAGTCTTAGTAGCAAGTTTATCAACTTATTCAATAAGAAACCTTAAAGCCTCATCCTTATCATGAGATGAGTGGGAAGATTCATGCTCCATAGAAGGATTAGGATCATGAGAAACAATAGGATCACTAAGGTTTCAAAGAATAGGAGAAGAGGAATTAGGATCAAAGAGAGTCATTAGTCCACAACTTCTCCTAATAGGAATGTTATAAGTAGGACTAAAAGTTGCAAAGCTCATACACCAAACAAGGAAAGAAGACACAAAGAGATGTAAACTTATGATATGAACTCAAGTCAAATATCATAAAATTAAAGATATAAAGTATTCAAAGATATATAGATACAAGATAATACAAGAAAATAAAAAGATATAACTTTGAATAAGAAATCTAATGCTAAATTAGAAGTGGAAATGTTGTAAGTCGAGTTTACTAATAAATGTAGGGGAAAAAATGTGAATCAAGGATACAACCCTAAGTTTGTCACATAACTCATGCATACATATACAAAATAGAGGGATAGAAGTCAAGGAGATGATTCATTTCAAACCTAATAGTAGAGAACTAGGTCTAGAGAGATTAGTGCTAACCAAATAAGCAAGGAGCACTAATGCAAACTAGGTCTAGGAAGAATACAAGAAAGGTGTCCGGGTCCTTGAAAACCCTAGATGAATGTAAGAAGATAGATCTAGATATAAATACATGTGATGGAGGGACAAAGAGGGTAAATAAAACACCTTTAAAGTCTACTTTATGCTGGTTGTTTTGATTAGAATGAGTGGAAATTGTCAGATTTGGGCCTAAAACTTTACAACAAACAAAACCCATAAATATTTTGGTAATCTATCCATGGTGAACTAGATGTTCAGGGGAAAAATGGATCAACAAGGTTGCAGTACACTCCTAATTGATTGTGTGTGATGTTGATTCTAATTTCACAGTTTCAAAGAAAGCCGAAAAGAGTGCTTAAATTTGTAACCTATTTGTCAATTTGATATCCAAAATCTGTAATTAAAAAAAGAAGGTTTTTTTTTTGTTTGTTAATGAGGGGTTTTTCTTAATCACACCCCAGTTTAGTAATTAACCTTGAACTGAAATAACATGAATGTAAAGTATATGCATGAATTCACCTTACAATAGTTGGATCTCTTGAATCAAATCCAATGTGCTAACTTTACCAACACAGGAACTTGAATGGATTGAAAAAATATCTTGAAGATAAAATCCTTGAATCACTTGAATGCTTGAATCCTTGATCTTCAATGGATGAATGCTTGAATGAATGCTTGAAGACTTGAAGGCTTGAAAAATTGAATGCTTGAGTGCTTCAACTTGTGGAAGCTTGAACACTTTAGAATTCTTATGAATGGATTCAAAAATTGGAGCAAATAGAAGGGTTTATGTAGAGAACATAATTTACTAACTCCTGCAGGCTAATCCGTCTAGACATTAACACTGTGAACATTCCTAGATACTAGACCAAAGACGAGACCCAAAATAGGTCCCAATGAGGGCCACACTGCATCATTGAAAACCAGGCCCCAAACCATAGAGATCCCTTTGGGATCCCAAAATAGGTCTTCAATCTCCAAAATCAGGTGTAGAGTCTAAGATATAGTTGTTATGGTGGAAGGAGTAGATTCCAAGTGGATAGATGAAGAAATGGGATGACTTAAGAGGATATATCCTACCTCAAGCTTAATGACATGAAAATAGCAGCTTTAAAGAGAATTTATTAGGTTTTACCCCAATTTCATGTAGGAGGAAGGATAAAAAAGGGAAGAAGGAATGAAAGATGCAAGGATATTGATGATCTCATGTTAAATAGGTGCTAAACCTTCATTAAATTGGAGTGCATCCAATTTAAGACAATACAAGAATACAATTTATTCTTATCATTTTTTCTTGTTATTATTCTTTTTATAAAGCTTCTAGATCCTGGGTGGTTGTCTTCATAGCCAAATCTTACATAATATTAGAGTTTTTTGAGTGGCAAATGATAGTATTTTAAGAGATTTAAGCTCATATTTTGTTGATCTTTTTTTTAAAGGGAGCAGGGCGAATTCACTTTATGGCATTGAATTATAGAGAAATAATGGATCTTGTTTGTGCAAATATGAGTTTGGAAAGTCCAAGAACTCAAAGATTAATTTTTTTCATCCAAATTAGACATTGAAGGTTAGATTTATAACCATTCAAACTTTGGAGGTGCGACAACAACTCATGCATCATATTTACTTATGTGTTTTTCAAATAACAATATCTTGGTCAAAAAACTTTGTTTTTGAACTAGGGTAGAATTTCACACTCTACATAGTAGTGCAAGTGGTTTTTTATTTTCAAAAAATTGGTTAGTTCTTATTTTTGCAACTTTGAGGGCCTCATTCAAGTTCACATAGACTTCATTTTAGGTGCTTTTTATAAATATTTCTATATTTTATAGTGGGGATATACATCTATAGCAAATTTGATTAGAAATTTTACTTTTAAAATTTAACATTTTTTTTCAATTATAATTCATAGACCTTAGTTTACAGTAATAGTGATCTAAGTCTATTATATCACAATTTTTAAAATTATAATCATTAAAATAGAAATCCCAAGAAAAAATGGATTAGAAAAAAACAAAATGTTCTTTATTCATTAGTCAAGTTTTAAAATAATAAAATGATATTTTAAGATTTTTAAATAATATTTTTAAAAATGAATTTCAAATAAATAAGAAATATTGGAAAATATTTGTTTCCACCTACTATGCCCATTTTGACCAATTATTAGTTCTTCCATGTGATTACTATCATGGGCCAATTGTTCATTTTTTTAAAATCTTGGAATTGGAGTTGTCTTTTGTGGTTAGTCACTTTGAGAAATTCTATTGGTGGCTTCTTCCCCTTGTTTCTAGATTTGCATCTTTGTCATGTCATTATTGTAATCTCTTGAATGATGCATTTTTTAAATGCACTAGAATAAAGTGTCATATCTTCCATGCATTTTATTATTGAGGTTTCATTTGATGTGATTTTGATGTATTTATTATTTCCTGATGATAGGCAGGATACTATAGCATCCACTAGATGCTTTTACTTAACTTTTATTCAGTCAATCAAATTTCAGATTTTTTGTCTATTCATATTCCCATATAATGTTTTTTTATATAAACTTTATGAATATATAAATTTATACTGTGAACAGTCATTGTTCACTTTTTTTCAAAACTTTTGATTGGTTAGACAATGAAGTATTTATTTTGAACTTTATTGTGCCGACATATAGCATAGTGCACTATGGGGACATGTAATTTGAAAGGGTTGGGAAAGATTTGTATTGAAGATTTGTCTATTTTGTCGATGTGCCTTGATAGGAGATATTTGCTACTTTGTGTAGTGGTCAGTGTTAAACTTTAATGTAGTGTTCTACACAAATCTATTTGCATTGAATGTGCGCTAGCGGCTAGAATTGGAGATTACATATTGGACTTGTCTAGGGGCCTTTGAATGACATTAAAAGTAGCAATAATTTGTAGGGATGAGAAGGCAGTCAACCCTTCGCACTTGGCTAGTATTCATATAATTTTAATAAACAACTTTATTGTTGTTTTACTGTATTTGATAGTCGCATGCATTTATTTATAATCTCTAAATTTTTCTTTACGATCTCAACTTAACATTGATTTTCTTTTTGGATTTTTGGTAGATATCATCATGATTTAGATAGTTTTCTACTTCATATTTTCTTTCCTTGTATTCTACACTCCAAAAGGCTATAAAATTTGAATTTACTTGACAAATTTATTGTAGATCATATGTTTTATTTTCTATTGTTTTATGGTTAAATTTCTCTCACATAAGTATGCTTACATTGATAGTTTTTAAATCTACTTATATAGTAATAATAAGAAGGTGTAGGAAAGTAGGAATGTTTTGTGTTAACTAAAAAGAGATGTGACTCAAATATGTAACCATTTGCATAACTTATATTCCCTATCTTACATATTAGTTTTCTACTATTATAGCAATTCAATTTATTTCTCCATCTTCAAAATTTGAATATATTTTGAGCATATGATCTTCTTCTTCATTTATTTCTCCATCTTCATCTTCATCACACATAGACTTGGTGATCTCTATCTTTAGGTGTCTTCTCATCAATCAAGGAAAGCACTTTGCCTCATTCAAAACTTGATGATGATGCATATTACATTTTTCCTATGGCTTTTACAAAAATTAAAATACCTTTCCCATCACAACTACATGTCCCCTTCCAAGTACTGTGCATATTTTTGTCTCTTCCCCAAATCAAACTAGTTCTCCTATTTTGTCAAATCATTCACATATTTTCGAGCTTTTTGTCCTTCTAAACTTGGCGATTAAAGAGTACTTTGGTAATAGATCCTATTGCCTCAACAATAATATCATCACATTTATTTTGGAAAAAATCACCTATCAATATAGTTGACATTTGAAGAATCCAAAAAATTTCTTTGATATATTTATAGATTTCTAATAGACATTCAATTATGTAAAGAATATTTTTTCTTTTTAAAAAAAAAGGAAACTCTGTCTACTGGAAATTGTTATTGCAGATCTGCTCCCATAATTTAAAAAACTCGGTAAAGGACAAAGTTCAGCAAAATATGAAATGTTCAGCAGAATATGAAATGTTGTTGAGATGTTAGAAGACTATTTGTGAATAGTAGTGTAAAAAATGTGCAATGATTGTATTAAAATTATAGTGACATAAATGTTATGCTAGTTATAAAATTTTAAAGTTTACACCCTAGATTATACTGCTATTTCTTACAAGAAATTTGATACAAACAAATTACGAATTACCATTGTATCTATTTTTTATTGGAATTTTTTGTTGCATGTGTGCCTTGTTTCAAATATGATTTGGTTTAATTGACAACTTCACTTGTTTCTGTGAGTTTAATAGCCATTTTTAATAATTTATTTATGTTGCTTATGAGGGTTGTAAGTAGTTCCTAATGTCAATTCTAGCAAAATGCCTCTACCACACTATTACTTAACACTTTAAATGACATCTCAATGGTGGAAAAGGAATCCTTGTAAACAAATAAGCTATAACAAGTAACTTTATCTTAACACTACAAGCTTCAAATCAAAATACACTAGGACAAGAACTAGATGCTTTGAATCCTTATTAGAGTAAGACTTATGTTGTGAGACTTTGCACATATCTCCAGTTGAGAATTTATGTAGTTTGAGTATCTAGTTGATGCTCATATAGGTGTCTCCATGCTTGATCTTTATCTTGTAGTTATTCATTGGCATCAATACCTAGTTTTGTAACTTTTTGATATTTGTGGTGCAACATCATCTCTATTTCTTCCCAAGAGGAGGAATGTTGTTTTGGGTCATTAGAAAATATTTGTATGGTATTCTACATTGGGGGTGGCTACATTGTCTCTTTTATTCTCTCTTATGGGTGACTTTTTCCTCACATGAGATTTTGTCTCTTACATTAACTATTGAAAGTATTTTGTGTTTTGATCTCTTTTGACAAGAATTTTTTTTCCAACAAGTGTTCTCCCTTTCTTTGTTTATAAGAGATTGCATTCCATTTGTGTATGGTTACCTAACATGTCATAGTAGCCTTGACCTTCTAACATTTTGTAAATAGATTTCTCCCTAAATTACACTTGGAGGGGTGTTAGTGTGTTCAATTTTTATACCTAGTAAGTCATTATTCTAGGTTCTAAACACTTGTTTCTTAAGTCTACTTAGGGACCAAGTAGAAATTTTACCATTTTTTGTGGTGTTATCACATTATCCATTTTCTACCATAAGTGAGACTTCTACCTTTAGTGCACTTATCATTTTATTACTTTTCTATACTTAGTAGATGATTTGCACAAACATATTTTCACATTGGAAGACGATGCACCTTCAGTGGATGTGTAACATTAATATTTTCCACTTTAGAGGGTGATCCACCTCTAGTGGATATGTGACACTTTTAGTTTCCCATATTATGTGGGTGATTAGTTATCACTTTATGTATCATGCCATAAGCTTAAGGCACTTGTCATAATCTTATGCATTCCTATATCTCACATTGGTTTACTTAACTAGGGGGTCCCCTTTGTAATCCTACTCCAAATGATTCAATTAAGTGATTTTTTTCAATTAATTCCATTAATATATTCTATTGCATTATTGGTGAAAATACAATTTGTTCTATAATAATTTCAACTTCCATGACTACATATCCATCTATCAGTGCATATTATCATATTAACCCACATGTACCTAACACTTTTTACTCATTTTTCTTTGAATGTACACCCACTTGTAAATTTAGAACCTTTTTACATGCTTGTTTCTTTCCTTTAAACCCAAATACTTTCAACTCCTTTAAAGATGAATAAAATATGGATATATCGTTCACCATTTCTTTTCTCTTATCCTCTTGCTTTAGTACATGTGTAACATAATTCTTATATGGGTCTTCTATGACATGCAAAACTTTGATCCCTTGGTTCACAAAGGGGAGGTTGTACCACTTATGATTAATATGATTTTATATAAGATATATTTTATTATTGATACCCATATACCTTCTTTATGAAGCTATAAAATTTGTTTAAACAACCATTATATTCATATGGTGGTTTGTTATGCATTTTAATGAACACATCCATGAAAAAAGTCTTAATTTTGATAAATAACTTATCGATCCATAATAGTTATAACTTATTTACCTTTATGAATATATTTGATTAAATGAATGTACATTGAAGATATTGTTTGATATAATTTTACCCATTGACAATCTAATAGCTACAAATGTTATTCAAAGAATGAAAAATATGGCATACAATACAAACTTCCTTTAGATCAACTACTAAAGGTAAAATCATACATTCTGATTTAATATATTATATTAATTATCTTAAGTGAAAACTCTTAATATGTATATCTTGCCATTGAAAATGATAATTAAGTAATTGTTTTCATACATACATTATATTAACTAGTGGATCTATAAGCACACCCTAATTGGCATTAAACCACCCAACCCTAAAGGACCATAATAAGAATTTTGTGACATTTTCTTATGTAAAAATTGTAATCACCAATGTAGAAGAAGCATTTAGAATTTATTCTAAGTCATACCCAGTGAAAAATAGATTCACATAATCCTGTGTTTTCAATTCCACTATCATGTATATGTAATTCATGATCTTCTTGAAAATCCACATTACTAGATTGATAATGAGAGGGCAATGAACTTGTGTAAATTTATAAATTTTGATTAAGAGGGAAAATCAAATGATTACACCCATAAAACTGATACTCTTGACATGAGTCATAATTATAATTTTTTTTTCTAGATTTGATTGTGTATGTTTTTTTATACCTAAGTCATAATATTATCAATCATACCTTGAATTGTATACCCTAGTACTATGCAACACTAAGTGCCATGGTGGTTAATTCTAATAACTACAAAATTATGTAATCATATCCTTTATCTTATAGCATAACATTAATTGTATTCAATAGTTTAATGAGAGTAAGTATGATCTTTTTTTCTCAAAGTAGACTTGAAGTACATTTTTTAAAGGATCGTGAAATTTTGTAATTTTTCTAAAATGTTGAAGCTAAAAATCATAAAAATGAAAGTAGTAACTATATGAATTTTATTTGAAAATTTCAATTTTTTTCCCTTGCCTTGTAGAAACCATTGTGTAGGATGATGTAAGAGGACCATATAAAGATCCACACTTAAGTGCATTAATCTACACAAATATTATCTCAACATTCCTTAAATTGACAAATGAATCCATAAAATAAACATAGTTGTTAAGATACAATTTTTTTTATAAGCAAGAGGTTGTAGCTATTGGTTTCATAATATAAAGATTTACAATCCAACTCAAGAGGCATTGAGAGGATGGAGTTGGGTTAGGTACTTTAGTTTTTCCTTGTATAGATATAGCCAATAACCAAAAAAAAAAATATTAGACACCAAAGACTTTATCATAGAATTTCCTGCTCTTTATCAACCCTCCTTAATGACCATTTTTGAAACATCACAACTATTGCTACCATTAGACTCTTTATGTTACTAGTTAGACAGGTAGTAAAGAAAAGAAAAAAACATCTTTGCTAAGACAAATAAAGAAACCTCAAACAAAATTGTAGAAGAAGGGAACCATAAAATCACACAATTATATTACTTATTCATCTTATAGTAACATGAAAGATGAAATTCAATCTATTGGTATAAATGAAGGAGAAAAATGCTCCTTCTTCTCTATGAATCCCTCATAGGCCACTACAAAAGTCTCAAGACATTCCAAGCTCACCTTCATTCCATTTTCCCAGACACCTATTCTATCTTCAACTACATACTGGTCTATCTAGTCTCTAACCCAAGGAACACAAACACGCATAAAGTATAAAATGAAATTAGCATTTCATGTATTCTAGGAAACCATACCACTATTCTTTCTAGGTCAAAAGTTGAGATACTTGGATAAAGGAGAACCAATTGACAACCATATTGAGGGATGTCATAATAACAGAGTCGACAGATAAGAAGATCATCCCTATTATTTGCCAACGCTTTCTCCAGATGTCCTAAGAATTCTAGTTTGAACAATCATCTATATAGTGTATTGATACTTACCTTATCAGATTCCACCAATATAACCATGGTCACAAACCTTGAAGTGATGTTGTTATTAACCCTGTAGTAGTTTCTATTGGTGATAAACTCCTTACCCAAAATCCTAAATACAACTCATACCACTAAGAAATGTCTGTTAAGCAGGTCTTCATTAAAACAATTAACCAAAATTGGCTTGTCATATATTAATTTGCATAAGGTGAGGTTTCAAGTATTAGATAAAGGTAATTACACAAGTAACAAGTGAAAAATTGTAAAGCAATAAATACTCATACGACTAAATCAACATAATGATGTCGTACCTACATAAAATTGTGTCATTAATTGACTAAAAAATGTATACCTTCCAAAGATATATTTAGAAATTTAGTGGAGGTGGATTATCTAAACCCTAGTTAGCTAGCTCATCTACCCTCTTATTGCCTTCTTGGTAGATGTGATTGATTGTTAGTTTGTCAAAATAATTGCATAGCTCCACAACCTTAGAGAGTCAAGTGTCTAATTTCCAATCAATAAGAGATCCATTTCTTAGGGCATTGATAATAATTGTTGAATTTCCTTCTATTTCTAATTTTGTTAGTCCTAATTCTATACATTGAATTAGACCCTCTATCAATGCAGAGATTTTTTCCTGATTATTTATGGAAACCCTTATAGATTTAGCAATATATGCTATCTCTCTACCTTAATCATCATGAATACTATACCCTTTGCCTACTTTACCTGGGTTACCCCTAGAGGCCCCATCAAAATTGAGCTTAAAACATCCTTTATTAGGTGTCTTCCAAACACACTCCTTTCTAGGATTGATTCCTTTAGACTCCCCTCTACCAACAATGGGGGAAATTTCAAACATCACTACCAACCACACATCTTTGCAACCCAGTGTGTCCTCACAAAAATTTTAGGATTATTCACTAGTTTTTTATTGGTGAATTCAATAATAGAGGATTCTATTTTATTTACCAGTTGCTTGACCTCCATTTTCTTGTCTTGAAAATTCCTTCTATTACTTTCCTTCCAAAGTTACTAAAGGATATTCGAGGGAGAGGAGATCCAAATATTCTTATAGATGCTATCATGTTTTAATAGAGGCCACAATAAGAGCATGACATTGATAGACTTTGGGAAGGTTGAGATCCAGCCCACCTAAGAGAAACAACATTACCAGTAAAACTTAGAGTAGGGACAGTTAAGAAATAGGTGATTGAGTGTTTCCTCCTTAGATTCACATAGGGGACATTTTTTAGGGCCTTGATAGCCCATACTTCTAAATATCTCTATTGTGAGTACATGGTTATGGATGACTACCCATGGAAAAAGCCCTTTCCTTAGGAAGACAAAACTTATCCCAACATAAATTAATAGATAACTGACATTTGGAATGTCCTTGTGAGGATTCTAAAAGTTTATAGCCCATCCTAGATTTGTAGACCCCACTCTTGCAACCAACCCATATAAGAAAATCTTTACCCCTTATGAGCAAAACATTCCTAGAAAGTAACAATTTACTCAAAATATCATTTTCATTAGACAAAAGGTCTATCTAACAAAGGTCCTTTGAATTCCATCTTATCCCATCCTTTTCAAACACCACATAGTCTTTGACTTTTGATCCCCACAGAGAATCCAAATATTCCATGGAATTAGGGAGAGGAGAATATTTATCTGAAGGTTTGAAACCTCCCCAAGAATCATGCCAGAAGAGTGCCTCACCTCCATCCCCTAGACTCCAAGTAAGTTTAATTTGGATAATATTCCAGCAACTTAATAATAAGTTCCAGATTCTAGATCCCTTGAGGGGATTTACTTCCCTAAATAGGTTAATAGTATCCTGGGATGCAAGGTATTTGTGAGTCAAAATCTTCACCCATTTAAGACTAGGGAATTTAAGCATTCTCCAAACCATCTTGGCTCTTAATACTTTCCCTTGAATTTTTATATATTTAATGTCAAACACCTAGAGATCTTTTGACTTGCAAACTTTATCCTATAACAAAAGAGGGAATTCCTTCTTTTCTTCTAAGTCTTGCCAGAAGATGGTTAAGGAGTCTATTAATCTCATCAAGTTTACTACCATGGAGATCCAAATAGGAAAGTTGGTAGATAGGTTGAGCTACTAGAACATTGAACCAAAGTTAGTATGCCTACTGTCGATAACCATTTTCCTTTCTAGCTAGAAATTTTCTTATTAATCTTATCTATGACTGGATCCTAAAGTTTAGTTGATCAAATACTAGAATTAAGTGGCAACCCTAAATATTTCTAGGGAAGAGAACCTTTATCGAAGTAAAAAATATTATAAATCTGTTCTTCCAAGCTTGGATTAGTATTGAATAAAAAGATGTCACATTTGTCTTTGTTAATTTCCTAACCCAAGGCCAATGAATACTCCTTCAAGATGATATTCAATGTTGGGGCTTCTTCTATATAACTCTGCCCATAAAGCATGGTTTCATCGACAAAATGTTGATGGGTGGTTGAATTGAAACCAATACTGATAGAAATGCCTTTGATGATGCTTGGGGACCTAGCTTAGGAAATGGATCTACCCAAAACCTCTGCCGTAAGGATAAAGAGGTAAGGAGAGATCAAGTCCCCCTACCAAGTAATCCACTAGAGATACTAAAGAAACATATTGGGGTGCTATTAACCAAGATAGAAAATTTTGGCATACATATACATTCATAGATTATCTCAATCCATTGTTTGGAGAATCCAAGGGCTTCCATACACTTACATATGAACCTCTAATCCACTCTATCATAGGATTTTTTAATGTCTAATTTGATAAGAATACTTGGTTCTTTATTATTTTGGATAAAAAGGATTGCATCCTTGGCTATAATGAAACCATCATACATAGATTTGCTAGGTACAAAACCGGATTGCTCTTCACTAATAAGGTTTGGTAAGATAGTTTGAAGTGGGATGGCCATGGTCTTGGTGAAAATTTTGTAGAGGGTATTGCATAGAGCTTGTTACCACATATATTTATCTCTTATCCTAGGAAGGTTTAGTCATGAGTCTTTTCTTAATCATGAAGTCAAACTTGAAGTTTCAATTAACTTCAAGTTCAAGTTTGAGCTCTCATCTGTCTTCCATGTGTTGAGGTCCACTTCTGTTTCCCGATTCAATCTTGATGAAGGCAAAGTTGAAGTTGAAGCTCAATCAACCCAAACTTCAACTTCAACTTTGATGTTGATTTTGTATACTGATGCTTTGTTTTCATGTAGGCTTTCAATCTTTGAGTTAAAAAGCGAGGTGGCTCCTAATGAAGACACTTCCCAAGGCATGCGAGATAATAAATGAGAACTTTGAGGTAGTAGATGTTCAGATACAACAAGATTTGGCAAAAATGAAAATTTTTCATTTCATGATGACATGGAGTGTTAATAGGTGTGTGGATTTGATGGGCATTTAAACTAATTACTTAGAGGGTCTTTTCCAATGCGCGGTACACGAATAGTAATTATTGCATTTACTTGCCATATTTGTACTATGATTTCCTTTGTAATTCATTCCTTAAATGCATTCATTTTTCCTTTTTACCACTCATTTTGCCATTTGCAAAAGAGATCCCACCGCCATTGAGTAGGAATAACGAATTGTAGGCAGTAGCTCTGTCAAATTGTAAGTGTGTTGCCATAACCCTCTATAATTTCATTTGTGCTCGCTTTGTTTTGAAATATTTCAATTTGTATCTTTTCTATCATATCTTTCCATAGCAAGTCATGACTTTATTTTATCCCAAAATGCCCAAGTTTGAAAAGCCATGTCTTCTTAGTTCTTTGCTTGAAATCTGTGATGCATTTCTGGTTAATAAAAACTTAATTGATGTCATTGAGAGAGCCAGAAACACCTAGTCAGGTCCCATTTACCAAAAGCTAGCCAATAGTGGGTTGCTTGAAGCCACCATCTTTCCCGCAACAATTGCATGCCTAGAGCTTGTTATTGAGTGTGCAAACCATTACAACCCTAGCACAAGGTGTATCAAGAAAGTTTTAGGAGAAGTAATAGTTAAGATTAACATAACTAGTGTCTATTCGGCCTTTAGAATTCCTCAAAAAGATCCCTATGAACCATAGACGTTTGAGGAAGTAGAGAGCCTATATGCTGAAAGAAAAAGCAGTTATGATAATAAGGTAGCCCAATCTTGGCTCTTAAAACTGGAAGAGGGTGGTTTACGGTTGCCAAACCTTTAACCGTTGAACATTTCATAAAGGAGATTGTAGACATTGTACTTCTATTCAATATAATTAAGGGAAATGAACATGCATTTCATTGGGAGTCTTGGATGTATTTCTTCATCCAAAAGATTGTTGAGGGAAATAAGTTCATTGATTGGGCTGACCTGATTGCTGAGAATTTGCACAAGGGTTTAGCAGTTGTCAGCAACTTTGGTCCATTTTTCTTGTCCTACTATTTGATTTATATCCTAGCAGCATCTAAAGAATGGGAAAATCTCCCACATTCACCTTGGACTGATGAAATGCCCATTTACCAGTATTACAGTGATCTTCAGGAAGTTGCTTTGTGTAAGGAGTTTAGAAGGGTGAATGATGTCTTTCTAGGAAGGCTGTTCTTTGAACTTCAAGGTCATGAAAATGACAGATTGTCTGAAGAAGCCATGCAAGCTATACAAGTCTATGGCTGCTTTTACATCCAATTTCCTAGATTTACATATATTAGAATGGGTGGTTTTTCTAGTGAACCATTGAAGTTACCTCATTATTGTTTAGACTCTATAGTTCTATCTGAAATGTGTAGACAATTTGTCTCTGTGATAGAGTCTTTTGAGGTTTCTAAGAGATCCTCTTCTGTGTTCTTTCCTATTGAAATTGGACACTATAGATGTCCTAGCCTAAAACAAGCTATGTTAACAAAGGGATCATTGGCTCGTATGTTCTTTAAACCCTTTTCCCCCTAGAGAAGATTTTGATTATACAAGTTTTGTCAGAAATAATGTTAAGAATGCAATCTCTTTGGTTCATACCCTACAGTTAGAAGACTATTGGGCGAATTTCCCTAATGAATTTTAAGTAAGGAAAAGACTGTGGTCATGACTAACTGTGAAACAAATTGATATGTTTAATGTGGATCTTGATACGTGTGGATTGAAAGAGGAGGATTATGAAGAGGTACTGGACCCATTCTACATTGATCAAATTGAATGTATGCCTATTCCTAAAATTGATTGGGGAAGGAGAGAAGAAGATGATGTTTTCTCTCGCACTAAGAATGTGCTGGATAGTACCATAAGTTGGATAAAATTGAAAACTAATGCAACCCCTGACCTGACTGGGAAATTTTCAAAAAGCAAAAGTAAAAAGGCTCCTAAAAAGAAAAAAGAGATCACTAATCAAGATATTCATGATCCTATTGTAGGTCTAGTTGAAGTTGAAGCTGAAGCAATTCTTAAACCACTTCAACTTCAAGTTCAAGAAGGTACTCCTAAGACAAGAAGGGTGACCCATTCAAGCACAAGAAAGATGTCAACAACCAAAAGCAGGGGTGCAGTAATAGTGGATCTTGAGGTTGCAAAAGAACTACCTATGGCAGACAGTGTATCTAAGCCTCAAAAGTTGCCAGTAAATACTAAAGGCCAAGAGAGTAATCTTGCTTTGGCCAAATTCTTCCTTGCCACTAATAAAGAACTAGTCACACCTAAATGGCTAGAGACTTCTGTCGAGAAGAAGAGGAGCATGGTTACTATTTCCATGCCGATTGATGATTTAGTCAGTAAATGTCTAGAAAAAACACCTAAGGTGAAGAAGGCAATGTAAGGAAACTTGGCAACAAAGAATATAACCGTTTCCACATAACCCATAATAGATTTGAAATAAACACGAAATTAAAATCCACATGCAAGAGAATAGAAAACATACCCACAAAATTGTGACACAAGATATACCCTGGGAAACCCTCATTGAGGGAAAAACCCAGGCTCCGAAAGCATCCATCATCATGTATTATTCAGCAAAAAATACCATTGCCATACAACCATGGAAGCCTTCATGGCCATAGCCACAATCGAGCAAACTATGTGAACAAGCATGAATCCACACATCCCATGCCATGTTTTCAACCTTCACAAATGCTCCCTTGGCTAACCTATCAAGCCTTGTCCTGCTCGACTCTTGCCTTTTGTCTTCTCCTTGTCACTCTATACAACAACTACCCTTGTGGTTGCTTATATAGTAGCAAGTCCCACAAAACTACTAAGTGGTATTACATAAACCATGTGCTACCTAACCCACTGACCCCACATTTAATATTGGGCATTTAATTCGTTTCCCCAATATTAAATAATTACATGAAATATTTTCACAATGTTACAATACAACTCATCAAGAATATTCCATGGGAATATTTACATGTTGCACATCCATCTAGGTGCAACATTACATAATAAAATAAAATAATAAAATAACAATATTATGCAATGTGTGCAACACACATTATCTCAACAATCTCCCACTTGTTGTATACATTGCATAGGGTCAATCCGTAGCCACATAAATGAACAAGGGAACAATCCCTCCCAGCACATCCACCATCATGGATCAAAATACACCAAGTGCTCCATCTTGGTACTCGCAACAAAATCAAAGTATCCATCATCTCGAACATGAATGATCTCACCTCCTATTATGCCACTCCCACTGGACATACATAGAAGCCATCCAAAGAGAAAACCACCCAACTTGTCGCATTAGAAGATCATAAAATCCTGTACCAACTAAAATTTCAAGCACAAATAACCTGATCCAAAGGTAATCACATGTATCCGTAGTTGTCAAAATATCCATAGCTGAAATAGCACCCACAGCAAAGTGTCAAACCCATCCAACTATCCATACCTCAAAAGTATAACAAGTGAATCTCATATCACTGACATATCCAATCTACAACCTGCAATCACAAGCCTCAAGAGCAATACCTGCCACATATATACCAAGAAGCTCCCACTGCAAAAGATAATGTCAAATCTATAACCAATCCACTTACAACATCTCGAAGAAGTGAATCCATGTAGTATCAAGGACATCCACAATACATAAACCAATATCCTGCAAGAAAAAACTCTCATAACAAGTCTCCAATAGTCTCTCAAATTCTCCACAACCAACAGAGGAAAGAGATAAAAGAATAACCATGTCATCTCTCACATGACATACATGAGCACAAACTAGTGATCACAATCTCTAACCAATCTCAAATCCAATGTAGGAAAAACTAAACATCTAGGAAGATAACCAAGACTGGAGAAACCTGTATCGTGTCCTTCTACACACACCTCTAGATGTAAACTGTGCAAGTATGATCTCCTCCATAAAACCCCAACAAGAAGCTTCAACAACACCCAAACCATACCATATAACTCATCATGGATGTAAGCCTCTCACAAGAAGACCAAACTCAATAAAACCATTCCTAAACCAAGGAATAACCATTCCTAATCCAAGGAAAATGCCCAATATAAAACCATCTCCGAAACTCAACCAGCATAACAACATATGCACATGGAGATAACCAATGCTAAAACCATCTCTCAAATGAACCTTCCAAAACTAACTCATGTACCATAGCTCAAGATCCATATCCATGAAAGACAAGCATAAATATAATGCAACTAAGAGAAACAATGGGCTATACCTCTCAAGTAGCAAACCACCGAGTAGACCAAGAGTGGGGAATGAGAATGCTTATCAAGATACCCAAGTCTCCAACCAAGACTCATCTAAGAACAATCTTCTCTCAAGTCCATATCAGGTGACTGCCCCTCGGACTTCCTACTGAAACCATTAACCGTCCTGTAACCAATCAATCCATGCCAACTCCAAATGCAACATAGCAATATCATGAAGTATCCAGCTTATGATTAGTGTACTCAATACCAAGAAACTAAACCAAGATCAATGTCCAAGTTCCAACCATGGCCTCAGGAACATAAACATGACAACATGATCTTACCATCTCAACTAAAAAAGATAACATGCTCCATATGAACATACCATAACATGTCACAACTCTAAATGCGTATCAAGAGTATACCATGACATAATAATGAAACCATCCTCATACCAAGGATAACATGCCAAATAAAAGCATAAACCACACCTTTGCCAAGAACCCTGTGAGTCCTCAAGATGCAACCATCTCCACACACCATGAAGAAAACCATCTCCACACACCAGGAAGAACCATCTCCACATACCATGAAGATAACCAAAAACTCCATGAGTCCTCAAGATCTAACCATCTTCAAACACCATGAAGATAACAAGTGTATCATGCAAATGTCAAAGACGCTTCTGCAGCAACAGGATCTAAGACAAACCTCCAACATCTGCAAAAACTAAATAAATATATCAATGCCAACAAAACTCCCACTCAACCGTGGTACCAAGTCACCTATGGCATCATAAAATCCATCCTCTCCAAACCAAGAAGATATAAACCAAACTAGGAACTAATCTTGCACTGTCACAAGCTCTCACTAAACCATGTATCCAAGCTATCCATGACATCATGATGAAAAACCATCCTCTAACCATGAGAATCAACCAAGGCATCAAACCATCAAAGAACTCAAAGTGCACATCATGAGCTCCTCAAAAGAAATTAAATAACCATGATCCTCAACCAAGAAGATATACCACCATAACTGAATCAAAAATCCAACCTAATGAACATCAAGGATGTACCTGTATATCCAATCATTTCATGCCAAAATCCATGACACCATGATCACATCCATGAACCGAGCATCTGGCTCTCAATATGTCCAACCTGTCAGCATAGTCAACCACAATCCTCTGCCATGACTGTACCTGGTAACAACATCTCATCCCTTCTACATGAAGATAAAATCATAAAATCAAGTGACTTAGGGCATAGACAACCCAAATCCAAGCCACCAATCTGAATATGCATCAATAATGAAAGATCAATGGGCAAAAAAAACCCATAACCAAGCTATAAATGCAACCTGTAAGTATAGACCGCTTACAACATTGCACAACTTGTAGACCCAACAAGTCATCATGCATATCCAAACCAAACACTAATAACCATATCATCATGAGACCAATCTGAAATATGAACTGAGTATACAATGACATCAAATCTTAAATCTCCAATGCCATAAACTCACAATGTTACCATAGTCAAAATATACCTATAAACTGCTCAGATCAATATATCAACAAATAAATAATGCCAAACCTGCACTAAATCTGAACCAATTTGTAGAGCTCTCCAAGAGCTTTCCGTTGACTACTTGAAGTCCAAAATCCGACTCCGTATGCCCAAGTTATGCCCCAATTCGTGCTCAAAATAAACAACATCTGACTTTAGGGCTCTTAAAACCTAACACAATTTCAAAATCATAGAACCAAACCTACACCATCTTGTAGTGCTTTGAATTAGCTTTCCAACGCCTATAAGAACTCTAAAATTCGATATTCTGAGAGAAAGTTATGGCTATTTTACTAAGACAGTCTTTTTACCATTTTCAGTACGATTTTTCATTTTAAATTTTTTCAGTGACGAAAATTTTGACGGGATTAAAATTGATGGCCATCATGGGCTGAAACCAAAAAAACTCTTTCATTTCCTCTAAACAGGGCCAAACTAGGGCATATTATATATCAAAATTTATGGAAATGTTGACCCAGATCCAATGGTGAGGTCTCTTTTTACCCAGGAGGTCATTTTTGCAAGCTACCCTCCAAAACCCTCATTTAAATGAAACATCTGAAAAAATCATTTTGTCCAACAATTTCACATGCCCAAATCTTTTAACATCCCATCATAACAACAAATCCAAAACCCTCAGATCTGCAATAAATCATTCATATATCTTGCCCTTTTCTTTTATCCTCTCATGCATTCTCATGGATTCAATCTAGGGTTACAATAATAAAACCATAGCTCTGATACCACTTGTAAGGAAACTTGGCAACAAAAAATATAACTGTTTCCACATAACCCATAATAGATCTAAAATAAACACTGAATTAAAATCCACATGCAAGAGAATAGAAAACATACCCACAAAATTGTGACACAAGATATACCTTGGGAAACCCTCATTGAGGGAAAAACCCAGCCTCCAAAATCATCCATCATCATGTATTATTCAGCAAAAAATACCATTGTCATACAACCATGGAAGCCTTCATGGCCATAGCCACAATCGAGCAAACTATGTGAATAAGCATGAATCCACACATCCCATGTCATGTTTTCAACCTTCACAAATGCTCCCTTGGCTAACCTGTCAAGCCTTGTCCTACTCGACTCTTGCCTTTTGTCTTCTCCTTATCACTCTATACAACAACTACCCTTGTGGCTGCTTATATAGTAGCAAGTCCCACAAAACCACTAAGTGGTATTACATAAACCATGTGCTAAAACCATGTGCTACCTAACCCACTGACCCCACATTTAATATTGGGCATTTAATTCTTTTCTCCAATATTAAATAATTACATGAAATATTATCACAATGTTACAATACAACTCATCAAGAATATTCTATGGGAATCTTTACATGTTGCACATCCATCTAGGTAAAACATTACATAATAAAATAAAATAATAAAATAACAATATTATGCAATGTGTGCAACACCCATTATCTCAACAGGCAAGGATTGAATCAAGCATTAAGTTTGATAAGAATTCAGGGCATTGTTCGATCGAGATAGCCATGCCACTAGATGGAAGTACACACGAATCTCTAGATCCTCAGGACTATCAGATAACAAAAGTAGATTTGGGAAAAGGTAACCATGAGGTAGATATGGAGTTCTTTGAAGCCTCCAATAAGAAGATTGCACATAGGGTATGGAAGGATGGACAAGACAAACAAGAGATGAAGGAAACAATAAATATAAAAGAGTATGGCTCAATATATTAATGCCATCCTTCATCATGAGGTGAAACTGATCAGTGAAATGTTAGTAATTGTCGATGTGTCCTCTGCAACCAACCAACAATCTCTTGAGAACCTGCACAAATGCAAAGCAGTTGCAAAAGTAATAGGGGAATTGGTGCAAGGCATCCTGGATGACATCATAAAACATATAGGTCTCCTGGATAAGGCTTCGAAAGAAATGTCAACCATCACTAAAAAGATGGAACTAGGTTATGAAGGATATGAAAAGGAGAAAAACAATTGGACAAGAGTAGTGATATGGCTAGAAGAGATCTAAGAGTTTGGATTACAGAAATTTCAGGCCAAATGTCCTGTGGCAAGCTAAGATGAGAAGGCCCTATATGTGATCAAAGACTGTATTGAATGGAGAAATAAGGCATTAATACAGGGTTGACTGAAATCAAGGAAAAACTACAAGAACTTAAGATCATACACCAGATAATCCAGGGAGATCTTAAATGGTTTGTCTTGTAGTTCACAGGTAAAGAAGAGGACTCTGTTGCCCAATTTGAGGAAGTGATCAAGGAAGTTTAGAAGAAGTTCCAAGAACTTCAAGAAAAGAAAGCACCAACTAAGTAGGATTTTTCAAATGTAGCACACACTAAAGCCATGTTAATAATTAATCTCAAGCACTTGGAAATGCATGAAGAAAAGATAGTAGAATTGAAAAGAGAAAAGGAAATCTAGAAGCAAGAACTTGTCTACATTGGTTTGCCACATCAATCAGTTATTTTAGCATCTTCAACTACCTATGAAATGTGGAAAGCGGCAAGAAACATAGCCAGTGGATACAACACTACTTGATTAAAAGAAGCAGTTACACATAGTCGTTTAGTTTTTCTTTTTTGTCATTTTTCTTTTCTTGCATTCCAGTTAGCAGTTATGTTAACCAAAAGACTATTTTACTCATGGCGGGGTAATTTTGGCAACTGTCCAGCCCCATGCCTTATAAATATGTAATAACTAGTATGGCATAGGATTAATCTCCAGTAGATTGATAGATAAAACTATTTTTGTTTGTGGATTAATCTCAAGTTTTAGAAGTAGCATTTTAGAATTCTGCAAATACTATTTACATAAAGGCTCTTAGCTGTGTTTTTTATTGATTTTGAAGTTGTCAATTCAAAATTTGGGGTGCTATGAGAAGTAAGTTTTATTAAATCTTCTTGCTCGATTACTTAATTTTTAGTTATGTGGATGATATTGATAGTTAAAATCAAGTGGTTCTTCAGCATAAAAATTTATTTTGTATTGATGGGATAGAATAAGTTGATTCAACATTGTCAGTAGATTACATTATGAAAAGATCATTCTATTGATTTTAAAGATCAAAAATCTTTATTTGTAATAAAGGTAGCTACGCCTGTTTTTTATTGAAGAAACTTTAAGCAAAGAATTCCTTAGTCCTATGTAGGAATTCATTTGTTGGTATACATTTTTCTCGATTTTGTATATAAGATCATATGAGAAAAATTGTTTACTAACAGAGCTATAGGTCTATATTCATTGAAAGTTTCAAATTTCTCCTTTTTAGGGATAAGTGCTATAAAAATATGGTTTTGCCTCCTTCAGAAATGTACCAGATCACCCCCTTAAGGCCATTAGTTACATCATCTCCAATCAAGTCCCAACATTTTTGGAAAAATAAAGCAAGGAAACCATTTAGCCCTAGAGATTTTCCAAGTTCATTTGATTAAGAGTTGTCTCAATTTCTTCTTTAGTGAACTTTTACATCAACTTTTTGTTCTGATCTACGGAAACAAGTTTTGGAATATTCACAAGGATTGCTTGTTGAACCCTAAGGTTTGAACTTACTAAGTTATAGTAGATATTTTCAAAGTAGGAAATGGCCTCCTAGTTAATATCATCAAGATCTTCCTTAACATAACCATCAACTCCTTTGATGCTTGAGATTCTATTGACCATTCATCTATGTTTGGAGTTGTTATGAAAGAACTTTGTATTCATGTCCCTTGCCTCCAACCACATTTTTGTATACTTCTATATCCAAAATAGTTCTTCTTTCACCATAACTTCCTCATATTCCTACATCAACCTCCTCTCTTCTAAATACCGAGTGTCCCTCATCCCATGAGCTAGAACCTCTTGGTTGAGTTTTTCTAATTTATCTTCTAATGTAAGTTTTTCTTTAAAGATTTTCTAGTAGAAGTTTAAATTCCATTCTTTAGCTTGTATTTTATGGTCTTAAGATTACTCAATAATTGGAATAGTATAGAACTCAAGACCTCTATTTCCTCCCACCATTGCTTGATCAAAATTAGACAATTTGCATCTTTAAGCCACACTTGTCTAAATTTGAAAGGGTCATTACTTGGATGTTGCTCTTCAAATATATTAAGCTCTACTAAAAAATGGGTTGACCCTGAGATAGGTTCCATCTCTGATGAAAATGAGATAGATTGATTGGATAGATCTCCATAGATCAATAATCTATCTAAATTTTTAGCTATGTTACTGAAACCTTTCTTTCTATTGTTCCAAGTGAAGGAATCAAGAAATGAACTTATTTGTTCAAGCCTAATCATATTTACCTATTCAAAAAAAATCTCTAGAGGCAAAGGATAGGTGCTTGCAACCCCCTCACCCTTTCCCACTTCCCTCCCCCATTGTTTTGAGTGATGTTTTGAGTGATGTGGGATTGCATTAAAGTCTCTCCCCAAAATGGATATTTCCTCCACCCTAGGTTGATCTTGCCTTCAATTTCCTTCCACACTCTAACTCTATCTTTTTAATTAAATAGGTCCATAAACATTAAAGAGTTTGTAGTGATCTTCTAATCGGATACCCTTAATTAGACCACAAATATGATCCCTATGAAACTCTAGAGTAGTCAAAGAAACAACCATAGGGTTGCATTCTATAGCAAGACCACCTAGGGCTCCCTCATCTGGGTAGTCCCTAATATCTCACCAACCCAAAGAATTGCTAAATTTGTCCACCTTCTCTTCAGACATTTTAGTTTCTCAAAGAAGAAAAATATCAACTTTTGTTGTAGAGATGCAATGTTTAAGAAGTCGCTACTTGTTAGGGGCATTGAGGCCCCTAACATTCCAAGTTAGGACATTCATGATGTTTTCGGAAGGACCTTCCCCTTCCCATTATGAAATAGATCCATTAATTTCGCTTGACCCCTAGTTGCACCATCTCTAGTTCTAAGCTCTTGAAGGGTTTTACACCCACAGTTTCTCAAAGACTTAACATAGTTCAAAATAAATCTACTCAATTTAGAGGTTGCAAGACCTAAAACATTTGACTCCTAATCAGACTATAACTCCTTACCTAAGATATCTATTGCTTCTTCTTGGATAGATAAATGATTTACCCTAGCTTCCTCTACTGCTTCTTCTAGGTTATTATTGATAAGTATTGTTTTTTGCCTCAAAACCTCCTCTTCATTGTATATTTCATCTCAAAATTGATCCATCAGATCGTCCACTACAATATTATTTAAGGCTTCAATTATAATGTTTACTTTTGTTACTACCCTCTCTAGGGTTTCTTTTTTCATATCTATGATATGATTGATACAATCTACCATATCCCCTTTACTAGTGATGGATTCTCTCCACTCTTCAATCCCCTTAAGCTCTTTTAGATAATTACCTAATGCTTCTTGAGTATCACCTACAGTCTTGTCTACTGGGGATACTTCCTCCAAAAAAGCGCTCTCCAGCATAACTATTACTAATTTCAATCTAGAAGGGTATTCCTTTATCTCCTCCTCCTCCACATCTTCATCATCCAAGACAAATAAACCACCCCCTTCTTCATTAAGGATAACTTGAACTTTCATTTCCTAGATAGGGGTTGTAGGCCATCTTTGTTCAAGAATAAGAGGACTACTTAGATTTAATTCCTCTCTAAAAGAACCATTTACAAATCTAGGTTTAGTAGTAATAATTTTTCCATTAATATAAATATTGAAGGGTTCAGGATTTGAAATGTTAACATCCATACTAATAATGATTATCAGACTGGGGCTTATAATATCTATTTCTACAAAACCTATGCGAGACCCTAATTTATTGTCTATGAGTTTTAACTTATCAATAACTATAAGTTCAATCAGAAGGTTCAAAAGTATAACTACCCTCTCTATTGCACAATTAATCCTATTCTTAGGATAAAAAAGGGGTTGCCAATCCAAAATCTTATAGGGATAACCATTTAAAACTAGGGCTTCTCCATTCAAGAGTTCATTTTTTAAATCAAGGTTGTCACGGGTTAAATAAATGAAATCATTTTCTATAATGACTACATCTACATGTTTACCTTAGAAATTTTTTAATCCATCTAGTAGTTTCTTCTACCTCCTGTACACTAGAAATGTGTCACACTCTAAACCATTTTATCCCAACAATTCCATGAGTTGGAATGTTTGGATGTCGATTTAGAGCTCCCTATCCATGGAGTGCAAGAGGCTAGTATTCAAGCATGAAGGCTCTCAGCTAAGCCTTAGAAACGTGCTTCTTGCTAGTAAACCATGCAATAGGAGGTTCTTTGAGACAAGAGCGAGAGTGCAAATATCTCAAGGAATCCCTCAAGTATGTAATGCAAGATGGAATAGTAAACTAGAATGGAGATGCAAGATGCAACTATACTAAAATATGAGTGAGAGTGTTACAATATCATTATTTAAACTATGTGAGATAGATTATTGCAAGAAAATAACTAAACTAGCATGTAAGTATGAATCTAAACTAGAATGCTATGGTATGAGAGAAAGTAGACAAGAAATGATAAGTTCTCCACAAAGCTCCAAAGAAACTTGTTAGAAAACCTGCAGCATAACAATATTCAAATTAGGGATGGATCCTATGAGGGTGAAATCTCTCTCCCTTTTAAAGTCATATGGATGGTAGAGATCAAGATGAAGATGGTGGATGATCAACGGTGGAATTCAAAAAGAGGAGTGATCCATGTGCACACACAAGTCAACCAATAGAGTATAAGTTGACTTGTCACATAAGACAAAAGTCTCACAAGCCTTTTCTTTTAATTGTAAAATAGAAAAAGGACTTTATGTGTGCACTTTAAGTGGGTTAGAAGAATGGGGTCTTTTATTTAATTAAAAGGGGACATGTTCTTTTAATCAAATAATGAACTTAGGATAGCATAGTCAAACTATAGGTTATAATCAAATAAATTGATTATTAGCAATTTGGCCTAGGTAAGTGATTAAATTAAATTAGCCAAAATGCTGAGAAGGGGGCTAATAGTCTAGATGACCATTTTTAGGTGATTACACCTCCATACCTATGTAGCAAGCGAAGACTCCATATCTATGGTTGTTGCATTGGAAGCATTCAATGACATTTCCCATTAAATTCAAAACCAGACGATCCTTACTTATGGTCTTTGAGATGTTAGCAGGCAAGATTGGATTTGAGACTCTTTGATTCTTCATTGCACATTTTGGGAGGGATCGATCTTGAAACTCATTCTAAAGCACTGCAAATTGATCTTCCCTGTTTCTCCTCTCCATGGGAATCGTCATATATGGAAGCCATTTTCCATATATGACCCTCTTGATATTAATATTAACCTATCACTAAGAATTGTTTTTTTCCTTATGAGTGATTGTCGTTTCTAGAACAATGAAAGTTGTTGCTAGGCTAGGAAATTCGCTATCCAAAATAAAAAATAAAAAATTCAATGCCCCGTTGAAATTCGTTGTCATGATTGCTTTTGTATTGGTGAAAAATTAATCCTATTGATGAAAAGAGCTAGAGATTTTGAATTAAAAGACAAACACTTTGCCTAATCCAATTCAATTCTAATTCTAAAATCATTCCTGACAAATTTGAAACAACAAAAATCTTCATGAGGGATCAAGGTTTGTACTTTGCTGATTTAATGTTTGCGGAATGATTCATATATATAAACTAGCAATCACAAGCTTTTGTGCTTGTAATGATGAGTTGAGAGGTGTTTACTTTAAGTAAAATAAAATTTAATTTTGTAATAAATCAAATAAATACTATTTATTTATTTAATTTATCATATACTATTAAGTTATAATCTAAAAAATATTCCTATAAAAATCTATTATGAAAAACTAATAAGAAAATAATAATAATAATAAACATGTATAAAGAGGAGCAAACCATATAAATTGAAATAATTATAAAAACTAAAAATTAAACCAAGGGAAGTCCCAATGCTTCACCTTTGTGAGCATTACCTAAATCCAATGACTACTAAGTGTTCTATTTATTATCATGAGATGGATTCTTGTAAATTACTACTCATTAAACATGATTCAATGAGTTTGACTCAAAAACTACATAGTAAAACCCTAGTAACAATATCACAATTTAACTTGTTGTGGAAAAATATGAATAAAATTTATGAATATATGAATAAAATTATTTTAAAGTATAAAAAATAAACTAATTTAAAATCTACCAACTTAAATATATGAAAAAATAAATAATTCAAAAGCAATCTCTGTAACTTTTTTTTAATGAAAAATTAATATTAAAATATTAAAAAATAACAACTTCCACAAATATCATATCATATTGGTTAAACTAATAATCAATATTAAAATGAAATAATATACTAGTTTAAAAAATAAATTAAAACAATTCAAAAACTAAAACTTCAATCATACAAATATCTTAATCAATAAAAATATTCGCTAAACTCAAAATCAATATTAACTATTGCAGCATTTGTAGAACCCCAGAAATGGGAAAGCATATTTTCTGTGAGTGCACTTTTGCCAAAGAGGTTTGGTTAATGTTTGGTATTTCTATCCCTTCTAATTTTAGTATTTTTGAGGTTATTACTGGCTTTATCCTTAATGCTAGTAAAGATGTTAATATGTTTTGGGATATTACCTCATCTTACATTTTATGGCAAATTTGGAAGTGCAGAAATGAAGATAGGTTTCAAAATATCTCCAGAATGCTTACTGAGGTTTTCCGAAGTCTCACTTATTTTAAAAAAATTTTGCAGATTCAGATGACCATGAAAATCAACAAGGCTAAATTCAAAAGGCTGCTCAAGGATGATCATGCTGCCTTTTTTGCGAATGAGGTTAATCATGGATACTTCTGGAGGCTGCACTTGGATAACATACATGTTTACAATCAAACCTTTAGTAGGTTTAGCAATGAGATTAAAAGAAGACCTCACAATGCTTCTAGTAAGATGGTTTACATGCATAATCAAATTCAAGATCCGAAAAGCATGGTGTGGATGGATGGCCCCTTGGGCTGGGTAGCTTGGGTGGATACCTAGGCTGATGAGCTTTACTTGGTGTCATGGTCTATGATTTTGTTCTATTGTTTCATTGTATATACTTCATTTTGATGGTGTGAGGCTTGGCCTATGAACTTTGATACTTTGTGGTCTCTTGTAATTTTGATCTCCTTATTTCTAATATAAAAATCAATATTTAAAGTGAAAAACTAAACTAATTTAAAAATAATTAATTAATTAAAACTTTAAAAAATAATTATAAAAACTAAAACTAAACTAATTAAAAAGTCTATTGGCCTAAATATATGAATAAAATAATTATTTTAAAAAATCTCTAAAATTTAATATAAAATATTAGTATGAGAAATATTTAAAAATATAGTAAAAAAATAGGAACTCCTCCCACAAGCTAAACTAAAGATTAATATTTGAAGTAAAAAAAAACTAAACTAATTTAAATAATTTAAAAACTAAAACTTCAATCAATTTTAAAAATCAAAATTAAATAAAAAGAAAGAAAAATATGAGTTAAAAGTGGAGATAACAACTAATTAATTTTCTAATTAAATAGGAAAAAAAGAGAGTTTAAAGTATAAATAAATTAATTTATAAATTAAATACAAGAGTTAAAAATGGATATAAATAAAAAATAAAAATAAAAACAAGAGTTTTTTTTTATCGGTAAGAGGTCAAAGCCAAGATTAATTATTATGTGTTTTGATTAATTATTATTTATTAAGTGTGAGTAGATTCAAACCCAAGACCTCTTCGATTAGAGGCTCACAATTTACCATTGTGTTGTAAGCTCTTGCCTAAAACAAAAGCAAGAGTTAACAGTGTAGATAATAGCTAATTAAATTTAATAAATAGGAAAAAAAAAAGAGTTAAAGTTGGAGTGAGATAAAAATTGGTCAAAAAATAATTAACTGCAAGGGTCAACAGTTTTCAGTCAAAGATTGACAATTTTCCGACCAAAAAAGTAATTTTACGGGAACAAAGTTCCCACATATAGCCTATCGGCTAAATTATAATGCTTTTCGCATTCGCTATTATCCTTCCAATAATCTTTCTTTTACTACTAACTAGGTGTCAAGGTTAATTAGCTATTTGGCATTAGCTTTGTAGGACTGATGGATTAAGTAAAAGCATTCTTTTTTTTTTCTATGTATTATGTTTATTAAATGGGTAGTGAAGAAACCCTTCACTATTTGGCACTACATTTTTTGAAACTTCTCTACCCAAATGTGTGTATTCGTTTGAAAAATATTTGTAATCAATTTAATTTAGTGTCTTCTTTCTGTGATTAATATTCACATTGCTCTTCCTTATTAAGATGATAATTACAGCTACATATTTTATTGAATTCTATGCATGAATTAGTTATTATAAGACTAAAATATAATTTAACATAGCAATTTACTTGTTGGATCATTATTTACATTATCAAACAAGTCTAAAATAAAAATCTTAAACCAACATGCACACTAATCTAAAAATTAATATATTAATGCTTGTGGAAGTGAATATAATCATCCCATAACATATTATTTCAAAGTAAATGGAAGAGTCTATTGGACTACTACTATCTTTTACAGAATTCAAATAACACAATGTAGTATGACCCCTTCTACCATTAAATATTTCAAACCTAAGTCACAATTAAAATAAGAAACAAATAATATATAATTTTAAGAAAAAAGGAGATTTGTTTGACTTCAATGTTTATATCCTCTGTATTTGTAATAAGTAAGGTGTCCCTTTTCTTTTATGTCTCATCAAAACTCTTAAGGAGATTATTAAGAGTAGAGATGAGTGTTAAGACTAGGGAGAGGAGTCAAACTCTTAACATGATAGAATGAGTTCATTATGGCTAGGTCAACATGGAGAAAGAATATGGGTGACAATAGCATGTGAAGTAGGATAACACTAGGAGGATGAATAAAAAATTGTGATACACATAAGAGATGGAGTAAACATGAGAAGAATATTGTATGGCTTTTAGTAATCAGCAAAATGTGAATATTTTTAACTAAGGTAGAAGAATTAACATATGGGTAGTTAGTAATTGTGTAGTTAGATTCATATCTTGCTTATACAATTTTCTTAATATCGACATCTTGATCAAATGATCCTCTTTATTAAGTCAAGAATTACCATTTTAAGGTTCTCTTGATTTTTTATTTATCTATTTTCTTTGTGGAAGCCTCTCATCTTAATAACGAATCATGAAACACAACTCAAAATATTGATGCAAATAAATTTTATGTAGTTGAATCCAGAAGCGTGACATGATAATCATTTGATTATTAATCATATCATCTTAAACTTTAATCCTAACCAATTATATTTAATCTAGGACATCATCAAAATAAGATTAACATAAACAAATAAAAAAATAGATATAAAAGAAGCAAGAATCAAATGATATAACCTAGGGATTATAAAAGCAAATGACTTCACCTAAATGAAAAAACATAAAAGGGGTACTTATTTTTATTTTCCATGTCACACTAGGGTAGATAAATGTAATAGATAACAACCAATTAACTTAAAGAGCATAGGTTTGAAACGTTGTACAAACATGCTTATTATTATATTTATAAGGAAGATTTTAGTAGTTTGCTTCATTTGAGTTGGAAGATCTTTTGATGTGATTTTTTTTTTTTTTTTTTTGGATAGATAAACTACCTAAGTCCTGATACATCATAAAGTACATAGACACATCCAGATAAATATCTTTTAGTCCCAAGTTACATTTTTTTTCCTTCCTTCTACCTCATTCCTCATAATAATTCCTTTCTACATAATAGAAATGACAAAGAACTTTCAGTTGCAGTGGATGTAACTTGGAATGAGAAGAAAGGAAATGGAAAGTAGACTTAACGGATGGAAATAACAAATGAATAATTTCTTCCAAGCAATGACCAATGAAGAAGGGAAGATATAGCTAACAAGAGGCATCTAAATGGGACTAAATATATTACACAGAGAATAACATCTGCAACTAATGATAATTATAAATAATATCTATTCCTACAAGAAATGAATACATTTGTTACTGGGTAGCCAATCAACATATGAGAACAAGACCATACTATTTAAGACTTAAGTAAAACCAATTCTTCTATTGACAAGAGTACAAAACTATATGTGTGATTTGCCCTCAATTAGATATGACATTCTAAACAGTAAAGGAATACAGATTAGAGGGTCAATTTCTCTGAACCAAGAGCAATCTATTCAGTAATAAAAATCAATTTAGACTCAGCATATAACCAAACAAGAGAATCGTGAATGTTAAGAAATAGCTACGTAAAAGAGCCACTGTACATTATCAAATAGAAAATAGAAGTAAATTAAGTAGGTTCTTTGTCACTGACTTCTATTCATGCCCCCTATGATATGAGTATGAATGATTTGTAATGTTTATAATGCACTAAACATTAAAAATCATTCATACTCATATATGTATATGTATATGTATGTGTATGTGTATGTGTATGTGTATGTGTATGTGTATGTGTATGTGTATGTGTATGTGTATGTGTATGTGTATGTGTATGTCTATGTGTATGTATATGTATATATATGTATATGTATATGTATATGTATATGTATATATATATATATATGTATGTATATATATATACATACATATACATACATATACATATATATATATATATATATAT
Organism: Cupressus sempervirens; assembly: GCA_028749045.1. NCBI lineage: Eukaryota > Viridiplantae > Streptophyta > Pinopsida > Cupressales > Cupressaceae > Cupressus > Cupressus sempervirens. The sequence continues at coordinate 318,617,591 of CM053787.1, forward strand.
ATATATATACATATATATATATATATACATATATATATATATATACATACATATATATATACATATATATGTATCTATATATATATATATATACATATATATGTATCTATATATATATACATATACATATACATACATGCATATATATATATATATATCTATGTATGTATATGTATGTATATATATACATACATATATATATACATATATACATACATATATACATACATATACATCTATATATATATACATACATATACATATACATATACATATACATACATGTATATATATGTATACATGTATATGTATATGTATATGTGTGTGTGTGTGTGTGTGTGTGTGTGTGTGTGTGTGTGTATTGCACTATAAACAATACAAATCATTCATACTCATAACGCAAGGGGCATGAATAGAAGTCAGCGACAAAGAACCTAATATTCTCATGGATTGCTAAATATATAAGAAAGAAAAAAAAGGGATCACAAGCATGTAAAAGAAGACAAGGAAAATGACGATAGACATATATCGTACTCAAAGTGATAATAACTGATAGAACTCACGCCATTGGTGGATAGTAAACTTTGGGAAAGAAGATTTAGATTAGGGAATAATTTTTGCGTGTTTACTTATCAGACCATATCAAAGGTGGGTCATTATTGGCATAGGCAGATTGTGTAGGTATGTATGTCATACTAATACCATAATAAACATTTTAGAGAAAAGGTCATAAATATACATGTGGCTATAAGCCATTTTGTCACACTTCTACACTAGATATATGAGGGCCTATAGTAGACTTTATAGTTCAATTATAGTAAGTGATTATCAATTAAAGGTTATATTGTACCAATATATGCAGGAGTCTTCCTACACATCTCTAGTCAAAGATAATTGTATTATTGTTATGAACAAATAATATATTCATTGAAACAATCCATGTGTATTATTATTAAAGATCTTATTATAGTGGTATCAAAAATGGAAAATGTAAAGTATTCAAGTCGATGGTCCCTTGATTATAATATAAGATTGGAAGGGGACATTACATGCACCTAATGAAATAATTCTAATTTCTACTTTCATATTTGATATTTGAGGGCTTTGAAAAATATAAAGATGACCTAGACTCTTTTTTAATTTGATTTCACACTCACAAAAATAATGTCCATGTCTAACCCTCTTAACCTAATATTTATGATTATAAATTTTTGTTGTAACCTTAATATCACAAGGAAGATTTTGGCACTTTTCTTTATTTGAGTTAGAAGATCTTTTGGTGTGAGTTGTATTAATTGAAACAATTCTAATTTCTACTATAATTTTTGATATATTAGAGCTTTGAAAAATTTTAAGATGATCTAGATTCTATTTTAGTTTGACTTTGCACACAAAAATAATGTTGGTATCAAATATTTTTAACCTAATATTTATGATTATGAATTTTTGTTGTAACCTTAATCTCTACAATTTTTATCTTAAAAAATATTTCAAGATTTTGTTTTTGAACATGGTGGTACTTATTAACAATAAAAAAATTTGTTCTGTCAAGTGACCAGAACAATCCCCTTCCACTTTTTGCCTTGTCCAACCCTTGATTGATTTAAGTACAATTGAATAGATTGGAAGAAATGCCAAATAAAAATGTAAATGTTTATGTCATCCTCGTGATCTTATATACTAACGTGATTCTCTCATATGACACTTTAATCAATTATGAAAGATTTAAAATGAAATATGATCCATCTTTTATACAAAATTTTCTATGACCAATTAAAAGAAATTTGGTGTAGTCCCTTCTCAAACTTGAATTTGCTATCAAAATTGTACTTGCATTTTGAATTAAGAAAAGCAATGATAATTATTAGTCTAGCCTAACTATAGGTGAGAATATAGTTTTGGCTTACTTCATCTCTAATTAATTTATGCTTTGAAAATATGCACATAAATTTTAAGCTATGATTTTCTGCAATGATTTTATTAAAACATATTTTTTGCTATTTTATGATTGGTGATGACTAATATTAGTAGTAGTCTTTTTAATTTTTCATTTAATAAATTTGAAAAAAATGAACAATCTATGTTTGGTTGCACACATGCCTGTAGAATGGCTACATGCATATTCAAATTGTGAGCCATCAAACAAATTGCATGTTGTTGTAATCTTCCACACCACCAATAAAGTAGTAGCTATCTATCCTTCATTATGATGATGGTAGTGTGGACTGATGGGTCTAGTTTTAGAAGTGTGCAGTAACATGTAGCTATGTTTTAGGGTAAATCTACTCATAAATCTACTCAACCATTAATTGAACTCTTGACTTTTCTTATGAAATTTCAGCCATTAAAAACTATCAATTCTCTTGTTTAGAGATTTCAATGAAAAATTAACTTGAAAAGAGAAAAACTCACTGTTGATCATGTTCCTTCAATATCAGAAGCATCAGTCAAATTGGTAATTGAGAGTCCCAAACATAGAATTTGAAAATGCTCTAGCTAGTGCTATAGCTACAAGGAGCTATTATAGTTAACTCTTGGGGTCACATATTGCACTATGGAGATCTTGAATATTTTGTTCAACTACAACTTGTCCAAAAGTGTTTGTCCATTTTTTAAGGAATGTCAATTAGAAAACTTGTTTCTAATTTTCTGGTTGCAAGTTAAAAATGTAGAAATTGTTCATCATAACAAAAAATAAGATATTCTTAAGTGTTGTGAGGATAATGACTAGCAGTTGCACCTTTGAAGGGTGCAAGGATAACACCAATAGTTTGATATATAAGATGATATTACAATATTTACCAATTTTCAATATCATGTCTAGTGAAAAGTTATCTTTTGTTTTTGGCTAATCAATATAATAAGGACTCTTGGGTAATCAAGAAAGTGAAAATATCTCTGATTTATCAATATAAAAATGATTAGTCAATGGGTAGGTCTTCACTTTAATCTCATGGTGTGAAGGTACACAAACAACTTTTCTTATCATCAAAATGAAGAGAAGAATAATCACTGCAAACTTCAAAATAAAATTAGAATGGAGAATAAAACTTTGAATGGGGGCATGCACATTTGTAATGGTTAGAATTCTTGCTCAATCCAAGCCAAAGAGAAACTCGGAATCAAAGTATGATGAAAGTCAATAATATTATATAGTCCTTTGAATATATGAACATAAAAATTTGTGAGCCAAAAAATTCATAGAAAATAAATGTATAGTAAGCTCATTAATCCGTCTTTCAAATGGGGTCATACCATTTTCCAAATTTGAGATACATTTCTTCAAAGTCTGCACATATTTCTTCAACTCCAATGCCTGGATATTGTTCAGTCTATCTCAATTTTACTTGTTAAAAATAAATAATATTGACTTCATTGAAATATTGTTCACCTTTTCCAATATATTTTGAAAACAAAAATATTTTACCTAACCAATATTTTTGCAAAAAAATTGATATTATATACAATATACATTTATTATGTAAAAATCATAAGAAAATTATTTTAAACCAAAATATATTATATATTTTTATGTTTTATATGTCTAATACTTTTATAAAATGTTTTGATATTTTAGTGTATGTTTTAATAAATATAAATAAGAAAAGTTGCATTAAAGAGAATAATAATTACTTATGTGTAGGAGTACATACAATATTGCCTTCTATAATAATGGTTAAAGTGGTTGTGTTAGATTTATAGTACTTTATCTTACAATCATTACAAACATACATTCATGAAAGTATCTTAAAATTATTTAAATATATATATCAAATTTCTTCAACATATATACAAAAAGTCATTGACTTAATAATCAAATAAACACTACCTTGAAAAAACTTATGTACACACTTAAATCTTAGAAATAAATATAAATAAATTTTCTTTAAATGTGAATTTCGAGTTCTATGACTACAACTCCAACACAACCGTGTTGCAGTCCATGAAGCATCATGAGACATTAGACAAGGCCAATGTTTAACGAAGAGATGGCTTCCTATCATCTTTTTAGAGCCCTTGCCACTTACGTTGTATCCGGCAACACCTCCTTTTCCTCCCTATTTTCCCTTACACTAGAAGCATCCATTGCCGCAATAGGGACAATTGAGTATGGTGCAATTAACCAAAGGATCTGAGAAAACCTTTTATTTAACTAGTAGTTAGAGTAGAATGTGGTGTAATTTATACGATTTATTCAATTTATATATTATGATGGATTGTTGATTTGATATGTATGACTACTTTGTAGCTTCCACTTTTATAATTGAACTTCATAGAATATGAGAAAATAATGGAAATTACAATATTTCAAGATAAGTTGCATTGTTATTACATTCAATCCATTCAAACCAATCCCCTACTATGATGATTAAACTAGATATGAGGAAACAATATGATCAACTACAGTGGCTCTTTTTGTTTAAAGTGCTTCAAAACTTTGGATTTGATGCAAAATAGTGTAAGTGGATCACGTCTTATATTTCTAGTGACTCAGCTAGTTCTTTTTAGTCAACACAAGTGTTTGAAAAGGTTATTCATTCTCTCAAACACTCTTTATCATTATGGTAGAAGCATTCAATGTGATTATTAAAAATAAGTAGAATTAGAAACTATGTGTTAGTATTTGGATGGAAGGTACTTTTGCAATCAATCATTCTTTATTTACAAATGATACACTATTGTTTGGAAAAGCTAATATTCAATGAGTCAAAAAAAATAACTTTAGACTTGTATATGGAAGCTTTAGGACAAAAAAAGTTAGCACAAATCTAAACTATACTTGTTCTTCACCAATCTAATAATTTCTAGAAATTTGATGAATGTGTTGGTCTTCCTCAAGAATATTGCCATCATCATATCGTGTCATTCCTTTATCTACAGCTGATATAAAAGCTATACACTTGAAATCAATTGTGGAAAGATTGAGAATAGGATTTCTTATTTTAAATATCACTAACTTTCTTTATCTTGGAAAATCTTATTGGTCAAATCAGTTTTAGCTTCTATTCTGAACTATACCATGTCTTTCCTAAAGCCCCTAGAGGTATCATTAGGAAAATTGAAAATATTATAAGAGAAACAACATGCCTAATGAAAATAAAGTCCCTTTGATATATTTAAATGAAATGGATTGCAATTAAGAAAATGGTGGAATTAGACAACATGATATGAGCAAGAGAATGTAGGTTTTCGTGCCAAGCTTGTATGGTAGATGCTTAGGGAGGCAAAGAGTAAATTGTGTAAGATAATGCAAGATTTTTTTTCAAATCCTAAATGGATTAAAACAATTTCTAGCCTTCAAAATGGTTCATGTATGTGAAACTTTTCAATATCTTCTAGAAATATCATTAAAAATTTTGTCTCCTTGGAAGTACACAATGGGTATTCTTGGTATGGTTTGCCTCTATTATGGATGTTACTTGAGATGTATTTTTTTGATCTTTTACACTCTTCAAGTTTCTTACTATTAGGATAGTGGATTGCAAGTTTTATGTTACAAATTATTTTCTCTATGGACCAAGATACTTAGTGAATATATCTGAAGTATTTAAAGTGATTAGAAGTTGAATTGATACATATAAACATAAGGATGACTAATTCACCCACCCTCTTAGTTATTCTTAATCATTTTGAGAATCATTTTGATATTGCCAACATTTCTTGAATAATTGTCTTGCATCTCTCAAATTTCCACGCCAAAAGTATTCCAGTTACAATGGTAAATATTAAAGTTCTTAAAGAAATTGATCTGCATAGTAGCATTTTAAGAGGAAACATTTTCTTTGAGAAGAACTTTTTCTTTGGTCTAAATTGATATTTCCCTTAACAACTCTGATGGTAATGTCCTGCAATATTGTTGAATACATTTAAAAACCTCTAATATGTTAATTTGAAATACACTTGATCAAAACAACGATAGATTATTTCTTGGCTTGCCTTCCCTTCGTTATTTACTTATTGAAAGATACCCAACCAGTTATTATTTTCTAACCATTGTATCAATTTAAATCCTTTAATCAAGGTTAACCTTAAAAGTTATTTATAAATTCTTAAACTAAGGTGACATTCTAATGGAATATTTTTAAGCCCTCTAAGTAGGCCACTCCTAATTTGATCTCCATAGTAGCATTTTAAGAAGAAACATTCTCTCTAAGAAGACCCTTTTCTTTGGCCTATATTGGTCTTTCCCTTAACAAGTTAGATGGTCTTGTCCTACAATATTGATGAGTACATTTTAAAACCTCTAGAATGTTAATTTGAAATACACTTGATTTAAATAATGAAAAATTGTTCCTTGGCTTGCCTTCCCTATGTTGTTTACCTATAAAAAAAACTTTTGAGTTAAATAAATCACCCCTTCCATTGGCCAACCCATATCTCTTTATCAGCTTTATGAATGACAAGAAAACATGGAATCATTTTTATTGCTAAATAATTTTATCCATTACAATTATTATCAAATAAAAATGACTTTATAAGTTATTAAAAGTGTGATCTATATTAACAAATAAGTCTCATTGAAGAGGGAAATTTAAAAATCAGTGATACAAGCATAAACCTTAGCAAAATATTAATGAATTATACTCATTAATTTACCATATTAATTCTACAAATATATATTCTCATGTTAACCTCTTATTTTACTATTTTAATCTTCATTAGATAAACCAAAACTCCCACCAACCAAAGGAAAAGGCACCACAAATCCACATAGTTTATTTTCACTGGTTACAACTCCATAACTTAAGTGCTAATTTTATTGTTTATTTTTAAGTATAGTTTAAAAAGATAGGACAAATTTTAAAATATAAATTAAATATAACTTATTTTACTGCCATTTTTCACAAATCAATACATTCATGATAAAAGAAAAATGTTTCTGATATAAAAAAATTCTGATAGCAATATCACAATTAAAAAAATCATTAAGATTCTCAAAAATGCAGGTGACTAAGAAATTCATATTGCTATTTCAGTAGCACTCAATACCACTCACGCTAAAACACAATACAAAGAGAACAAAAGAGACTAAAATGAAAACTGTAGAAGTCCTCTTTTCAAAACTAAGAAGAAACCAACTTAAACAGAAATGAAATAGGCTTCCAGGCCATGTAGGGTTTGCTCTTGAGAAAGCAAAGCAAAGTGTAAATCAATAACAATGATTTCATTTTATTAGTTTTAAAATAAAGATTCTATATATATGGTACAAAAATTGAGCAAATAAAATGGAAAATTGAATAAAATCTTCAAGTGGCAGATTACGTTGCATTACATATAAGATTCAGAATATGTCGTCCCATCAAGAATTTAATAAATCACGGTCACTTTCAAAATATTAATTTTGTTTCAGTTGTGATCTACCAAAAGAGAACAAAGAAAAACATTAAATAAACACAATCAAAATTAGAACACTCCAACTTTTAATTTTGTTTAAATATGAAATAATTTTTTAACAGAAAAATAATTCTATTAAATATTTAATTTGAGCAAGCCCTCTGAACTGAACAATTAAGTTCACATACAACCTTTAGTTTACTTTAAATACTAGCACTTGCTCCGGAAAGAGCTGCAAGGGGTACACCGATAGTTTTAAAAAAAAGACAAATTATAGTGATTGAAAGAATAGCTGAAGTGAATAACTTAATAAATAAAGATGTCAATTATATTAATATGTTTTTCTCAGACTAAATCAATATTGTTTGAATATGTGAAATTTATGACAATTAAATTTGAAGATCATTTGTAATTGAAAATGTGATTAAAATAAAATGAGTAACAATATGGCTTATATTGACAAGTGCCACTTAGTGGCTTAGTACTTACCTTTAATATTTTAAGTTTTGATTTTGTTTGTAAATTTAACTTTAATTTAATTTAGTATTTATTTAATACATTAAATATATTAATTTTTTTTGTTCTATATTTTATAATTATATTGAATGTATTTTTAGATGAGATTCAAATTTAGTTTTAAAATATTTTATTTCTATAATATTATAATTTAATATTAAATTTTAAATAAAGAAAATCAAATGAACTATTTAATAAAATTTGATATTAATAAACAATTATCAATATTATAATACATTAATTGTTCAACAAAAATATGAATATAAAATAACTAAAAATAGAAAATGATGTTTATTCACCTAATTAAATATCATATATGTACAAGTAAATAAATATAAGAAATAATAATGTATATTAAAATTAACACTTTTATATAATATTTATATGATAATCTTATCAATTATTGAATTTCTTATTTTTCTTTAATTTATAATTTTTTCTTTAACTTATAAATATCATCGTGCGATTGTTTCTAATAATTAGGGTAAACTATATCATTCAGATAATTTTGGCTATAAGGATGGAGTGGGAGTTAAAATATATTTTATAAAATTTAAAAAACATACAAATTAGCATATAAGACTTGAATTGATTCAACCAATTAAAAGAGAGATAAATAATTTATATGTAGTGGAAAGTTAAAAATTTAACATCTATAGTTTAGAAACATAGTACTTATAATAAAAGATCAAATATTAAAAAAACTAATTGGTCATCACATGCTTATTTAATCACCAGTTAACTTCGATAATCCAAAACATGATACAATAGTACTTAGACTATCGACAAGTACCGATAAGGATGGAGTGGGAGTTAAAATATATATTTTTAAATTTCAAAACATACAAATCAGCATATAAGACTTGAATTGATTCAACCAATTAAAAGATAGATAAATAATTTATAAGTAGTGGAAAGTTAAAAATTTAACATCTATATTTTAGAAACATAATACTTATAATAAAAGATCAAATATTAAAAAAACTAATTGGTCATCACACGCTTATTTAATCACCAGTTAACTTTGATAATCCAAAACATGATACAATAGTACTTAGCCTATCGACAAGTACTAATAATATGAGAACTTAAACATTGTTTATTTCAAATATTATGAATAACATAGTCATTAGTTAGCCAATTAAAATATAATAATAGGTGGACAATTTAATGATATTTGAACATTTAATAGTTTGTGTTTATTATTAGAATTAGTTAATATTGTAGGTTTTTTTTTCTTGCTTTGCCAAACATTATATTATGTTTATATCCATTATATGATTGGAAAAGAATGGTTAAAACTAAAAGATGTTTATATTGATAAGTTCAGAGCTCTCATTTTACATCGAAATGATAGATCATTGAGTGTGCTTTGAAACATGGATGCACAAAAAAATATCATATGGTTAAATTCATAAACAACATAAATAAGATTAGAGCGTTTACACTAGATATTATAAATAGTATGAATAACTTGGTTGTGCTAATTAAAGTGGAATAATAGTTATACCACTACAATATACTAAAAAAATCACAAGAAATTTATTAATGGTTAGAACTTCAAGAAATTTTGACATCAAATTTAGATAATTGAAAAATATTAATCATTCAATATTAATTATATAAATTAAAATAAAATAATAAGTGAACAACTAAAAGATACTTTAAAATTAGCATAGTCTGCTTACTTTTTTCTAAATTTCTTCAATGTTTTTAATTGAAATTTTTTAATCAAAATAATTTATGAATCAAATTTGATGTAATCTTCAATACTATTGTAAAAATCATAATCAATACTATTTAATGTTTATGGTTAAATGTATTATTAAATAAACATGTAAAAAGAGGAGAGGCATTGTTTAAAAATAAAGGAATGGGTGCAATATGGACAAATAGATTGCATATCACTAAAATTTCAACAAAGCTATACAGATTATAAATACATTTAAAAATTAGTTGTGCAGCACAATATATTACTAATTTTTCGCATGCTTCATAATAAAATGTTCTCTGCCAGGAAAGCAGTCTATCAGATCTAAGACTTACATTTTTCATTCAAATTCACAGCTACTAAGCTCATGTGAAATACAAATCCAACAGAAAGTCATATGAATATGCTATAAAACCATCAACCTAAGCCAGTAATCTTTAAAATACTATCCAAAATAGCTGATTAAAGTTGTTGTATCTAATAAATATGAATATTGTAAACAACCATCAAACTAGGCCATTTATCTTCAAAATTTGCCAAAATAGCTAATCAACACTGCTATATCTAATAAAACAAGAAGGGGCCACTACTACATAGAGGGTGATATAAAGACATTTTTTGAGACAATTTACTAATCAATTGTCTTAATCTTAAATGATAAAAAAGTTTTGTATTGTGAAAAATTTTGTCTTTAACCGAGTGTCTTTAAATATTGTCATTAAATATTGTCTTTAAAAGACAATATGTAACAAAAGTAATTTTGTCTCATAAGAGACAATTTCACATTTGTCTCTTTAGAGACAATATTTCTTAAATCACAAGTATTATCTCTAGAGGGACAATATGTGTTTATTGTCACTTTAGAGACATTATTAAACAAATCTATTATAAATTATTTTAAATTGATATTATTTTCTTATGATTTTTACATCCAACATTTGTAGAAAACATCAATACAAATATTCAATGTAATTATTTTCAATATTCAAGAAAGTAACATAACACACTAACTTGACCAAAAAAAATATTTTAATTAATTTATTTCCAATGCTCAGTTTCTTACAAAATGATGTGGGAGCTCGTCACCACAACAAAAAAAGTATACTATGGATATGGGATGACCATAATTGAATAATAACATTGAATTTCTTTACTCTATAGCATCATAGTGAAGTACTTCAACTAAACATACACCGGTGACCATATTTAATGGTGCAGTACAAAATATCTTTGATATAAATACATATTCTATTGAAGAAAACCATAAGGAAAGATGATCTTTAGATGTGAAGTGAGATGTCACTCTTTTTATAATCCAAGATCTTCAAATTCCTGCACTTTTTGTACAATCTAATATGGCACAATCCCCAATGATGTGAATGCCCATCTTAGTGGGATATGTGGCTTGCAACTCATAGTGAACACCATCAAGCTCCCTTCTAAGTCAGTCTTTGGAGGTAGCATAAAGTGTTTTTGCTTTGATATGAGATGCCGAAAAAGACCTGATTATATCATTAAAAAAATCACCACATTTAGTCACCACATTTAGAATTTGAAGGTATACATTGATGTGCAATTTGTTTAGTTAAATAGATAAGGGAAAACAAAGTAGATAAAATTGCATCCAATTGAGCACCACCTACTTTAATAATCACCTTATTTTGGATCTAGAAAATTATCGTTTCAAATTTCAATTGATTACACCATATTTATGTATGAATTACATTCAAGTAAGAAGAATGAATGAAATAAAAAAGAACTGACCAGCCACTGAAGAATATCTTGCTTTTCTAGTTGTTGTCAATAGCTACAAAATTGAAATAAAAAAACAACATATCTGCAGCCATTGTTGAGGGAGCGAGGCTATGAAATCAACATAGCTTTTTGTAGATATCTGCATAGGTTGTAGGATGTATATGTTAATATAGAAACCTGAAATCAGGAATAGGAAAAGTTTGAAAACTGATATTTTACTAAGATGCAGCAAATCATTACTATTATACCTTTTACCAACCAAGTCTAGCTTAAAAAACACAGAATAAAAACAAATAAAACAATCAGCATCATCATTCGTTGTACCTACACTTAAACAAAGAAGCAATCAACATCATGAAACAACAATAGCAAATAGGTAAAAGGCAAGAGTTGGTATGTTGAAAAATGAAATTGTTCAATCTTTAACCTCTAAAACTAGATCTAGACATAAATGATATGACAACTTAGATATATATATATCCAACCTCTATTTAAAGAGATAATATTAGCAGTAAATGGAAAATTTGCATGTAGAGTTTCATGTTGCTAAACCTGCAAGTAGAATATACCAGTCAACACCAACTCATACGGGAGCTGAACAAAATGATCTATAACAGAAATAAAAATGTGTTAAAGTGAAACTAAATGACATCAAATCTTTTCAACTTACCTCCTATACTCGAAATGGCGAGCAATACCTAACACCACAAAATAAGCCAAAAGAATATTAGAAATGAATAACAATATTACCTAGATCTATTGTAATATGTGGTAACCTCGAATTTAACCAAAAAATGTGTAGAAAATAACTAAATTATACAAGATACATACAAAGAGTTCAAAGACTCTATTACCAACTGAATGTTCTTAATTAAACACCACAAATTACTACTACTTCATTATCTTATACATATAAAATAGAGTTTGTTGCATCTCCAAGAACAAACTATAGCAAAGCATGCACAAATAACACTAGCAAACGCATAGCCTAGAAATAGTGCATGCATTATTTTTTAAGTAAAAGGAAAAGTCCTAGAAAATGTAATCTATGATTTATGTAATCTTCTAGGAATTATTTTTATCCATCCTTGTCATTTTTGTTCTCCTTCTACAAGGCACTAGATGAATTGTTGTTTCAGATTGCCCATTGCATTGAACATCTTCCTTGTTATTCTTGTCTCTCAATTTTTGAGATCCAACAATGGCCGCATGTTCAAATTTAGGATTATTGAATGCATCATGTGAATATATTTCCTCCTCATGTTGACTGCCAAATGCTTCAATTTATGAGTTTGACTTTTGAGTTGCCTATACACAACACAATTTAACTATTAAAACATAATATATCTAATTAAATTAATCCATATCATAAAATATACTAATTACTTACATCAAATTGATTACTAGTGATTAATTTCTCCCCTTGTTCAATTAGATATTGCTGAAGGCCTTGGGAATCATGTTTAAGTCTTCTTCTGAAGCCTCCTTTTCAAACTAGTGAACCTATATTAACAAAGAAAACTAAACTTATAAGGTCCAATGACTAATTAAATACAATTAACTTGAATTTTTATTTAAATAGAAAATATAACACATTAAATATTAACTTACCATGCCACCATGAACACTATTATATCCTCTAGATCCAAGTTTATGAGATCCAATCTTTGAAACCCGAGCTTGGGTTGCAATCCTTGTGTCACGAAGACGTCTTTTACCTCCTTTTGTAGATGGCGTATAGTTCAGATTGTCATTAACCTTCCTCTTAAACTTGGCCTCTTTTAATAATTCATCCCACGTCACTTGGTCTGTGATCCAAGCTAGACACAGATACTTCAAGTTTTTTGCCAATTTTGACCTTAGATTATCTCTTTTTGAGCGAATGTACTTACATGCAATATCTAGAATAACATCTCTATTAAAACTAGGATTACCAAATGTTTTTATGACATCTTTAAAGAGTTCTTCCTTTTTATCATTTGGTTGTCTCCTCCAGTCCCTTTGGATGGTATCTCCAAATAGGTTTTCTGCACGGTGATAAATAAAGAGATAAAGTTTTAAGCTTGTATCATCCTCAACACGTTGCCTTGAGAGCTGAGTAAAATTGTTACTTCTTGCAATCCTTTTGTAGTTACTAATGATACATTTGAGGTCTTGGGAGTTGAGGCAAATGCCATTACATGCACATCAGTTACTTAGTCATTTACTTCCTATATTTATAATGGAATTATGAAATCAGTTAACACCCTACCAAAAATATTAAACTATTGCCAAATCCGAAAAAAGAATAAAGACATTATTCATATATGAGAAATGACATAATAGACAATGCTAACAAATAGAATATATACAGGATACCAATTATTTTTTACATAGTTATGTAGCAAAAAATGAATACTAGTTTGTTTATAATATCATTGATGTCATAATTGATAAATAAATGCATACATATATCACTATTGTACTAAGAGCTATAGAAAGTTTCAGATTCGTTGTTTACATCTCAAAAATGTAAACTAGCGCTTGCACCAAGGAATGGTTCAAGGCATAGCCAATAGGTGATTCAGCTGAAGTTATGTTCCTTCCTCTTGTTTATATTTGCAACTTAGGTTTATTTTTTCTACTTTGGTGTTCTTGTAGACGGTTTGTCCTAATTAGTCAAGATTGTAGACTTATGATTGAATAATTGAAGATTTCAAAATTTGAAGGTTAGATATTAGATTTATTGTCTCCTTCTCCTAGGCTTTTGCTTTTTGAGGGTTGAAATGGAAACCTGTGTTGGAATAGTATAATGCTCTCCTGAAATCAGCAAAAACATCTATCAAAAAACAACATCACCTATGCAATAAGTATGTTGTAACCCTTGTCCTATATGAGCACCATAATTTGTGGCACCAACACATGGAAAATAGCATGTCTTCTAAAATAGTTTCCCAAGTTCAGACTTTTTGACGTTTGAACCCTTTTCTACCAATGGGCCTCCTGGGGTAAGGGTTTTGATGTGTTCATACAAGATCATAAAATTTTGTTAGATATGTGTGTGTGTGCGTGCGCGCGCGCCCGTGTTGGTTCAAACACTCCAGTTCTTTTGATGAATACAAAGGCAATGATTGTGTAAGATAGTGCAGTAATAATAAGATTACACAGAAATATGTTTATGCATTGTTAACTCTTTTCCTTTTGGGTTGGAAGTAGTATTGTGGGCATTTGATTTTGTCTTTTTGCTTGCTTAAAATAGGTCTGAATTAGCATGTGGGTGTGCATATGTGCAATGTTTTTCATTAGATTTATGCTTTTTGGAAGAGGGTTTGGCCTAAAAATAGGCTTGTGTTAGTAGTTTTGGTCTTGGGTGCATGCAATAGGGTTTTGAGTGATTTGGGTTTGTGAATTGAAAAAGTAGGGCTTGTATTTTGGCAACAATGTGTAAAGTAGAGTTTTTGTGTTGGAGTTGAAAATGATGAGAGGAGATAGAAGTGACAAGGTTAAGAAGTTATTTCTCCAATTTGATGGTAGTAAGGATGCCAGGCTTAATAGGGAGGAGATGGTAGCCCTAGTGATTGTGGTGAACCTCAGGGTGAAATTTAGCAATGAGTAGATCGATGCCATATTAGATGAGGTTTCCAAGATGTATGGGGAATTTATTGCTGGTGAAAAGGGCCTTACCTTTTAAGGTCTATTGAGGACATATGATGATGGGGCAGGGGATGTGGACAAGGATTTTGATGCATTGGGGTTGGACCTAGATGCTCTAGAAGAGAGCATTGCAAACAACAACAATGTTGTCACTAGTAATAAGAGTGTTTCCAAGTCTGGAGGAGCTTTAGCTAGAACTTCTTCAACATCTATTGTGGATGAGAGGGCCAATGGTGTTTCTAGAAGGAAGCACCAAGTTATGGCAGCTTGGGCTTCTTCCCCTAACCACGACATTGTCTATGATGAGACATGGAAGACTATTCAGGATTTGGTAATTCTGATAAAGAGACTCAAGGCCAAGTATGATAGCAGGTATCAAAGAGTAGCAGAAATGTACATCAAAGTGCTCGCTATCTAGCCCAATCACTGGCATGCTCAGCTTAACAAATGATAGTAGGATGAAGTAGGAGGATAAGAAGGGCAAGGGTGGTGATATTAGCAATACCATGGGCGGAGGAGATGGGTTTTCTGACCCTGGCTGGTCGAGGGAGTTGAGTTCAAAAAATGGCTGTAAGGATGTCGAAGGAGGTAGGAGGGCTTGGGAAGAGTTGGGTCTTGATTACAATGCTTTTGTAAGGGATTTGTATGAGTTGAGAAAAAAGGCAGACAATTCCAGAACCCAAGAGGAGGCTTTTGATGCTCATATGGCAATAGGGAGGACTCTGTTTGATCACCAGTTGTTTAAGGAAGGATTGGTAAGTTTCAAAAGGGCTACTAAGTTGAAACCTTTTGATGTTCGCCCCCGTTTTAGGATAGGTAATACATTGTGTGCACTAGGAAGGTACTCAGATGTGAAGGAGTCCTATATATTGGCTCTTGAAGCCATAGAAGCCAATGGTAATCAATGGTCTTATTTGATCCTACATATCCATGTGAATCTGGGCATTTCTTTAGAAAGCAAGGGAATGCTTTTGAGTGCTTGTGACCATTATAGGGAGGTTGTCATTCTCTACCCGACCCATTACAGGGCATTCAAGCATTTGGAAAGTGCACTATTTGGTGTAGGTGAGTATAGGGTTGTAGAGAAAGCTTTGGAAGAAGCTATATACTTGAGGACCAATTATGCAGATGCACACTGTGACCTTGGATTGGTGTTGCATGCCATGGGGGAAGACGAGAGAGCCATACAAGAGTTTTAGAAAGCCATAGCCCTTAAGTCGGATCATATGGACGCTTTGTATGATTTGGGAGGATTGTTTAGAGATGTGGGCAGGTATCAAAGAGCAGCAAAAATGTACAACAAAGTGCTTGCTATCTGGCCCAATCACTATTGTGCTTAGCTTAACAAAGTAGTATCATTGCTAGGAGCCAGAGAAATTGAGGAAGCTAAGAAAGCCTTGAAAGAGGCTTGAAAATGATAAACAGAGTGGAATTATATGATGCTATTGCACATTTGAAGCACTTGCAAAAGTGGCCTAAAGGGTTAAATACTATAATCCAAAGAACAGATCAGCGTGGAAGTTCTGATACACAAGCACAGATGGGATTGAGTGGGACAAGTTCTGAAGGAGTATTAGTTTTGGAGTCAAATAGGTTCAGAAGAGCAAATGAAAAAACCTCTCCAAGGCAATACTTGGCATATGCTTTAGATATAAGAGCCTTCTAGAGGCTTACTAGATTGAACCGCTGTGATGTAAATCTTTTGAAAAAGGAATTATCTGAAATAAGGGTGACTATTTCTCAATCTAAGACTATCATACCAAAGAAAAATATTTTCAAAGCAGAAGTAGAAAAGATATTGAAAAGATTGCTCCATTTTCTTAAACTAGAGACATTCCAAGGAGTTGTCAAAGCAGTGAATGAAAGAGTGTTAATAATATTGGATGGAAGTGGGCTTGGAAGAGTGAATTTAGGTTTTTTTTTTGCTCTACTTGCACCCATCTGTTCAGGTTCTCCAGATAAGAGGAAACAATATGTGTTTGATGCTCTAATGTGGCACTCAGCAAAGGGCATTGGTGCATAGATTCAAAAAACAAATGCATCAAGTTATACTAGGTTGTTAAGGGTAGTATACCTTCATCACAAGGAGTTAGCGATATGATGGAACTTCATGGAGAGAATGACATGGCAAGCATTTCATTTCAAGAGTTCCTAGAGATGTTTGAGGATCTAGACTGGGGTTTTGGCATCATGAACACTATAGTAAAGCTTGAAGTAGGGAACAGGGTGCGACATGGGCGATCATCTTGTGCAGTTTTCTTGTATCCTATAATTGGACCAAGATTCATAGAGTTAACTTCTCGATTCATCCTCTATTCTATTTGCTACAGTGAAGGGAAGGTAGTAGTGGCATGCAAGCAAAAGAATATAAATTTAAAGAGTACAGAAGTGAAACAAAGGCCATAAAAGATAAGCTCAAGCTATTTGGTTGATGATCATAAATAAACTTCCTTTCTCTTGCACAAATCCATGGAACTCAAATTATGGATGCTAATGACAATTTTGAGGCAGCTGGTTCATATGAAACGGTTAGCTCATTTTTCCTTCATCTAGAGCAAAAGCTGCAAAACCAGTTTGTAGCTTTCCTTGATTTATCTGGGTGATTTATCTAGTTTATTTTTAAACTACTAACATAAATAGTAGATTGATACATTTGTTTTAGTTTCAACTATCTTCTTATATCTCAACAAAAAAATTAAAAGGAAGTAACATAAGCCTTTTTCAACTGCCATTATTTTTATAGGTCAAATGCATAATTGTATTGCAGAGGGCCTTAACATTGGGAGTTGGCTTTGAGATTTAAGGTCAATGTTTTATCCCAGGGGATTGTAATGAAATGTTGATAGAGAATTATTGAATGAAAGGTCAAGTGCATTGACATTTGAGGTCAACATTTTATCTTGTCATGCTAATAATTGCTGACAGAGCATAATAGAATGAAAAGTAATTTTTTTGATAAACAATAGGATATTACTTACCAAAAAAACAACAATTTAGATTTTAAACATCACAAAATTATACATTTTTCATAAAACTTTTCTTTTATTCTTTTGACACCTCATATGTCCACTAATGTTGTCTACTTTTAGGCACTAAAATCAATTATAGATCTATATTGCTACAAATATATGAACTTGGCAACAAGAATAATATAATATCGGTAGACAATTTTACCTATTCATCTGCAGTGCTCTCTGTAGTCTCTAGCAATGCCCTTTCCCATAATTGAATTTGTTTAATCATTTATTGTCTAAGTTCAACATTTTCAAGAGCATCAGGAAGGAGCCTTAGCATTCTTGATTGTGTGTCTATATTACTCCTTAATGAAGCTTGTTCCATTGTTGGTGGAAGAATTCTTACTGAAGCCATATTTGATGTCCTCCTAATAGGGGCATTCATTTCCAACTCAACACTAGGTATGTTAGGAACATTGGTGTTTGATGTTGAGAATATGATATGGGGATTTGCACTTGATTCCACTCTTGTCATTGGATTTTTTTGTCTACACAGAATAGGTAGACCATGAGCCTCTCCACCAATAGATTGCACGCTTGTTGGAGTAGCCCTTGAAATATCTTACATGTACAAATATAAATATTTCGGTTGTATGATAAGGAAGAATAATGTAATCAGGCTTACACAATAATATGATGGGACCCTACCTTTTGCATCATAGTAGATGTATTGGCAAGCATAGTTGGATCCTATGTGCCAACATAATGCATGGTGAAATGAGTTACTTTATAAATTTCTTGAGTATAAAAAACATTAAAATTAGTAAGTACATAAATTGAAATATTTTAATTAAATGTATAATAATATAGATCAAATTTTACCACTAGTATAATACTAGATGTACTAACTAATGTAATAGCAGTTGGAATGACTTTTGAGATGGCTTGCATTCGACAGATGTAAAATAACATTATATAAAAGGTAACATCATATAGAAGGTAACATATGATAAATGAAATTACAAAAAATAGTTTTCAATCTTACCTCTTGCACCATCATCATTATCTATTGCCCTTGTCCATTTTTTAACATTTCAACTAAAGCATTTAAAATCAATGGATCCCCCATAGAAGCATTTGTAGCTGTCTGAGCCACATTCTTTAAGAAGTACATAATGTTAATTTAAAAAAATTACGAACATAATTATTAAACAACATATGCAAGAAATATTACTAACAAATTTAAATTCGCTCCCCTTTGACAATAACATGTACAAATTTCATTAAACTTCAACATAAGCTATGCTCATTATGCATTTTTTTTGAGTTTTTGGTATTACATTTCTGTTGACTAGGTGGTGATTACATAAAGTTTTTAGGCTTCAATTGTGTAAAGTTTCACAAAAATTCAATTCAGAATTTGGGATGTGCTAGATTGTGTACCTCCATCAAATAGAAAAGTGTATTTAAAACAAATGCTTCAAGAAATATAACATAAACAAGAGACGCAAAGCGTCATAGTTCTTGCCTAATGTGAATAGGTTCAAGGATTTTACTCTGATCCGTAGATTTTCATAATAAATAAATGAGAGAGTTAATAGATTACAAACACTAAATCTATAAACTGAAGATCTTCACCCTGAAGCAAATTTGGAGATTAGGGAACTACTTATTCTTTTGTCCAGAGAAGAAGACAAACTAGACAATTTATAATCAACGGTTGTGCTCCAATTTAAATTTAAACCTTGGAGCATTAAAGATAGAGAGATGTGTTGTTGCCCAATGCAACTAAAAAGCATTTCTAGGCTTCTGTGTAGTCACATATGTTGAAAATGAAATCTAACTACTTCCTCTTATTCTGGATAAGATATATAAAATTGGTTGTTGATTCTGCATACATGAATAGCTGGAGCCACAAAGATGCAACACTCTCACTAATAATTAAGTTCCAAAGACCAGTGGTCAAGTGTAAGCAATCGTAATTTTTAGGAAACGATGAAGAAACTGAAAAAAAATTCATTTTTTATTCAGAATATGGAATTGTGAATTAAAAGGAAATTGTCAAGAAGTGTCAAATGACGTTGAAGACAGGATGACTTTTGAGTTATCAGAAATTAGAAAATCTAGCAGGGAGAAAGATTTGTTACCTTCATGCTATGAGAAAGTGTCCAATCTGATTCTATAAGGCTTACTAGTAACAAAATTGCAAAGATTCATGTGCCTAATGGACACATGGAAACAATGATCTCCTCTCATTTTTGTAGATGGATGAATAAGAATTTCAAGGTATTCTCTTGCAGCTAAATCCCCTGCCTTCCCAGTTAATAACTTTATGTGATTTATATTCTATTTTTTTGGCAAATTGGTGTACAAGATGTTGAGAGAATGGATCACGAACAGCAACTGGAATCAATATATATATGAATATATGAATTGCATGGAATAGGCGTGTTGTACAGATGGGCCAGGGATTGTATTTGTACTGCAGCTTAGTGCTGAGAGGAAGTAGTCTGAAAAAGCTTCTCAAATGTGATGATGGTTACAGTTTTCTTAGAGCATAGTTGATGGTGTTTCTGCACAAATTTTTGGTGGTTCCAACAGGTACACAGTACAGGTTTTCATTCAAGCCTAGATAAGTATGGGGTAATTGTGTCGGAGGAAAGAGTATTTCTAGGCATGCAGGACACTGACATGGTATTGAATAGAGATATCTAGATATTTCGACAGAGTTATGGAGATTTTAGAGTATTGAATGAGTAAAATATTTACAGATTTTAGAGTATTGATTGTGTACAGTTTTCTAGAAATTTTGGTAGATTTATATAGATTTTGTTAAACTTCATTGCTATTATAAAGTTAAAAATTTTGTTTATTTTAACTAAATAAAAAAGAATTTTACCCCTTACTCTAATTTCTATTAACCAATGAGAATGTACAAAAATGATTTTGTCAAAATCATTTAAATGCATAGAAAATCTCAAACTATAGTAAATATATGTCAGCTGAAAAAATCCTTGATGTGATTAGTTGTTTAAATAAAGTTTTAATTGCATCCAACCGATGCAATAGTAGCCCGCCGTAGGTAGGAACTAATAAACTAAAAACATAAACTTTTCCAACTAAAAAATTACAAGTTGTATGCATTGGTGTTACAAACATGCAATAAAAAATAATTCAAATTACTAAATGTTCATTACATTTTGTGTATAACTAAAAACTCAATAATCTAAATATTTAATAATATTGTATTAAACCTTTACAATAATCTTGAAGTTAACATGGCAATCAAACCTCATCCTCACATGAAATGTCCTCATCGGATGGCATAAATATCCCATCATCATTGGGCCCTAAATCCACAAATAAATTAATACCATCACTTTCATGGTCTTCATCACCTTCAGCTATAGGTAAATGAAAATTCATTAAGTCATCATCTTCATGAACTTGTTGTCCATGCGGTTCCTCGTGTCCTTCAAGCACTTCATTAAACCCATCATGCTCTTCCTCGTGGTCATATGCATCATTGACAATACAATTTTCATCATCAACATCATGCATTTATGTCTTCAAGTGGAACTTCAACATCTTCAAGTAATTCACTATCCTCAGCCTCAAAAAATGTTGTTCTTCGTCCTCTTGGATCATAATCAATCACAAATGACCAACCATGTTGTTCTAGATTTGGAATGAGAAATATCTAGTCGCATTGATTTGGAAACACATAAGGTTCAGAAGTAGCCTCAAACCTAGATGTATTGATCATATACAATCCATTATCATGCAAAAAGATTGTTTTTTCATCACCCACTTTGATTAGCTTGTACCATTGAACACGAAAAACAACTTTCTTGAAAGATGTAAAATCAAGCTCTATAATATACTCCAACACTCCATAATATTCCAATGTGCTTCTGATTGGTTGTATGTCATTTGCATGTGAGCGGAAATCCACCTCAAATGATGCTGAAACTCCACAATCATAAGTTTGTCTCTTCTCATCAACTCTTCTTATGCGAAAATGATGACCAAGATTCCACATCGCTTTGTAATATTTTACCTAAATTCATTAAATATATTCATTGGTTAGATTCAATGATACAAATTATAAAAGAAAATACATTAAACATGTCCAATATGTTAATATATATGTATCACCTCCCCATTCACAGATCCTCAAACAAAATTTAATTGTTGTGGTGTCACTCTATTCTTCTTTTTTGTTGCCTCATGTTCAATAGTGGTCTTTAGCCAATTCCATGAGCATCTCTTTGTCCATTTTTTTTTTATGGCTGGTAGGTAGTCCTCGAGCAGTGTTTTGACCATATTTATTGTATATGTTGGCCCATGCCTTTTCATCCTCTAATTTCTTTTGTTCAGCATACTTCTCCATCCAGTTCGACATAAAGTTGGAATTATATGCAATATACAAATGTTATGCTTCCCACTCAATTGCATCTACAATGAAAAACAAATTTGTTCAATATGTTAATAAATATATGAAGTCTTTAATTGTTAAATTCAACATCAAAATAAATTTCTATTTCATCATTTTTGCATACCTTTTATCCTCTTTGATATTTCCTGACCCTCTAATTTTTCTCCTTCAAATGAGCGAGGTTGGCTATAACTCCATAATTGTGGAGCTTCAAGGTGCAATTGAGGCAAGTACTCACTTAAATGAACCATTGCCTGAAAAACCATGTACCCCTCAATCATGGCTCCTTCTAGTCGAGGCTTTTGCCTAACATTTTTTTAAAAAACCTTCATATATCTCTCCACTAGCCACATTGTTCTAATATGAATAAGACCACACAACTCAATCTCTTCTACTATGTGTACAACATAGTGCTCTTGAGAATTAAAAAAGCTTGGAGGGAAGCACATTTGAATATCACACATCAAAAGTGATATATTCCTCTTCCAGTATTTCAAATCTTCCTGATGTATCTCTTTAGATGAGACCCACCTACAACATTAGCATGTATTAGATAAAGATTAATGATATCTTCAAAATGAAAAGTATTAGCTTGTCTTAAGGTATAAGTAAAGATGCACTTCAAATGATAAGATTCTTGGATGATTATACATTATTGATTCAAAATACCTTAAATATCTAGACAATTTGTAAATAACTAATCTGACATCTCAATCAAAACTGCTTGGTATTGTTGTAGGCAACACATACTGCACAACCATTGATGAACACATGTTAAAATATGTGTGAGTTGATAGTTTCACTTGGATATATAAATTTTTAACAATGTTTCCAGTAATTATAACATACAAGAAAGTTACCTTTATCCAATTATGCCAATCATGTGTTTTTAGGCCTGACAACTCTGATCCATCTCTTGTGAATAAGTTTTTCAATGACGCGCCAAATCCAGAAGGAAACCTTAATATTTTCATTGTTTCAATGATGCTTTCTTTCTCGTTTGACGTAAGAGTCCATGGAGCATGAGCATATGAATTATCTCCATGTAACCACATGTTTGGCATAATATTGGCAACTTGAAGGTTCTTTCGCATTTCTATTTTTGCTTCAAGGCTAGCTCCATTTAGATGTTTCCATAAGCACTCTGCCACATTTTTCTTAATGTGCATAGTATCAAATAGGTGGGCTATTGGTAAATTCTCATAATATTCTAGTTTATAGAAAATTGATAGTCTTTTCATTCCTAGTGGAATTCTTGGCCCTTCCCTTTTGTCATACATTGCTTTCCACCTACTAGGGTTCATTCTCCTTGGCTTCCTTGTTTCCACTTCTTGTCCATTGAACTTGTTTTTCTGACACGGTCAATAGTGATGATTTTCTGGTAAGAAATGTCTATACTCATCATATACTATTTTCTTGAGATCTTTTGACTGCCTAGACAAGGTTTTTGGCCCACATGATGGACAACCATGTTTCCCCTTTGTTTGCAACCCTAAAATAAGAAACTAGAGTTAATAAATAGTAAAATTAACAAAGTAATTGAAAATTTAAATTTATTGTATATTACCACAACAAATAGAGAGTCTAGGGGGCATCGTGTATTGTCCATATAAGTATTGCATGAAAGAGGAAGTTTCTATCATTGATAGGTTTTGATACATCATACATATCTACACCTTTCCACAATTCACAAATCTCATCAATGAGAGGCTCCATGTACACATCCATATCCTTTACCTGAGACTTCCCTAAGTAAAATAACAAAAGTAATAAGGTTTAGTAAAATTGAAGAATTCTTATAGAAACTTCAAGAAAGCATTGCAATCACATATGTTCTAATACCTAGTATGATAAGACTTAGCATTGCGTGCTCCTTCTTCATTGCCATCTAGGGAGGGAGATTATTGTTAATAATTAACACTGGCCAAACTGAATAAGTTGTTCTAAGATCTCCAAATGGATTGACACCATCCATTGCTAGAGATATTCTTGCATTCCTTGGCTCATTTCTTAAATGTGGCCATTTTCCCTCAATCTCTTTCCAGTAGTTGCTATCTACAGCCATACGCATGACACCATCTTGGCTTCTCCCATGTACATGATAACTCATATATTTTGCCAACTCCTTACATTTGAACATTCTCTCAAACCTTGACTTTAGTGGAATATGGCGTAGCACTTTATGTGGAACCTTCTTGGATACTTTGTCTTCTCGATACCTACTTGTGTGACACATTGGGCATTGCTTCAAATTTGCATTCTTTCCATAATACAAAATATGGTCATTTGGACATGCATCATATATATTGTACTCCATTCCAATATCTTTCATTATTGAAGATACTTCTCTATGAGAATGAGGTAACTTATTATCCTTTGGAAGTATTTTGTTTGCAAAAAGCCTACATGATAAAACAATGAGTTTAATAAGTATACACAATACTTAAAAACACTGAGACATTAAATGGACTTGATTTATTAGAATATCAAATCCTACCTTAATATGTCAGTGAAGCATGTATCTATCAATCCATGAGTCACCTTCAAGTTCAACATCAACATAAGTGTCACCAGTATAGAAGTATCTGCATTTAAATAAAGAGGCATCCTAGCTAGTTGAGCTATGGGTGAATCAATAACTTCTTCAGAAGATGTGTAGAAGTCTTGGATAAATTCATTCACACCAGCTTCATTAATCTGTGAAGTGGTTTCATCCATATATGTGTCTTTCTCTTCATCTTGGGATTCACTATCATCAATATCATTCACTAGTTCTTCAACAATATTGGGAATCGAAAGCGGCTTTTCATCAATTTTTTTTTGAAATGATCAATACTAAAATATTAGCTAATAAGGATATAAATTATTTATTTTAAGATATGTTAATTAAAATGTACCTCTTCTATGTAAACTCCATATTTCATTCTATGGATACCAACAAATCGTCGCTTCTTTACTTTCCTATTTTCGCACCTTTTGCAAGTGCAATATATCATTTCATTGAAGTATGCATTTGTACCTGGAGTAGGTCTTGGTGCTCATTCATCTGAATATTCAGATTTTGATGATGTACTATTATCTTGAATCCACCATGTACTATCAACAATAAGTGTGCTAAGTTTTTAACTTGCATAGTACATATTCTTCAAGAGCTTGTGATTGCAACCGAAGAAATTCAAAATTTGAGAAACATAATTTGAATGTGTACATTCCCTTAGGTAACTCAAGATAATATCTTAGAATGATTTGTATCACTATTTAACAAAATTTTACAGCAAAAAAGGCTGTGACCATAGGTAAGCACCATCTCATCATAAAATCATACCTAAGCACCATCTCTTCATAACTATACCTAAGCACCATCTAAGATACATGGTTCTCTTCAAAAATCTCTCTCACAAACCTTATGATTTTCTCAGTTCAATATGCCAAGGGTAAGATTAATGAATTTGTCTCACTTATTACCTCTACTATCATTGCATGGTAAGATTTTTGAAGATATTTTCTAATTTCAAGGGTTTTATCAGTGACAATGACATTTCATAAATAGCATGAATTACTCTAAATAAAATTAAAACTAACCAGTTTAATATTTTAATAATACTAATTACTCTGTGTTAAATATCAAATCATAGTTAATGTTTCATTTAAATTAAATGATATTACGAGTAAAAAAAACAACATAAATACCTGGTTTGCCATTTTGTATGGACATCAAGAAGATATCTAGATAGAAAGCTACAAAAGAAAATTGTAGAGATTAGTTACAATCATTACATAAAAGTTGTTAAAATATAGGAAAAAATAGGTTAATCCTCCTTATTCCATAATTTCCAGTACTAACAATTTAACAAGAACAACAAGCATACATAGTTATTGACTAGGTAATATTGAATGGTATTACATCAAATCCTATATATAGAATTCATATTTAAATTATCTCTACAACTAATAATAAGGTATTTAAATAGTAAGGAGAGATGTAGAGTTTAGACAAAACTTTTACGTAGATGTTGACAAGCAGCTAGTGATTCTCTACCCAACTCAAAAAAATATGTAATTGCTAATGAGGCATAGTTTTAATATGGTAGAACTCTTCTCAAAGTGCACTCAATAAAAGGTTGAACAATAGATGTTGAAGTAAAACAAAAGAATGACCATCTATGGGTTTAACACTACAAAGACCCACAAAACCTTAAAGGATAAAAAGCCTAAGAGTGGTGTGTTTCTTTCTAAAAATTCCAACAAAGACTCCACCTCAAGTCAACAAAACTTGACAAATGTTGAGAAAAACTTCACCTAACAACTAAAAGATAGCAGGTGTTTGTTTTATCCATCAAAGCCTAGCACTTGAAAGTTACACTAATTTGAAACATCAACACACTAGTACATGGCTAAAAGCTAGTAAATATGTGCCAAAGAAATGTGTGCATCAATTAACAAACAATATTGACTCATTTTGTTTTCTCATTCAGTCAAAAACATTATAAAACCATAATAGAACTATGCGTAACATGAGAGAAGACAAATACTCCTAAATAGAGTTCATCATTTTATGGTTAGAAAAAAGTAATTGCCTACCAAATAATATGGTAAGATGTCAATTGTTATAGTAATATGGACTTGGCTTCAAAAGCATTATGGACTAATCATGGGCACACTTTTAGTAGCTTCATCACTCATAATCTCCACCTGGGTTTGTAAGGGAAATCTAATTGAAATTTGTACCGTTTAGGATTGATAAGTTGTCAATAGTTTCCTTCAAGTGTTTTAAAATAGAGAAAAACCCATGTAAAGTGTTGCCCAACTGCAATATGCAGATGCTGATATTTACTCATTTGTAAATTTCATACAAGTCATTAAAAGTTATGAAAAAGTATCAATGAGACAAGATGTTTTGGGGGAGGCATCGACTCTTTTGAGCATGTATAAAAGAAGATAAACAAACCCACAAAGGGGGAGGATTATGGACAGAAGAAAAGAGGCATCTTAGCACAAACATTATAGCAGAACCCAGCCAATGAAAAAGGAGCATGGTAGAAGCCATTTTGGTGTATATAGTTGGAAAAGAAGATTTCAGAATATTGAGCATGGGATTTCATCATACTTGTCCAATCTATAAGCCTTAAGAAATAACTGTAGATGGAAAGTGATATACAATGTAGAAATAATGTTCAAAACAACAACAACCATGGGTGGGCAATTGAGAATGACAACCAAATAATTGTTGAAGAATATGAAAACACAATATCAATAGAATTGATAACTATAATCCAAAATAATCGGGAATTTTCCAATATATATATAGAAGAATCCATGATTCTCATGGGGAGCACATGACTTTGATAAGGGAGAGACGTATATGAAGACTGAGTCAATATCAAGCCTATAGGATAAGGAGTCAACAAAAGAAGACTCAATGGGATAAACCTTGACCATTGAACAGAAAGAACATAGAATTGAGGAAGTAAACAATTAAACCAAAATATGAAGTCTACAACAGTGAAAAATATATATCTACATAATTAGAGAACATATGGATGAAGAGGTGTATATATATAATTTCAACAAACCTTCATTGGTAATATCTCACCCAGCCATGTCAGAAATAGAACATCAACCATAGTTATGGTAATAGATTCATAAAGTGATCATGTCATATATGAACAGTAAGAATCCATAACTCAGAACACTATAACTAACTTAACATTTCTTTACCCAATCATGGAACTAGAAGAGGAAACCTCCATCGTGCAGCAAGATATAGGATGACACCACAGGGGGAAGAAATATGGAAGGCATGGGTATGCTACAGAGATACCTTGAGAAGACAAAGGGAAGATGAAAATACAAAGAGAAGACAGGGAGAAGAGGAGGAGCCAATGTATTTGAGAGTAAAATGCCACCAACCATTGCCACATTTTTACAAATTGATGAACCAACTGTTGTAGCAAATGTAAAATGGACTTCAATTCAACCTCCAATTAAAATCACAGAAAGTAGAATCAATTGGAACAATGTAAAGATGAAGAAGATAAAGGGAAAGGGTTGGACAAACTAATCTCGTGTAGAAGGATAGGGGAAGATATGTGGAGAAGAAAGATGAAAAAACATGTGTAATTATGTATAATAAATAAGTATTTTGTGAAATTTTGTTGGTGTACTCGTCTTGACTGCAACTCTATTTCTTTCTTCCTTATTCCTTGGTTGTGGTGATCCTCAAGATTCTTAGATATATGGTAATGAATTATAGTATTGTTATTGATGTTTAATGTTTTCTTGAATCATTGGGTTATTGTCAAAAACCTTACTGCTCACTGTTAGACAATAAATTCTGCATATTGAGCAATGCGCCACAGTAACTGCATATTCTCATTTCATGGAGAGAGGGAAGATTGTTAAAGGTTTTGTGTTTTTGAGATTGTCATATCATGAGCCTGCACCATAATGTTGTTCCCCATAAAGGTATGGACCAAGAATCAACAAGTAACTACTGTTGCAAGTAATTACAGTGAATCAACATTCTTAAAAAAATGTGGCAGGGGCTTGGTTAAGGTTAGCAGGTGTATTTAAGGGTTTCTATACAGTAATGATCTGATGAGTGAGGTGTTAGAGGAAGCCCTCATGGTGCTCGATGGTCACAAAAGGGCACATCACCGGTGGACAATAAATTCATCTTTCCATATTGACAAGCTCAAGGTTTTTTCAACTGGGTTCCTCTTTATTCAAATAATTGGATCCTATAAAAATAGTTAAACTTTTTAAATGATGATAAAATTTTGAATGAAACTATAGAAGATTGTTTATTTATGTTTTAGATCGATTACTGAAGCAGGATATAGTTTGTTGCATGGTGGAGAGCACTATGAATATGCTGCAGAAGTGGGAGAAAGTTGTAAAAAATGGTGAGAAAGAAATAGGTGTGGCTGAGGAATTCAAGGGTCTAAGTTTAGACGTTATTGGCCACACAACATTTGGCAGTAGCTATCTCCAACAAAAGCATATTTTTTCACTTGCTGGCATAGAAAATGTACTTGGCTTGTCAGGATTGTGCAAAATTAATGCAGGTTCCTTGCTATAGGTGAGATTCAATTATTTGAAAGTTATGTTTCTTCTTCAAACATTTTCCTTTCAAAAGAAATAGAGAAGTACGTTGGAGGCTTAATAAAGAAATTGAGAGTGCTTTGAAACATCTTATTAAGAAGCAAGAAAAATTTGGTGCAAACACTACTCAACGCTATGGTAATGATCTGCTGGCTCCATGATGAACACAATTAAAGAGATGAGGAGATCTGAAAGCTATGAAGACCTCACAACAGAGGAAATCATAGATGAATGCAAAACATTTTCCATTGGCTGGAAAGAGACTACAAGTAATTACTTAACATTTGTCATTGTTCTTCTGGCGATGCATCCTGAATGGCAAGAGAAAGCACGCTTAGAAATACAACAAGTCTGTGGAAATTCCCATCCAAAATCTAAGACATTAAACTAACTAAAAACTGTAAGAACTGAATAAGATATTTGTAACCTAAACTTCATTACTTCCACTACATTAGCATTTTTCTAATTGAATTTTGTTTTGTGGACTATAGTTAGGATACAACATTAGGAGGAATTGCAATCCTAAAGGCACACAGGTCCTTTTCCCCATGCTTTCATTTTATCACGATGCATCTCTACAAGGAGATGATGCAAATGAATTTAATCTCGAGAGGTTTAGTGATGGGATAAGTAAGGCTGCTAAACATGAGTCTATTGCATTTATCTCATTTGTATAGGTCCTTTGTGGGCCAAAATTTTGCTATGCTTGAGACCAAACTTAGACATGTAGTTTGACTGTTACATTTACACCAAACTTAGACATGTAGTTTGACTGTTACATTTACACTAGTTCTTGTAAAAGAAGGTGCAATGGGTATGTCTACAGAAGTATGATGTCAAATGACATTTTTTAATCTCGGATATATATTTTATTCAACTATAATAATTTTGATAAAAACTAACATCTTAGACTAACAAAAATTAATATAATATAGGGGGCTTTCTAAAGTCTGAGTTTTCCAGTTTGCCCTCTAAATAGATGCTGACAGTGGTTTTTAGAACTCCCACCAGATATGCATCATTAAGTCAATAAATAGCATCCTCATATAGTCTATAGGACAATACAATCACTATATGTTTTGCCCTCTAATAGAGGTATACAAAATGAAAAATGAAAAAATAACATAATTTCCTAAAGGTGAAGGGAGCACCCAACTACAAGAAAACACACGAATAGTAATAGATGGTGTTTAATATTAAATATGATATATTAAAACTTCCTCTACGTGCATTGTCTTACTGAAAGTTTGAGACAGAGCCAACGTGTCAAGGAAAAGACAAAATGGTGAAAGTCGTGAACATCAACAAAGAAGATAATATCATTTGCCAAAGATGATGCTTTAGACTTAACTGATGACAACTAAAAGAACAAAGAAATGATAGTGTCATTCGACAAATATGAAGATATAAAGAAAGCATGGTTGACGGCTTCAATAATGTTCCCCAAACATAAATAATATGGGCAAATGATGTGGAAGCCCAGTCATTGAAGATATCGCAGGAGGAGCAATAGTTGGAGACAAGATGACAAGTAAGATGAACAAAAAATAAACTTTGGGCAATATTAGAGATTGCATAGGACATGTACAGCTAAGAATATGAAGAAAAACATTACCATTGGATTAAATTGTGTACTTTTATTAGACCCAAAGGATTTCTTATTAGATAATGTCACAACCAGCATAGTGAAATTAGCTTTCTGCCAGCAAACAGTTTGACAAAACACATGTTTATCAATTTTCTTGAAATCCTATTTCTCTTATGGCTTATGCTACAGAAGACAGAAGAGAGGCACAAACGAATGAAGGCAATGATGTTTATCACAGTTTTGCAGGAAAATCAATCTTTAAATGACTCCTCACAAATCCAATCTACTATATACAATAAAAGGAGAAAAAGAGTCAAACAATGCATTAATGTAGTGGCACAGGGAAACAGAGAGCTGAAAGTATTATAACACTCAGAGGCTGGGGGTAGGAAAGGAACAAAGAATGGTCAATAAGATTGATGCTGTCAAATAATAAGAGAGATGAGGGCCGAAATGTGAAAACATAACGTGTGTGACATCCCAAGGACTTTGATATTCGATTTGATGATTTATAGCACTTACAAAGAATGTGTGCCTATTACATGTAGAATTGTCTTCGCATAACATAAAATCTTAAGTAAACCCAAGGAATCACTTGTTATGATTTCAAAATGTGTAACGCCCCGTTAAGGGATCCAAAAGAAATAACCTAAAGTTTGACTAAGTTTGATAGCATTTTTTTTTTTTTTTTTTGGTAGAAAGAATAATATACACATCAAACACAAAGTAGCGAAAGCAATAACATACATAACAGGTTGCATTCCTTAAAGATCTTATGACGTTGAATCACATTTAAAATCTAATTTAAAACTAAGTCCATCATTTAATACATCCATATGAAAGAATAATGAAAAGTCCAATGTTCGTAAAATATACAATTGTTTTGAGTGCCTCTTAGCAAATTAATTCGGAATGCTCATTCATCCACTGTACATGTCACAGGGTATGAAAGGCTTAAAAGAATATACATAAGCAAGATAAATATACATCATCCTCTTCGGATCCATGATACACGTGCAATAAAATAAATGAAACCATCCATCATACATAATAAATCCATACATCAAGAGATATACATCCATCATAAAATGATACAACATCCAACATATAATATAACCATCTATCATAATGATCCATGAACAGAATGAAGGTATATGCCAACAAGAATACTCCAGCCACAGTGTCTCGAACGGATCTCAATGGTAAGAGTAAAAAGCACTACCACCCAACCACGTGGAACCTAAATGGTCCACTCCCACCGCGCTAAGGAGATAGTCTCAAGTCCCAAATAGGATAACAAAACATATAACATAAATACTCTCTAAGTCCAAGAAATCCTATAAGTATGCTAACTCAAAGGTTCCTAAAATAGATTGACATCTAAACCCAGAGGCACCACAAAGACACGTAGGTATCTACTATGTAAGCGGGAAAGTGTCATCGCACAAATCACGTTCGGAGTTACCCGAGCAGTCCCTTAGGACTCATAGGTCCCTAGTGATCCCTATGGCCACTAGTATCCTCTCGCACTGACAAGGCATACTACAGAATGCAAGGTCATAACCAAGCATTCTCTCTACTCCCATCCTAGTCTATAATAGCACTCATGGCATGGGCGAGAACATACAATTATCTCTTATTAGGCTCATTTAAGTTAGTATTAAGTGTAAAGTTATCACTTATTAAACAACTTACAATGGGTTACCCCCAGGACCACTTAGGGTCCCCGGCCCCCATTGCAAGCCACTTCCCGACACTGCATAAAGATAACCTACCCTAAGCTCATGAAATTACAAATCACATAATCATAGCAAAATCACCTCAGTCCTATACAAGTGACTGGAAAACATCATAAAGATAATCATAGTAATCACATCAGTTCTCTACAAGCAACTGGAAAGCAACAAAATAAATCAAAATATCCATCGGTTCTCAACAAGCAACCGGAAATAATCCAACAATACTGATCAATGACTCATAATGGTTATTCAGGTATCTCATAGCATACATTCCACTATTTCACCAAGACACTGAAAACATAATAATCAACAAAACAAATATACTCATCATAAACATACCATCACATACATGGTTGAGCAATAATGATCAAGATCGAGTCAACATGATACAACACTAACAAAACCCCCAAGCCTCTGGTAGACATCCTATAACTTGGTCAACAATCTAGTCAACCCAAAAGAATCCCAAACATAAATAGCATAAGAAAAACAAGCTACAAGCACATGTTTTCAGTTTTAAGTTGAATGTGAAGTTTCAATTTCCATTTTAGATTTTACTAACAAGTGATGGAATATTTCCATCGTTCTCCTTATAGTAAATTTAAATAATAGCTTAAGTATAAAACAATATTTACCCCATGAAGAATTTCCTAAATTTACTAAGGTAATTATTATTATTATATTGATTCTAAGCTGATGATGATAAGATCTCGTTGATTTTCATTAATCTCGACTTAAATTAAATGATCACCTAATTAAAAATAATTAATTAATATCTTTAATTAATTGTTCATAATATATATTTTATAAACAAAATATTATTAAGTAATATTTTATTTATATATTAAAAAAAAAGTATTACAAATATTAATCTTATTAATAATTATTATTAATAATATTATTAATTATTATTAATAATATTATTAATTATTATTAATAAAATTAATAATTAAAAATTTATACATATTAAAAAAAACTATTAACAAATGTTAATAATTTAAAAATCATAAAATAAATGTTAAAACAAAACAAGCGTGGCTTTAATTTAAAACTGTCGGTCGCAGTCTGTACTAAGGTCAACAGCAGCAGTGCCGCAAGCAGAAAATTGGGACGAGGTGGGGTAAAACCCCCCTCCCAAAGCCATTTCATAATTTCTTTTATATATATATATATGAAACGAATTTCTAAGAAAATGACGTTTTTATGAAAAATGTGTTTTTATATTAAAAAAAATGTTTTAACAATAGAACTTTGTAAATAATGAATTTGATTATAATCAAACTTATTTTAAAATGAATATATATTTAATGTGTTTATATATATATATATATATATATATATATATATATATATATATATATATATATATATATATATATATATATATATATATATATATATTCTTTTATCGAAAGTTCAGAATTAAATCTAATAAACAAAAATCTAGATCCCCATTTCTTATTTTCTTAATATTTTTAGAAGATTTTTCAATAAGATTTCTACCCTTTTTGATAAGTTTTCACAATTTTCAATCTATTGGGAAGAAATTATATTGATCAATTAAAACATCCCATATACAAAATAATTTTTCAATATCCAGAATTCACAAGCATGATATGTATATATTCTTTATCAGAATTATCCAGACAATTATTTAGCAAACACGAAGAAAACAGGAATTAAAAGAACGTATTTGAATTATGCAAATCTTCACAAGTGTCTACCTGGACACTGATGCTAATTTGCTATGCTCTAGAAATCTGTAGAAAATAATTCCCCTTTCAGAACTTTCTCCTTCTCTGAAATTTTTCCTTCTTCTCCTCCAAAATTTTCAGCCCTTGAAAATGAACCCCCAATTTGTGATAAAGGGGTTCTCTTCACTAAAATCGGGGCACTAATTGTGTATTCCCCCTAGAGAACTCTTTGCTCACACCTTTTTAACTCCTTATTAACTTTCATTTATCTTTCTTTTATCTTTTCCATGCACATACAATAATCCATTAAATTAATTTATTTAATCTTTACTTGACCTCTTTTAAATTGATTTATTTAATTTAATCTCATGTACGTATTATGCAATCATAAAACTTTTAATAATTTAATTTTCTTTTCCCACTTCTAAATTTATTTTTGAACAATAATTTTGATAACTATCTATTAATTTAAATAATAATATTATTTAGCATTTATTTAAAAATGCACTCCAAATATATAAATATATAATATTATTAAATTAATTAAATATCATCATGTTCAAATTTAAACTTATAGATTTATTCTCAAATTTAATTCTTTTATATGACTCTTTTATATAATTAATTTCTCAATTAATTAAATAAAATATTAACATAACATATAATTTTCCCTTAAATTATATTATTAATTAAATCTTTTTAATTAGACTTAATTAACCAAAAATTCACCAAAATTCATAAAATAAAAATACGAAAACCCATCATAGCTAAACACATACAAAGTTCAACTAAGGGTTCAAAATTACGAATTAACGTCATCTGACACATTCGAAAGGTACATGACTCAGATACTTGTCCTAATTGTCAATTAGGATGAATGGCTCAAAGGTTTAGGATTTGGACTTAAGAATTTATCTCCCCTCTCTTACCATTGAGATAATGTGATAGGGTACGCTCATTCTGGAAATTCAAGGAAGTCGATACCCGGTACTTGCAACCTGCATAAAATCCACGCATGTACATACAGAATATATACTAAGCTAAACAGGCAATGGCAGGAAGTGGTGCATCGTGTAGATCCCGACTAGCAGGTGACTACGACTCCCTTCCTTAACCATATCATAAACATCATACATAAAGAAAACAAACACGCACACCATACACATGCAGTATGGGGTAAGTATCCATCAAAAAAGACATAGGATAATCCATCTAACTAAACATCATCAATAATCTAACAGCATTGTAATAATCATCATGCACACATGAAGTATAGAGTACCAAGTAATCTCATCATATATCAACTGAGTCTGAAACAATATCTAATAATCTCAAGATAATGCTACTAATTATCAAACATAAAACTTGGCCTAAAAGAGTTTGGCAATGATATCAAAAATGTAACTAGAAAAATGTAGACTAGGGGCAAGCACTACAAAATGATAGGAAACAAACTCAGAAAATTGCACTAGATATAGATTGAAACAATCAAAAGACTAATACACACCCAATCAAGCTCAGCCCATTGTAGTCGCTAGCTACTTTAATCCTAAGTTCTCAGATCATGATTCCAGCCCACCTAGAGTTTCCTTGGCTCTCGACAGCAACAAAGTTGAACATGTGATCACTATCCCAAAACACATGTTGCAACTTCAGGTCAACAACCAGAACTTTGGTGCTGATAATAACAATGTTTTTCCTCAAAGCTAAAAGAAATCTAATAGATGAAGAGATTACAAATCCTATAACTTAAAAGAAACATTACTAAGTTAAAATGGGCCAGAAAAACCTATTAAATTTCCTCAATAATACTAACACCTCCGTATTGGAATGAAGATGAAATTATTATATCCATTGATCTTTAGCCAACAACATTTGACCGGAGAACCCAAGGATTAAATAAAAGAACAAGATCTACATTAAGCTTGTCCAATAGGCTTTGCTAAAGTATGTTTATGTGTATCATTTCTGCAGAATAGGGTTCTAAGGATCGTCCTTCCTAACATTTTATGTGTATCATTCCTATTTGGCCAACCACAAACATCCACTCATGCATGGTGCTAGTGCACTCTACCTCTGCAAAACAAGGATTCCACAATCAACCTTCGAGGCAGGAATTTTCCAATCCATCCTCACATTTCAAGAAAAAGTCTCTTATTTTAATATTTGTTTTAAACTATTATAGGGTGTGATAGACTATAGAAAACTTAAAATATATAGGGCATTTTAAGAAATACAGATCTAGTATTGTGACCTAGAATCTATTTATGCAAATAGTATTTTTTTATTAAATGCCCTAATTAAAATGAGAAATTCAGTACCTATTTGAGATGGCCTAGATATAGATTTCTTAGCTAGAATCGTTGATGTAGCTTAGGACAAGATTGATTAGCTGTCTTTTCAATAGTATCTCCTCCCTAGAACAACTCTGCAGAAAAGCGGTTTGAGAAGTGCTAGCAAGGTAAGGGTATAAACCCTAGTGCTCTGATCTGAGATTATTTTTCAATCCATGACTCCTTCCTATTCACAACGTTGCTGCTCCAGTTCAAACTGAATCAAGGGCACGGATATCCAACACCAATGACAACAATTAGACACAAAATACATCTTATACTATATTTTTTCTTGAAAATTTGTAGTTTCTAGTATATCATACAAAATATAATTTATGATATGTAAATTTCTACAAGATAGAAGCACCTAGGTAATATGTGACCCCAAAATATTGTTATAAATAGTTGACAATAGTGGAATAAGCCGCAACTAAAGGGAATAAAGGTGGGTGAAAATGATGAAACTAGAGAATCCATGCTAATGGTAAACCAATAACCAATGTCTGTCTTCTAATAAAAAAACATTTTCAGATAAAAAATAGATATTAAGTATTATGAATTTTAATATTTAAGTATCATCATGATGTTAAATTACTAATAAATTAATATGTTATTAAAATTGTAGTTTTATATACACCTTATTTTCTGTGGAAGGAATACAGTGCCACTAAATTTGAGATTATGGTTTACCTGGTGCTAATTCTCACACTCCCCATTGCTGATAGCCACCTTACATACAGTATAAAAGAGGGGCTAGGGATAGTTATTGGTATTCATTGTTGTGTAGGGGTTTTAGCTTACAATGAGAAAGATGTTGCATCAATGAAAACTAGTTCCACTCCTGTTGTGCTGCACTGCAGTGCTTGTAGTTGTCGGGAAGAGGATGTTCCCAGATTCCACTTCCACTTCTAGCTCTAGCTCTTCCTCTTCCTATTTCTACTCTAGCTCAGGCTCTTGCTCGATCTCCCATTCTAGCTCTAGTTCCAACTCTCATTCTAGTGCTTCTTGCTCTAGCTCGAGATTTGGATCTAGATCACTCAGGTTCCGACTTAGGCTCTAGTTCCCGCTCCAACTCTGGTTCTGGTTCAAGCTCTTCTTTTGGCATTGGCTCTAGCTCTAGCTCTGGGCCTTCTTGCTCTGGTTCCTCTTGCTTTATGCATGGTCATTAAGGAGATAGGGCAGCCATAATAGGCACTCTTTATGGTCTTGAATTTACTGACAATAAGAAAACAAGGCAGTCATAAGAGGGCTCTTGCCTGGAATTGTTTCAATTTCATGATATTTTTAATAAAATGAGTTTGAATTAGAATGTGTTAGAATCCAATGGTAATAGTCTCCATTTTAGGTTTTTTAAATTAAATTTAGTATACGTTACATCTCTTCATGATATTATGAAATTGTTAAAATTTGTTGTAAATAGATATATTTTTTTGAGTTCAAAAATTCCTCTAAAAAATAAAGCCAACATATTTTAAACTTTTTAAAAAGTGAATAAAAATGAGATTTATAGAATATTTTATTAAATGTACAAACAAAAAGGTCAATGACTATGTTGGTGTTTTTTCTATTACTGTTAAAGAACTCAATTCTTATTTCAATACCATCTAATGAAATCTCCAAATTAAAATATACCCATTGAATGATTTTGCCTTTGGATTTAATTCAGCAGTATAATATCCCATGGATTGACTTTTCTTTGGCATTTAATTCCTTCCAATTTGA
This sequence comes from Cupressus sempervirens, assembly GCA_028749045.1. Taxonomy (NCBI): domain Eukaryota; kingdom Viridiplantae; phylum Streptophyta; class Pinopsida; order Cupressales; family Cupressaceae; genus Cupressus; species Cupressus sempervirens. The sequence goes on from CM053787.1 coordinate 318,656,113, forward strand.
GATTTCATGTTCTGTGCTTGAAATAAAGAATTACCCAAAAAAATAGCAAGATCTTATATTACAAACCTAAATTATTAATATTTAAGATGTTAATACTTTCTATAATTGTTGATTCCCAGCAAGGCAATGTCTCTCCAAAAAGAATAGATGTTTGGGTAGCTGGGTCTTGATCTCAATATGGTACATATCCAATTGCTTACTTTGTTACTTTTTTTATCATTGCTACTCACTCTGCTATTGACTCTATGAAGAACCAAGGATATTTTCTCCACAATATAAGTTACTTTCATGGAACTATAGTGGAGGCTATGATTAAGCTTTTATTAATATGTTTTTCATTTAAGCAATGAAAGTACGGCAATTTGGTACACAAATTTATTTTCTTATGATTGTTATCCACAACTTGCACATTATTTTAACTAAGAGATTATTGATGCAAATAATTTTTATGCTTGTCTTCTATCTTAAAAAAGATGCTGATTATTTTGATGTTTCTCTTTTTAGGTTAAAAAAATAAATCCAAATTAGACAGGAATTAATTATGATGCCATTTTGAAACAGTTAACAAGGGGAGCGATCGACATGAAACTAGATTTGGAAAGGGGTTGTTTTAGTTCTTGTGGCTGTTCATTTCCTAAATTAATTGTGCAAAAGTTTATAACCATTACCAAGACTAAAGAAACGAGAGTGATTAATCAATTGAAACTTCCATAGTTCAACAGTCTGATAATTATGTTGAAGGCGCAAAAAATAAAACTCAGGAAATCGCAATACCTTTAGGAATTTCTAAGATGTTTCTGTTTAAATAACTGGTTCTTGTATTTTCCAATTAAGTCTTGCGAATGCTAAGATTGTTGTAGATGTCAGCATGAGTAAATTTTCTATAATATTTCATAAATATACTAGGGATGGACTTTATAGTTGTTAGGAGTTTCTATTTGGTAGAATTAATTGTTAAGCATTAAATGATGAAATGTTATTGTTCTTAAGAAGTCCTCTTATAGAGCCAAGTTATTTAATTTTTAAAAAGAAAGGAATATCTGTTGGGAATAGTGGTCGAGTGTTATCTTGTGAATTCATTGATGTTAAGCTTGTTTCTTTAAGAATTAAGTGTTGCTTTTATGGCTTTATCATGCAAGGTTGGGTGTCAATATCATTATTAAGTTGTGATCAGGATAAAGTTGATTCTGGATCAAGGGAAGTTTATAACAATGGGCTTACCCTTAAAGTTGGCTTAAGCAATGAGGATGGATCCAACAAGCATATGTATGCCATGAATACATATCGAGGGGGGACTTCATCAAATAGAGAGCATGCTTCAATCAACTTATGTAGAGAGGATGGTTCAGACAAGAGGGTAGAAGGTAAGGAAGAACCAATTTTTGTGCATCATATTCTAGAGAACATCTTGATCACAATATTTTGCAAGCTTTCTCTTCATGCTTTGTTCCATATTCAAATTGTTACTACTTCATGGCAAAGCATTATTTCTACCTCTTCTTACTTTCACACTATGTGGGAGTAGACTGATGTGGAAAGCTGGCTAGTGATGGAGCTTTGTGATGAAACAAGTGGGTGTTGAAGATGTTTGGTGAAGAATGGAGTTGCAGTAAGTCACAATGGTGTCTCAAGGTAGGAGATGGAGGTCTTTTCATTTATAGCTATAGAAGAAATGGAAGCATTAGAGTGCTCAATCCACTTACTATGCAGTCTCATTGTCTCAAAGATGAGAAAGTGACCAAAAAATGCAAGATCTCTTCTTACTTGACAAATAACATGATGATGTTGCTATGCACCTCAAGTGTGATCTAATGGAAAAGACTTACCAGGTAATTGTTATAATTGAAAAACTTTATCTTCTTAGAAATAAGGTTTTTGTTGTTTCCATTTATACATATGCAAAATAGAGGTGGGAAATAAGAGATGTTTTCTTAGAAGGAAGAGTCTCTAGGCATATAACAATGAGCTCTTGTACCAGCGTATTCATACAGAACCAAAATATCTACTGGTTTTGTAGAAATGGTACACAAGTTGGTTACTATGATCTGAATGTAGATGGTAATATTAGGTTTCTTCATTTTAGGGGCTTGGAACACGTCCATAAGACCTTCAGAGTTGTCATGTAAAAGGAAAAAATGATAATGTCTTGTAAAGATGAACAAATGGAACTCCCAAATTTAACACATCCTTCGATTCTTTATGAGCTTGATGAGCTTGAAAGAAAGTGGAAACCTAAATATGAAGCAATTCGATCTCCTGAAGATTTTTTTTTTGGAATGCTTTATGTTGTTGGGGATTATATTTGTGTCATTCTAGAAACTCATGGTCATGTCAACCATGTCCATCCTACTGCTCAAAGAATAGCAACCTTGAATAGTGATGGTTGAAGATGCACAAACCTCCCTGTACCATGTGTCTTCTTTCTCATTCTTCAACCACTAAAAGACAGTTGAAATGCACCATTTGTATCCTTCAACTACCAAAAGATAGTTGAAATGCAACATTTGTCTCCTAGCCAAAGGAAGTTGTTTGCAAATTATGTAACTACCTTTGAGGATAGTAAAACCCGTATTGGTATTTCTAACTGATAAGCTCTGTTAAGGTAGATGTGATATTCAACACTGACAAGGCAGAGAAAAATTATTCAACTATACATTTTGATATAGATGAACCAATGAGCCCAAGGGATAAAAGAAGATATAGAGCAAAACTAGGGGTTTCTATCCAAAAATCTAAATGACCATTGAGGGCACAAACTAAATCTAGTGTAAGGAAAAATTGGTTATAGTCAAAGCATGTAACAATCGAGAATGGATTAGATTTAAATCTCAGAAAACAAGAAAAAGCCATTAAAGTTTATTAGGAAAAGCTAGTGGAGCTCATCATTAAAAAGCAACAACCCGAATTGATGAAAGGACACTTTTTTTTACAACCAAAAGCAAAACTATCTTCTAAAATCTGGTTACACCGAAGGAGAAATATCCTCCCACTGAGAAATGACAAATTTAAAATATGAAACTTACTATATAGGAACAAAAATTTAATTTCCTCAAGATTTCTAAGCAGGGGAGTACATTGCGATTAGAAAGATTTCTAAGCCTGCAAAATCATGCACAATTAATAATGACCAACTCTCACAAAAATAAGTCCACATTCCAAATCAAAAGCATGGCCCTAAAAAAAACCCTAAATGAATCTGCAAACTTAATCTGCACATGCCTAAGAGGCCAAATTCAGTGATATTCTAGGCAAATCCAAAGGCATGTGAGGTCAAATTTGGAGAATAGGTGGTGTTCCCCAAGCACAATAGCCAGAATTTATATAGGATGCTAAGTCTACAGTGACAATCATCTTAGTGATAGGACCCATTTTTACCTTCAATAGACTAAACTAAAATTGAAATCCAAGTTTTTTTTATCTACATAGAAAATTTGGAAGAGAATCTCACCATTATATATATGCAAAACCATTTTTTCCTAGAACATAAACTATAAAAAGCGAGAATATATCGTTTATGTTCAATTTCAGGGCACAAAGACCGAAATGCAATGGGAAAGGTTGCTGGAACTAAACAGCTGAAACAAATAGATCCTCCTTTGCTACTGGGTAGCACTACTAAAAATCTCGAGGGAGCAAAATCGTGGAAGAAGACTGCAGTGCCTAGGGCATAAAAACTACAAGATATCATTCTTCTTATTCTTATAGCAAAATCCCCTATCCAAATTTCTTGCCTATGATTACTCCATTTAGAAGCGTTTGCATGAGTACCCACTATAAGATTCAGTGCCTCTGATTACTCCATTTCAACGAGTTTTCTCGGTGATCCCTCATAAAACTCCTTTTGATCGATGAGTTTTCTTTGCATGGTGAGTTCTCTATCGCAGGAGAAGAGGAAATTAATAATAAATCTATTCCCATGCATTTAGGTATTGCTTTAATTAGAACAATTAAAAATTAAAAAATATAATGTAATTTTTTTTTAAGACAAAATTATAATTTCGTCACAAATTATTATTATTAGGTAAAGTGCAATTTTTGCTATTGTCTTTATTTAAAACAACAAAAAAATAGTTTAAATATAAAAATATAATAAAGACAAAATATCAATTTTGTCTTTAAGTATTGTCTTTAATATGGCTACTGTGTAGTAGTGGGCACTATATTGATCTAAACCATATTAAAATTGTTCTCCCTCCGAGTTGAAGATCCATTATGCAGCAGATGCTTCATCATCACCCTAACAGGACCTTGTAAACCCTGTTCGCCTGTTTCTGTTTCTTTCATTGAGTCATTCATTGACATGTTTCCATCGACACTAGTGTCTTTCCCACCAGATTTGAGACCCTCCATCTTCTACAAGGGCACGTTTGTTGATGGGAACACGAATATTTTGACCTCAAACTTCTTCTAGTTAAGATGGAAAGAACTGAAAGATTCTTATTTTAAGGTGGCATTTTCCATGATGCTTAATAGTTGCTTTTTTCGTATTTCTCCCCTGCGCCCCTCAATAAAATCTAGTAGCCCTTTAGTCCTATCTCCATTATAGGCCCGCCTCTCTACGACATCAGAGATAATATTTATGGTGTTAGATGCAGCAATCATCATTCTTCTTTCTCTCGCACTCCCAACTCTACTGCTAATTGCATAGTGTGTGAGGACAAGCAATGGCAAGCTATCGCATCCTCCATCATGGCTGATAATTGGGCATCTCCATCTTCTCAAGAAAAAGCAACCCATTCACAGGATTTTAGCCTCACTTTCTCAAAAATATGGACCTATCATGCATCTTCAGCTTGGCTTCTGCCCAGTCCTCGTCATCTCCTCTTTCGAACTTGCAAAGGAATGTTTTACAGCAAATGACAGAGCCTTGGCTTCGCATCCACAGATGATTGCATCAAAGCATTTGGGATATAACTACAAAGTGTTGTCAGGACTACCCTACAATTCACTATAGCGAGACCTTCAGAAGATGTGCACTGTGGAGATATTCACTGCTAGCAGAATCGATTCCTTCAAACACATGTGAACAAGGAAGTTTCTGCCCTCATGAGTTCCCTCTTTGAGAGTTGTTCAGCAACAGTAAACATGAAATCAAGGCTTTCTGATCTCACATCTAATATAATTGTGAATGGTTGCCAACAAGAGAGTCTCTGGAGGGCTTTATAATTCGAAAGATTTCGAAGAAGGGCATGAGCTGAAGAAGATGGTGGAAGAAACGTTATATTTGTATGGTGTCTTCGCAGGCAGAGATTACCTACCTTTTCTAAAATGGCTTGATCTGCAGGGTCTCGTGTCTGCCATGAAAAGACTGCAGAAGAAAAGAGATGCCTTTATACAGAAATTGGTCAACGAGCACCGTGAGAAATAGGGGATGCAATTGCGCGCTTAGGACTTGATTGATCTTCTCATCTCTATGGTCGACAATCATGAAATTCAATCCAACAATAACAACAATGTGATTAAAGCCACAACCCTTGTATGATTTTCGCCCCTGTTTCTATTATGATTTTCAGAAGCCCTAAAATGCGGCAGTCATGATTTTTTCCTCAATTGTAGTCTCAAATTTTGATTTTTGTTGTGCAAAACATGATAACCACAGGTACAAATACATCCATTGTGACCACTGAATGGACAATGGTGGATCTTTGACTAGATTCGAGACCCTCCATCAATGAAATTTGCTACATATAATGAAATCTGCTACATATTCTGGAAACAATGTGATGGTGGAGATATTGGAATGGTTCATTTGCATTGCCATCAATAGAAAAGCCAACTTGGACTCTTAATGGCACACACATCTAGTTGGAACGCACTCAGCCTATACTTAACAACCACCCGTACTCAGCCCGCACTCATCTTACCATGTGCATCTTCTTTCCAACTGTCTGAAATCAATTAGGCCCGTTTGGTGACAAGCATAGGATTAGAAAATAGGAATGGGCGTCAGAGTAGAGAATGGGAATGGAAAATGACAATCCCATTCCTGTTTGGCTCACCTAAAATCTATCTGAGAATTTATTTGACAATCCTTCTGTAAATCCGTCAGGTGAGCAAGAACTTCTCTGACTTCTCTTTGTTGCAATATTACACAGATTTCTTCTTTCCTTCAGTGAGCAACAATCCTCCAGATCTATAGTAATTAGCAAAGCAGTATGAAGATCAAGCTCCTGGACCCAATTCAACCAATGTAGTGGGAAACTAATATGGAAAAGAAAAAGGCAGGGGACCGAGAAAACTATACAAACCTGTTGAACACATGCAGTGGGAAAGTAGACCTCCATAGCCAAAATCCCAACATTCTGTTGAAGCGATGCCATTTCGTTGAAACAAGAAGACTAACGACACTCACTGACGTCTCACTATGATTTTAACAACAAATATACCCACTGGCTGCTTTATAGATGGCCACTTAGAACTTGTCGGATATACGTATAGAGTTTATTGCCCCTGTTATCATGTGAGTTCAAAGTAAGGCGGACTATGTGCTCATCAACACATTCGATGAACTAGAACCCCCTTAGATGGTAAACGGGTTGTCCTATAATGGGTGCCTTGATTCTGTGTTGATGAATCCTCTGGCCAAATCCTATTCTCCATTCCAATAACTGATATTTTTTGGGAATGGACTTATGCTCATTTTGGGCTAAAATGAGGATACGTATTCCTATTCTCCATTCCCATTTAGTGCACCAAACAAAGAATTCAAAAATATATTCTAATTCTCAATGACCATTCCCATCATATTCCAGCAACCAAACAAACCCTTAAATTAGCAAGCAATCTCATAGGAAAAGCCTATCGGCTAATTAAACCTTTATATCTGATAATTTATAAAATATACTGACATGTTCATATTTGGTATCCTTGATACAAGTGAACCTGAAATTCTTTTATCGCTATCGAATTTCATTAAATAGCAAATCGGGCTATACTCAAAGCCTTAAATATGAAACTAAAGGCAAAGCTTCAATGAATATTTCCAAATACTTGGTTCTATTAGTATTTTCCTTAGGCTTATGAGTGTATTGCTTGAAGTGCAAGTATATGGATGGCTTGTAACGCCTTGGTAAAATTAGCCAAAATATGTCTCAATCTGCCCTTTCTTTATCATCTACCATTACTACTCAAATCCCTATTGTTTAAACACAACAGTCTCAAAGTATTGTCCATAACCAGACTAATGCAGCAAGCACATAAAATGTTGTTGGTTTTTAAAAGAAACCTATATAAATGGAGAAATACAGAAAAATTTCATTCTTAGGTATTCCTAGTTTTCCACATCCAATATCATTTGACTTAAGAGACAAGGTTGTGAAATTTTTAGGAAATAATGTTGTTACTAGTGAGGAACATTTGAGAATTTTCATAGACATGTTAAATGATTTTGAAACTTAGAACATGAGAATGTAGTGATGAAGTTGTTTGTGCACTCATTAATTGAAGATGAAAGGGACTAGTTTAGAAGATTACTGGATGATAGCATTAGTTCATGGAGTGATTTGGAAAAGTTATTCAAAGAACAATATGGAGATATCACTAATGTTGGCTTCATGTTGAATGACTTCAACAACATTAAAAATAACCCAAATGAATCTACCTTTGATTTTAATGTAAGGTTTTAGAAGGGAATGTATAAGCTATTTCAGGTAATGAGATTAAATGAAGATGTGTTTCTTACAACATACTTCAATTCCTTTGATAGTAAAATGGCTTATCATTTCAGAGACAAAGATCCCAAAACTTTAAGGGATTCTTACAAGGTAGCTGTGAATATTGAAAACAATAGGAAAACGTCTAGTAAGTGAGGAAGGAGAGATGACCCAAAATTGTTCGACACTAAGAACAATAAGAAGGAAAATGATAAATCTGCTACAGGTAAGAAGCTTGAGGAAGCCACAATGGGTCAAGTGTTAGATTTATTGAAAAATATGAACCCACTAATTTTCAATGCACACAAATCCAATGCTTGTGAAAAAGCCTTGGTGAATAACAATCATTTCAATAGGCAACCAAGAATGCAAAACTACCTGTACACTACTCAATGGAAATATGGTAAACCTATTCCTAATTAGAATCAAAACATGTGAAAGATAAGGGTACCCTAGACCCTCTACAAAGGAATTCTATTAACATGAATGATGATGTGCCATGGTGCATCATATGCCAATCACCTCACTCCTTGGACTATTATGCAATAGCTCAATCATTTGTTACGAATCAGAATGTGTAGAATGACGAAGAAGAAGAAGAAGAAAAGAATCATGATGATGTAAGATGCAATATGGTTAATATGTGTGATGACTATGAAGATTCTTGTCTAGAAGAACATGAAGATGACATTGCCAAGCAGAGAGTTATTTACCAATTACACCATCAGCAAGTATTTTTAGATAATGAAGACTATGCTGAAGATAAATTATGTACTACATCCTCTAATGTTGGTCATATAAATCCAAGGAAGCCTTCTAAAGAGGAGACTCACATAATTATAGCAGAAATGGTCTCTCAAGTTCATAGTGATAACAATTTTAGAAGTAGGACGGTTAACAATGATACGACTATGCCTTCTGGTATCTTTATAAAAGGATATTACTCATAAGATGAAGAATGATAGTAAGAAATATAATATGGAAACAGCAAGGGTTTTAAAAAGACAGTAAGACCAAGAAGTGGGAGCCCAAAAAGGAGGTCCAATTTCAAACAAATGAGATAGTTAAGGCAAGTGTGCAAGAGAAGAAGTTAGGATCCGATATTGCTAAGAAAATAGTGGTGCCTGCTATTCAAAATACATTAGCTCTGGGTATCTTGTGAAGCCTACTGTATGTGACCCAATTGACATGATATCTATTGGGACTCAAAATTGCTTTCCCGATTTGAGTACCATTTCAAGCTTTTGAGCCCTTTAAAGCACATTTAATGCATGTGTACTCGGCTATCCTCTTGAGGCCTAAGAAGTTTTTATTGTTTCTAACATCTTGCATTCAATATATCCACTTGTCCCATTTTGATAAATTTCCATTCTGAGTCATTCTGTGATGTTCCATTTTGAGCAATGTCCAAATCTACATTTTTGCCCAAGTGTCAAACAATGACAAGAGGCCTAGTTTTCAATTGAATATCTTACACCCTGTTATGTTTCATGACTCACTGCTTTGGGAATATTTAGTACAAATATCAAAGAACCTATGTTTCAAATTTCAAGTCATTTTGACATGCTTTGACAAGGTTTTGAATCCCTCAAAGTCAGTTGTTTATAGTTGTCATGCTGATGTAAATTGTTCCAAATTTTGGGAGACCCTGTTTGACTTGTTATAACTTTGACCCAGTTGACCAAAATGAGATAATTCCTTTTGTATTTAATTCTAGAGGTTAGAGACTTGTTATATTTCAATTTTGAGCTTATGAAAAATCTGTTTGATCAGTTTTTGAATGCAATTCCATATGCAATTTATAAAATTTTATTGGTGTCATGAAGTGCAGATTGATCAGTACCCCTTTTTGGGATGCAATAACTTTGAATCCATGGTAGGTGAGATCAAATGGATTTTATCATTGCATTATACTCTAAAAATACTTAAAGTCTTCCAGTTTGCAAGTCTTGATGAATCTGTTTGCACACTTTACCAAGTCTATTTCATTTGCAAAAAACACTCTTTTGCCAGTGTTTCCAGTCTTGCAAATCTAAGTAGCTCACTTTGAGTGTTCAATTTTTTTTCCTAGTTATTCATCATGAGCCCAAATCCTAGATTTATACTCTCCTTGTGATAGCACACCAATGTCCTAGTTTCTATGCCCCCAACTATTAGTTTGACCTATTTTTGAAGCCAAAACTGAACGCACTTTCTTATTTTTTGACATGTTTTCTTGCAAGCAGTTCTCGAAAGGCAATTTTGATGGTCAATATCTTTTGACCCCAAAATTGTCATGAGACAAGATTTGAAAAGGAAGGAGAAAATGGGAGAAAGAATCAACATGTCTAATTTCAAGGCCCCGTCAGGTGTTTTTGTTAGTTTTTAAAGTCGTTAGAGGACCCCTTGGCATGAAATTGACAAGTTATGAAATGATGAATCATGAAACACAACTCAAAATATTGATGCAAATAAATTTTATGTAGTTGAATCCAGAAGCGTGACATGATAATCATTATAGACATGATAATCATTTGATTATTAATCATGTCATCTTAAACTTTAATCCTCACCAATTATATTAAATCTAGGACATTATCAAAATAAGATTAACATAAACAAATATAAAAATAGATATCAAAGAAGCAAGAATCAAATGGTATAACCTAGGGAATATAAAAGAAAATGACTTCACCAAAATGAAAACACAAAAAACATATACTTATTGTTATTTTCTATGTCACACTAGGGTAGATAAATGTAATAGATAACAACCATATAACTTAAAGAGCCTAGGTTTGAAACATTGTACAAACATGCTTATTAATGCCGATAGGCATTCTACAATGGCAGAATGGGTGGAGTGTGATGGTGAGAGCATCATGTTAATGTTAACTTTTATTCTTTTAGGTTAAATTTTACAACCATCTAAATGTCAAAAGTTTAAATCTTATTATAACTAGACTATACTTTTAAAAATAATTTAATAAATATCCCATAAAATATTTGTTTAAATTATAATATTTGAAGATATAAATAATCATGATCCATTTTTTTTAGAAATTAAAATTAAAAGCTTAACTTAGTAAAAAATTAAATAAATGGAAATAAAGGAAATATAAATAATCTTAGATGTAGTAAATTAAATTATAATTATTTTGCAGTGGATTTTATTTTTTATTTTTTTTGGATCGGTAAGCAGCCGAAGCCTAGATTAATTATTATTTGCTGGAATTAATTATTATTATATGTTAAGCAAAGGTAGATTCGAACGCAAGACCTCCCACATGAGAGGCTCACAAATTATTGTTGCATTGTAGGCTTTTGCCTATTTTGTAGTTGATATTATTGACATTTCTTTAGATAGATTTATTTAAGATATCTATACTAGTTATATTTATAAGGAAGATTTTGGTACTTTGCTTCACTTGAGTTGGAAGATCTTTTGATGTGAATTTTTTTTTATAGATAAACGACCTAAGCCTTGATACATCATAAAGTACATAGACACATCCAGATAAATATCTTTTAGTCCCAAGTTACATTTTTTTGCCTTCCTTCTACCTCATTCCTCGTAACAATTCCTTTTTGCATAATAGAAATGACAAAGAACTTTCAGCTACAGTGGACATAACTTGGAACGAGAAGAAAGGAAATGGAAAGAAGACTTAACGGATGGAAATCACAAATGAATAATTTCTTCCAAGCAATGAGCAATGAAGAAGGGAAGATATAGCTAACAAAAGGCATCTAAATGGGACTAGATATATTACACAGAGAATAACATCTACAACTAATGATGATTATAAATAATATATGTTCCTACAAGAAATGAATACATCTATTACTGGGTAGCCAATCAACATATGAGAACAAGACCATACTATTTCAGACTTAAGTAAAACCAATTCTTCTATTGACGAAAGTAAAAAACTATATGTGTGATTTGCCCTCAATTAGATATGACATTCTAAACATTAAAGGAATACAAATTAGAGGATCAATATTTCCGACCCAAGAGCAATCTATTCAGTAATAAAAATCAATTTAGACTTAGCATGTAACCAAACAAGAGAATCGTGAATGTTAAGAAATAGCTGCATAAAAGAGCCACTGTACAATATCAAACAGAAAATAGTAAGTAAATTAAGCAACATATATATATATATATATATATATATAACATTGCACTAAACATTACAAATCATTCATACTCATATCGTAGGGGGCATGAATAGAAGTCAACAGAAAACAATCTAATATTCTCATGGATTGCTAAATATATAAGAAGGGAAAAAAAGGGATCAAAAGCATGTAACAGAAGACAAGGAAAATGACGATATACATATATCGTACTCAAAGTGATAATAACTAGTAGAACACACACCATTGGTGGACAATAAACTTTGGGAAAGAGGATTTAGATTAGGGAATAATTTCTGTGTGTTTACTTATCAGACCATATCAAAGGTGGGCCATTATTGGCATAGGCGGATTGTGTAGATATGTATGTCATACTAATACCATAACAAACATTTCAGAGAAAAGGTCATACATATACATGTGGCTATAAGCCATTGTGTCATGATTCTCCACTAGATATATTGAGGGCCTATATCAGAATTTATAGTTCAATTATAGTAAGTGATTATCAATTAAAGGTTATATTGTACTAATATATGCAGGAGCCTTCCTACACATATCTAGTCAAAGATAATAGTGGTATTGTTATGAACAAATAATCTATACATTGAAACAATCCATGTGTATCATTCTTAAAGATCTTATTATAGTGGTATCAAAAATGGAAAATGTAAAGTATTCAAGTCGATGGTCCCTTGATTCTAATATAAGATTGGAAGGGGACATTACATGCACCTAATGAAATAATTCTAATTTCTACTATCATATTTGATATTTTAGGGCTTTGAAAAACATAAAGATGACCTAGACTCTTTTTTAATTTGATTTCAAACTCACAAAAATAATGTCCATGTCTAACCCTCTTAACCTAATATTTATGATTATAAATTTTTGTTGTAACCTTAATATCACAAGGAAGATTTTGGCACTTTGCTTTATTTGAGTTAGAAGATCTTTTTATGTGAGTTGTATCAATTGAAACGATTCTAATTTCTACTATAATTTTTGATATATTAGAGCTTTGAAAGATTTAAAGATGATCTAGATTCTATTTTAGTTTGACTTCACACACAAAAATAATGTTGGTATCAAATATTTTTAACCTAATATTTATGACTATGAATTTTTGTTGTAACCTTAATCTCTACAATTTTTATCTTAAAAAATATTTCAAGATTTTGTTTTTGAACATGGTGGTACTTATTAATAATAATAAAATTTGTTGTGTCAAGTGAGGAGAACAATCCCCTTCCACTTTTTGCCTTGTCCAACCCTTGATTGATTTAAGTACAATTGAATAGATTGGAAGAGATGCCAAATAAAAATGTAAATGTTTATGTCATTCTCGTGATCTTATATACTAATGTGATTCTCTCATTTGACACTTTAATCAATTATGAATGATTTAGAATCAAATATGATCCATCTTTTTATACAAAAATTTCTATGACCAATTAAAAGAAATTTGGCGTAGTCCCTTCTCAAACTTGAATTTGCTATCAAAATTGTACTTACATTTTGATTTAAGACAAGCAATGATAATTATTAGTCTAGCCTATCTATAGGTGAGAATATAGTTTTGGCTTGCTTCATCTCTAATTAATTTATGCTTTGAAAATATGCACATAACTTTTAAGCTATGGTTTTCTGAAATGATTTTATTAAAACATATTTTTTGCTATTTTATGATTGGTGATGACTAATATTAGTAGTAGTCTTTTTAATTTTTCATTTAATAAATTTGAAAAAAATGAACAATCTATGTTTCGCTGCACACATGCCTGTAGAGTGGCTACATGCATATTCAAACTGTGAGCCATCAAACAAATAACATGTTGTTGTCATCTTCCACACCACCAATAAAGTAGTAGCTATCTATCTTTCATTATAATGATGGTAGTGTGAATTGATGGGTCTAGTTTTAGAAGTGTACAGTAACATGTAGCTATGTTTTAGGGTAAATCTACTCATAAATCTACTCAACCATTAATTGAACTCTTGACTTTTCTTATGAAATTTCAGCCATTACAAAATATCAATTTTCTTGTTTAGAGATTTCAGTGAAAAATTAACTAAAAGAGAAAAACTCACTGTTGATCATGTTCCTTCAATATTAGAAGCATCAGTCAAATTGGTAATTGAGAGTCCCAAACATAGAATTTGAAAATGCTCTAGCTAGTGCTATAGCTACAAGGAGCTAGTATAGTTAACTCTTGGGGTCACATATTGCACTGTGGAGATCTTGAATATTTTGTTCAACTACAACTTGTCGAAAAGTGTTTGTCCATTTTTTAAGGAATTTCAATTAGAAAACTTGTTTCTCATTTTCTGGTTGCAAGTTAAAAATGTAGAAATTGTTCATCATAACGAAAAATAAGATATCCTTAAGTGTTGTGAGGATAATGACTAGCACTTGTGCCTTTGAAGGGTGCAAGGATAACATCGATAGTTTGATAAATAAGATGATATTACAGTATTTACCAATTTTCAATATCATGTCTAGTGAAAAGTTATCTTTTGTTTTTGGCTAATCAATATTATAAGGACTCTTGGGTAATCAAGACAGTGAAAATATCTCTAATTTATCAATATAAAAATGATTAGTCAATGGGTAGGTCTTCACATTAATCTCATGGTGTGAAGGTACACAAACAACTTTTGTTATCATCAAAATGAAGAGAAGAATAATCACTGCAAACTTCAAAATAAAATTAGAATGGAGAAATAAAACTTTGAATGGGGGCATGCACATTTGTAATGGATAGAATTCTTGCTCAATGCAAGCCAAAGAGAAACTCAGAATCAGAGTATGATGAAAGTCAATAATATTATATAGTCCTTTGAATATATAAACATAAAAATTTGTGAGCCAAAAAATTCATAGAAAATAAATGTACAATAAGCTCATTAATCTGTCTTTCAAAAGGCATCGTACCATTTTCCAAATCTGAGATACATTTCTTCAAAGTCTGCACAGATTTCTTCAACTCCAACGCCTGGATATTGTTCAGTCTATCTCAATTTTACTATTTAAAAATAAATAATATTGACTTCATTGAAATATTGTTCACCTTTTCCAATATATTTTGAAAACAAATATATATTTTATCTAACCAATATTTTTGCAAAAAAATTGATATTATATACAATATACATTTATTATGTAAAAACCATAAGAAATTTATTTTAAGACAAAATACATAATATATTTTTGTGTTTTATATGTCTAATACTTTTATAAAATGTTTTGATATTTTAGTGTATGTTTTAATAAATATAAATAAGAAAATTTGCATTAAAGAGAAAAATAATTACTTATGTGTAGGAGTACATACAATATTGCCTTCTATAATAATGGTTAAAGTGGTTGTGTTAGATTTATAGTACTTTATCTTACAATCATTACAAACATACATTCATGAAAGTATCTTAAAATTATTTAAATATATATGTCAAATTCCTTCCAACATATATACAAAAAGTCGTTGACTTAATAATCACATAAACACTACCTTGAAAAAACTTATGTACACACTTAAATCTTAGAAATAAATATAAATAAAATTTCTTTAAATGTGAATTTCGAGTTCTATGCCTACGACTCCAACACGACCATGTTGCAGTTCATGAAGTGCCGTGAGACGTCAGACAAGGCCAATGTTTAACAAAGAGATGGCTTCCTATCATCTTTTTAGAGCCCTTGCCACTTACATCATATTCGGCAACACCTCCTTTTCCTCCATGTTTTCCCTTACAATAGAAGCGTCCATTGCCGCAATAGGGACAATTGAGTATGGTGCAATTTAACCAAAGGATCCGAGAAAACCTTTTATTTAACCAGTAACTAGAGTAGAATGTGGTGTAATTTATACGATTTATTCAATTTATATATTATGATTGATTGTTGATTTGATATGTATGACTACTTTGTAGCTTCCACTTTTATAATTGAACTTCATAGAATATGAGAAAACAATGGAAACTACAATATTTCAAGATAAGTTGCATTGTTATTACATTCAATCCATTCAAACCAATCCCCTACTATGATGATTAAACTAGATATGAGGAAACAATATGATCAACTACAGTGGCTCTTTTTGTTTAAAGTGCTTCAAAACTTTGGATTTGATGCAAACTAGTGTAAGTGGATCATGTCTTGTATTTCTAGTGACTCGGCTAGTTCTTTTTAATCAACACAAGTGTTTGACAAGGTTATTCATTCTCTCAAACACTCTTTATCATTATGGTAGAAGCATTCAATGTGATTATTAAAAATAAGTAGAATTAGAAAATGTGTGCTAGTATTTGGATGGAAGGTACTTTTCGCAATCAATCATTCTTTATTTACAGATGATACACTATTGTTTGGAAAAGCTAATATTTAATAAGCCAAAAAAAAAAGAACTTTAGACCTGTATATGGAAGCTTTAGGAGAGAAAAAGTTAGCACAAATCTAAACTATACGTTTCTTCACCAATCTAGTAATTTCTAGAAATTTGATGAATGTGTTGGTCTTCCTCAAGAACTATTGCCATCATCATATCGTGTCATTCCTTTATCTATAGCTGATATCAAAGCTATACACTTGAAATCAATTGTGGACAAGATTGAGAATAGGATTTCTCATTTGAAATATCACTAACTTTCTTTATCTTGGAAAATCTTATTGGTCAAATTAGTTTTAGCTTCTATTCTGAACTATACCATGTCTTTCCTAAAGCCCCTGGAGGTATCATTAGGAAAATTGAAAAAATTATAAGAGAAACAACATGCCTAATGAGAATAAAGTCCCTTTGATATATTTAAAGGAAATGGATTGCAATTAAGAAAATGATGGAATTAGACAACATGATATGAGCAAGACAATGTAGGTTTTGGTGCCAAGCTTGTATGGTAGATGCTTAGGGAGGCAAAGAGTAAATTTTGAAAGATAATGCAAGATTTTTTTTCAAATCCTAAACGGATTAAAACAATTTCTAGCCTTCAAAATGGTTCATGCATGTGAAACTTTTTGATATCTTCTAGAAATATCATTAAAAAATTTGTCTCCTTGGAAGTACACAATGGGTATTCTTGGTATGGTTTGCCTCTATTATGGATGTTACTTGAGATGTATTTTTTTTATTCTTTTACATTTTTCAAATTTATTACTATTAGGATATTGGATTGCAAGTTTTATTTTACAAATTATTTTCTCTATGGACCAAGATACTTAGTGAATATATCCAAATTATTTTAAAGTGATTAGAAGCTGAATTGATACATCTAGACCTAAGGATGACTAATTCACCCACCCTCTTAGTTATTCTTAATCATTCTAATATTGCCAACATTTCTTGAATAATTGTCTTGCATCTCTCAAATTTCTACATCAAAAGTATTCCAGTTACAATGGTAAATATTAAAGTTCTTAAAGAAATTGATCTGCATAGTAGCATTTTAAGAGGAAACATTTTCTCTGAGAAGAACTTTTTCTTTGGTCTAAATTGATCTTTCCCTTAACAACTCTGATGGTAATGTCCTGCAATATTGTTGAATACATTTAAAAACCTCTAATATGTTAATTTGAAATACACTTGATCAAAACAACGATAAATTATTTCTTGGCTTGCCTTCCCTTTGTTATTTACTTATTGAAAGATACACGACCAGTTATTATTTTCTAACCATTGTATCAATTTAAATCCTTTAATCAAGGTTAACCTTAAAAGTTATTTATAAATTCTTAAACTAAGGTGACATTCTAATGGAATATTTTTAAGCCCTCTAAGTAGGCGACTCCTAATTTGATCTGCATAGTAGCATTTTAAGAAGAAACATTCTCTCTAAGAAGACCCTTTTCTTTGGCCTATATTGATCTTTCCCTTAACAAGTTAGATGGTCTTGTCCTACAATATTGATGAGTACATTTTAAAACCTCTAGAATGTTAATTTGAAAGACACTTGATTTAAATAATGAAAAATTGTTCCTTGGCCTGCCTTTCGTATGTTGTTTACCTATAAAAAACTTTTGAGTTAAAGAAATCACCCCTTCCATTGGCAAACCCATATCTCTTTATCAACTTTATGAATTACAAGAAAACATGGAATCATTTTTATTGCTAAATAATTTTATCTATTACAATTATTATCAAATAAAAATGACTTTAAATAAGTTATTAAAAGTGTGATCTATATTAACAAATAAGTCTCATTGAAAAGGGAAATTTAAAAATCAGTGATACAAGCATAAACTTTAGCAAAATATTAATGAAATATACTCACTAATTTACCATATTAATTCTACTAATATATATTCTCATGTTAACCTCTTATTTTACTATTTTAATCTTCATTAGATGAACTAAAACTCCCACCGATCAAAGGAAAAGGCCCCACAAATCCACATAGTTTATTTTCATTGGTTACAACTCCATAACTTAACTGCTAATTTTATTGTTTATTTTTAAGTATAGTTTAAAAAGATAGGACATATTTTAAAATATAAATTAAAAATAACTTATTTTACTGCCATTTTTTAACAAATCAATACATTCAAGATAAAAGGAAAACGTTTCTGATATAAAAAAATTTGATAGCAATATCACAATAAAAAACTGGTCAAGATTCTCAAAAATAGAAATTCAGATTGCTCTTTCAGTAGCACTCAATACCTCTCATGCTAAAACACAATACAAAGAGAACAAAAGAGACTAAAATGAAAACTGTAGAAGTCCTCTTTTCAAAACTAAGAAGAAACCGACTTTTACAGAAACGAAATAGGTTTCCAGGCCATGTAGGGTTTGCTCTTGAGAAAGCAAAGCAAAGTGTAAATTAATAACAATGATTTCATTTTATTAGTTTTTCAATAAAGATTCTATATATACAGTACAGAAATTGAGCAAATAAAATGGAAAATTGAATAAAATCTCCAGGTGGCAGATTACATTGCATTACATATAGGATTCAGAATATGTTGTCCAATCAAGAATTTAATAAATCACGGTCACTATCAAAATATTAATTAGTTGTGATCTACCAAAAGAGAACAAAGAAAAATATTAAATAAACACAATCAAAATTAGAACACTCCAACCTTTAATTTTGTTTAAATATGAAATAATTTTTTAACAGAAAAATAATTCTATTAAATATTTAATTTGAGCAGGCCCCCTGAACTGAACAATTAAGTTCACATACAGCCTTTAGTTTACTTTTAATATTAAATCTTTATATCTAATAATTTATAAAATGTTCTGACATGTTCATATTTGGTTTCCTTGATACAGGTGAACCTGAAATTTCATTAAATAGCGAATCGGGCTATACTCAAAGCCTTAAATATGAAAAGCAGAGCTTCGGCGAATATGGAAGTCCCATCAGTATTTTCCTTAGGCTTCTGAGTGTATTGCTTGAAGTGCGAGTATATGAATGGCTTGTAATGCCTTGGATTCTCCTCGTCCACAAGGTCCTCTGGCGCCCAGATTTCTACGTCATCTTGAAACCCAGAAAATATTCCAATTGAAATGCGGTCTTTACAGCCTTTGTAAACAACACGGTGCACCTCAAGTATGTGAGCCCACTCTGGCATCTTGAATATAAATGGCGATAATTCGTCACAGGGAAGACTTACCAGATTTGAGAGCCTTTCCTTGGCCTTGTCCTGAAAAGCAAGCTGAATCGCCAGAAGCTTTTGCAAGAGGAACAACGGTATCTGATTCTCAAGCATGCTCAGAACCTTCAATATTGCATTGTGAGTGGCGCTCCTACCAGACGGATCTAAAACTCTTCCTAGTTGCTTCACATCGGAGGACACGTGTGAAGATGCCTGATCAGCCATGCCAGGGCTTCCTCCGTGTAGTCCAGATACTTGTGATAGCACGCCCCGATCTGCCTCTTATGCTTCTTCATCTCGCTGACTACATGAGACTTGGACGCACAGTCCACGGGACCTTCAAGCAACAGCCACTTTGTATCTCTCCATTTCAGACAGATTCGATCTCCAGTTCATGAAGTGGAGGGCCCTGTCCAACGTCTCACGGCGCTTCAACGCTCAGATGTATCATTATAGCAGTGGTCAAATGCTGGCTAGTTCCGGAGGGAAGTGGAGGGCTATCGCCTGCGAATGGATTCTTCTAGGCTGATAACAAGCAACACCTGTCTCCTAATTCCCGGTCACCATTCCTTCTTTCCAGCGTCCGACTACCGGAAAATTCGAACAAACCGTTCAAAGATGTTCAAGGAGTGAAGCCTATCGGTTTAATAAGCCCAATGCATCTGGATAGACCCAAGATGCAAATTTAAGAACTTTGATGGTTTGGATTACACTGCATCAACATAATTATGATATTCATTGTTTTGTTGGATAAAGTTTAAGCTCAAATGTTTGATATGCAGGTGGATGTGGAATTGATGGTAAAAATGAACATAGATGCATATCCGTTTTGCATATCATGGTCAAGGATATTTCCAAGTAATGGAATTGAATTCTAATCAAAGTTGTTATCATCTGTGTTTTTTGGAATTTTGAATTTGTTTGACTTATCAAACTAGATTTTTAATGGGCTTGGTGTGCTTAACTATAATTGAAGAAACTATTTTATTTCTGAAATCAAATAAATCTCTCTTCAGTAAACTTGATTTTATTTATTTATTTGTTTTTATCATTTTGTGATGTAGCTGCACCAGGGAATATAAACTACAAAAAGAGTCAAATATTATAACAATCTTATAAACTACTTATTGGAAAGAGGTAAGTCAATAACCTAACACAGTGGCACACATTGTCTAACCATGGTAAGTAACAACTGAGATTGCCTTTGGTCTTATCGTAAGGTACCTTGATTTTCTTCACCCCAATGTTGCTCCAATCAAATATGATAAAGATTATTTCTTTGAGAAATAAAGCTGATTTTGAATTCCCACCTTCCCAAAAAGAAAATAATTAATACAATTTCTAAAAAATTTAGATATGTTGGCATTCTCCTTTGTACATAAATGTTAGATTCATTTTAGAGAACGTTAGTCATGATGTTCTGATTCATTGTAGTAAATATTTCAATATTTGTTGCAATTTTGGCTAGATGCAAATAGTATTTTGGAGGTAACAATTGCAATTTTGGCTAGATGCAAATAGTATTTTGGAGGTAACAAGGCAATTGTGGGTCTATATGAATGTGTGTCTGAAAAAGAATTTTGTGCTTCTTAATAGAGAAGGTTGATTTCAAGCCCGAGTCTGCTGAAATGTTTAATTTTATGATTGGTATAGTTTTTCCTTTAAAGATGCTAATTTATGTTTGCACATTGATCACATAGTTATGAAATCATTCCATATGCACTGTTGGTAATGTAAGCTTTTAGGAAAATAACAAGATTTCTGCATTATTTGAATAGTTTTTGAAGTTCATTGAACCAAATTTCTTGGTGGTTTGTTTGTTTGTTTGTTTTTGGTTTTTTTCAAATATCAAATATTAATTAGATCATTCCATGATCACACTACCCAATATTTAATTGCTCAAGAAACAAACATACAAAAATAACTATGAAGTATGAATAGGTGTTCTATGGGAACATTCCATTGTTCAAAATTTGACCAACCCAACCCAATTGCAACACGAATTCAATGTGTTCAGGTAGATGGATGCTATGAAAATAAATTTCTAATTAAGAAAAGAACAAATCATGTCCTTGTATTCAGGATTTACATATTGGTTGGAGGGAATCTAAAGCAACCTATGTTTACACTCAGACCTGAGGCTACTAGCTACCAAAAATACTTCAAGATCCGAAATCATAAAATAGAGATAAATGTGTCAGATGACATTTTTAATTAAGTCAATAGGCTTTCTCCCTATGGGACTTTAGTCAGAATTTTTTGATTTTTCAGTGTTGTCGAACGCCAAAAAAAAGAGAGTCTTTGCTGCAGTTTGCTTCAGCCGCTGCTTCACCGGGATGGAAATATAATAAGATAACAATTGTTGCAGATGTTTTGATTCACACGGACGTGCCAGGTGTATTTTTAGGGAGGCAAGCCCGATGATTAAGATAACATTCAAGTCAATATGGCAGACCATCAACTTGTTCTAAATCAATATACAACGCTGCAACTATTGACGCTCTGCGGATCGTTTATAACAAGATTGACATGCAGAGAAAGGATTCTGATCCGCAAAAAATTGCTTGACTTTTCATGGATTTGATTAGGGTTTGGATTTGTAATTTTTTAATTAATTTTTTATTATGCCAATAGGCATCTTCTCCTTGAGAAACAAAGGCCGGATTATTCGAACAATCTGGCTTCTTTTACGCCGAAGAAATTAGAAATAGTGATAAAAAATGGTTTGAAAAAAAAAAAACCTATCTTATTTCCCGTAGTGCACACGTGGTAGTAGCATTCTGAATTTCTGAGTACATACATTTTTTGGGAAATTACGTTGATCATCATAAGTGTCGATGAGTTGTAGTTGAAGATGGTCAACGATGGTGATGAACAGATTGCCATCAGGTTTTGCCTGGAAATTTGACTAGCGTATGAGTATCCAATTTCATACTGCAGAGAAAATTGTCAATGGAAGATGTCTGTTGCAATGGTGATGAAAAACGTAAAAAATTGTAATGTGCAATAAGGTAGGGATGATAATCTTGGAACTATGGCCTTCATTGTTTTCATGCATGTCTGTGACGATAATTGTCACTACAACATATTGCATATATTATTCAATCACAACGCTCTAATTTATCGTCAATTGCATTGTTTGAAAGCTTCACATTTTCTCTAATACAATTTGGTCACCACTTGTCACGGCTTCGTGTGAGTTCGCAATATGTGAAAACATATTTTGTTTTGATTTAGGGTTCGTTTGGTTGCTGGAATAGGAATAGAAAAGTTGGAATACGTTTTCCATTTTCTGTTTGGTTCGTCACTTGGAATAGGGAATAGGAATACATATTCCCATTTTGCCTCTAAAATGAGCTTATGCCCATTCCAAAAAAAACCTGTTATTGGAATAGCCATTCATATTCTCAATATTACATGCCTATCCCAATATTCTCTATAATCTATATCCTCATTTCGGATAGGATGTAAGAATAGAGATCAGCTGAGAAACCTTAAATATTAATGAGGAAATTTATGCATCTTCACTGTCATTCCACATACTACATAGATATAGTTATGTTTTATTCAATAGTCGGTGATGGAAAACAGTACCTATTTAAAAAGAGAAAAAAGTGTTGGATGTGAGATATTGGGAGCAAATAAAGATGTAGGTTTTTATTAATTGTTTAATGATTATTGGAAGAGATAGTTTATGTTGCAATTTAAATCATCTAATAATTTTAGCTAACTTTTTTAAGGATAGTGATAATTATAGAAATCATGTAACAATTTTAGTTGGTTCAAGTTTTTAAAATTAATGATATAATTAATTAAAAAATGAATAAACAAAATATGAAGTTTACTTATATTATGTGTTTATTGTTTATAGTGATGTTTAGTTGAATTTTGACCATTATTTTTTGATAAAAATATTTTATATGTTTATTATTATAGGAAATAATTTGTAAACTTTCATGACATAATATGCTTTTAAAAAGTATAATAACACAACTTTATTATACATATGATTGAACATGACAGTTTCATAGAATATATATTTACATTTTGTTAGTAATATAAAGTAGTTTAGACTGCAGATTCACCTTAGTTGAATTTATCCTTAATAAGTTTTATCTTTTAGAGTCATCGGAAAAACCAATATACACAGTGTTGCAGGCTAAAATCTTAATGTGCTAATAAATTCCACTTATTTTAAACTAGTCATTAAAAATTCCACTTACTTTAAACCAGAGATTATAATGTTGTCATTGCATGTAATGTCAATACAATTTTTAATGATTCTCATTTACAAAACTTCCTCATACTCCACCTGAAACACCCTTGGTCTGATTTGCGTAATATCGCCCTGTGTTGCTCAGGCATAGATGTTCAAAGTATTTACAAAAATTTAACTCAATCAATTCCATAGAAAAATGTTTATGATAAACACGTAACAAGTATATAAAATTACTCTTGTTTAAGAGTTATAGGGTTGGAGGGATGTTTTCACTTCTATTATCCATTTGCATTCATAATGTCATTTGATATATGCATGTGCATTATGGAGACACAACTGTAATCAAAGAGGCTTAATATCTATCATTATCTATGGATTAGAGTTAGTTATGTGTCTTGATTTCTTTATTAATTCACTATATGTTGAGCATATCTGCTCATATTCCTATTTAATTTTTTTATCTCGTCTTATCTTATCCATGCTTTTCAATTGTATTGAAGAATGATCAAATACATGACGTGAGAAAAGAGATAACCGAACTCCATGGTGAATGATATTCCAAATAAAATAAAACAATAATTTTTAATCAAAATTAGAGACATCGAATTAGTATAAATTAAGCTCATTCTTCTCGGAAGTAAGAAATGTGAGCATTGAATATATACATAGAAGTGACAAATCTAAAGCATAGGAGAAAGTTCAAATTATATGATTATAAATATTTTATAAGGATATAAGATTGCAAAACTATGTTTGGTTCTTCTTAGTAAAGTGAAAAGCTTAAATAAAAATAATAAACAATAATTGTATCAGATATTTTTATTATGGAATACTCTATTTAGTCTTATAAATATTATTTCTAATAAAATAATAATGATCAAATATCACTTATATAATAAAAATGATGATTAAATGAAAATACATGAAAGAAAAATAATTTTATTATTTGTTTCAATTTGATTATTACATTAAAAAATTGTAGAATTTACATCTCTCTACTTTCAAATACATTAAAATCTAGAAAAAAAACTTCAGTACCCAATAAGGTAACTAGCACATAGTCTTAAGTATCCTTGACTAGAATAGTAAAATATTAAAATATTTATTGATTAAATTTATTGTTATCTCGCTACAATAATGGAGGTAGGAAAACAAGAAGAGGAGGGGAGTGAGTGACAAAGATAGAAACAAGAAGGGAGAGGATGGGCAGATGAAGAGATAAAGTGGTAAAGATTATGTGGTGATAAATAGATAGATAGATTAAAGAGAAATAGAGAATATTGAATATAGATAGAGATGTTGAAGGTGAAGAGATGTAAATGTTAATATGTGTATTTAATAAAGATATAAAGACATGGTTAGGGAGGTAGATAGAAAAATTGTGAGCCAAATAAAGACATATAGATATAGAAATTGAGAGTGATCCAATAATTTGTCTCCATATAATCATTTGGTATATATTTGACTATTAGCGTAACCCTTTTATCCCTCAAAGATGCAAGTGCTAGTCATATGCTACCATATATCTATCCTCCACCTTGGAGGCAATATTGGACTAGGAGAGCTACACAACAAAATGCACATTTAAAATGAATTTATGAAAAGAAAATTTGAGTATGCAAAATTTATAGAGTTGTGTCACTAATTCACAAATATTTGGGTCTGCTTTGTATCCATGGGCTCAAAAGGAGGAGCTTGGCTTTTTAGTGGGGGAGCATTTTTGTTGGAATTCTCATTTGTCTAGGCTTGTGGAGGTGGTGGTGAATGTTGTGGCTTTGTTGGGGTTGGTCTGGGTGTTGTCATTATAGGTCTACAAAATAGATCCAAGGCCTCAATTTTTTGTTTCACATCTTTGACAAAAGATCTTGCTGTTGTCTTTTGTCCTTCAACCATTTTAAAGCATCATTACACTCATTGACATCCTTATGCTTTTCAACAATATCAATATGGTCAAATTTTGGATCTGCTAAAATAACAACATCCCTATAGCTAGTGAAGTAGTGTTCAAGTTGTCCTATTGCTGGTCCTCTTTCCAAATCTTCCTTGTAACGCTCCTCTATTGGATCACCATACTTCTTTAGTTCTTCTAGTTTTGCAACATATAGTCCCTTTGTTTCATCCTCTCCTTCATCATATAACCAATCCTCATTTGTCTATAGTATAGAGGTCAAGTTCTCTCTTTCCTAATCTGTAACAAATTGTTGATATTTCTTGGTTTTTGTTTATTTATAAAAATTAGAATTCTTCCTTCTATTGTTTCGGTAATGTGATTGTTTTAGAAAAATTCTGATGATGTGATTTTTTTTTGAAAAATTATGATGTAATACACATCTGTAAATTTTATAATTTTTGGTTTACACATTTCTTTAGTTTCTATTTGTCTACTAGACATAATTTTATGTTGCAATATATAATGCTTTAGATAACTAATTTTAGTCTAATTTCATAATAATAATTTATTTCCATTTATAAAGTCCTCCCCACGAATTGTCTTCGTTGCTAGATTTTATATTTTTCAAGATTTGGTCTCTTTAACCTCAAAAAATCCACTCATGTTTTCTTTAACTTGGTTTGAATTTTTATGCAATTCTTTAGAAAACATCTCCAAACAAAAACCTTTCCACAAAAATAAATAAACATTTATGTCCCTTGGTTGTTTGCATTGGTCAATAAATTCAACTTTACAAAGTAACATCACTACATAAACACATTCTACAGAAATATACCTTAACTAGATGAAGGTTTGCATTGGTCTAGAGTTCTCACGATTACACAAAATAAATAGGCTACTAATAGGTTAGAAGAATGGCTAAAAAGACTAGTGGAGATGGAGTTCACTTGGCTAAATATGTAATAAAGTTACTTCTATAGGATTTATCCTAGCTGCTAAAACATCTAATGGTCCGAGTAAATACCTCAAGGTGCTTGAAACCTTTTGTTAGGAGGTAGGGTTGTTAGTGAAGAGACAAAAGTGACGACCTTCACTTTGAGAAAAAAATAAAAAGACAACCCATAAGTAATATATTCAATTTGACAATGTTTCTCTTTTGAAATTATGAATCAATGTTTTTGCTTTGAAATTATGAATCTATGAAGTTATAAACGAAGTGTACTAACAAAAGATCTTATTCTTGATTATAATAGTCTAGACTCTCATCACAATATTAACAAATATAATAACAACTAATATAAACTATCATACTAACATCTTAATAGAATTTGAATATTACTACAAAAAAAAATCTTGTTTAAATTTATTATGTTATATTAATAGACATTTTATTTCATTTTAATTTTAATTATCATTAAGATTATAGCTTTTGGTAGATTTGGGTATGTGCATAGGACATTGTTTTTTTAAAGTTTTTTCCATGACCCGTGTCTTAATATTTGTGAATTGAAAAAGCAGAAAAAAGTATTTAAATGTTTATTTACAAATTAGAATTTAGTAGACAACCAAAAAAGTTTATATTACAAATATTAGATTTAGTATTTTCACTTAAAAAATATAAATAGTGAACAATTATGTGATTTAGACTACTTTTAATCATAGGTATTTCAAATTACATTAGCTCACATTTTATGTTCCTCTATTTTTTGTTCGTTTTTCAATATGTTTAATTTTTCCCTTATTTTTCTTTTTCTTTTGTAGTTACTACTTTTTGATTTTTATGATTAGCTCTAAATCACTAAAAAACATGACCCAAAATAAAATAAAATAAAATAACATACTAAAACATAAATAAGAGCAAAACAAACCGTATATGATAAATTAAATTTTCACCATTAAAATATGGATCTTAAAATACTTTATAACCTTTATAACAAATTATTATACCCATCTAAATAACATATTGCCCCATATCTTTTAAATTTTCTTTCTAGAAAACATAAACTTAGCAAAAAACAAAAGAGTAGTATTGTCTGCGTTCATCGTGGACACGAGGCAAGGGCAGTTCTTTGACAGGCCTTCGCTAGAAGTTTTTTCTTTACAAAGACCTAGCTTATTCCTCCATATATTCAGAAGAAAAACTGCAGAGCCGAGCAACAACATAATTTATCGGCAATATTTCTTCCATACCCAAATCAATTTAGCTCATTGACAAATCGAGTGTAAGCTTCAACTACCCCAAAAATGGTGAGTTCATGCCCTCTTTCAGATCTTTATAATACTTTTATCCTAAATCTATTCGTTATATAGATATCTAAATCTGCACATGTCTCTTTTCTATTTATTTTCATAATCTTTCTTTGTGTGTCTTTGGGTAGGACTAATTGTCGCTCGCTGTTATGGCGATCTGCAGGTATTGTTGGAGACAGATCCCTTTTTGACTGAACTCACAAAGATGTATGAAAGAACAAGGGAGAAAGGCTCTGTTTGGGTTACGCTCAAAAGATGTAAGCTATGTTTACTCTGGATTTCGCTATATGCTTCTACATCTTACATTGATTGGATAATTGCAGATTATTATATATAGTTTGTTTAATATGGCTAATTAAGCATTTTAGGTGAAGAAAGATTTTGGCCATGACCAAGTACACCAATTTAGTGTGTGCGATCAACTTTATACAAACATTGCTCACGGGGATTTTTTTTACATATTATTTGAAGCTCAACAAACCTATCTCCTTAAATTCGAACATGTGATTTTAATTATGGAGTGCACATGCCTTGATCAGCAGGCAAACTCAGGCTTTATCCTTTGAGTAAGATACACAATGTCCACCAAAAGACGTTTTCTTAATGTGGGTTATGTTCAAACATATGTCATATAAGTCATATAACAACCTTGTCCGAACTACGCTGAGCAATGCATGGTTTGTTTTAGGTTGGTCTAGGTCACACTCTTTCCGGCATATCTCATCGTCGGTGCAGTACAGGGCAACACTTATGAACTGTTTTTCAAAATTGAATGACACTTTCTCATAAAATGTGCAGTTTATACTACATTCGGGTTCAATATGATATCATCTTGAAGGCTGGCAACATGACGTGCACAACTTATTCGAGGAGGATAAGATCAACCATTTCTCATAAAATGTGCAGTTTATAGTACATTCGGGTTCAATATGATATCATCTTGAAGGCTGACAACATGACATGTACAACTTATTCGAGGAGGATAAGATCAACCAAACTGCTATTTTTTTGGTTATGATTTGTAAGAGAAGATTAAACATGGAGATAACTTAAGGCTGTGAGCTTTGTCTTGGTCCCTTAGACTGTTTGGTCAAGTGGATGTCATTAAAATCATTCAGTCATTTATTTTATCATTTGGACCAACTTTTTTATCTAGAATTTTATCATTTAGATTTTCCAACTAGCAAGTTTCTTCCAAAACGTACACATGTTAGTAGCAAACTCTATGTTTTTGATAAATTTGCCCGGCAATCCTTAGTTTTTATATTACTTGTTGAAGTAAGAAGCTTACATTCCGTGAAGTTTTAGAATTTCCATTTGTCTGAACAAGGTATTGGCCCCTTTTAACATACCAAGAATTTGAGCTTGAGTCATACTACTGCGAATGCTTTAGGGATCATCACACCACAACTAGCTTTATTATTATTATTATTCATTAGTGAAATTCTATGCTGCTTTCCATAGATGTAAAAATCGCCTGAGGAGATTAATCGCCTAGGCCTGAAAAAGTTTAATCGGGAAAAATCGGAAAAAAATCGGGGAAAAAATTGGGAACTAAAAAACCACTAAATTTTAATAAAAAAATGCGATTTTTTTACAGAATTCAATTTTTTTTGCATCTAATGACTTAATTACTAACAATACATAAGAAACAATCATGTTTAGATATATATCAATGCAAAAAGAGTTATTAATTGGTAAATTACTAACAAGTAAGTAGTGACAAGTTGTAAATTACTAACAACTAACAAGTTCACAACACATGAGAAGTATTCTCATAAATAAAGTGTCAAATGTAAAGAGTTCAAATAAGCACATCAACATGACTACAAATAAGTACAAATGTCAAATACAGGACTACATCTTCCTCTTCCCAGTCACTTTACTAGCGAGTGCGGGAGAGGGTAAAGCTCTAGAACTAGAACCCCGCAGGGTTTGTGCCCGTGTCTGTGTCTGTGCCAATGCAGGAGATGGTGTAGCTATAGAACTAGATGTCGGTATCTCCACATTCGCTGCGCGCAAGATGTCAAGGTCCTCTGCAGTAAGCTCAATGTCATCATCCTCATCATCGCCCTCCTCGATGTCATCCAAATCGATGTCATATCCAGTTCCACCCCCTTCCTCCTTCGCAGCCTCCTCCGCGGCCTCCCTCTCCAAATTGGAGATGTCCTCCTGTGTAAATAAGGGAGCCTGCTCTTGTGCCGTCCAATCATAATAAGGATCTATCTCATCCAAATCGATTGGCCCAGGCGGATCTTGTTGCGCCTTTTTCATGCGCAATTTAAGATTATATTGCACATAGACCATGTCATTCATCCTCTTTTGGGACAACCTGTTTCTCTTTTTTGTGTGGATGGCCTCAAACAAACTCCAGTTGCGCTCACAATGTGATGCGCTACAAGGCTGTGATAGGATTCTGAGAGCAAATTTTGCAAGATTTGGAGTGCTTGCACCCCAAGTGGTCCACCAAGCCACTGCATCACAAAAATTGTACAAGTTAGAAAATACTAATAGACAACAAAAAATGAAACATAAATATTAATTTAGCATTT
Organism: Cupressus sempervirens; assembly: GCA_028749045.1. Taxonomy (NCBI): domain Eukaryota; kingdom Viridiplantae; phylum Streptophyta; class Pinopsida; order Cupressales; family Cupressaceae; genus Cupressus; species Cupressus sempervirens. The sequence goes on from CM053787.1 coordinate 318,686,396, forward strand.
GAGATTCAGAAGTTTGCAAATGTATTACCTGGGGTTTGTGTAAGCCTTGCTCTCTTGCAGAGAGAAGTGGAGAACACCTTGCCTCCTGCTGAAGTGAAGATCTCCTGCTCAGCGATGATTTTATCTCTTGTTTCCTCGCTGGTTACCATCTTTTCGACGCACTCACTTAGGCCTCTGATGACCTCTCCATCAGGATCTGCATATGTACCATCAGCCCTAAAACCAAAAACCAAAAACAAATAAGTCTTCCAATTTTAGTACACACCCAACACCCTACGAAAGCAAAATGAACTCAAGTCTTTGTTAACTTAAATTTGAGTAAGAATGAGCTTACAGTATACCTAAAACGTGGGTTGAGGAAATATCCTGTTGCATAAATGGGTTGGTGAAGCTGATTATTCCACCTTCTATCAATGATCTGCCAAATGGGTTCATATTTGATGCTTTCCCCCTTGTAGTAATTTTTGACAGATTCTTTGGCCTTGTCCATGGCCTCATATAGTTCACCCATTGGCGTTTGGTCTCCATCAACCAAACGCAAAACTCTGACTAAAGGCTCAGACACCTGCAATATAAATTTGAAATTAGTTGACAAGTTACAAAATTATTATTTACTTGAGTTACAAACTTAGTATGTTATAAAGTTGTAAAGTGCAAACTAAAACTTAAAGTTTTGTAGTTACCTTTACTATTTCATCAGCCTTATCTTCAAAATATTTATCAAACACAATCCGCACAACATTCTCTCCTTCACTCTTCTTTGAAAATGTGGAAGCAAGCCATTTTTTGGAAACAAACATTTGCTTCAAAGAAGCCAAATTATCGAGAATGCTTTGCAATGTCAAAAAAATCGTTGCAAACCTTGTGACGGCAGGCCTGACAATTTCTTTGCCATCAGTGTGCTCTTTCATCAGGCTAAGGACCCATGGGTGATTGTATATGTATTTTGTCACCCGCCTTGCATCCTCCACAATTGGAGTGACCCACTCAAGTTTGCCCATGTCCTCCAAAAGAAGGTCAAGGACATGTGCTGCACACGGGGTCCAAGAGAGAGTGGGGTGCCTCTGCTGTAGGAGTTTTCCTGCCAATTGTAAAAGCAAATACTAATTAGTTTCCAACTTTTCAAATATATCAAACTATTAAAAATTCTTGTTGTGAAATTCACAATGCACATGCAACATAAAATTACGGTTTACCTGCTGATACATATGCAGCAGCATTGTCTGTGATGATTTGCACCACATTTTCAATGCCAATCTCTAAGACCATATTCTCCAACATCAATGCTAATGTCTGAGCATTTTTTACCTTGTTGGAGGCATCGATTGATTTCAGGAACACCACATTATCATTACAGCAGGCCAAAAAATTAATTATGGTCCTGCTCTTCCCATCCGTCCACCCGTCAGAAAGAATGGTGCAACCAAATTTTGTCCATTCTTGTTTCTGTTCCTCAACAAATGCTTTGGCCCTCTCAACAACATTTCCAATAAGCCTACAAAAACAAAATTTAGTTATGTCTTAGATTCTTAGTAATTTAAAATTGATTTAGACTTTAGTAATCAACATTCTAATTTCTAGATAAATTAATTAAAATTTAGAACTAAGTAAAAAGTTAAAAATTAAAAGGAAATCGAGTGTAATAAAATTATTCGCTTACCTGCCACCCAACACAAAACGAGAAGGGGACTTGTACCCCTTTCCTGCAACTGTCAACCCTGTGGCCAAAGCCTCCCAATACGGACTGTCAACAACACTAATAGGAAGGTTGTTGAAAACCCAGAAATTTGCTAGTGCATTGTCCAACTGGTCATGGACCTCCTTATTCCATCTAGTGGCCTCTAATGAAGGTTGTGCACCAGGTGTGTGCCTCGTCACAAAATAGCTCCCTATCCCAGAAGCACCTGCTGATCCTGATGGTGCGGAAGTGCTAGGAGGTGTAGGAGTGGGAGTGGGAGTGGAACTCGTGAAAGAAAAAACACCCTATTTGCGGACACGCGGCCCACGATAAGAGCCAGCCATGCTCTCAATGGCTGCCTCCTCCTGAACATCAACGAAACTGCCCTGGGTCTCTGCTATGGCTGCCCTGACATGCAATTTATTCCGCTCTCTTTGCAATTTTTTTTGCTCTCCAGCTGCGAGCAAGGCATTTGCAAACCTTTTTATTTCTTCTGTTGTATTCTCACAAGGATTTGTATCATGTTTTGAGATCCCTGCGATGTGATATTTGAACCGGTAAATGCCCCCGGATATTACTTTTTCACATCGAATGCAAATCACTTTGGTTGGTTCATCAGGTGCTTCATAGGCATATTTCCATGCTTGATCTCTCGCATTCTTTGGCCTGGTGCCAATGTAGCCTGAGGGGCATGGAGTCAATGGCCATTTGTCTGCCATTTAAAACTGCTGCGGGCTGCCTACACATACAAACTTTAAAAAAAAACTATAAATAAATTATAACAAGATCAAAATTAACAGTTAAACAAAGAATTCAAGCAACATTCCAATAACAGCACCAATAAATTGAAATCCAAATAACATTCAAACAAACTAGCTGCTAGGGTTTCAAATTTTTTTAGAAAGGGCAAATTTTTAGCATAAATTCGATCTAGAATGGAAAAAAATGCAAATGAATGCATTTAATCTTGCTTACATTCATCAAATGCATTCCTAACTAATTAGGAATGTATTTTTATCCATTTACATGCAAGAAAAAAAAATACAATCTCTTGCAAAAACAAAAAACAAAGATTCAAATCACTTACCTAGTAACGAAGAAATCGAATCAAAAGGCCTCCAAATGCACTTGATTCTGCCTATTTCTTGCCAAGAACTCCTTCTCTATCCTCTCCTCTCCAAAACACCCTAAGCAATGTAAAAACATAATGAAAAAAACGTGTTTTTTCGTCACTTTATGTGACTGCCGGGCGCGAGCGATTTTTTGCAAAAAAATCGCGATTTTTAGGCGATTTTTTAGGTGATTAATCTGCGATTTTTTGGAAAAAATCTGCAAAAAAAAATCGCGATTTTTGGGGCGACTAAATCGCCGGCCCCAAAAAATCGCGATTTTATCTCGTATCGCCGATTAATCGGCGATACTCACATCTATGCTGCTTTCTATTAACTAAAAAGATAATAATACACTATTCACCAAAAAATTGTGGGCAGTATAAAGGCACGCCTTCGAAATCAAAGCAGGACCAAATTTAAACAGGATACAAAAGCTTACAAAGGGAAATATAATTAAAATTTAAATCCACTAAGTGGAAGAGCAGCACTTTTAGGAGGGGTATCATGTCCATCAGGTTTACCCCATACATCAGTGGGGTAGGCTTTTCATGAGTAGGCTCTCAGCTTGTCAGAGCAGCAGCCTCCTGGCCTTCAGCTGGAGATGACCAGCTGGAGATGACCGAACTTGTCCGAATTTGGCCGGTCAGGGCTACCACACTTCAGCAAAGATTTACAAAAAATAAATAATAGAAAATATTCTTAAAATCAAATTGCTGTCTTTTTGGATGTAATGTCCCCGGCTAGGGAATGCCTGTTTAACATGCGTCACTACACCTTATTATGCAGTATTGTGCCTTAATTAAAATTATTAGGCTAAAGATAGCGAATTTGTTCATAATATAGTCCACAATTATATTTAGATCTCATCCTTACTTCTTCCCTAACCCTAATCAAGGATGGAGATTTACTGTCATAGGGTGCTTGAATCCACCTCCATAGATAGGCCCAAGGGTTTCATGAATGCCCGTCAATACCACCACTTGGTCCAAGGGTTTCTTGAACAGCCATCAATACTACCACTTGGGTGTCGCCTAATTTGGGACATGATTACTCTGCCTCTCCCACAAATCAACCTATCCTTCTGTTGGCTCACTTTTCAGTGTACCCACTTTTGAATTTTCCCCGTGTCGACTAAATATCTTTTAACAAATTAATATGGATTAGGTGATGTTGTTATTCTTCTCGTAAGAGCTTGTCCAAAAAGAGCACAGCAAGTGGAGGTTATGCTTACTTTCTATGAATGCACTAAGAAGGAACAGATAAATGGTTTGACTCTTTTGGATACATACTCTTTATATCTTATTGAAAGTTGGGTACCTACTCATGCATATTCTAGTCTAGGCTTTGGAATGCCACTGGCACTTATTGAACCGATGACCACTTTTTGAAAGGACAAATTTTAATGGGGGTTAAGCTAATGACCTAGATACTTATTTGTTTTTCAGTCAAGCATGCCTAGAATTGATGCCAAAGACCAGCACTCAGCCAGACATTACCCATATTCATAAATGGCAGACTAATAGCTTATCTCTGCTTTACTGGGGTGTATACCACCACCTTTCAGTCAAGAAGCCAAGGATTTTTTGACAATACACAACACAGAGCATATTGGAGAATGCAAGAAGGGGAAATTAGCTGTGTGTGGGCTTGATTGGTCGGTGTATAGCAGCATTCAAAAGACACTTAAGGACAACCTGACCATTTGAGTTTATTAAAAGAAGGTGTTGTTTATAAATTTATAGTTTATACTTTATAGTAATGCAGTTCCAGTAGTATGAAGAACTGGAGGTTTTGCTGACTTGGTTTTTGATGTAAATCATCAACATAATAATGTTTAACAAGGAAATGGTCATGTATCACAACTGCAAGTAATGAAATGACAGGCTTCAAGTTCGGGTCAGCAGCATGGTTATTAAACCACCCCAAAGGCCTGATATGGCTCGAGAATCTGCAAAGTACCCGACAAACACTTCGTAAGGATATTTAACAAACTTTGAAACTTGGCGCAGTCAGTGGGTTGGGCCCTCCCCCGAACTCTGGAACCAATATAAAGTTATGAAAGTTCATAAAATTTTCTTACCACCCGACTTCATTCCAAAATTACTCTCAGGCCCGTTGGACATTTTCATATGAATTCATGAGGAAAGTATCAAAATTTATCAAGCAGATACAATCAGCAACGGTAGAGCCTGATTCCACAATCTTTTGGTGTTCCCCTCCGATTCATGCCAAAAACAGGAATGCTCCAATTGCTTGATTTCAAAAGCAAATTTGTCACGAGGAATATTTCTAAAGAAATTAATGAGTTGAATCTAAATTATTGACAAAGAATTCTGAAGTGTTGCCCAGTTACTGATTGGTGGACCCTTCCAGAAGAAAAGTTATCTACAGGGTAAATGGGTGATCTCATTCCTTGGCCTGAATACTGCTAAACAGCACAATCAGTGGAAATGTCTATTTGGAGGACTAGATTGGGAAGGGAACTTTCCCACATCTAATACAGATCCATAAACGATGGGCAAAGTAGGCATGTGCTTTCATCCTGATCGGGACCATATTGTTACAGTCAGGGGACATGCTCGTTCACAAGGTTTTTCCGACAGCCAAATATTTCTCCGTTTCTTTGTCAATCAAGAACTAATTCCCCCAAGACTGTTCATGAGTTCCGTTGTGCAGATCCTTGTCCTGGCATGAATAAAATTCTTGCAGCAGAGGCAATCTGCAACTAATTTGAAATGCCTTTACATAATCAGTAATGTACATTGTAGGTAACGTTAAAAAAAACCTACATTGTGCTTAGTGGCATACAAACAGTCCATGTACACCTACAAAGTAGCTTGTCAGATTTCTTACCGATTCATTGAGGAAGACACAAGGGTGATCTTAATACAGTTGAGGTCCTTGTTCAAGTTCAATATTGACACATTTGCCAATATTGGGAAAATAGGCTTTGAGTTGTGTATGGGGATATAGTTTGCAGATACAAGTCATATATTCTTTCCAATGAAGATCATCATGATGCTTGTTGTGGGATATTGAGGGCCTCCCTGGGAATAATGCAGGAGTTTTCAGAAAAGAGTTTGATGAGTAACCTAAGTTCATTAAAAATGGTGATGTTGGATTTGTTAAAATGCTTTCGTTGAAGTCTATGGTTGTGAAAATTCTCTCTGAACACCCACCAGTGTTCCATTTTTTCTGTGAATGATAACACTTCAACATACCAGTTTGATGATAGCAGGAATGTGTGCAGAAAGACAGATAATTATAAATGCCTATGTTCTGAAATAACAATCAGGTCAGACATAGTACTCTGGCTGGATAAAGAGAATCTTTAAAAGAAGACATGGAGGCCAACTTTATGGTTCAACATCAGATTTGATAAAGAACTGTTTATAAGCTCACTTTTCCAGGTGGAAACTATAATTTTTGCCTTGAGTGACGCTGTAGGTGATTGCAAACCAATTTTTTTCTTACAGTTGAATAATTCTTTTCAGCTTATACTCAGTAACTTATTTTCCTATTATAAAGTCCACCTGGATTTATCCTAGTGAAATGAGATATTCTAAAAAAATAGTTATAAAGGGACTCCCGGAAAGTAAGAAAGATATAGATGAAGAAATTGTGAAAAAAGGGGAGACCAAAAGACAGGTTTCAAAGAATCAGTTATGGGTGTGATCATTACAGGAATTTTGGGTTTTGAATTTCTGTTGATTTTCCCAATCTTTTTATGGGTGTTGGATGAATGGACTTTGTGTTATTTTTCTTTATTGCTTTCTAATTAAGAATCACATCTGTATCATAGCTATGTGCAGGTATTAGTTTCTTTTTCTGCATTCTGGCTAAAAGCATACCCCAAATCATAAGAGGGAGCTGTTCCTCTAAAATTCGGAGGACAATCATCCATTCAATGGAGATCTCTCCAACTGTAGGTTTCTAGTTTGTCTTTCATTTTGGGCAATAATAGTCACCTTTAAAGGTTATTTTTAAAAGGACCAATCTGCAAGCTAACACCTTCCAAAGGCATTGGAGAGGGATTAAGGAATTGGCTATTTATATATTAATAACAGATATATGATTCTCATTTCTCTTTTTATTATCTGGTACACAGTGATTCTTTATCTTAATAGAATGTAGATATAGTACTCTGTAAATCAGAATTTATATATATATATATATATATATATATATTTCAGCATACTTTTCTGTTGTATGATGCTTGTCAGCCTTATAATATAATTTATTCCCTGAGATGAATATAAACTGATCTATTTTTCTGGGATTGGTAGCCAATGTGTTTATATAAACTCCTATCCAAACCCAATGTGTTTATATAAACTCCTATCCAATGCCTCCCATAAATGATTCAGAATGCCCTCTTATATCTTTTATCTGGAGTGATGAATCCTGTCATATAATTCATGACTCTCCTTAATCACTTATCTTTCTTATGCTTAAAAGTTAAGTGCATTGTTTCATGACAATATTACTAATCGCTGCATATGTAATCCAGGTGGGTTTATTATCTCGATTACCATGCTTCATACCTTTTCATTTATTATCTCTATCAATTACCATGCTTCATAACTTTTCATAATTCAATCCGTAAATAATAAACTCTCATTGATAGGTTGAGCTGTAGCTGTCACTCATGGTATTATTAATCAATTCATTGCATATCTCTTTTAACTGTCAATTAGCTAGTCATCTCCACTAAAATTAATAGCCGTCTTCTATCCATAAGATCTTCGACATTCGCTGTATACAAAACACAGCTCTAGTAAGATCGATACTGCTGTTAATTAGTCTGCTTCTATTTTGAGCCTTTAGAATGGCAATGGCAGCTTTATATATTTTCCATCTCTGCCATGTGATTTATATTGTTTCCTTAAGACTATGTAGTCAATGCTAATATTCTGCCATAGTTGATTGTTTGTGGTATACTCCATATAGCCCGAAATAATGGATCTCCTAACAGATATTAATCTTTGTATTAGACTTTATACATATAAGCCTATGATTCTGACTTTTTCACTCCTTGACATATTTCCCAAACTTAATTAACTTCTAGTTATTTAATATATTATATTTTATTATTATTTATCTTTTTTTTTGGTATTTTAAACTGATTATTGTTATATATCTAAGTTACAGGTTTGGTTTTGGGTTCATGTTCGGGTTTGGGTTTGAAGAACTGGTTAGCTGATACAGTGGAAAATTGACATGGGGTTCAGGTTTGTTAGTACAATAAACATGTAAAAATTCTACATGCACACATGTATGCAGCCTAGAAGCCTGAATTAAGATTAGAATGCCACATAGTATCATAAAAACAACAAATAAACTATAGACATGTAATCATAGCGTCATATCTATTATCATCATCAAAATATCAAAATAATAATATTGAGTTCAAGTATCATTGTTTTGACTTTCAATAGTTGGAACTTTATATTAAGTTTCGATCATTTGATGGATTATCTAAATCTTCATCTTCTTCTTGCATTAGTTGATTCATAAACAGTGACAATGCTAATGGGATCAGCTGCACCAATAACATATTCGCTTTCTAAGTTGTGACTCATAGGTACTGACAATCCTATATCACAATACGATCTTGAGTTAAGATCTGCCAGTACACAGGATAAAATCCAGAGAATGATTAAATTATTCCTTTATTCAAGTTGTGACTCGTAGGCATAGAAATGTCTACATCACAGTGTGATCTTGAACTCATCCAAATCTGACAGTAGTTCTTTATTGTTCAATACATTATCTTAGAGATCGTTATCTCTCATAATGTCTTTTATACAAGTGTTCGTTATCTCAGAGATCATCACCTCGTAGATAATGAATACAAATGGTGAAGCCCATAAAGTCAATAGCCTGACAATAATAATTTTAACACAAACTAATTTTATTAATAATTAAAGAATACAAATGTATTATAATTCAACCATACCAAGTCTTTTTCTGAAGTGATCTATCTTCACTTGAGAGAGAGGTTTGGTAAGAATATCTATTGTCTGATCTGTAGTGCAAATGTATTCTAACTTGACAGTTTTCCTGTCCACCATATCTCTTACATAATGGTAAAGAATTTCAATATGCTTGGACCTGTCATGAAAAATTGGATTCACAGAAAGCTTGATGGAACTCTGATTATCACAATGAATAATAGTGGGATTCATGGGTTGACTAGATAATCCCACAAGTAACTTTCTAAGCCAAACTGCTTCTTGAGAGGCCGTTGCTGCTGCAATGTATTCAACTTCTGTGGAACTCTGTGCTATTGATGCCTACTTTTTGCATATCCATAATATCATCCCTGAGCCTAAACTGAAATAGCATCCAGAAGTGCTTTTTCTATCAGTAATACTTCTAGCCTAATTTGAGTCAGTGAACCCATTTTAGTCCAAGTCAACTTTCTCATACTTGAGCCCAAGGTTAAGAGTGCCTTGTAAGTATCTCATAATGTGTTTGATTGCAACTAGGTGAATTTCCTTTGGTTCACACATAAATTGACTTAAGGCATTAACAACATAGCAAATATCAGGTCTTTTATTTACCAAGTACATAAGAGACCCAATCATCTATTTGTAAAGAGTAGAATCTATGGAAAGTGATTTTACTGTTGCTTCCTTAAGTTTGTGTAGATTAGTCTCCCTTGGAGAAGACATTTTGCAATTCCACATTCCAAATCTCTTCAAGATGTCTAATGTATACTTTCCTTGATTAAGTATGATGTTGTTAGAGTTTTGACATACTTCCAGTCCTAGGAAGTAATGGAGTCCTAAATCTTTCATATCAAATTCTTTGATTAGATCTTTCTTGCATTGATCTATAAGATGATCATCACTTATTATTAGTAAATCATCAACATATAGTATCAAAGTTATCATATCATCTTTATTTCTTTTATAATAGAGATTTGAATCAACTTCATTCTTAGAGAATCCTAAACTAGTGAGATATGTATCAGTTCTTTCATACTATGCCCTGGGAGCTTGTTTAAGCCCATAGAGAGCTTTCTTGAATCTGCAAACAAAGATTTTAGGATTATGAGTTTCAAATCCTTCAGGTTGTTCCAAATATACCTCTTCTTTAATCTTTCCATTCGGAATTGCTGTTTTTACATCCATCCGATGTACTTTCCATCCCTTTGATGCTGCAATAGCTAGGATTGCTCTTACAGAGGTGTATCTAGTAATTGGAGCAAAGGTTTCTTCATAATTAATTCCCTCCTTCTGAGAGAATCCTCTGGCTACGAATTTGGCTTTATATTTTTTAATGCTACCGTCAGCAGCATGCTTGATTTGAAATATCCACTTAGAAGAAACAACAGATTTTCTTTCAGGCCTCGGAATAATTTCGCAAACATCATTCTTAATAACGGATTGGTATTCTTCCGTCATAGCATCCTTCCAAGCTGTATTTTTAATAGCATCTGAAACATTGGTTGGTTATGATTTAGATAAATCACTCATGTTTGCTGCATAGCTAGAAAATCTTTTGGGTCTTTTGCTTTCTCTGAAGGTTCTAGATGGTGCAGCAAAGTCTTGTGCTTCCTCTACAGTCTTAATAGCCCAAAGTGGTCTTTTCTTAGGATTTTGAGTTTCCTCAAGATTAAGATTTTGAATTTCACCTTCAATTTCTTCAATGTTCTCGCTCTGAAACTCAGAGTCATGATTTTCTTCAAAACTAGGTATATGTGTAGGATCTTCAGAACTTAGGGCTCATTTGAATGCTAAATCTTCTTCAAATATTACATCCCTACTAAGTTCAATGTTTTTCTGACCAGGTATGTAAATTCTATATGCTTCAAATGTTTGACTATACCCGACAAAAATACTTTTCCTCTCGGAGGGTTCTAACTTAGTTCTCTTTTCTTTCGGAACATGTATGTATACTAGGCACCCAAATATCCTAAGATGACTTATATTTGGTTTAACCTTAGAAAAGACTTCTTTAGGAGTGTTATCTCTAAGGTGGGAGTGAGGACTTCTGTTTTGAATATAGAGAATAGTACATGAGGCTTCTGTCCAAAGATAATATTCTAAATTTTGATCAAATATCATAGTGCTTGCTGTGTCTATAATTGTTCTATTCTTCCTTTCTACTACTCTGTTTTGCTGTGGGTTATAAGGAACAATATACTCCGTCTTAATTCCTGCTTCTTTACAAAAATCTTTAAACAAATTTGAAGTATATTCCCCTCCATTATCAGTCCTAAGAGTTTTAATTTTGTGTCCTGATAGGTTTTCAGTTAAGGATTTGAGTTCTTTAAATCTCTTAAGGATTTCTTCTGATTCTTTACATTTTGAGAAGTAAATCCATGTTTTCCCAGAGAAATCATCTATAAAAAGTATATAGTACCAGAATACTCCAAGAGAAGGAATAGACATAGGGCCACTTAAGTCTGAGTGGACTAATTCTAAAACATTGTTAGTTTTTCTAGTGCTATCTTGAAATGGACTTTTGGCGTTCTTACCTAGAGCGTGTAACGCCTCGCCAAGGGACCCAAAAGAATTAACCTAAAGTTTTACTAAGTTTGCTAAACATTTTTTAAAAAAAAAGTAATAATGTATAACATACACATCAAACACATAGTAGCGGAAGCAATAACATGTAATCATCAACAAACATACATCACAAGTTACATTCCTTAAGGATCCCAAGACGTTGAGTCACATTTAAATTTAATTAATTCTAAGTCTAACAACTACCACATACATATGAAAGAATAATCAGAAAGTCCAATGTCCATAATATACATTTGCTCCGAATGCCTCTTGGCAAATTAATTCAGAATGCTCAATCATCCATTGTACATGTCACAGGGTATGAAATGCTTAAAAGAATATACATATGTAAAGATAAAGATACATCATCCTCAATCCATGATACAAAGTACAGTAAAATAAATGAAATCATATACCATACATGATACATCCATCCATCATAAAAAATATAAACATCCAACATGAAATACAACTATCCATCTATCATAAAACACAACTAATCTAAGTGCGTGGTTCCTCCCAACCATCAATAACATCATTAGACCATCATGGGCCCTAGCCATCCCCCACGCGTAACATCCCAAGTCACCGAAGAGATCATCGGTAGTATAGTAATAGGGACATCACTCCTAAAACATACTACCTTATATGCATAAAGAAATCTAACATGCTACCACATACGCATAAAGAATTATATATAAACAGTGACAATATATATATTTATTTGTTTAAAATATTATTATTATTATTATTAAAAATAATAATAATAATATGCTTTTACACATTTTGAGAAGGCATTGTTTAAATGTTTTAATTAAATATAAATATCAATTTAAAAATATATTAGCATTGTCACTGTTTATATATAATTCTTTATGCGTATGTGGTAGCATGTTAGATTTCTTTATGCATATAAGGTAGTATGTTTTAGGAGTGATGTCCCTATTACTATACTACCGATGATCTCTTCGGTGACTTGGGATGTTACGCGTGGGGGATGGCTAGGGCCCATGATGGTCTAATGATGTTATTGATGGTTGGGAGGAACCACGCACTTAGATTAGTTGTGTTTTATGATAGATGGATAGTTGTATTTCATGTTGGATGTTTATATCTTTTATGATGGATGGATGTATCATGTATGGTATATGATTTCATTTATTTTACTGTACTTTGTATCATGGATTGAGGATGATGTATCTTTATCTTTACATATGTATATTCTTTTAAGCATTTCATACCCTGTGACATGTACAGTGGATGATTGAGCATTCCGAATTAATTTGCCAAGAGGCATTCGGAGCAAATGTATATTATGGACATTGGACTTTCTGATTATTCTTTCATATGTATGTGGTAGTTGTTAGACTTAGAATTAATTAAATTTAAATGTGACTCAACGTCTTGGGATCCTTAAGGAATGTAACTTGTGATGTATGTTTGTTGATGATTACATGTTATTGTTTCCACTACTATGTGTTTGATGTGTATGTTATACATTATTACTTTAAAAAAAAAAAATGTTTAGCAAACTTAGTAAAACTTTAGGTTAATTCTTTTGGGTCCCTTGGCGGGGCGTTGCATATGCTCGAATGATCTTTATTCAACTTAGGTAAACCAATAACCATCTTTTCCACAATCAATAAGGCTTTGAAGTTTAGATGTCCTAACCTTCTATGCCACATTTCGTTTATATCAGCAGCTTCATGAATTAAGGCTTGAATAGGTTCTATATTTAATTCATACAAGTATCTCTTTCTTTAACCAATCAATTTTGATTTCTTAAATAAAGAGTTCTTAGACCAGGTCATTACTTTATCGTCCATTAATTCAACCTTATGTCTATCATCTTCAAGTGCTGTAACAGAAATTAGATTCCTCTTGATTCTTAGTACATAGAGTACTCTTTTGAGATGAAGAGAAATCCTCGAATTCATTTTCAAGGTGCAGTTCCCAATTCCTTTGACAGAATGAGTGGAATTATCACCTATGGTAACTTCGTCATTAACTTCTTCTCATATTGAGTCTAGTACTTCTTTGTATCCTGTAATGTGTCCAGATGATCCACTATCAATACCCATGCTTTGCTTGATACTTCATTTGAAATTGCCGAGTACAATACACATTTCTCATGATCATAGTTTTCCTAGTAATGTTTGTACAGTTTACTTGCTGCTTTGTATTCTCAGGGCAATTAGATTTATAGTGTCCAAATTTTTCACATTTGAATCATTTCATTTTGGATAAATCTTTCTTAGGTTTGTCTTTCTTTGATTACCCTTCTTCTTGCCTTTATAGGAATTTGTGTTGAGGACATGAAGTTTTTTATGTTCAGTTTTTAATTTCCCTCCTTTCTTGAGTTGCCTAGATTCTTCTTGAAGGCAATCTCCTTTAAGTCTATTGAAGTCTGAAAGTTTGTCTCTAGCACTTACTCCTTGTGAGAATGTTTCCTATGACTTCGGTAACCCATCTATAGCCATAAGTGATAGCTCTTTGTCTTCAATTATGGTCCTTATACTTGCAAGTTCATCTCTTAGACTAGCCACCCTTAGGAAGTATGAATTCATAGATTCTCCCTTCCTTATCTTTATATGATTTAGTTGCCTTTTTAGTGCAAGGGTTCTAGTTGCATTGTTAACCTCATATGCATTTAATAATGCACTCATCATATTAAATGCTGTCCGATGTTTCATTAGCGTAGGTAGTATTTCATTTTTAACTCCATCTAATATGATTTGCATGGCTTTCTTGTTTCCTTTAATCCAGATAGTTTTATGAGGATTAACATTAGGTTGCTTGGATTCCTTATCAACAAACTGTATTACATCATTATCTTCAAGAATCATCATAATTTTGAATTTCCAAGTAACCAAGTGTTCTTTTCCATCAAACCTGTCTCTGGGTCTAATTGCGCTAGCCATTGAAGGCAGAAGGATGTTGCTAGATATTTTAAATCTGATTGTCAATTTGTAGAGCCTAGGTTTGACTACCAGAGCTCTAATACCATGTAAGTTTTCTACAAATTATGATCAACCAAAACTGATATAATGCCTTTAATCTTGCTGAAGATGGTCTTTAACTATACTAGACCGTATATAAACTATTCTTGGAGTATGATGTATTGTTCTGAAAATATTTTTATCCCTGCTATAAATCGCATAAAGCAGCAATGCTAGAGGAGCAGACTTATTGTATTTCGCGTGTCCTTTATCGACATTCTTACCTCATATATATATAGCACCCAAGAGGCATGTCCTTAGAAAGGACATGACTCTTCCCAAGTCGGCCCTATATATAAACTAATAATTATATTGCCAAGATCGGTGTCTCCCAGGATTTACAATTAGTTAGTAATTATACAAAATATAACTATGCAAATAGAACATTATTAAATGCTCCCAAGGAAGGCGCCGATTAGGTTAATCATATAAGGTTATTAAGAGGCCAATCATTTGTAAGGATCTTCATGTTTTACTAGATCTGTACGATCTGCAGTTCAGATTAGTATGATATCAGAGTTATATAGAATTAACAAGCTGATACAGCGAAAAACTGAAATGGGGTTTGGGTTTGTTAGTACAAACAAATTGTAAAAATTCTACATACACACATGTATGCAGCCTAGAAGCCTAAACTAAGATTAGAATGCCACATAGTATCATAAAATCAACAAATAAACTATAAACTTGTAATCATAGCATCATATCTATTATCATCATCAAAATATCAAAATAATAATATTGAGTTCAAGTATCATTTTTTTGACTTTCAACAGTTAGAACTTTATATTAAGTTTCAATCATTTGATGGATTATCTAAATCTTCATCTTCGTCTTGCATTAGTTGATTCACAAACAGTGACAATGTCAATGGAATCAGCTGCACCAATAACATATTCGCTTTCTAAGTCCTTAGATGCTTATTACTTGCTCACTGTACAGAGAGCTTGTTTGTTTGTAATTAACGTCCTCCTTGAAAACTGTTATAAAAGAGCTTCCAACTCCCTTCACCTATTGAAGATATTGTTTAATGTTTAAATTATGATTTATCACTATAGAGAATTTTCAATTAATCAGACATGAGTCATTATCAGCAATTGAACATAAAAATTTTATTGGAAGAAAACTTGAGGTCTATTTTAATTTGATATAATAAATAACTTCAACAAATCTTGTTTTGTAATGTTAAAGATCTTATTCAAATTCTGTAATAATTGTTTTCTACACTATATTAGATAATGTTTCTAAGTGAACTGTACCTCGCTTGCACTTGGTCTGCCTAGGTTTGCCCCGGTTTGACCTATGTTTGGCCTAGACGAACCAGCCTTCCTGGGTTCAAACAGCTTGCTTATATTCCAATCATGTAGTGAACTTGAAATTTGGTAATTTGTTCTTAAAATTGTTTCTTCACTTTGTTATGTAGCTTCTTTACAAAGAAAAAAGAAACGGAAGCTTCAAGGTGGAGCTGGAGTTGAGCAACATACGTCAGATTATCGGTGCCTTGTAAGGGCCACTGATGGGAAAAAGACTATCAGTGCAACGGTCAGTTTGTTAATGCCCTTGCCTTGCACTTGTGATCATCATCATGTTTTTCAATTTCAATTTATTGAATTATGGGCAGCATATTCCTATGACTGGGATTCCATTCATCCTTATATAGTAACACTTCATCTTGCTGTTTCTTTTCCTTTTTTTGTTTCTGTCTTCTCTCTCTAGTGACAATTTCCTATAACTGATGTTAAATTAGACAAGCCCTGGCAAAGGAAACAGATATATGATTATTTATTTTACTACGTTTTACTTTTCACGTTAATAAACTTATTTTGTTTTTAATGGGTGACTTGACTATATGTTTAACAAATAGTCAGGTAAACTTTATGCATCCAATATCAGTTTGAGCCTTTGTCTCTCTCTTTTCTTACCAGAGCACATATTAGAGCATGACCGTACATTAATGTTTGCATCTTATCATGTTCTGTATCTGAAGTAGAGTAAGGAATAACCTGAATTAGAGAAGAATACAGAGAGCTGATCTTGTACAGTTGGAGCAAGTCATCAAATGAACTTTTCTTGTTCTGAACATCTACGCTGCTATACACTTCTGAATGATGGCAATGGAAACCAGATTCTGTGCCAGTATATTTGTTTCTAAAATATTAAATTACCCAAAACAGGAGTAGTGGTGACCAAATTGTCTGTCTATAATAACTATGTAGAAAGGAGCAGTGAAGTATTATAAACGGCCCATTCTAAGCTATACTATAATTATGGAATCCTAATAAACTAATTATTATAAAGAGCCCAGTAGCCAATCCAAGAAAGGCATTAGCTTTAGGAAGATCAAAGCATGTCTAAATTTTGAGCCGAGTGAAGTTACATGATTGATTTTCCTTCTTAGAGATATGTAGAAAGGAACTTTTAACGTTGACACCCTCAAAGCTACGTCCAGTCCAAATCCAACTCTCTCTCTCTCTGTCTCTCACACAGACACACATATACATCATTAGACTGGGATAGGTCATTTATGTAACCAAATATTCAACTAGGAATCAAAGTCTTTAAAAAATGTTCTTGAATAGCTTTCCATTGATGAATATTGTTCTCATCCTCCTAATAGCCACAGACTGGACTTCCTCAAGCTCTAGTAAAATGATCTGCCAATCCTCTAAAAGCATTTGCTAGTGGAAGTCTATCTTTCTTGCAAAAACTCTGCTATATACCTTTTTTCACTGGTCCGTCATAAATTGTTTACATTAGGAACCAACGGTAAAATTTCAAAAATTCCAAATGGTAGAATCCCATGGCAAGGTCTCTTGAAAGAAAACCTAACCAACTTGCAACTTGTCCACATATTTAGAGGGCGATGTAGAAGCTTTATGCGTAGTTGTACAATTTCTTAATCTATTGCCACTGTTAGTATTATGGATGTTATGGTAAATTGATGTTGTTGTATTAAACAAAGGAGATGAAAGCTCCTTATATAGATTTACAAAGACAATGTTTCTAAAAGAAATAGTTGAGCTAAAGACGAAAATAGAAACTACCTAATAAACTAAAGACTAGCTAAGATGACCACTAAAGAAACATTACACTATTCTAATGTTAATGGTCATTGTCTAACTGCCTTGCATAAGGCTTTACATGTCTTGTGGTTATGAATTCTTCAAATGTGTCATTGTTGCTGAGACCCTCCTTGGATCTGCAGAATGTTAGTGACCAAGAAGCCATCCAATCTGATGTTGGCTAACAAAGGTATTATTGCCTGCAACTAGAGACACCGAGAAGAAATTGAAATTGCGATTTTCCTCAAAATCGCCAAACCTTTTTTTTGTAGATGAGCACTATGCCCCAAACAAATTGCAAGGTGATTCACCAAGAACTTTTGTAGAAGAGCACTATGACTCAAAATAGATTGCGAAAACCAATGATTTTTTAGGAGGAAAATTGAAAAAACGAGACAATTTTTGAGGTGAAAAATCAATCAAAACCATACAATGAAATCTGAGACATGAATTAGAGAATACAACGTTTTATTTTTTTTGGGGAAAATGGCTACCAACAAATAGATTTTGAGGAAAAAAACCATTAAAATGTAAGAGATAATTTTTGAGGAAATGTTGTCTTCAATTTTGGCTTCACAAAATTGAGGCAACCCTATGGATTATTCTTATGGATTCGTAGGCGCATCCTCTTTGTTTTAACGCATCGATAAAGTATTATAAAGACAAATCCGTTTTCCCTTAATTGTGTTGTGTTGCTCTATCTATGCATTTCTTTTAAAGGTTTTTGTCAAGTTGAATCCCAAATTGTTTGAGAGTTTTTCTTCTTTGACAACAAACACTCGATTTTTGGCAAACCTCCGTGTCCTTTCTCCATTTTTCTTTGTGCTGTAAATATTTCTTAGTCTTGTTTTTGCCTTAGGTGGATAGCCCTTGGAATTCTGCTCGGAGCCAATTTAGGTCAAAATCGGAGTTGTCTAGCTCAAGTTATTAGGGAAAAAGTGGGGTTTATCAGAACAACTGCATATCTAGGTTAGAAAACCTCATAAAAGTGGGCTTTTTATTGACAATTGCATGATATAAAATTATATTTAATATCTAAAGTGGACTTTGTTATCCATTTTGAAATTTTAACTCATTATGAGTTGATTTGACTATACTTTTTAATTTTTAATTAAAATAGTCTATTTCAAGTCTATTTTTCATGTTACTTTATTGAAAAGTATAGTTAAATATTAAATTTAATTACATGAAATGTCTTAAATGCATTTAAGTAGGATTTTTATTATTTATTGCATATATCAACGTGCAAATCATTATATGAAAACCCACTTCCAATAAATTATAAGTCTCAACATCATTTGAGTGCACTTTTTAAATGCAATAACACATTTTAATGTGTATAATGGGTTTTTAATATGCTTCTCCATATTTAAAACTTATTAAATCAATATAAGTGGAGATCTTGAATCCATTTATAGATGTAGTTGCACATATAAATTCATTTTAATGTTTTAATGCATTTAAGTAGAGTTTTTCAAACCTATTACATATGCATTTTTAAAATTGCCACTTAAGTGGACTTCAAAGATCAATTTACATGTTATTATAACATGCAAATACATGTTTTAAGTGAGTTTTCACTAAAGTACACCAAAAGTGGTGTTTTTTGTCCCTATTGCATATGTTTTTGGTAAAAGAAAACCCATTTCTATAAGCCAAAACTAGAAGTGGCGAATTTTGACCTCATTACATGTTTTTTCAATGCTAAAAGAACATGTATATGCATTGAAAAACCCCATTTTTCACTTAAAGATCATAAGTGGTGATTTTTCATGCAATAACATGTAGTTATAAACATGTTTTTCACTTCTAAAAATACGTTTAAGCAAGAGTGGCTATTTTAGACCCATTTGCATATCATTTAAACATGCAAATGGCTTCTAAAAACCTGTTTTTATGGCTTGTAGTGCATTAAAATCTAATGTGGCAATTTTCCAGCCATTGCATATGTTTTGAACATTCAAATGCGACCACGTTTTACTTCATAATATGAGGTTTTATGATCAAACACCTTAAAGTGGTGATTTGTAGCCCAAAAACAAAAGTTTTTGGCTATCAAAACTTCACCTTTTGGTTGTTTTTCTCCAAAAACGGGTTTTTTCAGCCTTCAAATGCTCATATCTTGAGCATTTCTTGGTCATTTTTGATGATTTACAGGTTGTTTTTGCTTAAAATCACCCAAAGAACACATTGGGCTACTAAAAAAGAGAGTTTGTCAAGTGTTTTCTTTATTTCTCAACCCATCTAGGGCACATTTTTGCTCAAAAAATGCCCTAGGTTTCAGCAATTTGCACCATTAAAAAAGCAAGTGTTTGGATCAAAGTAAGTTTGAAAGCATTAGTTATCCTTCCTAGCTTGCATTCAAGTCTTTTAAATCACTTATATGCTTTGGATGCCATTTTCCAAATTCTTTGCATGTTGCACATTGCTTGGTCCAAATGGTTGCTAAAATGATGCAATTTTTTGCTCTAACTTCCTACACTTGGCAAGCTACGCATTTTGATTCATCTCTTGCAAGGATTAAGTCAAGATTTGAAGTCTATTTAACACCTCATCTTGCAATCTTTCTAAATTCAAGAAATTTCTTTGATTGCATTTTCAGATTTTCCATGAGTGTTTAAAACAACTTCTTCTCTTGCCTCTTGATAAAAAGTCTGATTCCTTGTTATTTTTCTTAAAGTTTTTGTTGTATATATTTGTTATGTTGTGTATATTTGTTATGTTGTGTTTTCTCATCATTTCCATTTGTTTTGTATGTCAAGTTGTAACATGTAATCAAGTTGCAATTGCATTAGGCATGCAACTTTGAATAAGTCAAATTAGTTAGTTAGAAGTTTGTTAGAGAATAAGTCAAGGTGGTTGAGGATTTCCCTTTTTTCCTCCACCTTCCTCTCTCCCATTTTCCTATATAAAGGAGGGAGCTCGTTATAAATAATCATCTTTTGGCAAGGCGAGAAAATTCTACCAATTTGTATTGTGCACTCTAAGACTTTGTGCTTGGATGTAAATCAAATTGCTTTCAATAAAAAAGGCAACTTGTTTTCAAACTTTGTGTTGATTCAAGGTGTTATGTGATGACTTTTTCTGGATATTGATTGCGAGTTTTGGATTTTTGCTCAAGAGGGATTTGAATTTAATTGTGCAGATTTTGAGCTGCCTATTGCATTCAGAGCCAATTTGAACTTTTGAAAACTTTGTGCTGCAGGAGGACAAATTGTTATATATAGTAGTGGTTGTAATCACTTAGATTTGAAGACTTTTGGCCTCAATTGTAAGTGTTTTTTTTGAATTTGAGGGTATCCATTAGGAGACTTTGTGCCTTACTGGTCATTCTGCTTGAGTTTTCATTTGAGACAAATGCATGAGACTTTGACTTCTTGTTTTGTTTCACAAAATATAAAAATTAAATTGCTGCCCCTGGTGTTGTTCTTATGTCGATTCCAGGGTCACCGGTATCATCGTAGCAATAAGATACTTTTTGTTAAGTTGGAAAGTTATAGTTGTATGCAAATCACTCTTGAAAAAAAAATTGATCGAAAGAACGATCTTTTTTGTAATTTCAGTTAAGTTTTGTAATGACCTGTACCAACACTGCAATAAAAACCAGCACTATACTGTCCTGAGCCGTAGTTTTTCAATTTTCCCTTTAATGTAAATCTCAGAATACAAACCCACTTAACAAATAACCAGCAATATGAATAACAGATGATAACCCAGATAGATATTTGCTCAAACTCCTCAAATAATATATTCAGAAATACATCCACATGCAGATGAAAATACAAACAACAAATAAAACCTGAATTCTCTCCAATTAATTTGCCTTTTTTCAAAATGATATTAAAGACTCAAGCATATGAAAACATAGTACAAATCAAAAGCATTAAACCAGCAACTTTTCAACAATCCGGAAGCACGTATTGCATTATACAACAACAATATCATAACCAGATAACTTCTAAAATGTTATTGTATTATACAACAACAATACAATAACCAGCTAACCACAATCCAACCTTATACATAGATTTTACAATCAGATTGGAAAACAAGAGAAGAACTTGTAAGCACAAACGAAACACCTGAAATGATATCTCCACGGACAATGGAGTCCACTGCCCTGCTTGCACGAGAGGCGTCCTCACACTGGCTGAAAGCTGAAGCTTTCGAAATGACTCTCACAAGAGAACTGAAAATCAGAATAATAATCAAGCATACCAAAAGGAAGGGGCCTCTTCACCTTTTATTCTTGCAATGGTGACCCTTCGACTTCCTTTTTGGGTTTTTCGTCTTCTCTCTCCTCGCCCTCTTGTGACAGCTAGGAATATTAATTTGACCTTTAATAATAAATTCCAGCTCACATAGTCAAATTTAATATTGTAAATACGCCCCTTAATATTTCTAATGTCTCCAAAAAGAAGGGACATTACAAATCTCCCCTCCTTGAGATTGCTTGCCCTCAAGCAATATGTACTAGGATCCCATATAAATCTGTAATTAACCTAGTAGCCTAAACTGACAACAAACCCGACCAAACTGTGAAGCACGGTACCACTCTACAAACCACCTGTCAACCTTATCCCTGGATCCCATATTACTCTACGAAGAAACGTTGCGACTGTAAACTGATCAACACTGATCATCACCATATTTAACCTCAAACTGAAGAAGACCACAATAAAATCCTCGTCCAACCATAGATCAATTTGCCAACACTTGGATCCCAAACTTTGTTACGCTGCCTCGCTGATATGGTGAGACAAAAATATATCTAGGGTCCATGTATAATCCAGTAGAATGTGAAGAGCCGAACTAAATGGATGATGTAAGAAATGAGTTGCTCATAAGCTGAAACCACCATCCCATGGACATCAAAATTCATACTATCGGCATAAACTTAGAGAATTCCCAAGTGCATAGGTGCTATGAATATGAAAGATGCTAAGAATCTAACCACAAACCTCACATAAATACTCCACCGAGAACTATTCAGAGGCTGATGAAGAAAATTCACCCAACTCTGAATGGGGTGAAATCAAAAAATATGTTGGGGCTGATCAAATGATAAGCAACAGAAGTTGATTCATTATTCCCATGCTGAGATCCGGATTCACTGCTAGGATCTGAGCCTGGATCCCAAAGTCTGAAATCAAACTCTTCCTCTTCATGGCACACAAGAGATGAGTCCTCATTTAACACAAAAAGAGGATTGTTGGACATCCAATCAGCAACAATTTCAAACAAAAGGTTGTCAACAAGCTGAACGTGTTATGAAGTTTTGCTACTTAACCGTTTGGGGCAGCTATCCAAGTCATACATCTGCTGAATGCTCTCAAGTTTGTCAATGACTTCCTGAAAGAACTCCTGCCTCATTCTATTCTCATGTTCCCGAGAGTGTTCCATGAGCTTGATTTGATTTTCTGCTCCCTGTAGAGATACTTGAGTTTCACTTGATGCCTCCCGAACATACTTAAGCGTCCTGCCGAGATCCTCAATCTCATCCTTTTCCCTATTAGACTGTGTTGCATAAATCTCAGCAACCTTAAGAATATAATCCCTATCGGACAACAGATATAAGTAATCTGATTTCATAGTCTCGAGGGCTGTTTTGACCTTCTATAAATTGGCCACATGCTAGTCACCTTCCCCTTCCCTTGGGACCTTCCTATAGAGCTCCTCAACCAACTCGTGGGTACTGTCATACTGTACCAAGGATGCCACAACCATGTTTTCACTAATCTTCAGTTGATTCTGTACGACATGTATTTCATTATCTACCTGCTGAAACTGTTCATTGTCTTATAGTGTCATCTTAGGTTGTTCCTCTAAATTCATGTTCTGAGTATCATGAATATATGGTTCATGATGCCAAGGCCCCAAATTGTTATTACCTTGTGTGCAATCCACTTCATTATTTTGCTTGACCAAGCTAACCTTCAAATCGCCAACGTAGAAACTTGCACCCTGTTTAACATCTTCTCCATGGTCACGGGACAACTGCAAATCAATAGTAGTTGACTAATCTTCCCTTTCAAGATCCTTTATTCGATGATTTTGGTTTGCTGGAAATTCTTCACACACACTTTTGCACTGGTCCTTTGCAAGGAGATCCTGAACCACATCCAAGTACTTTCTTTTTACCACATTAGTATTATTTTACTGCTGCAGATGAAAATCCACGTAATCACCGAATGGTAAAACATTCTGACTTCTGGTAGGAAGTTCTTTATACTCTCCATAAATGTCAAGTATTTATACTCTTATAATAGATTCTAAATCTTGGGTTAAGTGCTCTTGTGGTTTCATAGTACCTTTCAAGTTTGACTTGCTTCTTATCATTTCTTTAATATCCAGATAGATTCTCGTTTCTGAAACCTAAAAGTATCTGTCCGATTGTAATCTAGTAGTGACTAAAAAACTATGGCATTGCCTGTCTTCTTTCCTCTGTTAGTCATTCAAACCGTCAACCTTCATTCTATACTAAACTACCTTAATAACCTCCCATGATGCAATATCACCCACAATTACTGCAACACGTTGGATTTTAGAGACTTCACCTTTGTGTGCATGCATACTAGAGCATTTGCCATTACAACATATTTAGTTCAGGCAATTGCATCTGTTTGAAAGTTCGAAGAAATTTTGACCAAGCTGATCATGTATGTTTAAAACATCTCACGTGACTTGCACGGTTGCTTATATCTCAGTACAAAATTTCGTGTTCAACAGGAGGAAGCTTTGATATAAGAGGAGTAACTAATCAATCAGGTTGAAAACCTTCAAAAGTGAGTGTCATGCTATAAAATTTCAAGCCTGAATAAAGTGTCTAAGTTACAAGTGTTATAACCCCTTAAGACAATTTTAGTTTATGATACTTGTTGCAATGAGCTTGTAAGCATTTTTGAAGATGCCTGTTTTTTTCAGTTGCTCCCTCCTCAAACCCCTTGAATGTGAGACTTGATTGTTGTTTCCTTTTAGTCTTCTGTGTTTGTAAAAGGCTCAGCTCCCTCACCATCTACTGTGATCCCTATAATTGTATACCCTATAATTTCTTTCTATAAACATCCATTGAAACTGCATGCGCCAAAAGTTGATGATGTGCAGCCAACTATTGTTTTGTTGATGCTCATTAATTTATCAAAACATCTCCCAGGAGAAAATATACCAGTAGCATAACCATTAACTGCTGTTTGCAGAGGCTTATTGAATGCGATCCAATGCTTTACACGATCTCCAAATGCACTAAAGCAGGTTTCTTGTTCTAAGAGAGCATCAATAAATTTGTTGTAATATGATATCCCTTCCTGGTTTACTTCAGCTCCCAATCCATCTGGAAATATTCGGAACCAAGATATTGAGAAACGATACACTTTGAAACTTAATTTAGCTATCCAATCCACATCCTCCTGTAAGCGTAAACACTTCATTTTACATGAGCATTCATATCCTCTGTAACATCCCGTTTTCCTAGGTCTAAATTAACAACTAACATACTCAAAGAAAATACAATTATTACTTCATCTTCATTAGAAGTCAGTTAAATCAGTTTCGTTCATATGAAAAAGTTTGACAGTTAAAAGCAATTAAACAAAATTTGTTAACGAAGAGCTGAAATCACCATCAATGAAAATTACTTTAGAAGTTTAAAACCACATACCATGACATTTGAGATCGAAATCGAAACTAGGGATGCTTCTGCAACCACCCGGGTTAGTCCACAAATACCACTATAACAATATCACATAACGACTACCATCTAAAAACCACTATCTCAAAATCAAATGATGATTACGATTAAATACCACTATTTAAAATTAGGGCATCACATACCTCTGTATCAATTAGTGTATCGATTACCTTTGGTTCATTTGGGGCTTTCAATTACCGTAGTACCGCTTAGGGCTTTTGGTACCACTGATTCAATTAGGGCTTCCAAATCCGCTATATCATTTAGGATTCCAGTTACCACTGAATTCAATTAGGGCTTCCGATACCGCTGTATCATTTAGGGTTCCAGTTACCACTAAATTCAATTAAGGCTTCTGATTCCTTTCCTTCCGTTTACTTAATTGTTGCAGGAACTCAAGGTTAGAGGATATACTCATATAAATGGAAGTTTGATATATCAATTTATGAGATAAATCTATCCTTAGCAACTAATTGTATAAATAACTACAATGATGATATAACTCAATTATTCTTACCTTCATCTTACATGTACATAATAAAAGTAAAGATACTTGTTCCAATATAAACAATTGGATGCATAACTTATCTTTGTCCGATGCACGTCCAACATCTTATGGAGAGGTGAAACATTGTCAGGGGCTTAACCACCCAACCTCGGACCAAATCTTATCCCCACATGATCTCTAACAAGAAAGACCCTCCCTACTCGGAATAGCCAGGGGTCATCTTGTCATACACTGGGCATCCTGGTATTCACCATACTTCACGACTTGGTAGCAGAAGATTACAACAATAGGATCAAGCATGAGCTATTAATAATTCATTATTCAAATCTGATTTCTTGATTTTGTTTACAGGTTAAATCTTCACCTCTTCACCATTCATTGGCCTCTCTGCCAGGTGAATTCCTCAGTGTTCTGAATCCATGAGTATTCATAAATACATGGTCATTGATGTTGGTTCATTCACATTCAAGTTTTTACAGTTATCATTTGAATTTCCATAATTGATGTTAATCATAAGGATATTTGATGAAGATCTATAATGAACTCTATGTTAAGCTGGAAACCAACAGTAAGGTATTATAGACTAATCTCAACCTAGCAATAACCGGATATGGTTGAATATTCAATTCAGGAAAGAAAGAAGTTATGAATATGAAAACAGATTTGCATGATTATCATCTCTATCAATAGTATTCAACAACAATCAAGAAGAATGAACTATGAATCACAAATGCATATGATGTATTTCTTATAGCCGACTACAGTTGGGCATATGCACAGTAAAGGAGTTTCCTAAGAATTACTACAGCATTTAATCATGAAATTCAATTAAGTTCTCCATTCTTTTGAATCCTAATTCGAAACAATCTCAAGGTTACTTGATAGAAAAATCAGAAGACAAGATATCAATCCGTATGTAATCCCGACTAAAGAGTGAAAGTTATGTTTCTATAATACTCATTCTATTCTGTCCAGTATTTAAATTATACAGCAGCAACAATATCATTAATGATATATGTACCAAACAGTGCACTGACTTCTTGGTTTAGTATTCAAGAAAGAGAGAAATGAGAGCCGACTGAAATCGGTTTGGACTTAGCAAGAAATCACATGACCTGCAACAAAGCAATATCTTCCTCTCGTGGCCAGTTTTATTGATCACCCGCTGAATATTCTTTGCTCTGAATTCCTGTCGTTGATATATTAAAGAGAGAAGGGAATGAATCGGGATTAAGAACTTTGGAATAGTTATTGTTCTGAGAATGTACTCACTCGGCTTGTTATGAAGATGTAGCAGATGGAAAAAGAGGTAAAGGCAATGCCGAAGGAGAAGAAAGTTGTGTCCAAAGCAATTCATGATATTCTTTATAATGGTTGGCCTTGACTTCTTGGCTACCATCGGTTATCAAGATGGCCATTCGAATGCATCACAAATTTGAATGTAAAAAGGAGAGAAATAAAGAGGGAAAAGGAATAAGGAGTTGAAGAGTTATAAACTGTATTTTATTATTATAATATGTTCTTATATACGTTCACATAAGTATATTGGTGAGGTGACATCATTAAATTATATTATTATAATTTATTGGTGCCATTTCATTTTTATATTTATGTGTTTGTATTTAAGTGTTTATTATAATGATAAAATAAAATTTAATAAACAATCTCTAAAGGTATGTATTATATTTTAATTTATTTTATTTTATGTTTTTATTATTTTGTTTCCTTAATAGCTCATGTGGGTCCCACAAATGTATCCTATTTCAAGTTGCTAGGTCCTCAACCCATCTGCCCAGTAATGGTGATGCTCCTGCCTAATTCTTTTCTGACAATGCTTCCACCCCTTCGACATGCTTCTTATAAGGAAATTCTATGTACCATCCTCTTAGTGTGACAGGTGTTAAAAAAACAAAAAAAAAACTTATCACCGCAATAAGGAAGTTATTCACTATTTCAAACTCGACTTATAGGCAATTTGCGGACATAAGTCAATATCCATGTCACCATTTAATATTCCGTTAGTAGTTTAGTTTTGGTCGTCCTGACACCATACTGTCAATAGCTAGCCAACTACAATTTTTCATCTAAAATAGAATCAACCTTCCTAGTGTCCGCTTGAGCTTATGACAAGGTTCTCGTGGATTGAAGCTTAATATCAATGTAGTTGAGTAACTCCCAAATGGCTAATAAATGCTTTACCCAATGTGTCCTTCCACCGTCAGTCGTTACGAGAATTTAGGAAAACAAGAGCCCATCAGTTCCCTTCCCAATATGTAACAACAACAAAAATTATAACCTCCAAAATTGATGCTTCATCTTCCACTAAAATTCGTCATTATTATCTGAAATGGAAGGAAAGCATTTGTATTTGCTTCGACTTTCTTTTGTTTAGTGGAGCCACCATGGTGCAGAAGGAAGCTGTTATGAGCCTTTCTATTTCAACACGAAGTTGTGGTTGCTCGATTCTCCTCTTATGTCTATAGCAACTCTCCAATATCAAATCTCGGTCGATAATAATTTATGTGGCTCTTGTAAAGTCTATGCAATCACTTCTGCTAGGCTTCCACAACCTTGTTGCTGTCGACTAATAGCGAGGTTCCTTCTGTGGATAGGGAGGATGACTCATGGCATTGAAGAGTCCACACTTCCAAACGCTATCCTCTTGCAAAAATTAATATGGTTTCTCGTCACACACTTAGAAGAAAATGAATCATTTATTGTTACTGTTCAGCAGTAATTTCATGAACTCATACAAAATTGCCACAGGACTATTCTTTAATAGATAACATCCCATTAATCAAACACTGCATACAATTCAAGTTTTCAATATGCCACTGTTACCATAAGCCAAGATCATCTAATATGTTTTGGTTCTATCGCACTGTCCATTCTCATTTTCCCTAGGATTGGTTATTTCATTAGGAATCAGTCTAGACTCTTGATCAAATGGAGATAACTTGTAACTTTTACAATCTTCACTAATACTAGTGATTTTATCAAGACTAGTTGCATTGGACAACTCTTTTATGGTCTCATTTGTAATTTCACCATTTAATTCAACCCTTGATGCTTGAGAGGATTTATTATTTCTATTTGTGTCTGTTTGTGTTTTATGTAATGATATTAACTTTCTTGTTTTGCAACTTGTGCCAAGGAATTCTGAAAGAGTTTTTTATCCCCTTGAAGTACGATTGTTTTTCATTTGCCCAAAATGCACATTTGAACATTTTGCATTTCTTGTCCCCTATGTTCACCAGGGATATCGAATACTTGGCGATAAAACATTCAAAACATCTACTATCCTGTAATAATATATCCAGAAGATAAAGCTTTATCTCTTCCGAAAAGTAATTTAATGTGACCCTTTTCCAAAAATCTAACCAGGCTGTTATAAATACCACTGTTATTGGGCCTCACAAGCTGGTAAGACCTTTGGCTCTGATACCACTATAATGACCCGTACTAGCACTGTAATAAACCCAACCAGCACTGTACTGTCTCGCACTATAGTTTTCCCGTCTTCCCTTTAATGTAAATCTCAGAATGCAAACCCACTTAACAAATAACCAATAATATGAATAATAGATAATAACCCAGATAGATATTTGCTCAAACTCCTTAAATAATATATTAAAAAATGCATCCACATGCAGATGAAAATACAAACTACAAATAAAACCCAAATTCTCTCCAATTAATCTACCTTTTTTCAAAATGATATTAAAGACTCAAGCATATGAAAATGCAGTACAAATCAAAAGCACTAAACCAACAACTTTTCAACAATCTGGAAGCACGTATTGCATTATACAGCAGCAATATCATAACCAGTAACTTCCAAATAACTTCTAAAATGTTATTGTATTATAGAACAGCAATACAGTAACCAGCTAACCACAATTCAATCTTATACACAAATTCTACAGTCAGATTGGAAAACAAGAGAAGAACCTGTAAGCACAAACGAGACACCTGAAATGATATCTCCATGGACAATGGGTTTGCGTCCACTGCCTGCCTGGACGAGAGGCTACGTCCTCACACTGGCTGAAAGCTGAACCTTTTGGAATGACTCTCACAAGAGAGAACTAGAAATCAGAATAATAAATCAAGCATACCAAAAGGAAGGGGCCTCTTCTCCTTTTATTCTCGCAACGGTGACCCTTTGACTTCCTTTTTGGGTTTTTCGTCTTATCTCTCCTCGTCCTCTTGTGACCACAAGTAATATTAATTTGACCTTTAATAATGAATTCCAGCTCACATAGTCAAACTTAATATTGTAAATACGCCCCTTCTTAATATTTCTAATGTCCCCAAAAAGAAGGGATATTACCAGTTCCTATTGAAGCCACCTATGATATGAAGGGAGCCTCCCCTTTTGGTGAGAGGAGAGAGAAATCTCAGGAAATGTTGCCTAAAGTCACAATTTTGTAAGTTGTAATCAGTGATGTACAAAACTTTTAGCCAATAGGAAAAAATTATTAAAACCACTCATAAATTTTCTAGGAGAAAATTATGAAAATCCACTAGATAGTTTTTGAGGGAAAAAATTATTAAAACCCACACATAACTTTTTAAGGGAAAAATATGAAAGCCACCAGATAATTTTGGAGGAAAAATTATTAAAACCTTTTAGAAATTTTTCGGAGAACAAAAATTATGAAAATCCATTAGAGAAACTTTCATGTGGCAGAGCATGCGACTTTGTGTGGTAAAACAACACATGCAAGCAACATGCAACTCACAAATCAAGGACATGCAACCTTTGAAAATGTAATGTCCCCTTTTTGGCTAGCATATAGTTTGAGGGATTAGCCTATTATTGTGATCCTCATAGGCTAATTATTTTGGATAGAGGGCCTTTTGAGGCAGAAGTTCGGTTATGGGAGGGTCTTGTTTTCTTCACAATTTAGTATGTTCTAGTTTGGTCCTTGTTTGAATCAGATTGGACTTCATTCGGGCTTAATTTCATGTGCCTATTATATATGGAAAGTCAAGTGATGGTTGAGAGGGACCCTTTCTATTTTAGGAAAGTGAATTGGTCACATGGGGAAATAATAGGTGTGACTCCTATTTCGAACGACATATTTAAAGGATACAAGTATTTCGAGACTTATGATTATTTTAGTGGCCAAATTATTATTAAATAATTAAATACTTATTATAGAGTTATAATTTCACTTAAGTTGAGGGTTGAGTCATGATTGGAAGGGGCCATTTTATTTAATTAATTCATGGAAGCCTATGCTAAGGAATTAATTCAAGTTTTGGAGCAAATGATTATCATTTTATATTATTACAAATTTAAATATGCAACCCAAAGAAAAGTTTGCATTAAGCGAAAAGTGTATGGAAGAAGCTATTGGCCATTGGTGTGTTGAAGAAGATTTTGGCTTTATTTGTAATAAAAGCAAGCCTCTAGCTTTGATTTATTCATCTCTTGTTATTTTGTATTTCTATAAATTTGGTGAAGGTTTTGAGGGTTCCAGTGTTGGAAACTTGGAGAGAACTGATTCCTCCATTTGGGTTGCACTCTGAGCTGTTAAAGGATCCAGTGTATTGTGCCTAAGGTCTGAATTCAGATTGTAATTAAATTGGTGCTGTTGTAGACCAATTTGATTAACATTAATCTGCATTTTGGAAGCTGAGAAAAAAGGGTTTGTGAAGAATTGTTACTGCTGCAAATTAAGGAAGGAAGAGTCTGGCTGTTAGGTGTTGAACTGTGCATTTATTTCTGCAATCAATGTCACTTCCTTAGGTCTTGTTAGTGCTGCGATGTACCTGGTTAAGGTAGTGATTGACTACCTATCCTTGCGTGCGGTTTGTTGATACCTGCATTTAGTGTTTTGTTGATGTTAGTTTTGTACCACTACATAACATATAGCAATTAAACACTTGATAGGGAATATCAAGTCCTCAATTCCTCTCTTGAAAAGTTAATACTCATGAAGACATAAGCAAAACTCCAATGTTCCTTACACCTGTGGATGCTAACTCAGTATATTGATGTCATTTGCTGGTAATCACGTAGGTGGGCTTACGCTATTCATTTGAAGATAACTTGGTGGTACTTCGCTTGCTTGATTTGTTTTTTTTGCTTGATCACTTTCACTTTCAACTATTCCTACCACTAAATGCTTAATGCTCTACTACTCCTCCTATGGATGGTGAAATTAGGAAATGGATGGGGATCTAACCAAATGAAAGCTTGCCAGTGGCGCTACCTCTTAGGATTTTCACACTGACATTTATCTTCCAACCCAACTTGAAGTACAAGCGGAAAGATGATATGCAAGTAGAACTTAGGAGCGATTGGACTAGATTACCACACAAGGCTTCCTAACAAGCCGCTAGGATGCTAGTGGCCCAGTATATAGGTCCCTATCAAACATTCACTAATATCACCATACAATTAGCCATCTACTTCTACTCTAGCAACATGAAATGAAATCCTACTTTAATTTGAGAGATGAGAAGAACTATGCAATACACCAAAATGATCATGTATATCCACCATGCAAGCCACAACAATGAATAGAGAACAATTTTGATAGTATTTTGGCAACAATTCTCCAACATAACTCCCTTACAAATGAGAGCAAAATGGCCTTAAATAGAAGCTCCAAATTACAATGAATGGCTGAGATTAAGAGGCAAAACCAAGGGCCAAGATTATATCTTAGAAACCCTAACTAGGGTTACCATTATCCAACCAATTACATGAGGGCACCAACTTTGTGGGCCAATGAGAAAATTACAATAATTTGTCAATCAATGAGAGCATAGGACACTTGGCATGATTTGATTGCATGCACATGAAAGTGCCACCTCATCAACCTTATCTTATAAATTTATTCAATCCTTGAGATAAGGTGAAGCCTTGGATGCTTGAGCTTGTCCTTAGAAACTTTCTCATCACCACTCGAACTTGCTCATACTTGATGTCCTGACGCTGAAAGGACGAGGTCTTCATACACTTGGGGTAATCTTGCCTTGGCCTCGATGGCTTCTCTGGATATGAACTTCTTTGCAACTTGAGAGCCTTGCTCTTGGCCACTACCTTGAAATCGAACTTAACCTCCCCCATTATCCTTGCCTTCCTTAACCTTCTTGGTCTTCCAACCTTCCCATTCAAATCCAACCAAGCTAGCTTGCACGAATAGCCAAGCCTTGCCTAGCCTCAAATATTTTTAAATCTCTTCTACTAATCCGCTCTTTCTTGAAATTGTGGGGCTTCTTGAATCTCAATCTTCAATCAAACTCGCCCTTCACCCGATTTCATTCTTCACCAAAGCTCGCACTCCAACCTTTGCCGACTTGCAATCAAATGGAAGGGCTAGGACCCCATGTGGAATTGCTTCTAGTTTTGCACTGTCCTAAGCTTTAATTCTAGATTTTTACTTATAATTCTAGCCCAATCAAATTTGCCCTTTTCATTTACAATTTCATCAATAAAGTAATACATCCAATTCTCGAATTGCATACCTTGTGAGACGCCCATGACTCAGTTGAGCAACACAATGAGGTTGCCATACTCTGATTTGAAGTCTGATCGAGTGAACCTTGACGCCTTGGTGACTCCCTTCTTGCCTTCATGTATCCAATTTTGTTTTAGGAGAGTGAAGTAGGCATCTTGATTATCTTGGTGGAACTTGGCAGCCCGATCCATCGTTTGTCTCTCAACTGTATCATGTTTACAGTGCCACTGTTTGTGTCACAGACTTGCTTCAATTTCGAGAAGAAGGCAGTCTTTGACATCATGTCTTCCTTGTCTTTTTTGGTATTCGTTCCCTTAGGGTTCTTGCTTGCACTAACATCTACTATCCTAAACACTTATTTCAACCCTTTCGTTCTAAGTGATATGGACTACCCTTATTGATCTCAAACCTTCTTTCTATCGATGGATTCTAACTTATTTCTGCCTCGCCAAGTCCTATCGCTACACTTATCAATCTCCGATCTTCAACCTAGGGGTGGGACTACCACTTATTTCTGTCTCTTCTTTACCTTAGGATGGACTACACTCATATCTTCCAACTTCATTCCTAGGGTGGTCTAGCTTATTTTTGCCTCGCCAAATGTCCTATCATGGAATCTACACTTATCTCTTCAATTCCAACCTATCAATGGGATGATGAAGTGGTGGATGAAAAGTACAAGCAAGAGAAGAGGAACGAAACCAAGCAAGAACAAGAGAGAGACAACCTTGCCCTTAGAGCGGCCTCTAAACATGGAATGAAGTTTGTCCTTCTACCAACAAAGAACACGTTTGGAAATTTGTCCGTCATGTGAAAATTTAGTTCTCCAAGCAAGAATGTGAAGTTATGGCAAGTGAAATAAGACCTTGGAATTCTGTCCACCTTATACAAAATTGAAAATGGTTATTAAAATTCCTTGTCTAGGGCACCAAAATGTGTGAAAATCTGCCCTTATGTTGTCCAAATCAAACTTGATCAAATTCTGGAAATTGTGATTGAAATACTTGATCTAGGGTACAAAACAATGTCCTCAAATCTGCCTTCAATATCCTTCAAAAAAGTTGCCAATAGTAGAAGATGTCAATTGAAAATTGCTAGAGTTTGGTTATGGCCCAGCTAGGGCATGAAGTACTGCAATAAAACTTGTCAAATCAGGCCCTCAAATTTGTCATAAATGATATAGATTGGACCTTCAAAACACTATCCAAATTCTGTCCAAAATGGCCTAGAAGTTGCCGCCAATAATGCCCTAACATGCACATGCAAATTGCCCAGAATGAAGGTGCTCAAATGTGATGGATTTTGCTGTCTTATGAAGACTGGAATTGATGCCAAAGGATCAGATCTGAAAATGAATCAAATGCTGCCCAAAACCGTCCACAATGGAGGCACCAAAACCCTAAATGCTAACACATGCCTCAAAACCCTAGCTCGCTGCCCATGAATAGATTTGATATAAAATCGCAGCTCCTTTGCAAGAAAAAAAAAATCAATTCTCCACTAAATTTGCCCAAAAATCAGGCCTTCACAAAATTCGCCCAAGCAAGAAAAATTTGAATTTGCCTCAAAATTGCCTAGGGCAGAAATTCGCCCCAAGATGGAAGAAGAAAAAAAAATACCTCCAAGCAAGGAAAATCTATTCCAAGAAGAAAATTCCCTAGGCTGGAAATTGCCTCTCCACAAATTTCGCCCAATACATGAGGAGGAAGATGGAATGAGAAATGAAAGAGGGGAGAGCCTCTCTTATACCACCATTTCACTAATCCTCCAAGCTGGCCGACTTGCCCTTGGAGAGACAAAAAATTAAATTAGGCCACCATTCATGGTCCAAATTTAAATTCATCATTAAAATTACCTCTTTCATAGTGAAATTAGCATATTTAATTGCCGGTTAGGACCAAAATTGCAAAATAAAATTAAGAAAGCCTTAGAGATGTTAAAATTTTTTAGTAATTAAAATATCATTTAAAATCGGATTTAGCAAGCTAAAATCGATTTTCAACTTTAATTTACCATTTTTAAAATAATAATTTTAAAATCTTCAAGGCAAATTTAACCAATTTAATGCAAAATTTTGCAATTTAATCCATTTTCGATTTTGCAATGCAATTAAATTTTTTTTTTTTACCAAAATCAATCATTTTTTAAACATCCAAAATCAATTTTTTTTCAATTCAATTTTCTTTTCACCAAAAAAAAAATAAATTTTCCGAAACAATTAAATCTAAAGATTTTTTATTTTGAAAAAATACTCAAGATTATACAATTACATCCAATTTTCAAAATAAATCATCTAAGTCCAAAAATTTGTAAATTTATCCTACCGAATATTGTTCTAACCATCGAAAAAAAATGTCTTTGAAATTTGTTTGGCCTAAGGATAAAATTGTCAGTTTCGGAAAATCAAGTTGAGACCGAGTGAAAAATAAATTTAACCTCCTCCCTCTTGACCTGAAGGCGTCCAAGGCGTAAAATTTTCTAAAATCAGAAATTTTTGGACAATTTCAAAAATTATTGCCAAGGCGATCAAAAAAAGAAGGGGGTCCCCAAAAATTTTGGGGCGATGATGTGAAAACTTCACAACATCTAGCATTAACCCAAAGAAATATTCCTGAACATTTCAAGAAATCAATAACTTAGAACAAAACTCTCAGGATGGCCTATCCGAAAGAATCCACTTAAGGGCAAGCACTCAACAAGGGAAAGAACTTTCAAGTTGAACCTAAGCATCCTGACCATAAGTTACGTGTGTGTAAATGATTTATTCCCCGCTCGACTTAAACTTGGTGAGATCATTATATTGGGATTCAGTAGTGCATCCCTTGGTTGCCCAAGTCTTGGATATGAAAAGGTGCCCACCACTTTGTTGCTAGAAGAGAAGAATTTGCAAAGATATCATTGAAACCATTTAGAGATTCTTGGGTTGCATCGGAAGTTTCTATATTTCTAATGGAAGGAGATATTTCAACAAAAATCCATAAATAAATGTAATTGTTTTTTGAGTTTCCCCAAAAGGGGCAATGTTTTTGAGGGCAGTTGATTATGAGGGGTGAATCAAAGATGTAAAGTTCATTTTTAAAATTCTTATCGAGTCCATAGAGATCGTGGGCCATGAAATTGTTGTCCAAAATTCAAATCATTACTAACAATGCAAAAAAATTAGGGGTGCAAGTGCTTTGGTTGAGGAAAGATTTCAACCCATTTTTTGGACACTATTTATTGTGCACTCCCGTAACTTGGTGATGCAAGCAATTGACGCCCAAATAGATTGGGTGAGAAGAATATACCAAGAGGAGAAGATCCAAATGTTTGTGACAAACCACAAGTGTCACAAGGGCATTTTTAAGACTTTCTTGAGGTTTGGATTATTGAAGGTAGATTTGATTTATTTGTTTAATTTTATTTATGCCATGTTTAATATGTATATAATATATTTAGTGTGTGATTAATATATTTTTAATGTGTAATTATCACGATCCTATGTTGTTGAGACCTAATTTGCATCACATACAATCATTTTGAGACAAATTTTGAAGATGTGAAATTTTGGCAAAATGGTCAGCGTTCCCCTCGGGATTTGTGACAAAGGTTTAATCACCTCCTATGGATTCAATGAGTTTAGTGGTTGTATTAGGCATTGATAGGTCAATCTTTTGGTGCAACGACAACCACACTTGTAACAAGTGGTATTAGAGCTTTGTCATATGTTCGAATCCCCTCGGAAATGCTGAGGGGGAGATTGTTGGCAAAATAGTTAGCGCTCCTTTGGCATTCGTGGCAAGGGACTAATCGCTTCTTGTAGATTCTATAACTCTAGTGGTTGTATTAGGCATTGATAGGTCCATCTTTTGGTGCAACAACAACCACACTTATAACACGAGAGGCATTGGGTGCCATGGTTATTAGTAACCAATGGGGCATTTGGAAGTAGTCAAATTTGCAGAGGGCCCAAAAGGTCAAGTCAATGATCTTGGATGGCAATTGGTGGGCTTGTGTGGAATGTCTTGAATTTCACTAAGCTTATCATAAGTATGATTAAGTTTGTTGATATAGATACACCATGTTTGCGGGAAGTCTATGGTGGCATGGACACGATACTGGGCAAAATAAAAGTCAATGGCATGGACACCATAATGGACAAAATAAAAGTCATTGATCCTGGATGGCAATTAGTGGCTTGTGTGGAATGTCTTGAATTTCACCAAGCCTATCATAAGTATGATTAAGTTTGGTGATATAGATGCACCATGTTTGGGGAAAGTCTATGATGGCATGGACACGATAATGAACAAAATAAGAGTCAATAACACAAAAAGAGAATGACCCTAAAGAAATATTTTTAAAAGGGTGGAAAAAAATATTCATCAATGGAACACGATGAACACACCATTGCACCTCCTTGCATATGCATTCTCTCCCAAGTTTTTTTTTTCTTTTATTTAGCATTTGTATTGTAGACGTCAACGTAAATTACCATGGTACCTCCCCCCCCTGGACTAGGGAAAGTTCGAACTGGTCCACGGTTCTGGTCCGGTTCAAACTTGGTTAGGGCAGGGTTCTTTTTTTGCCCTATGGGTAAGATCAGGTTCGAGTTGGGTTTGAACTCAGCGAACCAACACCAAAAAGTTCTAACCCGCAGTGAACTAGGCCCCGTGGATGACTAGAAAGTGTTTTTTTGGGCAAAATTGAAATGTTTTTTGCCGTCCACAACCGTTAAAGTAGTTATGAATTACTTTTGGTGGCCTCTCATTGTCATTTTATTTTTCCAAACAAGTTATTTTGTCTCAAGGAAGAGCACATAACTTAGAATATTAACAATTTTTCTGTTTTTCATTCCATTAGTTGAACAATGAATTTGAAGCATGATTCTTGAACTTTATATTTATAATGTTTTGAATCTTTGATGTTGAAGTTGATTGAACTATATGATGGTATGATCACTTTGATTACAAGTTTAACTGTTTATGGTGTTTTTGTTTGTTAAATGTGTTTATGCTAGTATGCCACATTCTAATTTTAACTTTTGCTTATAAATATATAAATATATATAATAATAATTTTTACATGTTTTTGTACTAATGACCCCAAATCTCTTTCCAAAATTTTGACGAACTTGCGAATTGGTTATTGAACTTCGAACTTGGAACCGAACCCGAACCCGAACTGGCAACTTAATTTAAGCACTTGACGTTCTTTGATTTATCTTTATCGACTTAGTGAAGCATAACTGGTTGGCTGCAAAAAAACATATAAGACTTAGGTTTATATTCATTCCAATTTGCGCCTTTTATCACGTAAGGAACCCCATTACAAGAATGTGTCAACAAAGCATTGGCATGTAACCCTTAAATGTACTAACATGGATCGTGGATGGAACTATTGGGATAGTGATGAGATAGAAAACAATTATTATTTTGGATTGTCAATTTTATGATCATAATGATTCTCATTTGAATCATGACCTTAAACAAATAATATGCTATATGGCATAATATTGGAATTCTGAGCTATCAATTAACATTTGGAATTGATCAATGATGGGGTATCATACTATCTAATGTAGTTAGTTTTATTTTAATTATCTCTCTCTCTCTCTCTATCTATCTATATATGTTTCAGTTACTAGTTAAAACTTGTAAAACACAAGACCTGGTACTGGTATGAATTTGGGTATGGCTTGGGTTTTTCCTGGGTCCTTGGGTTCATTGTGAGTCCTTAACAAAAGAACCCACAAGGAACTCGAGCACTGACAAAGTACCCAAGGGCCATAGCCAAGCAAACATACCAAAATATGTGCATGCATATGAAATAAAATATACATTACTTTTAAATTCTCATCAAATCTCTATATGAATATACCAAGCAAATCTTTGTATTAAGCCTTAAAATGTTTAGAAGCAAAATATCAAAAACCAAGGACTGTGTATGGCACTTCTGATGAAGAGAACATGAATATGATATGTGGTATTATATTTTTATTTTTATTGGC
Organism: Cupressus sempervirens; assembly: GCA_028749045.1. NCBI lineage: Eukaryota > Viridiplantae > Streptophyta > Pinopsida > Cupressales > Cupressaceae > Cupressus > Cupressus sempervirens. Next base: position 318,725,428 of record CM053787.1, read on the forward strand.
AATTATGGATTAACGAGTGTCACTCTCCTTTTTATATCTATAACTGGTGTTTGAACACACACATAAGGACACACCTGTACTGAAGTTTAAAAAAGGTTTGTTGTACCCATACCCGAATTGGTAGCATACACATGTACATGTACATATACATATACAGACACACACACACACACACATTTATGGACTTATCCAAACCAATGTACCCATCTACCAGGTTCTCGTAGCCGTACCCATGCCAGTAACTTAGGTTTCAACAATTAAATTTGAAAAGGAGAGATACAGTTTTAAGAACATAGGAATCAAAAGAAAATAGTGTTTGTTTGAAGCATTTTCTTCTCAATATCATATGTTTATGGATTTTTCACTGTGTGGAAATAGTATATAGGTTTCTTTTAAGCCTAGTCTTATCACAATTTTGCAGTCGAAGTCTGCAATATACAATGTTAGTCATTTGAATTGTGAAAAAGGATTTAATGTAGACCCTTCTTATTAGAACAGGGAGTGATGGGACTGTTTAGAGATAAATCAATTTTTCTGTAACAAAAATTCTTGTTTTACTGTTGTTCCATTTAATAAAACTGATTCTTATTTTCTGAAATATTCAATAATTTTATCAAGCTGTGTGTTGCACAGTTCATCTTAATTTATTTTCTGGAAAATGTCTCTTAAATTTATTTTCTGGAAAATGTCTCTTAAATTTATTTTCTAGGCAGCGTTGCTCAAGCATTTCTGTAATTATTTCTAGTAATATATGATGTAAATGTTCCTGAAATTATTTCCAATAGAACTTATTGATTGGTTTTTTTAGTTTGCAGCTATCAGCTAAGGATCATCAACGTTTCCAAGCTGCTTATGCAACAGTGTTGAAAGCCCACATGGATGCTTTGAAGAAGAGGGAAAGAAAAGATAGGAAGGATAAGAAGACTGCTGAAAATGATGAGAAAAGTATGCAAAGTGGAAAGAAGGCAGCCCAAAGCAAGAAACCGACACCAAAGGCGTCTACGTGAAATTACTTTCTGAAAAATTATTTTGAATCAATCACCACTAGGCAGCTAAATCTCTGAACTTTTTGTTGGACTGGCTTCTTGTCAGTATAATGCAATATTTGTATTTGCTAGTTGGAATCAAATTCATGGATTGCAGCAATATAAATGACCTGGATTTTTCTGTTGATGACCTGGAATTTTTCTGTTGTCGACTTGGAATTCGCAAGTTCAGTACAATAATTTAGATGATTCAATGTTGAGCATTGCTGATTTGATGACAAAAATGAAGCTGTTGCCAATATTCTGCCATTTGCCTCCTATTGTGTAGAAATGATCGCAGTTATTATCGTGTGCTTACAGTTTATCTATTAAGTTTTCCTAATTTACTAGTGATCATTGAGACAGTTTTTGAAGTGAGAAAATAATTATATTTTTGTTGTCTCACATCTTCTCTACTGAGAAGAGAATTAGCATGATTAACTAATCTGATGTTTGACTGCCTGTGCAAGCAATCTAGGTTGGCACCAATGCCATTAATTCCCTGAATATGTGAATAATCAGACTTTGGCATTATATTAATGTATATTGTTAAATATACTGTCAAACTGCAGTATAAAGTGACATCTGTTACAAACCGCTTGATAGATAATGCTACGCCCTTAGTATTGGTGTATATAGGGGTATGAATAGTCGACTTGTGGCTATCTTAATCCTTAATTGAGTCATGTTATCATTATTATATTATTATTTAGATAGGTGTTATGTAGAGTTGTGTCTATTCAACCTTAAGCATAATTAGATATATATAGGAGGTTGTGAGTCTTATTTCAAGATCCTATTGTGAAGTGTGTTCTCACTGGAGATATTTGGAGGTTGCCCCCTCGAGGTGGCCTATTACTTTTAGTTATTATCAAGTATTTATATAATATTTTATCTTATTTATTCTATTGTGCAAGTTATTTCATTACAAGTGATATCAAAGCATGATCTTGGCACCATAGAGGCAAGAGTTTTTCTCAACATTGGGGCAATTTTAAGAAGAGCATAACTTTCAGATTTTAGCAAATTTTTCAAATATTTTTAAAAGGGTTTTTGAAGACTATATTAGAGAAGCTATAGTCCAAAAGTCAAAGGAATTGGAGCAAATTTGAGAAAACTATTGCAGAATTACTATTTCTACACAATTTATTGAGATCTACCTATCTCTCACATCTTGCCGAATTGGAGTATAACTTGTATTGGGTTTTTGAATACATAGTAGAGGGGACTACATTTCAAATCTTGGAGGAATTAAAACAAAAATAAGCAGAGTTTTTTTTGGGAAGGGCTAAAAGGTGATGGTCAAAAATTTGTGGTTGAATGTTTAGTTTGTCAAAGAAATAAGGGGGAAACAATTAAGACACCGGGTCTCTTGCAGTCTTTATCTATTCCTAGCCAATGTTGGGAAGAAGTATCCATGGACTTAATCAGAGGGCTTCTCAAATCCAAAGGTCATAATGTCATCATGGTAGTAGTTGATTACCTCACTAAATATGCATATTTCATTGCATTATCACATCCTTTTAGGACAAGTATAGTGGCAAAAGTTTTCTTGGAGAATATCAAAAGCTACATGGTACACCTAAGGTTATTGTTAGTGATCGTGATCCTATCTTTATTAGTCACTTGAAATATTTATTCTCATGTTTGGGTAATCAATTGGCTCATAGTTCTTCATACCATTCTCAATTAGATGGGCAAATTGAGGTTGTTAATAAATGTTTGGAAGGGTATCTATGTTGTTTCACTTCAGAAAAATAATCTCAATGGGTAGATTGGCTACCTCTTGCAGAATGGTGGCACAATATTTTTTTTCATAGCTCATCAAAAATGCCTCCATTTTTGACACTTTATGGATATCATCCTCCTTCCATCACATCATCATTAAAGGTGTCACCAAGAGTTCAAGCAGTAGAGGACCACTTGCTTCATCAACAACAAGTACTTTCAGGAGTCAAGGAGAATTTAGCTATGACACAAAATTGAATGAAACAAGTGGACCAACATCGTAGTGAAAGAAATTTTGAAGTTGGGGATTGAGTCTTTTTGAGATTGCGGCCTTATAAAGAGATCTCAATGAAGCAACAAAAATAATAATAATAAGTTGTCTCCAAGATATGATGGACCATACCAAATCATGCAAAAGATTGATGGTGTTGCCTACAAGCTTGAGTTGCCACCAACAACAAAGATACATCTAGTTTTTCATGTTTCTTGTTTGAAGAAGGTAATTGGGCAAAATATTCCTACTCAAACAGTACTACTAGAGCTTGATGAAGAAGGAAAAATAATTTTGGAATTAGAGTGCATTCTTCAAACACGCACAAAGAAGCTGAGAAATAGAACCCTCACTCAATATCTCATTCAATGGAAGAGCTTACTAGTTGAAGAGGCTACATGGGAGGATGAGGAGTTCATTCAAAAGAATCCACACTTGGTTAGCATTGAGGACAATGCTTCTTTCAAGAGAGGGGGCATGCTACGCCCTTAATATTGGTGTATATAGGGTTATGAATTGTCACCTTGTGGCTATCTTAATCCTTAATTAAGTCATGTTATCATTATTATATTATTATTTAGGTAGGTAGGTTGGCCTAGGTGTTATGTAGGGCTGTGTCTATTCAACCTAATCACAATTAGGTATATATAGGAGGTTGTGAGTCTTATTTCAAGATCATATTGTGAGGTGTGTTCTCATTGGAGATATTTGGAGGTTGTCCCCTCAAAGTGGCCTATTACTTTAAGTTATTATCAAGTCTTTATATAATATTTCATATTATTATTTTTTATTGTGCAAGTTATTCCATTATAGATAAATACAATGCAGGACTAGTTTATGATTGAATTTTTAAATAAAAGATATGGGAAAATAATAATAGAATGGATCTCTTTGTAACATTATATATATGACAAGAACAAGTGACTATAGAGAATTTGATTATAACAAATTCTTTATGATGAAATGCAGGGAATGTTTCATGAAAAAAAAAACAAGTTTGAAGACAAGTTTGTGGAGGAGCTTGGGTTTTTAAAACAACGAAAACTATATTAGCTGAGGATAAGAACACTTCTAACTCTGAGATAGGTTATTGGGAACATATAAAACACTGAGCCAAAGTAAAACATTTGTATTTGTTAGTGTCTTGTTTGGTTAAGGATAATTTGAGTGAAATTTGATCATGTTACTTATGACGAGTTGTTAATCAATGCAATGAGCATTTAGTTGTGATGAGTTGTTAATCCCCTCGATCATGTCACTTATGATTAATAATGGTTTGTCTCAACTGCAATTAAATCTTATTAATGATGCTTTCTAAATCTTTTTATAAAGTACACACTTTTTCATAGAAGTGTATCCTCGGGGCAATAATGACAACTTTAATGACTAGCATATGGCCTCTATTAACATCTCCTTTCTTTTTTAGAGTCAATCCATGGTGACTTTGGAATCACCATGTTATAATATGCATGGAAACCATGATAGCAATTCAAGCCAACCAATGGAAGAATTGCAGGTATTGGGTAATAATCATTTCATTGAGGACCTTTACCCTAGAACCAACATGTAGGGACAATACCACATTGGTTCAATCTTCCAATTAGAACCTTTTAAGTGTTAATTTTACAGTTGAATCTAGAAGTATTCATCGATTTGAGAATGAGGATAATGAGCATTTAGTGCCCTTTTTTCCTTAGATAGTTTGCATAATAGGATCTGCTGAAATTGTCGACTGCCTTGTTATTTGTGCTGCATAAATATTTTAACATATCCATTTCTATTCATTTGTGATTGGAGATGCCTAGATAAGAAGCCCATAATAGATTATGCCTAGTAGATCTGTGCAATACTCAAAAGATGTTGTCGAGTGTCATACATGTGTATGAAATGGTCAAGTGCCATGGTGATGGATCTAGTTTGGCTATAAATTTAGCATCTTGCAAAAGGTTTGCTTGTAATTGTTGACTAACCTTTGTCGTAGGTAGATGCAATGGATAGAGATAAAGTCCAAAATGAACTCCAATATGACAAAAGATAGGATAAATTTATTAATGACCAACAGGAGAGCATCAAGGGTTTAAGGGATTGGAAACAATACAAAGGGAAAACACCAGCATGAGGGAGCACCAAACGGTGTCTGCAGAAAGAACATGAAAGAAAAACAACAAAAGAACCAAGAAAAGGAATAACATCAACAACTAAGAACTCTTCATAGGCGAGAAGTAGTCCATAATGGAAAGGTGGACATTAGAGCAATTAGGTACTTTGGAAGGTCGTTGCCTAGTGTGATCCCTGTGGGGTCTCATAGATCTAGTGTAACCCGAGATAGTACAGGGAGGCCACTTCAATCCTCGGGCATGGACTATAGGACTGAAGAAAGAGGCGATGAGTTGCATAGGGGTTGATGTTGAGCAAAGCTGGAGTTGTAATGTGTGCTCGCGAAGCCGCATGATCTCCTGAAGGTAGAGTGCAAGACAGTGCTGGTCAATATATCTGATGAAAGAGGGAAGAGATTGACACTTTGAAAAAATAGTAGAATCTCCCTTGGATCTCATAGTAAATGGGACAACAAAAAATAAAATGAGACTCGGCCTCAACCTCCCTGAGGTGACAAAGACGACATATCTTGTCCTCCCTGTTGATCTGGTGATAAGTTTGAATACGTAGCCGGTGAGATCCCACTCTAAAAGATCCCAAGGAGATGCAAAGAATGTGAGTCCAATGATGAGTGAGATACTAGGGCCATAAGATGATCCCGTCCTGGATATCAAGGAAGTGCTCAACTTATAAGGCCATACATGGGCAGAGCTCACCTAGGGGGTTCCTCCAGGTTGTGATAACATATTGTCTGTAGATGTCAGTCTAACATGCTCATTCACCTCCCGTTGAGATGGAAGAAGATGGACTAGAGCATCTAGAGAAAACTAAAAGGGGGGAAGATGATCTAAACTAATACCAACCAAGTGCAAGAGGGCAGAGGCCTAGGTGTACCAGCAACAAGACCTATGTCTAGAGTCTGAACTCGCAACATCCATAGAGGAATAGTAAACCAAGTAGGAATATCTGTGACGACCATTAGAGGAACCATCAAAGCTCCAGAGCTGGTAAAGAAGCCAAACTAAATCAAAGATGGTCCCCAATCTGAAAGGGTGAACACCAAACTCAGCTAGAACAATGCTATGTGGTGTGGACCAATGACATCTGATAGTGCTCCAAAGGAAAAGAGTTTGGACTCTCTCAACAGAAGCCTAGTCAGACTCCAAGGGGGAGGGGCCCCAAAAAGTAGACCCATAGAGGATAGTTGACTTGACTAGGGAGTCAAGAAGGGACATCTTAGTCATGTTGTCGAAAATACTATCGCTCGAGAATAGCGAGAGAACCGAGCCCCTTGTTGACTTTGGGTTGCATGGTTGGTCTCAGGCTAAACAGAGGTCCAAAAAACTTAACCCCCAAATAAGTATATGAAGATGCAATCTCGATCTCAATACCATGGAAGAAAAAATTGAGGTGTGATGTCTTCAAACAATTAAAGACCATAACCTGAGTCTTGCCCAAATTTACAACAAGCTCACATGAGTCGCATAAAGAGGCCAAGCCATCAAGGAGCCATTGAAGACCATCAGGGGAAGATGCTAGGAGAATCACATCATCAATAAATAGGAGAATAGAGATCAACACCTGATGCAACTAAAAACCATAGGGAGCGAGCAATCATGAAGAAATGCTTCAAGCTCGTCAATGTAGATGCCAAAGAGAGTAGGGGAGAGAGGGCAACCTTATTTCACCTTGATAGTGCTCTAGATAGGGTCAGAGAAGCCCTATGGAGTCCTGCATCTGCCTACAACACACTCGTATAACCTCATAATAGCTATCAGGAGAATCTCTGAGATCTCAACTTCTTTAAGGCATTGAAAGAGAGCTGCCCAAGGAAAATAGTCAAAGGCTTTGTGAAAGTCAACAAAATAATAGTAGACTTTCGCTGAGCAGTGGCGAGCCTCCTCAATGATGACCTATAAGGTCAAAATGTGATCAGTGGTTTGAAAATCTGTATGAAACCCAGCCTGACCTCTAGCTTGACAATGTCGCTGATCAAGCTCTCTGGACAAGATACCATTCAAAATAGTCGCATAGAGTTTGGCGAAGGTATACCCAACCAGGATGGTCCTATAGTTCTTGGGGTCGGAAGCTAACCCAGATTTATGGATCAAATAGATAATATGTCGTGACCAAGAGTTAGGAAAGCTAACACAAACCACTTGACTAAAGAGCACTGTAAGAAAGGGACCTGGGACAAAGATACCCAACTTGAAGAATTCAGCCTAGAATCCTTCCTCATCTAGAGTTTTGCTACTGTTCATAAATCTAACTACCTCATAAATGTGGGAAAAGGAGAAGAGGTGACAACGGGTAGGGGGGAGGATGAGATGGAGAGGGGGCTGGCCAGGAATATCATAGAGGGTAGAGGTGTGGGAGGCAAGGGAGTAAAGGTCTAAGGTGGAGGGAGTGGGGGTTGGCAAGGAAATATGGTATGCCAAAAGAGCTTTGGAGACTGGAAGAACATGACACAAAGAGATCTACACTACATCAAAGTGAACTTCTGTTTCTTGTGGCGAAGAAAGCAATAGTAGTTGAGCCTCAACTAAGAGGAAGGGGAGGAGGAAGTGAGTGGAGCAGAGTGAAGCGTACAACGATAGGATTTACAGTCCTCATTGAACCATTGCTTCATGGGGCGAGACCTGCAAGTGGGGTGAGGGGTGAGTGAGGAGGTGCAGTGGGGAATGGAGAGAAGGCTAGACTCCCACAAGGCAGACACAAGTGAGTGGAACATGGAGGTGATGTCCGTGGAGTCAGAGAAGGGGTCTTGGGGGAAAAGTCATCTGAGGTGATGGATGAAGAGCTCCACGTTGCCATCAGTGAAGCAAAAAGAAGTGCGAGCATGGGGGAGGTGCTAGAAGATGAGGGGCAAGAAGAAGTAGATAAGAAAGGGAGAGGAGGTGTCAGGGGTCCTCGAAGGGCGATGCTAAGGAGGGCATGGTCAGCCAAAGGAAGGAGAGAGATGGTAAAGTGGCAAATGAGATGGATTAAGGAGGCTGTAGAGAGAACATAGTCCACAACACTAGCACCACCACCATGTGGCCAACAAGTGAACAGTTCAGAGCCAGAAAAGCAAGAGAGCCCATTCAAAATCACTAAGTCAGATGATTCACAAAGCTAAAGTTGAAACTCCCAATTGCAACTAGTTGCCTTACATTTAACCATGACAACACTATTTAAGAATCTGTCATAATGAACATTGATTTAGTCTCAGGTTTTGTTGTAAATATTCTCAAGAAGAAATACGCCCTAACGGATTTTGAAGGTTGAGGTGGAACCAATAGAATTTCCAATTTGTTCTTTGGCTTAGGCAATGTTGCAAGGAATGCACAACTTAACATGCATCCCTTTCATTTCATGCACATGTGGTTAACAAAAGTTTGTCAAAGAATAGAAAATGTTTTGCTAATCAAGATGTCCAATTGTCAAAGAATAATGCAAATCCAAAATGCATTTTTTCCCAAGGTTCCATATTGAACAAGGTGGCATCCAAGTGTGAAGATAAAGCCATAGAAAATTAGAAATTTGAGGCCTGGTGAGAACATTGCAGTTTTGCAAAATCAGTGTCTAGCTTTTTTTTCTTTCCAATGTTTATGCTCGATTATATAATGGAATTGCTGGAGTACGTCATCCATTTCACATTACCATGCCTTGTTTAGGCAAAGCATATTACCAATGTACTGCCATTGTATTTCCTATTCCCAAACACCTAAGTAATCACTAGCTGGAGTTTTGAGCCGTCTATTACCATATTCATGTGTATTTCTAGTTTTGCCTTCTCTTTTTCCAGAGACTTGAGGGATTGCTTTGCAGACTTGACTGAAAGGAGGAAGGTTCATCTCCCAATCCATCCATAGAGATCAGCACATAGTCCTACTCTTCAGAGACTCGGGCTTCACCAAAGACTAGTGATTGCATCGGCACCAATCACCCATTGATAGAGATGCTAGGTTAAAATTGACTCTGCTTCCTCCACTGCTAGTTTCTGGAACTTCCTCTGTGCACGTAGGTTGCCAAGCAAGTGTTTGAAAAAATGCTTCTGTAAACCACAGTAACCTCAGCATTATCATTGCATTAACATCTTGTTGTCGGTCCACCTTTCTTAGATGTGGGACTTGTGATCGGTGGTCCCTTGTGTATCATGGACCCCCCAATTGATTTAGTCACACTCTAATAGCTTGCTGATCACTTGTCAATAGTGGAGACGAATAATGCAACCCTGAAATATGCAACTCTTTCGTCATCCACACTCTTAAACTCTTTGATTGGTTGAGAAAGGTCGAGGCTGAGAATCAAACTCTTCGAGATACTGTGCAGTACCTAGTCGCCAAAAGTGTAGGCCTCAGATCAGATCTAGACTCTGTTATCAAGCAACTCAATAAACTGGAAACTATCAAAGAGAAACAATCAAAGACTATAGAGAGATATTCCTCTCTGCTAACTGAAACTGAAGACAAGGTGAAGAATACTTGGGCCTCCTTGTGCAACTCTGTTTCTGTTGCACCCCTTGCTAGTGTTGAGATGCTAGTTCAAGAGAAGATGGTTGATGAGCATGTGAGGCAAAATTGTGAATTCAACCTATGGGTTCATGGTCTCCCCCCCAATTAGACCCATCAACAACTGGGTACTCCTTCCTAATGGACCAACTTGGTATCTCATACATCATGCTTGATAAGTGTTGGTTAGGCTCTAATGACACTCTCTTTTTTCGATTTCTCTCCCTCTTGGATAGGCTGTGGGCTCTTAGGGCTAAGAAGAAGTTATTCCCTCTTCCCACCAAGATCTACTTGGATGAGGACCTTACAAAATCCCAGATGACCAAGCCAAAGCATTCTAGGAACCTCATGGCTAGGGCTAGGTGCAATGGTAAGTGGGCAGTCATCCGTAGCCTTAGGGTAGATATTCATGATTATCCTCCTAGAAATTGGGTTTCGAGACAAGCCCCCAAGGCCACTTAACATTCTCACTACTGGCTGGTCAAGGGTGGACCCTACTCTGACTCTCTTCTTGTCAATTGCTGGAACGATAATGGCTCTTTGTGGTACCTCCCAGGTCTCCTACAGATATCCAAGTGCATGAGAGTCTTGTTCGTCCTCTTTCGAGTGTTGTTGGGTATCAGTGGCTATCTACTCATAGGGAGGATGTGTAGGTCTCTAGTAGTGTTTGGGGCTCTGGTGGTGTGTGTTGTTTGGTTAGAGATGATCTCTTCAGTGCTACCTCTTTGGTCCACACTGACGTCCATGCTAGATTCATGTGGATCAGTATTAGTCCCACAAGCTAGCATCAGAGGGACATATTTATCACTGTTTGCTACTTCCCACTTGCTTCTTCCCTGTATGCCATTCATAGTGCAAAGGATGAGGGGCCATTCCCTGACTTGTATGAATGCATCTACAAGTTTGCGTCTATGGGAAGCAACATTTTACTAGGGGATTTTAATTCTCAAACTAGAGATTTGCAGACTCCCATGCATGACCACTACTCCAATTGGAATCGTACTTCTAAGACAGATCATGCTATCCTGGGCCTTCAGCGTACCTCGAAGGATTGTTAGGGGCCACTCTCTATTTATGGTCATCATCTCCTCTAGCTCTATGTGTCCTTCGACTTGGTGATTCTAAATGGCCTCCCTTGCTTTGCAAGCCCCACGTTTGGGGTACTAGTGTTGTGGATTATGCCCTCACTTGTGCCCCCTTCATCCCCTTCGTTGCTTCATCGTCACCCACCTTCCCCTGGAAGACGAGGCTCTTCTCAGTCTCTTGCTTCCCTTCTCTCACCGCTGTTCACATCCTCTCCTCTTCTAACCCCCCTCCTATGCCCAACAGGTCCCTGTTCGCACCCCTATTTGTTTATGCTTCCTTGAGAGTGATGGTGACCTTTTCCTCTTCCATATCAGATCACTCCTTCCCCTGGTTGGTTCCCTCTTGTCTTACGAGGTCTCCTCCATGTTTGACATTTTGGCCACTATGATTTGGGAGTCTGCTCTCCTCTCCATCCCCCACCACCCTCGTCATCATGCTTTCCATCATAGAACTTGCCCCATGAACCGCTGGTTCAATGATGACTATAAGTCTTTCCATCATTTCCCATGCTCTATGTTCTTGCGGTACTCTGATGATTTCATTGGTATTCACCATTCCTATAGTCGTTTCCTTGGCTATAAGAAGTGTTTGTTCATTTCTTCCCAGTGTTGTTCCCTTTGTGACACTTTATCCTACAACCCAAAGCTTTTCTGGCATACTTTGCTCCCCTACTGCTCCTCCCCACCCTCCACCCTCAACCTCCGCTCCCTCACTACCCATGCATCCACTCTCTACAACATCCCTGGTCAATGTCCTCTCCTATTTACCCTGCCTCCCAACTATCACCTCTTCACCCCATCCATCATTCATGAGGCCATCAGATTCATGAGCTCCAATAGAGCTGCAAATGAGGGTGGTTTTCAGGCTGAGCTCCTCAAGATTGACATCCCTGTCTTGGTTTCCTTTCTTCTCGTGCTCTTCAATAGTGTTGTTCGTACCGGTTTCCTCGACTCATGGTCAAGGCACATCATGTATCCGATTCTCAAGACCAACTTAGCTTTAGATCGAGGTTACTACAGAACTATCATGATTGGACAAGAGAGCTTGCAAAGCTAGGGGTTAGGCTAGTTTTCAGGCTGATTACCAAACCATGGTCAATATTTTGACATTGCAAGCCATCATCGAGGAGGCTCATCATCGCTTAGAGAAAGTCTATTGTTGCTTTGTGGACTTTTGTAAGGCCTTTGATACTATCCTGTGAGTTTCCCTTTTCCAGAGACTGAGAGACATTGGTATTTCAAATATTTTTTTGACTACCATTATGAGATTATATGAGAGTGTTACCGGTAGATTCAGGACGCTGGAGGGTTTCTCAGCCCCTATTCAGAGCATTATTGGGGTGAATTGGGGTTGTCCTCTTTCCCCCCACCTTGTTTGGTATTTATATTGATGAGCTGGAGACCTTCCTCAAAGACTCCTCACTCCCTGTGGATGGTTGCTACCTGTATCAGGTCTTGATCTCCATTCTCTTGTTCGTTAATGACATGATCCTTCTAGCCTCCTCTCTAGTGAGTCTTTAGAGACTTCTTGATGGCTTGGCCTCCTTTTTTGACCTTCGTCAACTCTCAGTGAACTTGAGCAAGACTCAGGTTATGGTTTTCAACTACTCGAAGACCTCTCATTTGCACTTCTACTTCCAAGGTCATGGGATCAAGATCACCACATCATATGTGTAACTTGGGGTCAAGTTCTCTGGACCTCACTTTAGTTTGAGACCCACCATCTAGCCTAGGGTTAGTAAGGGTTTGGGCTCCCTTGCCATGCTTGAGAGATAGTGCTTCAGACATCACTTCCAGGACACTTCATCAAAGTTGTCCCTCCTGGATTCCTTGGTCAAACTGATGATTCTTTATGGCTTAGTGGTTTGGGGGCCCTCTCTCCTTGATTCTGACCGAGCTTTCAAGCAATGCCCCACCTGACGATCCTTGGAAAACAAGGATAAAACAAGTCCAACATATATATATATATATATATATATATATATATATATATATATATATATATATATATATATATATATATATATATATATATATATATATATATATATATTGTTAAAGTACGATAACATCAATATGCGACAACATAAGCAACAAAAGACTAACAACATATAATCATACCAAGAACCCCAAGTGACATAACTAATAAACATGCTCAGTTACTGAAACATAAACTATCTAAGTGTGCTTAACCTACAATGTTCATTTCATCTCTAACATCAGATTACGAGATTAATTTAAAAAGCACAAGATTAATTCCTACACATGCTTAAATGACTTAAGACTAAACTACGTTATCAGCATAAAGTAATACTGAAACATTAACCTCTACATTGGGGAGTACCAAAATAATAATGACGAGGCTAAGAAACTTGAAAGCATAAATGCATCCAAGATAGAACTAACAAGACTAAATCATTAAAGTAAAACATCTAATCTCAACATCTACATATGTGCATTTATAAACCAATAAGAGCATAAGAATAGTACTCAAATAACATTGCAATGATATATAACATGAACTAACAAGAAATCCACACAACCTATCTAAGTCCACATTTCCACCCAACACAATCACAACTTCATAAGACATTAGGTCCTCGGCTGACCCCCATGCACAAGATATTCCATACCACCCAATTTGTGGCCCTAAGCTGGAATTCTCATTGTACTAATTTAGTGATCAAAAGAACCCTACATGTTTAATATACTACAATAATACAAATGCATCTATGAAAGTGTGTGTACAATATCACTACGGTGTAACATACATCATAATGAAACATACTCCAACGACACACCTCTCAAGTGGGGCATCACGTAGAACAAGCAATCTACCAAGCAAGAAACCACATGCAACCAAGTAGATAAGCAATAATCATGAGAGAACTCACAGTGCCTAAACACAAGGTATCAAGTGAATAAACAACACCAAATAAAACCTATACATTGGTCCAATGCAGTAATGAGGATAACTACGTGCTGAAGGGGCAGAGATCCAATCAAGTAGAGAATTTTTAAAAATGGGTTACACACATGCCAAGCAGTAACAAGGACTAAAAACAATCTGAGACGATGCAATAGATTAGGTCTTGGTCAAAACCTTTAAGATACTATGATGGGGTTGTAGTGGAGTGTGGGCACATAACATGCCAAATGACACTCTGAACATCCCTGGGCACGATAACATGCCAAATGACAATATGAACATCCCAAATATATTGTGTGTTGATTAACCATATTTTACTTAGTTTGATCTTATTAAGTAAACACCTCATGTATGTAGTTGTCCCAACTACTTTGTACTCGTTCCTGCAGCAACGTCCACTCCACATCTTTACCCATACATACCCAACTATCTCATCAAGTGATGAGTGTCCAAAGACATGAAATTCCCACCCCAACCCTCACGATAAACCAACACTCACTAGAGCACATCTCGGTGGTAAGAATATCTCAAGATTCAATAGGCATGTGTAAAGGAACTGTGCACATGACAAGGCACGCCATGCTCATGAATATAAAACTAGGGTTGGACGAGAAAGCAAAGACTTAAGGGTGAAAAAAAGAGGCAGAAGAGATTGGATTGGGTAATCAAACAATTAACCTACTCCAACTCCATTTGGTGCTTAAAACGTCCAAAATCTGGACAACACTAAAAATTTCAGCGAAGTAAATTTCCACCCAAAACCAAAGTTTAACCAAAAACTATAAGATTGAAAACCCATTGAGCAAACAAGCTCAAACAAACAGAAATCCAATAAAAAATTACTTTTGGGAAAACCTAGAAAAATGACCAGCATTTTTTTTCATAAATTTGCATTCAAAACCTCCAAAAATAGGAAAATGCATGTGGAATCCCAACTGGGATAACCCACTGAAGAAAAACAAGCTCTAAGCCTAATCAAGCAAGAGCTAAATCTAAAACTTTCAAAACAAAATTTTAAACGCAAACCCTATCTCACAAACGAACAAGAAACTCCAAGAATTTGAAGAAGAAAGGAAGAAAAACAAACAAGCTGTCAAATTTGCCAAGAATCTCAGCAAACAACGACCTACCCACTGCCAACACTTTGCAATATACCTTGCTGAACTTTGTCAGACAGAATTCCCAGATCTAGCAAAACAATAATCCTCGGGAAGAGGGTTTCAAAAACTTCCAAACTTGCTCTCCAAAAATAAAATTCACCCAAGAATACATAGTGCAATTTACAAAGGCAAAAATTTTATTTATAGAGAAAAATTTCCCAAAAGATTTGGGGAAATTTAATATAATTTCTAAAAATTAGAAACTTTATTAAAACCCATCACTTGAATCTGCCAAAACAGACTTAAGTGATTAAAGACGGATGAATTGGGTCCCGCCGTCAGAACTACACAAATGAATAAACAATCTACTCAATGAAATATAATAATAACTAAATCATTTTAAAATAAAATAAATAAATAAATTAAAAATAATATTTAATTAATTAAGACCCGAAAATCCCAAAAATTTGAATGATCCAAAAGACTTGGAAAATCCATCCATAGCCAACTAGCCGAAAACCAAAAAGGTTAAATCAAGCAAAAATCTCACAGAGACAAATGCAAGATCCTAAGAAAATCTAGAAACACAAACAAAATCTAAAGGACTGGTCTAAACACAAGGAAAATTGAGTTATCTCTAAGAACCAAAAGATAATCTAATCTATAAAAAGAAGATACGTTGCCCATACCGAAGGCAACATTGGCTAAAGGGAATGGTTAAATCACTATCCCCAATCTCGTTGTCAAAGCTAGAAATCCTGCACACTTTACACAACCCATCAAGTGCAATGGTACAAATATCAAAGCTGAAGCAACATGTAGAATCAACATAGATATCCATGCAAAACATATCTACTAAACCACCTATGCATAAACTCCATTACACAACATCTCAAATGTTGTCAACACTCACATCAAGTAGGTAAAATGATAAACAATATATCAAACTGAATCTAATATACCACAACATATTTACAAGATGAATCTAGATATCTAAACAACATAATCCACTAGATACATAACATGAAATAAGGTACATAATGAATAAACCATCATATAACAATATCCAAATACTGAACTATAAAGTAAATGTCATCCACATATGAAATAATAATATAATGATCATCACTAGAGTGTCTCAGGTATCTCCAAGAACAAAATGGAATACTACAGCAGAATGAAAACATGAGAGACACTACTAAAGGCACTTAAAATCGATAAGTTAACATGGTCAAACACATTACTAACCACTTCTACAGGAACCTAGTCGAGTGTAGCAAGATAATAATACACAATGCAATCTTTGCACACATCTCAGGGTGATCACGAAACAATATCATGACACCACATAAATCCTAGTAACCACTGGCACAAACCTCAGTGAAACCATCTAACACATCATAAACTCATAAATCAACCATAAGAAATCAAAACAATTGATACAGTAATATAAATCTAATCACCTCAAGGGTGTAGACCACTCATGGTCCCAAACACAATCTCTTCACAAAGAAAGATCATCAAGGTTTCATCCATCAAGATGACTTACAAAAATCAAATGGGAAAGACACTACATTAGGCTTATTCTTGGAAGCCTACAGTCCAAGAATAGAAACCAAACACACCAAAAGAAAAATCAAAACCAAATAATATGAATGACTCAACAACCTCTCCACAAGTGAAACTCAAATCACTCCAACATTCACAAACCTTTTTGTTCACCCCCAAATAGGTTAACCACAAGAGAAAATGAGTCACATTGATGCAAGGTCGTTCAACATGGAACTACCCATGTGCTAGGAAAATCCATCTAGCCATAAAGTGAACACTACAAGGTAAGGAAAAATCCACTCCACCTCATCAACAAGTGCCCAACTACAACATGCACCTTCGAAATGACCACAAAACAAGGTCAAAATACTACACTCTTACAACAAGAGTTGGAATCATGGGGAATAACCATCCCAATTTCCTAAGTATACTATCATGCTACACATGAGCATCCTTGAATCCATCTAAACTCACCCTTTTGATCATAGAGGATGACGATTTACTAACAAAATTTGCTAACTCCAAAGGATACCTTCCACAACTAACCACCAAACATAGGAGCACTTAAACTCTATGATACAAAAAGCTCAACTATCGTTGGGAACTAGGGTTACTTAACCCAAATAGACAAGATATCTCCTTTCAAAAAGGTTGCAAAGATTTCATCTGTGGACAAAATCATGTAATAACTTCATACGAACTCATAAGATGGTAGCATGTGTCCAACAATACCATGTCCCTCCCACAACATGTTGGGAATACTACACCCAACCTACTACTAAACTCAATCTCCAACCTCAAGTCAACTATAAATGAACAACTTGACTGAGACAATCATTTTGAAGATACAACATTAGGGAGAAAGAAACTACAGAGTATTAGGACTGAGAGGGAGGCTCTCTCAACCTCTTCTCTAATTCAGCCCAAGATGTGTTAGGGAAACTCTCAATTCCACCATCAACATACTCAATCAACACTAATAGAGCTAATGGCATAACCATGCTAGCCTACTTTCTCAAGAAAGGAAAGGATACAGAGATGCACCAAAGCCAACATCCAAAAAGTGAATCTAGACTCACCAACAGAACCAAGTCATTCCTAAATGACAAGGACAACACCAACCTCAAGAAAGGAACAGTAGTAGTCTATGCTTCACCTCACAGCAGTGGATTGGTGTTATAGGGAACACACAAACCCAAGCACGAATCCCAACTAAGTACCTAGTAGATTATGAAGGTTGTTAACTTCTCTTTTAATAATAACATGAAGGTTTAAACTTCTCCAATGACCATAAATATGATATGTCATGATTGAATTGGCCTCTACTCGATAAAGGGTACTCGAAACATCAATTTGCATCTTCTGAAGTGTGAAAGAGTGCATGTTGTTCCCTAGATTACAGTTTGCATTAGCACACTCTTGTGCAAGGTTTCTCACATAACTAGGCGAGATAATGCAAAGTCCTAGGTGAGCAGATGCATGACAAAATGTTTACTCACACGAAAGTCCACATCAACACAAAAATTGCCTTCACTCTGGAGGCCATAACTATCATGTCTAAACTCTGATTGACTCCATTCGAAATATGTCAAAAAAATACTAACAAGGCCTACAACAAGATGAAGATTAGAGAGTCCTAAGACCTAAGAGTTGAGTCACCAATCAAGATAAAACATCAAATGCGAACTTAGACAGTTTTGGTTACTAAGACAAGCAACGAACGCAATGTCCAAAACAACCAAGGAGCACACATGCCCAAATCAACATAAAGCATGAGATGAAAGATAATTCACCCATTGAAACCAATATTACTTCTCTTTCATTATTTGAATAGTTAACAATAACACAAGCATTAATGCACAATGAAACTGAAAGGTTTTTGAGCAAGGGTTTAAGAGTCACTCACCACAAACAAGTGCATATATTTTCAAATTTCTTTCCAGAATTACATTACATTTAATCATCATTTAAACCATCCAATTAAATTAACAACTTTACATCTATCACAAACACACTAGTATGTTCTCTATGATATTATCCCTTGCACATACTACCAGAGGTTCAAGATGAACATGATAGAGTCACAACACAAGACTTGGGCAGTAGTAAAACACATGTAGAATAGTCACTATGAAACCAAAATCAAAAAGCCCAAATGGGGAAGTGATCAATTCCAATAGTAAATCACAAAAGAGATCATTTCAAGAATAAGTCAAGTATGACAACAACCACAAAGAGAGTGATAGAGAAATTTTGATGACCAACAAAAATATCGAAAACCAATGCTAGCCCAACAACATGAGGAAAGTACCTCCAGCCAAATAAAATAAGGCATTAGTCACATCACATTACATGTGATGACTAAGAATAGTCACAGAAGAGAGATAAATCACCACCCAATGCTAAGGAATACATTATGCTAGCAATGTTAGAGAACACACTCACACACATCAAGCAATATACCTTCAATAACCTCATGCATATGCAAACTACAATAATTTCCTTAACTATTTTCTATGCAACGCAACAATTAAATACCCATCAATTTTTAATATAATTTTCATAAGCTTAAGAAGCAATCAGTTTGGGGACAAGTCATTCACCCAAAGGATTTTAATAGAACACCTACTTCTTTGCAATGATTCCCAATAAACACTTATTTATTAATGAAAGAAAACATTTCATTGCTATTGATATAATAGAGAGTCACAAATAAGATTCATTTATTTACTTACAAAAAGGAGAAAACAGGAAAAACAATGTAGCTTACTCCAGAAGGAGAAACAAAAAGAGGCACTCAAACCCAACACATGGACACCAATTAACGGTTCCATCCAATAGGACCACACAAGTAACCAACCATACTAAGGCACATCGATTCCATCTACAAATAAGGAAAGACTCACTTCCTTCTCCTCAAATTGCTTAAGTTACATCTACTGGACAAGCAAGTCCATCCCAAGTAGATACCTAAGCAACAAGCTCTCACAGAGAAACTCACACTCACACAATTGCAACATCAACCATATGGGAAACATATACATAGAGATTTCAATGTTTGAACATGTGCTCTGATACTAGATGTAATGCCCCGCTTGACTATCCTTGGAAAACAAGGCTATTACAAGTTCAACATTTTTGTTTGTTAAAGTAAACTATGATAACATCAATATGTGACAACATAAGCAACGAAAGACTAACAACATATAACAATACCAAGACCCCCAAGTGTCATAACTAACAAACACACTCAATTACCGAAACATGAACTATCTAAGTGTGCTTAACTTGCAATGTTCATTTCATCTCTAACATCAGATTACAAGATTCATTTAAAAAGCACAAGATTAATTCCTACACATGTTGAAATGATGAAAGATTAAACTACATTATGAGCATAAAGGAATATTGAAACATTAACCTCCACATTGGGGAGTATCGAAATAATAATGACAAGGCTAAGACACTTGTAAGAATAAATGCATCCAAGATAAAACTAACAGGACTAAATCATTGAAGTAAAACATTAATCTCAACATCTACATAAATGATTTTATAAACTAATAAGAGCATAAGAAATAGTATTGAAATACCATTGCAATGATATATAGCATGAACTAACAGGCAATCCACACAACCTATCTAAGTGCACGTTTCCACCCAACACAGTCACAACTTCATAAGACATTAGGTCCTCAGCCAGTCCTCACACACAAGATATTCCATACCACCCAATCTGTGACCCTAAGCTAGAATTCTCATTATACTAATGTAGTGATCAAAAGAACCCTACAGGTTTAATATACTACAATAATACAAAAGCATCTATGAAAGTGTGTGTACAATATCGCTACAATGTAACATGCATCATAATGAAACATACTCCTACAACACACCTCTCAAGTGGTGCATCACATAAAACAAGCAACATCTACTAAGAAAGAAACCACATGGAACCAAGTAGATAAGCAATAATCACGAGAGAACTCATAGTGCCCAAACACAAGGTATCAAGTGAACAAACAACACCAAAGAAAACCTATACATCGGTCCAATGCAATAATGAAGATATCTGCATGCTGAAGGGATACAGATCTGACCAAGTAGAGAATAGTCACAAATAGCTTACACACAGGCCAAGTAGTAACAAAGACTGAAAGCAATCTGAGACAATGCAACAGATCAGGTCCTGGTCAAAACCTCTAAGATACTATGATGAGGTTGTAGTGGAGTGTGGGCACGTAACATGCCAAACGACACTCCGAACATCCCTAGGCACAGTAACATGCCAAATGATGATCCAAACATCCCAAATATATTGTGTGTTGATTAAGTAACCATATTTTATTTATTTTGATCTTATTAAGTAAACACCTCATTTATGCAGTCGTCCCAGCCGCTTTGTGTTAGTTCTTGCAGCAAAGGCCACTCCACATCTTTACCCATACATACCCAACTATCTCACCAAGTGATGAGTGTCTAAAGACATGCAATTCCCACCCCAACCATCATGATAAGAAAACACTCATCGGAGAATGTCTCGATGGTAAGAATCTTTCAAGATTTGGTAGGCACATATAAAGGAACTACACTTATGAATATAGAACTAGGGTTGGATGAGAAAGAAAAGACTCAAGGGTGAAATAAAAAGGTAGAAGAGATTGGATAGGGTAATCAAACAATTAACGAAATCCAACCCCATTCAGTGCTTAAAAAATCCAAAATCTGGACAACACTAAAAATTTCAGTGAAGTAAATTTCCACCCAAAACCAAAGTTTAACAAAAAACTATAAGATTGAAAACCCATTAAGAAAATTAGCTCAAATAAGCAGAGATTCAAAAAAAAAAAACTTTTGGGAAAACCCAGAAAGAATGGCCAACATTTCTGTTCATAAACTTGCATTTAAAACCCTCCAAAAATAGGAAAATGCATGTGGAATCCCAACTGAGATAACCCATTAAACAAAAACAAGCTCTAAGCCTAATCGAGCAAGAATTGAAATTGAAACCTTCAACATAGAATTTTAAACACAAACCCTACCTCACAAATGAACAAGCAACTCCAATAAATTGAAGAAGAAGGGAAGAAAAACAAACACGCTATCGAATCTGCTAAGAAGCTCGGCAAACAATGGCCTATCCACTACCAACACTTTGCAATAGACCTTGCTAAATTCTATCAAACAAAACTCCTAGATCTAGCAAAGCAGTAATCCTCGAGAAGAGGGTTTCAAAAACCTCCAAACTTGCTCCCCAAAAATAAAATTCACCCAAGTATGCATAATCCAATTTACAAAGGCAAAATTTTTCTTTATAGAGAAAATTTTCCCAAAAGGATAGAATTTGGAGAAATTTAATATAATTTTTAAAAATTAGAAACTTTATTAAAACCCATCACTTAAATCTACCAAAATAGATTTAAGTGATTGAAGACGGATGAATTGGGTCCTGCAGTCAAAACTGCGCAAATGAATAAACCATCTACTCACTAAAATATAATAATAAATAAATTAAGTTAAAATAAAATTAATTAATTAATTAAAAATAATATTTATTTAATTAAGACCCAAAAATCCCAAAAATTCAAATGATCTAAAAGACTTGGAAAATCCATCCACAACCAACTGGCCAAAAACCAAAAAGGTTAAACGAAACAAAAAGCCCACAGGGACATAAATGTAGAGATCCTAAGCAAATCTAGAAACATGAAAAAAATCTAGATGATTGGTCTAAACACAAGGAAAATTGAGTTATCTTTGAGAACTGGAAGATAATCTAATCTATAAAAAGAAAGATACGTTGCCCATACTAGAGGCAAAATTGGCTCAAGTGAATGGTCAAATCACTATCCCTAATGTTGTTGTCAAAGCTAGAAATCCTGCACACTTTACACAACCCGTTAAGTGCAATGGTACAAATATCAAAGTTGAAGCAACATGTAGAATCAACATAGATATCCATGTAGAGAATATCTACTAAACCACCTATTGATAAACTCCATAACACAACATCTCAAATGTTGTCAGCACTCACATCAAGTAGGTAAACCAATAAACAATATATCAAATTGAACCTAATGTACCACAACATATTTTCAAGATGAATCCAAATATCTAAACAACATAATCCACTAGATACATAACATGAAATAAGGTACATAACACATAAGCCATCATTTAGCAATATCCAAATTCTAAACTATAAAGTAAATGTCATCCACATATGAAATAATAACATAATGATAATCACTAGAGTGTCTCAAGTATCTCCAAGAACAAAATGGAATATTGTAGCAGAATGACAACATGAGAAACACTACTAAAGGTACTTAAAATAGATATGTTAACATGGTCAAACACATTACTAACCATTGCTACAGGAACCTAGTCCAATGTAGCAAGATAATAATACACAATGCAATCTCTGCACACATCTCAGGGTGATCATGAAACAATATCATGATACCACATCAATCTTGCTAAGTATTGGCACAAACCTCAATGAAACCATCTAACACATCATAAACTCATAAATCAACCATAAGCATAATCAAAGAAATTGATATTGTAATAGAAATCTAGTCACCTCAAGGGTGTAGACTACTCATGGTCCCAAACACGATCTCTTCACAAAGAAAGATCAACAAGGTTTCATCCATTAGGATGACTTATAAAAATAAAATGGGAGAGGCACTACATTCCATCGAGCATGTTCAAACTCTATTTCTTCGACGTATTATTAGATGTTATCGGCTCACCCCCCACAGTATTGTTCTGGCCAAGTTTGGGGCCCATCCCTTTTGATTGGCAGCCATTTTCAACATGATTTGGTTTCTTCATCATCTTTGTGGTTTTTCTAAGTCTACAGGTGACCGTTTTAGATACTCTTAGTTTATTGCTCCTATTTCATTGTGGCATATTCCAATCTGACCCCCCGGGCCTGTTGCTAGTTCACACAAGCTTCGTCTTTGTTGAGCTTGATTAAGATTGATATTGACCACCTCCTTCCCTTCTAATTCTCTCTTGATGCTCTTGCCCACCTCTCCCCTCAATATAGGAGTTAAACTAGCATGTCAGACTCGACATTTATAGATGGTATATCACCACAACTTGGTGTAACCTTGTAGGTGGGTTATGCCCAAAGATGGTCTTTTATGCTGAGCACTTTTTGGTTATCAGAGATGATATTATTGCGCTCCCTAGCTACTTGTCTCAATGCTGGTCTCATGCCTTATGTATCTCTCTAGGCTCCTTTAGGGTTGGCTCCCATTAGCTTCAGATTCAGACATATCACCACATGGATAGAGAGGACCTGACTTGTCACTTGTGTACCTTGGGTACAACTGAGATGGAGATCCATTTCATTTTTCATTGTCTGGCCTACTATGAGATTCACGGGAGATTCTATTGCTTATTTAGGGAGTGCAACTCACTCACAACCTTTTTCAGCTACATAGACCAGAGATGCCTTGCACTATACCTTAGGGAGACTATGCAGCTCCATGAACACACTTTACAACTCTACTTTCTACAGAGAGTGACCCCAGTTCAGCTTATCACCACTTTCTTCTCTCTGCCATCTCTTGCACAAGGGGATAGAGTAGCCTTCCAGTGCCACCATCGCCAACCACTCTAGATCTATGAGACCTCGTAGTTGTTATACTCGTCAGCATCACCCTCCCAATTTTTCTTGATGGTGGTTTAGGGCACCTGATCGCCCTAGTTCATACCCTTTGATGCTTGGCTTCTTTTTATCAAGGACCCTTAGTCCTTGCCTCGTCTTGTGCTCTTTGCTTCTTCTTGTATCTCTTTTTTCTTTTTCTTGTTTTCTTTCTTTCCTTGGCACCATTTGGTGCTCTTGTTGCTAGCAGTCTTGTATCTTGGATGCTTTTCAGTCCCATAAACCCTTGGGATCTCTTGTTGGACATTAATAAATTTATCTTATCTTCTCTGCAAAAGGTGTAATGCTACTTTTTTTTCACTTTGATAGCCTCTAAGATGTCCAATCCAAGTGAGCTTGCCTAAAGTGCATGGATTGATGTACTAGTCTCATTTGAAACTTCAAGTTTATGTCAAACATGGTGGGGAAAAGTGGAAAATATGGGGCCACTCAAGCTCATTAAAAGGTGCAGTGTTTTGATGTTCACAAATTTTTTTACTTGGTATACGAAGTGTGATTCAATGGCAAAGAAGTGCAAAGATCCCAAAAATTTTCCTAGCTTTGAGAGTGCATGAAATTGCAATGTGTTGACTTTGATCTTCTCTAGATCTATCAATACAGTTGTGTAGTTATTGTTAATCTTGATATTAAAGATGAATGAAAGCAGCACATATATATTTTATGTTTACATTTGGCGCATTGTGGTTAAGGTGCATGGGTTAAGCCTTGTATGTTCTTATTATGACCCTATTATAGATGTGAATGTTGTCTAAATACACAATGATGGACAAGCTTGTTGGGGACCTCAATATGCTATTCATTGAGGGTATTGATTAGAGAAGAACACATCATCAACCTTTCATAGTTCTTTCTAGATGTAATGTGGGGCAACGACTACCCAGCCAGTTAATTCGATGGCTGGATGCCATGCCGCCCATGTCTCCATACCCATGTGATATAAACCATCGTACATTTTTTCACTGTAGGATATTGTCTTGTTCAATTTGATTATTGCACGAAATAGTACTAATTGAAACATGTAGCATAGACCTTTTTCTTTTCTTTTTACTGTTGACTATTTTACTTTGTTCATATTTATTTACATCCTAGTAAATTTTACCTCTAATTTGGTTATTTGTCATTTGTGAAATTTTTGTTGCCCAACACTATGCTGACCCCAACTATGTACATCTTTTAACGAGTACTTGATTTTGTACATTATTATTTTTAAATATAATTTGGTTAGAAACTATTTTTAAGTAAACTAGTGTTTTAAAAAATATATATTTAACTATTTGAAATATTATTTGAAATGTATTTATAATAGATTTAAAAAGTAGTTGTATATGAATATACATGGATATAGATTTAAAAAATATAAATACATATATAATATTCTTACAATTAACTTTAAGAAAAAAATTATTCATAAAAAAGAGTCATGTTTTTAAAAATATATCTTTTTTTTAATAAATATTATGTAATTAAAAAATTAAATTTTAAATCTAGACTCTTGATCATATTTTTAAATTGGATTTTATAACTAAGGAGAAATAACATAATGATGATCATAAAATGTTGAGTTTGATTTTAAATAAATAAATACAAATTATAGAATTTGGGAGGAACAAATACATTTTATGTTCATTTTTTACATTATATCTTAAATTTCAAAGAACCAACACATTTTTATTTAATTTTTACTTTGAATTTGACAACACATTTGTCTTCATATTTTTACATTAAGTTCACATTATTTTTATTTTAAACATAATATTAATTTTATATTAAATTTTATTTTTATGACCAAAATAATTTAGGTGTATATTTTGTCGGTAATTTTATTTCATCATATTTTTATATTAGATTTTATTCTAAATATAATTTGGGTAAGTTTTTGGAGTAACAATAAATTTATGTTCGTATAGTTGCATTGCATTTTACTCTAAACATAATATAGGTAAGTTTGAGCAAGACTAAATATATTTATAATAATATTTTACGTTGAATATTATTTTAAACACATTTACTTAATTTTTAGGTGGAATTAAGACATCTATGATCATATTTTTACATCAAATATTCTTTTAAGCATAATTTACATAAATTTTAGAAAGAACTAACACATTTTTGAAATTAGATTTTATTCTAAACACATTTATACATCTACAATCATATTTATATATTGTTTAATGTAGATTTTAGAAGAAACTTATATATTTATGATCATTTTTCTACACTAGATTTAATTCTAAACATGGTATAGATAAATTTGAGGAGCAACACATTTCCTTTTTATCATATTTGTACATTAGATTTTATTCTAAATACTTATTGTACTATGCATTCATCAAAAGAATTATATATATATATATATATTCATTTATTTAAAAAAATAAAATAAAATGAAAATACATATTTCAAAAAAAAAAATATTATTCAGTTTTTTATTATCCATCATTTAAAAAGTAAATTTATATCATTGTATAAAAATATTAAATAATTATGCCGAGAGGCGTTCTATACAATGGCAGTACAAATGCCCAGCACAGGAATATGTGAAGATTCCTTGTCAATAAAAAAGAAAATGGAGTTACATTCCCGAAATAATAGGTGGCCAACAATAAAGACAATAAAAAAAATTCCCGAAATAATAGGTGGCAAAAATAAGAAGAAGCCAAATGGAGCCCAAAATAATAGGGTCTGAAAAGATAGGCTCCCATAAATTTTAATAAATCAACAATTATTATTTTAAATAAATAAATAATTGTTTGAAAAAAATAGAAATTAGCATTACCATATGATAATGCTTTTCTTTTAAAATTGCGGTTTTTTTTTTTGTAAAGATTACATATATTGTTTTTTTAAATATGAAAATAAATTATACAAAAATAATTTTTATAAAATTGAAAAAAAAATTTAAAAATTAAAAAATAAAATTAAAATAAAATATAATTTTTTTAAAAAGCGAAAAACAAAAAATGAAACAACATTGTTAAAAAGGCCGCAGCCTGCGACAGTTATAGCCGCTGCTGTCAGCGGCAGTAACTGCCGTCACTGACACATGTCAGTGATGGCAGTTACTGTCGCTGACAACAGTGGCTATAACTGCCGCAGAACGAAAGGATGGGGTGGCGGGGGTGGTGGCCCGTCACCTCATTTAATTTTTTAAATTTTTTTTTGAAAAATGAAATGCATGCTAAACGCATAGCGTTATAAAAAATAATTTAATTTTATTATGAAAACTGATTTCGACGTGTAGACATTTTATATGTCTATTTTTTAAAAATTAAATTTTACAGACTTATTTTGAATTTTGAATTTGAGTGGAGTAGTGGAAATTGAAAGGTTTTTTTTACTGGAAATTGAAGAGTCTCTTAATGGGAGATGAAGAGTTTTTTTCGTGAGAGATGAAGAGTTATCTCTCTCATTATAAATCACTCATCTCTTCTCATTTTTGCTCATCATTTGTAGAAGAATACATTTGCAGAAGACAAGTTTTGAGTAAAGCTTTCATTGTTTTTGTTGAGAGGTAGACTGCAGTTTGTTTACGAAGAAGAGTGGGAGACAAGTCATTTGGAAAAGCATTCTACATTTGAAGATCAACAAGGAGATAAAAAAAAAAGTAAGTTTTTTCTTTATTTTTTATTTCTATTAAGTTTTATTTTGCATTTTGATTATTATCTGCATTAAGAATTTTAGTTACACTATTTACATATAGTTCTAATTTATTTTTTAAAATAGTTTTTAGTGATTGCTATTTTCATAGTGATTACTATAGTTTTTAATGATTACTATTATTTTTTAAAATATTTTTTTTTAATAGTGATTTATAAATTTAATGATTACTATTTTCATTTACTAAAGTAGTTTGATTTATAATAGTTTTTTAATTAAGCTTAATATATTGATTTATATTAATATTCTGAATTAGATTACTATTTCAATTAAAATAGTTTTGTACTAAACATTTAGATTATAATTAATTGTTACATATTAATATTTGAAAAATGGATGGCAATGCCGCCATTTTTCAAATATTTTATGAAAGTACCGATTTATTTATTTTTAAATATGAAAAATCAAATTTATACTTTTAATTTTGTTACTTGAAAATTAAACTAACCATATATTTATTTTAATTAATGGTTATTTTTTATATGCAATTTTAAAATGATAAATATTAACTTTTAGGCATCAATCTTTAAAAAGTGGAAGACAATGTCGCCATTTTTAAAATATTATAATAGTAACCAGTCTATTATAATGTTAGCCATATCTAAAAATATTTCTAATGTTTCAAAAGTGGACGATAATGCCACCATATATTTTCATTAAAATATCAATTTATTTGTTTCTAAATAAAATTAAAAAATTAAAAAATTTATACTTTCAATTTTGATATTTCAAAATTAGACTAACTATATATTCATTTAATTTATGTTTATTTTTTATGTGCAATTTTAAAAGAATCAAAATTCATTTTTAAGCATCAATCTTTGAAAAGTGGAAGGCAATGCCGCCATTTTTTAAATATTATAATAGTAAGCAATTTTAACATTATATGGTTTCTATGGAAAAATATTTAGTGTCATGAAAAATATAGCTTAATTCACTAATATTAGTTTTCTACTAGCTATGGTGAGACCTGGGTTAAATTTTGAATTAGAGGAGGCAAGAAGAGAATACCAAAGGCAATATCAAAGAGAATATCGTAGAGAATACCGTAGATGTCAACAACAACAACAACAACAAATAGAAAATGAAACAGAACAACAAAGAATAACATTAAATCAAGGAAATAGTCAAAGTTATGGTAGAAGAAGGTCTGAAGTGTTAGTTGCAGAACTAGAAAATGATGAAAGAGACAACAGAAATGTACAGAGAAATAATCGTCAACGTACTTCTCAGAGGGTCCTTCCAGATACACAAAGGTGTGGAGTCCAACATGTTGAAGTGCAAGCAAGTGACATACATGAACATCCTATAGATGCAAACAATCAACGAAATGTTCAGTATGAAGGGTCTCTATCTATAGAACGTGTCCCAGAAACACCACAACATCAAAGTCAAATCCATGTGAATGATGAATTAGAAGGTGATCATCATGTGATCATCATCATCAACTATTATGTTGTTATTCTTATTATGCACATTCATAGTTCATATTCCACAGTTAATGAAAAGTATAATTTGATATGCTCAATCTCACATGATAACCTTTTTATTTGCACATTTTAATGCTTGCAAGTACCATTATGCTGAAATTTTATTATACTAATTCTCTAATTTGTAAATTTAACTATGATCATCAATTGGGTCCACAAATTAAGTTTATAATATTATTTCAAATTATAAAGGCATTCTTCAATTCAAATAAATCATAATGTTTTTGCTTCATTACTTTCAACCAATACATTGCTACTCAATGTTTGAAGTCTATGTTTGTCTATTCTTCACTATCCATGAATGGTCATAATATTACCATGTTTCAATACCCAAAGTTTCATTACAAATTTTAATACAATTTGGTTTTATATTCATTTTCTCCACAATTGATTGTACTAAGTGACCTGTTCTATTTTTTCAAGACCATTATTGATATAAAATATTTATCCCTCTTATTAAGTATACATTTGTTCTATTTTTTTAAATTGGTGATAATGCTTTCTAAATTGTTTTCCATGTTTTTTTTTAGGCATGGAAGCCTCTGATAGACAATCAAGCATTGTTGACATGAGCCCAACTTCTTCAATAGACTCAAATCATTTTTATGAGACAGAGTTTCAGAAGTGTGCATGAATAATTAAGCAGTGTTGTACAACTATGGTAAAAGCTCTTGAGAATGCAGCTTTATCTATTGATCATGTACAAGAGATAGAGATAATGGAGATGGAAGATGTTGCAAAATATGTACGCAACATATCTACAAAAGTAGATGCATTTCCATCCATGATGAAAGAGGTCTATGATGATCATATTACGAACAAAGGCCGTAATACAAATTTAATCTCTAAAGAATATGTGATGTACTTACATCATTATGGAGAACTATACACATGGTCCATATGACGATTTCAAAATTTTTAGTATTTCACTTATTAATTTATCTAGAGAATTGTACTAGGAGATGTTGTTCTGCTTTCATCTATGTATCGAAAAAATAAATAAACAGTTTAACTTCTTAGCTCAAATTCTTCTCAACTATACTTGCAAATATTTCAAATCTTTTTCCTTCACCTTTGTGTTTGTATTATTAAAGCTTTAACATGAGATATATCATTTATATGTTGATCATTAAATTACGTATAAAATTGATATTTTATTTCTAACTATTAATCCACTCTAAAGTAGAATATTCATTTTATACTCATTTTAAGTGCAATCATTACCTCAATAACATATAGTAGTCCTTCATTGTACACTATTCATGCTAAACATAATTAACATTAATCAATTCTCTATTTATAAATGCAACTATTAAAGTTATAAAACTACATAAGGAACATTGTAATCCTTATATTGCTCTATTATGGTAAGAGGCATGTGTAAGGAGAACAACCTACTCTCCTAAATGTAACTTTAAACATAACAACAATCGTAATTCTAACCGTGGTCCTACTTTTCCCCTAACCCTAATTCTAATGCTTTTTCTACCCCTAACTCAAACTATAAGCCTAATTTCAACTTAGAATTTAACCCTAACTCATATTTTAACCCTAACCCTAACCCTAACCCTTTATCTACCCATATCTTTAATTCTAACCCTAACCCTACCCCTACCCCTACCCCTAACTCTAACACTAACATTAATTGTACCTTTAACCATTTTCCTACTTTTTGCCTAACCTAATCCTAACTGTAATTTTGACTCTAATGCTAACTCATACTCTAACCATAAACTGAAACCTAACCTTAACCTTAACCTTATCTCTAACCCTAACCCTAACCCTAACCCTATCACTAACTCTAATACTAACACTAACCCTAACCCTACCCCTACCCCTAACTCTAACTCTAAATATAACTCTATCATAATTATAATATAGCCCTAACCCTAACCCTAACTTTATGTTGACTAAAATTATAACCCTAACTCAAACCCATACCTTAACCTTAACCCTGATGTAACTCTATATATATCGCTAACTCAATATATAAACCTAACCCTAACCCTAACCCATAATCTAACCCTTTCTCTACCCCTTTGTCTAACTCCACCCATAATCATAACCGTAACCCTATTGCACCCCTAACTCTAACTATGAATCTAACTCTACCATCATTTTACTTTAATATTAACCCTACCTCTAACCCTAAATCTATCCTTAAACTTGACTTAAAACTCTAACCTTAACCCTAACTCTAACATTAACCCTAATTCAAACCCTACTTGTAATATTAAATCTATTCGTAACTCTAACCCTAACCCTAATTGTAATTTTAACCCAAAATCTAACTTTAACTCTATCTCTAACTATAACCCTAACTCAACCATGTGCAGCTAAAAATGAGGATAGATCATGCTAGTAATAACATGATCTCTGCATTGTGTGACTTAGTAGCCTCTCACCCTACCCTGTGCACCCTCATATGATGGAAAGAGATCTTGTTTGATGATGTCTTTGGGGGCCACCCTCTTGATGTCATCAATAGATGCATCTCTTGAAATCTTAGCCATAAGCTCCCTAGATATGGAAGCTAATATGTCAGGGATAAATGAATGGTGAGCTCTAAATCGAGTAGTCAAATCCTATAAACTCCTACATATAGTAGCACATATGTCTCTATATAGACCATCATTGGAGGACAATATAAACTACTATAATATAGCAACCTTCTGCCCCTACCCCTACCCCTACCCCTACCCCTACCTCTAACACTAACATTAATTGTACCTTTAACCATTATCCTACTTTTTGCCTAACCTAATCCTAACTCTAATTTTGACTCTAATGCTAACTCATACTCTAACCATAAGCTGAAACCTAACCTTAACCTTAACCTTATCTCTAACCCTAACCCTAACCCTAACCCTAACCCTAACTCTAATACTAACACTAACCCCAACCCTACCCCTACCCCTAACTCTAACTCTAAATATAACTCTATCATAATTATAATATAGCCCTAACCCTAACCCTAACTTTATGCTGACTAAAATTGTAACCCTAACTCAAACCCATACCTTAACCTTAACCCTAATGTAACTCTATATATATATCGCTAACTCAATATATAAACCTAACCCTAACCATAACCCATAATCTAACCCTTTCTCTACCCCTTTGTCTAACTCCACCCATAATCATAACCGTAACCCTATTGCACCCCCAACTCTAACTATGAATCTAACTCTACCATAATTTTACTTTAATATTAACGCTACCTCTAACCCTAAATCTAACCTTAAACTTGACTTAAAACTCTAACCTTAACCCTAACTCTAACATTAACCCTAATTCAAACCCTACTTGTAATATTAAATCTATTTGTAACTCTAACCCTAAACCTAATTGTAATTCTAACCCAAACTCTAACTTTAACTCTATCTCTAACTATAACCCTAACTCTAACCCTAAGTCAAACTCATGCTCTAACCCTTAATCTGACCCTATCCTTTACCATAACCCTAAGCCTAATACTAACCCTTTCTCTACCCCTATCTATAACCCTAACCCTCACCCTAACTCTAATCCTAACCTTAACCGTAACTCTAATCCTATCACTAACCTTAACCTTACTCCTACCCCTACCTCTAACTATAAATCTAACTCTACCATATCTACACTTTAACCCTAATCCTAACCCTAACTCTAACCTTGACCCTAACTCAAACCCTTACGCTAACTTTGACCCTAATGCTACCTCTATATATAACACTATCTCTATATAAACATAACCCTAACAATAACCTTATGCCTAACCCTTTCTCTATCTCTAACCCTAACCCTAACCCTGATTGTAACCCTACCCCTACCTCTAATTGCAACCCTGAATCTAACTCTACCATAATTGTACTTTAACCCTAAAAATTATTTTAACTCCAACCCTAACCCTAACCATGACTGTAACCCTACCCCTACCTCTAATTGTAGGCTTAAATCTAACTCTACCATAAATGGACTTTAACTCTAACCCTAACAATTATTTTAACCCTAAAGCTAACCCTAACTCTAACCCTTTCTATACACCTATCTCTAACCCTGACCCTAACTCTAATTCTAACCCTAACACTAACCCTAAACCTTACCCCAACCATACCCATAACTCTAACCCTAACTCTAACTCTAACTATAAATCTAACTCTACCATAATTAGACTCTAATCCTAACTGTATCCCTTAGTTTAATCTTGACTAAAACCCTAACAATAAATCTATCCTTAACCCCAACTCAAAACTCTAACCCTAACCTTAACCCTTACTTTAATCTTCACTAAAATCCTAACCCTAACTCTAACCTTAACCCCGATTCAAAACTCTAATCGAAACCTTAACCCTTACTTAAATCTTCACTAGAAACCTAACCCTTATTTTAACTCTAATTCTAACTCTACCTCAACCCTAACTCTAATTCTAACCCTAACCCTAACAATAATAGTAACCTAAACCCTAATTCTTACCATTGTCCTTACCCTAACCCTAACACCAACACACTCTAATTCTAAACCTAACCCTAAGAATAGTCATAATCCTAAAATAGCCCTTGCCCTAGCCCTAACCCTAACCCTAACTCTAATTGTAACTCTACTCCTAATCCTAACTCTACCTCTAATTCTAACCCTAACCCTAACCCTAACTCTAATTAAAATCCTAACCCTAACCCTAATGATAACCCTAACCCTAACCCTAACTCTACTCTTCAATATAACAATTTACCTAACAATATCCTTAAAATAAAACTCAATTAAAATGATAAGAATTTTTAAAAAAATGTTGAATAATTTTATACTACTACTATTTTATAGTAAGTTTATACAACTATATTTAAAAAGAAATAAAAAAATCAATACTAACCTTATCAAAAATAGAAAAATTAAAAATTACTTTTTTGATTGCCCCACGATTGCCACTAGCTTATATATATTATGCTAAGAGTAATCATTCTCGAGGCGCCTATTTTCATTTTCATAAATCCCAACTATGATTAAAATAACCTTGGGATTAAATGAAAATAGGCACCTCGAGAATGATTACTCTCGGCGTAATATATATAGGTATATATAAGCTAGTATATATAGAATATTATATTTAATTATGTTTTAAATAATTTTTTGTAATCACATTGATGATTTTATAATTTTAAAACATTATTTTACTTAAAAATAGTTTCTAACCAAATTATATTTACAAATAATAATACAAAATCAAAAAGTACTCATTAAAAGATTTACATAGTTGGTGTCAGGGTAGTGTTGGGCAACAAAAATTTCAGCCAATGACAAATAATCAAATTAGAGGTAAAATTTACTAGGATGTAAATAAATATGAACAAAATAAAATAGTCAACATTAAAAAGAAAAGAAAAAGGTCTATGCTACACGTTGCAATTAGTACTATTTCATGCAATAATCAAATTGGACAAGACAATATCATATAGTGAAAAAATGTACGATGGTTTATATCGCATGGGTATGGAGACATGGACAACATGGCAACCAACCATCGAATTGTCGTTGTCGTAATGTGGATTGATAGGAAGTTGATGGTTTAACTTTTTTCACGCAATCGCCTTGCCTAAAAGTTACTATTGATTATTTAGTGTGATTTTGTTCAATATATGATTGACTACGGATTGTTGCTATGATCCATCTTTCTTTGACATAAGAAGGGTTGGAGTGCATAAGAAAAATAACTAGATTTGATCCTCACTTGGTTTACGAGCTTTTGAATTGTGTCAAATATTCTCATTCTCCTAGCAATCCCACAACATGGTGGGATATTTGGAAGTGAGATCTAGGGTAGGTCAATTTGAACATGCAATATGATAGAAAGACATCTTGCTTTGTACAAAGCTAAAAGTTATTGAAGTACAACTTGTGCGAGGGTTGTGCAATAAGATTTCTTTTGTGAGCACAGATGGTTGCCCTAGAAGACCATCAGTAATATGAAATTTGTGTACATAGCATGTCAATTTAGGCTAGGGTCCCATGGGCACTTGCTTCCTTCAAAGTAGAGTGGGTGTCACTGAGATTTTTTAGACATATTTAAAAAGGGAAGCGGTTTTATGGATTTATATGTGAATCCGCTTTAAAAATTAGCCACTACATTCAAGGAAGATGATTGTCTCATGAATTTTGAATATGAAAAAAATATTTCTTCATAAATTTATGTAGTGGGATTATTTCATTTTGGTGGGAAAATGAAGAGTAGGTTTGACAAATGGCTGAAATCTTCCCTAAGCTAGTGGGGCTAAATCCAGCCCCACCTCATTTTCACCTGCTCAAATTGAGAGGGCTGAAAATTTGGGGCTCCTATTTTGTAGGAAAATATTCCAATCAAAGCTTTAGCCCCCTCTAAAATATTACCACGGAGCCACCCGCTCCACAAAAATAGAGCCGAAGCCCCTCCCATGGGACCCCTGCCTTACTTCCCTACTTTATAAAAATTGATGCAAAATTCAATGCGATGATTGGGTTAGCACATCATAGTGATATGAAGAATGGATTGAAAAATTATCTAGTTTTTTGGGTTTTCATGGGACTACATTGTACTCTTTGCATGAGGCACCTATATGTTTTGCAAATGAGTACATACCTTATTTCGTGTAGGGGATGAATTTGTAACCTCTTTCAAGAGCATAAGTTATCCACCACTAAACCAATTTTCCAAGCGAGACACTTCAATTGCCACTAAGTTGTAGGTTACAATGTCACTCATGGTTTTAATGCCATACTAAAAAATTGATTATTTTTATCTCACTATTGGGCCCTAACCATGTACCTCAACAAATTTCCCCTGTTGACCAATGATATTTTCCTCCTAGGTTGAGCATAAATTAGAATAGGATTGTTTGGTTCCCACTCATGACTAAAAAATCTCAAAATAAATATGAGATCTAGTATTGAAAAATAGAAAGGAAAGTTGTTGTAGAAGGTCCTAAATACACAATCTATAGTGAAAGGCCTCAAATCAAGTCCTTAATACAAAATCTCACTTGTTATTCATAGTTAGATGAGGTTCAGATGGCATGCACAAATAGAGACTTGTGTGTTTGGTGATTACAATCTTTTTGACACAAAGAATAGAACTAGAGATATCTTTATTGAGAAAGTATTTTTTTTTGGAAGAGGCCCTATAGCCCTTTATAATAGATGTCCACGAATACAAACTCACTAAATAGCTAAACTACAACTAAATTGGAAACCCATGACAAAACCATAGACCAACAAGGTTTGAAAGGACCCAATACATTTGATACCATCGCAAAATAGATCTCAACACAAAGATGACTTTGAATGGGTTGCAAACTCTATATAATGAGGTCACAACTTAGTTACCAAACACAACACACTTTAAAGGTTTCCTAGACAACCCTTGGTCTCAACATATCATTTCAAGAACCCATGACGTAGGTGTGGGAAACTCAATCACATTTAATAATACCCCTCTTCCCTTTTTTGCATCTCCCTTTCACACACACATAATGGTTGGAAGCATTCTATAATGGTAGGAAGAGGTAGAGTATACCTTTTATCTCAAATTTTATAGCCATTTGCACATCAAAATATAAATTTTTAATAACAAAATACTTTGAAAATAAAACATGCTTCAATCCTCTGAGCACTATACGGTGCATAAGTCCCTAGAAGTGTCCCTGGATCCTGTGGATGGCTCTCCCCCTGTGGCTGGCTCTCTCCCGACTGACACTTCTTTGGGGCCTTTGGTCACTAAGGATGTCCAGCCTTCAGGTCAGGATCCTGTCCCATCTCCTATCTTTGATTTGGCTACTATTCCTAGCCTTGGTGGGGGCCTATCTTCTTCAGTTCCTCCTAGGGAGAATGATATGTTGGGTGCTTCTACTTCTCCCAATCTCCTCTCTGACTCTTCTAGGGCTTGGCTTGGTGAGGCAACAAGGGTGGAGGATGGATGGATTGCTGTAAAAAGAAAGAAATCTAAGCCCTCTATCCATACAATAGATATGATTCTCAGGTCGAGCTTGGGAGACTTTAAATCAAAGGGCAAATCCTGAGCTCCCTTGTAGTGTCTAGTTTTTGGAGGTGGAGCCCACTGTTGGGTTCTTTGGCTTCTAGTTGGATGTTTTGTTTTTGTTGGTGATAAGCTCTTTTGTCACCATGGTTACCTCTCTTCTTGGGGGGTATTCAGATCCTTCTTAGTTTGTTGTTTCTCTGTTATATTACTTATTGAAAATCTTAAGCTTTGTATAGGTTTTTAGGCACCCTTTAAAACCTGTTTTCCTTAATAAAAAAAAATAAAAATGCTTCAATCTTGACATCTCTCAACATTTTCTAGATAGATGTATATAAGTATATAGTAGTTTATTTAATAAAAATCTTGGTCATTTTATGTGCTCTATTTATATAATATAGTATTAGAGTTAAATTAGAGCCACATGATATGTGAAATCATTAATACTTATGAACTATGATATGTGAAATCATTATTACCTATGAATTACTATGGATATAAATAGATCAAGGGAAATAGTAATGTGACACAACAAAGAGACAATTGAAGCATTGATATGTCAAATCCATACACAATCAAAGATAAAACTTTAAAAATCATGATATATGTATATTGAAATTGTAATTTTTTAATAAAACTTGTTCATTTTAAATAGTAGTCATGTTTTCTTATAGGGTTGTGTAAGTAGAGTTTCTTAAAAAATTGAGGTACATTTATGATTTAATTTAGTTAAAAAAATTTCTACGAAGGCATGACATTTAATCAAGGGTTTTTTCAAATATTATATTTTCAACAAAGACTTAATTTAAAGTGGTCTCATCACTTAACTACTATGAAAGAGACATGGGACATTTTTCAAGATATTTGATATAAAACAAAGAAGTGAGTGTGTCCTTAAACATCACATAGTAAGGCTTGATTCCTATTCCAAAAATGATAAATACTCAAGTTGACTTATTTTTATAAGATTTATTTCTTCCTTAGTTTGTGGTGTTTAAGGGTGACCATAGATTCATATCGAAATTCCTAAGAAACATGTCACACCTTCTAAGATGGGCACCATACATGCAAAATTTAACCAGAGAGCTTTTTTGTAGTATATGCATCTTTGCATGTTGATCACAATGGGCCAGGTTAGGGGTATTTTGGTTAACAATGATATATCTATGTTGGGAACATAGGCTTCTAGATCTGGATATAATCTACCTGGTCCAACATTTACTTGATGATAATGACAATTAAGCCTTTGATGAAAAAAAAGTTTCCTCCATGATAGAATTCCTCTATTCATTTGTCAGCAATAACTTTGATGGCTTGTCTTGGAGTTCAATTTCAACCCAACTAATCTTATGTGAGCATGATTGATCATGTGTGTACCTACATTAAAACTAAAATGAAACAAAGTTTATATATAAATATTTGATGAATTCTATTAAAAAGAAGTTGTACATTCTAGCTGCTCACAACTGGTCTTCTCACCTCACCATTATTAAATGTATTTATAAATTTATTCAATAAAAAAAATTCAATAATTATCTATGAGCTCTCCTAGATTAATGGCAATAATAAAAGTAGTGAATGCAATAGCTTCTTTCTTGTCTGAAATATTTTAGTTGAGGGCATATATGCATTTCTATCCCTATAGGATGAATTTGGAGCTTCCAAGGTTGGAAATTCATAGACACTATGAAATTCTCTTGAATGTCTTGGAGTGAATAATGATTAATGTGATAAAACCCATAAATTTGATAACTATTTGCAAATCAAAAATAAATTTGTTGGCTGACAATGGATAATGGAGAATGACCCTCCCACAAAAAAAAGATGAGGAAAAATAGTTGTGGTTTATATTCACTAACGTGAAATTATCTATTCCCCTCGCTCTCTAACCTTTCATTCTTTTCAAAATTGGCTGGATCCATCAAACAATCCATAAGCTTAACTAGATTTCTTCATTCTATTCTTGCTCTTTATTCTTGTTGTAAGGAAATCATTGATTTTTTTTTGTTCAAATGTCTTGTGTTATCAAACAAGAGCAAAAACAAGCTTGACAAACACAACTTGCTTGCTTACAAGAAATTAGGCCCTATTTATATCAATTTCAATATAAGCAACAACATAGAAAAACACCATTTTTCGTCTCCTAAATCTAATTCAAGGCAACTTGCAAATTTTGATCTGAGGCACTACTCAATGCTACATACCAACTTTGGCCTTTTATGGTGCTTGCAACTTGCAAGGGACTTGGCTTAGTCCTAAACTAGTCAATAAAGTCAACCATGTCCTTGGTTTTTATTCTTTAAATTGTTTCAAGGCATGATGGGAGGGTTTCCTTTGAATGCCCATATCTTTGGTCTTCTTGAAATTAAAATTAATCTTAACATAAGCACAAAAGGGGACTTCCTCCTTAAATTTTGACTTCTCTCTCAATAGGCTCAATTATATCATATGCAAGTAATCCATTTTTCAAATCCATTTTTCAAGTGTCAATTCATTTTGTGCAATTTAGGATTTGGATTCAATATTTGAAGGCAACCCAATCTAGTATTTCCAAGTGTCCTTTTCTACAAGATCCATTCAAACAAAGGAGATATTCTCTCATTGATGCAAATTTATTTCCCATTTAGACAAGTAGAAGAATTCACAAGAAAGAAGGAATATCCACACATTCACTTCTCTCTCATTCTCCATTGAGGTTATCAAACATATATCCAGTCAAGATCTAGGATTAGGAAATGTGAATTCTACTACAAGTGTGGTTGTTGTTGCACCAAAAGATCAATTTGTCAATACCTGATACAACCACTAGACTTATAGAAGATATAAGTGGATATTAAACCATGTTGTGAATTCTTGTGAGAGATTTTGGTTCCCCAACATTAATTATCATGCCCTATATGGATTCAAACCTATGACCAAGATTGGATACTACTTGTTACAAGTGTGGTTGTTGTTGCATAAAAAGATCAACCTATCAATTCTCAATACAACCACTATACTTATATAAAACATAGGAGGCTATTAAACCATGTCAAAAATACTTACAAGAGATGTTGTACCACTACCAATAGATCCATGCATTTGTAAAGGCATCCTTGATTCTATAATGCATCTCAAGAATGTATTCAAGAATCTTCATGGATTTTCCTAATTTCTACATCTCCATGATGAATTCTCATGCAAGGTGAATCTAAAATTTATCTTATTTAAATTACCTTCCCTTATGAAATTTCAATTTTGTTTCAAGGTTGGATCCTATGTAGAGGTTTGAAGAAGGCAAACCCTTTTCTTGAACATTTCCCCCTTTTTCTCTATGTGCAAGAATAATTTTAGGAGTTGTAAACTAGGATTTAGGATTTGCAGAACTAGTTGCAAGCCCTGAAAAAATCATCAAATTTGGACCTATAGGGACAAGGTCAAAGTTTTACACCATTGTCCTAGACTAGTTTGACCTAGTCACTCTCATCCTGTTGAGTAACATGGATCATTTTCTACAAATGTACTAACATTGCCAATGTTATTGACGTGTTCCAAATGCAGATTTGGATCTCATATAAATATGAGAGGAGGAGACATGTCTCATAAAGAGACATGTCTTGAAGGTTTAATCATCATTTAATTAATATATTTAATAATAATAATTTTTATAATATATATGTGTGTGTATATATATATTATATGTTATAATATATATTAATATTACATGAATATGTATATATAGGAAATGTTGATTTAGCAATAACAATAAATCAATCTCGCTAAAGCTACAACTTTAACACTTCCTCTTAGCTAGGAGGATTCGTAGAACATATAATGTTCTTAAGTATATGAAGAGATATCAGCTCAGTATGATATTCAATTCACTATAAGGCTAAATTTCTCAACACTCCCTCTCTCACAAATTTTTTTTTGAAGCAAATATAATACAAGATTTGAACACCACTTTAAGTGTGGTCTATGATAGATATAAGTTATGGTGTCCAGAAAGATCTGGTCCAAAGAATCATAACAATTGATTTTCATGGTGTCTAAAAAAATTCAGCCCAAAGAACCATGATGAGTTGATTATCAAGGTGTCCAACAAAATCCAGCCTAAAGAACCATGATAAGTTGGTTATTAAGGTGTTAAAAAAAATTTGACTCAAAGAACCATGATAACAGTTACTTCAACTCATTTTGGTGTTAGGAGATAGATCAACTATTGATAAACTCATCACCTTACAATAGTGACCTCACACATATAAAAGATCATCACCTTTCATAACATACAATTGCAAAAATTTAATCTTTCTATGACAACAACTTAATGAAGTCTGCTATGATACATTCATTATCATGACTTTCAACACTTTGGGACAACAACTTAATGAAGTCTTTCATGATAAAAGGTCTACCATTTATAAGATTGTCATCTTACAATGATTATCTTATGTTTATACATGTCCATGAAAGATTGTCTCTTTCATTACATATCATATGCGAAATAGTAACCATCATGAACCAAGCCAGAGGGTTGTACATAGGCTTTCACCTCAATTCTCCCTTATAGAGAAAAATGCATTACAAGGAATTTCACTTAGAACTATTAGAAATAGGGAATACTGAGAGGGGGGGTGAATCAATATTCTACAAAATTTTGTCGCCAACTGGATATTATT
Organism: Cupressus sempervirens; assembly: GCA_028749045.1. Taxonomy (NCBI): domain Eukaryota; kingdom Viridiplantae; phylum Streptophyta; class Pinopsida; order Cupressales; family Cupressaceae; genus Cupressus; species Cupressus sempervirens. The sequence continues at coordinate 318,767,175 of CM053787.1, forward strand.
AATTACTTTGAACCATGCATAAGAAAGTAAACAAGTAATGTTGAACAATAATAATAACCATGCATAAAGAGAACTCATAACACCATATTTTGTTAACTGAGAACCCTGGCCAAGGGAAAACCTCAGTGGGGATGATACCCACTAGATGATATACTGATATATATGTTTCCTTGTTAGAGGATGAGCCCTGTTAGGAGTCAATGAGAAAATTCAGTATAAAGAGTCCCTGTGAGGAGAATTTGAATCCCCATTAGGAGATTCCAACCATGTTAGGAGTTGTAGTACAATAGATGCAAGAAGAGCTCACTGCCCAAACATGCACTTCCAATTACATGAAGGGCTCACTGCCCAAACAAGTAACTGAACTTTAAGTTCCTCAAATATAGATGTATAGATACTATAACTTCTTCTAGGCTAATCTCTAACCTCAAATCAATCTCGGATCACAAAATTAGGTTCTCAAAAACTTTGCATTTATCACTTTACAAAAAGTTTGCATATCACTTTTCACATCATAAAGAACACACTTAATTTTGCAAGATATTCTTTGCATAAATACCATGCCTTTTCAAAAATTGTTGCTAGGTTGGCTAATACCATAATATAATTTTTCAAATTAGAGTAAACATCTAGGATGTCAGCCCTAATTGGTCAAGTAATTATTTTTTAAATAAAATAATTCCTTTACCTTTAATTTTGTTGTTTTGTTTCACTAGTAAATCATGAATATCTCTTTTCTCTATTGTCTATACTGATGTCTGAGGTTATACATATCATCATCAACATGTGTACTATCTCCATCTAACTTTTCTAGTCATATGATGATGTCATAAATATCTTACATATAAAATAATGTACTACCGTAAACCAATTTCATACATAGATAATTTTCTGAGTACCAAAAGCTAAGTATCTTTATTTCTGAGGTTTAATACAAGTAAGTACGTAATGTGTTGCCATTAATGACAAAAATTACATCACTTCCTATAGCCAGTTGTCAAAAATCTCCCTCTTTGGCATTGATGGCAATGAAGTAAGGAAAATTGGCTAAGTGACCAAAACCTTAACAAAAAATGTACAATACTTATCATCTAATACATTACATATACTTCATATTAGAAATGCTCAATTTCTTAATTGCTCCTCCTTTGGATATGATTGCTACATCCATAACTTACTACACAATTTTCTTATACAACTTCTCCCCCTTTGACATCAAAGACAAAGGTCGGAAAAGGCCACAAAAAATTGTCAAAAAAAGTTTTCTATCTGCTGTCAAACACTATCTTGCTGCCTCAAGCTACTAATATCTTCAGACAATCATCAAAATTTTCTTTCAAATTATCCATACCTTTCTCTTGAGTTTCCTTCATTGCTTTGACAGTGGTGAGCATTGCACATAAGTCATATGATGCAATCTCAACTGCATTAAGGTAAAAGTAGGTGAAATTTGCATAATTGTGTTTTGCTTTGACACATTCTTCCAACTATCTCTCAATGGCTGATATCTTCAGAGCAATAGATTATTTGAATTCTAATAGTCTTCTCAAAATTAGTTCTTTTTTGAGTTCCATTTTTCTAATGTGTGTGTGAACACTAGCAACTTGTCCTTCCAATTCATCAACTCTACAAGAGGGTTGATGTATCTGACTAGTTAGAGCTTCTAGCTCACTTAGCTTTCCTTGAACCTTTATATCTAAATCTTTGGTCAAATTATGAGATCAAGTACATTTGGTGTACAAACCTTGCCAACTTGTTAACATCTTCGGACATCCTTGATACAAGTATCAAGACTTAGCAAATCATTTTGAATATTTTAAAAAATGGCGAGCTAAAAAGATTAGCATCATGTGAAATTTGAGCCTTAGACTCAACAATAATCAACACATTTGTAAATTCATTATCAAATAATTATACATCTGCTTAAGCTTTTTGTTTGAGGTCTACTTCAGTTTGTTTGGCTATGAGGGTGATGTGCAATCTGTCAGTCACCTCCATTAATGTTCTTTGTAGACTTTTGACCTTTTTGTTCTTCTCAAATAATTTTGTCAAGGATGAGATCAAGTTAGATTGATCATCATCATCACCTGTAAGGTTAGCAAGAGATATAGGAGAGGATGAGCTAGATGCTTTCACCTCATCTTCCTTTTGTTTCTTCTCTGCTACCTTATTTGATTTTCTCTCTTCTTCTTCCTTCTCTTCTCTTTCTTTCTTTTCTCCTACCAACTTATTCTCATTTTCTTCCTCTCTCCTCTTTTCATCTTCTTTCAGCTCATTTTCCTCTTCAAGCAATTTTGGCTTGGCTTCTTTAATCTTCTTCTTTTCTGGTCAATTTTCATAGTATCACCACTAACTGATACTTCCAAAGTTTTCTCTGCAGTAGTAGGTTTTTCCTTTAACTCACTCATTATTTGATTGATGGCTGCTATAGTTTCACTTCTTATATCATTCTTTTCTCCTCCCATGAACAAAAATGGCCTCATCTTACTTCACAAGTAAGGTGCAAATTTCTTCATCAATTTCTTGATTTCATCTTCATCATCTATCTTGCATGTAGTTCTTAGCATTGACTTTCGAAGTTCCATGTCTTTTTCATGAACTAGTGCCTTCTTAGCTACAAGTTTTTCATAGATTGTTTGATTCATCATGCATTTCATACTCTCAAGTTTCAAGTTATTAAGAATCATATATCTCACAGTTGAGATATCTATTTGTTTCTTCTCAATGTCATTGTATAAATTATAGAACTTGTTCATCTACACATAGTTTTGTTCATTGATAATGGTTGTGTTATTTTTCTCTATATTAGGTTTCTGTGGTTGCTTTGTTTTACCTGTTGGCTGCTTGGAAACAATGAATTTATCTAGCTATTTGTCTTCTTGTTCCTCTTCTTCTTCTTCATCACTAGAGTCTTCAATGGAGTCTTTAATTGTCAACAATGTATTCTTTCTTTTCTTAGGTTCAGTAGCTTGCTGCTTAACTCTTTTAGACTTGTGAATCTCTACTAACCTTTCAGACTTCCTCTTAGGTTCACTTGGTTGCTTGGCTAATACAACAACATATGAGATGCTCTATTCTATAGGAGTTTCTGTAATATATACATTGGATGCTTGGCCAACTGACAAAGGTATCACATACATTACACCTTGTTCACCAATTTGTTTCAGTCCAGAGATTGTTTGTCTAACTGCTTGTGATTCTTCTTCTAACATACCAACCTCAAATAGTGCTTTCTTCATTACAGATGCAATCTTCTTATGAGATTCTTTTATTAATGAAGCCTGGTAGTTTGACTGGGTTATCTCCTCATACATTCCAAATCTATATGATGCTTGATCTATATCATATTTCAACATTAAATCAATATAACTAATAGCTATATCATCACTCAATTCATAACCTAGGGGCTCAAGAAATGTTTCCTGAGGTTCTACTACTTCACTATAGGTTAGGTTAGTATCCACCATAAAACATATATCATTCTTAAGTCTATCAAAAATTGCAAGGGAAATTCTATATCTTTGTTTCATCTCATTCTGAAATGTCCTCATAATCAAATTTCTGCTATCCAAGATTTTCTCTACAGGATGTCTTCTACACACATTTGTTATCTTGTCCATAGTGCATCTTTTACTGCTCATAATATCAGTAACTGATAAAAATGGAAATCTCTAAAGTACATGAATAGAAAATATGATTAATTAGAGACTGGAATCTGAATACACCATTCTTAATTCTCTTAATTTTTTTGAATTCTCAAGATGTTATACTCTTAGAATGTCACTTAAATTCACTTGTTCTTTCTCAAGACACATCTTATAAGCTGCATAAATGAAACCTACTGACAACTTGTCATTTTTAGAACTTCCACAAATAGAATATGCAATGATTCTACTCAAGAATCTTACATCATGTTGTATGATGGTGCTAATCACCATTTCTTTACCATTGTAAACTACCTTAGTATAACTCTCAACCTTTTTCTTAACTAGTTTCTCACCAATAGGTACATTGCCTTGTTTGCTAAGACCAATGACCTCATCAATAAGGTAGGTAGAGATGTCAACTACATTGTTTCTCATCCAAATCTTTCCATTATGAATTATGCTCAATATGATCTGAGTCCATTCTTTAGTATCAAGTTCGTGGTAAAAATGATATCTAGCCAAGTCTAAGTCCTTCAAATGCTCATATATGGCCTTAATAGTCATATCATGATTGAAAACAATTTTTGAATCTTTGTTAATAAACTGACTTCCAATGGTTTCAAACTTACTACATCTTCCAAGAAAACTACATTGTTTGGAGTAATTAATAAGGATGAATTAGGGTTTTCCTCTAGGGGTTTCGTAGGAACAACCTTTAATTTTTATCTCTCAACATTTTCAACATTCTAAACAACTAACATATCCATGATTACATCAAATAAAAATTTATTGAAAAATTTTTGTGTGGAAAATGATAAAATAACTTTTTTGGAGTAGGGTTTTACTCAAAATCACTTTTGCCAAATTGCTTCTAGGTGCTCTAAGCTTCTAAGATGATTGCAATGTCGAAATAAGCAAGTTCATACTCTATTTATTCAACTAGAACTTGCATTAATTACGTACTTTGCTGAATTAAAAAAAGCTATTAATTTCATTCTGAAATCCAATATTTGCACAACATCTTCTGTTTGATCTTCTAATGCTATTCAAGGTTCACAATAGCTTCCTTTCATAATGATAATTCTCCTCAAAACTTCACTCCATAAATTTTTTTATAGAAACATAGATTTCATCTTTTGTCACAAAGTAAACTTTCTCTATTATGACAATAACTCTTATTTCCTTCCTAACTTGTTTCAATAAGCTCCAAATTTAAAGTGAGCTTAGCTACTATCCAAAATCATTACAATAAATCTTCTCTCAACCTCACTACTCATAGCTCAATCTCTAAATGAAGCTACAAATTTTTGTGTAGTGAGAAAGCTTAATTCAACTTGGTTGAATCAAACTCAATTGCTGACTTCAATTTTCCCATCTCAGTATCATCTAACTTTTCCTCTGAAATATCTAATCCCTTTAAAAATGCCTCATTAAGTTGTTCTTGAAGTTCACTGACTACATTATTTTGATCTTCATTATCTTTCTTAGTTCCAGATTTTCTTTCATGATTCCTTCTGTCATTTTCAAAGTTTCTTCCATTGTTTCTTCTATTTCTGAAGTTTTTTCCATGATTCCTTCTATCATTTCTGAAGTTCCTTCCATTATTTACTCTATCCATTATATAGTACTTTTCTATATGTTTGAAGTTGTTGCATAAATGACATACTAGGGTTTTGTTTCTAGGATTTAGTTGATCAATAGGTTCTTGACAATTCCGGGCTATGTGTCCAAAGTTGTTACACTTATAGAACACAATTTTCTTTCTTTCTTCATAAGGTCTACTTTCTCTTGGTGTCCTTTTATTAGATCTTCTTCTATCTATAGGGTTAATGTTTCTAGACATTCTACTATTTCTTCTATCATTATCATATTTAGGTTTCCTACAATTAATTGCATTATGACCAATACCATGACAATTATGCCAGTAAAATTTCATAAGATGATTAAATGATTTATTTGTAGAATCTCTTTTCATATGACCTATTTCATTACATGAAAAACATTTACCTCTAAATTCATACCTGATTTCCTTAGGAGATTCCACTTTCTTAGGTTCATTTGATTTCTTAGTTTTCTTCTCTTGTCCAACTTCTTTGGATTTATCAAAAGATTGAATGGATTCAATCTTATCATCAGATTTATCTTTCTCTTTTGGATCTGATTTAATTTTGTGTTTCTTTGCAAACATGTTAAGTAAATAACCAAGACCAGTCTTATCATAGGTAGGTCTTTGTATTAACATTGATTCATCAAGCTTATCTCTGCTAGTGTAAAGTTTTTCAAGTTGATGCTTGCATTGAGTTAGTTCACCTTTCACAATAGTGTTGTACTTATTAAGTTCTTCATTATCTTCTTTTAATGTTTCAAATTTATATGTCTTCTTCGCTAGACTCTCTCTAAGATCTAAATTTTTAGTCTTCAAATCAGATTCAATTTTTCTAGGATCATTCTTGAAACTCAACTTTAGATTGGTAATCTTCAATTCATGTTTCAAGATCTTGTACTCTAATTTTAGTTTTGAATTTTTATCATCACTAGTTTCAGATTTAGTAGATTTAGGTTTGGATTTGAGATGTTCAATCTTGTTCTTCAATTTTCCAATGTATACCTTGGAGTCTTCATATCTATCTTTTAGCTTATCTCTTTCTTCACTGAGGAGATCAATTTGTTCAAGTCCCTCTTCAAGGTTCTTCATCAATTGTTCCTTATCCATAGGGATCTTACTCAAGCTGTTAAGCCTCTTCTGAGTAACTGTGCTTTGATACCAATTGTTAGAAAAAGGGAATATTGAGGAGGGGTGGGGGGGGGGGGGGGGGGGGGGGGGGTGGGCGGTGAATTAGTATTCTACAAAATTTTGTCGCCAACTACATATTATTAATTACTTTGAACCATGCATAAGAAAGTAAACAAGTAATGCTGAGAAATTATAATAACCATGCATAAAGAGAACTCATAACACCATATTTTGTTAACTAGAGAAACCTTGGCCAAGGCAAAATCTTGGTGGGGATGATACCTACTAGATGATATACTGATATATATGTTTCCTTGTTAGAGGATGGACCTTGTTAGGAATCAATGAGAAAATTCAGTATAAAGAGTCCCTGTTAGGAGACTTTGAATCCCTGTTAGGAGATTCTAACCCTAGTAGGAGTTGTAGTACAATAGATGCAAGAAGAGCTCATTGCCCAAACATGCACTTCCAATTACATGAAGGGCTCATTGCCCAAACAAGTAACTGAACTTTAAGTTCTTCAAATATAGATGTATAGATGTTATAACTTCTTCTAGGCTGATCTTTGACCTTAGGTTGATCTTGGATCACAAAATTAGGTTCTCAAAAATGTCACATTTATCACTTCACAAAAAGTTTGTATATCACTTTTCACATCACAAAAAGCACACTTCTCATGAGATATCATTTGCATAAATACCATGCCTTTTCACAAATTGTTGCTAAGTCATCTAAGATCATAATATACTTTTCCAACTTAGAGTAAACATCTAGGATATCAGCCCTAATTGGTCAAGTAATTATTTTGTAAACAAAATAATTCCTTTACCTTTAATTTTGTTGTTCTGTTTCACTGGTAAATCATGAATATCTCTTTTCTATACTATCTATACTAATGTTCGAGGTTATACACATCATCATCAACATGTATGCTATCTCCATCTAACTTCACTAGTCATAATATGATGTCAGAAACAATTTACATATAAAACAATGTACTACTATAAACCAATTTCATTCTTAGACAATTTTTTGTGTACCAAAAGCTAAGTATCTTTATTTTTGAGGTTTACTACAGGTAAGTACACCATGTGTTGTCATTAATGATAACAATTACATCACACTACCTATAGCCAATTGTCAACAAGAACTTCTCCTCATAGAAAAGATATCATTCACAAAGGGTTGCACCTCAAAATTCTCCCTCTGAACAATGATCTTGGGAAGTCAGGTCTAGTAGTTAATCCCTTAGAGACTCTCTTCCTCAAGAGTTTATGCCAAACTCACTCTAAATTTGATATCAATCTTCCTCATGATGCACTCAAGAGTAGGCCCATCAAAATCATGTAGTCACACGCATGTATTTCTAGACTCCCTCCAAGTATCAATCTTCTAAGCTACTACATTGCTTTCAAAGAAGTGTCATACTCCCTCTTAATGTAGAAGGATACTCATAATATTAAAGATATTTCCTTCAAGAGCCTTACTTTATCCAACTTGATCACAACTTCTTTGAAGCTACTGTCATAAGCTACCTAATGTACCATTCTTCTTTTTCTGTAAGATCAACTTTAGATGCAAAGGAAAAGATCAAGGAAAAAACAATTCATTTAATTACACATATGAAATTGCAAATGATAGAATGAATAGATAAATGTAAACTTAAGAATAGTATATACTTATCTGTACATCAACATCCTTGATATTAATTTTTCCAGCGAAGATCCATATGCACCAAATTAGATGATGTCTTTGATAGGAATGGAACATTGGTTAAGGTTATTATTCACCACCCTACAATGTAAAATTCCCATAGTTTTCATCTTTATAGAGTTATCAATCTTTTAGTGGTTGAAAAAGGTTAGAGTTTTCTTCATAAGTCTTTATCCCTTCTAGTAAAATATGGGACAAAGATTTACAAGTGTATGGCTATGTCTTTGCCTTTATTGGTCCCTCTTTAGATTCTAAAGCTTAGTAGGATGTCGTCATGATACTGTTGAGTATCTCTATTAGTGACACCAATAAAGCTCTTATAATGTTAGTGTTGGGTATTACATTGCTCCATACCAAGGAATAACATTGTTTTGCATATCATTTTTCAAAAGTCACTTGAATAAGTGCTAAGAAATAGAAAATAACATGAATTGATAAGTGGTAGTAATCTTAGAAATCAATGTAATCATTCTTTCAGTAGTCCATAACAATAATTTTTCTCCTTGCTATGGGTAGAATCAATCTTTTCCAAAGATGATAATCTTTTTTTATGGCTTCAATATTTTTCTTCTCCACTAATTTCTTCAAAATTTATTAATAACTTTAATGCAAGCTCTAATTTTCACTTAGTTGCATAACTCTTTTAAATAAAATCAATCAAATTTGCTCCTTTAGCATTAATACTACTGAAATTCCATTTTAAGTAGCAAGTTCAAATCATGGTTGAGTAATATAATGAAGTGAATGACTACAACTAAGATCATATTGTCTACAATCAGTATAGAGATAGGTTCTAACTTCTATTTTGAGTTTTACAAACAAACCCAAACCCTCATAAATTATCCTCATTTTTATTCCTCCTCTAGATTTAGTGATTGTATTGTTAGATCCCTCCTTCCGTCACTACCGATAAGTCCATCTTATGAGTACGTAGAATAATCAGAACTCATATCTTTCACAGTGAGTTTTGTATCAATGTCAACTCCTAATGAGCATCATATATGTGCAGTTATTAAAGGTTTCTAGAATGTTTGATCTCAATTTGGTCTAATGCCAAGTGCAACTCACATGGCTCAATGCCTTTTGGTTATAAAGAATTTAATTGCCTAGAAAAAATGTATGGGATTTGTATATTAAGAACCTATAAAATTTTTTGATGTGGAGCTGCCCCATTTCTAATCACAATATTATTTTGGACATTTGATTTCCCTGAACAATATCTATGATACATGATGGTTAGGCATTATCTATTCATATTTGGTATCGCTAATAAATATTATTTTGTATCATGCATATGTTTCTAACTTCTCCAAGTTGTTGTTTACTTTGAATATCCTTCTTGTTTTGACATTATGCATTTTTTTCTCAAGATCATTAATCAAAGTGTGTTCACTTGACATGAACTACTAAAGGCTCCCTCATTGGTCCTCAATCATTGGCTTGATCAAATGGATGAGATTTAAGATAAGAGAAAGATTGTCTAAGGTTTACTCCAAAAAGAATAATGTTTCAAGGAGGAGGTCGAGGTGATGAGGAAGCTAAACATTCTCCTTCCATGTCATAAATGTCCACCATCAAATGGTTTTCAGAATATGGAACAAATTTCATTTATGGGTATGTTCTATAAGTACTTAAATTATGAGATGTACACTTAGAAAATGTGGATGGTCTATGATTTTTTGTGACTAAGATGAATACTGGTGCCTACAGTCCAATGAATTTCTTAGTGAAAGAGAAACAAATAGTCAAACTAGGTTTGCAAGAACTTATTAGGGAATTGCAAGGAACCTAGTGGAATTTGATGCACAACTTTCCATACCTATCAGTGCTATGCTCAAAGGTCACAATATCCCCATCCTGAAGGTCATGACATACATTAAGGTTTGTCTTAATGTAACTGCTCCATTCCTTAGGCAACATGTAGCTCTGGCTACTATCCCGATATGACTACATGAACCTCCATTGCCATCTTTCACTATTGAAGCTTTTCATCATATGTGTGCTTTCAGAGCATGCCTAAGATCTTAGACTTTAAGTGGCAGCTGAGGAAAATGGTATCTTCCATTTTACTAACCTTCGTAGAAGTGAAGTTTTCTACGACAGTGCATCCTCAAAACTTTAATTAGGATACTAATATCATAGGCCTCAGGGGCTTCCTCTTCATGGTTGAATGTGCCCAACCATACTATCTTGAACCTCTTTGATGTGGCTTCATGCCAACCTATAATTATGTGATGCCAATTCCTGTCTTAATCACTAATGTAACTAACTTTCCTGGACATCAATGATTCATTTGTTCCATCATTGATACTATTTCATACCCAACTCTATATATTTCCCTTTATTTTACATATGCTTTCTCTGTAGTGTATGAAACATATTTCTTTATGATGTGACTTAAATTTTTTACCTACAATGCATATTTTTTTCAAACTTTCTTATTAATTCATTTTTACACTTGCAGTCTAGGTTCTGATACCATGTTGAGTAATATGGATCATTTTCTGCAAATGTACTAACATTGCCAATGTTATGGATATGTTCCAAATGTAGATTTGGATCTCTAAGGTTAAATCATTATTTAATTAATATATTTATTAATAATAATTTATATAATATATATGTATAATGTATATATAATATAATATATATTATATACTATAATATATAATAATATATCTTATTATTACATGAATATGTATATATAGGAAATGATAATTTACCAATAACAATAATGTATATTGAATCAATCCAATTGAAGCCACAACTTTAACAAATCCTACACTTTTTTATTGTAAATCATAACAAGAAAATACAAGTATTGGAGTCCCAGAGAGTCCTAGATCTAGAGGTATACATGATTTTAACATCTCACCAATAGTAAAAATTGGATCTTTAAGGTCATTTTGCTCTTCTAGCCTTAAGGTGAGTTCGTCCCTTCTATTTCCTCTTTCAATTATTTTCATAGATAAGATCTAATACCATGTACTATCATTTTTCATTTTGTTTATTAATCGTATCAATTTTATATATCAATTTATAATCACACTTAATAAATGAAGGGAATAAACCCTAAAAACCTCATTCTGCCTAGATCTTTCACTAATATCCTTGTATCCTTATTGGGTTGTGCTAATCAATATTAAAGGAAGATATTTTGCGAACATCCCCTAATATTGTAATATGATTTGGTGAGTGATCTTCATTCCTAGCATTGCTCACCACTTCATATTGTATATAAAATTTTCATTTTAATGTTAATGTTAGATCCTCTTTCCATAGAATTACATTTCTAGATCTACTTTATATTCATTGTGACAATCATTATTTTCATTACATCTTTGCTAAATTTTATGCATTCATCTTAGTTAGAATATCTAGACTATCCCTGAGTATGATTTTCATTACATTACATGCTTTAGCACCTAGATACTAGTATTCTTCATGGATAGTCTAGAGTAATTCTAAAAGGGCTTCCTAAAATTGTCCCCATAAGCTTTCATAATATCTCCTCCCCTCATCAAGTCTGAAAGCTTAATGCAATTATCATTAGTTCATTTGAGGAATATCATCTTATGGGATTCTTCATTAGGTGCATGATGCTAGTATTTCTAGAGACTAAACATCAACCTTTCTATATAGTCCTCCAAGTTATCATCCTCCTTTTGCATCCTAAAAATATTGGCTCTTTGCATATTATTTCCTTTGCAGTATTACTTGTACTTCTCAAGGAAATCTCCATTAATCTCATCCCAACTATTCAAAATTTTCTTTCCTATGATCGTAAACCATCGTATTGTTGATTCCTTCAATGTGATAGAAAACAATTTCAACCTATGAGTAACAATATATAGTAATATCTCTTGTAGAGGGTATCAAACTTAAATAGGAAACTGTTGGGGTCCTTTGTTGCTAGTCCATAAAATTTAGGGATCATTTAAGAATGAATGTTCTTGAGATTATTAAATCCATGTAGGTTAGTGATAGGAAATAGGTAGGCTTGATGATTAGGTGGATTTTGAGCAACCATTCTTGATAGAGTATGGAAGCAAGAGGATTCTTAACAAATGATGGAGCCAAAAGATCTTCAAAGAATGTGTTAGTGCTACTCAAATAAAAAAATGTATTGACACTAGGATTTATATCTTCATCATCTTCTTCCTTTGGTAAAATTTTAGATTCGGTTGATTAGTAGGATGAGTGTCATTAGAAATAATTATTCCAAAATCATCCCTTCTCCTAGATCTATGAATGAAACTCTTTACTCACTTTAGAACATGCTTATCTATTAGACTTGAAACAATGATACAAATTTATGTAGCAATGTTTATAATATATAAATATAATGCACTAATTCAAATTATATGACTGTAATAAATTCCTAGTTTGATACCATCCCTGACAATGATGCAAAAAATGTTAGACTCCTTTAATGGTTCATTAAATAGGTTTATAAAACCATGACTTAGAGACTAGATATCCATATTAATTAGCCATCTCTTCATGATGAAGAATAATTTAATGTCAACCCAAGGATGTGAAACTTTAGATGGTGCAAAATTGTATACACACTAAGAATTAACCGAAGTCATATCTATTTTATGAGGGAAGAAAATAACTACTAGAAAGTAATATTCTAGAATGAATCTACATAAAGATTTAAAATAAGTCAACAACTAAACTTAACTTTAAACATATAACACAAACAAACAAAAAACTACTTTGATCTTCCTTTTGCTGGAAAAATCACAAAATGAAATTTTGGTGGTTATAGGAGTAGTCGATTGCTAAGATTGAATCTTACTCATAAACAAAAATTATCTAACCAGTAGAGAAGATGAAATAATCACCAAGTGATCCCCATGGATGATACTTTTAGAGTTAACTTAGATATAGAAGATTAAAAATAATTTTTATTCATCTTAGACATTACAACATGGTAGTAAACTAAATTGTACTCTAAAACTAGTAAGATGGTAAACTGGATACATGATTACATTGGTTTGGGGGATCTAACCTTTCACTACAATGACCACACCTTATTTATAAATAGAAGACAACCACTTACTCAATCCACTTGCAACAAGCTAGGAGTGCATAACTTTTTTAAAAACACAAAAAAAGAGAGGTAGTTACATCTGGGCATGACTTAGTCAAATTAGTTCACTTCCTAGAAGATTTAGCACAATCATCCTCCCTATATTTATTCTACTAAGAAACATGACCATTGAATAAAGGATTATTACTCTCATTGAACTTGGAAATCCTCCATCCCTTGACTTCTTCAACACCTTACCCTCTTTCCTACGTTAATACCCAAAGGGATAGCTAGAATTCCTTCCACCTATTGGGATTTCTTGATGATTGCACCACAATATTAGCATACACAAAATAACTAATTGTTTCAAAATAACATCCATCCCATCATAGGTAAAGGGAACATTGTGTGTGTGTGTGTGTGTGTGTGTGTGTGTGTGTGAGTTTCAAAAGAAAATTCATGTCCTTTGTTCCACAAAGTTAAAATATGCATCCTAAAACTATAAGGAATTATGACCTTATCCCTTGACAATAGTAACAAATAAAAAAAATTGTTATAACAAAAAAGTGGTAAATTTGGCTCATCACTTCACATTACACTGAAGGCTAATTAGAGAACTTCATGAAGCCCACAAAATGCTTACATTCTAAAGTCAAACACATAGACCCATGTTGGTTCAATGTTTGAGTGTTAATGACATTCACAAATGGATGTAAAAACTCAAGTTATTCATTTTTTCATCCACCTAAGCGTCATAGAATTGTTCAATTAAAAAAATTTAATTTAATTTATTATTAGATTTGATAAATTTCAAAAGAAAAGGCATTTTGTTGTCAATGCTAAAAAAATGTATTTAACCTTTAACTATTATTAGTAAATGGCCAGAGCCTTGTATTATATTAAATAAATTAAAATTAATTTATAGAATTCTCCATTCAAGCGAGCACTAGTAGGAAAGAATATAGTAAGAAAACCTCTAGTCTTACTCGAGATCGAAGTCCTATTTTATACAATTTAAAAGGGGCATACCTCAATTTATATGAAACTTCATATAGGTAAATAGAAAATTTGATGAAGCAAGTAATAAAATATAGACATCCTTTGAAAAGGGAACATAAAATTGGAGAGAGGAAAGGTTCTAAACAAAATTTAGCAAGGATCCTACCATGAAGAATTAATCCATCTACTATCTGCATGACAAATTACAATTATCTTCCAATATGGGATTAGTACCAATTCAATGTGATCATAAAAATGGGAGGAGTAAAGAGACCAATCAACATACTAAGAGACCCTTCATACAATAAGAATCCTAAATTTTACTAATAGAGTTAATTAGAAGATTTTATAATATACTTTATGTGAATCTTTATCTAGAATCTCATCCCATTACCTTATCAATTTATAGTTTATACTTAGAGTGGATTAGATATTTAGGGTATAAATAGATTAATCAAAATTATATTAACTAAATTCAATAATTTTAGATGTTCATTGATTCTTCTTATTCTTATCATATACTTATGAGTTTAAGAGGAGAATAATTAAACAACCTCTCCCCAATTGCCCAAGAGATTGCAAACCTAAAAATATCATCTGCTAGGTTAAGGATCCTACTCCACCTCTCCTGTTTGATAGCCCCTCTGAACACCATTGTCCTCACTTCCAAAGTGTGAAAGAGGGAAAAAGTAGACTCCATGCTCATAGAGAAACAATAGGGTTTGATAAGAAAGAAGAGCTGTAAAAAGTTTTAGTATTCTGAGTCTTAAATAATAGATGACGACTCATAGGTTATTAAGCATTGATTGATGCCTACTCATATATGTGTGAAATTATTGAGATAGACTAAAAGAGACTATACTTAACACTTCATGATTTTTTCTCAGATGTCTTACGAATGTAAGTAGATTTTCTTGCTATGAATGTTTGTCTAATAGTTACTTCTAATAAAGGTGCGTCATATTTCTACTAAATTGTCCTTTGCTCTAATCTTAGTATTCTACTTAACTTAATTCTATTCTACTAAATATATTAAGTCTTCTCCCTCCACTCCTTTATTTTCCAATTTATCAGCGTCTAAATTCCCTTCACGATAAATATGTTGCATTCTAATCTCCTCAAATTGATCTATAAGATTAAGTACACTTTCTACTTTAGCATTTAATATCTAATTCAACATTTTTTGCTTTCTAATTGCGTTTAGGATAATTTGTGAATCACCTTCAATAATTAAATTTTTAATATTCTTTTTTATGTTTAATTTTAATCCTTCTTTTAATGCTTCCAATTCAACTATATTATTAGTTACATTACCTAATGGTTTAGCTTGTTTTAATATCCAATCTTTGTTTTCTGATCTAACTATACAACCCAATCTTGCTTTCCTAGGATTTCCTCTAGAAGCTCCATCAAAGTTTAATTTCTTCCATTCTATCAGAGGTGCAACCCATTTACATTCTTTCCTAGCTATATTATCCTTTTTAGGATAAACTAAGGGAGGATTAATCAAATGAATCCAAATTTTCCTCATATTCTCATCCCATGCTAAGAATATACCTTCCGCCTTGGGTGTGTTCCTAAGATGACAATTCATAACTTCTGTGATGGATGCCTCGATTTTATTGAAAAAAGTTATCTTACTAAGTTCTAAATTTTGAAATATTTGTCTATTTCTTTCCTTCCATATTTACCACATAATGATTGTAGGTGTAATATTTCATAATTTCTCATAGATTCTTATCCTATTTTGAATTGGCCAACCCCTAAGAAATCCCTTGATATCCTGAGGTAAAGGGGAAGTCCATTTCAATTTATTCTTAACCCAATACCAATAATCTTGTGCAAAGGGGACTAAAACAAAATATGCTGCATATTTTCATATTCATTTTTGCATAGACTGCATTTGGATGGTCCTTCAAATGCCATTTTAGAGAATCTATCAGCTGTAAGAATCTGATTCTAAATTGCTACCCAAAGAAAGATATTAGCCTTAGGTAGGCATGCTGAATCCTAGCATATATCCAAGGTTATAACAATATTATCCCATCTTTGTGAGTTAATTATAAGATCATATCCTAGCTTAACTTTGTATACTCTATCATTAGATGCTCCCTAGATGAGTTTATTTGCTCGATTATTGTGAGTCATAGATCTAGCCTTAAGGATATTTTCAAGGATAGTTTTATCTATACTTGGAATATTAATATTATCCAAATATTTCCATACCCAAGTCTTGGTCTCATCAATCCTAATAAGTGTTTTGGCATCAGAAACCTTGGGTCCATAAATATCAGTAATGACATTGATGTTTTTTTTGATATTCTAGAATTAATAATCAGGGGTTGACCATCCCATGAATCATCCTAGAATAATGCCTCATCACCTCTACCTAAATCCAAGTAAGATATTTTCCGACTAGAGGCCTAAATTTCATCATAAATTCTAGTTTTTTGAACCTCTTGGTGGATTTATGATTCTAAGGAGAGAGGAAGGATCTAATGGATTAAGATATTTATTATAAAGTATTTTTGTCCATTTCTTATCTTTTTCCTTATATAAGCACCATACTAGCTTTTCTCCTAATGCCTCATTCTACCAACTAAGATTTTTTATGTCCAATCCTCATTTATTCTTAGGCCTACATATCTTATCCCATTTTATTAGTGCTTGTTTCTTTTTCTCTTATGTTCCACTCCAGAAAAATTTCTATGTTTTCCTTTCTATTTTTTATTAACATTATTTGGTAGCGAAAGGCAAGATAGAGGATAAGTAGGAATAGCTGACTACAGTAGATTTAATTTTTGTTTCTCTCCTAGCTTTAGTTAGCCACTTTCCTTTCCATGATTCTATTTGTTTTTTTACTCTTTCTAATATATTGTCCCAACCTTTCTACTCCTAACTCCTTTTTCTTGGTATATCCCTAAATATTTACATGGAAAGTTACTCTTTTTGTATCCCATATAATTGCATATATATTCCTCCATGTTCCTTGGTGTGTTTAAAAAGAAAATTTCAGATTTTTTCTTCATTAACCTTTTGTCTCGATGCTTCTAAATAGTCCAATATAATTTGTTTAAAAGATTTGATTTCTTCCTTCGTACTACTTCCTAGAAGAATTGTATCATCAACAAACTGCTAATGGGTAATGTTTGGAACATTGTTAGTGACAGTAATGCCTTTAATTAATCCTACACTTTGTGCCTTTTGAATAGCTCTACCAAATGCTTCTGTCATAATTATAAAAATAAAAGGTGACATGGGGTCTCCTTGTCGAATACCCCTTGAAATCTTGAAGAAACCTTTAGGAGTACCATTAATAAGTAGTGAGATTTTTGGAGTAGATATACAGTTAAAAGTTATATTTATCTATTGTTTGGAAAATCCAAACTTTTTTGGGCATTTACATAAAAGCATCCAATCTACTGCATCATATGCTTTTTGTATATCTAATTTCATAAACATATAGTCTTCTTTGTTTTTAACTACTGAATGTATAGTATCCTAAATGATGGATATTCCATTAAGAATTGATCTACTAGGTACAAACCTAGTTTGTTCTTCTAAGATAAAAATGTATTTAATCTTATTTGTTTTTAATATATTTAATAAGTTTTGAATGCATTATTCTTTTCTTGGAAAGAAAAATCAGGTTTCTTTTATATTACATTTTATAAGTTTTCAATGCAATGGCTTATTTGTTTTCAAAGAAAAAATTATATCCACCATATATTATGAAGATTTAATTTTCAAATTAGAAAATTAATAAAAAATTGCAATTCGTATTTGTATGAGGTCTTCAATGTTTGGGTGAATCTTGTTGGTGTAATTAAATATTCACTAATTAGACTTACTTTGTCATTGATTCCACCTTGTGTAGGTGATAGGTTATATCTCCTTATCATTGTCTCTTATAACCTTTCCTATATAAGGAGGCCTATTATGTATATTTCAATCATGTCCAAAAATCCATTATCAATAATATCATTCTTGCATCTTAATGCAATTGTCTTGCCAATATCTAGTGTAAGCTATCTTGGTCTTTCATTTGATCCTGGGCATGTTGTAGAGTTGCCTAAAACTCTAACATGGCATCAGAGCAATTCTACCATGGTATTAAATTTCTCAAGGTATGAGGACCTCTTCTCAAGAAGTGAAATTTTGGCTTGAATCAATTGTAGGGGTAGAATTTAGTGATTTGGGCATCATCATCGTATAATGTATTTGGAGGAGACTTTGGGTTTTGTATTTTGTATTAAGGAGATCCAAAAATCCAAAAATCAAATTTTGTTTCATTTAAATTGGACACTTGAGACAAAATCCAAAGGTATTTCATGTTTGACGTTTTGATGATGACGATTCAAAAAAAAAATTCAAAGGCAACTTTCAAACAATGACCTTTCACTCATATGGACTCCTTTCTAGAAATTTTGTTTTTTTTTGGGTAATAATTTCATGATCTACATAGTAATGCATGTGATTTTGGGTCTCTATTCCCGAGTTTTTCTAAAAAATTGTAACTCCTAATTTTTGCAGCTTCCTAGGTCTCTTTTGGGATCATATGAACTCCTTTTTAGGTGCAATATTTTATGAAAGTACATAATTTTTTTCTATATTTTTTAGATCTAGTATCATTTTTTAGCGATTGTAACTAGAAATTGAACTTCAAAAAATTGGATTAGTTTTGCAATTATAATGCATATGCCTTAGTTTGGTCCTTTGTATAGTGTTCTAAGTCTACTATAGCCTGGTTGTGGGGTATACTCATTTGTGATTTTAATTTGTAATATGAAAAGTCCATAATTGATGTAATCATGGGATATTGTAGACATCCCGCTATAATAGATTTGACTAGGGAGAGTCACGGGTAAAAGGAATTATCACACATTGTAGATAGCTTAATCTCTTCCCTTATCTTTATGAACTCATTCCCAAGCTAAAGAAAAAGTGGAAGGAAATAGTTTAGGAAGTTAAAAATGATCATCTTAAAGGAGTGATTGGTATGAGTCTCTTTTCAAATTTACACCACCCACTTTACTCCAAAATACATGATATTTATTGCTCATGCACAATTTGGACAATTTTTTGGGAGCTTTTGGAGATCCACATGTTCTTCCATTCCCAAATGATGTGGATGCACATTCTCTCATTCGACTGATGATGCAGATAATACTCCCTATGATGCTGATACATTAGCCAAGATTGAGTATAAAATAAATATTTAGAGAAAATATTATCTAGTGATTCCTACAACTTTTACTTCTCTAGTTGAGATCACACATGCATCTCTTGTTAGTGACTCCAAAGAGTCAATGCAAGAGATATCTATTTGTCTTCTTGATCGGGATTCCTTCTTTCTATATATTGGTTCATTTTTTGTGGAGTCACATTTTAGATTGGAGGACATGTCTGAGGGGGTTTATGTTCTCCTTGATGAAAGTTTTAGCATCATTGGAGTTTATACTTCTTTACCTTTTTTGGAGATTGGAACTCTTGATTCTTCTCCTTCACTTGGTTTTTCACATTTTATGGCTTAGTTTAATGATTTGATGGATTACTTAGTTTCAAGATATTTATTTAGTCTTTAGAGATACATACTTGGATATCTTTTTCCTCCTTTTATTTGGATGTGGATTGGTTCATGGTATCATCGTCATACTTCAGTTGGATTCCACTTCCTAGTTCCTATCTAGAATGGGAAGCATTCATGCATTTGTACTTGGTCTATCTTCTTCCCAAGTGGAGAAACGATGTTTGTAGGAATTGGACTAGTTTTTTCTTCAAACACTCACCATTTTTATAGGACATTCTTCATTATCGGGGAAATATCATGTCTCCCAATATCCTTCATATGGACTTTTCATATAGATGATGTATGTAGTCCTTTGGGGGTCTCGAGTACTCTATCCACCCATGCATCTTGTGCATTTTTAACTCTCTTTTAAGGGGAGGGTTTCACCATGATTTTTTCCTCTTTCATTTCTTTATGAGAGATTGTTTTTCATATTGTACATGGGTACCTAAAATGAGCTAGTAGTCTAGATCCATATTGTGTTGTGAGTTTAAGTGTGTTCCCCTTAGTTTCACCAAAGGGGGGTGGGGGGTACTAGTGTGATTACATATTCACTAATTACACTTTACTTAAGATTACTTAGGACAATGCATTATATAATAGTTTTTCATTGAGACACCTAGGAGTTTGCAACTCAATTATGCACATGGTGTTGGAGAATCCCATTCTAGGTGGTGATAGTTGTTATCTCAATCCACCTTTGGTGGACATGTGCTTCCACCTTATGTAGGTGATATGTTATCTTCTGTTTATCATTGTCTCTTATTGCATTTCCTATGTAAGGAATCATATTATGGACATTTCAATCATGTTCAAGAATTTTTTGATGTCCATTATCAATTATATCATTCTTGTATCTTAATGAAATTATATGGTCAATCACTTGTGGAAGTTATCTTTTTCTTTCATTTGTCCTTGAGGGTGTTGTAGAGTTACCTAATACTCTAACAAGTGTAAATGTAAATGAAAACTCTTTTGAAGGTGAAAGACATCATAACTTTGTATATATCCTATATAATTTGATTTCTATATTCTCTTTGAAATTTTTCTTAATATTTCACCTAATTTTGTAAGACACATTCATCTAACTCCATATATTTTTCACCGTGTAGCTCAAATAATGAAAATACCAAAGGGCACACTGTCACTTGCCCTTTGTCTATTGAATTTTTAGTGTAACAACCACCCAAGTTTCTTGACATAATACTCATCCATTTTGTAAACCTTACAAATAAGAATTTAAATGAATTTAATTTTTACTTCAAAATGATCCTTAAGCATAATGGATAAGGTGGGATTCGATGTTTTGGAAACATCAAGAGTGATTAGCTTATTGATTGCATTCACTTTGTTTGTAACTATTAGGAATTGATGTTGACATTTATATTTTGCAAAAATTGACCTTACTTAAAAACCATATTAAGAGCAAAGGTTTAAATAAAATACATATTAGTTATAGATTATTTTAATTTTGTTTTATGATTATTAGGAATAGATACCATGCTTAAGTTTTACATGGAATAACACATTTAAAAAATAATAATTTTCTTAAATTTTCTTATTAGGAATTTAAGGTCATCAATACAACACCATGGATTAACATATGGTTAGGAACTAGAAAAGTATCTTATTCTAGATTTTAAATCATACCTTCATTAGTTGTCCAAATACATCTATTTTGTAACAAATATTAAAATATATGAGGATTGACACACTCAACCTTGAAAATAGTAAAGTGGACAATAAGTAACTAAAAAACCTACCTAGGAGAACTGTTCCTACTAAATCATATTTACCAAGAAATTATGATACAATACCAACATTAATCTTAATGAAAACTGATTTTTCACTAAAAATTAACCACTCATTGCAAAAAACATGTGATCAACACATGAAGGCTTACAATCAATCAATTAGAATCAATCTATAAAACATATATAAAAATAAAATACCATCCTTCTTATAAAACAGTTTCTCAAACTACCTGACTCAAATGGAGAACATTACCCTAATATAAAGGGTAGAGATTATCATGTCGAAGATGACATGTTTTTATTTTGAGATGATGTATTAGCTAACAAATAAGTTAAATTGCTCAGTTGCTAGAATTGTAAAATAATAAGATCACATAGAATGACAAATTATAAGAGTATACATACTATTTTACAAATGTTGTTGTCATAGTTCTAATGAATATGATATGGCTTTACTTAATTTTGATTACTAATAATTAAAGTTTTGTGAATTGTACTTATAATCAATTTACTTGTATCTCATATATATATAAATTATTAAAACTATTGAAATATAAAAACTCAATTTTATAATTTAATTCATTAATATAATGCATTAAATCTTGATTTCAAGATCATTACTATCCAACTCTTTATTTTTATTTATAAAAATTAAATATTAACAAACTCAACATCTCTTAGAATGAGTACTCTAGAAAGGGAGACCTATAGCTTAAAGAATAGGGTCAATGAGGATGAACAAAGCATGGACAAAAGAGTGGAAGAATTCAACAAAAAAACTCATGTGAAGGATAGGAAAATGCGAGGTATAGTTGAGCAAAGCTCTAGCATCCTCAAGGACAATGAGACTATCAAGAGGTTCATTCACTATGTAGACAATCAGAGCATCAGGAAGGAGTAGGACCTTGACACCCATAGCTTATTGGACAATACTTTGGATGAAGGTGCAAGGAAGAAAACCAAATCTAGCACTAGGAAAAAGGATACCTTGGCCCCATACTAGGAGCTTTTTGAGATGAAGGAGGTAGCAAGCAAGCTATCAGAGCTAGAGATCAACATAGCTAAAATCCTGAGAGACATCATTTGAGTGCCCTAGCCTTTTGTGGGTTGCCCTGGTTTTTTGGCATCTCTCCCTAGCTTTACTTCTATTTATATCTTTGTTTAGGGATATGTTCTTTCCTTTTGCTTTTTGACCCTGTTTGTAGCCTTATGCATTCTATTGTAGACTAATCTTTATTATGTTTGGGATTTAGGGCCCTTTTAAGGCTTGTTTTCCTTAATCAAAAACATATTTTACTTATTTAAAAAAATATAAATATACTAATGCATATATTAACTATTTTTATTCATTAAATACAATTTATTAATTATATAATTAAATGATAAATTTATTATCTCACACGAGGCAATACTATAAGTATCACCCTAAAGACTACTATTAATGAAACATAAGAATGCTATAAAATATATACAATAGTTTGATGTTTTGTGTGCTAATCAAGAATAGTAGAGAAATTTTTTAGATGGAGGAAGTTAGCCTTAATCAACTCTTTTATACATAGCAAAGTTTAAAGATAATTTTGGATCCCACATGAAGTTCGATAATCTTTTAGGCCATTTTGTGTTGCCTTTTAGCTAGAGTGACCATCGTGCTTAACATTCAATTATTGACTCTTATCATATAGGAATCAAATTTAGCAACTATAACATTGGCTCAAGGTAAAGTACATGGACTAGAAGACATTCATCAAACTTAAAATAAATTTTGATTTCAATGTATAAATTAGTTTTTTTTATCGATAAAAGGAAAAGATCCCTATATATTATATTCAAAATATTTTACAAATTATCCCTATTCAAAGTGCAAACACTAGAGGGAAAATATCAGGGAAGAAAACCCCTAGTGTAGCCCAAGAAACTTATGTCTTGATTTCATACAAATGCATTCACCTTTATGACTTAAAAAATGTATTTGAGAGGGCATACCCTCCCTTACATTTAGATCAATCTAGAAGTATCTTTATAAAGTTTTAGAAAATATACAATCACTTCTTAATATAAGGGTCTAGGACAGACAATCCTATCCTATTACGTAATTGAATATCACACAATTGGTGTTTCCCTCACATGGATTAAAATGAGGTTAATGTCCCCTGAATCACATTCTTTGATATTTTGGGGGATTTTTTTATGGATTCATTAATCTATTTAGATTGTCTTCTTTACGCCGTTGGAAATTACAATTGGAATAATTGTCATGTTGTCATTGATGTCAAAGCTACTGGAGATTGATGAAGAGGATTTGAAAAGAGGAGATAGAGATGTGAGCTAGTCAAGTTGTTGAGAAGAAATAAGTTAAGATTGATGGAATTACATTGGGCACTTGATAAGCTGGTCATTGACAAGATAATGTGTTGTTTAATAATTATATGAAGTAAGGAAGACAAGAAAATTGATGTATGAAAGATATGCCAAGTAGTTGAGTAAAACTCTAAGCTTGATCGAGTACCAATGTTGGTTTATCAATAAAGAAAATGATGTAGAAGATTAAGGAAATTAAGAAGAAGCCAAACAAATAGTATTAGCCAAGTGATAGTTATGGATGAGAAATTTATAGTAGCGACCAAGCATAGCAATGGTCGAGCAAGCTAGTAGAAGCTTAGTGAGACATAAAAATGTATATCAAGATACATAGTAATGATTGAGAAAAAGTATAGTGAATGTTGAGCTACATAGTAAGGATCGAGCAGAAGAACTTAGTAATTGCTGAGTGACAACAAAAGTTAAAGTTTGAGAAAGAATTGAGATCTGAGGCCAACACAGTTGAATTTTTGGATTAGTCAAAACATGTGGATGATAAGGATTGATGAGATGTCATATTTAATACATGAAAAGAGTTCATTAATTGATCCATGACAAGGATTTGATCAAAAATTTCTAGAAAAGAGAAGGAGAGAAAAACAATGGAAGGATTCTATGAATTTGACCTAATCCTAAAATCTATAGTGATGTTTAAGTGGTAAAAGATCAAAGTTACCTATTTAAGGAGGTATAAGAGAAGTTTTCTAAGGTTGGTTCATCGTTGATTGTCGATCTTAAGGAGAACCTGTAAAGAGAAGAGTAGTAGAGAAGTGAAGAAATTAGTGAAGTGTGATTGCTTGAAGAGATGCCAAGTATATCCATGATGGAGATAATAATGAAAGCCAATCAATGAACTATGAAATGAGCGAATGGAGATCTGAATTTGTAAAGTGAGTTGTATTTTATAGATCAAACCTGCCACTACTTTCTAACCATTATGACAGTCAAAATCCTTTAATCAAGGTTGACCTAACCGTCATTTTTTAAATCCTTTGATCAATGTGACATTCTAAAGGAATGTTTCAAAGTCCTCTAACAAGACCACTACTAATAGGGTGATTAAATACTTTAATAGGGTCAAATCTAACAACATATTTTGTAACTTTTAACAAGGTTGGCTCTTAACTGAGTTAACTTTAGAAGAGTGAAAAAGTGGTAGCATGCTACTAGGTAGTTTTTTCCAAATTGGGTTTCTATGTTAAATACTAGAGTCAAAGTGTTATGTGCATATGAATGTTGTGCATGTTATTTTTATAGTTGTTTATTTTATTGTTAGTTGTTACATATAGTGAACATACAATTAAGCAATGAACATAATATAAAATTGATGATATTTTTCTATATGGATTGAGTTGTTTAATGAATTGGATTGAGTTGTCTAAAGTTGTCAAAAGTTGAATTTGTACATTTGTACTAGAAGATAAAAGATTCACCCCTCCTCTCAGTTATTCTAATCATTCTAACAATTGGTATCACAACATATGTGATTGTAAGGAAATTTTGAAAGGACTTATAACTAAAGATCAAGATGTATAAGAGAGAGATACCTAAGCTGAACAAGGAGAACTTCCCAACATGGAAACACTTGATGAGATTACACTTGTTTGGTATTGGAGATTCTAAATCATACTACCTGGATAATGAATAGATTAAGGTACCTAGAACCATGACTATTAAACAAATGAAAGAGAAGTAGGAGCACAACCAAATGATGATTGTATTGGCAACAACCCTAAATTATGTTGAACTTGATGATGCAAAGGAATGCACTACTACAAAGAAAATATGGGATAAGTTAGCAAAAATCCATGGAGAAGACAAAAATGTATAAAGGGCTAAAGCAAAAATATTGAGAGGCAAGTATAATGATATGAGAATGAAAGAAGGTGAGACTATTGCACAATATTGTGGCCAAATCAAAGAGGTGGTGAAAGCTATCAAAGGTACTGGAGGAGACATAACTGAAGATAATATGATAAGAAAGGTATTGAAAACTTTACTTGTTGTTTATTCTATTAGATTTTCTCAAAGTACGTGAGTTGAGATACACACCTAAAAATGATCTGACCTTGGATAGTCTAGTTGGTAGACTCACTGCATTTAAACAATCAAATTTTGATAATTATATGCTTACTAGTGTTGAATCTTCTTTTAAGGCTCAACTAACCCTTGATCGATCTAGAAGAAAGAAGAAGAGTAAACATTTGGAAAGTGATAGTGAATTAGATGATGACCTTGATGAACTTGAAGCATGATTGGCTAGAAGGCTACCAAGAGGAAAAGGTAAAGAAAAAGTTAAACTCCCTATAATTTGTTTTACAAAGTTTGTCATATTGCTGCAAGATGTCCTGACAAAGATGATAAGGATGAAAGGAAAGAAATCTAGTACCAAAGAAGGAGAGACAATAAATACAACTGTGGTAAAAAATATTACAAAGATAAAGGTAAGAAATCTTGCTACATTGTTGAAGAAGGTGGCTCTAGTAGTGATTCTAATGATCATGATGAAGAAGTTGTATATGTTCCAATGAAAGATGATTTTGATTCTATTGAGATAACTACATTAATTTCACATGTGAGTGAGAATGAAAAATGGATATTTGATAGTGGTTTCTCACATCATATGACTAGTGATACAAGTGAGTTTGAGAAGCTAGAACATTATAATGGAAGTTGTGTTAAGTTTGAAAATGATGCACCGTGTTATGTGAAAGGTAAGTGATCAATTATATTGAATGATAATATTAGATGTGACAATGCATATTGGATTGATGGACTAAAGTATAATTTGTTGAGTGTACCATAGTTGAACAGTGCAAGCTATCAAGTTAAATTCCAAAACAAGAAGGAAAAGATCTATGATGCTACTGGTGAACTAATTGGATGTGGAGAGAGAATAAGAGGAAACTTATTCTACCTAGACCTATATGAAGAGAGATGTTTATTTACACAAGTTGTGGATGTTTGGTTATGGCATAAGAGGCTATGTCATGTGAAATTTGATAATTTGGTAAGAATTAGTAAGATGAAAAGAGTTAGAGGGTTACCAGGATTTAAAAAACCTGATAAGGTAATGTTGAAACAATTTCAAAACAATTTCAAATGGGTAAAATGAAAAAGTCTATTTTCAAGAGAAAGACTAATTCTTCTGATGATATTTTGGAATTGGTTCATACTAATTTGTGTAGTCCTATTTGATTGCAAAGATATTATGGTGAAAAATATTTCATTCTATTTGTTGATGACTTTTCTAGAATGATGACTGTGATTTTTCTTAATAAAAATTTTGATGCATTTCAAATGTTTAAGTGGTATTTGTCTAGAGTTGAAAAGGAGACAAGAAAGAGTTCAAAGCACTTGAGATTAGATAGAGGAGGTGAATTCATATTAGATGAGTTCAACATATTTTGCAATGACAAAGGAATCAAGAGACACATGAGTGCACCTAGGACTCCACCGCATAATGGTATAGCTAAAAGAAGGAATAGATCAATCATGGACCATGCAAGAACACTGATGATGGAGAAGAATGTTTTACAAAAGTTCTAGAGATAGGTTTTAAGTATTGAAATCTATACACTCAACTGAGTTCAAGTGAAAAAAGGTACATTTGAAACACCTTTTGAACTTTGGTATGACTATGCAACTAATACAAATTATTTCAAGGTTTCTGGAAGAAAGTGTTACATATTGAAAGATGCAAGAAAAGGTAAACTTGATGCAAAAAGTGATGAAGGCATATTCCTAGGATATTCCACTAAAAAATGGCTTACACATGTTTGAATTCTAACACTAACCAATTTGTGGAAAGTGCAAATTTTAGAGTTGATGAATTTGAGGAAAAGAAAGAACTTGAAGACTATAGGAATTTTGTCTATGTTTATGAAGGTGAACCTAACACTTTACTTGAACCACAAAAAGAGGTTGTTGAGCATTCGTAACTAGGCACTGTCGAGGTTCAGAAAAAGAGTTTTTCCAAGCATTAGGCTATAGGAGCCAAATTATAGACAAAGACTATCAACAATTAGATAGAGGAAGTTGAGTCGCACAAGAGTACACCACATGAAAATGAACAATTAGAACCAAGTGAACCACAAAAAGGAGGAGGAAGACCTGAACATGGCCTAGACAAGTATGTAAGAAGACATCATACACCAGATCAAATCATTGGAGACAAAGATTCATGAGTCATGACAAGAAGAAGATTGAAGAATGATACATGTTTATGGTGAGTTTGAGCCCAAGTCAATTAAAGAAGTTTTGGAGAATGAAGATTGGATAGGATTAATGAATGAAGAGATTGAGAAAATAGAGAAGAACAAGACATGGACATTGGTACCAAGGCTAAAAGATAAGAATATGATTGGAACTAAGTGGGTTTTCAGAAACAAGTTGAATAAGAAAGGTGAAGTCACAAATAACAAGGAAAGACTAGTTTGTAAGGGATATGCACAAGAGGAAGGAGTTGACTATGGTGATACTTTTTCCCTAGTTGCAAGGTTGGAAGGAGTGATAAATTTTCTTGAATAAGCTTCTTACAAAGGATTCAAACTATATCAAATGGATTTCAAATTTGTATTTTTGAATGGAATCTTAGAAGATGAAGTCTACATTGAACAACCTGAAGGATTTGTTGATCTTAGCAAGGGGAACATTGTATGTAAGTTACACAAAGAATTATATGGTTTGAAGGAAGCCCCTAAAGAATGGTATGAAAGGTTACACAATTATTTGGTGAAAATTGGCTTTGCAAGAACTAATGACAATAGCAATCTGTACTTGAAAAAGAGAATCTGAAATAAAGACATTGCTAGCTGATTTTTTTTTATGATATCATATTTTGATGAAGAGATTTAATGTGTAAGTCATTTACTGATGAAATGAAGAAGGAATTTGAGATTTCAATGTTTGAAGAAATCAAGTTCTTTTTTGGATTGCAATTTTATCAAATGAAGAAAGGTATATGTACATTACACAATCCAAGTATATCAAGGAGATATTAAAGACTTTTAGAATGGAAGATTCAATACCAATTGGGACACCTATGGTGACTCAACATAAAATCTGAAATAATGAAAA
Organism: Cupressus sempervirens; assembly: GCA_028749045.1. Taxonomy (NCBI): domain Eukaryota; kingdom Viridiplantae; phylum Streptophyta; class Pinopsida; order Cupressales; family Cupressaceae; genus Cupressus; species Cupressus sempervirens. Next base: position 318,796,069 of record CM053787.1, read on the forward strand.
TTCAATTGAGGTGAATTAAACATTATATAAGTCAATGACTTTGGAATTATTGCTAGATTTTTTGCTAATCCTAGAGAGAATCATATAATAAAAATGCAAAGGATACTAAGATATTTGAAAGAAACTAAAGACTTGTGGATTATGGTACAAGAAAAATGATAAGTTTGAGTTGATGGTTTTCACCGATGCACATTGGGCTGGAAATGTTGATGACATAAAGAGTACACAAGTGGAGGAGCTTCCTTTCTAGGAAAGAGATTGATTCATGGACAAGAAAGAAGTATAACTATATTTCTCAATCTACAATTGATGCTAAATATATTGCTGCAATATTCTATTGTTAAAATATTGTGTGGATCAAACAACTGTTAAAAGGTATGAAGGAAGAGATTACTGAACCTTTTGTTATTTATTGTGATAACACAAGTGGTATAAACATATCAAAAAAGCCTATAATGCACAAAAAGACTAAACATATTCAGATCAAGTATCATTACTTAAGAGAGTTAGTACAAGACAAAGAAGTGAGATTGGAATATTTGAACACAAATGAACCTATAGCTAACATAATCACAAAGACACTACCTAATGATGCTTTTGAGTATCTAAGAGATAAGTTAGGGGACATTCCCCTATCTAAAGAAAGTTGAGAAGAGATACAATATTGCATCAACTTTTATGATCAAAATATCTTACAGATTGATGAAAGAGGTCACATTTTAGGATTTTTCTAAAGATTTTGAAAAGATGGACTATAGGATGGAGAAGATGAGACTGTAAGGAGTCAAGGAAAACAAGTGGAAGTGACATTTCTATATCAATCATATTAGTTACATAAGGATGATATGTATAGAGTACAAAACATGTGAATGGTTGATGTCTTTGGCATTCTTGTCAAAATAGGGAGAAGTTATACAATTACTATTCTTATCTATATGAGTGAGAAGATGTTAACATAAGAAGGAGCTATTAGAAAAGAGGAAGTAGTATAAAAATGGAGAAGTCTAAGACATATAGTGATGCTACTACAATTGATGATAGATGGAGCATCCATAGATTGTATAAATGATAATCATAATGAAACTAAGAAAAAGAGAACACATACAGAGGGAGATGGCAATACAAGTTTAGAGAAGACATAACAAAGATTTTGGATTGCATAGTAACTAGAGGTGTTGTCATCAATGCCAAAGAGGAAGATTATTAGAAAATACAATTAGAAAAATTGTTATGTTATCATTGATGTCAAATCTATTGGAGAGATATTTACTAATAGTGTAGAGTGTCATATCATTTGATTTATGAAGAGGATTTGAAAAGAGGAGATAGCATGGTGAGCTAGTCAAGTTGTTGAGAAGCAAAGATTATTTTAGTGGTGAATCTTCATCATTTGGTGAATAGAGCATGTAACGTTGGTCAACCACGCCACCATATATTTATAAAATTTGGGTCTAACACTCGTGCTAGTCGCCCATTAGTTTTAGCATGATTGGTCAAAAATATAAGTCCAATCACCACTGTAATATATGTTTTGGATACAATTATTTTAAAAAAATTTCCATCCTTTGCATGTTGTTTTCTTATTGGAAAATTTTCTTTTTCCATTAGGAACCAATTAATTTTCCCTTGGGTTGGGTGTCACCTACCATTTTCTCAAGTGTGTTGACCACTAACTTTGTTTAGCCAACTATTTTCTATTTTGGGCATACATAGGAAGGTGCATTTTGCCTACATTTGACATTCCCTCTTTTTTAATTCTACACAATTTTCCAATATAGTTTGGTAGTATATATAAATTCGTAAGATACTATTACTCTACACAGTTCACTCTTTTTTGGTCTGGAGACTGGCATTTCTTATTGCTGCTGAAGTTTTAGAGTGCTGAGTGCATTGCCCATTGACTTGTGGACCATGATTTTCATAAAAGGTAACTAATTTTTAATTTATTTTTGATGTGGTACTGGTTATCTTTTACTATCCACTGGACATCTCACATGCTCAGATAGGTTTATGAATTTTATTTGGTAGTACCGTAGACTGTAGTACCATAGTACCCTTTTTATGAAAATGAATCATATTATTGTTATTATATGTATTCTAAGTAGTCTATTGTCATATTCTTTGACTCATCACTCTTTGAGTCTAATTTTGTTCAACAAGTTTTTTTTTTTGTAGCCTTTATCGATTTGCAATGTAAAACAAGAGGGGTTCCGATAGGATCGCTGAAAGCCAAGAGAGGCCACCAAAATGTAGAACCTTATCCACATATTTTGGTGGTGGAAATGTTGGCAACCTACAAGATTCATAACTTACATCTCTAGTGCATATTGGAAAAGGTGATTCATAACAATTCAAAGACCATTTTGAAAAAGTTCAAGCTGGTGAACATGATATCTCAGTTAAGTACAAACTTGAACATGATTTGGAGGCACTTCCCCTAAGTAGGGAGTCACAAAATGATATTGTAGAGTTGGATTTGGGTGAGAAAACCAAAATTGATTCCACAAATGATGCTTGTGCATAAAAAGGGAAAAGAAAATTAGAATTAAAAAAAGATCAATCTTGTTGGGATCTGTCCAAAAGAAATTTTCAATTAGAGTGGTGAAAAATTTCTAGTTCATTGAACCATTGCCCCATCTAATTGATGGTGAGTATTTTGTAAAATGCAAATGTAACATTTGCACAAAGATAACAAAGAAGGATAAGAGGTTGCAACTTAAACTTGATACCATAGAAAAGCATGTTGGTAAAGTTTACAAAAATGAACTATATGGAGTTGGAAAAAATGATGTTTGTGCACAAAAAGGGAAAAGAAAATTGGAATAAAAAAAGATCGATCTTGTTTGGATCTATCCAAAAGGAATTTTTAATTAGAATGGGTGGAAAATTTCTAGTTCATTGAACTATTGCCCCATCTAATTAATGGTGAGCCTCCTGTAGAATGCAAATGTAAGATTTGCACAAAGATAACAAAGAAAGATAAGAGGTTGAAACTTAAACTTGATACCATATAAAAGCATGTCAGTAAAGTTTACAAAAATGAAACTATAGATGGAGTTGAAAAATCTATGCTAGCTTGGAAAATAAAGGACAACTATTTGCATATCAGGAATGCTGAATTATACGAGTTACATAAGCAATTATGGAAGAAGCATTCTACAATAAAAGGTTCTATTGAAGATTTCCTTGGGAAAGCAATGGAAGTGGAAAATATGGGAAAATTTGTTCAGTTAAGTGTGGTCTTTTATATTTTAAGTAGAGGGTTTCCTACGATGGACTACCCTTCAATTACTAGTTTATTGCACTTTTTTAAAGTTTGAAACTATCTAAATAGTCACTAGTCATTAAACAATGGATGAGAATGGGCTATGTTCCTTACATAGGTTGAAAAAAAAGATATGAAAGAAAAAATAAAACAATAAAATTTCATTGCATTGTCTTGGGATGAAGTTATAACAATTGATAATACTTCCTAGGTGTGCATGAACGTTTATACTCTAAACAATCTTTTCCATAAACCCTTTCTACTATTTGTTGCTAAATTAAAGTGTAGTGCGACAGACAAAAATATATATGATTTATAAAAGAGTACTCTAATTGATTATGGATGTATGGATAATATGGAGATTACCAAAAATTTGGTGTGTTGGAGCGCATGGAGCTTCATCTATGCAAGGTCATAAAGGTAGGCTTTGTAGAAAGATTCAGAATGATTTGGCATCCTACACTATTCCAATTCAATGTATGACCTATCAAATGAATCTAGATTTTGGAATTGTCAGTGATTTTGGTTGTGTTCATAAAGTGGAATATTTAATCAAAGAGATTTACCAATATTTTGTTAAAGTCCAAAATGAGTCTGATAATTTCAACACTTTTCTCAAGGACTTATTGATGGGAGGAATCTTCTTAAAGATAATGATACCAAATGGATCTCTTTGGATGGACTAGTACATCGAGTATTTTTTGAATATTTGTCATTGCTTGGGCTAATCTACTCTGTGCAAGATAGATTCCTTAGCTATATTCGAATCTAACTAATGTTAAGATACTCTTAACTTTAGCAACTATTCTCCCCATGCTACATGACATGAGAAATATTATGAAAAAGGTTCAACACAAAGTATATTGTAGAGTATAATAAGCTACGTAAAATGAAATTAATAGCTTGGATATTTTGTATCAATTACAACCATTAGATGAATCAAAGTTTGCAAACTAGATAGAAATTATAGATTTGAACAATCCTGGGAACTTTTTACATAGTGGTGCAAATGATGAGGTATGCACTAGGGTATGTGGAGTTGATATACCAATGCAATACTATGTCCATGTCAACCTCGAGTCCAACCCCAACGAATCAAGAAGTGAAGCAGAATCAGAACCAGAGAAGGTACTTACACATGTTAAAAGTGAAGACTTCAAGAAGATCATTGTCTCAGTTCTTGACTCTATTAAGCGAGTTTGTTAAAATCTTTCCTCACAAATTAGATGCAAATTCCCTTTAGAGGAATTGTTCAAAGTAATGTCTATTTTTTTTTTTTAATACTGGTCTCTAAATTTTTCGAGTGATTTTCAAAGAAGGATGATGACTTTGATTAAGCATTTTTGCAAAACTAAAGTAATCAATGCAGTAACTATAAATGGAATTTTAGATGAATCTTGACTGAGAGATCAATCATATTCTTTTGGAAACATAATGAGGGAACACTATGATCTTATGGAGAATCCAAATGAAGAGGAAGTAGTAACAAAACTTTGGAAAAACGTTGGTTAGAGAAATCAAATGAGAGAGTCAATACAAGCTTACCAATTTATGTTTAATAATGATATTGGGTTCAAAGAAGAATAAGAGAGTTTTCAATAATTCTGGCTTCTTAAAGTCAAAGGTTAACAATAAATTAGGCAAAAACTTGGATAATTGTTTGAGGCTCTATAATTTTAGGTATGAGGTAGATAGTTTTTGTTATGACAAGGCTCTCAAAATTTGGAGAAACAAGTGTCAAAGAAGAGGGATGACCAATATTTCAAATCCAAGTGGCAGTGGTAGTGGCAGTGGCTCATGTCCTAATATTGGATGCAATGAAAATGATGTTGACTTTGGCATGCATACTAATAGTGGATCTAAAGAAAAAATGATGAACAATCAAATGTTATATGCAATAAATGAGGAGGATTATGATGATACTGATGCTAAGCTGGTCCAACTAGAGTGACAACTATAGTAGCTTCTCAACTTCAAGTTCTAACTTCTCTATGAGTCAAGTAGTAGGCTAGTAGCTCTGGTCTTCCCAATTTCAATTCAAATTAATTTATGTGCTCTAGTCTTACCAATGTCTAAGACTCTATCTACTAATCAATTATGTTTGTAGAAATTAATTTATACCCTTCATTCATTGTCCTATTATAGATGCTTAAATTTCTTTTAAACATGTTGAGATTTTTATTGAAACTAGTTTTTACTTTTAGAGTCTACACATGTTGAGATTTTCATTGGTTCTAGTTTTTATACATGTTGAACTTGAGAGTTTGATTCATTCTAGTTTTTAGACATTTTTAGATTTTCATTGATTCTAGTTTCGTTAAGAAATTGTAAGATAATACATTTTACAGAATAAACTTTCTTTAAGAAAAATTGTATTATAATTTATAAATCAGTGTGTAACAAAATACAATTAACAATTACAAATAATTATACAAATATAGAGCCTAGATTAGTAGAATATTAAAACCCTTTGCAAATGATTCAATGTCCAATGACCCTAAATTCCTTTTTACAAATACAAGGGAGCAACAATAGTTGTAGGTTGGTTTGTAATTATATATATAATTAAATTAATACTATATTATGTGTGTATAATCACATTGCCACATTGCCAATTGAATAATTTTCTCAAGTAAGAGCAAGAAAAAAATTTCATCTATTTTGTGTAGTACTAGTAGGCCTACCTGTCTAGCTATCCTGATATTCTGGTTCTTGATTCCTATAATGATTAACATTAAACAAAGTTGAAATTAAATCCAAAATTTGAAATTAAAGATCAACAGGTAACAAAATGATTATACTACTATCACTTCCTAATTTTTTACTTGTTAGTGCTATGACTTATAGCAGCAAATTGAGTAGATGACTCAACTCTAATGATGTTCTTTAGGGCGCTCCATTCTACATCACTTTGAAACTCTATTTTTTTTAGGTTGTACATAAATAGTTGTAACCTCATCAATGATGAATACTTTTAAGAGGTATTTTTATATGAATCAAGAAATTTATCTATAACTACATTCATTGTTGACAATGGTTTGATGCATTTTGGAATTCTTTCTAGAGTGGTTTCCTTAGGCAACTTTCCTAAATCAGAGTTCATGATGTTGTGCAACTATGTCATGTAATCTTCTTTTCCAATGAATTTATCATCTAAGTCAGCTAGATTTGGTTATCAAACATTTAGCAAGTGAAGTATGCTGTCATTCATCTTCATCAAATCTCTAAAAGCTAATTTCAGAGCTTCATCTATTTCCATTAATTTTTCACAATTTTGACAGACAACTAAGGTCATTACAGAGGCATCACAATAGTTGTTATTCCTTGGTTTTCCAAATCCTTGTCACTAGATCTCTGTACTTTATTCAAAATTTGTTTTGCAATATTTTCTAAGGAAGTGGTGAAGATACCTTTTTTATCATCAACTCTTTTTTTAACATTTTAAAAGACATCTCTGAGATTTCTATTTAAATCAAGCCATCCAAACAAACTATCACCACTCTGCATTAGTTTCTCCCAATTTTATTGTTTGATAAGCTTAATCGTGTTTATTATAGTATCCTTTACATGATGGTCTTCAAAAGATGTAGCTATATTTTGTGTAATTGGATTCTCCATCTTTTGCTTCATTTCATACATCTCCATTTCACTCCTTTTTTGTATTTCCTCTACTTTCCCTTGCCAATTAGTTGCTATCTTCCTCTCATCCTCCAATTCCTTCTTCAAGTCTTGGATTGTCTTTGCAGTAGTTACCTCTTTTTTCTTCTCATCCTCGAGTTCCCTTTTCAAATCATGGATTGTCTTCATAGTAGACTCCTTTTTCTTCACATTGTCCAATTCCTTCTTCAAATCATGGAGTGTGTTTGCACTATTAGTGAAATCCTCTTTCTTTGTGTTCTCCAATTCCTTCTTCATATTGGTATTTTATTTTAGTTGAATCCTCATTTTTCTTCGCATTCTCCAATTCCTTCTTTATATGGTGGATTGTGTTACTATTTGCAGTTGCACCAAACTCTGTTGTCTTCACATTCTCTAATTCTTTACTTAAATCAAGTATTGTCTTTACAGTTGACTCATATTTTTTCTTCATATTCTCCAATTGCTTCTTCAAATTGTGGATTGTGTTTGCACTAGAATGCTCTTTTTTCTTCTCATTCCCCAATTCCTTATGCAAATTATGAATTGTCCTTGTATTAGACTCCTCATTTTTCTTTTCATTCTCCAATGCCATCTTTAAATTATGGATTGTATTTTTAGTAGAGGAGTACTTTTTCCTTTCATTCTTCAGTTCAATCTTCAAATTATTATTTTCCTTGATAGTAGAGTCTAGGTCAATCTTTAATTTATTCTTTACCTGTGCACTACTCTCTATAGACTTGAACAACTGCATAGTAGAGGCTTTTTCATTCTCAAATATTTTTTGCACTCATCCAATTCTTTAGTTAGATTTTTTAGTTGTTCATTCATCTTTTCCTATTGGAAAATTGCCTCTATAGAAGAAGATTTCTTTATCCTATTTTGTAATTCTTTGAACTTATTGTCTGTTGCTTTCTCCTTGGCCTTCACATTAACAAAGTCTGCCTGCAACTTTTTTATTTTCTTTGCAAGACTTTTGTTTTCCCTCTCTACTTTCAGAAGTGTAGATTAGACCATTTTGTTGCTCTCTTTTGATACATTGATTTTGTCAATATTTTTTACTTTTGAGAAATCCACGTGAAGACTAGTAACTTGTACATCATTACGATTAATTAGATTTTCTAGTGGATTATTATCTCTAGATAGGTGCATAATAGCCATGAAGTTCATCATTTTGGTATTTGGATCATATGTTGGAAATATATTTTTACTAGATCCCTGATGTTCAATAACTACATCACTTTTCAAAGTCTTCATAATTTGCCTATTTCTTTTGCTTGTCTAGTCAAACTTTGTTGCAAAGTCATTTAAACTAAAATATGGATTTGCTGACATAATTGAGTTTTTGAAAGGTGAATTATCAGTTGTATTGTTGTATGCTCCTCCAACTCTAGTCACACTTACTCCACATACAATTGTATTTTTAGGATTGCCAACAACTTGAAGATGACTAGTTCCAAATCCTGGTGTTTTAGGACTATTTTTAGGGTTTTTTCCAAAAGCTATTGGTCCATACATTGGTGAACTAATCACTAACATTTCTTGCATTGTAATTATCATAAATTTTTACTTTTTTGCACAAGGTTCACTCGTGCTAGTGCCAGTGCCAGTGGGATCAACTACAACTGGATTTGAAGATTTAACAAATTTTGTCTTAGGAAACCCTTTAGAAGTAGAAGTATAATATATTTTCCCTTTCTAGATGAATCATCTTGAATCTCATAAAAGTGTCTAATGAATAGTTTACTTCCACTTTTGGGTGGGTCTGGTACTGCAATTGGATTCAAAATCCCTTCACCACTTGCACCAATGGGCCCTATACCTGCATAACCCATGTTTTGTATCATACTTGCCCCTTTATGAAGATTTGCATGTTGGTTTTCTTGTCCCTGTTTAGGTGGAAGCTTGTGGTGAAGATGAAGATGGTTGTATATCTTTCTTTTGGTGTCAAAGTGTGGGACAAACTTTTCTATCTACCAGGGGAGTTTGATGCAGGAGCATCTTGCATGGGAAAATTAAATTATTAGAAAAAAAAAAAAAAAAGAGAAAAAAAATTTAAATTTTTTTTTAAAATAGTGTCATTCCATTTATCGAGGTGTGTAGGTGGCATTTTAGAAGTTTGTGGAAATTTCCTTAAATCATGCATTTAATATTTGTTGTGGTCTACAAAAGAAATGTAATTTTCTAATTGGGCCACATGGTGGTGCTTAGTTGTATTTAGGTGGAAATTCTAGAAGGTTGTGAATATTGTAGAAGGTTGTGGATATTCTAGAATGTTGTGAATAAATCATGCATTGGGTGGTAAGTGCCTATTTAAGGAACGCTTATGTTCATTTGTGATCAAGCTCTTCGAATGTAATCTCTTGTAAGGAATATTGTAATGAATTGCAAGTATTAATAAAACATACTTTGAAGCATTTTTTTCCTCTCTTTGTCTCCATATTGTTGTGATCTTGGTTGTGAGTTAGTACGGGTGGTGTGGCCCTACATAAGTGGTATCAAAGTGGGAGTTCTTGAGTGTGCGGATAGATCGTTGAACATAAGGCAGTTTGCACCAGGACCTTTACTTGGGTGAAGTTTGTCAAGAAGTTCTTGATTGTGTAGACAAATCGTCGACTATGAGGCAATTTGCACAAGGTTCTTTTGTTGCATTAGATTTTTCTTCTAAAGACTTAATTATGGAGAAGAGAAAGAAGAAGATGACTTTTGTGATTGGATGAATTCTAAGGATTCCTTGACTTGAGAAATTTAGAGCAAGAAATCAACAATCATTGCTAGTTGATTTGTAGAAGCAAGTGAATGAATTAGAAGATGAGTTGCGGAAACAAAGAGTGCATTACCAAAAAATGGATGTTGATAATTCCTTGGATGTGAAAAAGAAAGAAGATCTAGTAGAGTATAAGACATGTGGTCCAAAAGAAGAGCATGAGGATGAAGAGGAAATTATTTGTCAACCTAAAGTTGAAGAAGATGAACGAGAAGAGGAAGAGCATGAAGATGACAAGATTTATGAACCTAAAATAGATCAAGATGATTTGAAGATGAAAGCAATGGAGGAAAAGTATAGTGCCTTCATTGGAGATCAAGAAAGTGGAGTAGTTACATGCATTGTTGACAACATGAAAGAGGCAAGCAAAGATGAGGATGTAAAATAGGTAAATTCTTATGAATCATGGGATGTTGTCTTTGAAGTGAGATTGAAAGATATTGATGATGGTTTGCATGAGGATCTTATTAATCATGTGTGGCATGCAAAGGAAGATTGGTATGGTGTTGCTGGGTTGATTATATGTGTGATTAATTCAACAAGATTGGATGAGGATGAGAATTATACTTGGATAGATTTCATTGCAGAGGAGAAATTTTAGCAACAGACACTTGTTCCAGTTAGGTGTGGGAAAAGAAGAAAGAAGGAAATATATCAATTCCAGATACTTGTTCCAGCTATGTGTTGGACAAAGAGAAAAAAAATATGTCAACAGTGGCTACTTCATTTTTTGTATCCATATTCACAAAAATTTTCCTACCATGGGAGTCAGATGCAGGAGCATCATGCATCGAAAAAAAAAAAAAATGTGGAAGATTTGCATGTTGGTTTTCTTGTCCCTGTTGAGGTGGAAGCTTGTGGTGAAGATGAAGATGGTTGTATATCTTTCTTTTGGCGTCAAAGTGTGGGACACACTTTTCTATCTACCAGGGGAGTCTGATGCAGGAGCATCTTGCATGGGAAAATTAAATTATTAGAAAAAAAAAAACAAAAAAAAAAAGAGAAAAAAAAATTAATTAAAAAAAAGAAGTGTCATTCCATTTATCGAGGTGTGTAGGTGGTATTTTAGAAGTTTGTAAAAATTTCCTTAAATCATGCATTTAATATTTGTTGTGGTCTACAAAAGAAATGTAATTTTCTAATTGGGCCACATGGTGGTGCTTAGTTGTATTTAGGTGGAAATTCTAGAAGGTTGTGGATATTGTAGAAGGTTGTGGATATTCTAGAATGTTGTGGATAAATCATGCATTAGGTGGTAAGTGCATATTTAAGGAAGGCTTATGTTCATTTGTGATCAAGCTCTTTGAATGTAATCTCTTGTAAGGAAGCTCTCAAGGTGTAGCGAACAAGCTCTTTTGTTGTAAGCTCTTCTAGTTGGAAGCCCTTAGTGAGGAATCTCTCTTATATTATAAGAGTTTGGAGTCTTTCCATTTGGAGAATATTGTAATGAATTGCAAGTATTAATAAACCATGCTTTGAAGAATTTTTTTCATCTTTGTCTCCATATTGTTGTGATCTTGGTTGTGAGTTGGTACGGGTGGTGTGGCCTTACATTAGTGGTATCAGAGCGAGAGTTCCTGAGTGTGCAGACAGATCGTCGAACGTAAGGCAATTTGCACCAGGACCTTGAGTTGGGTGAAGTTTTTCAAGAAGTTCTTGATTGTGTAGATAGATCGTCGACTATGAGGCAGTTTGCACAAGGTTCTTGTGTTGGACTAGATTTGTTTTCTAAAAACTTGATTATGGAGAAGAGAAAGAAGAAGATGACTTTTGTGATTGGATGGATTCTGAGGATTCCTTGACTTGAGAAATTTAGAGCAAGAAATCAACAATCATTGCTAGTTGATTTGCAGAAGCAAGTGAATGAATTAGAAGTTGAGTTGTGGAAGCAAAGAGCGCATTACCAAAAAATGGATGTTGATAATTCCTTGGATGCGATAAAGAAAGAAGATCTAGTAGAGTATAAGACATGTGGTCCAAAAGAAGAGCAAGAGGATGAAGAGGAAATTATTTGTCAACCTAAAGTTGAAGAAGATGAATGAGAAGAGGAAGAGCATGAAGATGACAAGATTTATGAACCTAAAATAGATCAAGATGATTTGAAGATTGCAACAATGGAGGAAAAGTATAGTGCCTTCATTGGAGTTCAAGCAAGTGGAGTAGTTACATGCATTGTTGACAACATGAAAGAGGAAAGCAAAGATGAGGATGTAAAATAGGTAAATTCTTATGAATCATGGGATGTTTTCTTTGAGGTGAGTTTGAAAGATATTGATGATGGTTTGCATAAGGATCTTATTAGTCATGTGTGGCATGCAAAGGAAGATCGGTATGGTGTTGTTGGGTTGATTACATGTGTGATTAATTCAACAAGATTGGATGAGGATGAGATTTATACTTGAATAGATTTCATTGTAGAGGAGAAATTTCAACAACGTACACTTGTTCTAGCTAGGTGTTGGAAAAGAAGAAAGAAGGAAATATATCGGCACCATATATTTGTTCCAGCTATGTGTTGGAGGAAGAGAAAAAAAAAATGTCAACAGTGGCTACTTCATTTTGTGAATCCATATTCACAAAAATTTTCCTACCATGGGAGTCAGATGCAGGAGCATCATGCATCAAAAAAAAAAAAATGTGAAAGATTTGCATGTTGTTTTTCTTTTTGGTTTTCTTGTCCCTGTTGAGGTGGAAGCTTGTGGTGAAGATGAAGATGGTTGTATATCTTTCTTTTGGCGTCAAAGTGTGGGACACACTTTTCTATCTACAAGGGGAGTCTAATGCAGGAGCATCTTGCATGGGAAAATTAAATTATTAGAAAAAAAACCAAAAAATAAGAGAAAAAAAATTGAAAAATAAAAATAGTGTCATTCCATTTATCGAGGTGTATAGGTGACATTTTAGAAGTTTGTGAAAATTTCCTTAAATCATGCATTTAATATTTTTTGTGGTCTACAAAAGAAATGTAATTTTCTAATCGAGCCACATGGTGGTGCTTAGTTGTATTTAGGTGGAAATTGTAGAAGGTTGTGGATATTCTAAAATGTTGTGGATAAATCATGCATTGGGTGGTAAGTGCCTATTTAAGGAAGGCTTATGTTCATTTTTGATCAAGATATTCAAATGTAATCTCTTGTAAGGAAGCTCTCAAGGTGTAGCAAACAAGCTCTTTTGTTGTAAGCTCTTCTAGTTGGAAGCCCTTAGTGAGGAATCTCTCTTATATTATAAGAGTTTGGAGTTTTTCCATTTGGAGAATATTGTAATGAATTGCAAGTATTAATAAAACATGCTTTGAAGCATTTTTGTCCTCTCTTTGTCTCCATATTGTTGTGATCTTGGTTGTGAGTTAGTACAGGTGGTGTGGCCCTACATAAGTGGTATCAAAGTGGGAGTTCCTAAGTGTGCGGATAGATCGTTGAACATAAGGCAGTTTGCACCAGTACCTTTACTTAGGTGAAGTTTGTCAAGAAGTTCTTGATTGTGTAGACAAATCGTCGACTATGAGGCAATTTGCAAAAGGTTCTTTTGTTGCATTAGATTTTTCTTCTAAAGACTTAATTATGGAGAAGAGAAAGAAGAAAATGACTTTTGTGATTGGATGAATTCCGAGGATTCCTCGACTTGAGAAATTTAGAGCAAGAAATCAACAATCATTGCTAGTTGATTTGCAAAAGCAAGTGAATGAATTAGAAGATGAGTTGCGGAAACAAAGAGTGCATTACCAAAAAATGGATGTTGATAATTCCTTGGATGTGAAAAAGAAAGAAGATCTAGTAGAGTATAAGACATGTGGTCCAAAAGAAGAGCATGAGGATGAAGAGGAAATTATTTGTCAACCTAAAGTTGAAGAAGATGAACGAGAAGAGGAAGAGCATGAAGATGACAAGATTTATGAACCTAAAATAGATCAAGATGATTTGAAGATGAAAGCAATGGAGGAAAAGTATAGTGCCTTCATTGGAGATCAAGAAAGTGGAGTAGTTACATGCATTGTTGACAACATGAAAGAGGCAAGAAAAGATGAGGATGTCAAATAGGTAAATTCTTATGAATCATGGGATGTTGTCTTTGAAGTGAGTTTGAAAGATATTGATGATGGTTTGCATGAGGATCTTATTAGTCATGTGTGGCATGCAAAGGAAGATTGGTATGGTGTTGCTGGGTTGATTATATGTGTGATTAATTCAACAAGATTGGATGAGGATGAGATTTATACTTGGATAGATTTCATTGCAGAGGAGAAATTTTAGCAACGGACACTTGTTCCAGTTAGGTGTGGGAAAAGAAGAAAGAAGGAAATATATCAATTCCAGATACTTGTTCCAGCTATGTGTTGGACGAAGAGAAAAAAAATATGTCAACAGTGGCTACTTCATTTTGTGAATCCATATTCACAAAATTTTTCCTACCATGGGAGTTAGATGCAGGAGCATCATGCATCGGAAAAAAAAAAAAAGTGGAAGATTTGCATGTTGGTTTTCTTGTCCCTGTTGAGGTGGAAGCTTGTGGTGAAGATGAAGATGGTTGTATATCTTTCTTTTGGCATCAAAGTGTGGGACACACTTTTCTATCTACCAGGGGAGTCTGATGCAGGAGCATCTTGCATGGGAAAATTAAATTATTAGAAAAAAAAAAACAAAAAAAAAAAAGAGAAAAAAAAAATTAATTTAAAAAAAGAAGTGTCATTCCATTTATCGAGGTGTGTAGGTGGCATTTTAGAAGTTTGTAAAAATTTCCTTAAATCATGCATTTAATATTTGTTGTGGTCTACAAAAGAAATGTAATTGTCTAATTGGGCCACATGGTGGTGCTTAGTTGTATTTAGGTGGAAATTCTAGAAGGTTGTGGATATTGTAAAAGGTTGTGGATATTCTAGAATGTTGTGGATAAATCATGCATTAGGTGGTAAGTGCATATTTAAGGAAGGCTTATGTTCATTTGTGATCAAGCTCTTTGAATGTAATCTCTTGTAAAGAAGCTCTCAAGGTGTAGCGAACAAGCTCTTTTGTTGTAAGCTCTTCTAGTTGGAAGCCCTTAGTGAGGAATCTCTCTTATATTATAAGAGTTTGGAGTTTTCCATTTGGAGAATATTGTAATAAATTGCAAGTATTAATAAAACATGCTTTGAAGCATTTTTTTCATCTCTTTGTCTCCATATTGTTGTGATCTTGGTTGTGAGTTGGTATGGGTGGTGTGGCCCTACATCAGTGATATCAGAGCGGGAGTTCTTGAGTGTGCATACAGATCGTCGAACGTAAGGCAGTTTGCACCAAGACTTTGAGTTGGGTGAAGTTTGTCAAGAAGTTCTTGATTGTGTAGATAGATCGCTGACTATGAGGCAGTTTGCACAAGGTTCTTGTGTTGCACTAGATTTTTCTTCTAAAGACTTGATTATGGAGAAGAGAAAGAAGAAAATGACTTTTGTGATTGGATGGATTCTGAGGATTCCTCGACTTGAGAAATTTAGAGCAAAAAATCAACAATCATTGCTAATTGATTTGCAGAAGCAAGTGAATGAATTAGAAGCTGAGTTGCGGAAACAAAGAGCGCATTACCAAAAAATGGATGTTGATAATTCCTTGGATGTGAAAAAGAAAGAAGATCTAGTAGAGTATAAGACATGTGGTCCAAAAGAAGAGCAAGAGGATGAAGAGGAAATTATTTGTTAACTTAAAGTTGAAGAAGATGAACGAGAAGAGGAAGAGCACGAAGATGACAAGATTTATGAACTTGAAATAGATCAAGATGATTTAAAGATTGCAGCAATGGAGGAAAAGTATAGTGCCTTCATTGGAGATCAAGCAAGTGGAGTAGTTACATGCATTGTTGACAACATGAAAGAGGCAAGCAAAGATGAAGATGTCAAATAGGTAAATTCTTATGAATCATGAGATTGTATTTGAGGTGAGTTTGAAAGATATTGATGATGGTTTGCATGAAGATCTTATTAGTCATGTGTGGCATGCAAAGGAAGATCGGTATGGTGTTGCTGGGTTGATTACATGTGTGATTAATTGAACAAGATTGGATGAGGATGAGATTTATACTTGGATATATTTCATTGCAGAGGAGAAATTTCAGCAACGGACACTTGTTTCAACTAGGTGTTCGAAAAGAAGAAAGAAGGAAATATATTGGCACCAGATACTTGTTCCACTATGTGTTGGAGGAAGAGAAAAAAAAAAATGTCAATAGTAGCTACTTCATTTTTTGAATCCATATTCACACAAATTTTCCTACCATGGGAGTTAGATGCAGGAGCATCATGCATCAGAAAAAAAAAAAATGTGGAAGATTTGCATGTTGGTTTTCTTGTCCCTGTTGAGGTGGAAGCTTGTGGTGAAGATGAAAATGGTTGTATATCTTTCTTTTGGCGTCAAAGTGTGGGATACACTTTTCTATCTACCAGGGGAGTCTGATGCAGGAGCATCTTGCATGGAAAAATTAAATTATTAAAAAAAAAAGAGAAAAGTAAATAAATAAATAAATAAATAAAAAATAGTGTCATTCCATTTATCGAGGTGTGTATGTGGCATTTTAGAAGTTTGTGGAAAGTTCCTTAAATCATGCATTTAATATTGGTTGTGGTCTACAAAAGAAATGTAATTTTCTAATTGGGCCACATGGTGGTGCTTAGTTGTATTTAGGTGGAAATTTTAGAAGGTTGTGGATATTGTAGAAGGTTGTGGATATTCTAGAATGTTGTGGATAAATCATGCATTTGGTGGTAAGTGCCTATTTAAGGAAGGCTTATTTTCATTTGTGATCAAGCTCTTCGAATGTAATCTCTTGTAAGGAAGCTCTCAAGGTGTAGCTCTTCAAGTAGAAGCTTGAGAAGTAGAAGTTTGGGAAGTAGAAGCTCTTCAAGTATAATCTCTTGAAGGATAGGCTCTTCTTGTAGAAGGTCTTAGTGAGAAAATATCTCTTATATTGTAAGAATTTGGAGTCCTTTCATTTGGATGCCATTGTAATGAATTTCAAGTATTAATGGATGCTTTATGAAGTATTTTGTCATCTCTTTGTCTCCATATTGTTGTGATCTTGGTTGTGAGTTGGTATGGGTGGTGTGGCCCTACATCACTTTACTATAAATTTGTTTAATAAAATCACTCATTTGAAGTTTAACAATATGCTTGGTTGACCCGAGATCTTGAGTAGCTTGAATGTCTTCATCAGATTTGAGGTCCTTCTGTCTTTGACTATCATTGTCACTGCAAGTGCCAAATTGATATACTATAGATGGATGCTCTTTATTCCAATAATCGCTAAAAATTTCATCTTCCTCAATTTTCTCAAAAGATGTTGAGGTATTTGGCTCAACCAAATTGTGCCTCATTTCCAAAAAATTAGTCATCTTGGTTTGACACCATAATTTAGATCTACATGCCTCTTTAATTGCTTTCAGCATAGAATTCTTAGAAGGTTGAGATGATATCTCATGGAAATTTAAGTATGTCAAACGTTTTGATTTGTTTGACTCTGATAGGTGCAATGTTGTAATTTGGGATGACAATGCTTGTATTGAAATATTATTCTCTATTTCATGTTTTTCCATCTCTTTCTTAACCTCATTCCACAAATTCATTTTTTTAAAACTTCTATGTCAATGGTATCTCCTAATATCAATATTTTCTTGTAGAGTTCCCATTGGAAATAAGTCTTGTTTTTATTATGTTCAATGGATCATAATTCTAGTGACTAAAAAAATCAAAGCTAAAAAAATTTACCAATTCATTTGTCACTTTGAAAGCCTTTCCCTCAAATGTGAGACCTCCAATTGCAAAAGACAAGAAAATATCATTTTCTTTTGCTATCCACTGAAAAAATTATTTGTGCTCTCCATCTGTTGTACATATTCCTATGCAAAAACCCTTTATGTAACATGCATTGGAAGCTTTCACGATTCAACCACTGAATCACAAAACCTTAACATAGTGTAAGCTTCCACAAAGAACCAATCAACTAATTGAATTTGACTTCCTAGTTGAATGCAATCTTTACAAGACACAGACAATCTAGGCATCAAAGTGCCTATGATTTTTTGGTAAGTAGGTGCCAAAAATAAGTCTACAAAATGTTTGTAGTTATTATTGTTACTAGTCATCCTCATCTTATGTGTCCACTCATATATTGGACTTGGAGTTTCTTATTTCTTCTGGGTTTTCTCATCAAACTTATAGACCTCAAGACCAAGTTTGTTCTCAGTCTCAGATATTGGGCAATGCTTTGCTAAAAGAGGGTAGTTGAAGTAACTTGTGAATGTAAATGTCTTCATCTTGCCTGTAGTTGTACTTAGTTTAATCATTAGTAATTTTTCTTGCATAGATTCAACAATGTGTTGAACGTAATTATATCTTACTTCTACCTTCTCAACTAATTGACCTTGACAATGGATATTATAAATCATTTCAAGAATGCTAGCCCCCACTTCTTTGTTACTATCCAATCCTAGATAAAATGATAACAAAGAAATAGTATTCTGAACCCATGGCACAAAAATATCATACTGATAAGGAGGCTTATGGTCTATGTCCAATGTAATAATAACATTAGTATGATCAGTAGACGACTCTAAATTTATTAAACCCTTAATATATGAATCTTGAAAAAATCTATTAATTTTTTCATAAGCCCATGCTAGTTTATTCAACTCAATGCGCTCATTAAAGCTTTCTGGTTTAAACCCTAGCCTTAGGTCTAAAAGAGTGAAAAATCCACTATCCGTTATGGATAGAATTTCCTCTTGAGTAATTTGGTTTACAATTTCCTTTCTATTTTAAGGAAAGGGAATACTTTCGGTACAATGAGGTTTGCTAATCCATTAACCAAAGCAGCTAGTTCATTTGTATGTGTGCTAACACTTATTTAAAATTTGAAATAATTTCTCCCCTTTTGTGGATATTTCCATACTTATTAAACAATGAATGTCTAATTCCCATGATTCCCAAGTCTCCATGGATAATAGGATAAAAAAACATCATGACATTCATTAGTGAAACCTGGGGTTTGTAGCACTTTCTTGAGTTCTATAATGTCTTTCTTTTCCTTTTTGCTTGCACTTGTACTAGAGGTTTTTGACTTTGTTTTGCCTATGCCTACTATTGATTATTACACAAAATTCTTCTTCAAGCCCTAATTTAAAAATTGTAAAGTGCAAACCTAAGACAATATGATTTCTATTACTGCAATTGCATTACAAAAAAAATTATAAAAAATTAAATATTGAGAATCAAGATTCAAGATTTGATAATAATGGTACTTGTAGATGCTCAAAGAATTGGTGTTGTCCTATGATACTCAAGTTTCAGACTTTTAGTCTTCAAAACAAAAATTGAATTCAATCATAGTCTTTGAAAATTTGAAATTTGAAAACCCTATATTATTAGACTCTCAAGAACTCTAAACTTCATAGTCTAAAAACATAAAAGTAAAAGGTTAATAGTTAAAAGTTAAAACGTAAGTAATTGATGGTTTTAAGTACTATACTCTGTACAATGTACATGTAACTAGCGTCAATAATGTATGTAATTGTAATAATAAAAAGTAATAATTAATTACATTATACATTTAAATTTTGAACTTTGTACATTTTAAATAAATTAAATAATAAGAATCAAACTTAATAATCGACGGCCCCCATGGCCCTATCAATATGATTCATTAATTTTTGGGTTGGTTTGTAGAATGTTATCCTTGTTGTCAAGAGTCATCTAGAATTATGAGACTTGTCACAAACATGTGTCATGATTCTAGATGTTTCTTGACAACAACAATAACATTCCCAAAATTTACCTGAAATTCATCTCGGGCCATTGATTTTTTTTTACTTAATAGTCAGGAGTAACTAATAAACAAGACTAAACATAATAACTAAGTCTTGACACTTAATCAAGCATTGCAATGACTAGACATGTGTCACAATTCCAAATGAACCTAGGAACATGAGAAACATTCCCCAAATCAATCCGAAATTCATCTCGGACCGTCAATCTTTCTTTTAATCAACTATAAGACATAACTATAAGAAATAATCTTGGACTACACATGTCTTGATTTCAGGTAGAAATAGAATTTAACTTATATCTGTTAAAAACTAGATCGAAATAGAGTACAATCATTGATCAATCGTTCATTAATGGTCCTAATCAATTCATGAATCACTAAACCTATCACATAAAAAATATTAATAATTTAAATTATAATTTATCTTATTGTTGCACAATGTAAATTAAAATTTAAATCAAAAAATGCAGTAACTAGTTGCACACATTTTAACTTAATGATTTAGTTAAAACATACAAATTATTTGAATTTCTTGACAATTTCCAAAATCCTTGATTTGGATTAGAATAAAATTAAACATGTAAAATTAATGAAACATCAAATTTTTAAAAATATAAAATGATAATTTATAAATTTATAATCATTTGTCAATCAATAGTTTCTTGATAATGATAATTTAATAATTGTGCCAATTTTACTTAATTAAAATTAATTTAGATTATAATCAATATTTGCTAAATTTCTTTAGCTTGATAATGATAATTTAATTTAAATTTAAATAACCATGACATTTTTTCTTTAATTAAAAGTATGATAAACAATTATAAATATTACGATGATCATGATATTTAAATAAATTTAGATTTGAAAATAGGAAGTGATGAATTAATAAATTAATATTCAATGTTTTATATGAACATTTATATATAAGTTATAATTTGTACTTTTTATTTTCAAATCAAATTTCAATATTATTTATACAATCTAAATTGAATGATTAGGAATCATGATTCATGATGTTACATATATGCTAAGTTTAACTTTAACAAACTATTTTTAAATTTATTTAATATTTTAAAATAAATTAATAATAGCTAAAACTATTATAACTATCAACTTGCATGACCCTGGCCCCTACGTTCATATATTATAAAAATTTATAGGTTTTGAAATTTAAAGGACATACATATACATATTACAATTACAAATTTTTGTTGGATAATTTTCAATTGAATATTTTTTTACTATAAATCATTAATCAAATACAAAACCATAAAGGGATTGTTGAAACCTTTTTTTTGTTTCTAACTTTGTAACAACTAGTTTTTTATAATAGAGTCACAAACTAACATTTGAATAGTGCATTGAGAAGCAAAAAATAGAGTCACAGACTAATAGGAACAATAATTTGAGAAGCTAAAAACTATTGTTTTCATTGATTGTATTTGAGATTGTACAATGTACAAATTCATAGCATAGATATTCAAAATAATTGATTAAATCAACTTGATTTTACTATTTTGTAATTTATATTCAAGGAATCAAGGGCAAGGCCTAATCCGAACTTCAAAGTAACTAATCATTTTTATCAAAAATAAATATCTTAATTTTTTTTTGCCCAAAGGGCAAGGGACTAGGGTCAAAGAAACAGGAAACAAAGAAAAGAAATAGGAAACAAAGAATAGGGAATATGGAACAAGGAACAAGGAGCATTAGCAAACTGAGGGCTTGAAACCTTCAATCAGAAAGGTCTTCAAGCTCCTCCATGAGCAAACTCTTGAAGATGATAACATCGTGAAACTTGTGCAACCATTTGAAGTTCGCGTCGCTAATATCATCCAACAACAACCACTTCCATAGAGAATCCCTCCCGAGTCATGCCCACTTATGATGGCGAGTCAATTGACATTCATTCATGTTGAATAGGAATGGATACTTCTATACAATGCTCCCTATACCTTGCTCCCAAAAATTATCTAGTACATTTGCAAAAGGGATGCCAATGCCCAACCTCAATACCTACTTGGCCAATACAAGAGTTTTGATGTTATCTTCTAAAAATATTTCCTTAAAATATTGCACAAAAGCATCAAAATGTCTACTTGATTACCTCCAAGGTTGAGAAGAGACACGAGAAAGTGGGAGATAATATTTATGGATACGCAATACCTCTTCTCATTTCTTAAGAATTCATGGTCGAGGACCATGAACAAAGAATAGAGGATAAAATGACTCGTGTCATCTTCCTTGTAAACCATAGCTAGGACATCCTCAGGTATCATGACCAAAAAGGGCTTTTGCAGAACCATTGTAGTGCATTTCAATCAAATTGGTGTATCCATGACAATTACAAACCTAAGATTCTAAGAAGCTCTGCAAACTAAGCAACTCTACAACCTGAATTGAGAATTTGACAAATGATAGTGAAAGAGGAACTAAAGAGACTCTTTAATAGAAATTGCATTAAATTTTTTGACACTCGTGATCTTTCATATCTTTTTGTTTTCATATTCTTATTAATTTGTAGGTGTGGGAAATGTACTTGCATTAATGTCAGATAGTCAGAGTGCCTGCCAA
Source organism: Cupressus sempervirens (assembly GCA_028749045.1). Taxonomy (NCBI): domain Eukaryota; kingdom Viridiplantae; phylum Streptophyta; class Pinopsida; order Cupressales; family Cupressaceae; genus Cupressus; species Cupressus sempervirens. Next base: position 318,818,097 of record CM053787.1, read on the forward strand.
GCTAGTTGTAAATGGAATGTAATAATTGTAACTATTAGTACCACATTTATGATTTTAATCTTGATATGTTGTTCACTACATTCCAATTAATGGTTTCCATGCAAAACTTTCCATGTGTCTCCATTCGAAAGAATCTCATGCGGCTCTAGAGTTTTCAAGCAACTGGCCCCAAAGTACATATTCTTTCGTTGATCTCTAATTAATCAACAACCGATAAAATTGATGGTAGCCAAATTGGTAGTGGTGACAAACCATAAAGCCTTAAAGGTTACTAGTCAATACACTTGCAAATTCTCTTTTAGGTTAAACATTTTTTTAGTTTACCACTAAAGATTAGCCAAGACTATTATTATTCATTTTCCTACAAAACAAATAATTCACCTCTCACATTACAATCTCATTTTTGGCAAGGAAAAAAATAACTATCATTTATTTATCTGTCAGCAAAAAAAAAATTAATTCACCACATAAAAATGATTTTTGTTAGGGCAAGAAAAAAATTGTCAACATATAATATTTTATTTCCCTACATGGAACAAGAAAATCACCCTCGACATTAAATTTTTCTTGCCCATAAAATGTTGGATTCACCAGCATTTTAGGCATTTTTTTGGGAGGAGTTTCTTAAAGTTATCCCTATCGAGAAGAAAGAAGTTAAGAGTCATGGAATTACATTAAGCACTCTATAAGATGGTCATTAACAAGATAATGTGTTGTTTAAGCATTATATGAAGTAAGGAAGACAAGTAAATTGATGTATGAAAGATATGCCAAGTAGTTGAGAAAAACTCTAAGCTTGACTGAGTACCAATATTAGTCAGTCAATAAAGAAATTAATGTAGAAGATTAAGGAACTTAAGAAGAAGTTGAACAAATAGTATTAGCCAAGTGATAGTTATGGCTGAGCAATTTGTATTAGCGACCAAGCGTAGCAATGGCCAAGCGAGCCAATAGAAGCTGAGTGAGACATAAAAATGTATATCAAGCTACATAGTAATGACCAAGAAAAAGAAAAGTGAATTTCAAGCTACATAGTAAGGACCGAGAAAAAGAACTTAGTGGTTGTTGAGTAACAACAAAACTTATAGTTTGAGAAAGAATTGAGATTTGAGGCCGACATAGTTGAATCTTTGGATTAGTCAAAATGTGTAGATGATAAGGATTGATGAGATAACATATTTAATGCATGATGAGAGTTTTTTAATCAATCTATGACAAGGATTTGATGAGAAATGTCTAGAAAAGGGAAGGAGAACAAAATGATGGAAGGCTTTGATGAATCTGATCTAACCCTAAATTCTATGATGATGTGTAAGTGATAAAAGATTGAAGTTACCTATTTAAGGAGGCATAAGAGAATTTTTCTAAGGTTGGCTCATTATTGATTATAGATCTTAAGGAGAACCTATGATGAGAAGAGTAACATAGAAGTGAAGAGATTAGTGAAATGTGATTGCTTGAAGAGATACCATGTAGATCAGTGATGCAAATGATAATGGAGGCCAATCAATAAATTGGTAGATGAGAGAATGGAGATCCAAATTTGTGAAGTGAGTTGTGTTTTATGGATCAAACCTTCTATTAATTTCTAACCATTGTGACAATCAAAATCCTTTAATCAAGGTTGACCTAATAGTAATTTTGTAAATCCTTTAATCAAGGCGACATTCTATTGGAATCATCCAAATTCCTCTAACAAGGTCACTCCTAATAGGGTGATTAAATCCTTTAACAAGGTCACACCTAACAACATGTTTCGTAACCTTTAATAGGGTCACACATAATAGTTTGATTTATAACCTTTAACAGGGTTGGCTCTTAACCAAGCTCACTTTAGAAGAGTGAAAAAGTGGTAGCATGTTACTTGGTGGTTTTTTCTAAATTTGGTTTGCACATTAAATACTGGTGTCAAAGTGTTATGTGTGTATGAACACTAGTACATTTGAGGCCATTTTTTGACCAAAATTGGTCAAAATTTTGACCCAATTTTTGACCAAAGTTTGACCAAATTTGACCAACCCATTGGTCAAAGTTTTTCTCATCAAAATTTTGACCAACCTACTAGTTGGTCAAAATTTTGACCAATATGTTGGTCGAAAACTATCAAACATGTTGGCCCAAGTTCTGCCAAGCATTGGTCAAAATTTTGACTAACACTTGGTAGTTCTCGACCAAACATTGGTCAAAATTTTGACCAACACTTAGTAGTTCTCGACCAAACATTGGTCAAAATTTTGACCAATACTTGGTAGTTCTCGACCAAACATTGTTCAAGAACTATCAAACATGTTGGTCCAAATTCTGCCAAGCATTGGTCAAAATTTCGACCAATGCTTGGATGTTCTTGACCAAAAATTGGTCAAAATTTTAAAAAATGCTTGGTCGAAAACTCCAAGTATTGGTCAAAATTTTGACCAGTGTTTGGTCGAGAACATACAAGCATTGGTCAAAATTTTAAAAAAAATTTAGGCTCACACTTGTTGAGGTCCACTTTAGCAATGGCCCTTCCTGTGAAATTGTTGTCTAAAACCTTTCTAATGAGATAATGTGTTATGAGCTCTTCATCAGTGGGATGGAATGTGAATCTAGGAGGCAGTTGTACATCACCCATATCATGACTATAACTAAAGTTAAGAGCCTCTATTATTGAATTCTCTTCCCTATCACCCATATTCATTTCCTTTTCTATGGGAAATAAGGAAGAGAATTCAATAATAGAGGTTCTTAACTTTGGTTACAGTCATGATATGGGTGATGCACAACTGCCTCCTAGATTCACATTCCATCCCATTGATGAAGAGCTCATGACACATTATCTCATTAGAAAGATTTTAGATAGAAATTTCATAGGAAGGGTCATTGCTGAAGTGGACCTCCACAAGTGTGAGCCTCAGGGAGGGTTCAATTCCCTCCTTTATTATTCACTATGCGTATAATCCCACACATCCATTTTATCTCGAATGATGATGTATTGAATGTTGAGTGTCTATGTTGAGTGCTCCAAAACCATCCATTTCATGCCTTCATCTATACATAATGTCTTTCTAGTTTCTTTCAACTCACACGCCCATTTCATTTCATATGATCATCTGAAAATTGTGTCACTCTAAGCTCTCAATTGTTTCCTCTTGATTGATCATCTCATAACTATTTAATGAGAGCTTTGGGATAAGCTATAGGCATCCATCAAAGCATAAAGGATTTTTCCAGATGATGTAGATGAAGTAGTAGCATTTTCCTTGGGAGACATGCTTTCAAAATGGAAGCATAGATAAGTCATGTGAATTGTTTGATAGGATGCCTAAACGTAATGTGGTCGTCAAAAGCCATGGTTGTTGGATATGCACAAAATAGATATATTGAGAGAATATATTTGTTTAAGTTGCAACTTCCCTGGTAGACATGCATGAAAAATGTGGAATCCCAGATGACTAATTCAATTGAATCCTCCTCCTGGAGGAAGGCTACAACAAATACATAGTTTAATTGAATGTGTTGGTGTTTGAAACTACTGAGCAACAAAATGCTCAATATCACAATGAAATTACTCACACAATCTAAGGATTAGCCAATTCATAGTAGCAATTACATGAATAAACCACTTTGACCCAACTTCAACAAAACCAAAAATGGTTTTCTACTCTTTAGGCTCTGCTAAACCAAGGTGGGTATACCTAGGGATGATTCTAATGCAAACTATGGTATGAAATTATCTTAGTTTCATTTTGATTCTCATGTTTTACCCTCAGGCACATACACAGTTTATCAATTTTCTCTAAAAGCTTCTCAAATCTATATGCATCCCCTATAAGTAGATTTGGTTATAAATCTCCTATTAGTTTACAAGTATTCCTGGAATTAGTGGCTATCTAAGACTCAATAAACTATATGCAAATGAGTGGTAACCAACATTTGTAACTTTAAACAAAATGGAATGAAATAATTTTGATTTTTTAAAAGTGATTTGATATGTAGCAGTAGAATTCACCCTTGCCCATTTTTGACTCATGTGACCAGTGCCTTATCCATTGGGCAGAAAATTGACTATTGGCAGGAGATCTAATTCAAATAACTTGCAAATGAATAAATCAATTGTAATCACCCATTTCCCTTCTTATGAAATATCCCTTTTATAAGCTCACAAACCCTACTAATTCACTGAAGCATTTCCATAATTCCTTGAATTATAAGCAACAATAAAACTAGCATACAACCCATCCAAATTGCATTCAGCCAATTAAACCTTATTTAAGTGACTTCAAAGTAAACAAACTCATAAAATGGAGACAGAAATTGGTGACACAAATATAGTGTTAATACCCCTTTGTATTATCCTTTTGAATGACTAATACAATAACCAATATAATTCAAAGAAAAGCCTAGAACATCTTGCTGATTCTGTCATTTCAATATCACCAGAGAGTATAAGTGGAAGCAAACTCAAAACAACTACATACTATTGGACCAACTATCTGTACTTTTCTTGAGAAACATAAAAATTATACAAGTTTTTAGACCATCACATTGCCTTGAAAACTCATTTGTATAGACATGAGTTGTAACAAGCAAAGGGCAATTGTGATTGACAAGTTTCCTTCCAAACAAGAAACAAAACATCATAACAAGAGACAAAAATGAGCATAACAGAATGCCAAGCGCATCAAAAATTCTTTGGGTAGGCCCATTTTTGTTATTGCTACAAATCATCAACTTTTGATTTGTCCCCTACTATTCTGGATGTTCAGAATATGTGGCTACCAAACTAGCCAACGAAGGGTTATCTTGTGGTGCCTCCAAATCAATTTTTTCCTCTAGATTTTCACTACTTTCACCTTGAACAGGCAATATTACTTTTTCACCTTCTTCTTCTATCAATGTTCTACACCTCACCTTTTAGTTCTTCATCATCATCTATACCACCTTCTTCTAACTGCTCATCAGAAGTAATATCTACCATCCAGGTGTTAAACTATGCATCATTAGGCCAGCTAAATTGCAAGATATCATCTTGCTTCTTTAATATATAGTTAGCCTCATTTTCAAGACAAACAAACTCTTGTCTCAAAGAATTTTAAAAAAATGGACTTTAACCAATTCCTCTATCGTGATGGCCCACCAAACATGTCCTTTTTCATTTACAACTTTATTTATCCTTATGCAAAATAGGTCATCTAGTTCTTTACTCCATGCATCTTTATTTTTCAATTAAATTTATCTATCCAAGGCACAAGGAAACAAATAAATTTTTTTTTTCTTGTACTTGCTTAAATAAGAAACAATTTTTAGTTGCAAAGCAATTCTCCTGTTATCAAAATCTGACAGGTCATTAGCAACATCATACATTTTTTCAATATGGTCATGGGAAGACCTTATAACTGAATAACATAAAAGGTTGATTTCTTTCTCCCTTTTTCCCCACTTATTAACAATAGGCTTGAGGGTTTCATCATTGGTTTTCAATTCCTCCCATATACTTGTTACTCTTGCCAACTAATCATAGAACAAGGGCCATTCAATTTTATCTACTAAATACATTAGGGCCTTTCTAAGCTTATCCTCATATTGCATATTTAACTCTACATGTAAGGCCCATAGATTTCTTTTCTCTTCTTGAAAATCCTCAGCTGTGTAATATTTTGGCCTTTGAGGTGTGTTTGGTATTTCTACAAGGGGGTGGATTTAAAAGGTTCCACTAGAGGACGGGGGTATGTTATTCTTGGCTTGGTAGACTTCCCCATTAGCTTGTCTTCAACCTCAATTCTCCTTTTTACCTCCTTATTAGAGGCCTCAAGAATTGTTTCATATTTATTCTGTAACTCAAACATAGCCTGTTTCTCCTTCCTAGCAGTGGCCAAAAAAAATTTGTATGAATCCACATTCCAGTGTGCCGCCTACACGTGTGAAGTATCAGCAACCCTTCTTACAATTATGTTTCCCATCAATCCAGACTCATCTGATTTTGATGGTGTGGCTCTAGATCCTCTTGTTAATGACCAACTGACCAATGCAGCTTGATCCTCAACAAATGTAGTGCCCCAAAAATCCTTTTCATTGTGATCTTGAAAATTCAATTTATTTGAAATAGAACTAAAAACTAAGGCATCAAAAATATCCCAATTTGGTAACAATAAAATGTTAGATGCCTTCACCATTTTCCTCCCCTCCTTAGGGCTTATATTCTAAAATTATTTCATCATTTCTTCTTTAGTTTGTTTCTGGATGGAAGCCTCATCCATTTCTGGATCCTCTATTTTTAAGCTTTTGCATCTCTATTCAAAAATATCCATGTTTGCCGCCCTCCATGCAAACTACTAGAAAGCCTGAGATCTCACCAAACTATCATCAACCAAAAATTGATGACTTGCCTATTCTAACACAAGGTCCAATTCCCTATCTCTATAGTCTGCTACTGTTACATCCAAACTTGGGAGGGGAGGTTTTGGAGGGTTTCCCTCATCTAATTCTACTTGAGTAATAAAAATACCTCCATGTGATCCCATCTATTCAATCTGCTCACCAGTGAGTTGTTCTTCTCCAATCCTCAAAGGGGATTGAGTGGGTGAATATTCCTCAATTTACGGTCTCTCTTCTTTCATTACCTTCTGCCTCTTGGGACTAGGTTCATCAAGTCTCTCCTCTTGGGTTGTACTGGTGGATCCCATTATTTTCTTGCCCTTATCTACAGAAGCCCTTTTATTTTGAATTATAGTGCAACCAGGCTTCTTTTGTACAATTATTTGACCAACTCCTATATTAGGAGTGAAAGCCAACCTCCTCATGACTTCTCTGGCCTTATCAAGATAAGAATCAATAAAAAATTGTTTCTTCTCATTCATAACTTCCATTATTTCAGGGAAATTATTCATGAGCTTATTTATTCTATCATCCTCTGTATTAACATTATCTAAAGGACTATATCTTTGATCAAAACAATGAATGAATTCTAGGACCTGGGAATAAACTCTCCATTTTTCTTTTTTAGTTTCCTGCTCCTGCAATGAGAATTCATTCCCTATAATGTCCTCTAGATAATATGAATCATGCTTGACCTATCCTAGCTTAATTCTATGCCTCAAGGTTTGATTAAAAAATCCCTCAGAATCACAAAAACGGGGATGGGAGATAGCCATCATATACTGATCCAAAATTTTATGCAAAAAGAGCCAACCCCGTTTGGTAATCACAAACTAATGGGCCACTGTACAGGTAGGGAAAATTGACCCTAGTTGCCTTTTCAATAGAAACATTTCTTCTACTCCTCCTAATTGCCACAAAACTTCAACCATTCCTACCTTCAAAGGTACTTGGTAAGGCAAGACATGAGGACTCTCTTTAAAACCATAGATTCTAAAAATTGTAGAAATAGGGTAAGGAATGATATCTCCCCAATTATGTGAAACTTTCAAGTTATGGGGTTTGTCCATAGGTCTGAGGAGGTCCATCAATACCTTAGGGATTCTGGGATTGTCTCTTAATATGAGACATCTCAATTTAGAAGCAAAATACCTATCAAATCTGACAAAATTGGCATTATTTGCATCCCAGGTCATATCCACACTCCACAACTAGATTGGCAGTGCTTCCCCATTCTCTTCTCTGTTCAATTCCATCTCATACCAAAATATGTCACCCCCTTGAACAAGAACATATGCATCAATAGAGAATAGTGGCCAAAAGTTTTCTCCACTTTGCCCTTCGCAATTCCAACTAAACCAGTATGAATTTCCTCAACCAAAAAGGAGACAAAATCAAAGATAACATCTACACCAAAAGAAGCAATATAAACCATAATATACATAAGGCCAATGGGCATGAAATCTGGCTCATCCTCACCAAAAACATGGCATAGGGTTCTGTATATTTCTACAGCCCAAGAAGTGAAAAGACTCTTCTTAAAAGGTTCCCTAGAGGCTATGGTAATTACCAGCAAAGTTCCTATTGTACCAATGTGTGCCCTCAGTGCACCTCCCCTAATCACATCCTTCTTTTCTTTGTATTCATTTTCTAGTTCTGGCAGATTTATTGGCACATGGTAATCTAACAATGGTTCTAGGAGAAAAACCTCTCTAATTTCTTCAAGACTAATCGAGATCAGAGGCACATCATCATTTATTCTTACCACCCTAACAGCTTGGTCATAATTCTTGGCAATGGCTTCAAGCAAATCCTAATCCATGAAAACACTTAGGAATACTAGCTTTCCCAAATCAAAATTCCAGAAGTTAGCATGTGGGGAAAACAAATTCCTCTCTGAAAACCACTTTTTAAACAAGACAAGACCAATTTGCATAGTTGTTACATCCCTAACCTAGTTCCCCTTGTCATATAGGCCATCAACAATCTTAAGCCTAGGGTTTAAGGAAATTAACCTTTTGACTTGTGCAGGCTCGGTGGTGGATTCTGGGAGTAATTCTAGCAAATTATCATGGACATTTCTATCCATATAATTAATTTTCCCATAAAATGCTTTCTTAGGAGGCATCTTGATCATAATAATAGGAACTAGAATGCTATAGAGGTTGTATGTGAATACTTACTTGACTTGCCAAACTTGTTCTTCTCTGAACCTCTGCAATTGTTCTTCGAATAGATAAAAAATTTCCTCATGTATTTACTAGGCTAGGCTTAACACAATACAATCAACAGGCTCTTATGCTCAAAAAATGCAAAATCTTTGTTTGAGTGTGACTGGAAGTGATGAAATCTCTTGTATTGTACTCTATTTTTCTCACACACGAAGCTTTCATTCATCATAAATGCACAAAATAGAGAAATAGAGTGGCACCATACTTCCTTTTAAATTTGTGACGTCGATCTTCGAAAAATCCTACAATTACAGAATAAAAACTGGGCTGACACATTTCCTCTTAACACACTGGCGGTCAACCCAATAAAATAACTCCATTTGTACCTTTCCTCTAATGCTGGCATTTCAAAATGGGCCCACAGATGACTAAGGACACGTGTCATCAACTCACTACCTCAATATACATAACTTTCGAGCACCTTTCTATAATGAGCTAGCGATAACCATTGATTTTACTTTGATCCTGTGGCAGACATTTGATACAACCCTTAAGAGAACAATGGTGGGTCCCTCACTCACTACCTCACTATACATAACTTTCACACATCTTTCCATAGCGAGTTAGTGAGTATCATCGATTTATGCTTGATTTGATGATTTAGAATCATTTACATGTTCTATGCATGGGGAGTGGGTCCAAGATACTATTGTTGCTAAGCTGGCTCAACATGCTAGCACACATATATATTATTTAATTTTGAATGAAATCATTTTTCCTTGACTCTACCATGTTTGTCATTTTTAGGCATGTCGCTACCTCGCTACCGAAAAAAAACACAAACTTCCCAGTAGCGACATAGTGAGCTCCGACAGAGTCAAAAATTTTGGCCTATAAATGCTAAGTAGGATGCCACCGTGTCATTTAATCTTTTAAAATTTCCATTACATCACAACCCTCCGACTAGTTGCTACCTCACTACCAATGAAAACACCAACTTCTTGGCTAGCGAGATAGCGACTTTCGATGGAGTCAAAACTCTGGTGATGGAGAACCAAAACACATTGATTGAAAATTTGTTAATTAATACTAGTGTCAGAGAAGGTGGTCACACATATTTATGAACTTAAATGGGAATTTCTGCGTTCACATTAGTTTTTAAAACAAATTATTTCTTCCTTTAAAATTTGGGCACTCGCTATGTCACTACCGATAGGTCACATAGATTTTTCGATAGCAACTTAGCGAGTTGCAAGAGAAACTTCAATTTTGGTGACACCATTTGTGAATTCCTCCTCGTGCATGTTTTTTTGATACTAACAATCTTGGGCTAGTTCACTAAAGCCTTCTTTAATACTGACAATCCTAGGACATAGCATGTGATCATAATGTCTTGATATTAACACACCTTTTTCAATGTCAGACTTCATTTTTCAGCACCAAGACATAGTTCTCTGATGGTCGCTACATTGCTATAGGAAACAACCTCACAACTCCTTATTGTGAGTACATGACATCCATTGATTCTAACAAGACCCAACGGTAGGATAAGATTTTTCAAAAGGACTCAACAATGACCTCGACATAGGCAAGAAAGAATATTCAGTTGTTGTTAAGACTTTCGTGCCAAAATAAGATTTAAAAGGCAAGACCTAGGGTTTTACACAGATTTTAAAAGATATCAAAAATATGAGACCAAAACCTAAAACTCTAGGACCTAACAAAATAACTCACATCGTATTTTTTCACCATGATTCTAAGAAAAATTAATATGTAAAAAATCAAACCAACAGAATGGTCTATAGATACCATCAGGATAAATCACAACTATGGATAAATCATCATATTAGAGAATCACAACTATGGATAAATTGTCATTTAGAACTATTTTCACTAGTAGCTAAGATATCAATTTGCATCATACATGGAAGAAGTTGAAGAGCAGTCAATACACATCAACATCATGAGAAGAAGTGATTTGGTTAATGAATCGATTACTAAATCAATATGGAGTGATACAGAATAGCAAATGAGGAATCCGTAATGGGTATTCTGGTTCCCAAGTGCTGATAAGTATGATAGCTACTATGAAGACCAAAAACCAAGTGATAATTGATCAATGATCATATGTATATCCAATGATGGTCCATGATTACTATGTAACAAGATGATACACAAATCAGGAGAAGCTATAACAATAAACATAAATAATCAAGAGTACATCAATTAACATATGACTAAGAAATAATAAGCATACAACACTCATAACAGATACTGATATGGAGGAACAACAATATGTTATGATAATGATTAAGTGAAAAAATGACAAACTTTGAGATTTATTGAACCAATGAACCATATTATTATACTAGCTCATGCACACTGACTAGTGAGATTATTACTATTGGCATCCAATAAGGAGAATATTATAATCAATAACTAAAGGCTGATTAATTATTGAATGAAAGGATGCAAATCTAACAAGGAAAAGGTGTGTCTAGAAATGATCATGAAGGGATAAAATCTTCATTATTAAAAAATGTTATACTAACTGATCTTATTGTTAGAAGACTTGTAACGGAAATGTGTGATTAGCAAAGGAAATGAAGGGACACGAGACATGTCCCATACAATGGCACTCCTCACTCAAGGATGCAGATATAAGAAAGCTTTTCCATTGATCATTCAAAAATACAATACGAATTATTCAAAACACAAAAAAATTTAACACAAATGTCTTATATTCATTTAAAGAGGTTCTTCAAAATCTATTTCTTCTTTCAATCATTTTATCTTTATTATTCCTAGCTAAAAGAAATGAATATTTCTAAGTTTTGAATCTACATGAACAATGTACAACTTTTATTCAATAGAGGTATGAAGAATACTCATGATAGATAGTCATTGTCAGTACGCTCCAAAATACTGTCAACTGGCTTCTTCTTGTATGTTTTGATTGTCTCCAAGTAACGAGCACACTCTTTCACACTGCAATCTCCAAACAACAATCCTAATTAAAAAAAAAAAAAAAATTCTCCCATTTAAAAGAAAAGAAAATAGTTTTTCATGCATGTTTGACCCTATGTTCTGAGTGTTCCTTGGTGGGGTAGTACAAAGGATCTGTGGTGTCTTCCTAGGCAAGTCTGCAAGAGGTTGGAACATAGTAAATTAGAAGAAAATCCCAGTAACAAATGTATAATGTATAGTAATATTAAAACCTGGAAGGATTTCTATCGAAGAGGCAAAACTGATGCTAAAGATAACAATTTGATTTTGGAAGGTGAAGTAAAAGAGATTGCAATAGATGATCTAGTACTCAATTATGAAGTATTTTACAAGACTTCAAAAATTGTGGCAAAACATTCATGTGAGCCAATATTTTAAGAAAGATGCCCCATTTTATACATTTGTGAAGTTGTCTATTAAAAGTGTTACTCAACATTTTGACTTTTACTAGCTTTGAGGATGAGTCTCTTTAAGGAAAAGGGCATGTTGTGTGCCTAGACACAAAATAACATTATACTTGTTTTCTAGCCTGTAGCCCTAGTTCCCAAAAATACATCTCTTCTTTTCAAAATGCAATACACAGAACCACCATTGTTTGAGTACTCTTTCTTTATAGTTAGGAATTTGTAGCTGCAGTTTATCTTAGGAGAGCATGTACTTCCCATATTTTGCAAATATGGTGTTGTTTGATATTTTTTTGCAATTCATTCTATGAATTTTTAAGGAACTCCTCAAAATCTGCACTATGAAGTGATGGAGGAGCATCCAGAGGTATAAGGGCAATCCTGTGTCACCCAAAAAAATGTACTTAGACTTAGTTTCTGTTTCATGTGTTTTCATTTTTGAATACCCATTTGGGTCAAATAAAGGTTCCAACTCTCATAGTTCCACTATCAGTATTCGTGTAAATCCCAAAAAAATAGGAGTATGTAATTGAGCCATCATTTTGGTGAACTAGGAGGTGTAAATTGGCTAGATGAATGTAATTGTAGTTTAGAGCATTCCAGAAAAAGAATCAGGTCAAAAGGCCCCACGGTTTGAAAGTTATTGCAATTTTTCGAGTTGTGGAGACCTCTTAAGAATGCTTCAAAGTTAGGTTAGGGGCATTAAATGACCTTGAAAAGGGCCAAAAAATGGGGGATGAGTGAAGCTGGTCCATAGGGTTATAGAGCACTTTGAGAGCTTTTCGAAAATGTAAACAATTCGTCAATCAGAGCTATGGTTCAAAAGTTATGCCTCCTGAAAGTTCGATTACCATTTCTGGATTCTTCTAGATTTGCGTCGACTTCTAACGTAGCTTCTGAAACCTTCTATTTGGTTGGTGGATGCCTACTAGCACTTTCTAGAATGTACTCCTAGTCCTTAACCCTCCGAGGTATATTTAAGGAGATTTCTGGCATTGTAAAAGGCAGTTTGGAGTGGAGTTTGAGAGGAGGTACTGAAAGGAGAAATTATCTCCACACTTATGCTATTGTAAGCCCTTAGGACATGTTTTGAAGTTTATTTTTCTCTGTACTGAATGCACTAGCTTATTTTTCAGACTAATACAATTTCCCTTTTTTGTTGTGTCCATTCTGTTCTTGGGTTGTGTCCCCATCAAGTGGTATCAGAGCTAGTTTTCTTGAGTGTGTAGACAGAGCGTCGACTATGAGGTAGTTTGCACCAAGACTGTGTGGTTGTGGGTTTGAGTTAGAAGATGCCTCCATGAAGAGAGTGTGGTAGAAGGGCCAGAGCTATTAATCTTGAGGAGGTTAGAGCCCTCCAAAGGTAGGTACAAGCATTGCAAGAGGAGCTCCGTAGAGGAGCAAATGTTGCCGTAGGTGACGATAGTGAGGATGACAATGAAGAAGAAGAAATGGGACCACAAGGAGAATTTGACAGAGAAGTTCTGAATCATGCAGAGGAAAGGCTTTTTAGGGCCATTACTAAGTTTGGGAAAAGACCCACAATTGAAGTGGGTGTATTTTCAAGAAATTTGAAACCAGATGAGTTGATCGATTGGATCAATGAACTGGAAGAATACTTTGAGTATGAGGATATCAGGGACCCAGATAGGGTTAAGTTTACAAAGGCCAAACTAAAACACCATGCCAAAATCTGGTGGCAAGAGGTTCAATTGGAAAGAAATAGAAGAGGAAAGGAGAAGATCACAAGATGGGATCGCATGGTGGACAAATTGAAGAAGCAGTTCATTCCTATGGACTACGAGCTTGATTTGTTTAAGAAGATGCATGGGTTAAAGCAAGTAGGAAGATCAGTCCAAGAATATACAGAGGAATTTTACTGACTCTTGATTAGAGCGGGGCATGCAGAAGCAAATAAGGAGAAGGTTGCTCATTATATCAGTGGGTTGCGACCTAACATCCAAGAGGAATTAAGTCTGGTAAGAATGACCAGCATTGAAGAGGCATACTAGTTTGTCCTACAAGTTGAAGAGAAGCTGAATAAAAGGTTTGAAGGAAGATAAAGAGGGTGCGGTCAAGGAGGAAGGGGAAGTGGTAGATCATCTGGAGGTTGCAATGAAACCCAAAAGAAAAATGAAGATATGGGTACTAGCAAGAACAAAAGGAATGAGGGTTTCAACTGCTCCCATGATCAAGACTTTGGAAATCAGAGAGGAAGAGGTAGAGGACGTGGACAAGGAAGAGGAGGCTTTCATGGTACCTATTTCCATTGCAATGAAGAAGTTCATCGTGCCTTTGAATGCCCTCAATGACAAGGAAGGATAGATAGGAGAGCTGAGGGCCAAGCTAGGGTTGCTCATGTGGATGAGGATGCACAATCATCACATTCAGAGGATGCAAAAAGAGGAGAGACCTTGGTAAATGAAAGAGTCCTACTAAGTGGTGAGATTGAACCAGGACAATGGAGGAGTTTGTTTTGTACCAGATGCAAGTGTGAGGATAAATGTTGTGACGTGATCATTGATGGTGGTAGCACTGATAACTTGGTATCAGAAGAGATGGTCTCTAAGCTGAAGCTCAAGAGGGAGAAACATCCCCAGCCCTATCGGATTCCTTGGGTAAAAGATGATCATAAGGTCTTGGTAAGTAAACAATGTTTAGTGAAATTCAAAATTGGGAGTTACCATGATGAAGTTCTCTGTGATGTTATTATGATGGATGTTTGCCATCTATTGTTGGGTAGACCATGGTAGTTTGATAGACATGCAGTACATGATGGACATGCAAACACATACTCTCTAACAAAGGATGGAGTTCGCCACAAATTGAAGCCCGTGAAAAAGGAAGGTGAAAAGGTATGTAGCAGTGCTAGGATTTGTCTTGTTGATGAAAGGAAGTTTTTAGATGGCATGAAACATCAGCATATGTGCTATGCTTTGATTCCTAGGAAAGATAAAGAAGGTAGTAGTGAAATACCACTTGAAGTTTCAGATTTACTAGGTGAGTTTAGAGATATTATCTCTGATAATGTTCCAAATGGATTGCCACCAGTAAGGCAAATCAGTCATCAGATAGATCTGATTCCAGGAGCTAGTTTGCCTAACAAGGCTACTCACAGGATGACTCCTACTAAAACAGAGGAGCTAAATAGACAGGTTCAAGAGCTATTGAGGAAGGGCTTGATTCGAGAGAGCCTGAGTCCATGTGCATTACCTGCAATACTCGCACCAAAGAAGGATGGAGAGTGGAGGATGTCTACAGATTCTCGAGCTATAAATAGGATAACCATCAAGTATCAGTTTCCTTTTCCAAGGATGGATGATCTTATGGACTGCTTGAGTGGAGCTTAGTACTTCACAAAGAAAGATCTGAAGAGTGGTTATCATCAGATACAGATTCAAGAAGGAGATGAGTGGAAAACAACCTTCAAGACCAAGGAGGGTCTTTATGAGTGGTTAGTCATGCCCTTTGGATTGACGAACGCCCCAAGCACCTTCATGCAGCTCATGAATGAGGTACTTAAGAAGTTCTTGGGAAAATTTGTTATTGTTTATTTGGATGATATTTTAATTTTCAGCAAGACTTTGGAAGAACATTTATTGCATATTTGTAGTGTCCTTGAAAGGCTAATAGAAGAGAAATTGTTAATTAATCTGAAGAAGTGTATCTTTGCAAAAAGGGAGTTAGTCTACTTGGGGTTTGTGATATCACCCGAAGGTCTCAAAATGGATCCAGAGAAGGTAAAAGCCATCTTGGAATGGCCTACTCCAACGTCTACTATTGAGGTAACATCATTTCATGGTCTAGTTAGTTTTTACAGGAAGTTTATTAAGAATTTCAGTGGCATATGTACACCCCTAACTGATACAATAAGAGGGGATAGAAAAGAGTTCAAATGGACTACAACAGCTATGAGAAGTTTTGAATTGCTGAAGAAGAAGGTAACAGAACAACCTATGTTGGCACTTCTAGATTTTAGAAAGGTTTTCCAAGTGGATTGTGATGCTAGTGGCAATTCTATTGGGGCTGTATTAAGCCAAGAAGGTAAGCCTATTGCATATTTTAGTAAAAAATTGAATGATGCAAAGAAGAAGTATTCTGTTTATGATCAAGAGTTCTATGCAATAGTTCAGGCCTTAAAGAAATGGAGGCATTATTTATTACCAAAGGAATTTTTTTTGTATACTGATCATCAGGCATTACAGTACCTAAATAGCCAAGGTAAATTGAATCAGAGGCATATGAAGTGGGTAGAGTTCTTGCAGAGCTATACATTTGTGTTGAAGCATAGAAGTAGAAAATCTAACAGGGTTGCAGATGCACTAAGTAGGAGACAGTTGTTGCTTACAGTAATGCAGGTTGAAGTAGTTGGGTTTGATGAACTCAAGAAATTGTACCCCGAGGATCCTGATTTTGCTGAAGCATGGAAAGCTTGTAAAGAGCCTGTTGCTGTAGATAGAACCAAGTGGTTAGACTATTTGATTCAGGATGGCATGTTGTTCAAGGGTAGTCAATTATGCATTCCAAGGAGTTCCATGAGGGAAAATCTGATTAAGGAGAAACATAGTGGAGGGATGGCAGGACATTTTGGTCGAGATAAGACCATTGCCATTCTTAGAGAACATTATTTTTGGCCTCAAATTTTACAGGATGTGAAGAAGTTTGTACAAAGTTGCTAGGTTTGTCAAGTTTCCAAGGGGTTTAGTCACAATACTGGCCTATATCAGCCATTTCCTGTTCCATCAAGGCCATGGGAGGACATAAGTATGGATTTTGTTCTTGGATTGCCAAGGACACAAAGGGGTAATGACTCAATATTCGTGGTGGTTGATAGGTTCTCCAAAATGGCACATTTCATTCCATGCCACAAAACTCATGATGATGTCCATATTGCAGACTTGTTTTTCAAAGAGGTGGTAAGACTACATGGTCTTCTAAGGAGTATAGTTTCTGACAGAGATACTAAATTTGTGTGGTATTTCTGGAGGACATTGTGGAAGAAGTTGAGAACAGACCTAAAATTTAGTTCCACGCATCACCCGCAGACTGACGGCCAAACAGAAGTCTGGGCAATTTGCTAAGATGTTTAGTTGGGGATAAGCCCAAGGGATGGGATTTGATTCTACCACAAGCAGAGTTTGCTTACAATAACTCTATAAATAGGAGTACTAGAAAATCACCATTCCAAATTGTATATGGGAATAGCCCAAGGACTACACCAGAATTGAGGAAGATAGAACAAGGGGAGAGGACAAGTGCTGAAGCTGAGGAATTTGCTGAACATATCAAGCATCTACATGAGGAGGTTCGAGCATACATTACCAAGATGAATCAAGAGTATAAAGCTAGGGCTGATCAAAGGAGAAGACATAAGGAATTCTAAGTAGGGGATCTAGTCATGGTACACTTACAAAAAGAAAGATTTTCAACCGGTACTTACAACAAGCTGAAAATGAAGAAATTTGGCCCCTGCAAAGTTTTGAAGAAACATGACTCAGAAAATGCATATGAGGTGGAGCTGCCAGATGGTATTCACATTTCTCCCATTTTCAACATTGCAGATTTAATAGAGTATCATGATGATGGTGCGGATGAGGAGCTGGTGTTAGAGCCATGTCCAATTCTTGCTTCTAAGAAGGAGGAGATAGAAGACATTCTAGATCATCGTGTGGGTAGGAGTACTAGAAATAGGCAGTATGAAGAGTATTTGGTCAAATGGAAAGGATGACCGATCGAGGACTCAACTTGGATTTCAGTAGCTGAGGTTTCCCATTTGGGATTTCCTCTACCATTCATAAAGTGACAAGGTCACTTTTCAATCTACCCTGGGTGTCTGATGTAGGAGCATCCAGAGGTATAAGGGCAATCCTGTGTCACCCAAAAAAATATACTTAGACTTAGTTTCTGTTTCATGTGTTTTCATTTTTGGATACCCATTTGGGCCAAATAAAGGTTCCAACTCTCACAGTTCCACTATCAGTGTTCGTGTAAATCCTGAAAAAATAGGAGTATGTAATTGAACCATCATTTTGGTGAACTAGGAGGTGTAAATTGGCTAGATTAATGTAATTGTAATTTAGAGCATTCCATAAAAAAGAATCAGGTCAAAAGGCCACACGATTTGAAAGTTATTGCAATTTTTCGAGTTGTGGAGACCTCTTAAGAATGCTTCAAAGTCAGGTTAGGGGCATTAAATGACCTTGAAAATGGCAAAAAAATGGGGGATGAGAAAAGTTGGTCCATAGGGCTCTAGAGCACTTCGAGAGCTTTCCGAAAATGTAAACGGTTTGTCAATCGGAGCTACGATTCAAAAGTTATGCCTTCCGGAAGTTCGATTACCATTTTTGGATTCTTCTAGATTTGTGTTGACTTCTAACACAGCTTCTGGAACCTTCTATTTGGTCGGTGGATGCCTACTAGCACTTTCTAGAATGTACTCCTAGTCCTTAACCCTCTGGGGTCTATTTAAGGAGATTTCTAGCATTGTAAAAGGCAGTTCGGAGTGGAGTTTGAGAGGAGGTACTGAAAGGAGAAATTATCTCCACACTTCTGCTATTGTAAGCCCTTAGGGCATGTTTTGAAGTTTATTTTTCTCTGTACTGAATGTACTAGCTTATTTTTCAGATTAATACAATTTCCCTTTTCTGTTGTGTCCATTCTGTTCTTGGGTTGTGTCCCCATCATGAAGGAAAGAAAACAATATGCAAAACTAAAATGAAAACCATTTATTTCATTGGTAAATAGTAGGGAACACAATCCTCTAATGGTAGAAATGATAGCTCAAGGCGAAAAAGGCTTCTAAGGAGATGCAAGCAAGATGATTAAAGAATTTTTTCATTCTTGATAGATAGAATCATACCTCAAAAATCCATCCACAGGTTCAATGAGAGGTTCCCAAAAGTCATGTTTTTCATTGCATGACCTTATCACTAATGACAGATTTACTATTGAATTTAAGTAATCAAGTCTTCCATGTAAACTAGACATGATACCAGTGAAACAAATGTTCAACAATGGAACCATTTGCATGGACAAATGAAAAGTGAAAACCAATGTCAAACCACTGATGGATTCCATGATTTAAACATCATCATATAGATCAAAACTATTGAGATATAAGACTTACATAGCCATTTTCATCACTAAATTGTGAGAGTACATGCAAGAAAAGTGTCACATCGCAACATTCCTGCCCATGAAATGCTTACCAGACCCCAAAAATCATCAAAAAGTGTTGTTAAAATCCTTTGTACTTGGGCATCAATCACTAAATCATCTAGTTCATGGGAATTGGTCTGATCAGCCAGTCTCAAGGCAAACCTTCTTGCTGGCCTTTTTATTCCAATTCTTACAAGAAATGTACTAGCCTATAAATTGCCTCACATGGTCAAATTCTAGAAAAATAAAAAAAAATCTTAATTATCCTTCTACAAAAGTGATCAACAGATTATACCTCACTATCTAGCATCCATATGCTAAAGTCTTCTCTTGTCTATTTAATTTCAGTTGCATCCCAAATACTATTATTAGGGAACTGATCTCTAGTTACTAAATCATTGTGAATACAATGCAATGAATTGAATTCACCTAGTTTTGGGGGAGATTTTCTTGCAATGCATCCTCTACGTTTTAATGACTTCCCCTTTTTTCTTTACATGAGATTGAACTTTGACTCTACATTTTAAACTCCCTTATTTATAATCCATGGCTTGGTCTTTTCTTTGGCCTTTTATAGCGTAACATTCTTTCTTTTTAACATACTGGTTCCTCTAACCCTGCCATTTCACTCGGCACCTACGGATCTTTTCATGCTGATGTGTGGGTTCTTTTTGGTTACAACCTGGATTTCTTCTTTTTAATGCATGGGTTCCTACTTAACGTTGGTCTGCCTTGTATTCAACATGGAAACTTGCTTCTTTGTCTAGTCAAGTCATCCCTACAGCTTGTTCCCTTTTGTTTTCACGCAATGGGTTTTCCCTACTTCCATTCTTTACGTGAGATTCCTGCTTTGTTTGTATCGGATTCCTATGACTTCAACTGGTGATTTCTCATAGCTTCTGCCTCTTTCATGGCTTCCTTTTTTTACCTACAGATTTGCTTGAGTATGGAGCTCCTTGTTCTTTGGAGGCGGTTTGCACACTTTCAATGCATGAGTTCATTTGTTTGACTGCGGCCTCATGCTCCTCTGATCATGGCATTTCTGTTTGGACCCACTAGCAACTGAGGACAGATGTCGATAGGTCGCTACTTCGCTATACATATAGAACAAGCACCTTGCCATAGCGAAGCAACAATAGCCATTGATTCGATCTTAATACTATGGATGACACATTACCACATTGCTTAGAAGAATAGTGGTGGGCCCTTATTCGCTACCTCGCTATACATATCCTTCGAGAAACTCTTCATAGTGAGCTAGCGATAACCATTGATTTTACTTTGATCCTATGGCAGACATTTGATACAACCCTTGAGAGAACAATGGTGGGTCCCTCACTCGCTACCTCACTATACATAACTTTCACATATCTTTCCATAGTGAGTTAGCAAGTATTGTTGATTTATGCTTGATCTGACAATTTAGAATCCCTTATATGCTTTATAAATGAGTGGTGGGTCTAGGGTGTTGATGCAGGAAATTCTACACTGCTCCCAACAAGAAAAACCCTTTTTAATCTTAGTCATCTTTCCACGTTGCTTGAGGTCTCACCACATGTTCATTTCACGGTGCCTCGCTATGACATGCAACACGAAGGCGCATTCCCACATTCCTTAAATTTTGAGCAATTCTTTATTGTGGGCTTGCACCAACCCTTGATCTTTGAAGGATCTATGGCTAACCAAAATTCGATCACATATGGCAAGGAAACCTCCTTAACGGCACAACTGGCAGTACATGTCAGCAATCACTTTTCAATTTGGTACACCACAGCATATACTAAGAACTCTTGACCCCACCTTACTACGTGTCCAAAAAACTGCTTGCCTTCTTTATTTAAAAGCCTTGCATCTCAATATTGAGGGAATATGATACCCATTGATCTAAATGAGATCAACGGTTACACAAAATTCGTATCACATTGGGCTTTTCTAAATAAAATAATATGGTCAATAAGTTTTTAAACAAGCTTTTAAATAAAATCATGCTTGTGTAAGCTCGACCTTAGGGTAAAATGATATATTTTCAAAATCATTTTTATGAAAAACTATTTTGAGGGCTTTTCAAAACTAGGGTAAAATAAGGCATGGTACTAGGGTTTCTAAGAAATTCTCTGAAGAAAAACTTTGTGAATTTAATAGGATTTCAAAGACACAGAGACCTGGCTATGAACTAGGGCAATCTAAGGGTTTGAAAAATACAAGGAACAAAACCCTAATTTGCAAGACACAAAGACTCAAATGATATTTCACTAAAAAAATTCAAAATTTCTGCATAGTGAAAAATTAGACTCAAGTGATACTTGGACAGTTATGTGAAGTTTTGGTTATGATGATGAGATTACGCTAAGAGATGAACTCCTTCCAACTGCACAGTTCAAGCGAGCACCTGACCAGGTTTCTTTTAAGATTATATAATTTTTGAGGGTCCTCATTCATGTTTGACTATTACCTCATATAAATCAATAATCCACTTGGATATAGAAATTGAGTGACTATTACTACCAAATAAGGGTTCAACAATAATAGCAACTAAGAGTTGTGCAACATAAACAAGATATGGTTGGAAGTAAGCGTTCATGTATTTTGTGCAGTTGGATAGTCTACAAATGTCTCAAAAGGGATCAGACATATGTCATAAACAAAAACAATGTTGTATGGTAAATTTCAAAATGATATCCAATATGACCAAGCCTCCTTCATGATGCTCCTGATTTTCCTATTCGAATATTGCTAGTTTTTTAAATGCAAGGTAAATACCATTCAATCACCTTTGATTACTATATTATTCATATTAAAATCTTTGATCATTTGGAGGGCTTCAACACCTATTTGTTTGGGCCGAAGTACCAATGGTGGTCAAGTCTTAATCTCATAATTAAGAGAATGTTGAACAAAAAGACATAACTGATATATATATATATATATATATATATATATATATATATATAATACTAAGCTAATACAACCATTCTGAAATGACTAGATAAAATTTTGTATTAAGAGAAACTACAAAATGTTTACCCATAGACTAGTTTGCATAAAATGTCGCATGGCTTGGTTTCCTTGATCTCTTGTGGGCTCCATTTTGAGAAGAATCTAATTTTCCTTTGTCTGTTGTGGTTGCACTCCTATCTCGTGAACCAGTCAAGGATCTTTTAGAAGTTGATTTAAATGTTGCCACAACCATCACTAGTTTGAGCACATGCCAACCTAATTGAAAAGAAACAACACATATAATATCAGCTTACATGTAAAATTTGGTAATTTTTCGAAAAGACACTAGAGGATGTAAAAGGCACTAAAAGTGCAATATTGCAAGTTTCTTCTAATAGATCTATTTGAAGTTCTCTGCTGTCACAGGAAATGTGACAGCCTGTCACTATTTTAAAGAAATTTAAGGAAATATGCCTCTCCCACTTTTTGTGGTTAAAATGTAACTTGTGGGATAGGTACTTAAGCTTGTAAATATGATGTTTTTACTATGATTTAGATGCAGGTGACAGTGAATGAAGAAAGGAACGGTGGGTGACTGATGAACAAACAGTGAGGGTGCAGTTAGAAAGCACCACATGGTGAATATAGTGATCTGAGGGTTGGAGTGGATAAATGAGTGTTGGAAACAATCGAGGGAGTGTATTGTAAGGTGTCTAAACCATTAGAGAGGTTTTGTGAAACTGTTAAGGGTCTTTTCTAGAGAGCCCTAGGCTAGAAACCCTTAAAATGAGGGTTTGATGAAAGAATGCTTAGATGTGAGTAGAAGTTCAAAAAAATTTAGGAATCCTTCTATTTAATAGATTCCTTAAGACTATTTCAAGGTTTGGAATGTTGGAAGTAAGAGAAAAAAGGAGTTGCTTTGTAAATGGAGGGCTAATTAAGCCTAGTTGCATGTAGGAGCAGTCATAGAAAGTTTTATCAGTCACAGGATGAAAGGACTGAGATTCATAGGGTTTGAAGAACTCAATAAAGGGTATTTGAAAAGGTGAAGAGGTTACTAGGTTGTTTGAGAAGTTTGGAAGTAAAGTGCAAATTACTTGCAGGACAGGCCTATTGAAAGTAGTTTTAAGTTTGAGACAAAACTAATGTTTGGTAGGAGTTGGAACTCCTTAGTTATGTTATTTGAAGGGTATTGAAGCATTGTAAGGATCAAGGGAGTCTTTGAGTATAGAGATCAAGAGTTGGTATTGAAGCATTGTGATCCTTCAAATTTCTAAAAGTACAAGAAAAGGTTCCTTGGATTCTTGATGGGCTAGAGACGTGGAATTTGTTAACCTCTAAACTTCCTAAAGTTCCTTGGATTCTTGATGGGCCAAAGACATGGAATTTTTTAACGTATAAACTTCCTAAAGTTCCTTGGATTCTGGTGAGGACATCAATATGATAGGAAAATAAAGATACATCTTGTTGTAACAGAATACACTTACTTTTTAGACTAAAATGAAAAGGGTCCTTAGCTTGTCTGACCCTCTTGAACATAATGAAAAAGGGTCCTTAGTTTGAACTTCACTTGGTTTCAAGAATACTATAATTTTCTCTACTTAACAAGGCCAACCATGTGAAGATGGAAGCTCATCTGACCTCACCCCCCTCCCCCTAACATCAATCTAAAGTACCCATTATCATCTAATTACATACTTCATTCATTCATTCATCCATTTATGAAGTATAACAATCAATCACATAACATTCATTAATACGATATAAAATTCATTAATACACAATACTAATCAAGACTTCATTAACACATAACAATATTCATTAACATAAAATAAAAATTTGTATTAATATGCATCATTCATGCATAATTGCTTAAAACAAAGTTCTTTCATTATCCAACAAGGTTTATCAAAGAAGATTTTTAAAACATCATTTCTTTTTTTTGTTTTTCTGAGCTCTCTTAAGAAAAGCACTCATAGGAGCATCCATATCTGCATCATTCTCCTCCTCTTCTAGCACATGTAATGTCAAATTACAATGGCTACTTCTCTTTGGAGGAGCAGGAGGTTGCTACACTAAAGGGGGCTTTGTTGCAAGAACAAGTGAATGGAATAAATTGGCATACTCTTTTTCCTTTTCTAACTATTACAAGTCTGTAATTAAGTACGAATACAACATAACATGCATTTTTCTTACCCAACAATGCCACATCATGTACATTAACATTTTGATCTGCCATCACGTCAACATGTTGAACACTTGGAACATGGTCCACTCCTTCAACATGATGTTCAACATGCTCTGAAATATTCAAAAAAAGGATACATGTCAAATTGTAATTGAAGATGTTAAATTGTATTCATAATTGTATAATTAATTTCCAATAGTAAATTAATACCTTCACCACTATAATGC
The DNA here is from genome assembly GCA_028749045.1 of Cupressus sempervirens. Taxonomy (NCBI): domain Eukaryota; kingdom Viridiplantae; phylum Streptophyta; class Pinopsida; order Cupressales; family Cupressaceae; genus Cupressus; species Cupressus sempervirens. The sequence continues at coordinate 318,842,542 of CM053787.1, forward strand.
ACATCATGGCCTTCATCACAAGCAGGTTCTGTGGTAGGATATGAAGGCTACAGTAAAATGTTATGCACATTGTTATGTAGTCAATTTACATTTAAAATTAATACCAAAAAAGAATCTTCTCAACTATTCAATTTCATTTACTTTTCATCTAACCAATTTACCTGTGAGATATCATTTGGTGCACTAGATTCTTGGGCAAGGCTTACAGATTCTTCGCGTAGGCATGCAGCCACAACTTTATAGCCTTCCTTCAAGGCAATTTTCCTATCTTCATCTATGACCTCCACATTGAATTATGTGCCCTATATTTTTTGCTCAATAACATCAATTTTTTATGTATGATTTCATTAAACAAAACTGTTTGCAATATTATATTTAAAAAAAGAAGAAATTTCATTGCTCTACTTACAAGTCGAGACTAGAGATTCATATAACCACCAGAGCCAATTTTGTGTTGTCCAACCTTTTCTACTCTCGCTTTTGTAGCCACGGATGTGTCCTGCAATCTATGAACAATTTCAAACATCTTAGATTATATATTTATAAATATCAATAATTAGTGCATGATTACAATGTACTCAATACTATAATGACATACCTCTTTTTGCCATGTGCTGCTTCACTATCTCTATCTTCACATAGCCTTTTCTCCTTTGCATCTTCTATTATTTCATTCCACTCCATTGGTGGAATCATAGGAGGATGGTCGTACTTTGGGTTATCCTTAAGAGCCCTTCTATATTGATACCTTGCAGTCTTTATATGCTTTACTGCTCTTTTTAGAAGTAGGCCAGTGTCAAAAATGTTTTTCCCAAATTTCTCCTCAAAAGATGCAATCAGCTGATTTTTAAATTCCACAGCTTGTACATTCCACCTTTTTAAAAATAAATAGATTGTTAGATCAATAACTTTAATATATTACAATAAATGGAAGAAAAGAAAAATTATGTAGCAATGATATGAAGCTACGTACCTTTTACGTATGGTGGGTCCAAATAGTCTCAATGTCATATGAAAAAGATGTTCAAAGAAAGCATTATTACCTACAAAAACATAAAGGATTTATCAGTCCAAAATGAGTAATGTAAAAGTAAACTAAATTTACACTTTAAATAATAACAATTTTAAAGCACATGGAAGCTTTCATTCTTTTAACAGAAACATAGTTTTCTTATTCAACAATAATGTCCCTTCATACGAACCAGTACTAATCACACGAACTATTCCAAAAAATGGATCAGCTTTAGTAGTACTGCTCTCTGTTGGTCTACCTCCCTACCTATCTCCATGTCTCTCTATGTGTGGGTATATATGTATGTATGTATGCATGGTGTGTGTATGCATGTGTTTGTGTGTATGCAGGCTTCTGTAGACATCATTTAAGCACTGATATGCTACTTTGTTGTTCATCAACTTGTAGAAATACATTACAAATATAGAAAAATAGGGTTTTACCAATTCTAGTGGGCATAGAGGAGGATGTTTGCATGGTCCTTTTTGCCAGCAATGCACCAAGCAATACTAGACTGCCAACCGAAGGAGAAGTTTGCACTTCATCATGAGTTGAAGAATAAAATATTGTTAGCAAAGACATTTGCAATGGATAAAGATCAAATGAGATACTAGTGAGAAACATCTACAAAAAAAAAGGTAAGTGTTATAATGTTGATCAAAACAAACAAAGTGTTACTTACACGAAGGTTGTGCACAACAACACTCACCATGTTCACCATGTGATGTTGCAACTGGCACATATGTCTATACAAGAACACATAAAATTAGAGATCATGATCCATAAGATACTATAAAATATTAATATCTATTGAACTTCTATTACTACTTTAGTCAAATTACTGCTTACCTTCAAAGATTGGATTCTACAGTCCAATTCTATTCTCAGTGCCTCTTTCTCCTCACTTTTGTCACTATCGATGATAATATTAACAAGTTCATCAGTGTATCTTTGCTTAATTTGCTGGGTGATGAATACAGAGTCAGTACTAAGCATAATGTCATGTAGATATGATGCCCGTATTTTAGATCGCATTTGATCAACGATCATTCTTGCTTTTTCCTATCATTTATGACATCAAATATTGGTATAATTTCATCAAAATAACTCCAAAGCCATAAAGAAAAGAACATAAAAATATGACATTTTCTTCTATATTAACATTAAAATTTACCATAATTAATGTTTACCTCTATTGAAGGTGTCTGAGATGGTGCATCCATATTGCCCTGTGAAAAAAATTAGTAAGTCTTAGAAATCAGCAGTGAAATTAAAGTAATAGACTTACCAAAAAAATAATAATAATAAAGTAGATTGTATATGTAAATCATTTAAGTAAAAAATTTAGTGTAACTAACGTTTATATCTAAAAAAATATTTGACATATTCTACTTAATGTTTATATGTGCACATATGGTATGGAAAGAAAAATTTGGTCATACAAGACCCCATCATAGTTGAAATTGATCCTACTTGGACATTTCATTGATCATCATGATCTTCATCCATGTCATCATCATCATCATCATCATCATCACCACCATCATACTTGTCACTTTGATCGTCATCATCACCACCACCATCTTCATCACATCATCATCATCTTGATCACTATCATCATCATGACCATCATTGCCATGATCATCACCATCTTCATCACCATGATCATGATCGTCATCAGCATCATGATCATCATTATCATCATTATCGTTAGCATGACCAAAACCATCACCATCTTCTTCTTCTTCATCACTGGGTAACTGTCATTCCTGAGAATCATTTACTTCCTCTTGTGCTTCTTCAATATCTTCTTCTTCGATCACATTATACTTTACCGACCTTTCTCTTGGGTCATGTCTAACAACAAATGACCAACCTGATTTGTGTGGAATACCAAAGTAAAACACTTGCTCGCATTAGCTTGAAAGAACATAGGGCTTATCTTGGATTGGCTCAAATGACCTTGTATTAAACATAGTAAATCCACTATCATATTCAACAATAGTCCTATTGGGATCATTTCAATTCAGTCATAACTTGAACCATTTGATGAAAAATAGAACTATTTTGAATGAATTAAAGTCACACTCAAGTATATCATCCAAAATGCCATAGTATCAATTTTCAGATTGTTGAGGATGTATATCAGTTCTTGATGAAATATTGGTGAACATGAAGGCAACACTTATCTCAGAATCACATGTTTTCTTCGTTTCATCTAACTTTTTTGTGGATAATTTATAGCTATGGTAGTACATAGCTTTGTGGTGTTTGACTTGCAATTATTCAAACATGTCAAGAATCTTCTCATTGATTTGTGAGTTGATATTAAACTTATGTCTCATGATTAGTAATCTTATGCATACTTTTGTATCTCTTAAGCCATATATTAGATCAAGTACCATTGGCATAACATTGAGATCTCCATTACAATGAGCTTCTTTAACCAACGATGCAACACCATCCCATGTTAATGAGCGACCGTTTTCTTGAGACTATTCAATCCATACTATCATCCAATCAAGATTGTTTGTAATATACAAGTGTAGTGCATCCCACTCACGACCAACTATAAAGAAGACAATTACACCAGTTAGAAACAACTTATATATATATATATATTGATGATGGATAAGAATTATTAAATTACAAAAAAAAACTTATAATTACCTCTCACACTCCTCAATCTACCTTTCCCCATTAGGTACTCACCTTTTAATTTGTCATTATAGTTGGGATCTCAAATGCGATCTACATGGATATCTGCTGTAAACTTTGGAACATATTCACTAATTACACCATGGTCTGGTATATCATATATCCCTCTATCATAGACCCCTCAGGATGTGCTCTTTGTCAAACCAAGCCCTTCATAAATTTTAAGTGCCTCTCAACCATCCACATTGATCTAGCTTGTACAAGTCCACACAATTCAATCTCCTCAACTTGATGTATGAGGTAGTGTTCTTGAGCATTGAAAAATGTTGGAGGTAAACACTTTTGCATTTCACACATAAGCTATGAAATTTTTCTCTTCCAATAATTTATATCTTTTTTATCAATTTCTTTAGATGATAACCACCTAAAAGAGATTCAACACGCAAAAACACATAAAGGAGATTTCAAATAAAATTATACAATAGATTTCAGATAAAAAGTTACAAATCTAAGAGAAAACACTTCTAACCTCATGTATTTTCGAAGATCATATATAACTTGTTTAATACTGTTGCCAAATTGTTGTGGAAGGGATAGAGGTAGGACAAACTACAATCATTAAAAAATGATCATTTCAATATATTATTAAATAATGCAATTGGTACTACATTCAATCTTACAAATATACTGTAAATAGAGAATATGACTTACCTTGAGGAAGGTATGCCAATCATGTGTTTTCAACCCTGGCCCAAAATCACCTTTCTTTGATAGAAGAGTGCTTATATTTGCAGCAAATCATGTTGGAAATTTTTCTTTTTTTATGACTTCTTTTAATGCATCACTTTGTTGCTCCGTTAATAACCAAGGAAGGGCACTTGTATTTATGCAGTCTCCATTGCTATTTGATTCAATGAAAAAATTTAGTGCATGATTGGATTCATGAATGTCAGTTCAAATTTTGGCAATTTGTTCTCTATCATGCCTTCCATCCAATATTTTTCATAGTGTCTCTGTTACATTCTTTCCAATATGCATAGCATCAAACAAATGTGCGATTGGGAGATCCTTGTAGTATGGTAACCTACTAAATTGAGTAGGATAACTTTTCATTCCTCTAAGAAGTTGGTCATTGATGCCTTGACGACCTTCACGAGCATCAATTACAACATTAATAAATATAAAACAATATCAAAATACAAATTTTAAATTTCAGACGACAAATTGGACATTACCTCAACAATTTAGTCGATCATATTCCAACTTTCATAAATGAGGTGTCATTCTTCGTGGCCTTGATGATGTCTCTTCTTTCCCATTGAAAAGATGTTTTTTCGGCAATTCGATACCTGTGATTATTGTGGAGAAAGTGTCTAAACTCATCAAACACCTACTTCCCTAAACTTCTCGAATGATAACATTTCATCTTCAGACCACAAATTGGACATGCAAATTTTTCCTTTGTCTGAAGAGCTAAAAGATCATGTATAATTGGATCATGTACAATTATCATGCGCAACTTAAGCATTCAATAGTAATGTGTAAACACTATAACAGATCAAAAATATGTGATATTAACAATATAACATACTGCAAAAATGAGTTAGCCCAGAGGCATCATGTATTGTCCATACAAGCATTGAATGAAATTGAAATTGTCGATGTCCTATCGGTCTAGAGATGTCATACATAGTGATGCCATTCCATAACTTCAACAACTTGTCAATTAGGGGCTTAATATACATGTTCATATCTTTAACTTGGTATTTACCTAGCAATTGAATGAACATAAACATTACATAATTATTATAACCATTTTCATGCACTATTTATAAATTAATTTAGATAACTATAAAATAAAAAATACCTCGCATAATCATTGACAACATTATGTTCTCCCTCTTTATGGACATCCAAGGAGGAATGTTATTGTTATTAACAAAAATAGGCCACACTGAGTAAACAGATCTCATATCTCCATATGCATTGACACCGTCTGCCGCTAATGAAAGCTTCAGATCATGAGGTTCTTCTTTAAAGTGTGACCATGTTTCTTCAATCTCTTTAAATGTAGAACCATCGGTAGGCATTCACATAATGTCATCCTGACTATTATTGTGTGCATGGTAATCCATAAATTGTGCCAAGCTAGTGCACCTGAATAATCGTTGAAGACGTGGAATAATGGGAATGTATCGAAGAACCTTGTGAGGCACTTTTTTTGTTATTTGATCTGACTGATATCTACTAACATGATAATCAGGGCATTCTGTTGCAAATTCATGTTGTTTATGATATAGAATGTGATCATTGGGACATGCATGTATTGTTTGATACTTCATTCCAATCTGATCCATAATGTTAGATAATTCTCGGTACGAACGAGGAAAAATGTTTGATGGTGGTAACAAAAACTCACTAATCAACCTACAACAAAAAATTTGCATTGTTAATATAATGAATAGTAATTGTATGCTAACACTAAAGATGAAAAAAATGACATACCTTAGCATACATGACATTGCTACATTGGATATACCATTTATAACCTTTAAGTTCACCAACAACACTATAGCCGAGAGTAGAGTTGTTTGGGAGCCTTCGTATAAGGGCTCGTGTGCCTTCTCAAGTAAAGGTATATCAAGACCATCTTCATCATCATTATCATATTTTCTAGTACCATCATTGTGAGCCTCTTCATCACCTACCCCAATACCATCTTCTTCAATCGTGTCCTCTGGCACATTATCATCTTCTTCCATGGGAGTGTTATCCTCAGCTTCGATATTCACACCTCCATGTTCCTCCAGTAAGAAATCCACATTCAGCAATGGACGAAAATCGTGGCCCCCTTCAACATGACCATATTGCCTACAATGACTTTGGGCTATTGTGATTAGAATTCTTCAATTCTTTAAGCCCTTACACTTTTTGCAAGGATAATAAAATTTATTAGCTTTTCCTCAGAACTGAGCCCACAATGCAGCCATTGTCTTATTATTTTGTTCTGGGTTCATATTGTCAGGCGTGGTCTTTCTTCATAGGAAAATATACCTACAAATAAATTGAGCATGTTGTAGTTAATGTTTATATCTGCACATATGGAAATTGTTGATTAATGTTTTCAAATGTAACTAAAATGATCCTATAATTTCTAGAAGGCCTAGATGTTTGCAAAATGTGAATTTATCGACAATGTATCTTAGTTATTTGCAAAATGCCTCAAAGAGATGTCATAAGGTGAAAGTTACTTAGGTGCTAATAGTAGCATGCCATGACTAATGTGATTAATTCATCAACTAATGAAGATGAATAAAAGATTGAAACATATTAATGCAATCTTCAATCAAGAACATGTGAGCTCAAAAGATGGGTAAATCTCAAAAACTCGTGAGCCTAAGATCATTACAATTTCAGCCATGAAATAATTGCAATTGAAATTTTTTGAAAAATAGGCCTAAGTGGGTTGGCCCAAGGGTCAAAAAAAGAAATCAAATTTCACTTAATTAGAAATCAATTAGCTTATGCAAGTTTGGCCTCATGGTGGTTGTACAATTTTAAAAATCTTAATCCTTATAACATTTGGGCCTAAAATCAAGGGACGTGAATTTAGGACTCAAATGTCTATAAAGGTTGGATGTTGAAATTCTTTGGAACATCCAAAACAATTCCATAAGCATATAAGAAGAGCAGATTGGCGAGTTCCACCTTGGAGGATGATTTTGGAAAAGAAATTAGAGATCAAGATATCTAAACTCAAATGAATTTAGTGTTTAACTTAGAGTTTATAAAGGAATATCATATTTGAAGGGTTCAAATGCTTGTAGATCTGAGTTTAGAAATGCAACATTTTGTTACAAGCAACAAGGTAAGTGTTGATAAATATTTTGTGGGAATCATAGGTCTAGAGGTGTTACTAGGTGTTGGGATAGTCATAGGTCTAGAGGTTCCATCTAAAGGAGGATTATATTTTATGAGAAGGAAGGTCATGTTAGGGCTATATGAAGGTGTTGGATCCATTGGAAGGATCAGGAAACATTTGGAAAGGTGAGTTTGGTAAAACCCTTGGTTTAGGCACCTAGGAAGGAGGGTTTGTTGGTTGGCTATGTAAAACTTGATGGAATCTCCTATGAATTTGAAAATCATTTGTTTTGGATGACAAGACAACTCTGTTTGAGGTCAGATGGTTTGTGAGATGAAATATGTTAGTGGTTGATTTGTAATAGAAGGGCTAAAAGAGGGTTAATTGTGGGGCAACAGTGTTGGTTTGGGTAGTCCAAGGGAGTAGCATGAGCATTTTAAGTATGTTGTGTAGAATCCAAAATGGTATCTGGATATTGTCTTAGTTTTCTGAGAGTTTTGGGAAAAGTGAGAGAAAAGTGTGAAAAATCGATTAGGCAGGGCTAATTGGGAAATAGGCCTAGTGAAGGGCTTGTAGTGGGTTTTTGGTATCAAATAATAAGATGAGCATTTGGTAACCTTGGACAGGTTATTTGAAGTTGTTTGAGATGTGTGAAGGTGATAGAAACACCTAGTTGAAGTGAAGTCAAGATTGGAGCCTATTGAGGCATTGTGAGCATTTGATGGTTGTTGAACAAGATTGCTTGGTGAATCCATTTGAGGGACATGGGATGATTTCTAAGATGTAGAGCCTATGGTGGCACAAGAGAATGGTATGTGCACTCTGATAAGGTTTGGAGTTGATTGAATCAAGGAGAGTGATCCTATGAAGAAGTTTGATTGTGTTATGAGAACACTAGGAAATTCCCTCTTATTGTGAATAACTGAAAGTCCACCCAGGTCTCTAAATCAATGTTGAGAGCTAAAGGTGGAATGATTTCAAGGTAGGAAAGTGAGCTCCAATAATTCCTCTTTAGAATTGCAACCAGAGTCCTAAACATGCCAATCCAAATGATTGTGTATCAATAAGATTTAACACAAAATAATCCTAAGAGCATTAAGTAAGTTAAGCTAAAACATATAAGAAAATCAATGAGAGAAATTTTGTTACCTGTTACCTGAAAATAAAACTAGCTGAGGAGGCAAGGGTGCATGAGTTGTCCAAACTTCATGTGCTTCTCAATCAGTTTCTATGGATAACAAGCAAAGTCTTCACATACCCTCATACATTTTAATATTGAAACACAATCAATATTTTGTTGATAGGGAATGTTTAGTAAAATGAAGCAAAGAAAAAGAAACACAGTTGCAGTAGAAAAATAAGGTTAAATGTAGTAGTGATCATTGCAAAAATGCCAACAAGATCACCATGAACCATCTGAGAATCAAAAAGATCAAACATAGAGGTAGCCCAGTGTGCCATCATGCTCGTACAATCTTATCCTAATTTTCTTCCTATATCCAGATAACCACATTTTCTCACTGCGATACTGGCATTCTGATCTGATACAAGCCACAAGAAATTGGAATTTTTTTAGTGTGTTTTCATTTCGAAATATTGTTAAGGAAAATATATGGTAAAGGTGATGATGAAGCTAGAATGATGAGAATTCCATTAGTTTCCTAATTTCCTTTCTTATTCATGTGCACTATGTTGTAATGTTATTATATTATCTAATCTACTATCCCCCAATTCTTTATTGTATTCATCTCCAGTTGATCAAATCTCTTGGACTGTTAAATCCATTACATATTTCTTTCTTTAAATTTTAATAAACCTTCATCCTATATAAATGCAACTATATTTTTCTAGGTTTTTGTCACAAAACATCCAACTACTCTGTGGTGATTTGCTAGTTTACGAAAATTGGTTTTGCCAATATGGCAAAACAATCCCAAAATCAATCTGGTTGGGTTTCTTGTACAATATAATATATAATTTTATATTCCTATATATATTTATATATAACAATTTATATGTAAATACAATAATGAATAAACTAATAGGAAGATATATATTTCACATCCCTCCTATATATCTTTATAGGATTACAAGAATATTATATTAATTCATCAGTTTACTGATTTATATATAAATTTGTTATATAACATGATTTAGGGTTGCACATATGACACATATGTCATTGGTTATTCAATGGGGAGTGTAGATTATCCAAAACATCCAATGCCATTGTTGTCAACTCCATTCAACAAATTCCTCTGCTTCGGGTCTATCCTACCAAACTCTAGCCCACTTGAAGCATTCAAACATGGTTGTTAAGCCTTGGAGAACCTTCCATAAAATTTTAAACAATGGGCACCGAGAATTTTTTTATTAACAACATTTTGAGCTCCTAGACCTACAACATTTTCTCCTTCACACTCTCCATGCTTTCTTTTCTGCGGATGCAAACAAATTTGTATTGGTCTTGCAACAACAACACCAAATAAATCTCAAATGCTTCGAATGTATGAGGATCACATGGATGCAATGAGTGCTAGGTGGACTATTTGTAATCACAAGAGATGAGCTCTTGTAAACCACTACTCTTGCAATTATTTCAAGATCGGTACTAATTAAACATCACATAATTTGACATGACAAAAAATACCACCTAGTTGTTAATGAAGGAACTAAGCAGATCTATGATCAATGGTTCATAGGGCACATAACTTGTTGAAGGTTTTGCAAATGGCATGGAAAGCTAAGAAGGTTTAATCTTGGGCAAAACTTTACGATCAAGGAAAGTTGGATCATCATGAAATTGAGTAGGAAGACCTTCTAGGAAGTTGCAATACTTCAACCTTGTAAGTGTCACCTCAATGCAATGGGTACTAAAGAAACAATTTAAGTTGATGAGAAGTGGTTGTTAAGAATTCAACTTGTAAGCATCACCTCAATGCATTGGGTATTAAACAAACAATTCAAGCTGATGAGTATGGGTTTTTATGAACCACAACTCATGAAATATGCATTAAGTCCTAATAATGCATCCCAGTTAAAAGCCAGCAATTGGTATTTATGAATGAAAATGGAAAAGAAGAATTAAGTCCATAACCAAAACTTTCTGAGATTCGACATCACCTAGAAATGAATGAAAGTTATATCTTTATTTTCAAATCTGAGCCCCATCCTATAGGATGAAGGGAAGGTTAAGAGGGCATCAATAATAATAATAATAAATCATAATTCATAGTGCAGGCTGTGGATTATCTCTCATATTCTACATAAATAATGAAGAATATAAAATATTTATTTTGTTCCATATTCATATTTGAAAGGCTAGGAGAGTTTCATTAGGACCAGCTACCCCATAGTATTTGAAAGACTTGTAACATATTATTTATCAAGGTATCAAAAACAAAGATGAATACCTCACATTGAGTATGAGTATCAAGAAATTCATTCACAAGTGGATATAATATATTAATCAAGATCAACATTTCCCCAATAATTGTCATCAACTATCAATTGATACAGTGGTATAAGTAGAGTTTTGGTTTAGAAGTATTCTCTTATAATTAATTCATGAGTGAATAGTCCCTTATTCTTAGAATATATATAGAGCAAGGACATTACAGGTATGAACTGCTACCGTTACAAGTATACAAGTAAATATCAGAGAAAGAGTCAGTAACTAATAGTTCCATCCATAGATATTTGAACGATTCTTTCCATAAACCATTATAAAGAGTTTGATCTATTAGCAAGACTAGAAGATTAAATTTGAAGGAGATTCTAAAACAAGATTCAGTGATCAGATTATTATATAGTGACTACATCAAGTCCTTACCAAAGCTAGTGACCATCAGTAAATAATTTAATTACTTTTCAAAGGGAAGAAAACTATAGCTGAAGAAATATTGATTATGTGTGAAGAAACTACAGCAGATACATAAATATGATATGCAAATTATATTATTTAAAAAAATTGTTAACTGGGACAAAAATAACAATTGAAATGATGTATAACTTTTTCTACTCAAGTACGAGAATGGCTAGAGAGAGTAAGGAAAGTAAGTTATTGTCTTAATATTCAAGGGCATATGATTAAGGATGATTAAGATCCCAAATTTATTTTATTTCTTTCCAAACTAAGCAAATAATTTGAACAACTAGTGTGTATTGAACAATTCTCCATCAATTAATACCCAGATCCCAGAAACACTCGAAAATATGTTATACATCTAATTCGAATGTTCAAAGAAGAAAATAATCTTGCCTTGTCTGTGAATAACGCCAAGAATCCTACCTTGTTTTGTGAAGAAAAGATGTAGTGGAAGATAACATCAACCCTGGCTAAGTAAATGCCTCTGACTGCAAGGAGGAAGATGTAGAAAACACACACAGTGACTGCTCTTGCCCACATTCACTGCTACAGTAGATTCTGAAGTCTTCCTGTGCATACAAGTTTCTCATAACAATGAAAGAGGGAAACTGACTTTTTTCATTTTAACATATGAAGCCCATGTTGGTTGAAATTTTGACCAACACGGGCTTCATTTTAAAAAAAGAAGATATTTTTTCTTGCATATACTGACCAATCTAAAACATTTTAATAGATGGTCAAAAATTTTGGTCTAAAAATAGGGTCAAATGTACTAGTGGAATGTTGTGCATGCTATTTTTACAATTTTTTATTTTATTGTTGGTCAACACATATATTGAACAGAGAGTTAATTAATGAACATAATGTTAAATTTATGATATGTTGCTATATAGACTGAGTTGTTTAATGAATTGGATTGAGTTGTTTAAAGTTGTTAAAAGTTGAATTGGTACATCTGGACCTAAGGATAACTAATTCATCCCCCTCAGTTATTCTAATCATTCTAACAAACGCTTCTATTTTACATCAACCCACATTAACTTTGCAACTTCATTTACACTTCAAGCTCACAAAAAAAGTTAGCCTCTAAAATTCTATAATCATGAGGTCATTTATCCTTAGCTTAAGATTTTCATTAAATGATTTAAAGTACCCTAATTATAATACGATAATATGCAATGATTGCTAATTTCCTAATTTATTTTGGTTTCTTTAGTTTAGTTTTTGAGGATGAAACTTGAAATGCCTTATAAAGATATTTATTAGTGATTTCAAATTATAACTATAGAATATTCAATATATTTGTCTTTTTTATTGTGTTGGACAATTCTTTACCTTCTAAAATTCAAATTTAAATTTTAAAAATCAAAGAAAAGACTTATATGAGTTCTATTATCTAGAATATAAGAGTTTTAGAGTTGGTAGAAGTTCTAAATGTTAGTTAATCATGAATAACTAGATCATTCTTGATAACAAAGTCTTCGTCATTTGCCCCTTGATTTCCTAATCTATTTCCTTCTTTGTTTCCTTCTCAAAATATATGTTGAATTCTAATTTCCTCAAATTTGTTTGTTAAATTTAAAGAAAACTCAAGTTTGGAATTAATTTTCCAATTTGGCGTACTTCTCTTTCTGATTGCATTTAATATTATCCATGAATCTCCTTCTATTATTTTTCTTTTTATATCTAAATCCAAACTAATATGACGACCTTCAATAAATTCCTCTAACTCTACTAAGTTATTCGTAGACACCCCTAAATACTTGGGCTCTTTTTTCCTTCCACGATCCATCTTCTAGATGAATGATACATCCTATCCCTGTCTCTTCTAGATTTCCTTAAGATGCTCCATCAAAATTTAATTTTGTCCATCTTGATGAGGGAGGTTCCCATTTACACTCTTCTCTTGCTTTTTTATTATCTTTTAGATATGTCATCAGGGGATTAATAAGATTCTTCCAATTTTCACTCATGTCTACATTCCACTCTACGAAGGATTCGCCTTCAATGAGCATATTCTTTAAATTATTATTGATTACCTCTACTATGTTGTCTCCCACTTTGTTTAAAAATGACGTTATTTTGTCATTTTTGCATTAGCAAATATTCTCTTATTTCTTTCCTTCCAAATTTCCCATAAAATGATATAAGGGGAGATTTCCCATAGGGTGTTCTAATTATTAGATTTCCCATTTCTAGACCAACCTTTTGGATGATTCAAAATATTGTTAATTAGGGTTGTTGACCAATTGAGTTTCTGGCATAGCCAATTCCAACATTGAGTTGCAAAAGAACATTGGAACAACAAATTTCCATCATTTCTGAATCATTTTCACATAATGGACATCTAGAAGGCCGCTTGAATCCCATATTAATAAATCTATCCATTGTAGGGATTCTATTTTGCAATGCAACCCAAAGAAATATTCTTGCTTTGGGTAAGCATGCTAAATCCCAACATAGATTTAGGGGGATATTGATCTTTTCCTATCTTTGTGAGTTTATAATCAACTTGTAGCCCCTTTTAACAATATATATCCCACTTTTGGAAACTCCCCATATCAATCTATCTCTTTACTCTTTATGATTGACTTGTCTTTGATTTTGAAATTGCTCAAAGATTTATTTTTCCCACTCTATCAAATTTGTCTCTTCTATAGATCTGCACTTCCATCCTCCAATATGATTATGATCTAATACTTGTTTTTAGTCACTTACATATTTTCCCAATGTATTTGTTAGAGTAGTTTTGATATTTTTTGGTAGGTTATAGCTATCCAAAGATGAGACTATCCCATGAATCTTTCCAAAATAATGCTTCCGTGCCTTGTCCAATATCCCATGTTAATTTTTTGTTCATTAAGAGTTGACATTGCATCATAAAGTTTCATGTTTTTTAACCTTGTAATGTCCCTTCACTTAGAAAAAAATTAATAATGTCCCATAATATTAAACTATTACAATATAATAATTTAAATTCTAAATAAGAAACATTAAATACATATTAAATGAAGAAAAAAAGAAATAATATTTATTATTAAATATATAATTAATAATAATAATAATATGTAACTATAATCTATTATTGAATGATTGTTAATAAATTAGAATATTCTTATATTATAACTATATAGAAATCTCTATTATCAAATACATAATCTACAATAAGAATATCGTCATCATCTAATTCTAGATTAAGATTAAGTATTGGTGAAAACATACAATCATAGACAATAGCTACCTGCAAGAGTCACGTCCCATCATCAAATTCAAAGGGAGATATATATATAAAACAAGAATTGACGAGCAGCAAAAGGAATATAGGGGAGAAGACAAAAAAAATTCTGATACTTGATCAACAAATGGAGGACGGAGAACATCAAGTCGTCTGTCTATGATAGAGAATGTAGTTGGAAAAATACAAGAGAAAAATAAAATAATAATAGGGAGAATTCAGTGGTTCTAATAGCCACCTTCATACCAGTGCAAAATAAATAATATATAGAGTACAGTCAGCAACCCATATTGGAATGGTATTCAGGGATGGGTTTCTTTGAAAGAATACTTAAATAGAGGCGTCAAACAATATAAATATATTCTAGAGGCTGATAGGCATCGCAGGTGGATACGCAAATCCTTATTCTTATCAAAATAAAATTAGCGATGAGTTCCTTCACAAATTATGTTTGGGATTAGCCAGCGTTTCATATATCAGAAGATAGACAAACATCAATCGTCAGCAATGAAGAAATACAGACGTGAAAGGGCATCAACTCATCTCAGTCTACAGCCGTCTAAACATACAGTGATCAATATATTAAGAGATGGTTATCTGCAGGAGATTGACTAATATAAAGGGGACATTAATATAGGAGATTGATTAATAATGGAGACAATTAGCGAAAATTCGCCTCTACACCATACGCAGATGAGCGTTGGAATAGTTAAACGGTCAGCATCAGGAGAATTATGGAGACCAACCTCACTACATGAGGGGAGTATGCAGATTAGTCTGCAGCGAATAAGGAATTAAGTTGGCAATAGATGCCAAATTCATACGCAGTATGTACTGGGAGCAATTACTACATGCCATGATATCATATAGATTTATAAATGCCAAGCAATCAAATGATAGTTAACATAGGGAGCAGCAGCGTTGAAAGGAGCCAAATTCCACATTCAGCATAGAGGAGATATTAGAGTACAGTCAGCAAAGACAAGAAACAGAAATTGCCGGCAACATCATTGACAGGAAACCACTTGACCTAGATGTAACGGGATCGCCACTTACATAATAGGTGCAAAATATCTTAGCCAGAACAAACCAATTAGTGTAAGATAGGCTCAGGATCAGTCAACATTTAGAACTATTTCTCTTACTACAGCAAGATAGAAACGAAGAGAAGAAATATGAATTCTGAATTCAACAATTATACAATTCAGCAATTTAGAACCATAAGACTTGTTTGGGAGGAAATATCGAAGGGGATGGACAATTTCATCTGAGGAACACACCATAAAACTCCACATAAGAAAATAGAAAGAAAAGATTATATATATATATATATATATATATATATATATATATATATATATATATATATATATATATAGTTCTGAAGCATAGATAGATAGATAGATAGATAAAATAAAATTTTAACGTCCACAAGGCCAAAAATAGCCTATGGGACAGTAAGACAACTCAAGCAGACTTAAGTAGCGCTGTTCGCCTCTTGTGTAGACTAATGATGAGCCCCCCCAATTGCTCAATGTACTCTTCGTTGAACAGGTTATGCCAAGAACTGTCACATATAGTATCCGCAAACTTATCCCTGCTATCCTTGTAGGCCTCACATTCTAGAATAAAGTGCTGTTCAGTTTCCACTTTCCCAGAATTGCAAAATCTGCAAATTCTCTCTTCCCAAGCCTCCTTTGGCCTCTTCCAATGCCCGGTCTCACAACGAAGTTGGTGAGAGTTGGTTCTCAGCTGAGCAATAAGAATTTTAGCTCTCCAAGAAATGTTGGCTCCTATGTACACTTTTTCGAGTTGATCACAAGTGGGGTTGAACTCATTTATATAATATAGTTTCTTCCTCCCAATCTCGCTTCCCCAATTTCTCTTGTAGAATTTCTCCATAACAAAGACCTTTATTTCTTTATTACTTGTGGGGCACATATTGAAATGAATATTCCATACTACCGAATCAAGGAAGAAAAATAGCCGCCTTACATGTCACTCAGTATGCCGTACCTTTGCAGAATAAACAGAGCAATTTAAGAATAATATTCAGTGGAGCTTTGGAAAGGAATCAAAGACACAAGATATATACTTACAAATTAAAAGTAGCGAACTTTTCATGAATCGTATTAACAGAAAAGTTAATAGAATTAAACGAAATGAATAATTAAATTAATTCTATTTGAATTTCACAAAGAGAACAAGTATTTGTTATTTATAGGTACTAGAGTTTCATAAGAGAATGAATAATATATCTATTAAGAGATGGATCTCGTTAGTTATTTATAGGTATCAAAGTTTCATAAGAGAATGACTAATATATTCATTAAGGGATGGATCTCGTTATTTATAAGTACCAGAGTTCCATAAGAGAATGAGTGATATACTCATTAAGAGATGGATCTCTTTATTTATTGGATGAGGCTATTAGGGACAAATTTTTCCACTAACTTAGAATAAATTTTTAGATTACTAATATTTGATGAATTATTGTACTAATACTGGTTTTGCAAGAGATTCGTTAGGAGAATAATCAGGGACATTAAAAACCTTTAGGTGTTTTTTTGGTTTGAAATAAAGACAAGGGATTAGGGTTATTCATATATTTATGATATAGAATTTTAGTCTATTTATTTTCGTGTTCATTATAATTTCTCCAAACTAATTTGGATCCTAATGATTCATTTTTCCAATTCAAATTCCTAATTCCTAATCTACCAAACTCTTTTGATATGTAAATTTTGTCCCATTTAATAATTTCTTATTTTATTTTTCCATATCTCGTATTCCTTTCCAAAAGAAATTCTTTAATTTGTTGTCTAGATTTCTTTTAATACCTTTTGAGAGTGGTAAACGTGACATTTCATAGGTTGGAATGGTAGATAGTACTAGTTTTATCATATTTAATTGACAAGCCTTTGCAAGCCACACACCTTTCCAACATTATTTTTTTTATCTAGTTTCTTTTATATTTGCTTCCAAGATTTATTATCTCTTGCTCCTTTTTCCAGTTGGATACCTAGATATTTGCATGGGAAAATACCTTATGTATAAATCATTAAGTTATAGATGCTTCTTTCCATACATGGATGATTGTTTAAAAATAAATTTTTTGACTTTTCAGCAATTACTTTCTACCTCGACACTTCCATATATGATTTGATTATTTGGTGAAGTTTCACACATCTTCCATTGTGCTCTTCCGAGAGAATAGTATCGTCTGAAAATTGTTGGTGTGTTACTTTAGACATGCCTTATGTTGCTAAAATACCTTTGATTTTATCTTCTACTTGAGCCTTTTTTATAGCTCTACCATAAACCTCTTCCATAATGATGAATAGGAATGGTGGTAATGGATCTCCTTGCTCAATCCCTCGTGATATATTGAAGAATCCTTTTGGTGTTCCATTAAAGAGTAATGATAATTTGGGTGTTGAGATACAACTACAAATAAGATTTATCCATTAATGACAGAATCCAAAGGCTTCCATTGTCTTGCATAAGAATCCCCAGTCTACATTATCAAATATTTTTCATATATCTAGTTTCACAAGCATACTATGTTCCTTGTCAATTTGTGTTGAGTGGATGATTTCTTGAATTATAATTACTCCATCGAGAATTGATTTGCTAGGTACAAAACCTATTTGTTCTTCAAAAATGATTTTATGAAGTATTATTTTGATTTTGTTAGCTAAAGCTTTAGTTAGTATTTTATACATGGTATTACATAATGCAATATGACGAAAGTCCCTAAGTTCCTCATTAATGCTAGAAAGGTATTGTTGATTTCTGTAAGTAGATATCTTGAATTTCTAGTAGCCTTGATTGCTTCCCATAAATTATACCTAAAAACATCCCAACATTTCTAGAAGAAAAGGCTTGAATTCATCTAGATCTAGATATTTATTTGGGTTAAGATTAAAGAGGACTACTTTTATTTCTTCTAATGAGAATTTTTTGGTTGAGAAATTATTATCTTGTTTTGTTATTGATTTAGGTATAGAACTTTTCATTAAATTTTGAGCAGAAACATTAGAATATTCATAATTGTTGAAAATGTCTTTAAAATATTGCATAAAATCTTATGCTATTTGAGCTAGATTTTCCATTACATTTCCTTTGTTATCCTATTAATGTTTATGTTATTTAGGGCACTATTGTGGAAAAAAAAGTGTTTCGATCTCCTTATGATAGTCAAGTCTCTCAAGATTTTTGTTTTCAAAATAATTCCTCTTTTGCAAATATATTTTCTTGTTTTTCTAGTAGTTTTTTTTCTTTTGAATATTTTTCATTATCTGTTCCATTTTTTTAATCACATCTTCATTTAGTTTTTTTAATTCATCTCCATTTTCTAATTTCTCTTTAAATGCATTGTTCAAGTGATTTTTATTCCACTTTAATATGTTTTCCTTTAAAAGATTTAGTTTAGATACAAAACAAAACATCTTGGATCCTTCACATTTTCCTTCTTGCTACCATTGTTTAATGTTATTCACAAAATTATCATCTAGAAACCACATTTTTTCACTTTTGAAGGGATGTTTTTGGGGGTTTTTGTTGTTCTACTATTTCTAGTCTAACTAGGAAATGATTTAATCCAACATTAAGTAGGATTGGAGATTGAATTGTATAATTGAAGGTACTTAGATCTCCTTTGAATACAAATCTATCTAGCCTTTCTACTATGTGACAAAACCCTGCCCTTATGTTATTCCATGTGTATAATCCATTAGTTGTCAGGATATCTATTAAAATATTACTTGCAAACCATTCTCTAAAATATATTATCACTTATGTTATAATTTGTGATCATCCATACTTTCTTCCAAGTTTAAAAGGGCATTAAAATCACCCCCACCTCGCCCAATACAATTTTTTTTGTATGATTATTTTCCATCAAATTGCAAATTTCATTCTATAATGCCCTCTTATCTACTATTGGGGTAGGACCATATACATTTATAAGTGTGAACTGAATGTCACTTTTGAAACTTTTAATTTTCCCTCCCATCCAGTTGTTATTTGATACCATCCTACTGAAGTCTATCTTTCCAAGATCTTAAATAATGCCAATGCCTCCCAAGGCCCTTGTAGCTTCTATCATACTAGTTTTCCATAAACTGAGTTCTTTACTTAGATGATCTCCTTCTTTATTTAGCTAAGTTTCTTGTATTATAATATTTTCATATTCAAGGAGGGTTAAGTTGCACTTCAACATGCGCTTCAACAAGTGCTTCTTGTTAGGGGCATTCAATCCCCTAACATTCCATGTTGTTATCCCCATTGCTCTATGGGAAGGCTTTTCCCCTTCACAACTTTAAGTACATCTTGAATCTTTTTTTGATTCCCTTCTTTACCTATGCCAGTTCCCAATTTAGTTAATGATTTCCTCCCTTGTTTTTTGGGTTTTTTTCCTCAGTTCAAAGTATTTGAGCCTTCCATGGTTGTGGCTAAGCCCAATTTATCGATATTTCCATTTGCATTTTGAGTACTATTTACAATTGATTCGTCTATTGTATCTTCACTTTCTTCTCTTAGCTCTTGAATTATTTGTTCACTAATGTTGATTTTCTCATCCTCTATTATTTCCATTTTTTCTTTATATTTTTCTTCCCCGATTTCCTTTATATTTACTTGATTTTGATCTAATGGGGCTAGAATTCCAAATTCCTCCTAGAATCAATTTGGAATTGTCTCACACTTATTATAGTTTCTATTTCTATAGGAATTTGTGCCAAATTTCGTCAATCTTGTTCAATCTTTTCTTGGATGCTTGTCTTTGTTACCTTATCCTCAAATGGATTATTCCTTCCTATCAAAGTTTGTCAAAACTTGCAGGATTTTTGTTTTAATACCTTTGGTCTCTTTCTTGTGCCATTAGGAATGATCGTTTGTATTTTTTTCTGAAATTGGTGTCGTCTTGAGGTATTTTAAATCATTTAGGTTGAGAGTTTCTACTGTTATTTCACTCTGAGAAGCTTCTTCTTCTTGATCCTTGTTGATACACCCTGTCAAGCCAGTATTTGCTTCTTCTACTAGTTTATTCTCCTCACATGTCTTGTTCTATTCCAATATTTCTCCACTTTGATATTTAGTTATCTACTTGAGTTTCAGTTTCAGGGATATTAATTGCCTCCTAATTGTTTGATTCATCCTGGCTATTTTGTGATTCTCATTTAGTCTTTTCTTTGAGTTCAATGGCCGATTTGGATCTATACTTATTAGTTTTGGACTTCTGTCTATCTTTTGTGGCTGGCAGCTAATATTATCTATTTCATCTTCCTTACTATGTTTGGAACTATTATCTGTTGTCTCAATTTGATTGAGTGTCTAGAAGTGCTCTTTATGGACTTTGTCCCATAGAATTAGTTGATCACTAATATCAATATGGATAAGCATTGTGTTTTGAATCAACTTGCTATGAATGACAAGATTTTCTCTAAAATCTTCTATAAATATATTTTGTTGTACACAGATTTCACATTGTTGTAATTTGTTGATATTTTCCTCAATATTGTTGCTTTCCACTATATTCATAGCATTCTCTTGAGAAGAGTTAATTATGCCCTTTGTTCAATCCTTTTTTATTTGTTGCTCCTCTGATTGGGTGATATCCTTGTTAATGATTGTTTTCTCCATATCTTTTGCCACTATTTCCCCATCTTCTATATCCACTGTTGGGTAGCATATTTCACTAGCAAGATTCAATTTTCACATACTTAAATTGTTCTTTTCTGTCCTCTCTATTGCTAGTAAGTTTTAGTGATCCAAGTTGTTAGATAAAGGCTTTCTTGTTTGAGGTTTATTCCTTTTGTCCATTGATGGAAGACATGTTTAAAATTTGTGTTCCTTTCAATAAACCTTGTGATTGCTATCCCATTAGATTCCATTACGATTTTTTTTGGATATATCCCTCATATTTTTCAAATGTTATATTGTAAATTGATTGGTTTGTGATAATTTTAATAGCCTTAAAATCTTTTTACCCTACTTCCAAATTGATTAAAAGTTTGATGTTGTTGGAATTTAAATAGTTAGATTTGATGCCTATAAGTTCACCTATGGAAAACCTATATGTTTTTTAAGATTTGGAAATGAACTAGTCCTATTGGTAAAGATTTTGTGTATACCTAGGTTGGGGATCAAATTTTCTTTACTGAAGACTCACTAAAATTTGGCTCCCATTTGAAGAATTTAACATTGAAGCCTCTATAAATACATAAATATTTTGAAATAAATTCATCCCTAATAGATTTACTTTTACATTGAAGATAAACCAAATGACTAGACATGGTAGAGATACTTGTTCCTCACAAAAGTCTTCCAATCATTTTTCTAGATTAGGGTCACTTGAATCTGAGCCATTCCAGAATGCAAAAAGGCCCAAATTTTGGCACTCCATCTAGTGGCTCTCATTGTACTTGTTACTAATGATTAAGATTATCCTTACTATTATAGCTATTCTTGCCAAACTTTGAGAAGTCCATTAACTTGCTTATTGTTTGGAGAGTTTTATTGAGACCCATAAGCCCTAGATCCTTTAAGACTCGTTGCTTGGCCAGGATTGGGATTTCATTTGGGAATATCCCTCCTGTCCAACAATATATATGTTTTGGTTGATGCCTTTTTATCCAAATGAATTGGGTGGACTCTGAGATTTCAATGGATGGGCATACTGTTTGATTTTACTCTTGTATTAATTATGTTTGTTCGACCTAATGGAACCCTATTAGATTCTAATAAATGGTTAGGGCACCATTGTTAATCTTGGATCTAGGTTAATTGTGAGAGATCTTTATACGACTCTTTATTGATCCATTCTTCTTTGTTTTGCCTGTTGTCAGAGCCATCACAATTAGGGCTTTCCTTATTTCATTCCTTTTCCTGAGTGGTAAGGTTTGAAGCAGGACCAACACTTCCAATCCTTTTTTAGTTAAAACATCCATATTTGGTTGAGTATTTTAGATAAGAGACCCACAAATGGAGGAGCCAATAAGCAGTTTATTTTCCTTCGTATCGAACTTAGGAGTTATGGTTGTGATTAAGGAATTAAGAAGCATCTGACTATATTTGTAAACATCTCTCTTGTGCTCCATATATCTAGGGATATATTTGTCATTTTGAAAACCCTGAAACATGTCATAATTCGTTGATCTAGGGCTTCCTTCTTCTAAGGTGGCAAAATAATTTGTAATGGGCAAAGCATATTTTATTTTTGTGAAAGACTTCTTATTTTTCAATATCAATGACCTGCGAATTATTATTTGTGTTGAACTACTTTTGTCTACTATTGTGAGCCACTGCTGTTGAAAAAATAAATTTATAGACTTCTTTTCACCAATGCAATTTTTTTTTACTTTTTCCAACACGCATGAGTTTAAATAAAAAGAGTTGTGTTCAAGCATAAATGAAATGATTTTGTGTGTACACCAATTTGCCAAGTAAGCCGCATGAAAATTCTCTATGTTGTAGAAGAAATTTGAGCACAATCAAAATTTGTTCAAAGGGAATTTGGCAACTTTTATGGGAATTTAGGTCTGCTGGCAACATTGTTTGAATCTATCTCATGTCTTAAAAGATTTGCATCTAAAATATATTTCACAAGTAGAGCTTTTATTCCATTTTACTACTATATTATGCTATGTATAAATTAAAATATTTGATCTTTGCCTTCATATGGAATACAATTCAAAGTTTGAGGACACTTCAATTTTAAGTTGAATATTTGAAGGTAATCTTCAAACTTAATATTTAAATTACACTAAATTTTATTTTAAACATTTAAAATTAATGATTAAGCTTAAAAGTTTAAGATACACTGTTGCTTTCTTGTAGATGAAGGGTTTAAATTTCTTTGAATGTCACACAACACTTTCATTGTTCTTGTAGATAAGCCATGAAAGACACATTTTCCTTGCTTGCACGTTTTCATCCTAATGATAGATCATAGAGTTTGAACCAAAATGTTAATGCAAAAAAACATGCAATTGACCAATTTAATTTTTTAGTTAGTTTATAAATTAAAATACAAATTTTAATTAGTTTTCATTGAATAAATTAACTGCTTAAATAATTATGTTTTGTGAATTGCTTTTGAATAATTTTTTATGGTTAACCATGTTTGTTCTAGAGTTTGTACTAGAATGTGTGACTACAAAACAAAACTCAATGCTCCACTTCTGATAACAACTAAATGTAATGACTATTAAATGTTCCATACATTCCCGCAAAAGATACCATCACTTATGAAACAAAGGTCAATGGATTTGATTCTAAAACTAAATATCACAATTTAAATTGATATAGAAATATCTCCTACACATCTTTTTGTATATTATTTTTTGTTTATATTAATTAAACTTAATTGATCCTTCATCCTTTTAACTTCTGATTAAAAATGAAAACAATGCATCACTATAATTTATGGTGCCTAATAAGATGGAAAACTTCTTACTTGCAAAGATATCAACCAAAGAATAAACCAAATAGCCTTTCGTTCCCTATGCAATCACCCTAACCAATCTAAAATAATAATCTCAAACAGTCGAACAAAAATAATAATAACATAATCAACCATACATCATAAAAGCATTTTCTACAAGACATTCTCAACAAGAGCTCTAGAAGAGCTAGAGTCCCTACCTTATAAAGGGTTGGAACGTATCAGAAATAGTAAAAAAATGATCAATGGATGTGATCAATTTGATCATCTTTTGTATATGATCTTTGATATAGAACATTAAAATTAAAACAAGTATAATGAAAAAGAACCATAAATTTAGAGGGTAATAGGTAAAAATAGATAAGAGTAAATTATTCTAGAAAAGATTTAACAAATTAAAAAATAAAATATTTTTAAAAATAACTAATATTATAATTTTTTAAATAAAATTTTATACTATTTCTTATTATTAAAATCAAAATTACATTAAAAAAAGTATAAGACTTTATATTTGTGCATTATAAAAAAACGAGTCAATCTATATGTAAATTGTGTTTGACCTTGTTCATATTGTTAGTGAAACATTATAAGTGTCAATACTTTTGAGCATTAATATTTTCTAAAATTAGAGTTAGATATCTAAGTAAATTTATAATTATATTAATTTTAATACAGTAGCATATTTTAAATAGTCATTGATTTTAATTGTATTATATTGAATGTTTACTTGGCAATTTTATTATTATTAAATTATTTTGTAATCTAAATATTCAAACAAACCAACTACTCGTACGATATAAAACTTTACTCATATACCTAACTAATTACATAACTTTGTGTCAATTTAAAATATATAAAACTCACACTCAATGGAAGGATGGATGAGGAATACTCGGAACCCTGAACCCTTATCTGCGTTTCCGCTTTTCTTCTTTTTCATTTGCAATAGAAGGCTCTACATTTAAAAAAGGAGATTAGACACTAATTTTTTGATATTTGTTTACCACCAATTTTTCGGCACTGTCTACTGTCTACCGTGCAACATATATGCACCACTATTCAAGGAAAATATAAAAGATTTAGACTATTTAACACTGACTACAGGTGCATATAAGTTGCCCTATAGCCACTACCCAACTTTTCAGCCACCCTGTAGCCACTACCCAACTTTTCAGCCATCATCATTAGATTTCGGTGTCGCTCTCACCAACATTTTAGTTGTCACAAATATGTGGTGTGTTGTAATGTCCCCATTTTAGCAGTTGACCAAGTGTGTGTGTGTTAGCCTTGTTCTACATGGTCCCGAGGGCTAACGAAGGGTTTAATGGGATCTTGGAGTGTTTTGGCCTCGTCATTTCCAGTTTGGGCCAAAACAAAGTTGATTTACTCAGTTTCAGGCATACTTACTATTTTTAGTAAGTCGGTAGGACATAATGTAGGTCAATTTTGGTGATTGGATTTGATACTCCTCGGTGAGAGCTTTTCAATGAGCTATCACTCACATTATTCGGAGTCCAATTGCTAATATATTTTAACGCCTGAAATTTTATTAAAGTAACGTCTAATTTAATTGTAAAATATTAAAGTGTTACTTTAATATTTATTTTATGGGGATGTGGACCCAAGGGAGACATAAGGGGTATTTTAATATATGTTTTATATATTACACATCTTTTATCCCACATTGCCCATATGAGTTGAGCGGATCTTTGGAAATAGAATAAAAGGAAGCATTTGTGGCTTCATTAGAGAGGTTGAATATGAGAAGAAATTGGTTTGTGAGTTGCAGCTCCGTTCTTGGCATTTGAGGACGTTTATCCTCTCTTGTAACATTCTAGACGTCATTCCCTTGAGGTTTGGCCTTTGGAATTCTTTGTTATCGGCTTCATTATCAAACAATTTAGTTGCATTTCCAGCTACAGGCAGATTTGGTATTTTGCTCATATTTTCTTCACTACTTGTCCCACGCTTATGTCGCTTTGAGGGAATGATATTATGAAGGTAGTGGACTAATTGAAGGACAAAGTACTGTAGCAGCACTGTTCATGCGGTACTATTCAAGCGGCACTGTAGCAGCAAGTTCGAAAGCATGGGCTGGAGTATTATGTCAATAATGCTAAAGTAATTAGTGAGTTGATAAATCTGCCATGTATTTGATTTTATGAATTCGGAAAATAACATTTTATTGGCAGCGGTTCATTTTCACTTTGCATATTATTGTAGTTTCTTTCTTGTTTATGTTGTATGATACCAATTCCATGCACAAAACACAACAAACAAATAAACGTTTGATTCCTAGAGTTATAAGGGGTTTAAAACATTAAATGGAGAAATAAGAGGTTGAATGCAAACTGTTTGACATAATTCCTTTCAGCAATTTGGTTTAGTTTTTTGGGACATTCAGAAGTGCCCATTACAGTGGTATTAGAGCTATAAGTCATGCCATCCTATGGAGTTCTTATAGGGAATTGGAATAGCCGGATAGAGGGAAAAGTGTTTGACGAAATGTCAAAACACTAAAATCATAAATAAATAAATAAAAAACATAGGCTAAGCATTTATATTTGAGCATGCGACAAGGGCCTTATAATTTTCGCGATACCAGAGCAAGACAAAATAGGATTTCAGACTTGCAAAGAAAACAGTCTAGTACATCCGTGCAGGTGGACATTGAATCCAGCCATACAGACACAAAGGAGATATTCTTTGATCAGGACAACTATATGGGTGATCGAGATGACAGGAATACAGGATTAGGCAAAGGCGGGAATGCCGGTCCAGATCAGGGGGAGGTAATGTTCAGACAATTACTAGATACATTAAAGCAGGGGCAGCGTATGCAGCAAGAGCAGAATAGGCGAATGGACATGATGTTGCAGCTCATGACTAGACAGATGGGTGTCAATATTAATCTAGGTGATGCCAACAACAAAAACAATAACAATGAGGGAAACAATAACAATGGGGGAAACAATAACCATGGAGGCCAAGGCAACAACAATGGTCCTAAGGATAACATTAATGGTAATAATAGACACGGCAACAATGGGAATGAGGCTGATAACTTTAGACACATTGCACGCCCAGAACGGACTGCGAGCTCGAGACCTCTTCTACCCACTTTCCCACCCAGAGATCCGATTCAACCAGTAAATGAACTGCAGATTATCGAGGAACCGCAGATTATCGAGTTACAGGATCAGTTCAGGAGGGATTGGGAGGCTAGTGGACCGGAGTTTCAGGTGGATATTTCCCTCATAGATTATATGGACTTGAGGATGAGACACATGCCTAGAGCAGGAGGGAGGAATCAAAACTTTGAGCTGAGAAAGAAAGTTGAAAAACTTTCTTTACCTTATTATGATGCTTCAGGGAAGATGACTGCACGAGCTTGGGTGCAGAAGGTAGATACATACTTGCAGCTAAATCCTATGCCTGAGGAGGAGGCTATCAAGTATGCGCCTATGCACTTGGATGGCATTGCACATGAATGATGGCATCATGGCATGGTGACTTTGGGGCATAATCAGATTACATCCTATGAGGAATTCACCGAAACATTGATTGAGAGATTTGACATTAGGGATCTCGAGTTACATTTCAAGGAGCTAGCACAGCTAAAACAGTCAGGTTTTGTGGATGCTTACATTGCCGAGTTTCAGCGCTTGTCTGTACTTGTTACTGATATCTCTCCTAGGAGATTGGTGGTGTTATTTTGTGATGGTCTTGCTGATCCATTACGAGGTTGGGTGAAGGGACATGATCCACTCACCTTAGCTGAAGCAACTAAAAAGACACAAGATTTAGCCCCTTGGGTATACAAAGGAAAAAACCATTCAACAAATTCTTCCTATCGCAAGGACAAAGACAAAAAATCGTTTCAGAAAGAGTATAGCAAACCCAAAGAAGGATCAAAAGGACTAGACAATGAAACCTTGAATAAACTTCAAAAGAAGAAGTTGTGCTTCCATTGTAGAGAGCCTTGGGACTTATCGCATAAATGTTCTCTCAAGGCTAAGGCAAATCAAATGGAGTATTTTTCAGCAGAAGAGTCAGAGTCATAGGGGGAGGATCAGCACTCCGATTCAAATGAGGGTAACATTATAGAGGAGAGCAACATTCCTAAGGATGATAGATCATTGGCACACTTGACAGGGGCCCAAAAGGCAATCACATTTAAGGTCAGGGGTACTATCCAGGGGCAGAAAGTGATATCTCTTATTGACACTAGGGCTACACATAACTTCATAGATGTAAAGTTGGTAGCCAAGAGAGGGTTACAGATAGAGGAGCATGAAGGGTTTAGAATCATGGTGGCTAATGGTGATAAATTATTATGCACTCGAAAGATATCGAATCTTCACATCAGGTTTGGAGATGGCTATGAGTTGGAGGATGAGTTCTATGTTGTGGACATGGGAGATTATGATGTCATCCTCAGCATGACATGGATGGCTTCACTAGTTGAGTTCACACTCAACCTAGCAAAAGTGGAGATGAGATTCCAGCATGAGGGCAGAACTGTGGTACTTAGAGGACTTTCAGATGGAGGTTGCAGAGTAGTGTCCTTGAGGAGAATGCAGAAACTTTTTCGTCATGATGACATAGAGTGGGCGGCAGAGTGCTACATTATGCCAACTTCACCAGAGCCACAAAAAAAGAGTCATCCACCAGATATCCAGAAGATACTTGATAGACACGCTAAAGTATTTAGCGATATTCCTCATGGGGTTCCTCCTGACAGAGGGATGGAACATGTTATTGAGCTCGAGGAGGGAGCCAAACCAGTTATGATTACTCCCTATCGTCATCCTAAGAAACATAAGGATGAGATAGAGAAGGCGATTAAGGATTTGTTGGAGATGGGGCATATCAGGCCCAATAAGAGCCCCTTTGCTTCAGCAGTAGTATTGGTAAAGAAGAAGGATGGGACGATGCACATGTGCATCAATTACAGGGCACTGAATAAGAAAACAATTAAAAACAGGTATCCCATTCCTAGGATTGATGAGCTGATTGATGAGTTGCATGGGGCATGTTTCTTCACCAAAATTGATTTGCGATCCGGATACCATCAGATCAAGATGAGAGCAAAGGACATTGAGAAAATAGCCTTCCAATGTCACTATGGCCACTTTTGAGTTCATGGTTATGCCATTTGGTCTAACCAATGCACCCGCTACATTTCAGAGTTGTATGAACCAGGTATTCAGGAAGCAGCTGAGGAAATTTGTCTTGATCTTCTTTGATGACATCTTGGTCTTCAGTAAGACCTGGGAGGAGCACTTACATCATCTAGAGGAGGTGTTATCTATTCTGAAGAGAGAGTCATTGTATGCCAAGGAATCTAAATGTGAGTTTGGCATGACTAAGCTCCTTTACCTTGGGCATATCATTAGTGCAGATGGCGTTCGAGTTGATCCCAAAAAGATTAGAGCTATTGTAGAGTGGCCTACTCCCATAAACCTTACACAGCTTAAGGGATTCTTTGGTTTATGTGGTTTTTATAAGAGGTTTGTTAAGGGATTCTCACATATTGCTACACCCTTGATAGATCTTACCAGGAAAGGAGCCTTCGTGTGGACAAGGGTAGCACAGAGGTGTTTTGAGCATTTCAAGCAAGTAATGTCTTCATGTCCAGTTCTAGCTCTACCGGATTTCACGAAGCCTTTTGAGCTTCATTGTGATGCATCAGGTGATGGGATTGGAGCAGTATTGATGCAGGAGAAGCATCCCATTGCATTCGAGAGTAGGAAGCTCCGAGGAGTTGAGAAGAGTTATTCTGTCTATGACGGAGAGATGTTGGCCATAATGCATGCATTGGCCAAATTTTGATCATATTTCGTAGGTGAATGTTTTGTGATCAAGACTGATCACAACAATATTAAATACTTCATGAGCCAACGTGATCTTAATGACCAGAAACAAAAATGGTTGACTAAATTGCAAGCTTATGACTTTGACATAAAGTTTGTCAAAGGTAAGAAAAATGTGGTGGCTAATGCCTTATCTCGGAGACCTCACTTATGTGCTCTGGCAGAAATTTCAGGAGATTGGAGAGATCAGATTATAGCAGAGTATGTCGAAGATGCTTGGGCTTCTGGATTGATTTCAGGTACCATACAGGATGATCGCTATGAGGTGATAGATGGATTGATCAGAGTTCAGGATAGGGTTTATTTGATTCCATCATCACATTTGAGAGAGGCGATACTGAAGGCATTTCATGATGCACCCACAACTAGACATCTGGGGGTTTTCAAGACCTACAGGCAAATCCAAGAGCGGTTTCAATGGAAAGGGCTCAAGGATGATGTTCAGAGGTATGTCAGGGAGTGTGTGGTTTGTCAACAGAATAAGGGAGAGCACACATTTCTTGCAGGTTTATTACAGCCCTTGCCCATTCCTGATAGGAAATGAGGAATTATTTCGATGGACTTCATCACTGGTTTACCACGAGTGCAAGGAAGGGATTGCATCTATGTGGTGGTGAACCGCTTGACAAAGTTTGCTCACTTCTTTGCTATTTCGTCCACTTACACAGCAGCACAGGTGGCAGATCTTTTCTTTAGAGAGATATTCAGGTTACATGGGCTGCCCAAATTCATTGTCAGCGACCGGGATAGTAAGTTTATGAGTGTTTTTTGGCAAGAGTTGTTTAGGTTGTGTGGTACAGATCTTACACCTAGCACTAGTTATCATCCGCAAACAGATGGGCAAATAGAGATTGTGAATAAATGGGTGGAAGGATATTTGAAGAACTATGTAACTGCACAACAAAAGGCTTGGATCAGTTGGTTGCATATGGGAGAGTATTGTTATAACACCACTTGTCATATGTCCATCAAGATGACTCCTTTCATGGCACTCTATGGTTATGAAGCACCTAGCTTCATGGATTTAGTTTTGGGGGACAGTAGAGTGCCCAAAGCCAAAAACTTATTGCATGATAGTTAGGACATCCTGAAAGTGCTCAAAGCGAATATACAACAGGCCCAAAATCAACATAAATTGTATGCTGATCAGCACCAAATAGAGCGTAGCTTCGAGCTAGGGGATATGGTTTACTTGAGGCTACAACCATATAGACAGTCATCTCTCAAGAAGAGCGGAGCTGAAAAGTTGAAACCTAGATTTTATGGTCCCTACAGGGTGATTCGCGAAGTGGGCAAAGTCGCCTATGAGCTTGAGCTTCCAGAGGGCAATCGAGTGCACAATGTGTTTCATGTGTCTAGGCTTAAGAAAGCCATTGGTCAAAGTGTAGTGCCTTCTGCAGATTTACCCCCTTTAGATGAGGAGGGGAAGCTTGTGTTAGTACCCGAGGCTATTCTAGACACCAGAGAGAGGAAGCTTAGAAACAGGATAGTGAAGGAGTATTTGGTCAGATGGAAAGACCTGCCGGAGGAAGATTCTATATGGGAGAGTTAGCAGGTTATTCAACAGGCTGGACTGAGATTGCTTGAGGACAAGCAATTTCAAGAAGGGCGGACTGTAATGTCCCCATTTTAGCAGTTGACCAAGTGTGTGTGCATTAGCCTTGTTCTACATGGTCCCGAGGGCTAATGAAGGGTTTAATGGGATCCTGGAGTGTTTTGGCCTAGTTATTTTCAATTTGGGCCAAAACGAAGTTAATTTACTCAGTTTCAGGCATACTTACTATTTTTAGTAAGTCAGTGGGACACAGTGTAGGTCAATTTTGGTGATTGGAATTGATACTCCTCGGTGAGAGCTTTCCGATGAGCTATCACTCGCATTATTCGGAGTCCGATTGCTAATACATTTTAACGCCTGAAGTTTTATTAAAGTAACATCTAATTTAATTGTAAAATATTAAAGTGTTACTTTAATATTTATTTTATGAGGATGTGTACCCAAAGGAGACATAAGGGGTATTTTAATATATGTTTTATATATTACACATCTTTTATCCCACATTGCCCATATGAGTTGAGCGGACCCTTGGAAATAGAATAAAAAGAAGCATTTGTGGCTTCATTAGAGGTTGAATATGAAAAAAAATTGGTGTGAGTTGCAGCTCCGTTCTTGGCATTTGAGGACGTTTATCCTCTCTTGTAACATTCTAGATGTCATTGCCTTGGGGTTTGGTCTTTGGAATCCTTTGTTATCGACTTCATTATCAGACAGTTTAGTTGCATTTCCAACTACAGGCAGATTTGGTATTTTGCTCATATCTTCTTATGCCACTTTGAGAGAATGATATTACGAAGGTAGTGGACTGATTGAAGGACAAAGTACTGTAACAACACTGTTCATGCGGCACTATTCACGCGGCATTGTAGTAGCAAGTTCGAAAGCATGGGCTGTAGTATTATGTCAATAATGCTGAAGTAATTAGTGAGTTGATAAATCTGCCATGTATTTGGTTTTATGAATTCTGAAAATAACATTTTATTGGCAGCAGTTCATTTCCGCTTTGCATATTATTGTAGTTTTTTTCTTGTTTATGTTGTACGATACCAATTCCATGCACAAAACACAACAAACAAATAAACGTTTGATTTCCAGAATTATAAGGAGTTTAAACATTAAACGGAGAAATAAGAGGTTGAATGCAAACTGTTTGACATAATTCCTTTTAGCAATTTGATTTAGTTTTTTGGAACATTCAGGGGTGCCCATTACATGTGTGATGGCCTACATCTGCTTCGTGTCACTTTTGGCATCTATGACATCTACTTATTAAATGCACTGCATTTAATTCATGTCCATCGCCTATCACCTCTTTTTCACTTTTTAATTTCATTTATTCAAAATACTAGACCCCAGCAAAATTATAAGTGACCAATCAAAAAATTAGAATTCCTACAAAGAAATTTTTTTTTAAATAAACAAGGACTAAACTTTATAGTTTTTTATTTTTTGGATTCCAAAAATTAATTCAGTATGGAAACTGGGAACTTCAGTTCTAATAACAACGCCTGCATAGACCGTCTAATAATGTCTCATATTAAATTCGTTTTTCTTATACTTGCTGATACCAGACCATTTAGGCGCAATTTTGTATCCTATAAATACAGGAATGGTTTCCATTACAAAAATGAATTACATTAGACTCACCTTCCATTGAAGACCGTGTTCAGAAGAACAAAGTGATACTTACACAAGTATAAATTACTGTACAAAAAAATGGTATCATTCAATTAATTCTTGAAAAACTCAATATGATTCTTGAATTTCTGTCATCACGCTGCATCAGAGACCTTGAGAGCCATCTTGATATTCATTGCTGCCAGCTCTGCTGCCAGATATCTGAATACATATGGCATTGCCACCGTCTCAATGCCCTGGCTTGATTTGCACACATGGCAGACTACCTTCTTGGCATTGATGCTCCCCAAAGGTAGGCTGGTCAGTGAATCACTTCTTTCCTTTTGAAGCACAGGCGAGGTTGACAATAAACCCCCACACTTTGAGCAAACATCTGCCACATGATAGTCTGAGCTTATATGAAGTCTATCACGAAGTAGATAAGCTGCTCCATGAGCAAGAACTGAATCACGCTCCATTTCTCCAAAACGAATACCTCCACCAACTTTGCGACCTTTCACAGGTTGTCTGGTGACAGGATTAACAGGTCCCATAGAACGCACCTGTTAATACAAACAACAACTTGATCAATTCTATTGTAGTTTCAAGAAAGCCTCAACAATAGTTTAATTCTAACATATTCATAGTTTTAAATGAATAGATTTCATCTCCTTTGCATCATATTCTTCATCTCCTGGTATTCATTTTCATTCTGACAATGGATTGATGGACAATAATGTAAATATGATTAAAAAACAATAGCAATATTAAATTATAGGTTATTGATGAATACATTTCTGTCCATATAATTGTGTTTCATTGGTGGTGACTAAAGAGAATATAAACGGATTTACGTAAATGGCATCGCTGATAAGATAAGCTGTCTCAGCTTTACAAGGAATTTTATCTTGGACAATATATAATGTGAATTTCTCTGAAAAGAGGATTGCAGGAGATGAAGCATTCTGCTTAATAAACCTATTAATACCCAATCGTCCAGTTCATCTGTTCTTCCATCATGTAGCTTACAGCTTACATTTCATTTTTGCAGGAGAGAAATTAAAAAGAAAGGGGAATAGTTTTCTGTGGCTATTGGAATTTTACGATGTATCATTAAGGCATAGATCATTGTTAAAAAACTTGGACTTGGAGTCAAAACTTCATTGTTTAAAAACTTGGGACTCATCAATACTTGGACTTGGCACCCCAAGTTGACAATGATTTATAACTTGTACCGGATATACCCTAATATAAATAAACTTTACAGATACAATAAACTAATCAAATGGCTTCTACTTCAGTCACATGTGTAATTATACATTGATAATACGAATATAAAAGTAGATCTTAGCTTAAAGGAAACACTTTTTTGAGTTACATAAATATTCTTTTGGGTGTTTAAGGTGTACCAAGCTCATGGTCTATAGTAGCATGGAATCAAAAACAGAAGTCAACATTAATAACTCTATGTGAAGCAGTTCTAAGGCAGCCATTCAGTTTAGACAAACCGTCAAGGTGAATCCCATTTTTATAATTTTATTATCACCTTCAAGCATCCTACAAACCTTGAAAAACACATTATTTTTACATTCTTTCATTAAAGGAATTTTAATTTTTTATGTTCCTTTTTTCTTTTAATTTCCAAACTCACCCAAATCTACTTGGGACTTGCCACGCCTAGAGACTCTAATCAGACGTGTTGAGCACTTTAGTTATGAGTCCCCAGGTCTCATTCAACCAAGTTGCCTTAGGACTCAAGTTTGAGCACAATGCGGTGAGTCTTGTAAACACTGGCATAGATATTCAACCATTTGAGAAGCTGATTCTACTATCTATACTCTTGACCTAAGTCATAAGGTTCAAATTCAAATTTGAGTTCAGCGATCAAAAAATTCATATGAAATTAGACAAGGGTAAAAATTTGGGAAAAAAATCAACAATTAATTTATTTATTTTTAAAGAATATATCCACAAAATTATCAAAATAGTTTGACATTGCTAAATAATTAAACTAAATAAATCAATATTATTTTAAAATAAAAGAATATAATATTGAAAAACAATATTATATAAATATCATAAAGTTCAGATGAAGTTTACAAAGGGTAAAAATTTGCTGAAATTCAAATTTCATGGATGAAATTCAACATATCCTGTGACTTAGCTCTTGATTAGTATAATCTGTTATTTAGGACTTAGCTCTGGATTTACTATTTTTATAGTTGCTATTTTTGGTAGCGCAATGGATGGCTTGGCAGTTGGTCATCACCTATAGTTAATCAGGTTAATAATTGCATGAGCTCTTATTTAGTTATTATTCATTGAGTTGCATAATTATATTAATGTTTATATTATTATAATAATGATTTTAAGTGATATCTCTAAAAAGCAAGTTAGGAAGTTTCTAGTGTTGAGTTCTTTTGGGAAACTTTCACGATTTTTGAAGTGGAATTTTATGGAAACTTCTACCAACGAAATCTTATAACTGAGAGCTCATTTCATTGGGAAAAGCACACTTGATTATATATTTGATTTTGTGCCTTTGTGGCTTTTTTCCTAGGTTCTTAACTATATGCCCTTGCTGATGTATAAGAGTCAATATTGAGGATTTGCAATTCAACGCTGAGGTATTGTGAATTATATTTCTGAGAATTATTAATCTTCCATTTCTATGTTACTGTTGCTTTGGAAGAAGGCTTTGTGTTGGGAGTTGTGGTAGGTAAAACTCTGAAAATTGTGGAGGTTGAGGTTGTGAGTCTCCTTACTGTATCCCTGTGGCTAAAGAGGGATTGGCTGTGGACATCTCCAATTGTGACTGGCATTTGCGAAATTCTGATTGGAGGACGATTTCGTTTCTGAGGACTGCATATTTGTGTTGCAGCATTTTTTGTGAGTTTGGTATTCTGTCGTAGAGCAGCATTGTATCTTGGGGACTGTAGGCATCTTCTACCGAGTCCTGCGTCCATTCTCTTAACTTTCTGGGAGTGGAATTGTCACCCACGGCTGCACGTCTAAGAGGCCACACAGCTGCATTGAATCCTGTACATGCAATTAGCCTGCATTTTTCCATTTGGCTGTCACACTGGTGATTGGAGTGCGTGGGTGTTTCATGGCTGGATGACAACCATTTAATTAGGCCTGCAAATTGTTAAAGGACCACGTGAGTGGTCTAACTCCAGCAGTGTAGAAGGAAGCTGAGCCAGCATTTTGGGTTACGGAAGGTGTTTGGGAAGTGTGTTTTCATGTGGCCAAGGCTGGGCCTGCTACCCAATTAGCTGCAGTTACAAGTGGAGAGACTTGGACACTTGGATTGGTGTTGCTGACTACATGTGGATAACCTGAAGCAAATTGATTGGGCATTTGAACTTGGACGTGATTCCTCCATTGAATATTACAGTCTATTCTTCAAGCCAGATTCATTGTTCTTTATTTTGGTTGTACGAGCCAATTATAAATCGGTGCATCCCTTTTGATAATTGAATAAATTGGTCAACAATTGTGTAGCTGGCAGAATACAAGGAAATAAGAGAAGTGTTCTTTTACATTGATTAGGCAAATTCCGGTTAGCTATGTGCATTTAATTGTTATAAGAAATAAGAGGAAGTTGTTTGTTTTAAGGAATGAAGAAGCAAAGCTAAGAAAGTTTTAAAAACATAGATGAAATTCTTTACACCCAGCTAGTTCTCAGATTGAGCCAGGTTGGGGTTTGTACAAGTTCTTTGCACTTCTCTCTTCTTCATCCCTCAAAGGAATTAGGAAAAACTTCCTGCCATCAATAGTAACAGTATTCCTCCTACAATCATGATTAGCTCCCTTGTTATGTTGATGTAGGTCATTATTACATAAACAAAGTACTTAAGGTAGTTGTTGGGAAAACTTATGCACCAAGGGTCACGATGGTTGATTCTCGTAACAAGTCGGAGCACCATACATAGGGATCATTGGGAATTGGAAGGGGATGGCATTGGAGAGAATATTTGTACTTTTGGTGATGTAATATTCTTGGTACAATCAATAAAGTGATAATTTTCCATCTATGTGCATTGTGTATGTTTTTCTCACTGGTATAATCACTGTGATTGCATTGGTATCTAGTTTCTGTGTATAACTTCCATACTTGGTGTGAGAACCTCTCCAAGCCAACATAAAGACACTTGCATACCTGGCAAGTAATCATTTCCATATCTGGTGGGTAAACATTTCCACATCTAGTAGGTAAACACTTCCATATCTGGCATAAAACTACTTCCACATCTGACATGGTACTCTACCACATTTGGAAGATAACAATTGTCAAGGTCTACCAAGCAAAACATGACAAGCACTAATGTTAACTACATACAAAATATTCATCCTTGTTAGGTCCAATACTGAAATTAACCAAACATTGCTATGTAACCTGCACTCGATGATCATCTTGAAAACAACTGATACCATAAGGACAAGGATGTTTAAATCTCTGCAATCCAAGTTTTTGTACCATCTCTTTTGATACAAGGTTATCGGTAATACCATCATCCATGCTAATCTTACAACATCTACTTCCTAACTTGCAAATAGTTTTGAACACATTTCTCCTTTGAACTGGTTCTACTTCATGCTTAGACAACATGATCCTTCTAAGCATAAGAGCTTCTCATGTCTTTGATGAAGTAAAATCAACTTCAGGCTCCTTCACAACTTGACCTTCCTATGCTACTAGGTTCTTCTTATCAAAACCCCTACTAGGACATTCAAAAGCTCACTATCTCTCGCCACATTTGAAACAAGTAGCCTTGAATACCTTACTATCAAATCTATTTCTTGGAATTCTTTGATCAGATTCAACTGTAATTATTTTCTTTATCCAAATTAACCAACTGTTTGTCTCTACTCTTAAGGTAACCTTGCTTTCTATTGCACTTATCTTCTGCCTTCAAGGCATACTGATAAGCATCTTCAATTGAACTAATCTCCAACATACTTAACTCATCTTGAATATTCAATCTCAAACCATTTTAATACCTTGTAACCTTTTCCTTAAAAGATTCACGATGCCTAGATCTGATTTGCATCTTGAAAAACTCCTCAACATACTCTTTAACTGATAAGTCCTTTTGCCTCAAATTCTGCAACTTCTTAAACAATTCAAGTTCATAATCCTTAGGTATGAACTTAGCTTTAAGTCTAGAGACCATAACTTTCCATCTACTGATCTTAGGTTCACGGTTATTCTCTCTATCATTCTGCAATTCCTTCCACCACAAGACGACATGACCCTTCTACTTAGTATGTTCTAACCTAACTCTCTAAGGATCTCTAACATCTTCTAGCTCAAAATAATCTTCAAGTTCATTAATCCAATCAATCAAGTTCTCGGGATGCAATGAACCAGAGTTATTTGAAACATCTAGTCTATGACTCTTACCAACTTGTGTCACAACTCGCAACAATTTTTCTTCTTCAGCAAGGAACTCTACTTCAAGTACTTCAAGATCTTGGACAACTTCTTCATACTCATCCTCTGTCGCAAGGGTCCTTCTCAAATCCATTCAAGACATTACAAATCTCAATTCTAATTTCAGCTTTAAATTCCTCAAAGATGTGCTCTAACCTCCTAGGATTCATCCTTCTAGGCGACATAATCAATTCTAGATGCAATTGTCTCAACTTCGACGATTTGTTCACCAACGAATAAAAAAACTCCACTAGGTCAGAACTGATCCAACGATACAACTTGTTCAAGTCCTCTACATTTGCAATCCAAAACCATGATCTGCCACCTCACAACCAAAAGTTTCAAGGCTTGACAAGTCAATAATACAAGATCTAACCTCAACCTTGCTCTGATACCATCTAATGGAGTACAAGGCTGGTGAATCTCCAAAGGAGATGACAAAACCCCAGCTAAGAGTCATGCAACGAGATACAAGTGAAAATGACTTCTTTATTAACAGAAGATACAATTACATCAAATGAACATCAAACATATCGGGTTGTAAGGCCTTTCTGGTTTTGACCAATACAAATAATCCAGAATAAAGTCCAACTCTATCGACATGCCCATTCGTGATGATCTTCGTCCTTTCTCCTCATCCTAACCACTTACTACCCCCCAAGATACATCTTACATCACATAAATAGCCATCAAGACATGCAGATTGGCTAAAAGATCATAATTTCCTAAAATAAGAAACGTATTACTCAATATAGGATTGATCCCTAAAGATCAAATGACTAAATACATGATTAAGCATAAGAGAACTAGCAACCTTAGATATAGGTCCTCACATGATCCAAGAACCCACATGTAAAGCCATTAAACCTCGCAAGCGAAGACAAACATCGCATAAGGGAATTACCATGCATCATCTGATATGCCAACGAAGAATATGCCACTCAAGAATAATGAATTAGATCTCCATGCATATGGCACATAAAGACATGTAACCTTGGGAAGATGATCCATGGTAGTTCCTCGTTAAAAAACCAAATTCACATAAAATAGAATGTGTGATCCAATGATCGCCACTACAAACACAAAATAAAGCAAACTGTTTTTTTTGGATGATGTGAGATTGCCAATAACCCAAAGATGCTCCTACATCATTAAATGACATTTTGGGGACTAGGATATCCAAAACATAAAACAATTGTTTTATAATTAACATACAACATTGTTAGTCTCCAGGGCTAAGAGCCTACGATGAAAATTTGAAAACTGAGACATGTGAAACAATTAGTATTTTGTACTGTCTCCTTCCTTAATAGGATTTATTTAAAATATAATATTATTAAAAATATTAAAGTAAACAAACAAATAACAATAAAATTACAAATTATATACAAGATATTCGCTAGACAAAAAAATTATTAAAAAAAATTGTTTCTACGAGGAAACAAATATTACAGTACCGTGGGAAAGTGAATTTAATAAAATAATGGTTAATAGTTTGATATCAAATCTTTAATAATAAATTTCCCTGCATTGCCTATGACATCTTATGAATAGAACAAGTTACTAGTGAAAACAAAAATTTGTTTACGATACCTTAATGAATAATTGTTTCTTATATAAGCTGCATATAAAAGGCACAAGGGAAATCGAGTGATGACCTCGCATAGACAGACATGGGAATATTTATAAAAGAAAGATTAAATAAAGTTGTGAGACTAAAAGAAGACAAGAGTCACGTCCGTTGAAGGAACTTATCATTTGTTCTCAAATACAAAGAACATTGGGAAGTCTAGACCAGAGGGGAGATATATAAATGCATACACACATCATTGAACAAGAGGATGGGGCATCAATTCATATATGTCATACTTGTAGAAGTCTAAACAGGGGGCATTACTTGAGAACGCATAGGGGAGAGGTCGATTATACTTATGCAGATTTACAAGTGAAGAGATACAAGTCAAAGATTAGAGTTGATTTATCAAATGGGTAGTGGTCAGTGAAGTGGTAGAAAATACCAAGACGATGAAGTCATACATTGTGATAGGAGCCTTCAATGAAATAGTCAGCAATCTGACTTGTCAAATAGTTCCATGATATACAATAGTTCATTTTGTGGCCAACTAGATCAATATTGGAAAGCAATCGATTTCATGGTGATTTGCAATGTATGGGTTAAAATATAGGCTAGCCAACTCTTTTAAGTAAATAGAATAGCAACCATATTTAGAGGACAACAAAGATGGTTAAAGAAAACAGCAAACATATTAAAAGCCACAAATACGAAAGGTTGACTCTCTATCAGAAATGAAAAACAATAAAAAATAGTTAAAAGTGCCATTAAGAATAGTCAAACATTAGTTTGAGTGTTAATAAATGTCTTAACTAAGAAGTTGTTTTGTTAATACAAACAAGTAAAAGACGAGTCAATTCAGAAATTAAAAATGTTAGATATTTGCTTGATAGGAAGTTGTGAGATATTTGGTTGATGGGAAGGTGTGATTAATAGATACATAAGTATTGGCGAGTACCTATCCACATCCTAGTTCTTGAAGGATATTGCCACCTAGATAGAAGAGGAAGTTGGACTTGACAAGTAGGATGTTCCAATTAATCAATGGATTGTTGTGTGAGATGGGACTAGACCAGGTACTTTAGAGGTGCATCATGGTTGAAGAAATCCTAAGTGTCCTTTGGAAGGCACATGAAGGTCTGACTGGCAAACACATGGGACTAGACACTACGGTGAGAAAGGTACTACTTGTAGGTCTATGGTGGCCAACATTATACAACAATGCTAGGGAAAGGGTCATAGGCTATGACATATGCTAGCGGGCCACGAAATCATTAAAGTGGGACTTCATGCCTCTGAATCCTTTACAATCACAAGAGATATTTGAGAGGTGGGGACTTAACTTCATTAGGCCACTAAAGGCTAGTAGAGCAAGGAGATGTAGATACATCATGGTGGCACTGGAGTACCTTACCAAGTAGGTGGAGGCACAAGCCCTGCCAGACAACTCCGCACTGACTACATCTAGATTTATTTATAAACAAATCATCACAAGGCATGGGATTCCAATACAATTGACTTGTGTTCAAGGGTACCACTTTGTGAATCATGTCATGCAATTTCTCACCAAGGAGTTCAATATTTTTCATTCTTTGTCAAATCCATATTACCCATGAGCAAATGGCCAAGCAAAAGCAACTAACAAAATATTGGTGTGTGTGATCTACAAATCATGCAGAGTGTATGAAGACTGGTAGGAAATGGTACCATCAGTACTATGGGCCTAT
The DNA here is from genome assembly GCA_028749045.1 of Cupressus sempervirens. NCBI lineage: Eukaryota > Viridiplantae > Streptophyta > Pinopsida > Cupressales > Cupressaceae > Cupressus > Cupressus sempervirens. The sequence continues at coordinate 318,884,410 of CM053787.1, forward strand.
AGGACAACATACAAAGTAACTACCGAACAACCGTCATTTCAGCTAATGTGCAAACAAGAAGTCATTGTCCTTGAAGATTTCATGGTTCCGAGCTTGAGGATTGGGTTTGAGAATAGGCTTGGGGATATGGAAAGCCTTCAGGAAAGGTTATATACCTTGAATAAATTGGATAAGCATCAGATGATGGTGCAGTGGGCAACAAAGGTAGCCCAACAAAGAAAGAATGTGTGGCACAAAAAACACTTGAGGCAACTACGGTTCACTCCAGGACAACTCCTAAAATATAATAAGGAAAGAGATTAAACCGGGAAAATTCAAAGTCAGGTGGCTCAGTCCATACAAGATAAGAGACGTTGAAGAAAATAAAGTGATTAAGTTATGGATACTTGACGGGCAAGATATCCCAATCACGGTAAATGGGTTGAAGTTGAAGCCCTTCCATGACAAAAGAAGGTGTCAGGAAGGGTGACCCGTGCCAATGGATGATGCCTTACAAGGTAAAATAGATTAGGAATAATTTTTAAAAATTAAAAATTAAAAAAGAAGTTAATAAAAAAGAGAGAGAAGGAAGAGAGCTTATCACTATGTCGTTGGTAGACACTATTGTATACTATATCGCCACATAGGTGGCCACAATTGTCATGAAGTGAACCCACAGTGTGGTGCTTCTAGCACAACATCCATCATACCGTATGGTGATCCTAAGTCGATATTAAACCACTATCGTGAGAAGACTAAGTGATGCATGCATCAGAAACAAGTAGCGAAATCAAAACTCCATCATACTACAAATGTTAAAACTGAATAGTGATTGTAACGAGAGGGGATTGAAGCGAATGAAGGACGCACAGGTCGAGGGACACCAAGGACAATGATATAACTATCAACAGATGCTTCAACCAAATGAACATAGCTGGTGTCTTGCAGTTTAACCAGGGGCATAAATAGAATGGAGGTGTTTTTAAAGGAGTGGTTGCGAATTTGAAAAGGAGGGTAAAGTCGCATGCTGGGACAAGCTGCATGGGGAACAAGGTGAAGTGTTGGACATATCATATGAAGAGGGATGGGGTCTAAAAACAAGGTCAAAATCCTTACATGGGGAAGGGTCACGCCAACCGCATTGGAAGTGAAGGAAGGTAGAAGGCAAGTGAAGAGTATCATTTGCCGGTGTAAGCATATTTGCCAGTGTAAGCATAGAATTGCACTACTGTAACCATATAGGTGGTTGTATAGTGGCTAGGGCCGTTTAAACACGTGGTATAGGAGGTTTATAAAAGCACAAGGAAAACATGAAGGAACAAAGATCAAGAAGGGCATACAAGAATATAGTTGCATTGGTGTGAAAATGTTGTTAAATTCAGTTTTGAAGGGCAAAGTAGACAAATTATACCCTAACTGCTTATGTCCAAGTTGCACAAAATGAAAAAGGGGCAACAGTTACTGATGGATCCCAATAGGAAGAAGGACTAGAAGAAATAGCTACAGTCAGCCTCAAGCAATTCCTTTGGAATGCATAGGGAAGCAAAAGTATTACCCTCCAGTGTTAAAATTGCAGGAAGAATGGACATGGACTTAGGGAAAAAGAAGAAGATAAAGCCAAAGGCGCTAGGGCAATATCGCATGCAGAAGGAGGATGTGACACTGCAGAAGGCAATTTTTGAAAGGCTCAATGGATTGGAATGCAAAAAATGGTAGCAAGAAACACCGGACATTAATAGTGAAGCAACATAATAAGAGGGCTAAAGTTCATTGGGCCATACAAATGCTTGTCTTCTACATCTAGGATTATGAGGGTGCCCTTTGCATGCTAGTCAAGACCTTCGACATATTTACAGACGCTAGTTCTGTTAATTATCTTGAGTATAATATCAAAGTCTTCTTCAAAGCCACTGAATTTACATGGGTGTTTTGTTTTCTTGGAGGGAATGGAAAGAAAATTGATTTGAAGGCCAAGAAGATGACTCTCGAAGAGAAGGAATACTTGATAAGATTGGTCTCACAAACTCTAATGCCAATAGAGGTGGACTTTGTAGCTGGTACCTCCAGGAGCTGAGGGATAAAGAAGTCATTTATCTTAGAGGGACAATTGGCATGATGACCACCACACCCATTCTAGGGTTAGCTAGTTGAAGACACCAATCAGTATTGCCATTAACAATTATGAAGAGTCAAGAGTGGAGTTTTTTGGGGGTATAATTGTGGTGGAGTTATTTATGGCAGAAGATTTGATACCACATGGTGAGGCTAAGGCAGTTGAGATGGTCCCCATGGATGATGGAGGTGGTTGCGGTTGAGGCCGCAATAGTGGAGACTGCAGAGATCAAGCACCTGAGTGAGGCAAAGGTTTAGGTTGTGGCAAATAGCACTCTAGTGACAGGTTGTGCTCCATCTCAAGTAGACATGAGTACTCAGCTTAGAATATTCTAGCTCATGCCCATGGCCCCTATTGGGGCGGTCGTCCTATCTCCTTGATACCAGGTGAGAAAGGGAGAGACTTTAGTAGTGCGACAGATGGAGGCAAGTGTACCTGTAGTCAAGCAGTTGGCGAAGAGTGCACTTGTGGTGCAATTGACAGTGACACCTCGGGAAGGCTTGTTAGAGCCTGCGAAGGGTCTTGGAGATATTGACTAGTACATTGAGGAGATAGCAGCAAGAGCTAAGCACATAGCAGCCTCACTATGGTCACAAGGCCAGAAGGTTGTTGTGGGGAAGGTAGAGACCTTGTCAGAGTTTGTCAAGATGGGATATAAATAGGAGTTTCATTGATATTTTGGGTCTTGGGGATGGCCAACCACAGACTATTGAGATGATGGAAAGTTGGGACCTTTTAGAGGGTTGTGATGATTGTTGGAGTAGATAGAGTCGAGTTTAGGTTCTACTCCGGAAGGTGGAGCAAGTTCAGAGAGGGTTACTATGAGTTGTGATAGACTCAACAGATACCATCTAAGGCTGAGGCTCAGTGATTAACAATGGCCACGGCCAGGGAGGAGTTGTCATCTTGCCTTCAGGTGAATGAGGAGTACCATAGACAGGAGTTGACTTAGGAGAGGGTTGCATGAGTAGTTGAGAGGAGGCCCTGCTAACAGAGAACTAAGCCATAACAGCTGAGTCACCAAAAGAGATGGCAGTGAGGGTCACGCTTGAGGGCTGCCTTGCGAGTGCCCTGGAAGCAATAGAAATACTCCACACAAAAACATCAGAAATACTCCAAAGAATCTTGAAGAAATGTATCTTGACTGATTTTCTTAAAAAGGGAACTCCTAGATGAACTTAGTATTTAAACAATTTCAATGATCAAGAAAAATGAAAAAGCAAAAAACTTAGCACAAAAGGTAACAAGATTAAAGTGCTCCCACAAGATTGCTCTGAAAGGGAAAACCTGAAATTCTGATAGAAATCTGCTTCGGTTTTCTCTATATTAGCCCAACTGGGTAATAAATTCAGAATGTGTTTTAACCCAAATGGAACCTACATTTCATTTGGAAGGATTCTGAATGCTGACCCAAGGAAGGAAATGTGAAGACATACTGCTCAAGGCAGCATTTGGTGATGTCATGTTAAGAGGAAATCAATTCATGGTGAAGCTATGGAAGGTTATCCCAGAAAATACAACATATTTCAATTTCTAAATGCTTGAATGTTCAGCTTCACTATTTCTTCTTAGGCATATATTAAAATTTTCATTGTGATACCTATATATGTGGATGTTCATGTTTGAGCTACTAAAAGTTGTTCTGGAAAATAAATCATAATTTGATTTCCGTATACATGAATGTTCAGCATCTCTATTTCTTCTGGGCCTCATTCTAAAATTTTCATCTTAATCCTTACATATGTGCGTGTTATCAGCATTTTTAAATTAAGAATCCACAAGATGCTAATTTATCATTATACCTGAAACTTATCTGAAACCATATGTCGAAGTCGTTGATAGTACACTGGACCAATAAATATTTCACAAGTGAGCTCTGTGCCAAGAATGCCACTATATAGGACCTCGGTTCCGTGGTAATTAAATCCATAAGAAGCTAAAACCTGACCATAATCATCAACAGCAGAACCTGAGGCACTTTTTTTCTTCGGTTGTTGTTGACCTGTTAACCTTGCAAATGGTGTCGCATCGACAAACTTCCCTTGAAGGCTACCACCCTACCAAGAAAAATGAATTCCAATTAGAAATCAATGCTGGAGCAATAAAAAATAAATTTAAAGGTGCATGCAATATTTTCTAAATAAAAAAATATGACCAATAAATTAATAATACTTTATCTGGAAATGATTAGTGTCATTGATTATAGGATAATAAATTAGAGCTGAGACCAGACCAAGTTTCCAGAACAGAAATTAAATATTTGCTCTATCTAACATTTACATGTGGTGGTATACCAGACTCTGTTTTACGTTTAAAAGAAAAATAATATTTCCATTTCCAAAACAGTGGGTCAGCTAGCATTTGATATAGCACAATAGCATGTATGAGGTGCAACAGACTAACATTATAATGAACAATAATCCATCAAGAATCCAACAGATGGCTAAAGGTTCTAAAAGAGCACTTTTCCTTACTCGTTTTGTGGTAGAAGAGCCCTACTTATCAAAACATAAGCCTTAACCAGAAACACAGCCAACCGGACCAGTTCAAGGCAACTTTTCTGGCACCTATTTCCCCTACTAATATAGTATAAACATATCATAAAAATTACTAGCCCAAATTCACTATTCATATATGATGCCACCTCTATCTTGATTGAGGCCTCTTAAGATTTGAGCCACAATTGTCATTGGCAGCTACAGATAAGGATAATTAAATCAAAGACTTAATTTAGGGAACACTCTTGGCGATTCTAAGAACCATGTAATGGTGGCAAACTGTTGAGAAAAAAGACCGAATTTCTGTTCTTTAAAGATCTAAGAGTTTTTTCCAAAAAATCTACGTATCATATTAACGATATGAAAATTAACAATAAGCAGTTTAAGCCTACAACAGCTGCTCCACATACCCAGCATACTATGCTGTATTAAGGTCCCTCAAACAATTTATTGCTATCTTTCATCAAGTTTCTGGGATTGGGATGGCAGGGGATGGAGGTGTGGAAACAATTCTGCTACTGAGAGGGTACTGAATTGGTAGAAGTTAAAAATTTCAGGTCCTTAAAAAACTTTAGTAAACAGATAAATATAAAAGAAGAGTTGAAAAGAATACAACCACACAGAAGGAATAACACATGGAGTGCATGGAAAACACAAGATGGGTGAAAAAACACACTGAGAAATGCTATTAGGATCTAACAATCTGAAGGCTGCTTGCGAATGAAAATGTGTAAAACACTTTGAACCTTTGAGGGCACCAGCCCTAAGGAAACATTATATTCCTCATTTGAGAGCACCATCTCCAACAAAAGCACCAACCCAGCATCCTTGAGGCACCAATCTTCTAGATATTACAACCTTCTTTTGCAAAATGCTTTCCTCATTTAGACTTCTCTAGCTTGTGGATGTATTACAAGTCATTTCACTCAACTTGATGATTGTTCAAAATTCAGAATAAATAAACCACCTTTAAAATTTTACTATAACATTTTCAGATTTTACAAAATCACTCAACGTTGCTCTTAGATTTTACAATGCCAATGGATTATACATGATATACCTCTTACATACTTCACATTTGCATGCTTACTACAACTTACTTTGCGTTTGGCTTTGTTATTTATTATCAACAGCACACACACACTCCGCTTCCATTGTGTTGTCCTGCATTTTGTCACCACAAAATGTTGATAACAGCACGGAACTTTTTCAAGCTAGTTTCGTCTTATTGCTTAATGTTGATCAATCAATCAATTTCAATTCGTATATCAGATCTTTTTATTGAAGGCCTTCTTCAAGTCATTTTTGTTTTGTTTTCTATCGAGCCTTTGCTTGATTTTTGAGGCCTTCATCATCCTTTTCTTTACTTTTGAGTTTGTGTTTGTTGGTTTTTTGTCCTTTGGTTTTGCTCATGTCACGCCTTTCGCTTTTCCTTTCGATTTGGTCTAACCTAGAGCTCAATCAGAGTTGTCAATCAAGAAATATGCCCGTTTTAATGCCTCAAAAGTGGACATTTTTGGTGCAACAGCACGAATTAAAAATATGATGTTATATTTTTAATTTGACTTTCACGTTTTAATAAATATAACTTATATTCACTTTTTGTTATGCTTTTAAGTTAAGTTGCCGGTTCGGATGCAGGTTCAACATTTGGGTTCAAAATTTGATCAAAATTTTTTTGGGTTGGGTTCAGGTTCGTTTTGGATTTGTCCATACAAGAATATATATATATATATATATATATATATATATATGTTGCAGAATACTGGTTCATACAACACTATGCTAATCTAAAGCAATTTAGCAAATTCAACCACCACATATATTAATGATTTGTTCAAATGGCACGACAATATGTCAAAATATACCACCATAATACCATATGAATGTTTCAGTTCAAAACTTTAGTCTTTAAAACAACAATGTCAACATTACTAATCACTAAATCAGTAATCAGAAATAAGTCATAGACTCATATGTAATCAAATGGAAAATATCAATGTATCATCAAAAATCATCAAAGAATTCATCATCATTAGGCAGTTGTTGATTAGAAGCACAATTAGTGCCACCAGCATCAGCAGTCTCAACCATAGAATAGATCAGCTCCATCAGTACTATGTATCTCAGGATCACCATCTTCAATCGCAAGTGCATCAAAGTGAATTTCCAACTCCACGGCCTTTGGTTCGACATCCCATTGTTTTGCCTCCCCCTTTTGTACATATTCTCTTTGTGAGTTGTGAGCCTCAAATTTGAATGCACAAACACCAAGTTATTTGCTTTCTTGGAGCTTAGTCGCTTGTGTTTTATCGAGTGGATGAAGGAGTATCTGCTCCAATTCCTCTCAGATGATGATGAACTAGCAACCTATCAAGATTTGCAAATTTACCAACAATAAACTAGAAATTAGAGTTTTGAATATTTACCAACAAGAAACTAGTGATTAGAATCTTAAGACTAAAAAACTAACCTGTGATAAAATTTTGATGGCAATGGGCTGCAAGGGTTGGTATTTTTGGCCATGGAAGTACCACCATTAATGAGCATTAGCATTGTTCTTGTCTTCAAGAGTGTCAAGACCACAATCATCGGTGTTCATAAAACTCATAAATTCAGACATCACTTCAGGTCGTAAGTGCTTAGGAAAGAGTCTTCGAAGGGATGCCTTGTACCCTTGAGCAACTTCAAGATCTCTGTATGGGGGAACTCTAGTGGTACTCTCCTTGAGGACTGATTGGCTATAGAACCTGGGGCTCAATGCAAAGGCAAGTAGATGCAAAGGGGTAGTCATTTTGTTCCATCTCTCTATCATGATTAACTATAGCTCCTTGAAGAACTTTTCATTTGGATCTTGCTCTTTCTCATTTATGATATTTCTAATGTCCTCAATCATGGATTCAATGCCATCATATACCTCACCCAAGCAAGGCGTATTCATGTCAGTGTATCGGATCATGCTCAATATAGGCTCGGTGATCTTCAGAAGGTACTTAGCACAATCCCACCAAGATTCATTTAGTATCAATCCCCTTATGGCAGTTGCTTTATTACTATTAGATTGCCTCCATACACTCCAATTAGCACTAGTTATCATTCTAGTCAAGGTGCCTCAAAACAATGGTGCTGGAGGCAAAGCGGGTCTCAACAAGCTATTTTAAAATGAAAACAGTAATAGATTAAACGTTTCAAAACATAGAAAGTTTACTAAAGTGGCTAGATTTCTAAAACATGTTTAAATTTTAAACAATTCAACTTACCTTCAAGAGCTCCAATTTCGAGAATTGTTTGAATATGGCTTGCATCATATGGTGGTCGTGACAAACATTTGGACCTCTTGTGCCTCTTCATACATTTTTTTTATCCACTCAACCTTAGTGCCAATTTTTTCCAGCATTAGGTTGAGTGAGTGCACTGCACAAGGTGTCCAAAAGATGTGTTCATACCGTTCCTCAATCAATAAGATGACAACCCTACAATTCTTCACATTGTCGGTTATTACTTGAACAACATTTTCAGGGCCAACTTGCTCAATAGCTTGGATGAGAAAGTGTGCAATGAAAGGACCATCCTTAAACTCTCCTTCACAATCCACAACTTTTAGAAACATTGCACCTCTTGTAGACATTGCAAGAACATTCACCAAAGGACGGTTCCTTGTATCTTTCCATCCATCTGATACTATTGTCACACCTATTTGGCCCAATGCATTCTTGATGGGTAACATGGCATTCTCTACATGGGCCACCTCATCATCCAATAAAGTGGTGTGTTCCTTCTCATACCTAGGGCCCTCGAACCCATTTGGAGCCACATTAATTGCCCTCACCATGTATTGCCAATACGGTGCGCAAACAACATTAAATGACAATCCATTTGCATAAACGCATCTGGCTATGGCTTGATCAGAAATGTCTCTAGCTTCATTTTGGAATGATGATTCCAAGGGTCCCACTACTCTTCTACTTACAATTTGTTGTTGAGGAGGATGCAAGAATGGATGGCCCTCTGCAAGTGGTTCACTAGGAGAGGTAGTTGAAGACATAGATGATGTTTTTCCTTTCTTTAGAGGCCTACCACTTTCCAACGGATGTGAAGGAAATGCCCTCCTAGCAGCTTCCTCTGATTGCTTCTGTTCTTAAATATATTTGTTTATGATGTGATTTGAAAGAAATGTTTTAGGTAGCACTCCATTTACTCTTGGCTTCGCGGTGCAAAATTTGATGCCTTATTGAGGAATAAAGCACAAATGTGTTTTTACTCTACTGTAAGAGATACTAAATTCCTCGCAATGTCTACAAATCCACAAATAACCTCCTCCACCCGACATTGGTCGAATCATTTGCACATGTTTCCAAAGTGGGGAACATCTGTCTATGTTCACCGTATGGATTAATCAAGCAACGCACACAAGAAATAGACACGAACACCGAATAGCAAACAGCAGAACTCTTATTATTATTTGCATATACCAACAGTACATGCTTTTCTCATATGATATCTCCTTTACAATGCTTCCCGAAGGGGTTATAAATACTTTCCGAAGAACTTTCTCGAAGGAGTCCGTCGGCTAGGTACATTATACCTGCTACAAACTGTTTACCCGTCGGCTACATAACAAGACTTTTACCGAAGGGACCCGTCGACCGATGCACAATTTCTACCGACGAAATCATCGCCCCCAAAAAGAAAAGTCGTCTCCTGACGACTAGCAAAATTAGGAGACAACCCATAATCAAGAAAAAAATAAATACTAGAGAGGAGGGGTCCCAGAAGAGTGTTGTTGACGACGCAACTCATACACCTGGTCAGTCCGGATGCGCAGATCTGTCTGAATCTGTGAATTAACTTCTACGGCCTCCTTCAGTAGAAGCGCAGCATCCATAGCCTGTCTCTTGGCCAACTGTAACTCATGCTCTGCTGCATCTTTATCCCGGATAGCTGCGTCCTTCTCCTGTACCACTGCTGCCATATCCATCAAGAGTTTTGCCCGCTCTGCTGCCCATGCTACCTGCTTGTCGGCCAAATCAGTGGCTAACTTTTCTCTTGCCTCTTTTTCATCTGCTAGAGATCTCTGAGCTGCAACACTGTCTGCTGCCCTATCCGCCTCCGCACGCTGCCGCGCATAGTAAACTTCTTTGTACAGTCCCACGATCTCATGTGCCAACTTCATCATTGGAGTGTCACTCGGTCCCAACTCTGGCTCAATGGCCCAATCTGCCAACATCTCTGGTGTCTCAACTGCCGGCCAACCTCTATCTACAAAACAAGTTTGAAATTGCTTAGGACAAATCCCATGAATATATGCTCGAATCAAATGCCACTCCCTTCGCCGAGTGAGAGCCTGAATGGCCACATCATGCCCCTTCTTCAATGCAAACTTCATAGTCCTGAGGTAGTCCTTGCACCTGTCCTCATCTGACCCGTAATCCTCCTTGGCGAAGTCCTTGAATGACCATTCGGGATCACTATTGTCCTCCTCATCAGCGGGAGCCATGCCCACATCCGGTGCCACCTCCTCTGTTGTCGGTGCAATCACGGCATATGGCATACCCTCCTCTTGAGACTGAGGCTCTGGTACAGGTGCTACTCTAAAATAGCTGGGGGACTGAATGGACGGGCCATGCTTGTCAGGGACGAGTCGGAACTGCTGTCTCAGAAAAACACTGGCTCTATCCATGACCTCTGGCTGTGTTGGGTCCGTACACTCTTGTACTCCTCCGTCTGATACGTTCTCTACTGGAAGTGCCTGAGCTTCTGCTGACTGTGCTACTGCAACAACTGCTGCTGGCTGACTTATGGCAGACGCCACGGGTGCTGCTATCAGAAGTGCTTCAGGAGCTGAAGAAGTCTCTCGATCGACGGGTGCGGCCAGGTGGGCAAAGTCGACCGCAAATCCTGCCCCCGGTCGGACAAGAGAAGGCCGTACCCCATGTTGCCATGGTGCGGCTAGGGTGACTGCCTGGTGGGATCCTCCAGTCATCAATATCGGTCGCCGAGTCTGCCCAAATCCTGGAATGTGAGCCATGTGTAGGCCTCGGGGTAACAATTCGGAGGTCATAGGAACCATAGTACGCGGAAATAGCAAGGGGGTAGCCGTGATAATCTGAACTGCTTCATTATCCTCGCCCTCGCCTTCTTCCTCCACACTATCCTGCTCAAAAGATGTCTCCTGTCGGCCGCTGTCAGTATCATCTGCCATGTCCATCCAAGGCCTCTTTTGACCTGCTGAACCCTTCTGCCCAGAGATTGTGTCCAAGTGCTTCCATTGCATGATAGGAGGTTCTCCTGGAGCCAGTGGTCCAAGCTGTGCCTCAATCTCCTCTGTTGGAATCACCCGTGTTACAACATCCAAGAATTGACCAATGGCGTAATGGGGCATATAGAAGGTCTTGTGCTGGAGAGTCATGAATTCATGCATCCGTTCAGCCAGCACAGACGCCCAATCATACACTTTCCCAGTCATTATGCCGTTCATCATGGACACCTGCGGAAATGTGATATTCGATGCCCTAGAGGATCCCGTGAGCCTGCTTTTGACTAAGTCCATCAGACACCGCCATGGCCCTTCCGGAATGTCGGTTTTCTTTAAACCTCTCCCCTTTGATGTCTCGGCTAATGCCGCCTGATCTGCTTCAGTCAAATCTCCACACACTAATTTGATTAAAAATAGTTTTCCATCCTTTGGAATTTTCTTCGGCTGAATCTTTCTACCCTGCTGCCCTGGAATGCCAAAAACCCGTGTGAAATCTGCTGCTTTGAATGATACCACTAAGTTCCGTCCCAAGTACTGAAATCCATCGAGCAACGGCGCCAAATGTTCACCGCATGGATTAATCAAGCAACGCACACAGGAAATAGACACGAACACCGAACAGCAAACAGCAAAACTCTTATTATTATTCGCATATACCAACAGTACATCATGCTTTTCTCATATGATTCTCCTTTACAATGCTTCCCGAAGGGGTTATAAATACTTTCCGAAGATCTTTCCCGAAGGAGTCCATCGGCCAGGTACATTATACCCGCTACAAACTGTTTACCCATCGGCTACATAACAAGACTTTTATCGAAGGGACCCGTCGGCCGATGCACAATTTCTACCAATGACAGTCTATTTTGAAGTGGGGATTATTGCCAACAGAATCACTTGAAGCCATGATAGAATCTACAAAAAAAATTAAAAATTACACAATAAATAAAACAAAAAATTAAATATGAAAAAAGCTCATTTATTACACTATAATGGATTCTTAGCATATATCAGTAAGATCATAACGAAAATTTAAAAACTAAGAACAATTTGTAAGAAGCTAGAACAATTCAAATCTAACAAGTTGCATACAATTTTTGATTTTTCCCTACCTCTTTTTTTTATCTCTAGAGTTGGAGATGAAACTGCTGCCTCTGTTATCTACTATGAAGCTATCAAATACAAATCGCTACCTCAACATCAAGAGTAATTGTTGAAGCTATCAAATGCAAACCGATATCAACTACAAACCCCTACCTCTACAATAGCTGCCTTTGGAGTCAACGTTTTGGACCTTTAGTTCAAGAACAAACACACATAGGTGAGTCAAACACAAAAAAAAATGAAAAAACAAACCACGAGCAAAAAGATGAAATGAAAAAACAAACTGTCGTAATAAGAAGTGTGAATGTGGATGAGTGTGTTGTTTTACGGTTGGGTGCCAATATGAGATAAAAACAACTATAATAAAGTAACAAACACCTTTCCAAACCATAAAAAAGTCGAACGTCTTTTGGTTATATGCCCAGATTCGCTCGAAATTCGTTGTCATTCTATCTAGGCTCTTTCGTCGACTCCCAAATTCACTCGAAATTCACTAACATTCATCCAAGGTGCGAAATGAAGAACCCACAGGGAATTTAATAGATGTTGTCGGTAAATGTATGTAGCCGACGGGTAGAGTAGTATCCGAACAAGCGCATGACGCTTGAGTCACCCCTTCGGAAAGGTATATGTACACGTCCGAGATGGACTTTGGAAGCATGATTGATCATTGTAATCATTGTAATCAAATTGTAATCTGCAAGTGCATACATGAATAAAGTACTTGTTCTAAATCAAATTGTGTTATACATGTGTTGAACTTATTACCCTATGCAGTAAACATTTGGCGTCGTTGCCAAACGAACCTGGAACGAAGGAATGATATGAAGATTGATGCCGAATTTTCCAAACAAGGATCGAAACAAGATAAAAGATAAAAATGAACTAAGTACAGAAAAAGAAATTTTAATTTTAACACAGCAAGCAGAGCACAGACAGAGACTTCAATAGATTGCCAAGGGGCACCAAAGGGGTGAAAAGGCACAGACGGAGGGAGTGCATTCACTCAGTAGGCTGAGGAGTGCTGAGGAATTTCTGGAAGAAACTCGACAACGCTTGAATTTGGTGGAGGAAACAAGGGAAGAATTCCTTAACCTGTATATGCTGAGGGGAGAGTGTCCGAACGGAACGGAAGCAACTCGTACGGCTCGGAGTGCCGAGGGAGCACGAGCATGGAGTGATCTCTTCGTCCCTGATACACCGGACGAATGGATACAGGCGGAGAATAGAACATCACTTGAAGACTTCTCACCAGACAACGCAGTTGTTGGAAACAAAACTGTTGTACAGAATAGCGCGGAAGCCCAGAACAACGCAGGAGCTCAGAACAGCGCGAGTACACAAGTACCTCAAAATCAAAGACAAGTAACAATGGCTGGCCCTAAAGAAAAGTTACCCAAGTTTCATAGTGATGGTTCAGCAGACCCTATTAGACATTGTAAAACGTGTGAAACCATATGGACGGCAAATGGTGTGACTGATGAGGATGATTGGGTAAGACAATTTCCAACGACCCTACGGGGTGTGGCGATAGATTGGTTTTCTGACACTAGTCCTCAGAAACTTAATACATGAGAAAATGTTAAAAAAGAATTTATAGCAGAATTTAGATTGCTCCGAAATGATAATGAAATAGTGGTAGAAATCTACAACACCAAACAAGGAAAGAATGAGACAGTCTGAATCTATGCCAGGCGACTGAAAGAATTGATAGGAAAGATGGAGAGTCAACCAGTGGATGGGTTGAACAAACGATGGTTCGTGGAGGGGCTACGGTCGACTCTTAAAAAGAAAATGAAGATTGTACCACCGACACCGTACACCGATGCATATACTCGCGCTATGGATTTGGAAAGTGAACAGAACACGAGTAAGAAGAAAAAGCATAAGTCCTTTGATTCAGATGATGCATCCTCAAAAAGTATTAGTAGTGATGAGGAATTGAACAAGAAGGTGAAAGTGCTACAGAAAGACATGCTTCGAACGATGAAAGAATTCAAAAATTTGAAAAAGAATCCGGATACAGTAAAAGGAGAACTGCGCTACACAGATTGCAAGGAGGATGGCAATACGAAGGGTTCATGCCCGAAGAAGCAGTTTTGTGACATCTGCCAGGGGGCGGGGCATTCCTTGAAAGAGTGTCTGTTTAACTTGAAAGTAAAGGGACACCAGCAGGTGTTACTCACACAAGAAGCATCGAACAATAGCAATAATGCGGGCAATGATGCAACTTCAGGTGGCTATCGAAATAATAATAGACACGGAATGGGTGGAAACAATAACAATAACAATGGAGGCTGGAGTAGAATACAATATAATGCGAGTGGACGGCCGATGATACAGTGCCGGGCATGTAATCTTTGGGGTCACTTCGCGAGGGACTGTACTACGAAGGAGGCGCCGCAACTACTCTGCAAATGGTGTGGTCCAAGGGACCATGAAGATTCAAAATGTCCAAAGCAAAGCGTAAATTTATTAAGTATTGAAACAAGTAATGAGAATGTGTTGGCAATCACGCGGGAGCAGGCGAGGAAGGCAAAATATCTGAATGCGGAAGAAGAGAAGGAGAGGTTACAAAAAGCTAGAACAAAGATAGAGAAGTAGATGAAAGCAGAGAAGTCACAAGTAAAAGACACTACTGAAACTCCGAAAAGAAACTTGGCAGAACAAAACATGGTGAAACAAATAATGCAAACGGAAGTGCCAATTAAATTAAATGATCTTCTTCTCACCATGCCACAGTTGCATACGGCTATTATAAATATGACACCGTCCCCGAGAGTGACGGAGGAAGCAAAGGATAGTAAGGAAACAACCATAGCAGCAGCAATAGAACCGATGTTATTAGCACTTACGATAGGTAGACACCCAGCAATGGTGGAGATGGGCATTCTGGGTACGGTGCTAACGAATACAATAGTAGATGGAGGATCGGGAGTGAACGTGCTATCGGAAGATATCTGGAAAAAACTTGGACAACCAACACTATGGCCACCCACCTTTCAATTACTTACAGCAGATCAACATGGGATAAAACCCTTGGGCACTTTGATGGCACAACCTGTAACAATTGGGACACAACCATTTTTACTGGATTTTGTAGTCATTCCATTAAAGAGAAGAGGGTACGACGCCATCCTGGAACAGGGGTGGTTGGTGCAAGCTAACGTAAAGCATGATTGGAAAAGGAATACTCTGTCAAAAGAGAAAGGAGGTAGGAAATTTATAATCGATTTGCATACACAGATGGTAGAAGAAGAAGCAGCGTCGTCGGACTCGGAAGACGAAGGCAAGAATGATGACGAAGGGAAAAAAAGGATGTAACCAAATGAAGGGGTGCTAAGATTGGAAGGAGGGTCAACTGATGACGACTTAGATTCCGTGAATGGACTGCTACACTGGCAAATGGAAGACTATGAGGTCTTTCCGAGTTGCAATATTTTGAGTGTCGAGGAAGGAAAAGAAGGCCATAAGTTTCCGAAGGAGTACAGTGAACTGAAGGAAGGAGAAGCGCAGGTGGATGAAACACCGGCCCATACGTTCAGTAAAGATAAACCGATGAAGTATGAAGAGCCGACGGTAAAAACAATGAACTTGGGTGATGAGGAAAATCCGAAGAACATTCTTGTAGGAGATGATTGGAACCTAGTATTGAAGGCAGCAGCTTGGACGTATAAAGACTTAAAAGGAGTACCACCAGAGCTGTGTCCACCGCATACCATTAATCGAAGGTGCGGTACCTGTACAGAAGTGGCCGTACCGAAGGAATAAGAACTATGCAGCATGGGCCACGGAAGTTGCACAAAATAGGTGGAAGGTATGGCGTCAGAAGCGTTTAAAATTAAACAGATTTCAACTTGGTCAGTTAATACTAAAGTATAATGGACGAAATGAAATAAGGCCTGAAAAATTTGAAGTTAAATGGGTTGGACCGTACAAGATACGGGAAGTTGGGTATAACGAAGCAATTAAATTGTGGACATTGGACGGAAAAGAAATACCAAATGCCGTAAATGGATCAAAATTGAAAATATATAGAGAAAGAAAGGATCCTCCACCGACAAACAGCTGAACAAAGAAAAGATGTCTGTAATTAATGTATATATGTAGGAAGTGTATATTTTGAAGCGAAGTTATGATAGTTTAATTTTTTTTATTTTTTTATTTTTTTAAAGTATGTGTCAATAAATAAGAAGTCAGATGTGATAGTCAGAGAACAAGTGAGAAGGATGAAAATAAATTATGAGGTAGAACTGTACAGCCTCAAAAGAACCTTATTGGAAAAGATTTTAAAAATTTTTAAAATAATAATAATAAACATGATAAAAAGCTTAGCAAGCAAAGTGAGGAAATAAGAACAAAGTAAGAGTTTTGATGACCGTACGGCCCCCTAGATGATTGTACAGCCTTACTGAACGACTGTACGGCCTCATTAAACGATCGTACGGCCTCAAACGGAGTTATGTTGGAAATAATAATAAAGCAAGCTTAAAATTTGACATGACTGTACGGCCCTAGATGCCCGTACGGACCCAAGACTTATGTGATGGGAAAAAATATAATGAAGTAGAAGAAAGGACCGTACGGCCCTATCCCGTACAAACTTGGAGAGCAATGAAAACAAGCCATACGGCCTTAAGAAGAGTTGAGAAGAAGTTTACATGACTGTACGGTCTCAAACAAGTAAAAGCAGATTTCACCATACGGATTGTGGCCAGGAAGTAGGAGTAAGCCATACATAAGAGCTAAATAGGAAGCCATACTAAGTAGGGAAAGTTACAGCTAAAGCCGTACCACCACCTGGGAGGCTGAATCCAATAAAGTCGTACCATAGAAATTGCTCACAGGATTTGTAGAGGTCGTACAGTATGGAAGCCGACAAAATTTGTGAACAGTAATTGCCATAACGGTGTGACATTTATTCACAAAACGACAAAAGGGTAACAGTTATGCAGTCTGCAGAAAAGAGGAAGTGGAAGAGCAAAAAAAACGACAGATTGAAATAGTTTGAAATGAGTAATGCATGATGCCAAAGGGAAGGGTAGACATAAGCAGTTGCCAAAAAAAGTGTGGAATTGAAAGAAAATGACAGAAATAGCTGCCCCAGGACCCCGCAGGGGCGCTACCCCTCGACTCCACTGGGGGCGTTGCCCCCTAGACCCCCAGTCGTTGCGGATTACCAGTCATGGGAAGTATGACCAGTTGATAAGACCTGGAGCTGCGACGGTAGGCATGAGTGAGGCACTTGGAGCAAGTGTTGGACGTGAGGCTGTCTTGGTGGATGCATAGAGAGCTCGGGACGAGTTGATCATCCAGTTGAATGCAGTACGACAACACTTGGCTCAATGTAACCAAGAGTTGGAACAGAGAAAGCCGCACAGGTGGCTATTAAGGTCAGCGAAGGAGACAATATTGTGTTAGCAGAGGCTACAAATGCAACGTGGTTTGGAGACCAGTTTGGTGCAGGCATGAGACAAACGTGAAAGTGATGTGGCAAAAGCAGATTTATCTTATTGTAGTTAGTCAGTTAATGTATTTTGTTGTTAATGAAATTGTGTAATCAATTTTTTTGTATTGTCGTCCGGAGACGACCTTTCTTTTTGGGGGGGATGATGTTGTCGATAAATGTATAATGTAGCCGACGGGTAGAGTAGTATCCGAACAGGTGCGTGATGCTTGAGTCACCCCTTTGGAAAGGTATCTGTACACGTCCGAGATGGACTTTGGAAGCATGATTGATCATTGTAGTCATTGTAATCAGATTGTAATCTGTAAATGCATACATGAATAAAGTACCTATTCTGAATCAAATCGTGTTATACATGTGTTGAGCTTCTTACCCTATGCAGTAAACAACAGACATTTGGCGAATTTGAATCGAACCAGGACCGACTTCGATTTAATGCGAATCGAATTTCGATTTTTCCCCTTCAGGAGCAAATATGGTAACTTAGTTTTTAAGTTACTTTAAATTTTTAACTTAAAGTGACTATAGTTGACTTTATGTTATAATTTTAAGTTGAGCTACTTTTTAATTTTTCACTTAAAGTAACTATATAGTTCCAATTTAATTTTTGGTGTTTAAATCAAATGTTTATTTAAACGTTATCTTTTAAATGATGTTTACATGTTATATTTTTAAATATGATAGATAAATATTGTTTATGGCCCATTTTCTAACTTTTTTTTAATTTTAAGTGAATTAAATGACTTAAAGTTTTCAAAAGTGGACATTTTATATTAAATTACATGTAAAATCCATCAAAAATGGACATTTTACATGTCACTGCATATAAAGTTCATTTTGGTGGACCTTTTTGATGTCATTACATCAAAAGTCTATCATAAGGGGACCTTCTTGATGCTACTGCATCAAAAGTGAAATTTTTATGCTTTTACATCTAAAAAGTGAAATGTATTTTAAAACATGCATCCTTCCTTAAAAGGTCCGATTTTGCTTATGTGCATATTTTAAAACATGCAATAGCACCCAAAAAGTACGATTTTGATAAGATGCATATTTTAAAACATGCAAGTGACCCAAAAAAGGTCCGATTTTGACCAAAAACATGTTTTAATATATGCAATGACACTCAAGAAGTCCGATTTTGAAGAAGAGCATGTCTTTGCCCTCGAACAACCTAATTTTGATCATAATTAGAGATTTTCTCAATGGATTTGCATGAGATTTCTTCCATTGGAGGCATTTTTAATTGGCAATGAGTTTTCTTGCATTCAAAATGGATTCAACAAGCTCAAAAATTATTTTTGGAAGCTCCCATCTAGAGCACGTTTTTGGAGGAATCAGCAAATAAATCCATTTTTGGTCCATGTTTTGGCTCCAAAGAAAATCGATTTGGCTTCTTTTTGGGATTGCATTACATATTGATGCATATTTTGGTGTTTAAACACCAAAATGTTTTGATCTTGCATCGTGGAGAAACACGTTTTTTGCTAAAAACGTCCCAAACATATTTTCTTCCAAACGTTGGATCTTGGAGTGATTTTAGGGCACGTTTTAGCATCTTTTACCAACTTTCCTTGATAGATTCCTTCTCCCATCGAATTTGTGGAAGTTTGAAAGATTTAAACATTTTTGAAAAAATTTTCAAACATTGGAGCATCTTTTCCCTTCATTTTTGGCACATGTACGTGGACTCTTTCTTTCTTGCTTTTAATTCATGCTTATCTTGCTGATTTTATGGATGTAATTCCTTGATGATTGCCACTTGTTGAAATCTTTGCCATGGAAAGTACATTTTTACTTTAAAAATGAAGTTTTTGTTCTTTTTCATGTTTTTGGTTCTTCCCCGAGTCCCAATTTCAAATTTGTGTGTTGAAGTGCATTGCATCTTGGCATGTTTGAGTCACTTTTCAAAAGTACCTTTTTTCTTTTGTGTTTTATGCTTTGTGCTTTCCCAAGAACTTGTTCTTGCTTCACTTCATGCGAAAGCATCATCACATTCCACTTCTAGTTTCTATGTCACAACACTTCACATCTCATCTCAATGAATGTGATTACATGTTTTTCATCTCATCCACCATCCACACATGCATGTAATCTCATTTTTCATTTCCATTTTCACTCATCTCACTATTCGCATCCATTCGCACAACGCAATTACACAAAATGCCTTATGTGTAATTGTATCCAAAAGGTCTGATTTTGATTAAAAGTCACATTTTGAAAAGTCAAAAAGATGTCGTTTTCATCTCCCATGTACTTTGACTTCCCCTTTTCACCAAAAGTGACTATAAAACTCATTATCCCTCCTCCATTTTCCATTTTCATCCCCCCCATATACATTTTCGCCTCCATGAGAAAATACATATTTTCGTTTCTTTCCATACTTTCCATCTCATCCTCCATTTGCACATACATGTGAAGTGCATCCTCCACCCACATTCACATCGCATCTCATCTCACCTTCCATCTCCCGTTACATGTTGCACTTGCATGTACTAATTTTTCATTCAATAATGCCTTGAAAACACTAAGTCACTTTTGAAATCAACATTCATTTGCACGCATTTCCATGAATTCCACCATCACACATTCTCATTTCATTCCATCTTCTATATTTTCACTTTCATAACACTTCATTCCACATTCCATTCATTTCATTTCCATCCATTGCATATGCATATGATTTTTCCGAGATCATTTTGTTGAATCTACCAAGTCTACAATTTGTTTCCAAATCTTTGTTCATCACAAATCAACTTGTATGGCAATTTCATCTAATGATGTATTTATGTTTTGGGATTTTTGTGTTGTAGTACAAGTACAAGAAATCTCCTCACCATCAAAATCCAAAGGCAAAATTAAATATCAATATGATAAAAAATTGGCTCATGTAGCTCCTTCATCAATCATATCTATTTTGGATAACGTGATAGACACAAAGATTGGTCATGTGGACGTGGTTGATTTTCTACAAAGAGTTCAAGCTCCAACTAGTCATGAAATGAAGCGTAACAAGAGAAGCAACATTCACTTGATGTCTACGTTTCTTACAGGAGCCATAGAACTTGATTTCATTCTCGGATGTGCACGGCGTTTTACTCCAAAGACGAAGACTATCAAAGACGTTGATGGCAAGGTTATCATTAGCCTTGATCCTAAGGTCATAGAACAAATCTTCAAGGTTCCACATAAAGCAGAATGTGCAGATTTGACCAAAGAATCATCTTTGGCATGCTGGAATGGGCAAAATGGCGATTATCAGAAGTATGTCAACCTTTACTGGTTAGACGATAAAAGAAGCAACTTCTCCAGATGGCCAAAGATAGTTCATCGGTCTAACTTCAAACAAGAATATACGGATCTCATCATCCTTCTCAGCAGAATTTGTGGCTTTAAAGATTCTACTGATTTCGAGCCATGGATGTATAAGTTCATGTTTCAAATTATGGAGAATAAAGAACATATTTTTTGGGGAGAGCTTATCAGCACTGCACTTTGCCAACAAATAGGCAATGTGGGAACATCGACACCCTTCTACATGAATTCTTATCTTGTTTACATTGTTGTTGCCATGGGATCTTTCTCTAGTCTTTCTACCAAAGGAGATCGTCTATAGTTTCCTATTTGGGATTACTATGATCAAATCACTTTGGCAAATAATAAATTCTATTATAGAAGAGTTCAAGATGCTTTCTTTGGGTTATTTCAATGCTTATTCAATAAATAGTTATCTATTAAAAGAGTATCTAATGAGGCATGGGAGAAGGTGAACCAATACGACTGTATTTTTATTCAGTTTCCCACTTTCACGTACTTGAGAGTTGGATATTTCAAAGGTGAGTCATATACCTTACCTACGTATGCTATAGATCGAATTATTTTGATGGAGCTAGCTAGACAGCTTATTGATGTGCAAAGTGATCAGCATACTATGCATAGGCCTGGTTTCGGCATTACCTTAGCTAAACTTTTGGCTATTGGCAACTATTGAATTATTTCAATGCCTAAAGCAAAGAACATGGAAGCAGAGTTGCAGTTGATCACCTTGAAGAAGTTCAAGGCTAGATTTGATTTTCACTACCAAGAGATGAACTCTCAAATGAAAAGAGCTTACACTCATGTTCATCACATCAAAGACATCTGGATTAATATGAGAACAAAACTTGACATCATGAAAATGGACTATTGCAGATTAACCTTGCAGCAGATAATTGATTTTAACATGTTGGAAATCCCTTTGGAAATACCCTTCAGATTTTCAAGTTGAAGATGATGGCAACATCCTTGATCCAGAGCTTCATCAAGCCAGTTTTCATAAGAAGTGCCCTTTTCCCATTCAGTGGCAACAAAAGGAAGGTATGTCTATCATGGACAAATTTCAATCCATCTTGGTAAACACCAACAAATGGTTGAAAAGTAAAGGCCTTAAAAGACTAAATCCTAAGATGGGCTTGGATTGTGGAAGTTTTGGTCCTCTTGGCAGGAAGTCACAGCCGAAAATCACAAGGAATGATGGTACCTCATCTTCTGATGCTAAGGGTTCCCTCAAATCCAAATTAAAGGGTGGAAAAGGAGCTAAATCATTTCAAATCTCTGAACCAATTCAAGAATCAGTGGAAGAATCAGAAGAGGAATTGGAAATAGAATCTGATAAAGAATATTTAAATGAGGAAGGGGAAATCATGATCATATCTCCTCCAAAGCCTCACAAGCTTGTACATCTTCTATACATGAAGACCCTTTTCTGCATGAGGTTAATGATGACATGGATTCATTCTCCATTATTTTTACTCCTATTCCAATCTCGAAGGTTAATACCATGGCTCTTCCTATTTCCTTTATTGGTCCTTGCATCCCTACAAATGAACAATATGAATATTTAGCAAATGTGTTTGAGAATTTTCCAACTCTTACCAGTGGTCAAGTTTCCCAACTTGATACATCTTTGACGGGGTTTGAGCTTCTCATGATAAAGTCTTCTCAGCATGTTCCTATGCCTTTAGCTGTGCAAACTGAATCCTGTTCTATTACAACGGAAATACAATCAGGATCAATGCCAATGGTCTCCACTATATCTACTTCTATGGATGAAGGTTTCAGCCTACCTACATAGTTGAGAAAAATAACAACAAAAAGGAGAAGTGGTTGTTCCTTTGGACAATCTTCCTCTTAGAAAAACCAAATCCAAATCTTTGAAAGATAAGATTGTTTCTAGAATTTTGGTTGATTTCGATAAAACCAAATTTGTTGAAGTTGTTGAGCCCTTCGTAGATAAACCTGTTGAGGAACTTAGTCATTCTAATTACAAATTTACTAAGGTTGAAATCGGAAAGCAATCACATTTGAGTTGTTTGCAAGATGCTCAAGATGCATTGGCTAATGTATCATGAGCTATAGGAGATTGCTCTAGGAAAAGAAAAATCAACTGAAGTAGGAAGTCTCTCATCTAAATAAGGTCATTCAAAAACAATCTTCTCAAAGTGTTGTTGTTATGTCTCAAACATCTAAGGAGAGAAAGCTGATTGAAGTCGCTAAGTCTTGGATACAAGGAATCATTTCTGAAGGAGTTTGAGCCATTGCAAAGACATTTGCAGTCCTTAAGCGCGTCAAAGAGATGAATGAAATGGAGTGAAACTTAATTTCTACTTTGACTCAAGAAGAGGATAACTTGTTTGAAATCCTCGATGATTGGGGTGTAATGGTAAGGTTTGATTTGGATACCTTGGTCTCATGTGATGTTCTTTCGTCAAATGAAATGTTCTTCAGATATCAATGTCTCATCGGTTACAGAGAGGAAACATTGAGGAAGCTGATCACATAGTTGCAAGCAACCTTTGGAGATTGTCAAACAGTTGAAGCAAGTGTTACTTGTGATTTGGAACAGATGGGATGCCATGTTTTTGATGAATTTGGTAATCTCATTGTAGTAGAAAGAGTAAACTCAGAATATACAATCAGGATCAATGCCAATGTAGATTCCAAAGATTTTGACTCACACATGACGAACAAGTTTGTCTTGTATAAATCCATGACAAAACACTTGTTGGATACTATGGCAGCAATTTCCAAAGTTGTACAAACAGCATATGCAAATGTAGTGAAAGTAGAAGCCATATTTAAAACCATGGAAATTGCTGATCTTCCCATAGTGCGTGACATCACTGTCAAATTCATGGCACTGAGAAACAATCTTTAAGATTGTTGTTTTTGTTTTTGTTTCGTGTTAGTAGTTTTAAAAGATGGATTACATGAAAAAGTGTAATTAATGTAATGTGAGTTACATGTATGTAAAAGGATATAATGCGAGTTGCATGTGCAATTGCATGTAACCCTTTATTTTATTTTGTAGTTAGACTAGGTCAAAGTTGGTTGAGTTGCTCCCACTTTTGTCCTCTCCTGTGCCTATATAAAGGAGTGCCCCTTTATTGTAAAATCTTCATTATCTTTATGTAAGAGAGCTTTGGAGAAATTGTGCCAGCAGAACTTTGTTTGTGTAAGCACTATTTTGAGAAAAAGTGAATACAAGGAGCATTTGAGACTGAACTTTGATTAAGTGAGATTGTTATTTGTGTGAGTTGTAAGCTTTGTCTATAATTCATCGAAGTTATCTTTGATTCATGTTATCTTGTGTTACTGGTAATTGTCTCTTGTGAATTGAATAGAAAAGAGTTAAGAAGCAACTGGAGCCAAAGTTTTGACCAGGAGCAATCCTGGAAGTGTATAGCTAGAAGCTTTGTCTGTAGCTTATATTTTCTTCTTAATTCGCAAAATAATTAAGCTATTCTTACTTTTAGGCGTCTTTATACCCTAATTGTAAAACTTTTCCATATAGAAGTATAACCAGACTTAGAGCTAAATCGGTACATTTTCAGCTACCCTTTGAGTTAGTGAGGCTTTATTGGTATCACTATTTCCAACTCTTAATAGAAGTGTAGTTAGAGATTCACCCTGCCCATTACTCACTCCAAGAGTAAGTAGATTTTTTTTTGAAAGTTAAGAAGAAAGGATATTGGTAACACCCATTTTATAAAATCTTTCAACTTCTTGCTTAGCTTGAGTTGATCCAAGGAACAGTGAGAAGGGGGAGCCTTCCCTTTAAGGTAGGAGAGACTCTGTCTCACACGTGACTAATCATCCTATTTTGCAATTGGATTTTTACCCAAAACTGTTGGTTGCAAAATATCCACCCAACACATTGATCCTTTGTTCTACTTAAATGCAAGTAGGCTATCAATTAAAGGGTAGTTTAAAACTGCCCAACTGTTCATGCAGTTATAACCAAATCCTGCCAACCATCAAATAACACAATCTTTGCATCACGAAAGAGATTATACCAAACCTTGCTTATGATGGCAACCAACAATGGGAAGGTTTTGCAGTTATTTAACTATATAAGCAGTTGGAAGTTGGAACCAAAACAAATCTGATCCAACCAAGTCTTCTAAGAACCCAATAGATATACAGTTTAATCAAATCGACATTGTCACTATCTAATAAATGAACAGTTCACTAAACATAATATTGAATCAAAAATATTGTCTCCATAATACAATGCACAGATGTAAGCAAGTATAATTCAATCAAACATTTTGCATAAACAAATAAATTTGCAGACTTCTCATAAAGCAATCTTGATACTCTGTCCAATATGTACAAAATCATTGTTCCATCTTCTAAGATACAATCTGACATATCAAATGTAAAGATGGTATTATTTATTTACAAGAACAATTGAATATTTCAGGAAAAAATGAAGACTGCAACCTTCATCTTCAACCTGATCTGTATGTGTATGTTTGTTAAAATTTGACATCAATGATAGGGTTTCTAACAATATCCCCCTATGTCATTGATGGCAAAACTCAAATCAGAAAACAACCTGATTTGCACCAAAAAATCAGAACTAAAAACAATAGTCGCGCAGCAGGAAACTACATAAATAAATCTGCATTCATCAACAAACCCTGAAATCTGTATCAACAATAATGAAAACTGACTGCAAATAAATCTGCATCAACAAGGCTCAATCTACCTCCACTCCATCTTGAATCTGCCTCAATATCACTCTTCTCCCCCTTTGACATTAATGACAAATCATGAAAAGTAAAACCCTACCATCCAGGCATTTAGAATAAAACAATGAGATACTTTCCTTTAGCAGATGTTTGCTTTTGAACTGAATTAAAGAAGAGGGGAAGCCAAAACACCAAGTCCCTAACAAAGAATCTCAAAGGTCTCCATAGAAAGAGGTTTGGCAGAGATACCTACTGATCCTTGGTTGCAAAATATTCAAGTTTGACTTCATGATGTGCAACTTCTTCTCTCTAAAAGTGATATCTTATAGATATATCTTAAGTGCAAGAATGAAGAACTAAATTCTTAGAAATATTCATGTCACAGGTATTGTCAAAGAATAGAAATAGCCATATCATAGGTCACCTTTCTATCCTTTAGTGTTTGTTTCATCCATAAGACCTATATACAACACGAAACTACAGCAACACATTTGGCTTCAGCAGTGGATCAAGAAATAGATTCATGTTTCTTTCTTAACCAAGATACAAACTTATCTCCCAAAAAGAATGTACCACCATTAGTGTTGCATCTATCATCTATACATCCTCCCCAATCTACATTTGTATATGCTATCAAAGTGAAGTCATTAGTCCTTGGATATCATTAATGATATATCATAATTCACGGTGCCCTTCAAATACCTAAAGATTCTTTCTACAACACTAACATGAAAAGCTTTAGGGGCAGACTGCTATCTAGCAACCATACAAACTGCTTGTGCAATATCTAATATACATGCAGAAAGATAGAAAAGACTGCTATCGTAGACCTATACATTGTTTGATTTACATCCGGTTGCTCATCATACTTACTCAATTTGGGTCCAGATATCATTGGTGTGCTCACAGACTTACAATCTTCAATTTGAAGCTTCTTGAGCATTTCTCTTGCATACTTGGTCTGAGATAAGAAAATACCTTTATCTAACAGTGAAACTTGCAACCCAAGAAAGAAACAAATCTCTCCAATCATAGACATTTTGAAATCTTTGCATTTGAGTAGCAAAATATTTGCATGTGTTGTCATCACTACCATCAAAAACAATATCAACATAAATAACTATAACAAACATATGCTCAACTCTGAATAGAAATACAAATTGCTACCAATGTTGTCAATAAAATCAATATTGTAGCCGATGGGTGGAATTGGTATCCGAAAGATCACGTGACAGTTGAGTCACCACTTCAGGAAGTATATGTACATCGTCCGAATGGACTTATGGATCATGATTGTAATTGGAGTTGCATATGTGCTTATCTGAATAAAGTATATGTTCTGTGTTATATTCTAATATCTTAATGCGATAAACATCCATTTACCCTATATGGTAAACATTTCGTGCCATTGCCAGTCGAACCTAGTATTGAGGAGGTGTTATGAAGATTAATAACGAATTTTCTTAATAAAGATAGGAATAAAATAAAAGACCAGGATGAGATACACACAACACAGGAAGCATTAATACTCACACAAGCAGCGGAGCACAATAAAAAGTTTTAGTAGCTCACCGACGAACACTGAGGTGGTGAAGAAGCACGGACAGAGAGTGTGCATTCACCTAGTAGACCAAGGAGTGCCAAGAACTTGCTTGAAGAAACACGCCAGAGATTGAATTTGGTAGAAGAGACAAGGGAGGAGTTCCTAAACTTGTATATGCCAAGGGTAGAGAGTCCGAACGGAAGGGAACAAACCCACACGGCTCAAAGTGTCGAAAGAGTACGAGCATGGGGTGAACTCTTTGTTCCTGATACACCTGACGAACAGATACAAATAGAGAATTGAACAACTTTGCTTGAAGATCTCTTTACACCAAACAACACAGTTGTTCGAAGTAGCGCAGTTGTCCAAAATAATGTGGGTACTCAAAATAGTGCAGGTGCGTAGCAAGTACCACAGATTTAGAAGAAATTAACAATGGCAAGACCTAAGGAAAAATTGCCGAAATTTAATAGCGATGAGACAGCTGATCCAATCACATGCTGCAAAACATGTGAAACAATCTAGACAGCGAACGGTGTAACAAATTAGGATGACTAGATCTGACAGTTTCTAGCAACCCTACGAGATGTAGCGGTTGATTGGTTTTCAAATGCCGATCTGTAGAAATTAACTTCATGGCCTGACATCAAGAAAGAATTCATAGAAAAGCTTTGACTATTGAGGGATTATAACGAGATAGTAGTGGAAATATACAGTACTAAGAAAGGAAAAAATGAAACAATTTGTGTATATGCAAGGATGTTGGAAGAGCTGGTAAGAAAAATGGAAAGCCAAACAGCGGATGGATTGAAAAAAAGGTGGTTTGTCAAACGGTTATGACTAACATTGAAAAAAAAAGATGAAAATTGTACCTCCAGCATCATACGTGGATGCATATAACCGGGCAATGGACTTGGAGAGTGAACAAAAAATAGGTAAAATGAAGAAAAATAAATTATCAGACTCAGAAGATTCATCCTCTGAAGGCAGCAGTGACGAGGAGTTAAGTACGACATGTTACATATGATGGAGTTCAAAAAATGAAAAAGAATCCTGGCCAAGCAAGAGAAAGGGGAATTGTGGTGTACAAATTGTAACCAAGAGGGCCACACAAAGGGTTCCTGTCCAAAAAAACAATTTTGCAATATTTGCCAAATTCTAGGACATTCCACCAAAGAATTCCCATTCAATATGAAAATGAAGGGACATCAACAAGTACTACTAACACAAGAAGTATCCACCTTGGGAGTAGGAACGAGTACGAACAATGATGCAACCTTAGGAGGGTACTGTAACAACAATTGGCATGGACGGGGTGGTAACAACAATAATAATAATAACAATAATGGGGCCCAAAGCTGGATACAGTACGATCCGAGTGGACGGCCGATGATACAATGTTAGGCATGCAACCTCTGGGGAAACTTTGTCAAAGACTATACCACGAAAGGAACACCACAACTATTGTGTAGATGGTGTGGTCCTGGAGACCATGAGGATTCGAAATGCCCTAAGCCCAGGGTGAACCTGTTTCATACAGAAACATGGGATGATGAGGAGACATTACCAATTACATGTGCGCAAGAGAAAATGTATCTAGATCCAGAAGAGCAAAAGAAAAGGTTGCAGCAAGTGCGAACAAAATTAGAAAAAGAAATGGAGGCTAAAAAATCACAAAGGACACTATCAACACCTCAAGGAGGAACTTGGCAGAACAAAATATCATACGACAAGTAATGCAAGTCAAGGTTCTCATGAAGTTGAATGACCTTGCAATGCCTCAGCTACAGATTGCAATCCTGAACATGACACGACTTCCAAAGGTGATAGAAGACCCACGAAAAGACGCACAAGGTAAAGGTGGCACGACCGTAGCAGACCCAATGCTACTTGCACTCACTACAAGAAGACACCCTACAGTAGTAGAGATAGGTATTCTAGGAACCATACTCATGGACACAATCGTAGATGGAGGGTCAGGAGTGAATGTACTATCAGAAGATGTATGGAAGAAGTTAGGGCAACCTACGTTATCGCTACCTACATTTCAACTGCTCACCGCCGATCAACACAAGATCAAGCCTTTAGGGACGCTCATGGCACAACCTGTAACCACTAGGACATTTTACTGAATTTTGTGGTTATACCATTAAAAAGAAAAGGGTACGATGCCATACTCGGACGAGGTTGGCTAGTACAGGCTAAAGTAAAACATGACTAGAAAAGAAATACTTTGTCCATGGAAGTCAAAGGTCGGATATTTGTAATTGACCTACATACACAGATGGTAGGAGACGAAGTAGCATCGTCAGATTTTGAAGGCGAAGGAGACGATGAAGGGAAAAAATGAATGGAACCCAATAAAGAAGGTATCCTCAGACTGGAAGGAGGGTCCAACGATGACGACCTAGATTCGGTTAATGGCCTACTCCATTTGCAAATGGAGGACTAGAGCTCTTCCCAAGCTGTAACATGTTAGGAGTTGAGGATGGAAATAAAGGAAAGGAAAATGAATTTCCGAAGGAATATAGCGAACTAAAGTAAGGAGAAGCGCAGATAGATGAAACACTTGCACATACATTTAGTGAAGACAAGCCTATTAAATACGAAGAACCCACAGTAAAGATGATGAACTTAGGGGACGAGGCTAACCCGAAAAATATATTTGTAGATGACTTGAATCTAGTTCTAAAAGCGGCAACTTTTAAAATATTTATGGAATATAAGGATGTTTTTGCGTGGACATATAAGGACTTGAAAGGGGTACCACTAGAATTATGCATCCACTGTATCCCACTAATAGAAGTAGTACCCGTACGGAAGCGGTTGCATCGAATGAACAAAAACTATGTCGCATGGGTCACTAATGAGATCAACTGAATGCTTGAAGCAGGCATTATTTTCAAGGTACAAACAAGTGAGTGGGTATCACCGATTATGATATCTTTGAAGAAAGATACCACTCAAATAAGGATATGTGTGGACTTTCGATGCTTGAACATAGTAACGATTAAGGATCCTTCCCGGTATTGTTCATCGACAATATTTTGGAAGAAGTCGCAAGGCATGAAAGCTATTCATTCATGGATGGATTTTGTGGATACAATCAGCTATCCATCACGGAGGAAGATAGGCTTCAACAACTTTCATAATAAAAGATGGAGTATATCCCTACAATAGAATGTCGTTCGGCCTATGCAACGCCTTGACAACATTTCAAAGAATTATCTTGCACATCTTCAACAAGATGTTAGTCAAGAACTTCAAGGCATTTTTGGAAGATTGGTCAATTTTTAATGTGGAGGACAAGCATCTGACCGCACTCAGAGAATGCATGGAAAGATGCAGACAAGCAAGACTGGCACTAAACCTGAAGAAGTGCAGATTCATGGTACCACAAGGGAAGCTATTGGGACACATCATATGCAACACAGGATTAAAGACGGATCTTGACAAGGTTTGGGTAATACTAGAAATGCCACCTTCAACAAATGTGACGAAGGTAAAATCATTCCTGGGACACATAGGATACTACCAAAGGTTCATTAAGAGCTTTGCAAAATATCCTACCCACTTGACAAACTAACCTGCAAGGGAGAACCCTACAAATGGGATACAAAGCTGAATAAAGCCTTTGAAGGATTGAAAATACGCTTAGCCACAACACCTATCTTGGCTTATCCAAACTGGGATAAGGAGTTCTATGTCCATGTTGATGCATCGAACTACACAATTGGAGCAACGTTGGCACAGACAGGTGACCACAGATTGGATCACCCAGTATACTTTGCGAGTAGACTATTATCTAAAGCAGAGAAGAATTATAGTACAACAGAGCAAGAGGCTCTTGGAATGGTATACGCCGTACAAAAGTTTAGACATTATCTACTCACGACTCCATTCATATTTTATGTAGATCGTCAAGCACTGTTATATCTTGTGAACAAGTCAATCATCCAAGGACGAATAAGCAGATGGCTATTATTGTTACAGGAGTTTAAATTTAAAATTGGGGTACAGCCCAGTAAAAGCCATGTAAGCACGGATCATCTATCAAAGATTAAATCGGGGGAACCACCGGAGGGAGTCAACGACAATTTTCTCAACACAAAACTATTCCAAATTATTGTACTACCATCCCGGTACGCAAGTATCAGGGAATATCTTTTGACAGGGCAATTTCTTAGGAAAATGTCGTCAAACGAGAAGAGGAAATTGGTGCTGAGAAATTGAACATTTTAACTAATCAACAGGTTCCTATAAAAGACGGGACCCGACCAGATTTTATGACGGGGTGTTCTAGAAGAAGAAATACCAAAAGTGTTGAATGAAGCACATAAAGATCCCACAGGACATATGGGGCCGCATACAACTGTGAGGAAGATACTTATGGCAAGGTTATGGTGGCCAACCATGCACAACGCTAGGGAGTGGGTCATTGCGTGTGGTACATGTCAAAGGGCTAGGAAACCATTGAAGAGGGATTTCACGCCTCTAAACCCTTCACATGCATAAGAATTATTTGAATGTTGGGGGTTAGACTTTATGGGACCCCTTAAGGTGAGTAAAACCCAGAGATGCAGGTACATTGTGGTAGCGATGGAGAACCTTACCAAGTGGATAGAGGCACGGTCCGTACCAAACAACTCTACAGTAAGCACAACAAGATTCATTTACGAGCAGATCATCACAAGGTATAGAATCCCGCTACAGTTCACAAGCGACCATGGGGGACATTTTGTCAATCACATCATCCGACTACTGACCACAGAGTTCAAGATATACCATTCTCTATCGAGCCTGTACTATCCTAGAGAAAATGGACAAGCGGAAGCCACGAACAAAATCTTGTTTGCAGTAATCTGCAAGTCTTGCGCAGTTGAAGGCAAGGATTGGGAGGAAAGGCTTTCATCGACATTATGGGCATATCGGACCTCATACAAAGTCACCACAGGACACTCTATTCTAGCTGATGTATGTCCAAGAAGTCGTATTACCAATAGAATTCATGCTACAAAGTTTGCGAATAACAATCGAAAATAAGTTGGGAGGCATGGAAAGTCTTAAGGAAAGATTGCACAACCTAAATAAACTTGACGAACGATGATCACAAGCATAGTGGGCTACCAAAGTTTCACAGTGCAGACATAAGGCATGGCATGACAAACACTTAAAGCTCAACAAGCTTCAACTGGGCCAACTAGTATTGAAGTGCAATGGATGCAATGAGACCAAACCAAGCAAATTCAAGGTGAAATGGGCAGGACCATATAAAATTCATGAAGTGGGCAACAATGGAGCAATAAAGCTATGGACGCTAAACAGAAAGGAGGTGACGGATGTAGTAAACAGGTCGAAATTAAAAATATATCATGAACGGAATAAGGTCACTGGAGAGAATGAGAACCGGACAAACAACTCAGAAGCAATATGAAAATATATTAATGGTAAATAGTAGATAGTAATATTTGTATATATGTAATAATAATAATAGGAGAAAATGCATACCAAAAAACAAAGAGTATGAGTGTTAGAAGACTAAAAGCTATACCGTATGACTAACAACAAAGGGGAAGAGCATATGCACCGTACAGCTTACAAACCTAGTACATGCCATACAACCGAGAGGAAAAGCTCAAAACCTAAACTTATCGTACAATCAAAACATTGAAAGGGATAAAGCACCGTATCAACAAAGCAAGTGACTATCGTACAACAAAACAGGAGAGTAGTAAACCATCGTACGGCAAAGAAGAGAGCAAGAGACCACTGTATGGCCAGCAAAAATAGGAGATCATCGAACGACCAACATAGAGAAAGTTGTGTACCATCACCGTACATCATATGGCCTTGACAAGAGGAAATAAAGCAACGTTGTCTAAGACAAGTCAGGGTGCGTGTAACCATAGAACTATTGAAGACAATATACCATAACCGTACGACCAAACAGAAGCTGGAGGCACTGTACAACAAAGTAGACTTGCAGCATCATGTTGAACCATATGGCTAGAAAAGATATGTAATGTCCCCGTTTTGGCAGGTCTACTCAATTGAAGTTAGCTCATCATAGCGACCCTCATGAGTTGATATGGTGTTTTGCGGGTCTCAGTTGTGGACTTACTATTTTTAGTAAGTCTATTTTTGGCAGTGCAATGGGTGGCTTTAGCAATTGGTCGTCACCTACAGTTAATAAAGTAATAATTGCATCAAGTCTTATTTATTTATTAATCATTGAGTTGCATTATTATAATAATCTCTATATTATTATAATAATGACTTTAAAAGATATTTCTAAAAAGCGGGTTGGAAAGTTTTTAGTGTTCAGTTCTTTTGGGAAACTTTCACAATTTCTGAAGTCGAGTTTTAAGGAAACCTTGGCCGATGAAAGCTTATAAATGAGAGCTCATTGCATTGGGAAAAGCATGCATGAAAATATATTTGCTTTTGTGCCTTTGTGGATTTTTCTAATTCTGTCTTGAGAGCCCTTGCTGAAGTATAAGGGTCTCGTCTGAGAAGTTTTTGGCACTTGTGCTGAAGTATACAATTGGCCAACGTTCTCCTACTGTATTCCTCTAGCTAAGGAGAATAATCTTGAATACATATTTCCTCTCTTAATTGTCTAGTGAGGGTTTCTTAAAGTTATGAGAATTGTTCTAAAGGTTGGCATTTCAAATTGTTGTTGTTGTATAGCAATTCAGTGATTTCTCCTATTGTTGTCAGCTATGGCTAAGGAGAGGACTCAATTTGGTTGGTCATGTGCATGGATTTAGGATTCAGCGAGTTCTCCTACGGGCACAGATTGCGATTTCATTAGCAGTCATCTCCAATCTATCAGCAAATCATCCTAGAATTGGAAACACATCTCCATATTGGAGACCACGTCTGTAGAAAGGGGAAGGCAATCAGTGTGGGAGAGTTGTGGTTAAACAAGGCCAATAAAATTACTGTCATTAGAAATATTGGGCACTTCATAGGGATTGCAATTGAATTACTGGGGCACAAGCCACCGGCAATATATAGGCCAGCAATTTGATATGTGATTGCGGGAGCCTTCTTGGAGTTCGAACGCTCATTTGTTGGTGGTCTTCACATCCTGTCAAAGCCGTTAATTATCTTGGAAGTTGCAACAACAATTTAGGGATATCGTGGATGCAAGTTGACACCACTCATACTGCCAAGCAAGCCGCCATCTATCTCTAGCTTGTGATTTGATCAACTCATTACGACAATCATTTAGAAGTCATCTTCAATTGGGTGGCAAGTAGTAGGCCAGTCTTGTAAGATGATTTCAGATGGAGGCATCTTAATAAATCTGAATGGTGATGTTACTATAATTCCAATTATATATATGCAAGAATTCACTGCCAAGTTCTACTCTATATGCTTATAATAAAATTGTTTGTGAATTCTAATTTGGTTAATGTTCTATCGCTGAGTGCATTGTTATTTCACATTGGAGTGTGGGCATTGTATCCCTTAAATTTGAAAAATACCAAAAGACAGAAAATTCCAAAATATATTTCTCATTTTCAATCAGCAATTTAGTATCTGAAAAGAAGGGGTTCTTACAAGATAAGTAAACACTGTACGAGCATAGAAGAAGTTGTCATCGTACATGAATAGGAACATAATACCATACAAGACCAATAAGGAGATAAAGGAGTGCTTGAAGACTGTACAGCCCCAAAACAGGAACAATCAAATAGGAATACCGTGTTGAAGGCTAGAGAATACAGACAATCTATATGATCATATAGTAATATTGATAAAGCAGTGATACTGTACTGTAAGAATAAACATTAGTAGGCGCACATAGAAAGAGTGTCATACCGTACAAACATGTAAAATTGCTATAAAATATAACCATACATACCATGCGACTACCAGAGGAGGTATTAGGAGCACAGTACGACAAAACATCAATAGAGAAACAGAATGCAGGGGTGGCAATCGACAATTGTTGGACAGAGAACATCGTACGGATTGGAGGTATAGCATCCTGTATAGCAGCAAGAACAAGAGAGGTCGTACATAGCACATGAGCAAAGGGGAGCCATTCGGAAGCAAAAGAGCCTTTGGGATAACTTGTATGGAGGAATTTGAGCAACTACCCTAACGGTTTTTATCCTCTTCACACAAAAAGACAAAAGAAGTGACAGTTATGCAGTCAACCAAAAAGAGGGCTTGGAAAAAGCAGTTGGAGGAAGACTCAGCAACGAGTGCAACCATGAATAGAAACGTAAAGACCTTGCCGTTAGGGGTGCGCGTTGTAGAAGGCACAAGTATAGGTGCAAGAAAAAAGAAAGGCAAGCAAATACCACAGCTAGCTACATCGGATCATCTCACAGCACAAAATATCTTGTTTGAGGGCTTGAATGGAGCAGAATGCAGGAAATAGTGGCAGGAGACACCTAATAACCATCTTGTGAAAAACAACATTCGAAAGGCACAGGGGGAATGGGCAATACAAATGCTTGTATTTTGCATTCGAGATTACGAAGGTTTCCTACACACAATGATAGAGTCGTATGATAGGTTCTCTCGAACCAGTTCATTCACCTATCTTAGACCCAACCTTGTAATTTCATTCGAACCACCAGATTTCACATAGGTATTTGGAATACATGGTCATGCATAAGGTGGGAAGAAAATCGACAAGCCGAAAAAATTGAGTCGAGAGGTGAAGACGCAGCTAATATAACTGGTATACGGGGATTTGACGCAAACAGAGAAAGAAGCCCTCATGGACATGACGAAGGGGAGGGCTCAAGAAATCCAATATTCAGGAAGAGCACTGGCGTTGGTTCATGGAATTAGTAAAGTGTCGCCTTAAAAGATCAAGTCGCGCATCTGACATTTCATTTCTGTAGGTTGCAATGATGAACGAGATCCTACAGGGGAGAGTGTATGATTGGGCTGCACTATTGGCAGAAAGGATGTACAAATTCATGACATTGCAGCATAAGACATTCTACATGCCGCACTACACAGTTGGGTTATTCTTGGAGGCCACAACGCAAATGATTCCCCACGATAGGCTGGAGGCCAAGCCTGGGCCACGGTCAGGCAGAAGTGACCAAGACAGGATTCAGGAGATACTAATAGTGGTCGGCAGGAGACTTCTTCCAACAAGAGTGGGATTGACAGGGAGGAGGAAGAAGATGACGAGGTGGAAATGATCATGGCAACATCACTACTATTTCTGTGGACCACAATTTCAACAACGCATTTAGTTCCGGTGAGTACGCGCATATCCCAGGGTTTGGTCAATTTAGGCAGTCAGTGATGATGACCTCGGCTACCATTGCAGTTCAACTAGCTATAGAGACACCAACCATTCCGAAGGCCGTAGCCATCTTAGGGACAAAGTCACACCCGTCACTGACAACAATAGTCATACCAGAAGAAGCGATGGAGTTACCAGAAGGGGTTGTCAGAGAGGCTTTGCCAAACGTACTAGAGGTAGGACTAAGATACTTATACTTGATGATGAGGTAGACACTCACAAGGGAGTGATGGAGATACAAATTCAAGCAAAAACAGGTGAGGGTTTGAGGACACCTAGTGTTCACTTGGATGTAGTGGACTCAGACGCGGTGGTTCAGTAGATGCAGCATTGTTAACAATGCTAGTAGCTAAGGAGCCAAGGAAGGCATGTAAATCTCAAAAGTTGAGCACGTACTTAAGTACGAGGTTTAATTGCACACCAGCACCACGAGCGTCAAGCATTCTCACACCTACACGGGAAGTAGCCTCGGAATGAGATCTTGTAAGCATGCAGACACAAGTGGGGGAGAGTCACCCGATGCAGATAGATGAGATACCACACTTCTCCACGGATAGCACTATTGAGCGGATGGTATAAGCAGTGAAGATGGCTATGGGTACCCAACAGCCTACACTGGGGCCAGAGACATTGATGGGAGAGGATGTGGAGACATTTCTCACTGATGTAGTGACTCGGGCTTGCCAAGTGGTGATCTCTGCGCAGACACATGCTTTGGATTCAGTGGTGAAGGAGCTGGAGCATGTCATATCCTTCATGAGAGTAGGGTGCTCAGTTGCCTTTTCAATCTGTTTTGAGGAGCACCAGTGGCCTAGAGTAGAGACTTCGAAGATGCGCCAAGATTGGCCACTACCAAAGAGCCGGTGATGGAGAGCTACATAAAGACTCCGACTCGGGAGGTAGTCTGGATTTATCTTGATGCTTATTATGCTCTTTGGAGTAGCCAGGCAGATTAGGTAGCAACAAAGAGAGCTCAAGAGGAGTCAGCTATCAAGTTAGCAGTGGTAAAGGCTAACCTAACTGCAGAGAGAGCAGCTAGGGAGTTAGAAAGAGCAGCCTGGGAGTCTGAGAGGCTAGCATTCATGGCTCAGCTAGAGGAGGCTAGGCGAGAGAAGAGTCAACTACAATAGGAGTCAGTAGCAAAGGAGGCAATGCTTGGAGAGATTGCCACGATGATGCAGACAATCTTGAAAATTCAGACGAAGGCCGAAGCAGATTTGGAGACTCGAACCAAGCAAGTGCATAAGCTACGAGCAGAAATGAATGAGCTTAGAGCATGGACATTTATCACACTAGGGATGTGTCCTTAGTTGTGAACTTTGATGTAATTAGTGGATTAGTTGTTTGAGTTATACTTTTTTGAGTTGTGATGTATAAGTTGTCTCTATTTTTGTCGTCCGGAGACGACTTTACCTTTGGGGGGGATGATGTTGTTAGTAAAATCCATATTGTAGCCGACGGGTGGAATTGGTATCCGAAAGATCGCGTGACGGTTGAGTAACCCGTTCGGGAAGTATATGTACATTGTCCGAATGGACTTATGGATCATGATTGTAATTGGAGTTGCATATGTGCTTATATGAATAAAGTATCTGTTTTGTGTTACAATCTAATATCTTAATGCGATAAACATTCGTTTACCCTGTACAGTAAACAACCAATACAAACTATGTAGAACATGAGTTCACTACATAGAATTTAGTTCTTCTTGCTCCTCAGCATCTCAGAGAAGGAACCATCACGTTGGAGCCTCAAATGAAAGATATAAAAGCACCATGAGACCAAGAGACAATGAACAAGAATATGACATGGAAACCCAACAGAGAAAAACAACGACAAGTAATGCTGCTAGGATCTACTGTCCTAATCCAACCTCACAAATCTGAATCCCATATGCATTTCAATATCTGATATGACAATGTTTTGATCAGCATTTAATCTCATCCCGACAGCGAAAAGCAACAATGAGTAATGCTGCTTGGATCTACTGTCTTAATCCAACCTCACAAATCTGAATCCCGTATGCATTTCAATATCTGATATGACAATGTTTTGATCAGAACTTAATCTCATTGAAACTCCAGTTCAATATACTCCATAAATACCAAATTGCTAAATGTATGCTTCTATGATTCTGCAATTATGAGGTGTTGATTCAGAAACATATACTAATGAGTGTAATGAGCCCTAATAGGGTCATGATTTTTCTCTTAAAATCTTAATTAGGGTTTAGATTATGTTTGTTTCATAATAAGAGAATCCTAAATCTCTACCATTACTATAATTAGAAACACAAATTGACTTGTAAAACATACTTAAGCCTTAAGTCTCCATTCCTCTCCTAACCACCAATCCTAAGTTAGATGGTAGAAATACTGCTGCTCAAGTATGGACACAATCTATTTGAGGCACCCTTATGAACAAAGCTCGTTTTGGAAATATGTGCTTCAATGTGACCGAATTACTCCTTGCCCTATGCAAATTCCCTATCTTGCTTGGTTGTGTTAATTAGTAATTAAAGAATTAACTTAGTAGTTAGTACATATTATTATAAATATATGTTAGATGTAATGTCTCCAAATAAGCTACCAAGTTTGTCATACATTTAATAATTAACATGTTTAAGTCTAGATTCCTTACTTCTCTCCTAAAACTAATCCTAGTGAGATCATGGATTTCCTTCTCATAGGGCATTTGACACCAATACACTTGTTGGATTTACTCCTCTCCCTACACAATCCCAACTATCAACTCACATGAATATAGCAAGTGAATAATGAGTAGGATATACATATACCAAAACCTCTTGTATATATATATATATATATAATCCCCTATTGTTATTGCATGCACACATCTTAGCATACACATAAGTCACCTTGATATTTATATAGGAATTGGCCCTCTTTTGAAAAATCACTACCTTTCATAATCACAATCATTTTGAAATGTAACAACCCTTCATAGTTATAACCCTTTCAAAAAGTCACAACCCTTCATAATCATAATTTGAGAAGTCATAATCCATTTGAAAAGTAACCACCTTTAATATTTATAACACTTTCAAAAAGTCGCATCCTTTCATCATTGTTGCCTTTCCAAAAACTCACTTCCTTATTTTCTTCACATTCCTTTCTTCTTCTATTAATCCTTCATAGTTCCTCTCTTTTTCTCCCCTTCCCCACTTTCTTTTTCAAATGAGCTCTCTTCCCTCTTGTATCTTATTTTGAAGCCTTTATTACACATCTTTTGGCCTTTCAATGGAGTTAGTTACCTTATATTATATTATTTCTTTACTTATTTATTTTATGTTTATTATCTTTTGTTATTAAATCGTATTTAGAAAGGTAACATACTTTCTACAATATTGTCTCTTGTAGTTCATTTTTTTAATTTATTTATTTTATATTCATTATTATTATTATTTTCATATTTTAATAGTAATTGTAATATGTGATTTTACTACCATTATTTATTTAATTTTACTAAAATTCTATCTTAAATGGGGACATGACAATTAGATCTTGCGGTTTATATGCAAGAAGAGGAATGAAGAGGTTTTTTAGGACAAAATGAAGCATCTTACTTAGTTCTGTACTGAACTCAGTTATCTCATTATTATGTTTTGGGTATCTGCAACATAAGAAATTCCCAACGACCGTTTGTGATATTACTAAAGAAGGCATCCCGATAGCTAAGAAAATGAAGATAAAATCAGCCCACTTTTTTCGAAAAGGAACAATATGAACAAAGAATAACTAGACCTCCTCGTGAAATTCAAGGAGGAGAATATTGCAAAACCTATGGAAGAAGAATACCCTAACAGGGAAAAGGCCAGCTACCAACCTACGTTCAAAGATGTTTTCCTTTATTCTGGTTGTGCCTCTTCTTTGCATGTATAACTACAACAAAGCAAAATGTAGCAACAATGTCATAGGCTCATGGAATTAATAGTTGATGAGAGCTTGAAATAGTATGTACTATGGATATCAGATGTGGCATATTTTGCTATGATCAATGTTGAAACAATTTGGAGGTGCTGATAATCAAAATGTGCTCTTTATTTAAATAAATAATATTTAATGTAATAAAAAGGTGAAGTAATTCAAAACAAAAATTGAAAATATTTAGTAGAGTGAAATTAAATCAACTATAGTGCAAAAAAGGCTTTAGATCTATTTTCCCAGAATTTCCAGCTATGATAAGCTAAGTTCCTGAATTGGGAGTGGGAACAGGTATGGGTATGTGGGTGCAACATGCCATTGCAAAACACACACACACACACAAATACATGCAGCTAAAAATAGAAATAACTTGAAAATGCCATATACCAATACATATGCTAAATGAAACCCTTACAAATTTCAAATTTTGAAACATATCATTGTAATTTAAATTCAGGTTTCAATGTCAAAGAGATCAAGCTAGAATCTCATGATAGATAAGTTCAAAGTTCGCTAATCAGCATTGTAGTTCTTAAAATATCTAAAAGATCAAACTAGAATAACTAAACATTATGGCATTTAAAACACAAATCCCAGATGTGTACCAACAAGAAATTCGATTCAAAATCCAATTCTGGTACGTTTCATACCCAGAATCACCCAAAAAAGTCCCACAATTCAGCAACTTAGATAAGTGATGAGATGAGGTGGGGTAGGGAAGCTAGGAGAAAATCAACAACAATAATTATAATTTCAAAATTGTAGAAAATTACAAACACAAGAATATCACAGACTTATGTGCAAACACTTTGGGAAGAAAATGACAACAGAAACAATTGCTTAGATATAAAAACTTCTCTTAGAATTTTGTAGGCACCAACCTACTGAAGACACCAATCTCTACAACCAAGAACCAACCTAGTAAGTGACAACAAAATCTTCATAGCAGAAGATCTGTAATGTCCTCAATATTCGAGGTAGCTTGGGATGAGTAATACTTACAAAAAAAATGATAACAAGTCTAACTATGATATTCTACCCCAATTTCTAACCTAAACCTTAAGGAAGTCTCCAAATCGAGTTTCCTAATCCTTAGTTATTTGAAATTTCACTATCTTCTCAAGAGTGCACCCTTTAAAGTTTCTTCTTCAACAAGACATTCTCTATCCAAGGTCAATCAAATATGCATATGTTGACATCATCAAAATATTTTGGCACATCAATCTTAGGCATGTTGGTCAAATGGAGATTATACCAATCTCACATATCAACATTATAGAGATTCATTAGTCTCAGCCATGTTGGTCAGATTGAGATTACATCAATTCACCCACTGACATTATATAGATTATAGGTCATGTTAAATAGATGACGATTATTAATCGCTCATACTGACATTATTAGATTTAGATCAATATCTTCCCTCAATGAATATTGCCAATCATATATTTTTTACATAACATATAATAATGTAAAGAAAACTTTGAATATATAACATTCATTTATGATACCTTTACCTCCTTTTAGAGCTTCCTTGAGGTATGCAATCATATCTCCTTTGTTACCTTATTCTATTTTCTCATTTTGATACAATTCTTCCTTTTTTCTTATTCAATGGTAATTTATAAATCTTGTTTTCTTTGTCATCTATTCTCTTCTGAAAAGTCACAACCCTTCATAATCACAATCTTGTCGAAAAGTCACAACTACAACCTTTTTGAAAAGTCACAACCATTTATAATTGAAACCCTTTCTTAGAGTTGCATCATTTCATCATTGCAACCTTTAAAAAAAATATTTTCCTTCTCTTCTCGTTCCCTTCCTCTTGCAATAATGTAATAACCCCAACCGGTTATAACTTCGTCAAACACAAATTCTTCTCTAATTCACTTGTTTGGCATTTCATCAAAGACTTTGCAAGGAAGAGATATATTGCATATCTAAATTTTGATTTCTTTCTAAATGCCAAACTTTAATAAATATGCTTGCAAAGAACTCCAAAACATCTAACAATGAAGATGCAAATGTTTTTATATAACACTGATTACAAATAGGAAAATATGTATCTAAATCAATAGAACATTAGGGCAACAAATTCTTATATAAAACTTATGATATAAATCAGATTACAACATATTTAAAAAACCCTACCAATGCCCTAAATATCTACCCCTCAAACAATGCAAAATATAGTAGATAAAAACTTGGAATTGCTCCACAAATCTGAATTTTACTGTAGCAAATCACTGTAGTGATGGCACTATAGCAGTGTCAATGTAGTAGCATTACTGTAGCAATATCCAACTTATTCCTTACTCCACAAATCTGGCCCTAGGCCACAAATTTGGCACAATGAAAAGACTAATTTATCTTCTCCAACAGCTGCAACCCTTCGGAAGATATTTCACCACCTCATTTATGCAAATCAATGGGAATGTTCGTTCTAAACGACCAATGTAGCAACTGTAGAAACCCTTGGCTCCAAGAGCTATCCGGAAGAGTAGATGGCAACACATTCAATGATCAACAGGTTGCCCTCCTTATTTATTCTTTTCCTCCAATAGATGGACCTCCTTCTAGATAAGATAAGATAATATTATTAATGTCCACGAAAAACCAAAGCGATTTATGGGACTGAGCATACAAACAGAAGAGTCAGCCAAAGCAAAAGCACCAAATAGTGACAGAGAAAAAACACAAGCAAGAGAAAAAACACGAAAAAAGACAAGGTAAAGACTAAAGGTCCTTCCTTGCTACAAAGAAATCAGTAATAGAGAGGTAAACTCGTGAACGATCCATAGTCTTAGAATGTCATGAAGAACCGCTATAGGACTGTCGCTGCCTAGAGAGAATTGTGCAGTGTCTGACCAATTTGGAATGAGTAGTGGAAGGCCTTTTCAAACCCCATGGAGGAGACAAGGGAGAGAAAAAAGCGGTAATGAGCTGATCAGAAGTACATCCCTGAGGTATAAAAGGCTACAGGGTAATCTGTCAAAGATGGGTGGCCTCCTGAAGATAAAGTGCAAAAAATTGCTGATCAATATGGCTGAAGGACATCGAAAGAGAAGAACAATCTCTGAAAACGAAATAAAATATCCCTCTGATCTCATAGTAAAGGGGACATCGAAATATGAAGTGGATCTCAATCTCAACCCATAAGAGTAGACAACTAACAAATCCGATCAGTTCAATCCATATGCTGGTCAACTCGAGTCCTAAGGCAATGAGAACCAACTCTAAATGAGCCTAAAGAAAATCGTAAAGCATGATCCAAGTGCCAATAGAGATAAGCACAACGAAGAATAATACCATCCTGAAACTCAAGAAAATGCTCAACATAAAAAGCTATCCTAGGTCACAGACCCCCTAGGGGATTACTCCATGTAGTGGTAATGTACCATCTATAAATATCTTGTCTGACATGTTCATTCAACTCCTGACGTGAGGAGAGAAGATGAGTAGGAGCATCCAACGAAAACTAGTAAGGAGGAAGACAATCTATGTCAATCCCGATTGAACCCAACAAAGAGGTGGCCTAGGCATACCAACATCGAGACCTAGTAGAAGTGTCGAATCTCATAATCTCCATTGAAGAACAGTATGCCAGATAAGAGTATCTATGCTAGTCAACACTAGTCTCCATAAAACCACAAAGCCGATGAACAAACAAAATCAAGTAAAAAATGATAGCAAGTTTGAGAGGATGAGTACCAAACTCAGCCAAGACAATGCTATGGGGGGTGAGTTTGTGACATCTAATGATACATCATAATAGAAACATCTGAACCCGCTCAATAGAAGCCCAATCAGAAGCAATCAAAGAAGGCCCCCAAACAACCGAACCATAGAGAACTGTCGGACGAACCAAGGAGTTAAAAAGGGACAACTTGGACAAAATATCCTGAAAATGATGTCTGAATCATTGTCTTTCCAGCAATGCCAGGGAACCCATGCCCTTACTAACTCTGGACTAAATAGCTGGTCTCAAGCTCAAGCACGGCCCTGAGAACTTCACATCGAGATATATATAAGAGGGAGTAATCTCAAGCCCCTGAAAGAAGTGAAGATTAGAGATCTTTAAATAGTTAAAGACCATAACCCGAGTCTTAGACAAATTGACCACAAGCGGCCGTTGATCACAAAAAGAAGCCAGACCATCAAGGAGTCTCTATAAGCTATTAGGAGAAGAGGCCAAGAGAACCACATCATCAGCAAGGAGGAGAATGGAGATCAAGACCTGGTGTAAATAACACCCATCTCCCAGTTGAGAGGAGTTCAGAAGGAAATCCTCTAACTCATCAATATACAAACCAAACAATGTAGGAGAAAGAGGACAGCCCTGCTTCACCCCAATGGTGCTTTGAATCGAAACAGAAAAACACTCCGGAGTCCTGAGCCTACCGGTCACCTTCTCATAAAGCCTCATAATAGCAGTATGCAACAAATCTGAGATCCCAATCTTGCAAAGCCGCTTAAATAAGGCCAACCTAGGAACAGAATCAAAGGCCTTACAGAAGTCCACAAAACAACAATAGACCTTCTGAGAGTCGTGTCTAGCCTCATCAATGATAGCCCGCAATGTAAAAACATGATCCATA
Source organism: Cupressus sempervirens (assembly GCA_028749045.1). NCBI lineage: Eukaryota > Viridiplantae > Streptophyta > Pinopsida > Cupressales > Cupressaceae > Cupressus > Cupressus sempervirens. The sequence continues at coordinate 318,929,213 of CM053787.1, forward strand.
GTCTAATAGTTTGCCCAAAAACCAGCTTGACCTTTAGCCCTACAACCTCTTTTATCAAGCTCACTAGATAACATGGTGTTCAGGGCAGTGACATAAAGTTTGGCAAACGTATGTCCTATCATAATAGTTCTGTAGTTATCTAGATCAGAAGCAAGCCCAAACTTGTTTATAGAGTAAACCACGTGTCTAGACTAGGATTCAGGAAACCCAGTGCAAACCACTCTATTAAAGAGTGTAGGAAGGTAAGATCCAAGAACCGAGGCACCAAGTTTGAATAGTTCTTCCTGGAAACCCTCTTCATCTGCTTCTCTGTTGCATCTTAAAGATCTGATGGCCTCCATAATACTAAAGTAGGTGAACAAGCGGCAGTAAGGAGGTGGAGGGGAGTGGAGAGGAGGCTGCCCTAGAATGTTGTAAACCGTAATGATATGGGAGGTCAAAAAGTGGTAGTTGAGAGTGGAGAACAGGGGGGAGCAACGAGGGAAAAGGGTACGACAAAAGATCTAGGGATTCTGAATAAGCATGGAGCAAAGGGTTCTACACTGAAAGGAGGCAAAAGAACGTTTCTTGTGGCGAAAAAAACAGAGCTATGAAAGGCGCAAATGGGTAAAGGCAAGAGACTGAGCCTCAAAGGCAACACGAACAAAGTGATGGAAAGCTTTACAATCAACATCAAACCATTTATTCATAGGACAAGTATTCTGACGCTTAGCTCTGAGAGAGGAAGGGGAACGGTAGGGAATAGAAAGGAGAGCAGAATCCCAGACGGCAGAGGCAAGTGAATCAAACATGTTAGAAGCAACAAGTGACTCATTAAAACTAGCGGGTGTCAAAAGTCTCCTAAGGTGATAAATGAAAAGCTCACCATCGCTCTCAGGGTAATGAAAGCGAGTAGGTAGGGAGACGGGATCAACTGGACAGTGAGAAAGCGGGGACAGGTGGGGTGAGACGCAAACAGAAATGCTAAGAAGAGCATGATCAACTAAGGGGGGATGTGAAATGGTGAAACTGCAAATGGAAGAAATAAAGGAATGAGAAGAAATGACATAGTCAACAACACTTGCACCACCACAGTGCGGCCAGTAGGTAAAGAGGTCTGATCCAAGAAGGTAGGATAAACTATTCAAAATCAACAACCCAGAAGACTCACAGAGCTGGAAAAGGTCACGGCCATAGCCAGAGAGCGGTCCAAAAGCATCTTCCGAGGTGCACTGAAGTCCCATACTAGTCGGGTCTAACTCAAAAGTGCAATTCGAATCAAAACCACAATCATGCATAGGAGTCTGAACATCCCTAATTCAAGTGTTGAAGTCTCCAAGAACAATAATATCACCCAAAGCCTCAAATTGTGAAATGCTCTCCTGAAGGTCACAGAAAGGATCCCCATTCTCCAGGTCATGAATGGCATAAGGAGAGGATGTCGGAGGAAAATAACAAACAGCAATAAAAATATCTCTCTGTCAGTATTTCCGCCGACCAATCCTGACCCACATAAATTTGGCAAAGGTGTCAGAGTGAACAACTGAAGTGAAACTAAAATATCATCCCGAACCAAGCACGCAACACCTCTGGACCCAAGGACCCCACCAGAAGTCCAAACCTCGTTTCTGCAAATTGACAGCCACTGATAACCAGGATAACCTGGAAGAGGGCGCATGGGGCTCTCGTGAATCTCAATAACGACCAAAATATCTAAAGACTCCATCAAATCCTGAAGAAGACCCAATAATGACTATAAAGAGCCATTACTGTTCTAGCAGTTGACAAGAAGAGAAAGGAGCTTCCTCTTGTCAGACTGTTGTCGGGACCGTCATGCCGGTTTAGAAGCTATCCTCTCTACCCAACCCGCAGGAGGAGAATCATGAACCACTGCTCGAAGATTCCTAATTAAAGCTCATTTCCCAACACACCTAGCCTCTACCACAATTCCCCGAGCATGTTTGAGTTCTATAACCTGCACCTTAGTAAAATCTTCATCCAAATAAATTTTTGAGGGAAGAGAAGACAACTTTCTCTTAGCTCTAAGGGCACGAAGTCCATCTAAAAAAGAGAAGAATGTGATGAAAAGGGTGTCCCCTGTACCAAACCAGCACCCATCTAAGGTAATATCTGAGATACCAAATTTATCAGATAGCAAGGAATGCCCAGCAGCAGTAGGATCGGAAGTGGGTGTAAGACCACGAACACGTAAGTTGAGCTCATGTGCACATCGTACATGCTCATCATCAATCTTACCTTGAACGATCTTGTCTATATTCAGCCTGGGGGTTGTATTATCTGTATTGGTGCAAATAGAAGCCCATGATTTCACCTTTTGTTCAGTCTCCACAATCAGAGAAGAGTGTATTGTTTTCATTTCAATCTATTGTTCCTTGATTTTCTCCAGCCCGTCCAATTGTTCAATAACAACCTCTAAGTTGGATTTTACCACTGTTGTTTCAGAGATGAAAGTATTTGAAAAATGTTGGACTTCTAAGGTGTTTGATTCTGTGGATTGTTTGAGATTTGCAATTTCCACTATCAACTCAACAACCCGTTCTTTCAGCAGGGTGTTATCATTCTCCATCTTAAAAACATGATCACATAATTGCTGATATGTGAGGGTTTGATTTTGGGTATCACCTGTACTCATTGTACCCACCATTACAGACCGGAATTAGGAGCCGTAAGACCCCTACAATGAACAACAATCAGTAGATCAAAAATCTAGGCCAAGAATATAGTAGATCAAACCAATATGCACAACAAAATCCAAACCCTAAACAGTGAAACAAGACCGGCAATGGAGGGCAAAACCAAAATGAATTAGTCAGGAAGATGGATCAGAAAGAGAAAATACGGCACCTTGCAATACGAACAAGAAGGTAACAAAAGAGATTGAGCTCCCAGAATGACAGTATCAAAGCAAGAACCGCCGAAATCGTTAGTCATAGGAAAGAAATAATGGAATGGAATACGTTGCAGAAACCCTATGAATAAGTCGGAATGCATGAGCCAAAAGGGAAAACGAAGCAAGCAGGAGAAACTCGTAGTCGAAACCTGTAGCCAATAACACGTATAGAAAATCACAATGGAAGCAAACCCGCTCGACCACCCGAATCACAAAGCACGGATGCCATGGAAGGCCGCAATGAAGGTGATGATTGGGTGAAGAAAGGAGGAAGTCACAACGGGAGAGATCCTACGACAAATAAAAATGGTAAACAAAAACCAAAACAGAATCTTACTTGTGAGAGGAAATAAACTAATATTTAATTTCACCTTCTAGAAGATTCTTTTAATTTATTGAATTCACTTTAGTCACTTTTTATTAAATTAATTAAATATAAAGTCACCTTTTAATTTTAATTTATTTAATGACTTTATAAGAAATTAATTTAATCAATTTCTCCTTATTCCTTCACTTAGCCTCTGAAGAATATTAAGGCTAAGAACTCCATTAAGAGGTTAAAAAGATGGGGGCATTACAATTAATCCTTCTTTAACTCCTATATTCTCCTCTTCTCCCTTTTAGTTCCCTTTTAAATTAACTCTCCTCCCTTTTATATCTTATTTGGAGTCACACCTCTTTATTAAATATCTCTCGACCTTTCATTAGATTTAGTTAATTTATATTATATTATATTATTTATTTATTTTAAGTTTATTATTAAATCCTATTTAGAAAGGTAACATAGTTTTTACAATATTATTTCTTCTAGTTAATTTTATTATTATTTAATTGTTATTTATTTTATTATTTTATTTGTTTAATAATAACCTATTGTTAATTATTATTAAAATTGTATCTTAAAATGGGGACATGACAAGATCAGACATGCAAAGGGATATGCAATTAGTTTAGGGTTATCGTCTATGGTCCCTTAGACTGATCAGTCTCATGGACATCACTAAAAAATCTTCATTCACTAATTCATTAATCTTATAGTGATGCACCAACTTCTACACTTCTTTCCAAAAACACCACAGATCCACTCAAATGCTACACAAATCTGCTCAAAGTTTAATGTCAATTACCCTCATAAAAAATTTCAACAATCTGCTTATAAGCTGCCTCAAGATCTTTTAATTTTGAATTAGATCTACTCCAGCTATAATTGAAAGTCTTCTCTAATGTGCTTCAAAGATTTGCTCTAATAGTCTAATTTTGATTGCTTCAGATCTGCACATATATAGATACTCGTGAATTGCCTGCCTTGCCCACACCTCATAAACTCAACTATATCCTCTTCAACTGGGGCGATTGCATGAATATACATAATCATTGGCAAATGAGCAACCTTTAAATTTATATGCATGTTTCCAAGCTAAACATGGGTGCTAGAAATGGGTTGGGCAGTTATCAATTTCAATTTATTTATTTTTTATTAAAATCCACCCAAAGTTGGGCAATGGGCCAAGGAAGGTCACAGATCCATTAACAAACATATATTTATTAATTTTTAATTCAACCACTTAATTTGGGTGAAAAAGGGAGTCGGTCCAAAGTGGCTAAAAATAGTTAATTTTCAATCCAACTTGCAAGGTATCCTCAGCCTCCAAATATTACTGTTTGTTCAAGCAATTTCTCAAAGAAAAGCCTATATTTAGGGTCTTTCTTGAATGACAATTTGTTTCAGCAGCATAGTCTAACAGTTAACCAAAAATCTACTTCAACCTTAATGACAATAATTCAACACTCTTTGACTAATTCTCACGCACGATTGCATGAAACAGAACTGATGGATGAAATCTCTCCATCCCTTTCAAACTTAATAATAGTAATCTTGTAAGTTCCTTCAAATCTATACCTTTAAGAAGCATGAAGCCTAACTTGTGAAAAACAATGGAATATTCAACACAGATATCTTATCAAAGGTATCTAAACTTCATTTCTCAAAAAATTACAAATCACAGTATAATCATAAAGCTGATGTATTTCTACCGACTGTCTTTAGTGCCTAGATCAAGAAATATACAATAAACAGAAATAAAATAGTACTTCTTGATTGAGAAACGAATTATGATAACATATGAGTCAAAATTCCAAAACCAGTAGAAAGGTACCTTAGCAGCTATAGACTCTAAGAGCATCCCAATAGTCATTCGAGAAGGAAATGCATGTGGATTAATAATAAGATCTGGACGCATTCCTGTCACATCTGAGAATGGCATATCAATATCTGGCCACAGTTGTGAGCAAACTCCCTTCTGTCCATGCCTACTACTGAATTTGTCACCAATGATGGGATTCCGGCCACGGCGGACACGTATCTTGACCTGCAATTCAAGTAATCCAATTAAACTCTTAAATAAAAACTATTGGAAGCATTAGAAGAAAAAATTGAAGCACCACATTTCAGTTTTTACTGGTATTGAAATATGTTTCCGAAAAAATACACTACAAGGAAACCTTTGCAGCATATAATGGCATGAGGCCTCTGAGAGTTCCAATACTTTGAACAACTCGAGTTTAACTTAATTTCGGATCACAATTCTTCCAGTGGGAGAGATATAATGTCCATATAGAAAAATAAAATATTTTTAGAGCCACCAATTTGGAATCTAAGGGTTTTGTCTGTCAAACTATCCACATGAAATTCATGTACATGAATCCATAGAACAGGGCAACTCCAAGCAGAATTTCAAAGAGGAAAGTTTTCATACAGTAAGGATCTCTCACCCTGTGCAACAGAAATTAAAGATATGTGGAAGCATACAGACATTGCATAGATAGATAGATCGTTAGATAAATTTTAATGTCCAACAAGAGGCCCAAGGGACTGCCAATGAAAGAGCAGAAATCCAGCAAACAGCGGGAACATGTAACAGTGTCCGGACAAAGACAGAACAACAAACAAAGCAAAGCATAGCATAGATTCTAAAGCATTCACTTCTCAGAAGACTTTCTCAAGGAGAATTTACACCCATCATTTCCCTGACATCTTGCCAATAAATACATCAGTACATAACTTACAAGCGAAATAAGGCAACACAGAATCAATTGATTCCCCATTTTGGGTCAACCTTCAACTTAGATTACATGACAAACGAGTATCTCTTCCATCAAAGTCATCTGTGACTTGCATCTAGCCTTGATGATTGAGACAACTCTACACCCTGTGTGTTTATATTACTTTATTCAAACTCATCTTTTGGCCTCAGCCTTTGCTTTGAAAGTCCTTTTACAAGTTCAGTGCATCCTGATTGGCATTATTTATTCAAGACTCAAATGTTTAGTGATTTGTTTCCATCATTAACCACCTGTGAAAATCTAAGAGAAGCTAAAAACCAGGTATAAAATTGCAATATTGGAAAGATTAAACAAGATTAAAATAAGTTCATTTTCTCAGTTTCAATCATTTAAACCAAACGACCCTCCCACTCCACCCTTTTTGAATGGACAAGGAATGATCAAACATACATTGTCATCCACTGCTGCTGAATCACACTACAATTCCATGGGGGGGCCTATCCCTACTATTTAAGGGTAAGGCAGTGAGTAGGAATCACAGATGGGTCCGACTAGCTCATTTATGATAATAGGGGAGGGGCAATAAGAAATTAAGTTAGAGCCCTTAAGTGTTGCTTTGACGCTCATCCTGGGTTCCATTATTTATTCAAGCCTCAAATTTTATTAGTGCTTTATTTACATCATTAACCACCTGTCAAAATACAACAACAGAAGCTGAAGGCCAGGTATACGATTGCAAAATATAAAGTGAACAAAATAAAATTAAAAAAGCTAACATTTTAAGTTAAACCCCTTCTCTCCCATGACAATTTAACTCCTAAAGCAAGTATAAACAATTGTTTCCAGGCTTTTGTTTTATTTGTCTTCTGATTGACAAACCAAATCTTGTTACATTCCAAACAGATGTATCTGAGTCAGTCTTCCTAAGCTTCCTGTGTCTGACACACCAAAGCCTAAGGTTAGAATCACGACTCTCCATGGGCCACAAATGACAGCTTCAAACATTGCAACATGATAAACAACAATGATGCTACATGAAAAACTTACTTCAGGTTGCTTGAAAATGTTGACATTATCCACATCATACAATATGGACATGAGACTTTCAATACGAGTACAAATATTGACGCAATCACTCACACAATAACATCCACTATCCTGTACCTCATATTGGCAAGCCTGAGGTCAAGCTTGTTTCCATTGCTAACTCCAAGAATATCATGCCTTTTCTTACTAGCCTCTTGCATAAACTTCTGCAACCTTGGTTCAACAAAAACAAACATAATGCTGTTTTCTTGCCTCACCAAAGTAGGTATTGTCTTAGCCTACTTAGTATCATGTGTAGCTGAAATCACCCTTTCCCTGCACTCCAAAACTACAGTGCACTTAGCAATTTTAAATTAAGATTTACAACATCAATCATAGGAAGTCAAATCACCACAGACAAGGTGTAGGACATTGGTGACTTTTAAGAACAATCAAATACTACAACCAGTGTATGACATCAATTCTACAAATCTTTGGTTTGATTCAGCTATCTTGTTTTCTCCTATAAAATTTGTAATGTAGATTTGTTTTCTTTCCAAGGCCTTCAAATTTTGAGTCAAAAGTTCGATGGGAAGAATACTTATCATGTGGACCTCAATCAAACAAACTTTGCCAACCAAGTATCAAATGGTAAAGCTAAAGGTGGTTGACAAAGCATCCTCAGGATCAAGCCAACCTCAATAGGCCATATCTGAGTAACACAAAACTCTGCCCAACAGTTCTTAGTAGAGCAGATGTTTGGTTGGCCAGATGATTATTTGATACACATTGGTACAATGGATGTACAATTGAGCAAATGAAAATTTCATACACATTAGTTCCTGGCATTCTGTTGGGATGAGTTCAGTGTCACAAACCTTGGATCTCAATCAAACAAATGTGACATGCAATTATAAGTTGGTCAAGCTGAAAGTGGTTGAATGCACATCCTCAAAATCAAGAGAACCTCAATTGGCCGAATGCAAGAAATACAAATATCTGTCCATCAGATGTAAGTTGGTGTGTCAATTTGATCCAGATTATGACAAGTGTTGGTTTTGCAGATGTTGGTTTGATACACATTGGTTGGTCCAAGGTCAGTGAATATCAATCAGACAAATCTTAGCAGTTTTAGTGTTCAGCCTATACAACTCTTTTCTGAAAGAAGTCTTGTTCAAACTATATACTCTATGCCTTGCAAAATTTACATATAGCACTTTGCAATGACATCAATCTCAACCTTTAAATCAATTATATGTGGGCCCAAAGATCAAGATCTTACAAATGTTTAATTTCAGGCATCCTAACCTCTACAGTCTGAAAGTCCACAATCATGGAAAACCTTCCCAGCAATTCAGTAGGCTTCTCTGTCAATTATATTGGGATCAGACTATCATGATTCCTATGTTCCAAGGGGATGTGTACCCCCAAGAATACCCATGTCGTCTGTAGGGGGGACATTTCCAAGACTTGTGGACTTTGAGGAAATGTCACCCCACAAAACCACCACCTCCATTAGGGAAGCCCTCAAGTCGCTTGCTATATGGCATATCATTACATACAAAATGCAAATTTAACTTCTGGAAAATTAGTTTCACTTCATTGGGCATTTGCAGAAATGTTACATGCAGATTTTACCTTCAAGAATTCAACTCGCCACAATTTGTATATTAGCAACATCTCCTCCACGATTGCTCCATTGTTGAACCTGATGCAGGGGCTTCCTTAAATGCACTTGGTGTCATGTTAAAAAGTTTTGGTTTAGAATTATTTTGATTTGTTTTAGACAAATAAGGTCATTTTAGGCCAAATAGGATCACAAAAAAACCATTTCAGAACATTTAGGTGGTGATTTGTAGAAGTTGTCAAGTTGCAAAGAATGTTGTCATGAATGGTTCATAAGGCACAACACTTTTGAAGGTTTTGCAAATGGGAATGTACGTGAAGTTGGCTTAACCATGGAGGAAACTCCATAGCTAAGCGCACTTGATCTGGAATAATACTAGGCTGGGTGACCTCCCAGGAAGTCTCGGTGCTTCACCTCTATGAGCATCACCTAGATGCAATGTGTTAAGTGTTCCATTGACTCTTATGAGAGATGCGTTCTTGTGAACCACTATTCACAAAACATCAGTCAATGAGTTTGACTCAAAAAAACACATAGTTGAATCCTAATACCAATATCACAAGTTGACTAGCTATGGAAAATATCTCCTACTTATCAATTGATGAGCTTAAGGGACATTCTAATGAATGGCTTTGCAAATGGGGTTGCAAGAAAACTAGGCTTTAACATGGAGCATACATTGTAATTAAGTGCACTTGAGTTGGAGTAACAATGGGATAGGTGACCTTTTGGAAAGTCTCGGTGCTTCACCTTTGTGAGCGTCACCCAGATGCAATTAGTTCTGTGAACTGCTACAAATGAAACATGGATCAATGATTCGACTCAAAAAACATACTTGAATCCTAAATTTATTTTTGTTTACGTGTTTTGAAATATTTTTGGTCTTATCAGTCTTTAATTCAAGAATATTATTATTAAAATGCCTTTAAAATTAAAATTTACCAGGCCTAACTTAAAATAGTATTATAAATTACTTGACTAGTTTTACCTTTAGCCTATGGGAAATGAGAATAGGCTAGAGCTCTTCTCCTTGTCTTTATTTCCGAAAGGAATCATGACATCATATTAGGCAAGAGTCTACCAGCTGCACACTTCTTACTCAATAGAAATGCACATAATACATTCTACGAGAAACTCTTGTCCTCTATCATTAATATCCTATTGTTTTTCTGGACTTTGTGCAATCCAATTCATTTCTTACGTCACCTCCTTGCACAAACTCCGAATCACCAATGACAAACTTCACCTATCCTAAACCAAATCCAAATTCATAATAGTGCAAAAAGGTGGCATAGAAAAAATCAAGTACAGATGCAAAACTATAACAAAGAAAGAACTATTGGGAACCAATTCCTAGAAGACAAGACTTTTGCCAGAGGTTCTGAAAAATTGGCTGGACATGAGATTGAGGAGGGTTAGGTGGAGGCAACTTAGGATAGAAAGTAACAATTATAAGCCATTATTTCTGCTCCTTTTGTTAAAGAGGCTGTTTCAGCTCCTTTATCTAAGAAGTGGAGAGGTAGAAGAAGTGGAGAGGTAGAAGGTCAGATGCTGAAAGATCAGATTTGGAAGGCATGGATTCTATTGGTGCTAGTGCTCAATAGACAACTAAGGCTCTCCTCTGCTGAAAGGATGACTTCAGTTTGTTTTTTATTGTGGTTTCATCTGCTTTTGGACAACTACCTCAACATTCTGAAATTCGAATTCTATTAGGGGCCTCTAACCAAAAAGAAAGCCAAATGCAAGCTCTTAGGAGGATCTAACCCTCTAGCTTCAAGAGCATGTGGCCTTGTGTAAGATCATTTCTTTTTGTAATGTTGGTTTCTGTTGTGGTTAAAGCACCCAATAGAACCTGCCATTTTATCTATACAAAATAAGGAATCAGTCTAAAACAAACATCATTTTATCATAGACAACTACCATGTATTTAACAGTCAAACCTGAAATATCTCATTCAAATCCTCATTAGGTTATAGAAGTATTTTTAAAAAGAACTCCACAAGTTTACTCCTAAAATATGTACTTCACCTGTCTTCATCTCAAAGAAATATATGTTAAACATGTCATTCTTTTCTTTTATATAAACTTAACCCTCATTAGTATATAATTTTCTTTTTTTAAATCCGTTCTTCGAGGCTACAATTTAGTTTTGAGAAATAGATCTTTTTAAATTAGAACCTAAAGGAGAAGTTCAAATTACAAACCCTATAAAATAAATATTAAATCTAGTTGTGCTCTTTATGCTTTGCCCATAAAGGCACAAATGAACCAATAAACAATTACTAGAAAGTCGCATGATTTAAATCCATAGAGTACGTGTAATCCCCAATACTATGCTCCACCTTTTCTGAAAAATTTTAATTAACAGTTTCACTTAGTAACAATATACTACTGTTGCTTCATAAATATTGAATTAGATATATCTCCATCTTCCCTCCTCCATGGCAACAGCCTGCACTCAAAACCTTCATCTTTCAATATTCTTTCAAGCTCCCCATGAAGTCCAAGTGACTCATTTCGGATCCGAAAAACAGCTCAGGATTGGGTATACCATGTACAACAATTGTTTAAGGCATATCAAACCCACAAACAAATCATCTATATTTTCCCCCTGTTCCCTTGCAAGATTTGTCTGAGCACCAGGAAGGCTGAAAGATTTTCGCTTAGAAGAAATTAACAAGAACAACAATTATTCGACTTTCTCTCTATCGAATTCAAAAAACAAAAAAGTTTGGAATATAGAAAATTCAAAATTGCAAACACATCTCAGTTGTAATAATTGACTATTCAATTAGCTACAAAGCTCTTACGCTTTTGTTGTTTTATTCAAGATTCAAACAAATCTTAACATTCCATCCACTGTATCCTAAGAATTTCACATTTAAAATTAATTAATTTTGCTGGCCAATAGAATTTGGCCTTGTCACCTCAGGAGCATCTTTGTTAGTTTTATAGATCTCTGATAGATAAAACTATTACAATAAATATGGATAAATACTCTTACTTGTATAACTGCAGAATTGATTTGATTCTTAAATGGTGACTGTTCTGTGATTGCTGATATGACAATGATCTTCAATGATGTCCGCTAATAATCCATACTATAGAGTGAATATGATATTTGTCTTTCAGCAAGAAGTGCAGAGGAGAAAGTTTAGAATAATCCTATGATGATAGTGCAGATCGCTGGGACTTATAATGCCATGTATTGATATTATCCTCAGCGATCTGCCTATACTTATGTATGTTAGTGAAGGGCCATGACCCACGTAGAGGCATGACTCTTCGTGGCTGTTGGCCAGGAAGAGTCATGCCTCTACAGAGGCATAACTAACTCTATATTAGTTTAGAGTAAACCAATACTGCTTAGTATAAGCAATTGGCAATAACACAATGCCATCGATATTATATAACTTGTGATGTTCTCCAATATAAAGCAGTGTGTCGATAATATAATCTGCAGAATAAGACTATCAATCGCATGTTTATGGTAATCAAAAAACAACTCGTATATATACATGTGTGTGTGTGTGTGTGTGTGTGTGTGTGTGTGTGTGTGTGTGTGAGAGAGAGAGAGAGAGAGAGAGAAACACCAATGATTATTATCAAATAAATCTGATACAGGTTTGCATACAACTAATTACTTCTACAGACGCTATAAATCAACACTCCCTCTTAGCAAGGGAGAAGTAATACACCTTAGATTTCAGAATAGAATATCTGATCTTAACACTTTGAAATAGTGACTAATTAGCTAATAAATATCACCAAGCTATGAACACTATCATAACATACATTATGATCTCTAATTGTCCGAATCATTATCTAGAGTAATCATAATGAATATGTTATCTATGATCTCTAATTGCCCGAAACAATATCTAGAGATGTCCATGGTAACACAAATGAGTTTGTTATCTATGATCTCCAATTGCCCGAAGCAATATCTAGAGATGTCCATGATAACATAATGGGTTCGTTATCTATGATCTCTAATTGCCCGAAGCAATATCTAGAGATGTCCATGATAACAAGCCTATCATTTGCAAGATCATCACCTTACGAACAATTACCTTCTGAATAAATATTTCCATGAAAGATCATCACCTTTCGTTACATATCTAATGTGACTAAACAACAATAGAAGCATAAACTCACATGAATTGAAAATTTTTTAATTCAATATTCAATAATACAAATTAATCATACCAAGTTTTTCTCTTAAGTATTTCAATTTCACTTTAGCAAGAGGCTTGGTAAAGATATCAGCTGTTTGCTCATTAGTACTAATGTACTCCAGTTGAATGATTCCTTGATTCACCATATCTCAAATGTAGTGGTAAGGAATTTCAATATGTTTGGAGCGATTGTGGGAAACCAGATTGGTTGAAAGCTTGATACAACTTTGATTATGACAATGAATAACAATGGGCTTTGAAGGCCTTTTGAACAAATCTGCTAACAACTTTCGTAGCCATACCACTTCTCTAGCACCCAAAGAAGATGCAATGTATTCTGCTTCAGTGGAACTTAATGCAACTGAAGTCTATTTTCTATTGAACCAAGAAACCATACCAAATCCCAGACTAAAGCAACATTTGGGAGTACTCTTACGTTCAGTAGGACTGCCTGCCCAATCAGAATCAAAATATCCATGAAGTTCGATATTGACTTTATCATATTTGATTCTCATTCCAATAGTACCCTTTAGATATCTCAAAATGTATTTAGCTACGTGTAGATGTATCTTCTTTAATGCACACATAAACTGACTCAAGGTGTTAGTAGCATAACATATGTCAGGACGAGCATTCACCAAATACATTAAAGATCCAATAATCTACTTGCAGTGAGTAGAATCTGTAAGTTCTGATTTGATCATATCATCCTTCAACTTGTGTAGACTTATTTCCATAAGAGTAGCAGCTGGTTTACATTCCATCATTCCAAATTTTGTTAAAATGTCGATTGTATATTTTCCTTAATTCAAAAGAATGTAGTTATCCTGTTGTCAAACTTCTAATCCAAGAAAGTAGTGAAGTAGACCTAAGCCTTTCATTTCAAACTCTGTTGTGACTTCTTGTTTGCATTTCTTTATGAGATGTCCCTCACCTGTTACCAACAAATCATCAACATATAACACAAGAATAAACATATCATCGCAATCTAGTTTGAAGTATAAGTTAGGATCAGCTTCATTTTTAGAATATCCTAACTTCATTAGATAGTTGTCTATCCTTTCATACCACGCTCTGCGAGCCTGTTTGAGACCATAAAGAGCTTTCTTTAATTTATAAACGTGAGTTTTGCTGTCATGAGTGTTGAATCCTTCTGGTTGCTTGATATAAACTTCTCCAATTTTGCCATTTAGGAATGTTGTTTTGACATCCATTTGATGAACCTTCCATCCCTTGGATGCTGCAATAGCCAAAATGGTTCTGACAGAAGTATATCTAGCAACTGGTGCAAATGTTTCTTCATAATCAATGTCTTCTTTCGATGAGAAACCTCGTGCTACAAACCTAGCTTTGTACTTTTCAATGCTACCATCAGATGCATGCTTAATTTTAAACAACTATCTAGAAGAAACAACTGATTTGTTTTTAGGTCTTGGTACAACATCCCATACATCATTTTTTAGTATAGAGTTATGTTCTTCAACCATTGCTTCTTTCCAAGACTGATTTGAAAGTGCTTCTTTAACATTAGAAGATTCAGTTTTTATAAGTTTAGTTAATAAAGCAACATAACATGATTGATTTCTCGTTCTTTTGCTTTCTCGAATCACTTCATCAAGTTCAACCTGATTTTCTTCTATCATTTTCCTAGCCCAAAGTGGCCTCTTTTTATTGTTGATACTTTCAGAATCTTCATGATTAGACATAGTGAAAGAGGATGGTTCAATATCATTCTTCCTCTCAATTTTTGCTTGTTGATTTTCATCTACTTCAAGAATAGATTCAGTAATGGATTCATCATTGTTTCTAGAGATATTAAAGGCAATATCTTCTTCAAATTTCACATCTCTGCTAATCTCAATTGTTTTTCAACCTAGAATGACGCCCCTATATCCTTTTGTTGTTTCACTATATCCAATAAGTATTCCCTTCTTTCGGGAAGGCGCTAGTTTTGTTCTTTTCTCTTTAGGAATGTGGATATAAACAAGACATCCAAATATTCTTAGATGAGATCAGGTTTAATGGTTGTAAATACTTATTCCGGAGTGGTGTTCTCTAATGCTGAATGTGGACATTTGTTTTGAATGTAGATTGCAGTGTTAGATACTTCATCACAAAAGGAAGTATGAAGGTTTTGATCGTGCATCATTGCTCTGGTAGATTCAACAATTGATCTATTTTTACATTCAGCAACTCGATTTTGTTGAGGATTATATGGTCCAAAAATCTTCCTCTTAATCCCAATAGCAATGCAAAAAATTTTGAAAATATCAGAGATGTATTCACCTTCATTCTCTGACCTTAAAAATTTTATTTTCTGTCCTGACTGATTTTCAACTAAGGCTTTGAACTCTTTGAATTTTGATAAAACTTCAGCTGATTCTTTCTATTTCAGAAAACAGATCCCATTTCTTCTAGAATAATTATCAATAAAAATTACATAGAAGAAGCATGCGTTAAGAGAAGGTACAAACATAGGACCGAAAAGATCAATGCGGATCAGTTCAAGAATGGATTTTGATTTGTGAACACTATTAGGAAATGATTGCTTAGTATTTTTACCTAAAGCACATCCTTTGCAAATACTTAAGTGCTCAATTTTGAGACTAGGTAAAACTTTTACAATTTTTCCTATGGATGATAATGCACGATAGTGAAGGTGACCTAGCCTCTTATGCCAAATTTTGGTGGAATTTGAAGTTTCATGACTAAGAGCTAGGTTTTGATTATTACAAAGTTTATATAGACTTCCATCTCTAAATCCGATGGAAATGGCTTTGTTGATATTAGAGTTCTTTGGCCAAGATAGAACTTTGTCCTCCTGGAAAGTGATTCTAGATCCTTGATAGACAAGACCAAAAATAGAGACTAGGTTTCTCTTTATTCCTAGTACATATAACACATTTTTGAGTTGTAGGGCAGTTCCTCAATTTAGGTAAACTGAACAAGAATCAATTCTTTCGATAGGATGAGTAGAGTTATCTTCAATGTTAACTTCTTCTAAGGATTGTTCAAAGAAAGTTTCAAATTTGTCTTTAAAACTGGTGATGTGTCAAGATGCTCCACTGTCTATGATCCAAGTGTTGTGGTTTGAGTTTAATTCACTTGAAAAGGTTTAGTAAAAAACATAGTTTTCTCTTTCTTCTTTCTCTACATCCTCTCCTTTGGTTTCTGCTAAGGCTGCTTGAATTTTCTTCTTTTCAAGGCAGAAGTTATGGGAGAGACCAATTTTATCACATTTGAAACATCTAACTTTGGACCAATCACGTTGCTTATATGATTGGTTAGATTCCCTTTTGCTGTATTTGAATTTTCTTTTCTTGTTTGAATTTACATGAAGTGCTTAAATGTCTCCCTCTTGATTTGTACTTAGTCCTCTTGAGACTAATCTTGATTCTTCTTGTGTGGAGAGCTTAAACCTCAAATAAATGTTTTCCATGATAGAGGAAGACCTCTTAGTGCTATCATGCTAAGTTCTTTGTCATCAACTCGATTTTCTATTGTTGCAAGTTGATCTTTTAATTCAGAAATCCTTAGAAAGTAGGAAGTAATAGATTCTCCATTTTTCATCTTTATATATAGTAGATCTTGTTTTAAGGTTAAAACTCTACTAGTATTGTTGATTTCAAATGTATCTCATATAGTGGAGAACATCTCAAATGCAATCTTGAGACTAGATATGGATAGAAGAATATGATCTTTTACAGAATCTATTATAATTTTCATTGCTTTATTATTATGTCTTTTCCATGTTACTTTCTCTAGTTCATTTTCAGGCATGGATATGTCTGTTTCAATATATTCCTCTAATTCCATTTCCCTTAATATTATCATTACTCTAATTTTCCATGATGAGAAATTAGATGCACCCTCAAGCCTATCTTCTAGTCTCACATGATTCACCATTTTGATTTAATAATATAATTTAGCTTTTGAAAAATTTGAGACTTTAAATTTTAATTCTGAGTAATAGCTTTTCTTATCAGAATGGCTCTGATTCCATGTTAGTTTTATAGATCTCTAATAGATAAAACTATTACAATAAATATGGATAAATACTCTTACTTGTATAACTGCAGAATTGATTTGATTCTCAAATGGTGATTGTTCTGTGATTGCTGATATGACGATGATCTTCAATGATGTCTGCTAATAATCCGTACTCTAGAGTGAATACGATATTTGTCTTTCAGCAATAAGTGCAAAGGAGAAAGTTTAAAATAATCCTGTGATGATAGTGCAGATTGCTGGGACTTATAATGCCATGTATCGATATTATCCTCAGCAATCTGCCTATACTTATATATGTTAGTGAAGGGCCATGAAGCGTCAATGACCCCCGTAGAGTCATGACTCTACATGGCCTTTGGCCACGAAGCGTCAATGACCCCCATAGAGTCATGCCTCTACGGAGGCATAACTAACTCTATATTAGTTTAGAGTAAACCAATACTGCTTAGTATAAGCAATTGGCAATAGCATAATGCCATCGATATTATATAACTTGTGATGTTCTCCAATATAAAGCAGTCTGTCAATAATATAATCTGCCAATAAGACTATCAATCACATGTTTATGGTAATCATTAAACAACTCGTGTGTGTGTGTGTGCATGAGTGAGAGAGAGAGAGAGAGAGAGAGAGAGAGAGAGAGAGAGAGAGAGAGAGAGAAACACCAATGATTATTATCAAATAAATCTGATACAGGTTTGCATACGACTGATTACTTCTACAGACACTATACATTAACAATCTTAACACAGAAAATGAAAATGATATGTGTGTGTGTGTGTGTGTGTGTGTGTGTGAGAGAGAGAGAGAGAGAGAGAAACACCAATGATTATTATCAGATAAATCTGATACAGGTTTGCATACGACTGATTACTTCTACAGACACTATACATCAACAATCTTAACACACAAAATGAATGCCATGTATCATATATTTTTTGAAACTTCAAAATCAAAATTTGGACTGAGCAGTTAAACTCAAGCATCATCCCTTCTGAAATTAACAAATACAGACATCATCAAAAGCTAAAAATGGTTGAAAATTAGGCTGCGTTTATTATTATTACAAAGGTAGTTTATATGTACTATAACACTGCAAATCAAAATTGATCATCATATGTCAAAAGGAAAAATAATTGTAATTAAGATTTGTCATATTGCCTTTTGCAATGGATCCTTTGGCTTTGTTCCAACTGCAGCTACATAATCAACTACAGCAGTCTCGGAACCCTTAAGCTTGTAAGTTCTGCTCTGGGCAGTCACAGTATTGTGTACAGTACAATAAGGATCCCCTGATTGAAGGATCTGGTAAAGAAAACTGCACAATGATCAGTCAATGACCTTTTTACCAGGTAAAGTGACTCTTTAACATATATCAGAACTATTTAAATAAAAAGGAGATAACCTGGCCAATATATGGAAGTCCATCAGTATCAATAAATCGGCTGAGCGATGCATCCTTATTAGATCTTGCAAATAATTTCAACACACGGTCATGTCTTTCTCGATTCTCTGTCAAGTCAATCGTTTCTGTCTGCAGAATAAAGAACATGTTTACGATAAAGGGGCAATAAGTTTATCCTACTTTACATTTACAAAAATTGAATGACAAGAAATCTTAAACTGTTGCCACAGTAGCAATTGTTTTATAATTGTCTTATGAATAAATTTGGTGCATGAAAAAGTCAGCAGCCAATGTTCAGAAAACATTAATAAAACTTCTGACAATTCTACAGTTGTAGAAGAATATCAGTTACTTTTGCACATACTAAATACCACTTGAGTGTCTGAAAATAGAATGATAAAATATTAAACTGGTCGCACCAGATCTGTTGCCTTAAGTTAAAAGATAGCAGCAAGGAGACTTAACACGTTGAAATTCTATCCACACTATGACACATCTCAAACTCTACAGTGAACAAACCTTGCAGCAATGTCCCCATGAGATCTGTGATTTGAATGATTTCTTACTGGAAAAATAAGCCAACTCATCAATGCACTAGATGTGACTTACCATGTCAGCAATATCTACACCTCTTAGTAAGTAAATTTCAAAAATCTTATTTTCATTTGCTTATTACAAAGTTTTAAGATTTCAAACTTTTATTTTATTATTCTCAGTGTAACACAGGGAAGATTTGTGGTGGGAAGATTATGGTGCCACAATACCTAATCTTCAAAAGTTTGCATCTGAATATTATGGCGGCCATGTATTGCTTCTCGTTGCAAGCAATACTAGAGTGTTTTTGAGAACATACACACAAAGCAGTGCAATAGGTTGACTCAGAAGGGCTTGAATGACTTGGTTTATATGAGGTACAACCTTCAATCGCTCAAAAAAAAGCTGCAAGGGTAGGCTTCATATGAAGCACTAGATTGGATGAGATTGATCCATATTCAGCAGATTGGGTTACACCTCTAAATGGTGTGATGATGTAGGCGTGAATGGGGATCCTTTCTTGACTGATGAGCAGCTAGCTGACTTTGAGATGGAGAAAAATGACTGGGATGCAGAAATGGCAGTATACGAGGAGGAACGTGAGCTTGGTCATCCATCAAAGGCTTTTGTTGAGGCACTTATTTATGCACATGTTGAGGATGTTGCAACTACTTCAGCAGCAGCGGTCTCTTTTAAACTTTAATCATAGAGGCAAATTATGACATCTGCTTTTAGTTTTCACTGATGAAGTTTGACTTCTATATGTATTGGACTTAATTTTATTCAGATGCCACACTTTTTTTTTGATATATGATTCTACATTAATGTACTAAGTTCTAATTATTACAAAGTAATTGGTAAATATCTGTTTGATATTAACAATGATCAAGAGATCAATTTATACAAAAGACTGAACTATTTTTCCTTAAGAAACAATTGTAAAGAATAGAAACATTCTCTTCTAGAAACATAAAACTAAATATTAGAAACATTCTAATATTTACAAGAGATTACAATAGATACCCATTAGATACTAAACAAAGATAATAGAAACTATCTATTATCATAATACCCTACCTTAATGGTTAATCTATCCAAAGCAAGAAGTTGTCAAAAAGCGTACAAGGCAAATTTTGTTTGTTTAGAGTGCTCTGCACTATTCGTTGTGGGCTGAGAACTAGATTGCTTAGATAGCGCAACTAAGTGCTTCTAACATTCAACCTTCATGTGCCCATACTTGTGGCAATAGTTGCATTGAATGTTCCTTTTCCCAGAGCCCTTTAAAGCTAGAGTAGAGGACCTTTGTTGAGAAGATTGTTGTGAACCAGTACCACCTTATCGTTCTCGTAATATTGAAAGATGGTTAGCATCTGATGTTTCCACATGCTATAATTGCAACTGTTGAACTTCTAATTTCCCTCAAGCAATATATTAGTCAAAGATGCCATAGCTCATTTTTCAGTAAAAAAGTGTGAAAATTTGTGAAGGTGCGTACTTCGAGGCAAAAAAAATCGGAATACCTATAAAACTTGAAGGGGTACCTAGAAGAGAGCTCATGATCCACAAAAAGAATATGTTATCAATTTTTGGATCCACTAGCTCAAAACTTGAGACACAAAAATTAAGGCACACAAAAAAATATGACGACAACCCAAGTGAACTCTTGAAAAACCCACCAAGAATAAGTAAAAATATTTTGGATTTGATATAGAAAAGGGTTTCGAGCAAAAACTGCCCTCGTAAAAAAGCTTAGAAATATGGTGTATTTGTAGAGAAAATTGTAGAGTTTGGGCACAAAAAAACAACAGAGGTTTATAAAAGACCCAAACGCCTCCAAATAGGCAAAAAATGACCACTTCTCTTTTTAAATGGAAAAAACAACCCACAAAACAGATGTGCAATTTTCATAGAAATTTGGACGCGAGTGGTAGAAAAATGTGGGCATGAGTTGCAAAGAAGTGGCGCCCAACAGACCTCCACGTGAACAACAAAGAATAACCCTCGATTTTCAAAGGATTCAGTTGCGCTAGTTGCAAATAGAAGGGCAAGAGTTTGCAAACCAGAAAAAATCATGAGAGTTACAAACAAAATGGCACGAGTTTGTAGACTAGAAAAAAATGCAGGAGTTATAGACAAAATAGGGCGATTTTTTCGCAAAAAACCCTAGTCGAACCAAAGGTTTTGGAAGCAAATATGCATGAAGGTAATTTTGAAAATAAAAGGAAGATAATTTCAACAAAGAGATTATAATTATTTTCAAGAATTTTAGACTATTCGCTCTAATACCATATTATGAAGTAATTGTAAATATTTGCTTAATATTAATAGTGATCAAGAGATCAATTTATACAAGAGACCAAATGATGTTTCCTAAAGAAACAATCGTAAAGAATAAAAACATTCTAATATTTACAGGAAATTACAATAGATAAACATTAGATACTAAACAGAGATAATAGAAACTATCTATTATCATAATACTAATTGCCATGTATTGAACTCAATGCTTCGATTTTATATATGATATATATCTCAAATCAATATTGTTAATGTTAGTGTAGTTTCAGTCAGATAAAACTCACTATATATATATATATATATTTGAGATATATATTTAATTAGATATATGAGAAATATTACATTTCATATATATATATATATATATATATATATATATATAGACACACACACACACACACACACAAATATGTGTGTTAAATAACAAACTATTATATTAAATACAAATGAATGGACATGCCCGTGAAGAGATATGTCTATCCATATTTCATCTAATATAAGAGAGATGGGTGTCATTTGGAAAACATATACTAAGAAGGCAATACAACTCCAATAGCAGTGATCCTCCAAAACTAACAAATATATGTTCTACAAATTTGGCGTATATGTGTTTTTAAGGATATTTTAAGAAATTGTGTTTTCAAATGTTTGATAAAAATGTTGATTTATTGTCAAATTTTCATTGAGTTTTTTGATCATTTTGAGTTTTTCAAAAATTGGGTGGATTGAGATATTGTCAAGTTAGAGTTTTTCAACTTTGACTGTTACACACATACACTACATATGCATATTTATGAATGTATGTACATGATTTTGTAATTGTTTTCATATCATGCTATCCATTATAATCATCTTTATGATAGTTTTCACATTTATGTTGCAATTTTGTTAATATCAAGTATTTGGTGTTATAATTTATTAGTTCTTATACTATTATGCATTATTTTGTATTCAGTATTATATGTTAATGTTAGCACAGAAATAAAAATAAATAGCAATAAAGATGATAAAAAAGGTACAAAAGAGACAAACCATTTATTCTAGGAAAACCCTTCAACTTGGAGGGAAAAACCCAACCACACCAGAAAAACATTTGTTTTATTGATAATAAAATGTTCAAATACAATGCTTTCACTTGATACAATATATACAAAGTAATCACACGTATATAAAGAATTCCGAAACCCTTCACAACACAATCCAGGTCTCTTCAATTTCCAAATTACAAGATTCTTCATATTTCCAAATGCATAACTATAAATATGCATTATCTTAGTTTCAACTTATTTCAAAAGCAAAGATAAAGATCTCTATCACGGCTATAATCTTGAACACTACCTCTTAGCAAGAGAGACATCTTTAGTATAGTTACAATTAAAGATGTCAACGATCACATTTATTCTCATAAAACATGTTACCTTAGAATAACATAATTCATCATATTAGCATAAAGTTAGTGTCATGAAGTCACACACATGACTTCCACCATGCCTCATCACAGAGAATGGAACGAGGGCTTTCACCTCAATCTTCTCCCTGTGAAAAATGCATTTCCACAATGCCTCATCGTAGAGGGTGGAACAAGGGGTTTCACCTCAAACTTCTCTCATAGAGAACTCATTAACAAGGGATTGCACCTCAAACTTCTCTCATAGAGAAGAACTCATTAACAAGGGATTGCACCTTGAACTTCTCTCACAAAGAACTCGTTAACAAGGGATTACACCTCGAACTTCTCTCACTGAGAAGAACTCATTAACAACATATATAGGAACGATTGAGATTCTCTCTCAACATAGACTCCCTCTCAGTAAGAACAACTTTGATCACCGCAATTATGCACATGAATACAATGACACAAGATTTACGTGGAAACCCAATGCAAGAGAAAACCATGGGGAATAAATGCTCTTTATATAAACTTGTTCTTTTACAGTGTTTTGTAGACTCCAACCTACTAGAGGCTCCAACCCCTATGATTATGAGCCCCAACTCATTGGAAGCTCCAACTCTCAGACATCACAAGCACCAACCTACTGAAAGCACCAACTCCCCACTGCTGTTTTTGCGAGCACCAACCCACTACGCACAAAAATTCTTTTCCACCTTGACTATGTTGCTTACTTCAACTGATTATGGATACTTGTATTTCAAGAATTTTCTTCCAATCTGATATTTGTATCTGTATTTATCTTTTCTTTAAATGCACACACCCTTCCCTCTTCTTAGCCTTTAACAACGATATATATTTTCCTACATTCATCCCACATACACTTTCACACATTAAATATTCTGAATACACATCTTTTCTTTTCAAGCACATATACTTCCTTTCCTCTCTTCATATCTGTTCACATTTTCTAACGTTATTCTCTACTCACTTTCACCTTTTATTACCATACATAGATATACTTCAGAATTTAAACTGAAGGTATGTACATATACAATCTTATCCGCTGCACCCTCACACACTTCTCTCACATATATTTCATTTTTCCTTATTCATTAATTTACCTCTCCTTCTTCATACGTCTTATATATTCCAATATCTTATAGAAAGAGATGCCTTTTAGGAAAAGAGGTATTACTTCATTTTTTAAATAATATTTAGAAATGGTCAAGTATCTTTCCTTAATTATTTGTATAAACAATATACAATAACCACTCTAGAACAAAACTTTCAGTTATTTTTAATTGCTGATTATTCTTCTTCAAGGTGACATGGAAATTATCCTTGCTGACTTGTCATGTATTCGCTGCCGAGCACATGTGTTGTTATTAATGATTCATGGTTTATCTTTGTCTCTGCTCTATTTTTAAATCGCTACATGTGCTTTAACACTTATTTGCCAACGGCATATATTGATTAAAATATCACTGCAAATGCTGATGTGAGACTTGGAAATTAGTCGCTGACCTATGACTCGTTTTGGTCATTTCTTTATACTGTCACATGGCCTTCCATAGTTGTCATTCTGTTTTTTGCATGGTTATCGCTGTTGGAAACACATTGAGTCTACCATAGTCTTCCACTAAGTTACCAAATTCTCTCCAGCAACCCTCAAAGTCTGGTTCAATTCTTTACAAAGTCTGGTCCTTGTCAAATTCTCTTGCAGAGCTGCGAATTTGCTGCAAATTCTATCAGAGGAACCCGAGCAGAATTTGCAGCGAATTTTGAAGAAATAATTGTCTAGACCTGGGCTGAATTAGGTCTCGGAACATTTTTTTAGAGTTTTTAAAGTGTTTTTTTGACCTCTCAACCTTCTTGTGACCACAAAAAAGACCAAAAAGATGTTTATATGTCATTTATGCATTTGTGTTTGAAAATGAAAACTTGCTTATAAAGGAAATCCAAATTGACAATAGGTGACATCTAAATTGATGAGTATAGAGGAATGTCTTTAAAAAGATGTGATATGTTTGAATCTAGGACTTCAAATTTGTATCACCTTTTGATATAGCCTGGTTAGAAATGCTCTAACCAATAAAAAATAAAAATTCAGATAACTGCTCTTATCTTTTAACAATTCCTTTCATTCTCAAACTATCCCCATGATATGGAAACATGTTCCATGCATGTGACCAAGCAAGTGTATCAAGTTGTATGTAGTGCTAAATGATGCAATTAATGTCCTATTGAACCAAAACATAGATTTGGTGGTGTATTTTGCTATGTTCTTTTACTATTAGCAGATTTGAGTATGGATTTTTTTTTTGTTGCATATATATACACAGATACATATTTTTTTTAAAACATATGTTTTTGTATGGATGAACCCAAAACACGAATCCAAACCCAAGCCCAAAAAAATTTTGACGAATTTCGAACCCGAATCTTGAACCCACATCCGTACCGGAATCCGAACCGGCAACTTACATCTTCCAGCACCATGTACTGTCTTATGTGGCTCCTTCCATTGCATATGCTGACTGAGTACTTTGAATATGACTTTGTCTTTGCCATAAAACCTCATTGCCTCTTTATATGATGCCTTTGGTATTCTTTTCAAACCTGATGGCACTATAACTTCACTGTTCGTTCATGCGCTGATGCTTTTATGAATTAGTGTCAATATAGAATTCTTTAAACTGTCGTTGTTGTCTCCTGATTTGTTCTTTTTTCTTTCATTGCATCAATTCTTCTAATGCTTCAAAAAACAAATCTGCATACTGGAACCATCGTTCTTGACTGTATCTGACTTTTATGTCTTTTATTATATCTGAATCGAACTTGATGGCAAGACACATTAGAATTAGAACTCTATTTCTAGACTCCCATTTTTCTTGCGTGACTTTAATTACCTTGTTTAGTGGTAGCATTCTTTTGTGCAAACATTATATTTAACATTCATGGTACCGCTGTATTCATTGTGCCTCATTATTGATTTGACACTCTTGCTTGATTCAACTTGTAGCATACTTTTCACTACATGATGCTGCTTGTGGTTTTTATTCAATTCCATATATTGTTATTATATGTCTTTAAACTTAAGTATTTATTGCTGTCTGTATCTGTCATTGCCCAGTATTGCTTCTTTCCTTTAAATTGTCAATTATTACTCGAAAATTCAACATGGCTTTTCTATATATGTTTGTCAATCAACCTTACCTTCAATGAAGATGAATTCTTCATATTCATATCTCTTGTATTTGTCCTCTAACTGTGTATCACTCTTTTATCTCTGTCTTCCATTTCCTTTTACATTGATGACGTTATGTGTCTTGTCTATTTTTGACATAAATGACAATATTTCCATCAGACCTGTTCAAGATGTTCTCAGTTGAGGCCTTAAAAAGGCAGTTATCCATTTCTCTGTTTGCCACTTCAAGGTTCATTATCTCTGTTTTGTAGTCTACAGCACGAGCTTCATCCATTTCTTCATCCTCCGATGGTTTAGCTATTTCAGCTAATCACCTACTTGTCCGATAATCAATGCTCACCTTGGATGTGGTCTTAAGTTCCTTGGTGTCGTCTGTAAATATTGTGTAGCCGACAAGGTGTTGTCGTAGGTAAAGATTTTGTAGCTAACAGGTAGATTAGTATTGTTATGTAGCCGACAGACCCCTTCGGGAAGGTTCAGCGGGAAGTATTTATACCCCGTCTAGAATCATTGTAAATCATCTTATCTTATGCTCTATATGTAATCTCTTGGCATATGCGAATAATAAACGGAGTACTACTGTTCTTGCTCATTATCTGTGTGCATTAATCAATTAATCTATGCAGTAAACATTTGGTGTCATTGCCTGATCGACCTAGAACAAAGGCTAGAATGACGACTGATGCCGAATCAGTTAAACAAAAATAAGAATAAGCTTAAGGACAAAGACGAAATCCGCACAGCTCAAGGAAACTTAATTTTGGCGCAGTAGACCGAACACAGACGAAGGTTTCAGAAGATTGCCGACGGACACTGAGGCGCGGAGGAATTGTTGGAGGAGACTCGACAGCAGGTGGAATTGGTGAAAGAAGCCAAGGAGGAATTTTTGAGCCTGTATTCGCCGAGGGAAGAGAATCCAGACAGAAAGGAATCGACTCACACGGCTCAGAGTGCCGAGGGAGCACGAACATGGAGTGAACTCTTCGTCCGCGATACACATCCAGAATGGGAAGACCCTTCTTCACCAAAAAACATAGTTGTTGGAGATAAGACAACTATTGGAGAGTTCGCTGGTGTGGGAGTGCAGATCGTCGGTGCAGAAGTGCAGATCGCCAGTGTGGGAGTGCAAAGCTACGGTGTGGGAGTGCAAACTGCCAGTATGGGAGTACAAAGCGCCAGCACGAGAGTGAACAGTGCCAGTGTTGCAGAACCGAACAACGCCCGTGCACAAAATCCAGTAGTAATGGCCGGACCAAAGGAAAAGTTGCCAAAATTTGATGGAAAAGTTGCCAAAATTTGATGGTGATGGTACGGCCAATCCGATCCGACACTATAAAACATGCGAAACGATTTGGAGGGCAAATGGCATAACCGATACAAACGAATGGGTCCGGCAATTTCTGGCAACCCTACTGGTTGTCGCACTTGATTGGTTCGCCGATGCAAATCCCCAGAAGTTAACCACTTGAGACAACCTTCAAAAGGAGTTCACAAAATTTCAACTGCTTCGCGACGACAATGAGATCATAGCCGAGATCTACAACACAAAACAAAGAAAAAATGAAACAGTTCGAGTCTATGCCAGGAAATTAAAAGACTTAATAAATAAAATGGAAAATAAGCCAGCTGATGGGCTATAGAAGAGATGGTTCATCAAAGGCCTAAACCCGAAGTTGCGGAAGAAGATGAAGATTGTACCGCCGTTGTCATACATGGAAGCATACAATCGAGCAATGAACTTAGAAAGTGAACAAAAGAAAAAAAAAGAAAGAGAAGAGAGAAGAAAGAAAGTGCCCGCGGACACATCCGCGGACTGCTGCTCCGCGGGCAGTATGTTCCACGGGTGGTCCCGTGGTCACCCCGTGGGTGCCTTGCTTTCCTGCAAGCGCCTAGTGTTTTTCCACAGGCGAGTGGCAATGGAGGGCTTTACTTTTGTTTCTGCGGCCACCTCTTCATTTTCCCGTAGTGGTAATTTCTTTCTCCCTCGGGTTCCCTTCTTTTCTGTCCGGGGGTTGCATTGTGATTGTGGGTTGTTTTCATTCTCCCTCGGTGGCATCTTCTTCCACCCCTAGTGGCATTCTTTCTTCCGCGGTTTCCTTTATTTCCTGCACACTTACTTCTCTATCCACGAATGGCTCCCTAGTTCAACGGGTTGCGTTGTAATGTATCTTTTCGCCGGTCGCATTGTGATCCCACGGGTTGCAGCACTTGTTTATTTTCACCGAGGTTTCATTCTTCTATCTGTGACTTCCTTTTTCCAATGCTCATTAGTGAGACATTACCAAGTAGCAGACAGAATTTGTGACAAGTGGTGTAGCAAAAGAGAGATGTTATTGCTCAGCATCTAAATTTGTTATCCCATGGACGCGGTAACTCATATTCTCCATGGGAAGGCAAAAGCAACAGAGTAGTTATGAGTGATAGAGAGACAGAACAGGCAGAGGTAGGAGCTAAAAAAAAGTTGACAATAAAAATTGTTTCGAATGAATAATGTATGATGCCGAGGAGAAGGGAAAGACATAAACAGGGAGGACACATAAGATGTTGCTAGAAAGAGTGTAGAATCGGAAGAAAATGACAGAAATGGTGTGTTCCATGGAGTTTTGTGTGGGAAGTGTGACCAGTTGATGAGATCTGGAGCTGCTGCAGGCATAGAGTGTCTGTATACCTGAGGCACTTGGAGTAGGTGATGGACGTGAGGCTGTCTTGGTGGATGCATAGAGAGCTAAGGAGAAGTTGATCATCCATTTGGAGGCAGTACAGCGACACTTGGCTCAGCGTACCCAGGAGTTGGAAACAGAGAAAGCGGTACGGGTGGCTATCAAGGTCAACTAAGGACACAGTATTGCGTTAGCAGAGGCTGCAGATGCAACGTAGTTTGGAGACCAACTTGGTGCAGGCATGGTACAAATGTGAAAGTGATGTGATAGAAACAGATCTATCTTGTTGTAGTTAGTCAGTTAATGTATTTTGTTTGTTAATTTGTCTCGAATATTTTGTAATTATCGTCTAGAGACGACTTTTCTTTTGGGGGGGATGATGTCATCTATAAATATTGTGTAGCCGACACAGTGTTGTCGTCGGTAAAGATTTTGTAGCCGATGGGTAGATTAGTATTGTTATGTAGCCGACAGACCCTTCGGGAAGGTTCAGCAGGTAGTATTTATACCCCCTCTGGGATCATTGTAAATCATTTTATCTTATGCTCGATATGTAATCTCTTGGCATATGTGAATAATAAACGGAGTACTATTGTTCTTGCTCATTATCTATGTGCATTAATCAATTAATCTATGCAGTAAACACTTGACTTTAGATGATATACCAAGGCATTTTCTTACCATGTTGTCCAAAGGCAAGGCTATGGGTACAACTTTCTTCATTTTTCTTATGGAGGTTTCTAGCCATTTTGCAGTGGAACAATGAGTACTGGCCTGTCAAGTGTGTTGGTTTGGTGTAGGGTTGATTATACTCAAGGCCTAGGTAACTTCAGCAGTGTCACCCAAATTAATGGTCATGGGGATCTGGCAATTCATATCTAATTTATCCAAATCCATTTCATCCCCCAACATTTTCTTTTTATCTTCCTCTCTAGAGTCCAAATCAATCAGAATTTCTTCCTTTTGACATCTTTTTCCTTCCATTTTCAACTAGATCAAGTGACCATTATTGAAGAAACTTCAGGTGTTGGACTGGTTGGTTTTTCTTTAGGAGTAAATTTCTTAGCTTTCCCCGTTGAACTACCTGCATCACAGAGGCCAAGGTTTTGGTCAAAAAGCTAAGTAGTAATTATATTTTCGAAGTCTTAATAGACCTCACCTTGCAAAGCTGCAATTTGCTGACTCCTTTCATTCAACCATTTCTCCAATCTCCTTGTAACAGGGAGGGTTTTAAGTTCCAAAATATCACCTAAAGGAATGGTCCAATCAACCTCTCGCATTGGAATGGACTGAACTTTTTCATACAAAGGGTCTAATAGGTTCTCCCCATTGTCCTTGACTCCAATAATATTCATCTTTAAACCAAAGCTCACAATCTGAGAAAGAGTAAATCTGCTCCAAAGTCTTCTTAGTACTTCTTCATCACTACAATCCTCCCAAAAATCTTGCAGATGCGAAACAGGTATGAATCCTTGCTTTAGTAACAAATGCTCTTGTGCAAATCATTGTTATCAAAATACATCCTTAGTTTATAGAACTGAAAATTAAATTTAAGTAGATCCAATTCAAGGTTTAGAGCATTTGAGACGGACTTACACTCACATGAGCCATTTTCAATAGAAAATGCAATACCCATTTCATTTTTTGGAGGAAACATTTTACTAATATGTGACAACTGTCTACATATCTCCACCAAGACAAAATAGTCTAAAGCATGTCTAGGTAATTTTATAGGTTGCCCTTCATATCCTCCAACTCTGAGATAGTGAATCAAGGAAATTGAGTATAGCAACTGCCACAAATATTTATTAACTGTATTGTTTCTTCAGACAACCGCTTAGGAATCTCGGCCAGCTCATGAGTAAACCTCTCGGAGAAAGTGTCATTCACCATCTTGTAACATTGACCATACCTACTCTTTTGCAAGAAAGGAGAATACTCATAAATTTTAATTCTTGCCACATAGGATTCATGGGATAATCTACTCAATTCTCTTGTACAAGCCAAATAGTACGATAAATATGATATGAAAAACCCTCTTCTGCCAAACCCACCTTTGTGAAGTTGATCATGCATTTTCTCTACAATAATCTCACCCCAATCGAGGAATTGGGTTCCTTGTAGAACTATTTGGATGACGTACATCCAATCCATGAAATGGTAAGAATGCTTTGAGCCCTTTACTCTGTGACATAATACCACCAAGTCTCTCATATGTGGTTGCACATGCTCTTCGGGTTAAAGGCTTGGGCAAATCTTGAACCCCTATTTTGGAATTCAAGAAGCCAATTTCTTGCTATTACACTCCTATAGTTTTTCTTCTTCTTAGAGAACAGACACCAACTTGAGGAAATAATAAAACCACAATAAGCTTCTCTCACAGGAATCCCCAATGTTGATACAATGGTTTCTCAGTTAGCAAGCAACAAGAGTTCCCCATGTACTTTCTTAATGCATCTATCTTCTGGGTGTGGGTCATATTTTCATTTCACATGAACTTGCCAAGTAGTTCAACATCTAAAAAAAAAATTAGAAAATTTCCAATCATTGTCAGTCACCAATATTAAATGTTCACTTATGTCTCCCTTTTGAAGATTCAAGTAAGATTGATGTACCCTTAGAACGATATGAACCATTTTTATGGGTCCAAATGGCTCAAACAATACAATCCTTGTAAATTAAAGAGGGACATAAATCACTGACTAAAAAAGACTTCAATGAAGTGACTTTTCCTTTTAGTTGGACTCCATTGACTTGAACCAATCAAACCACTTGAATTTGTTGAACTGGTTCACAGATAAACCTATTGAACCGGTTCAAGGAGTTTAACTAGTTCAAGTGGCCTCATAACCGACAGATGCAATTTGATGGCATTGACTCAAAACATATCAACCATGATTTTGAACCAATTAAATTGTTTTAAAGGGTTCAAAAGGTTGGATGACTCGACAGTTAAACTTATAAAATCTACAAATATACTTCTTGATGGAGCCATGCAAATGAGGTGAAGGATAGAACTTTAATCAAATCATGAAACTCAAAATAAAATTTTAAAAAATTGGGAGGGTGATAACATTACTCTATGTCATGCATCTGCTTCTTTTTTTGTTCAAGGTCTTTGTTTTATTTCTCAACAAGGTGCTCATCCTCTAAATTATTTATGATGTCTTTTGCAGGCATAGGGACAAAAGTATATCCACCCAAGCTTTACTTTCTCCTTGCAAAATTTATATCAACTTTATTGTCGTATCTCTTCCTCTGGTTGGCTTCTCTTAAATTGTAGCATCATTTTATCATGGATGAGATCATATGCTTTAGTTGAAAGTTGAAACTAAAGTGAAACCAACAATACGCAATGTGCCTGGCATAAAGGACTATTTGTGATATGCAGATAGACTCATGAAACTTGAATATTCCAATTGCCTAACAATTCTCAAATAGCTACTCTACCAGGAACTATTTTGGGCAATTTGTAAGGTGCTCCTTCAAAACCAAGGACCAAGATCATGGTGAGGTTCTTGTGGACATACCAATCCCCCCAATTTTGATCTACCATCTTTCGTTCATCAAAATCGCTTGCTCTTAAAAAATCTTCAATCTCATTGGAAATTGAATAATCACAAGGATGATTACAATAGGTCTTTAAAAACAATTCTTCAAAGTGAACATAACAAGAGTTTGCAAATCCCAAATTGAAGTACATACTCGGACTACAAGTCGATCATCTTCTTTGTCAATTTCTCTAATCCTCAAGCCATCTAGCCATATCCCCATCTCCTGACCATAAAAGAGTACGAAGAGCATCAAGATAGAATAGTATCTGAAATAAATGTGCTCTAGGTTAGTTTTCATAATTGTCAGCCCTATGTCAATCATCCTGAAAACATACTTTGCTTAATAAAAGGGCATAGAATTATGACACTGCACATCTGTAGTAATTATGAGAGAAGCAATAGAAATTTGGCACTTAGCACTAGCCATTTGTCCAACCAAGTAATATGTGAAATGCATATGTGGCTCAAACAGATCAATATTAACAAGGTCATCTTCATTAGTCAATGGTACCAATCTCCCATCATGTTTAGGCCTATGTAATGGCAGTAAAATTCTTTGTAGGTGATATCGAGCCTCGCATACTCATTCTTCAAGTCCATAAGTGTTAAGCAAAAATCAAGTCATCTAGGTTAAAGACTTCATTAATCGTATCCATTGAAATATGTACAAATAGTTCCCCCTGTAGGTTGCATATCACTCTTTCTTTGGATCATAATGATTTGCTAAGAGCTTGATAAGATCTACATTTACAGAGACATTTGGCACTACAAGTTTTCCCAAGTTTATCCACCATGCGTTGCAAACTGGTTTGTGATGATTCTTTCTAGCTTAATGAAATATAAACAATTCATACCCTCTTGTTCTAGTCTACACATCTCCCACATCCTTGTATTTGTCCTCAATTTTCTTCGCATATGGTTTACTTCGTGCAACCTTTCTAGACTTGGGCCATGATCCTTGCATTTGGTCTAGCAAATCCTCGTTTAATTTTCTTTCCACTATCTACTCTACTTCAATTTTTTGCTTTTTACAAATTTTACTCCCTTTTCTTTTTTGTCTTTTACTTTGTAAAATGCTAGGCCTTTTCATTTTGGACAATCGAATTATATCATGTTGAACTTCTTTTAGATATTGGAAGAAATAAACTTACTTGTGATTGAACTAAGGTTAACGTTCCTCCTCTATCCAAGAGTCTTTTTGGCTCCCTATCTACACAACACCTATTCTAAAAGATTTCCTTCTAGTAGAATTTGCTCCAATCAACAAAGTGTAGAACAATTGTTTGTGCAAGTAATTAATTTCGCACTTCAGTCATCAATGCAACCGTTTTTGAACTTTGGAATATCGGATTGACATTTGTTCTTATCGCTAAAATCCTCTTTAATGTTATAACAATATGACCCCCTTCACTGGCACCACTTTTATAAGTTAGTTTACTAGATTGGTGAATCTACTAAAATGTGTCTTTGATCTATAGTGCCTTGTAAACTCCATTTAATCTATTGGAGTAACTCTCACCAATTACATATGCTTCCTAAGACACTTTTACCCTTTTCATTTGTTCTTACCCCATCCAAGAAGAAAATACAATATTACCTAGATGAATTTTTTTCATTTACTACCTTATTCCTTCCTTGGAAATATATTTTGGAGTAACTTTCATCAATTGCTTTTTAGAAATTACTCTATGTTCATCATCAGAGTAACTTGGCTTCTCGAGAAGACTCTGAAGACTCATTCTGATACATTGCGTTAGTTCAATATGTTTCAATTCCAAGACACAACCATTCATATTATCTTCAAATTCCTACTTTGACGGGTAGTGTTGCTCTGCTTACTCCATATTGCATAATTTACTTCTTTTATCAAAGTAACATTGATTCTTTACCTCTCAATAAAACTTCCATTGGGGTAACTTATGAATTGACCCATTGAGTTTCTTCGGTGACCTCTTTCATTCATGTTGCTCATTTTCGTAGTTTTCCTCATTGGTGTAATATAGTCCATCTCCTTTGATATGTTAAAACCTACTACATAAAAGTAAATGAATTTGAAGGAACCTAAATAATGTTTTCCCTATTGGTGTTATATCTCTATAAATATGCTATATGAAAAATGTTATCAAGATAATATTAGCTCTAGGATGCATCAAGGATAGTGATAGAGTTACTAATGGATATTAAATCGAAGGAACCTGAATAATATTTTCCCAATGGAAATTATCTCTATAAATATGTTGTGTGACAAATGTATTCAAGATACCAATGGCTCTACGATGCATCAAGGGTATTGAAGCAATTACTAGTGGATATTAAATCGAAATAAACCTGAATAGTGTTTTCCCAATGGTGGTTATCTCTATAAATATGCTATGTGACAAATGTATTCAAGATAGTAATGGCTTTGGGATGCATCAAGGGAAGTGATGTAGTTACTAATAGATAAAATTAATGTAGAACTAAACTTGTATCGATATACAAATGCTGAATTTTAAAATAATACTTCAACTACTTCAACATTTGTAAAGGTCTTTCCTTATTTAATTAAATACACAAGCCTGCTGATGATCTACGGAAATCAGCTACAAAAATTGGCTATGGAAGTTGCTAAGAAAGTAACCTGTATAATACTACAGGTCTGTTAATACAGGCCATACCTTCTTGTATGCATAATATATGTCCAAAGATTGGCAAATAATACCTTTATATATTCCCTATAAGTGTCGGCGATTCTCATATTGGTGTTATTGTTTTGAGTTTAACTAAACTAATGATTAGTTGTGTTTATTCTTAACATAATACTGGAAATCGCCGATTTAGGGTTAATGTTGTTTTATTGCCTAAACTAAGGGTCATGTCCCTTGAGGGGCATACCCTCTAGATTGGATATATATAGGGTTGAGAATGTAGTTTGGAGAACACACAATACAAGCAGTCTATTCTACAAGCATTCTTCTTCCCACAGATACATAGCAAAGTTGTTCAATCACACAAGTTCGAACTTAGAGGCCTGGACCTACAGTCATCATAAATATATCTGCCTCAAAAGATTTGAACGCACAAATTGTTGAAAGGATCAATCACAGCAACTCTAAGTTTGTCTTCAAGGCTCCAAATTTGCAGAATTGTACATGGTATCAGAGCCTTGTTATCAGATCTAGGGCTCTACAAACTTTTCAGTAATCAAACTTTTTATTCAGTAGTTGTCTTCGATCTCCAATGGCATATACAATCAGACCTAAGGACAGATTCGATGGGAAGGAACATTTTGAAGCATAGAAATTCAGAATCTTCATGATTCTTGAAGAAAATAATGTTAAACAATTTGTTGATAGAGCATCCAAACAGCCACCAATTGAACCTCACAAATCCATATGGACCAATAGAAATAGAAAAGCCATTCAAATCATCTTGGATGGAGTTAAGAATGATATCGTACCTATGCTTACGAAACACCAAACTGCCTACGATATGATGAACGCATTACGGAATGCATTTGAAATAAACAATGCAACAGGGTCCTTGCATTAAAAAGACGACTGAATCACATCCAAATAAAGAAAGGAGAATCAATAAACTCTTATTTCCTAAGAGTTGCTGGCATTAGAGATGAATTGTCAAGCATAGGAACCATCATCAATGACACCGAACTAACATTCATAGCCATAGATGGATTGCCAGAATCATGGGAAACTTTTGCACAAAGAATAAGTGCTAGAGGTCAACTTCCAGACTTTAATACACTCAAGAATAATTGTCTTCAAGAAGAGTCAAGAAAGCTAAAGAAAGGAGGAAAACCAAAAGTAGAAGATGAAGAACTACACGTTCTTAATGCAAACTCCTATAAAGGTAAGAAAAAGCACTTCAAGAAGAAAGGGGGAAATCAAAAAAATGGAAAGCCCAAGAAAGATCTATCAATGTTTCAAATGTGAAAAATTTGGACACTATAGATCTAATTGTCCGGAAAACTCCAAACAACAGGCAAATTGTACAAATGTCATTAGAGAAGAAGAGACTTATGATCCGGAGAATCGTGTTTTGTATTCCTCTCTATCAAATGAAATCTCAAATAAGGCATGGGTAATTGATAGTGGATCTTCCTAGACATATAACAAGATACAAAGAAACTCTAGATTCCTTATCAGAGAAAGCTAGCGGTGAAGTTATTATTGGTGATAACTCTGCACACTTAGTTGAAGGAATTGGTAGCTGCACCTTGAAGCTAAAGACAGGAAATACTCTTCTTCTTAAAGCTGTACTATATGTACCGTGGATTAAAAGAAACCTGATCTCAATTACAGCATTAGAAGATGATGGACACAATGTTGCATTCGTGGATGGAAAAGTAATAACTTGGGCTAAGAACTCTTCCATCAAGAAAGCTAAAGTAATTGGTCAAAGAAAGGGATATTTGTATGAACTGAATATAGAAGCCAGTATATCCATTCAAGCCCTAGTTCACGAAGCAAAAGATTAAAATGAAATATGGCACAGAAGATTAGGGCATCTCAACTTTAAAACCTTATCGACTATGGAAAAGATGGTTACCGGATTACCTTAATTAAATAAAGATCACTCTAGTATTTGTAAAGGGTGTGCTTTGGGTAAAAGTACTAGAAGTACCTTTCATGATAGTACTAGGAAAACAAATAATGTACTTGAGTTAATTCATTCAGATTTATGTGGACCTATGTACGTTCCCTCTCTTGGAGGATTCTGGTATTATACCTTGTTCACAGATGACTTCTCTAGGAAAACATGGATTTATTTCTTAAAATGCAAAGAATCAGAAGAAATCCTACAAAGATTTAAAGAATTCAAAGCATTAACTGAAAATTTTTTAAGACATAAAATTAAAACCCTTAGAACAGATAATGGAGGAGAATATACATCAGACTTGTTTAAAAGGTTTTGTAAAGAATCAGGGATCAATGTTTACCATACTGGTAAAGAGATCAACGCATACAAACAATAGAATATGAACAGCAGAATTACATTCGCAATCGTAGATTCTTCCCTTACAATGATCCCAGACGGGATATAAATACTACCACCGAACCTTCCCGAAGGAGTCCGTCGGCCACAATTATTCTATCCGTTACAAACTATTTACCGCTGGACCGTCGGCTACAAAATACCGAAACACTGCCGGACCGTCGGCTACAGAATACAGAAACACCGCCGGACCGTCGGCTACAGAATACAAAATACCGCCGGAACCATCTAGTCGGCTAACACCATCCCCCCCAAAAAGAAAAGTCGTCTCCTGACGACTGACAAAATATCTAAGACAAATTAACAAAAAATACATTAATAGAGTGACTACAACAAGAGAAATCTGCTTCTGTCATATCACTTCCACATTCATCCCGTTACATCTGTAGCCTCTGCTAACACAATACTGTCTCCTCAAGCTGACCTTGATAGCCACCTGTGCTGCTTTCTCTGTTTTCAATTCCTCGGTACCCTAAGCCAAGTGTCACTGCACTGCCTCCAACCGGATGATCAACTCCTCCCGAGCTCTCTACGCATCCACCAAGACAGCCTCACAGCCAACACCTGCTCCCACTGCCTCTGGTACACAGAAAGTCCATGCTTGCAGCAACTTCAACTCTTCCCAACTGGTCAGACTCCCACGACTGGGGGTCCAAGGGGCAACGCCCTTGGCAGGGTCGAGCCGCCAAGACCAAATTAACACTTCGCAACCCACACAGGAATGCAAGGATCACACCATTTCTGTCATTCTCTGCCGATTCTGCACTCTTTCTGGCAACCACGGATGCGTCCCCCTTTGGCATCATCTGTCACTTATTCTGAACAACTTGATTTTGTCGACTTTTTTTTTTTTTTAGTACTGAACCTCTGACTGGCGCCCGCGTCCTACTCCACGGCCTTTCTGTCCTGACCTGCGGCCTTCTTGTTCTCCCTGCGGATTCCTGCGTCACCCGCGGCCTTCATGTTCTCCCTGCGGCCTTTTTGTTCTCCCCGCGGCCTGTTCTTCTCCTACCCACGGACTATTCTTTCACTGGCGGTTAACGACGAGGATTTTATAAAATATAATGCCCGCGGGGGCTCTCTCTTCTTTTTTTCTGCCGGAGGAACTTATGCTGTCAGTCCTCCTCCTTTCTCTGCCGGAGTAAAGTTATCCCACGGGGCTTTACCCTCCGCGGGAGTCTCTTGCCCGCGGACCCGCGGGACTTTAAGTGCCCGCGGACAGACAGTTGCCCGCGGGACTTCCCGGTCGCTACCTTTTTTTTTTTTTTTTTTTTTTTAAGCAGAAAAATACAAAGCACCTCAAATTTACCTCGGACCATCGCCATTCTGCAACGATGACGGAGTCAGCTGGCCATCTTGTGACAGCGACGAAGTCTTCCTGGCACCATATATTTTGAATTTGGATCTGTTGACTACCGGAGGCCCGTCCAAAGTTGATAATCTAATCGCTCCATTGTCGCCGACCTACCGAATTTGATATGGTCCAACCCATCTGCCCTTGACACTTTGATTTCATTCTTACCATCGTACACCTTACGTTTGTTCTGTGCCACCCCCGTCACCCACTGTGCCTACGGTCGTCGCGCAACTAGATTATTTCCTTGCTGTCGGTGCCCTTCCACTAATTTTATGCTGTGATGTAACCTTTTCTTTTCGCGCGGTTTATTCACCATGTACCAGAGAATGTGATTTTTCATTTTTTTGTGTTCAGACTGTATGTTGTTCCCCTCAGCTTCAGCCATGGCAGCTTTTCCCTCTTCCACTTCCCTACATTCCTCCGGACATTCGTTTTCCTCCTTTTTCTCATCTTCGTCGACCCCTAGCATATTACAACTCGGAAAGAGTTCGTAGTCTTCTATCTGCCAGTGGTAAAGGCCATTCACCGAGTCCAGGTCGTCGTCATTCGATCCTCCGTCAAGTCTCAATACTCCTTCATCCGGTTCCATTCTCCTCTTTCCTTCATCATCACTCTCGCCTTCACTGTCAGAATCTGACAATGCTGCCTCCTCGCCAACCATTTGCGTGTGCAAGTCAATTATGAATCTTTTGCCTCCGCGCTCCATTGATAGGGTATTGCGTTTCCAATCATGTTTTACTTTTGCTTGCACCAACCAATCCCGTCCCAGAATAGCATCATAGCCTTTTCTTTTTAATGGAATGACCACAAAATCCAATCAAAATGGTTGCGTACCAATTGTTACCGGTTGCGCTTTCAGAATTCCCAACGGTTTGATTCCATGTTGGTCTGCCGTGAGCAACTGAAATGTAGGTGGCCACAGCGTCAGCTTTCCCAACTTCTTCCAAGTATCCTCCGGTAAGACATTCACGCCGGACCCTCCGTCAACAATTGTCTCTGTCAAAACATTTCCCAAAATCCCTATCTCAACGATCGTCGGATGCCATCCGGAGGTGAGTGCCAGCAGCATTGGATCTGTTGTCATCACTTCCCTACTATTCCTTCTTGTGTCCTCCGGTGCTTTCGAAAACGGTGTATGATTCAGAATAGCCGTCCGTAACTGGGGCATTGTGAGAAGGAGGTCACTTATCTTGACCGGTATCTCCGTTTGTAAGATCTGTCGTACAATGCTTTGTTCTGCGAAGTTCTTTGCCAAGGTGCCGGTGATGTCCTTCAACTGAGATGTTTCCGCCGACGATGCCTTTGCAATGTCCGCCTGCACTTCCCCCACTTTTCTCTTTTCCTCTGCTTGCCTCCGTGTAATTGCCAGAACCTCCTCTACATCCGTGCCGACAATGATCAAATTTACTCCAGCCTTTGGACACTTGGAATCTTCGTGATCGCCGGGTCCACACCATCTGCATAATAATTTCGGTGTGTTTGCCACTATACAATCTCGCGCAAAATGACCCCACAAATTACACGCTCGACATTGAACGATCGGCCGTCCATTTGCATCATACTGAGTTCGACTTCGGCTCCCATTATTATTGTTATTATTGTTATTATTTTGCCCTCTGTTATTATTCCTGTATCCTCCGGATGTAGCACCGGCAGTATTCGTGTTTCCGCTACTACCCGACGGGGAAGCCTCCTGTGTGAGAAACACCTGCGGAGATCCTCTTGTCTTCATGTTAAAGGGGCACTCCTTTGTCGAATGGCCCATGATCTGACAGATGTCACAAAATTGGTTCTTCGGACACGATCCTTTAGTATGCCCGTCGGTCTTACATTCCATGCACCATAATTCATTACCTTTTGGCTCTTTTTGCATATTTTTAAACTCCATCATTCGAACCATATCCTTCTGTAAGGCACGAACCTTTTTGTTACTACCTTCATCGTCGCTGCTATCATCCTGAGCGGATTCATCATCATCAGAGTCAGAGGAGCTGGTTTTCTTCTTCTTTGTCTTCTGCGCACTTTCAAGATCGAGGGCTCTGTTGTAAGCATCGGTATATGATGACGGTGGCACAATTTTCATTTTCCTCCGTAGTTTCGAGCGTAGGCCGTCCACAAACCACCTTTTCTGCAATCCGTCTGCTGGCTTGCTTTCCATTTTGTTTATTAAGTCTTTCAATCTCCTAGCGTAGACACGAACAGTTTCGTGCTTCCCTTGCTTGGTATTGAAAATTTTCACTACAATTTCATTATCATCCTGCAAGAGTTTAAATTCGGCCAAGAACTCCTTTTTAATGTTATCCCATGTATCCAGCTTCTGCGAATCCATATCCGAAAACCAATCAATCGCGACACCCCGTAGGGTTGCCGGGAATTGCCTGGCCCATTCGTCGGCATCTGTGATTCCATTTGCCCGCCAGATCATCTCACATGTCTTACAATGTCGGAGGGGGTCGGCTGTACCATCGCCTTCAAATTTTGGTAATTTTTCTTTGGGTCCCGCCATAACTCTGGAGGTCTGCACTCCTACAGTGGTCGGCACTCCCACACCGGCAGTCTGTACTCCCACACCGGCAGTCTGCACTCCCACACCGAAGGTGTCGACAGCTGCAACCCTTGGTGAAGACGGAGGATCCTCCGAAATTGTTTCCCGCGGAAGTCTATCCTGGACGAAGAGGTCACTCCACGCTCGTGCTTCGTCGGCACCGCGAGCCGTGCGAGTTGATGCTCTCCCGTCTGAATTTTCTTCCCTCGGCGAACACAAATTCAAGAACTCCTCCTGTGCTTCTTCCACCAATTCCACCCGCTGCCGAGTCTCCTCCAACAATTCCTCCGCACTTCGGTTTCCGTCGGCAATCCTTTGAAATCTTCGTTAGCGTTCGGCTTGCTGTGCTAGAATTAAATTCTCTTGCGCAATACGGATTCCATCTTTTCCCTTCACCTTATTCCGATCCTTGTTAAGCTGATTTGGCATTAATCTTCATTCCTCCCACCTTCCAGATTCATAAGGCAACGGCACCAAATGTTTACCGTACTGGTAAAGAGATCAACGCATACAGACAATAGAATATGAACAGCAGAATTATATTCGCAATCGTAGATTCTTCCCTTACAATGATCCCGGACGGGATATAAATACTACCGCCGAACCTTCCCGAAGGAGTCCGTCGGCCACAATTATTCTATCTGTTACAAACTATTTACCGTCGGACCGTCGGCTACAGAATACCGAAACACCGCCGGACCGTCGGCTACAGAATACAGAAACACCACCGGACCGTCGGCTACAGAAACATCGCCAGACCGTCGGCTACAGAAACATCGCCGGACCGTCGGCTACAGGAACACCACCGGACCGTCAGCTACAGAAACATCGCCGGACCGTCGGCTACAGAATACAAAATACCGCCGGAACCATCCAGTCGGCTAACAATCAAGAGGGAGTACACTGTTCCTTATAACCTAGAACAAAACGAGGTAGCT
Source organism: Cupressus sempervirens (assembly GCA_028749045.1). Lineage (NCBI taxonomy): Eukaryota > Viridiplantae > Streptophyta > Pinopsida > Cupressales > Cupressaceae > Cupressus > Cupressus sempervirens. The sequence goes on from CM053787.1 coordinate 318,970,895, forward strand.
GAAAGAAAGAACACGACAATTATAGAAGCTGCTAGGGCCATGATTTTTGACCAAAATCTAGAATTCTATCTTTAGGCAGAAGTCTCTTGTACCATTGTATACATTCAAAACAGAAGCCCTCACTCCTATCTTAAAGATAAGACCCCTGAAGAAGTATTTACTAAAGTAAAACCCAATATAAGTCACCTCAGAATTTTTGGATGTCCCGTATACATTCATGTTCCAAAAGAAAAGAGAACCAAATTAGAACCATCTCGGAAGAAACGTATCCTTGTAGGGTATAGTGAAACTTCTAAAGCATATAGAATTTTCATACCTGGACAGAAAACTATTGAACTTAGCAGAGATGTAATCTTTGAAGAAGATCTTGCATTCAAAAGAGCCTTAAGTTCCAATGAACCTTCTCCTTTATCAAATTCTGAAAGACCTAGTAAATTTGGATCCTAGAGGGAGAACCTAGAAGAGGTCGAAAATGAAAATATGAACCTTGAGGAAAATTCAAAGAAAAGACCACTATGGGCCATAAAAATAGTTGAAGCAGCTCAAGATTTTGCTGCACCTTCAGGATCAGTCAGAGAAAGTAAAAGACTTAAAAGATTCTCTAGTTATACAATAAATATGATTGATTTATCCAAAATAGAGCCAACCAATCCTTTTGATGCTATTACACATCCAACCTGGAAAGAAGCTATGGCAGAAGAATATCAATCAATTATGAAAAATGATGTCTGGGAAATAATTCCAAGACCAAATAGTTCCAAGACCAAAAGGAAAATCCATTGTTTCTTCCAAATGGATATTCAAGATTAAGCATGCTGCAGATGGGAGTATTGAGAAATATAAAGCTAGATTTGTAGCCAAAGGTATTTCTCAGAAAGAAGGGATTGATTATAAAAAAACCTTTGCTCCTGTTGGCAGATATACTACCATTTGAGCTATCTTAACAATTGTCGCATCTAAGGGATGGAAGGTACATCAGATGGATGTAAAGACAGCATTTCTCAATGGAAAGATTTCAAAAGAAATCTATTTGGAGCAACCAGAAGGATTTGAAACCCATGATCCTAACGCCTTTGTTTGCAGACTCAAGAAAGCTCTTTATGGGCTTAAACAGGCTCCCAGGGGCTGGTATTAAACGTTTAATAAATATCTCACCAGCTTAGGATTCTCTAAGAATGAAGCCGATCCAAACTTATATTATAAAAGAGATAAAGATGGTATGGTAGTATTGATATTATATGTTGATGATTTATTAATCACAGGTGATGATCATCTTATAGATCAGTGCAAGAAAGATCTAACCAAAGAATTTGAGATGAAAGACTTGGGTCTTCTCCATTACTTCCTAGGATTGGAAGTACGACAGAATGCTGATAGTATCATACTGAATCAAGGAAAGTACACTTTAGATATCTTGAAGAAATTTGGAATGTGGAATTGCAAGTCCATGTCTTCTCCAATGGAGACTAATTTGCATAAACTTAAAGAAGCAGCTGCAGAATCACCTCCAATAGATTCTACTCTCTACAGGCAGATGATTGGGTCCTTGATGTACCTAGTAAATACAAGACCTGATATTTGCTATGTTGTTCATGCCTTAAGTCAGTTTATGTGTGAACCTAAGGAGATTCACCTAGTTGTTGTTAAACACATTATGAGATACTTACAAGGTACTCTTAATTATGAACTCAAATATGAGAAAGTTGCTTTAGATTTGCATGGATTCACTGATTCAGATTGGGGTGGAAGTATTAAAGACAGGAAAAGCACTTCAAGATGTTGTTTCAGTTTAGGATCAGCTATGATTTCATGGATATGCAGAGAGCAGTCTTCAGTAGCTCAAAGCTCCACAGAAGCTGAATATATTGCTGCAGCGATGGCCTCTCAAGAAGCAGTATGGCTGAGGAAGTTACTTGTGGGATTATTTGGGCAAGCCATGAATCCTACAATTATTCATTGTGATAATTAGAGTTCCATCAAGCTCTCAATGAATCCAGTTTTTCATGACAGATCCAAGCATATTGAAATTCCTTACCATTATGTAAGAGATATGGTAGACAGGAATTCTGTTAAATTGGAATACATTTGTACTGCAGATCAGACAGCAGACATACTCACCAAACCTCGATCTAGAGTAAAGATAGAACATTTCAGAAAGAGACTTGGTATGGTTGAGTTGTAATTCATTTGTACGCTTTTGATTATTAATAAAATAATAAATTTTATTTTGTCAAGCTATTGACTATTATGGGCTCCACCATGTGTAATCATTATTTAAGAGGTGACAATCTCTGAAATAATGAATACTTGTGCAAAAGGTGACGATCTCTTAGATAATGTACTCTACAGTAGATTTTACTATAAAATCCAATTGAGTTCTAGATCGTCTTGTGACATTGACATTGCTATGTTCATGGATCACAAATTGGATAAAGGAAGTTTTTTATTCCAGGTTTATCCTGTATTCTGGTAGATCTTATTGTGATTTAGAAATACCAATTTCTATGAGTCACAACATGTATCTTACCACTAGTAGCAGTGATGTGTCATATCACACGTTTAGTGATATGACTTTGTATCATGTGTTCTATGATACTACATACTAAGAAGTGACGGACAGATATAGAGTATTAATTCTTGCTTAACATCTGTATTGATGTTGCTAGATATGATATCTCTCTGTAGGATTATCAAGTTAAGAGGGAGTGTTAAGAAAGTAACCTGTATAATACTACAGGTCTGTTAGTATAGGCTGTACCATCTTGTATGCATAATATATGTCCAAAGATTGGCAAATAATACCTTTATATATTCTCTATAGGTACTGGTGATTCTCATATTGGTGTTATTGTTTTGAGTTTAACTAAACTAATGATTAGTTGTGTTTATTCTTGACATAATACTGGAAATCGCCGATTTAGGGTTAATTTTGTTTTATTGCCTAAACTAAGGGATATGTCCCTTGAGGGACATATACTCTAGATTGGATATATATAGGGTTGAGAATGTAGTTTGGAGAACACACAATACCATTCTTCTTCCCACGAATACATGGCAAAGTTGTTCAATCACAAGAGTTCAAACTTAGAGGCCTGGACCTGCAGTCATCATAAATATATCTGCCTCAAAAGATCTTAACATACAAATTGTTGAAAGGATCAATCACATCAACTCTAAGTTTGTCTTCAAGGCTCCGAGTTTGCAGAACTGTATAGAAGTATCTTTAGTATTAGTCCACTCTTAAGGAACACTATTTTTTTCAAAACTTTAAGGTTCCAACTAAATCTTTGGCCACAAAAAACCCAAAACCTCTAAGGAGTGCCAAGTTCTATACCCAAGCAAACATTAGTTTATTATAACCTCAATTTCGCTCTATTTTCTATATGTCCTTTCTGTTATCCATCCACTCCCAATTGTATTATAACTTCATAATAGCATTTTATATCAGAATATGCTAGCAAGCAAGCAATTGAATATCATTTCAGTTGCATTTCTGAGTTGTACCTATGAACACATATTTAGTAAACTTTATATGGATAAGTAAACCCTCTTGGTTCCACATACTAGAGAAAGACTGGGGAAGAAAGAGAGGATAAGTTGATAGTGGTGTTCTTTCAACGGAAACTAACACTGAAAACAATGGTCTCACATCCTCAAGGCTTCTAGAAGATAAGGAACCAAGCAAAGCTAATCAATTAACTTGAAGAAGGCAAAGAGAGAATGAGCCTCCCTCAACAGGCAATAGAACCTCCCTCTCATCTCAGAGTAAATAGAACACCTAAAAATGAAGTGTGTCTCTAACTCCACCTCTTCCAAACTACAAATATGGAAAACCCTATCCTCCCTATCCAACTAATGGTCAGTCTAGATGGATAGTCAATGTGATCCCAATCTGAAAGATAGGAGGCAAATATAGAGAGAATGTGACCAACATCAAGAGAGGAAGGGGGTGGACAATAATCCCATCCTCAATCTGTAAAAAGTGCTCAACATTAAAAATAAAAATCCCAAGGAAAAGCCCCTCTTTGGAACAACCCAAGTAGTGTGTATATATTGTCTGCAATTTTTTGTCCCCACATGCATAGTCAGCTCCTCTCTAGAAGGGAGGAGAGGACGAGAAGCATCTAATGAGTGTGAGAAAGGAGGAAGGCAATCAATCTCAATCTCGATCAAACTCTGAAGAGTTGAGGCCTGAGAAAACCAACAAAGAGCATGGCTCAAGGAGATAGAAGCCACAATAACCTCCAAGGATCACAAGGCCAGATAGGACATCAAATACTTCTGAAAGTTCACCATAACATTATCTCTACTAACAACACCTTTGCATTCAAAGCTAACGGTGAGTTCTTTACTTAAGGTAGTAATCAACAAAAATCAATTCTAGAATTGAAACTTTGGTTATGGTACTACTTACTTTAACGTTAATCATAAGGAATTTGTCCCATGTAACCATTATTTATACAATGCCAATCAATTAAGAGCGTGTAAAGGGAATCCAAATTACAAGCCCTTAAGTGGGTATCCATCAAAACTTCGTAAATAAGCCTATGACTAAATATATGGTTTACAAAACTTTGGAAACCCAATTTTGTAGGACATGCTCCTATAGTGTCAAGGCATGCAGCCCAACTGGTGAAGTGTGTTGATTGCTTTCAGAGTTGACATGCAGCGGAGTCTTCTTTAATATCCCAATATTTTTGTGATGTAAGTAAATGGGCAAGGAAAAAAGCACATAGCTTGTCTTTGTATATAATTTGCATTTTCACATAGTAGAGAAATAATCTTGTGATAGATGGAGCTTGGTAATCACCAAGACATCCATCCACAGTGTAGACACCCTAGCTATGATGACATCTACAAGTGACCAAAGATTATCACTTGTACATACCACCACTGCTTCTCAGCTATATGATGGACTGATGACTTGATGATTTGTTGTTGCAACCATCATCTTGTGATCACCATCATATTGTGCACTGCATTTGGATTGGATATGCAAATGCCATAAACATGCATGCATCCATCCATGACATCCCATATACTCCATCATTTACATATGCATAATATTCATTGTAATATATAGATATACAGTCGATGTATAACCATGCCAGACATACATACATCCATACCAGTGGAGTTGCATGATCATGCCATCTCATTATAACATCATTGCCTCATTTCATAATTGCCTTGATCATAATCACATGTAAAGAGCCCTGCTGGATCACTCTAAAACTGTCTTAAAGAATGGCCTTTTTGTGTTTTTGAAATTTTGCAATTTTTTTGTTGTTTTGGATATATGATTTTTTTAATTTTTTCAGAATATAGAGATAAGAAATTGACAACAACTAACTACCCTCTTATTTGCAATAATTACAATTAAGTCTTGAACTATGCAATTAACTGATTGTATTAAAACCTGGTAAGTAAGACGATCAATGTTGAAACATTGTGCTTGATGGAGAATATGAATTAACACACCCAGAAATGTAACTCTGCCTCATGATGGTTAAAAGCAGGTCTCCAGAATATGGTGCTGACCATATAACCAGATAGTGGCAAGAATACCAAATGCTGCTGTAGCAGATCGCAGCCCAATAATGACTTATAACGGCAGTAATTGATGTTGATTCTTCGGAAAATCCAAACGCCTAATGGACATCCAGCCTATCTCCAACTTGCAACATTGATTATTATCAGTTCCTCACAAAACCCTTCGATTCCTTCCTTGGACTTCCTTGGAATCGGAGACCAGAATTCTGTAAAGGCATGATTCAGTCACAATGAGAGCCGATTCAAAGTGCAGAACAGATTTGGATGAAACTTCCAATTTCCCCAAACTCCACGCCAAAGTTCTTGAGCTCTTAGAACTTCCAACTATTCCTCTTCTCAGCAGTCACGTCACCTTTCGAGCATGGACTGATTCAAAATTTCAAACTCAAATGACAGCAGTAGCATCCACAATTCATTGGCATTGAATTCCAACTCAAAGTGCAGAAAATAACGAGGGCAATTCAGAATTCTCTCACAGCTTCAAACCCTCAACAAAAACTCCATTAAAATAACAAATGCGTAGAGATAATAGAATGAACGAATTCATCTCATGAGCCTTCCTTTTATAGCATTTCAATCCAAAAAGCTTCTCCTTCACACCTTTCACTTAAAAGGCTCCATGCTCACATTTTTAACTTAAAAGGCTTAAAGCTCACACTTTTCACTTAAATTATGATTTTGCATTTGGAAGCATATTCAGCTTTTAAATATAATAACTCATTTACAACTTAATGGCTAGGGTATTTTTGTGCACACTTTTCACTAAAGAGGTTTCTTGGACACACCATTCAATTAGAACAATAAAACCATAAAGTTATTTAATTAAGTCAAACTTGACAAGTAACCTCCACTATGCACCTTATTATCAAAGCTCAATGAAATACTGATATAGCCTGGATTCAAGGCCTTGCTATTGCACTGCCAAAAATGAAAATCCTCTCCTAAACTTACCAAATAGTAAGCCACACAAACAGAGACCCTCAAATCGAGGTGTCAACTCATGAGGCTCGCAATGATGAGCTGACATACCAATGCTCCAAGGACTTGCTAAATTGGGGACATTATGTTATTGTTGCATAATCATATCTGCATCCTAAATCACAATTGCATTGTGTATCCATATGTTTCCATACTAATTCCATTACATTACCACACTTAGCCAATCCATACATTATTGTGTGTATCCGCACTGAACCAACTCATCCATTGTTGCATTAGTGTGTGTTACCACACTTAGCAGATTCTCAAAATCAGGCTTGCACTAAAAATGCATTACATATGATTAATGTCATTCACCGCGATAATCACCCTAATTATTCCAAAAAATAATAATGACTTCATTTTTTATTATTATGTTGAGAGGTGACTATTTCTTCATGCCTCCTCAATTGATTGATCATGTATACATGGAGATCATCATTGCAAGAAAACATTGAAATATATATATATCAGAGATGACATCATCCCAGAAGCATAATCGATTCAAGATATATCAAATATGGCTTCATTATTGGCACATAGAGATAAAGCTTGATCAAACAAAGCCTATGCAATACCCATTTATTATTGTACCCAATAATCTCTGCATTAGAGACAACATTGCCATTGCGTCAACCTATATAGCAGCATGGATCACTTGCATATATCAGATACGGCATTTTAGGTTACCAGTATATATTTCATTGCAATATCAGATACAGCTCATCGTGAAAATTGTTATGCAATCATTCTAATTGATTGGAAGCATAGGCATTTGGAATTAATATCTATTTTCATTATATTTAGCATATGCATTTGGAATTAATATTCATTTCCATTGAACTAAGCATTTGCATTTGGAAACAAGAATTAAAAATTAAGTATCTTATCATTATCAACTTGAGTTATAATTATAGAATTGTGGAAAGTCAAGTAGTGTCTCAATTTAGATAAAAAGGCACATTACATCTTCCCAATGCTGAATGAAACATAACATGGGGTTTAAACAAGGAAAGTGTCACACATGAAATAAGTATTTTAGCTGTGGTAACTTAAAAAGCTAATTTTACCTTAATTTTTTATTTAGAAGATATAGCATCCAGAAAGAAAAATTGAATTCTGAATAGATAATATCTATTATTCCTAGAAAAAAACCACGCAATTCCAATTCTAGAACGGTTAAAACTCAAATAAACAAACCTGGTAGATTTGTCCATGGCACATCCCACGCTCGACAGAAGATTTATTCAGAATCATTGCATCTTCCATATCATACCTGTAAAATCTTTATTGTCACAATGTAACAGTATAAATGTGTAAGAAGAAAGAACTTACAGTTAATGTCTTACCCTGTATAAGCAAGTACAGCAACAATCGCATTTGTACCCGTAGGAAACTCATCAATGTCATACTTTTTGTAACCTATTGTACGAGCAATAGGTGTTTGAGGCGTCTGTTTAAAAAAATGTCATATAATAATCAAATTACTCTTAGAATTATCAGAAAACTTAGGCGTCTGTTAAAAAAAATGTCATAGAATCATCAAATTACTCTTAGAATTATCAGAAAACTTACTCCCATGATGACATTTGATGAATGAACGTCAAAATTAGAAGAAAATCTGAACTAAAAAGAAAAATAAAATCATAAAAGCAAATGTCAAGACTAAAACGTTCGATGAAAATGTCAAGTCAGATATTGATAGGCTGTGGGCTCCAGAATCTTGATGGTTACGTTAAAAGACAGAATTAGCCAAGGTGTATTATAATGGATCTTAGATCTTATTCATGTATTGTATTCAAAATGGATACAAATATATCCAAAAACATAAAAAATTATAAATGAAATATTAAACGAGTACATTAGATTCTTTGAGGATATTGCAATCACAAAACATAGCATTAAACAGTATGATATCACAGGGTAAAAATGTCAACTTCCACAAAAGCTCCATTTCAAATCTCAACAGAAATGATGGTGTTAAAATTAGAAAAAATATAACATCCAGCTCACTAGATGTGGCATACCCCTGTAGATGATGTCAGCTGCAAGTTCAAAAAGAATTTTACAGCACACCAAGCTCTCGCGAATGACAAGAAGTTGGAGATCAAATCAAACCACAGAAAATAGGTGCAGTTTCTAAACTATAATCATTAACAATAACATCAGCCCTAAAAAGTTTGGAAATGACGAATGATATCTGAACAACTAAAGTATTGAACAATTAAAAAATTTATAGTTTATTATATAGTTATACTTTCATCAGAAAAAATTGTTGGACTAACTGCCAACTTTCCCCTTTGAGATTCGTGACATGGCTTAAATGACTCTTGTGTTCTATAAGTCTAGTGTTTGTATCGAGCATTGACAAGTTAATCATCTAGTGCAACGGAAACCCTAGCTTGTAACAAGTGGTATTAGAGCTTGGTCACAAGTTCGAATCTCCTTGGGTAACAATGAAGGGAAATTGTTGGACTAACTGCCAACATCCCCCTTCAGGATTTTTGACATGGCTTAATTGCCTCTTGTGTTTTATAAGTCTAGTGATTGTGTCAAGCATTGACAAGTCAAATCTTTTGGTGCAATGGCAACCCTAACTTGTAACAAAAATAGCATTCAAGACTTAAAATTAGCTTCATAGTTAAAATACCAGACAGGAGGCCAAAATTTTAAGCCATGAGACTAATTTTTAAACTCGGCATCTACGTTGTAAAATCATAAAATCAACTTAAATAACTACAACATATCATTAAAAGATCAACAGAAATATATTTAATTCTTGCATAGCTATGAAAATTATTTAAAATTGTTCAAATCCATAGCAGTGGGAAAATTGGAAAAAGAAATATAATTGAGTGTGAATTTTTTGTTCTATGAGCTGGAGAAGTTTTGGAGAACACTTGACAAGTTCTTGCAGATAAATCAAAAAGAAGTTATTAGTCAACTGACTTCCTTAAGATCTTTTAGATAACTCACTTCATAAAAACTTATCAGTTACTGTTTTAAAAGTTATAAAATATTACCCATTGTCTAATGACATTTCAATTCCAAAATAGTATTTTTACTTACAAAAAGAAGTTCAATGACACTTCCAAGGATTTCTTTCAAAATTAAGACCATTTCTATTGTAGAAATACTACCAAGCAACAAAGGTAATGCTTTTGGTGAGCATGTTGTAGAACATTTTTAAAGCAAACACAAAATTCCACAGCATGCTTCAATAAAAATATTGAAATAATGTTCATATTGCTTTAGCTTGGAAATGTTAAAACTTAAATGACATATTGTAGTGACCTAGGAAATCTCAATCAAAAAAAAATTTCTTCCCATGATAGCTAAGTCCATTTCATCCCTTCTAAACCAAGAGAACAAATAACAAACAAATGTCTATTTGCATGTCCATCCTCAAGTACATTGCATGGTCTTGGCCTAGCATGTTTAATACATATTGCCAACCATGTAAGTTTGGTTGATGATTTCATTCCACTCTAATGGAATGTCAACTAGATAGTCAAAACCAAAGCTCTAATGTTTCCAACATCCCCCTTTGAGATTCATGACATGGCTTAACTGCCCCTTGTGTTCTATAAGTCTACTAATTGTATTGGGTAGTGACAAGTTGATCTTTTGGTGAAACTACAACCCTAACTTGTAACACAGGCCAAAATTTTAAGCCATGAGGCTAATTTTTTTACTCGGCTTCTACGTAAATTATAAATTTATAAAATCAACTTAAATAACTACAACATATCATTAAAAGATCAACAAAAATATATTTAATTCTTGCATAGCTAGGAAAATTATTTAAAATTGTTCAAATCCATAGCAGTGGGAAAATTTGGAAAAAGAAACATAATTGAGTGTGAAAAAAAGTTTTCTATGAGCTGAAGAAGTTTTGGACAACACTTGACAAGTACTTAAAAATAAATCAACAAGAAGTTATTAGTCAACTAACTCCCTTCAGAACTTTTAGATAACTCACATCATAAAAACTTATCAGCTACTGTTAAAAAAAATTATAAAAATATTACATATTGTCTAATGACATTTCAATTCCAAAATAGTATTTTTACTTACTTAAAAGATGTTCATTGACACTTCCAAGGATTTCTTTCAAGATTAAGACCATTTCTATTCTAGAAATATACTACCAGGCCACAAATATATCACACTTGAAAGGTAATGCTTTTGTTGAGCATGTTGTTGAACATTTTTTTATGCAAACACAAAATTCAACGGCATGCTTCAAGAAAAAAATTGAAATAATGCTCATATTGCTTTAGTTTGGAAATGTTAAAGCTTAAATGGTATATCGTAGTTGCACAGTCCCATTAAAGTTGAAATTTTTTAACCTAGGAGATTTCAATCAAAAACAAATTTTCTTCCCATGATCGCCAAGTCCATCTCATCCCTTCTCAAACTAGAGAACAAATAACAAAACAATGTCTATTTGCATATTCATCCTCAAGTACTTTGCATGGTCTTGGCCTAGCCCGTTTAATAGTTATTGCTAACCATGTAAGTTTGCCCGATGATTTCATTCCACTCTAATGGAGTGTCAACTAGATAGTCAAAACCAGAGCTCTAATGTCTCTCCCTGCCCTTCAGATTCGATAAGCATTCCAGTAAATGCAACATTTTACAAACAATATGACTTCTATTATTAATAGAAACATCAGCTAGTGTTAAATTTTGTATAAACATATTGTTAAAAGATTTTTTAAAAATTCAGATTTTGATCTATCTATGTCCTTTTAAATTTTCAGAATATAATTCTTACTAATCTATCTATCTTATCTGCAGGTTGTAATCAGAATATAGATAAACTTGTTCTTGTCAAATGTAGAAGAGATGCTAACTCAATATTGAAAACAATACTGCTTATCATTTCTCAGGTCTGAATCTGATTTAATGATACTCAATCTCCAAGAGGTAGAACATTAATTGATTTCGATGTCTTTCTTTGGAGATCGGATCTGCATTATATACTCATGGAAGAGGCATGTTCCATGAGTGGACATGTCTCCACAAAAGTGGAGGCATGCCCGTTCATGGAATGCCTATTGAATGTGCCTTTTCATTTCAGTTTAGGCACCCAATCACTAATCGGGATTTATACACGAGTTATGACTTAGCAAACATCAATGTTTATCAAGTAAAATCTGAAGTTATCTTGCACAAACAAATATCCGATCTGAATCACCAATAATAAATGCTCAATCGGGATTATGAATGGAGTGTGAAATAACAATAATCTGCAAGTAATAATGCAGATCAATAATATACTTCACACTTATGATTGTTTCAATCAGGTATAAGAATGATAATCAACTAGTTCAAATGATGATATAGTTCTGAATAATTAATTGTGTGCATATCATAGTTCCAAGACTCTGCGAGTTAGGGCAGGACTCGCTGAGTCTGAGCCAAAGTACATCAAAATGAGCCAGATTGCCTCTAGCCTCGAACTCGGTAGAGTCTTAACAGAGTTGCCATGGACTCGCCAAGTCCAAGGACTCGCATGAATTGCCGAGTCCCAAGCTCAAGACTCTCACCAGCAATAGGACTTGTAAAGTGCAAAAATAATAAAATAAAAGAGTTAAGTTATTTTTTTGTGCTTTGTATAATACCTATTTGACCTAAAAAGGTCATTCCATCCTTTGCTAATGCTTGTGATAGAGAGAAAAGAGTTAGAGAGACTATTGGGGTTTTGAGAGAGAAATTAGCAAACCGTTTGGCTCTCCCATATTGATTGTTAATTGTTTGTGCAACTTTCTAGCTTGCATTCGCTCTCCCATATTGGTTGTTGTTTGTTTGTCCAACTCTGTAGCTTGCACTTAAGCATTGAGAGGAGCTAAAGGATGCATTTGGAGGAAACTTCTGCAAACTTACTTTTGGTTCCATCGATTTCATAATCCATGAATATTGTAGGCATTTTACAGTGATACTATATTTAAACTTTATATTATGTTATTCCGATTTTTCCTTCAGAATTTTGCTTTTATACATATTTGATCTATGCAAAATTGTGTATGTGTATTAAGTAGCTTCTATTTATCTCAATTATTGTGTATTTGATGTTGATTGACTAAAATAAGCATGAAAAAATCTTTAAATCCTTAAAAAACTTTGAATTTCATGAGTTTTTCAATTTTCCGAGTCCTTGCCGAGTCCGAGTCTGCGAATTTTGACTTTCCAAGTCAAAGGCGAGTCCAAGTCTCATAACACTGAAGCATATATATCAGTATACACAATGTCTACTAATATATATGCATACATACATGTATATTTATATATATACACACACACACACACATTATGTTCCCCTAAATTTCTAGGACGGGGGGGGGGGGAAACGGGTTTCTGGGATAGCAAAATTTTTTGCTAATTTTCGAGACTAGGGGAGACAGCAAACAGGGACAATTATATATATAGGAAAATTGTATAATATACACTGAAATTTGCAAATATACATGGCATTCATATGAAACTAAGCACAAAGCATGTCATTTAAACATTATAGAACCTTAAGATACACCATTTGAATGTCATCTAAGAAATAATAACCGATTCAGTACTCAATTATCAATATGTGAACAAAAATTTAAGTTTAGCAATGAACAATATCATAGAAATATGGAAATCCAAATATGCCCATGTTAAGTGAAAGGATCTCTACAAATGTACTAAGCACTACCATTTATTTCTGTGTTCTAAATGCAGATTTGAAGGTTATATAAGTATCCATAGAAGAGACATGTCTTTTTGGTAATACATTAATAAATCATTAACTAGACAATATTAATATTAATATATTATATATATAATAACATATAATATATTATATATATAAGTAGACATAAGAGGGTTTGTCTAATTTCTAATTGACTAATAACCATAGAAGAATTGTCTCTATGACAGTTCAATCCGACTGAAGCTACAACATTAACACTCCCTCTTAGCTAGGGAGGATTGTTATAGAACACACTAAACTCTCAAGCATACAGAGAGATATCATCTCAATATGATATTCTTAGAATGACATATTTAAGGATATCAACATATATCCATCAACTTAGATGTTATCTTTCAATAACATCCAAAGTGATTCAACAAAAAATATCAATTTTATGATATTCATCATACTTATATTCTTTTTGTTATATTTTAGAAAGATGAGTTATCTAATCTCCAGCACTCTGGGACAACTACTAAATGTAGTCTATCAGATAACAAGTAATCAAAATGTCATGATCTTCAGCACTCTGGGACAGCAACTTAATGTAGTCTATCATGAAATCATAATATCCAGCACTACGAGACAACAACTTCATGTAGTCAATCATGATAATAGGTCAGGCCATTGTTAAGATTGTCACCGTACAATAGCAACCACACAAATACATCAATGAAAGATTGTCACCTTTCATTACATAATCCACATATGCAAAACAGTAATTCTCATGATATCCGCCATGAACCAAGTCAAAGGATGGATCCACCATACATTCTCCTAGAGGGTGCAACAAGGCTTTCACCTCAAGCTTGTATCTCACGAAGAATATACTACAAGGAATTTCACCTCGAACTTCTCCCTCTCAATTCGTTCAACTTTTTCCGTTCAAGGTTGCTTCTGATTGGAATGTCAAACTCCCTCTGAATTTGATATCACCCTTCTGACCTCCTCATACAAGGTTGTCTCCAATAAAGTGTCAGACTCCCTCTGAATCAAAATGATCAAGGTCATCAAAAGTTTGACTGAAGCATGAGATTTAGTTTTGCACAATATTTGGTAGCATGTTCAAGTATCTTTTCCTGCAAGAACATAATTTAGGCAAATAGTTCTTTATAGTATGTATAGATATACAATTAAGAGAGAGACTACAATGGGTATATAAATGTGATACTCAAAGATAAGAAATACTTATCTTTGCATAAATGGAAGATCTCCCCAAAGTGGCAATGGAACATTGTCTATCATTCCCTCCCACAATGTGAAGTTCCCACTCATATTTTTCAACAATTTTGCATCATATTCAAGTATGCAAAACTTCTTAGAATATGATTACTCTTTTAATCACTCTTGAATTATTGTCATAAGTTCATCTAAATGACCAATCTAGATCTTAGAAAAACATTCCATTGCAATTCACTCCCTCTTAATGGAAGAGCCTCTTGTCTTCTCTTTATTTCAAAGTCCCATATGCTATCACTCAACAACATTCCTAATGCATCGTTCTTCGTCCACTCATCAACATCCTTGATAAAGGTTGCTCCAATGAAGGCCCATATGCATCAAATCAAAAGGATGATTCAGATTTGAAAATCTAATGATGTCCCATGTAATGTCCCCGTTTTGCAAGTAATTTGATTTAATTAATTTAATTAATTAAGTTGTCCAAAATAATGAATATTTTATGAGGATGACTAATTAATTATTTTAATTAAACAAATAAGTGGTATTAAGTTAATTATTTATAAAGTTATCAAATAAATAAATATTAAAAGGTAACTTTATATTTAATTAATTTAATAAAGTGACTTAAATAAAATAATATATTATAAAGTCACTTAAATAAAAATAAAATAATTTTTGGAAGCTTCTAGATTTTGGGCCAACCTCTTGAGGAAAAAGTATAAATAGACATCATGGGCATCATTCTCATCATCCAAGAATTGTTGTTTGAATTGATGACTTTTTGGTGGTGGACAAGCCAGCTAGGGTTTCAGCCATTGGAGGACCCTTTGAGGACGAAAACCCTCATTGGTTACGCAATTTTGAGGCTGTGAAATACTAGCTGAATTATTGTTGATTGTGGGCTTTACTTCAAAAGTCCAATCTTGTGCTTCACGATGGAGATTATTTGAGTACAATAGTTGATGTATTATTGTACTTGCAACAACTGATGTATTGTTGCATTTGATGGAGAAGTTGCTTCAACAGTTGATGTATTGCTGAGATTGATTATGTTATTGAGCAGGATCATTACAGACCTTCATAATCTGTTGTCATGGAGGTTGATCAGCCTATGTGAGTCTCATGTTTTTGCTCATACCTTTCGATTGAGGAGGCCAATCATTCTAGGTATTGTTGCATTCAATTCCTATCGTCGAGACAATCATTTTAGGGGCAAATTGGAAGGCGTTTGGTGCTGCAATTAATTATCTAAATTTTTGCTAGGCAAAAACAGGGGCAGCAGCTTGAGTATTTTGACTTGAGCTTCGAAGGTGCCTATCACATTGGATTTTTATTGTTTCTTCATCAACAACATTGGGCGTCATCATTACCAGGTTCTTCTTGCATTCACTAAGTAGTTTGCATTGTCATCATAGGCATTCTAATTGCTACTATAAGTGAATACTCAGAAAATCAAATTTGGCACTATTGTCAAACAATTGTAAGCCAAGAGTCTTGACCAATTCATAAGACATTTTATTGCAAAGAAGGAGATATAAGTTGTTGGTCAACTACTATTTTTAATTGAATATGTTATTGCCATTCATGATCAGCTTATTAGTTTGCATGCCAATTGTTTGTCAAAATGTCAATTGGCTGTAGGTTCTCTTTTTTGGCATAAATAATGTTATAATTAGGCATACCAAATGTTTGTTAAAATACCACTTGGCTGTAAGTGCATAAATGTCATCTTAGGTTGCATCCAAAGTGTTTGTCATCATTACTAGTTGCTGTAGCTGCATATTGCAAGTAGTTTCAGTCACATATATGCATTGAATATTGTCAAAATAAGTTACATATTCATGTTAGGTCATTGTTTAGTCAATTTAGAGTCATTTGTAAACATTCTCATTCATGCTAATTGAAGAAAAGAGTCATTAAAGCAAACTGAAATGTTATATCAGTCATATGACCCTTGAATGTGAAGTGTTTGACAAAATTCTTTAAGCCTTCAATCAGCATTTTAAGGCCAGATTTGAGCAGGGTCATTACATCCCATCCCTAACATCTCTCTTCTAAAGATGGTTCAAGTGGGAATGGGACATTGGTTATTGTCTTAGTTACTGATTCGTGAAACGAATCCGTTTCGGGCACGTGAATCGGATCCATGGATTCATGATTTTTTTTCTCAATTATGATTCATGGAGGATTCATGTGTATATATATATAAATGTATATATATGTGCACTATATATACTAAAAAATGAGAGAAATATACATAATTCTAAAACTAAATCATTTCAAAGTATGAATCTACGATTCTAAATCATTTCATAGTATGAATCTATGATTCTAGTATAAATCTATTGATCAAATCCATAATGATTATAAGAAAATAATTGGAAAAAAATACTCAAAAAAAAAAAATCCAGATGAATCCAGCCACGGATCTGGATCCGGATCCTCTAAGGCATGAATCCTATAACTAAGGTTATTGCTATCCCCCCACAATGTAAAATTCTCACTCATTCCATTTTATAGAGTGAGAACATTTCTTCCCATTTGCTTTAGGATTGACCCTGTAATCCATTTGTGATCTCAATGTATATTTGTAAGGACATGATCATTGCTATCCCTCATATTACCTCCATCGAATGAATGAAGTATAAGTAGTCACAAAGAAAACTGTGGCCTCCGTGCCATTCCAAACCTCAAAAAGCATTCGACTTAAGACTTTTGCATTTTGATTTATTAAGATATGCAACAACTATACTGATGTTTGGAATGACAGCTTTGTCACGTTCAAGAAATGTTGGGAAATTAACATGCACAACAACGATTCCATCAGAGATACTGATTATTGAACAAGGTAACTATATATATAGTAGTGACTCTATTACATCAATGTTGTAGTACTATAAAGACATAGTCTACTTTCAAATGCATGACAATTCAGCAAAAATATTCCATGTTAACCAATACTATTAGGCAGTTCTGATTTGAGAACTATTAAAATATTCCCATGTAATCATTGTATGTGCTCCAAAACAAACACAGGTATCATCGTATAATGTCTAAAAAGCCAAGTTGTTACCCTTCATGAAAACTGACAGAGTCATTTATCTTTCTAGGTACCTCTTATCAATCTGAAAAATATCTCTACCATAAGGTTGATCTTAGATTCTTGACATTGACTATATCATGCAAGTATGTATGTCACACATGAAGACTTTTACAAGAAATTAATATCAGTGTTTTCTTTCCTCAAACCAAATATTTCATCAAATAATAGCATTTATATAGTCATGGGCTATTTTGTACATGTCTCTGCTTCTACATACAAATTCACTTTGCACTCTCCATACCCTACATTAAGCATTCCATGAGATGATAATATCTTGAAGGCATTCTAAGTAGTAGGGCACATGCCTGTTTGTATCTTCCACATATAAGTTTCTCTAACACCAATATCCTTTCTACAATCTCTTCTAGCCACTGCACAACTAAAGACGCCATTGTGAACCATCTCTAGAACTATGCAGATGCCTGATCTCCAACCCTCTTGATGACAACTCAAGAGTTCAATATTGAAACTTCATAAACAACAAGACTTTCCAGCTTCTATGTATTCTCCTTATGATTTTCTTCGATAGTAGACCAACAATCTTTTCACAACATCATGAGCAACTTGACCTAACTATTATTCCAAAAATGCCACAATCTGTAAATGTTAATTCCTGCCCAGATTGAAGTTTTGACAAAAGCAAATTCACCAACAATATACAGCATTTAGATAGTCATTTCCAAAGGACTATGTCGTAAAAACATATTCTCCTCCTTTTCTTAATTTAAGCAGAGTATTCCCGAATGTCTAGAGATTTACGACACTCCACTAATCTACAGTACCACTAAAATATAAGCCTTCGACTACTATCCCCATTATTGTTTCATTATTCTCAGTTGTCATGGATTTTATACTATATATCATGCCCAACAAGGTTTGATTAGACATGTTTGATTCTTCCTGTGCTTGGTATGGATGCTCAATAGTATGAGATCACCACGAATATGAACAAACTCTTTCCAAAATAGTGAATCCTTTTGAAAATAAATGATTAAGAATCCATGCCAACATAGTCAATCTGCTATATGCAATAATCTGAAACTACATTCCCATGCCATACTTGTTTAAAATAAAGTATTGGCTCGTAATATTCAACTATCTCTGTATTATATGCTAAGAGCCCTAAGTTTGACGGCAAAACATGGATAGATGTATGAGTTGATGGTCCACATCGGATGTGCGACTTGCCCATGGGAGTCTTACTACATTTCCCCCAATCTCTCGCTATCCATATAACATGAACTCGCCATTTTGTTTTCTAGTATATATTTGAGACTCTTTGCTATCAATCCATATTTATCTCCTTATATATTCCTATCTTTTCATTCGATCTATATTTCATTTGCGGAGGGTCCCTTGTATCCGTGTGGGATGTAAGATCATGGATGAGGGATCTTCTCTTGACCAAGTATGTTTAAGATATGCACTCGTCCCCTTTAATATCTTATTCTTCCCATTTATTGTGTCAGATTATGAAATGTGAATGAGCTCGATATGGTTTAAGATATTATTCGATAACTTGATACTGACATTAGGCGATTCTCAAATTTATCACCAACTCTGAATTACGTTTTGTGATATAATAATAAACGCTTCTATTCTCCTTTCTATAATATCTATATTTTATCGTAAATTTCTCCTTCGATTATCCATTCCTTGTTTCTCATTCTCCCCAAATATTTTGTGATACCCCACAGTCTTCTAACAGCGACAATGGATTCACTTGTGTGACTTGGCCCTCAACATTTGTTCATCTCTACCATAGTTTATAGCCCATTCAATGGGAAAAAGAAATTTTGAAGAAGCTCATGTGAGAAGGAAGGAGACATTCACCGTACTGCTTCTTTGAGTCATCTGTGTGTAGAGACATCTACCTGGTGTATGGTAACCACTGGTGAATGATTGGTGTACTTGGCCTTGATGGTAAGAAAATATTAGGATTTCCTCTATAGTTCTAGTCTCCAATTTTGTCAGAAAATTTGAAAAAACACAGTGTTCCATCCAATAATGTGGAATTGATCAATGCAATATCTTGCTCGGGGGTAAGCATAGTCACAATATATACTTTTACATGACTATTATTCTTTGATTCGTTCTATCGTGCATTTGCAGCCTTCTCTAATACCATGTTAAATGAAAGGATCTACAAATGTACTAAGCACTACCATTTATTTCTGTGTTTCAAATGCAGATTTGAAGGTTATATAAATATCCATAGAAGAGACCTGTCTCATGAAGAGAGATGTCTCTTTGGTAATAAATTAATCAATCATTAATTAGACAATATTAATATTAATATATTATATATAATAACATATAATATTAATATATTATATATAATAACATATAATATATAATAAATGTATAAGTAGACATAAGAGAGTTTGCTACTGGATGATTGACCAATAACCATAAAAGAATTGTCTCTACGACAATTCAATCCGACTAAAGAAAAACATTAACAGCCCAAAGGCTAGAAGGTTGCCATAAAGTTTCATCATCGTGTGCAAGGTCAACATATAAAACAAAATATAGAAACTAGGAAAAATGAAGCAGATTGTTTTTCCTATTTTGCTTCTGCCACCATGGCATCAAAAATCGGAGTCCTCTTCCTCACTATCATGCTCCACAAGATGTGTAGTCGCATCCAATGGAACTCCAACCAATCCTACTGCTATCTCATCCTCATCTATCTGGGCCACATCCTCAAGCTCATCATCCCTCCACAAAGCTGGAGTCTACCTATACTATGGAGTCTGACGATTCCACAAGTGAAAGAGTGTCATGCACTGCCACTAGCTTCTCCGCTTGTTTAGAGGTAAGTCTATTCATCTTAACGAAGAGCATAAATGATTGTGGACCTATTCCTCTCTACAGCTAAGGAACTAGCAACCTGCGCAAGCATGCAAGTGGCAAGTACTTTCAACTTTGGTGTATCTCTCCCATGCCAGGTCCACCATCCAATAGGATCTCTCTATGCCAAAACCGCTCTATCCAACCTTGCTTGTGGCTTACTGAAGTTTGGGCCACGAAGGTTGGTGAAGTCAAGGAACTCATGCACGAAGAGTAGAGGCCGCTTGAGCTGAAAATATCTAATCAATTGCTCTTGAGAAGTCATCTACTACCTCAAGATCATCACATTGGAAGCCCCTGTCACCCAACTCTGCATACCATTTTGGATTTAGAGAAAAGGTTGTCATATGAAGCGGGGTATTAATATGTTCCACCTATGCGTCACAATACGCCTAATATGCTTTTCATAAAACCCCAATGTAGATCCTTTGCTGCAATGATTTTTTTCATCTTCCTAACATCTTGTCAAAACTCTCATATATCTCTCTTAAACTTGGAGCGTTAGTATCAGCATATCTAATGACATCTACAATGGGGGCTATGACAAAACAAATATATCTCCAAGATGCAAACAGAAATTAAAATCAGAGAGAAATTTTTAGTATGAAAATCAGCAAGAAAAAGACTAACCTTTAAATTAATAAGTCAGCAACTTACCTCGTTGTGGACCACCAGTTGTCATCAAGGATCCATTGCTTCACCACTTTTCCATCAGAGGACTTAGAATTGGACCATCGTCCCCACTCTAGATTCACCACCATCAATTGGAGGACCTCATGCACCTCAATAATCCTCTCCATCAAGATGAAGTATGTGCAATACCTATAGAGAGAATTATAAATCAAAATAAAGTTAAACATTAAACACATCACATGTAAGTTTCTAACAATAATAAATTAAAATAAACTTAAAGCAAACTATACTAATAATTTAATTTGGTATACCTTGTCTCGGTTGGTTTGAGGAACTCCTTCTTAGAGAAGCACCTGAATAGAGCAAGTGAAGTGTGGTGGTTGCAAATAAACATTTGCACTTCTCTTGCCTCTAACACCAGTTGTTTTACCCATTCAATCTTCCCTATGTCCTTCAATGCATTGTTTAATGCATGAACAAAACAAAGGGTCCAAAAGATGTGCCTGTAAGCACTCTTTACCATCAAACTGGTTGATTTGCACACACGTGCAAAATCTGTAATCACCAGCAATACATTAGTCAGCCCAACCTCCTCTATGATATCCCTCGAATGGTGAACTAGAACTCTGCATCCTTCCTCTTTCCCGAGCAATATATGGCTTTCAAAAAACAAGAGTCAGTAGCGGATGTGATAATAATAATGATGAGTGGCCGATGTCTAACATCGGTCCATCCATCCATCACAATAGAGCACCCTGTCCTAACCTAAGTATTTTTCATGTACTCAAACAACAAAGCAACCCTAGACTACTCATTATCTAGGACGGTGGTTCGTAGTTTATGCTCACCAGAGGGTACAAATGAGAGATTCATAGTCAATATGTCTTTCACCATTTGTTTGAAATAAGTGGAACGAGTTGCATGATATGGGATACCATTAGCAACAAAGAATCTACCAATCAATGCCTCGCAAATTTCCTTTGCATGTGTATTAAACAAACTTTCCACCGAGCCCTTTCAGCTGAGTCTCTATAGGGCTACCACTAGTACCAATGGTGGATGGCATATGCCTTGATGATTGTGAGTATCAGCCTCTATGTGCAAGCTTTGGCATTTTTCTCTCACCTTATTAGTCAAGTTTAGACAAGCTTTGACTCCATGGCATGCAACACCTAAAAAGAATGACTTCACCCTTGTATAACTGCCCCTAAAATCATCATGACAAACATGGCAATCCTATACCCTAGTCCCTCCTACATTCTTTTAACTATTTTTCCTAGGTGTGACATATTGGAAAAGAGGTTTTTAATTATTGAATGGACCCTTTGCATGTTTTCTCATGGAGGAAGGACATTTAAAATAATCACTTTTAGGGTCAGCTTCTTTCCTAGTCCCACAACAAGCAATATCACCACAACCACATATTCCTCCTCATCACCACCATTACTACTAATACTTACACAACTGCTCCTTGTACATTCTTTTGAGATTTTAATATGCAACGAAAATATGAGCTGAAACAACATTTTTTTTTTTTTTTAAATGACTCTTTCAAGCTGCAAATCTATTTAAAATGAAAAATGGAAGCAAAAAGATTTGCAAACTTACTTGGTGCACAATACAAGAAGCTCAAATTCCTGTTAAAGCTCTTGGAATCAAAAATATCACCTCTTGTTGCAATATGAAAACCCCAGTCTGCTGCTATAAACTCCAACTTCACATGCAAAACAAAACAAATGTCAAAACAAACATTATGTGGTCATTTTTACCTTTTAGGGCTATTGGAGAGGTGGGACTGACTGGACAACCAAGCGTGCGACATTATTTTTATGTTTCTTGTATTTTTTTTTTATATTTTGGGGTGTTCAAAAGAAAGGGGACAGATTAGGGACATCTATGGCATCCCCTTTCGTATCAAGGACATCCGTTCGTCCTCTTTTTTCTGCCAAATGTACCCACGTCCTGAGGACATCTCCTAGCAAACTTGGGAAAATGAGGACGGGGGGGCCACCCCATACCCATCCCCCCATCCTGGCAACATCCCTATTTTCGAAACGTGGCCTTTTAGGCCATAGACGCACCCCCTGGTTATGTAGTATATATATCATAGAATCGATTATCATTCCTATATCTGACTGAAGCTACCATTTATGCAGCACAAATTACAAATGGTCAAATTACATTTCAATTCCAAAATAGTATTTTTACTTACAAGATCAAAGTTCAATTACATTTTTAGGGATTTTCTTTCAAAATTAATGTAAAGTTTTTGAAAATTCTATGACTAAATCAAAGATTAGATTTAACCTTCTTTCTCTTCTTTTAGCTTGTTGTAAATAACTTCAAAGTATTGTCTTGAATTAAATTAGAAATATAAATCTGAAACTGTCTTTTCTTCTACAAGTTGTATTTGGGCAATATTGACTAAGGAGCAGACTCTATTTTTTTCTTGTGTGTGCTTAGCCTTCAAACATACCCGCAATAAATAGAGAGATCTAAGGACATGTCTTTATAAGGGACATGTCCCTTCCAAAGTATACTTTAACTTATCCCTAGAACTCGGCGACCTTTTCCATGAAACACCAAGTTTAATCCATACTAACACAAAGGAGTTTAGTTAAATTTAAACTAGTATATTAAGGATAGACACTGATATCCTTAAGAAGATAAAGCAAAGACTTTAAATCAATCTATATCATGCAAGAATAGGTCAAACCAATCTTTTATCAGATCAGTAGAATTACAAGTTACAGAATTAACACTCCCTCTTAACTTGATAATCATACTAAGAGATATCATATCTAGCAACATTAAAAAAGATTAACAAGCAAGAATTGATACTCTATATCTATCTGAATCTTCTTAGCATGTGGTATCATAGAACACATGATACAGTGTCATATTACTAAAGCTGCGATATGACAAATCATTGCTGCTAGTGATAACAGTATTGCAAATAATACAATATACAAGATAAATCTAAAGAATAATTTAAGCTCTTCATTTATCCAAATTGTGACTCATAGATACTAGTATTCCTATGTCACAACATGATCCTGAGTTAAGATCTACCAAAACAAAGGATAAACTCCGAAAAAATAAATTTCTTCCTTTATCCAAATTGCGATATATAGACATAGCAATGTCAACATCACAATGTGATCTTGAACTCATCTAGATCCTACAATAGAACTCTACTGTTTAGCACATTATCTAAGAGATCGTCATCTCTCATAATGTCTTTTATGCAACTATTCACTATCTCAGAGATCGACACCTCTTAAACAATGAATACAAATGGTGGAGCCCATAACAGTCAATAGCCTGACAATAAAATTATTTTATTAATAATTTAAAGAATACAAATGGATTATAATTCAACCATACAAAGTCTTCTCCTGCAGTGGTCTATCTTCACTCTAGATAGAGGTTTGGTAAGTATGTCCATTGTCTGATTTGTAGTGCAAATGTATTCTAATTTTCCAGTATTCTTGTCTACCATCTCTCTTACATAATGGTAAGGAATTTCATTATGCTTGGACCTATCATGAAAAACTGTATTCACGAAAGCTTGATGGCACTCTGATTATCACAATGAATAATCAGAGGATTCATGGCTTGCCCAAATAGTCCCACAAGTAACTTCCTTAGCGAAACTGCTTCTCGAGAGGCCATCGTTGTTGTAATGTACTCAGCTTCTGTGGAGCTTTGAGCTACTAAAGACTGCTTTCTGCATATCCAAGATATCATAGCTGATCCTAAATTGAAACATCTTGAAGTACTTTTTATGTCCTTAACACTTCCACCCTAATTTGAGTCGGTGAATCCATGTAAATCTAAATCAATTTTCTCATATTTGAGCCAAAAATTAAGAATCCCTTGTAAGTATTTCATAATGTGTTTAACTGCAACTAGATAAATCTCTTTTAGCTCGCACATAAACTGACTTAAGGCATTAACAGCATAGCAAATATCAGGTTTTGTATTTACCAGGTGCATAAGGGACCCAATCATCTGTTTGTAGAGAGTAGAATCTATGGAAGGTGATTCTACTGCTACTTTTTTAAGTTTATGTAGATTGGTCTCCATTGGAGAAGACATAGACTTGCAATTCCACATTCCAAATCTCTTCAAAATATCTTATGTATGCTTCCCTTGATTAAGTATAATGTTGTCAAAATTCTATTGTACTTCCAGTCTTAGGAAGTAATGAAGGAGTTCCAAGTCTTTCATCTCGAATTCCCTAATTAGATCTTTCTTGCATTCATCTATGAGTGAATCACCACCTGTTATTAGTAAATCATCAACATACAGTATCAGAGTTACCATATCATCTTTATCTCTTTTATAATATAAATTTAGATCGGCTTCATTTTTGGAGAATCCAAAGCCGGTGAGATAGTTATCAATTTCATACCAAGCCCTTGGAGCCTACTTAAGCCCATAGAGAGCTTTCTTGAGCCTGCGAACAAAAATGTTAGGATCATGAGTTTCAAATCCTTCAGGTTGCTCCAAATATACTTCTATAATCTTTCCATTTAGGAATGTTGTTTTTACATCCATCTAATGTACTTTCCATCCTTTCAATGTTGCAATTGCTAGGACTGCTCTTACAGAGGTATATCTGCCAATAGGAGCAAAAGTTTCTTCATTATCAATCCCTTCTTTTTGAGAGAATCCTCTGGCTACAAATCTAGCTTTATATTTTTCATTGCTACTGTTAGCAGCATGCTTTATTTTAAATATCCACTTGGCAGAAGCAACAGATTTTCCTTTAGGTCTTGGAACAATTTCCCAAACATCATTCTTCATAATACATTTGTATTCTTCAATCATAGCTTCTTTCCAAGCTGTATGTTTAATATCATCTAAAGGATTCGTTAGTTCTATCTTGGACAAATCATTTATGTTTGTTGTATAACAAGAAAATCTTTTAAAACTTTTGCTTTCTCTGACTGTTCTAGAAGGTGCAACAAAGTCTTGTCCTTCCTCGACTGTTCTAATGGCCCAAAGTGATCTTTTCTTTGAATTTTGAGTTTGTCCAAGATTTTGATTTTGATTTTCATCTTCAATTTCTTCTATATTCTC
This sequence comes from Cupressus sempervirens, assembly GCA_028749045.1. Classification (NCBI taxonomy): domain Eukaryota; kingdom Viridiplantae; phylum Streptophyta; class Pinopsida; order Cupressales; family Cupressaceae; genus Cupressus; species Cupressus sempervirens. Next base: position 318,997,021 of record CM053787.1, read on the forward strand.
CCTCTAAGACTCAGACTCAGTATTTCTTTCAAAACTAGGTAAAGGAGAAGGTTCTTTAGAACTTAGGGCTCTTTTGAATGCTAGATCTTCTTCAAAAATTACATCCCTACTAAGTTCAATACTTTTCTATCTAGGTACAAAAATCCTGTATGCTTTAGATGTTTCACTATACCCTACAAAAATAACTTTCCTCTCGGAGGGTTCTAACTTAGTTCTCTTTTCTTTTGGAATATGGACATATACAAGGCACCCAAAAATCCTAAGATGACCTATATTGGGTTTAACCTTAGTAAAGACTTCTTCGGAAGTTTTATCTCTAAGGTAGGAGTGAGGGCTTCTGTTTTGAATATAGATAGTGGTACAAGAGGCTTCTGCCCAAAGATAATATTCTAGATTTTGATCAAATATCATAGCACTAACAGCTTCTATAATTGTTCTATTATTTCTTTCTGCTACCCCGTTTTGTTCTGGATTATAAGGAATGGTGCACTCCCTCTTTTACAAAACTTTTTAAACAAATCTGAGGTGTATTCCTCTCCATTATCAGTTCTAACAGTTTTAATTTTATCTCCTGATAAGTTTTCAATTAATGTTTTGAATTCTTTAAATCTCTTTAGAATTTCTTCTGATTCTTTGCATTTTAAGAAGTAAATCCATGTTTTCGTAGAGAAGTCATCTAAGAACAAAATATAGTACCAAAATCCTCCAAGAGAAGAAATAGACATAGGTTCACATAAATCTAAATAAATTAATTCCAAAACATTGTTGGTTTTTCTAGTGCTATCATGAAATGGACTTTTGATATTCTTACCCAAAGCGCACCCTTCGCATATGCTTGAGTGGTCTTTATTTAGTTTAGGTAAACCAGTAACCATCTTCTCCATAGTTGATAAGGTTTTGAAATTTAGATGTGCTAACTTTTTGTGCCATATTTCATTTGTGTTGGTAGCTTCATGAATTAAAGCTTGAATAAGTCGACTAGGTTATAAATTTAATTCATATATCCTTTTCTCTGACCAATCAACTTTGCTTTCTTAATTGAAGAGTTCTTTGTACAGGTTATTACTTTACCATCCATGAAGGCAACATTATGTCCATCATCATCAAGTGTTGTAACCAAGATTAGAGTTATTCCTGGTACGTAGAGCACTCCTTTGAGAAGAAGAGAATTTCCTTATTTTAATTTCAACATTCAGCTTCCAATTCCTTCCACAGAATGTGCTGAGTTATCACCAATGGTGACATCAACATTAACCTTTTCTAATATAGAGTCTAGTGCTTCTTTGTATCCTGTTATATGTCTAGAAGATCCATTATCAATTACCCATGCTTTACTTGAGATTTCATTTGATAGTGACGAATACAATACACGATTCTCGAGATCATAGTTATCTTCCCTAGTAACATTTGTACAGTTCGCTTGTTGTTTAGAATTCTCAAGACAATTATATCTGTAGCGTCCAAACTTTTCACATTTGAAACACTTTATTTTGGATAGATCTTTTTTGGGTTTGCTATTCTTTTGAATACCTCTTTTCTTCTTGAAATGCTTCTTCTTGCCCTTATAGGAGTTTGTATTAAGAACATGAAGTTCTTCCTCTTTTGTTTTCAATTTCCCTCCTTCTGAATTCTTCTTAAAGACAATCTCCCTCAAGTCTATTGAAGTCAGGAAGTTTATCTCTGGCACTTATTCCTTGTGTAAAAGTTTCCCATGAATCTGGTAATCTATCTATAGCCATCAATGTTAGTTCCATGTCACTAATAATGGTTCTTATACTTGAAAGTTCATCACTTATGCTGGCAACCCTTAGGAAGTAAGAATTCATTGATTCTCCTTTCTTTATTTTTATGTGATTCAATTGTCTTTTCAATGCAAGAACTCTAGTTGCATTCTTGACCTCATATGCATTTAGTAGTGCATTCAACATATCATATGCTATTTGATGTTTCATTAGCATAGGTACAATCTCATTTTTCACTCCACCTAATATGATCAGAATGGCTTTTCTATTTCCTTTACTCCAGATAGTTTTATGAGGCTCAACATTAAGTTGTTTGGATTCTCTATCAACAAATTGTTTTACATCATTTTCTTCAAGAATCATCATGATTCTGAATTTTCAAGCCTCAAAGTGTTCTTTCCCATCAAACCTGTCCTTGGGTCTGATTGTATATGCCATTGAAGATAGGAGAATGATGCTGGATATAATGGTCTAATTACTGAATTTTACAGAGCCTAGGTTCGACTACCAGAGCTCTGATACGATGTAAAGTTTCTGCAAATTCTATGACTGAATCAAAGATTAGATTTGACCTTCTTTCTGTCCTTCTACCTTGCTGTAAATAACTTCAAAATATTGTCTTGAATTAAATTAGAAATATAAATCTGAAACTGTCTTTTCTTCTACAAGTTGTATTTGGGCAGTATTGGCTAAGGAGCAGACTTTATTGTTTTCTTGTGTGCACTTAGACTTCAAACATACCCACAATAAATAGAGAGATCTAGGGACATGTCCCTTCCAAAGTATACTTTAACTTATCCCTAGAACTCGGCGACCTTTTCCATGAAACACCAAGTTTAATCAATACTAACACAAAGGAGTTTAGTTAAATCTAAACTAGTATTTTAAGGATAGACGCCGATATCCTTAAGAGGATAAAGCAAAGACTTTGGATCAATCTATATCATGCAAGAACAGATCAGACCGATCTGCTATCAGATCAGTAGGATTACAAGATACAGAATTAACAATTGAGCCCTTTGCTTTGTAGAAATGCTACAACACCAGAGATAAATCTGACATGAAAGGTAATGCTATTGATAACTGTTAATGTTTAGCCCAGAAATAATGATAGACGGCAAAAAAGAAAAAGAACAAAAATAGGCACACATAGACACAACAAATTTATAAAGGCATGTCTCTTCATATAATAAAATGTCAAATATTTAGAATGTGATACAAGCCCTCATCCGAATTATTGACACCCTTCAAGGTCCTATAAACCCAAAAAAAAGGGCAATGCTAATATGCATAAGAGCTTGTGATAGAAAACCAAACAAAGACAGTGTACAATGAAGCCATCATGACAGTAAGAGTAAACTTCAAATAATAATCGTATCAAAAGAGATATCATAGTGTTGTATGGAGAGTACTCAATCTATCAGTGTGATCTATGAGAGCCATGGATATGAAGTTATCAAGTTATTATCGATGAAATGTTATTCATAGTCTATTGACCTCAGACTATAGAGCCCATAATCACAAATGATTGTCATGTCAAGTTAAAACGACCAACGAGAAAACAGTCGTCTGATTACAACATTGGGCTCCTATCAATTCCTAAGGTGTAGGTCACAGAACTCAAGACAATGACCAACTTCTATAGCCTCAACACTTTTTAATCATCTATGCTACTCAAGGATTCTGCTTTTGAGAGCGAGCAAATCAAATTGAAAACAAAAAGGGTGCCTTGGTAGAGCAAATGACCCTTGCAATTATTCAATTCACTACCCACCTCAAACCCACTTAGCAACCATCATGGACAATCACTCTTAGCTCAAGAAGCTATCAAACTAAATTCCCAAACTGTTAATGCCAGTGTACCTACAAGAGAAATAATTTAACCTGAGCAGCAGCTAAAGTTTCTCAGAGATTGCAAAGTTGAACAGGACTTAGTCTCAGAGGCAGCGTGTATTACAATAGGAATATCGTCTTCTCCATTTAACCATCACCGTCCAGCTGAGACATCATGTGTTTTACCTCTTCATGTTTGAGCAGCTCTTTAGTGATTAATCCTTCTTCCTATATTATTCTCACCTTCCTCTTCATGGAGTTACAATGACTTGGCACCTTTTATGTATTGTTGTCGGGCCTAAGGTGCACACTATCAAAAAGCAATCAAAGAGACTTCTTTTTCTATGTAACCATCGACTCTTGGCAGCCTGTATGAGCATTTTCAGTTTTGATGATGTGTCTATAATTCACGGGATGCAGTAACAATAACAGCATTTGGCTCATTCTTTTTCGGAAGTACAAAATAAAATGCAACCATTATCATATAAAGGATGGGTGCAGTGTTGATGCATTGTATGAGTGCACAGTTTGATATTTTTCGTCCAGCACTGTTGGTTCGTGGTTGTTCAGTAAAACATTTGTGGTTACATCTAAAGCCTTCAGTGAAGTCATTGTCTCATGTTTTTGATCTGTTGACTACTCTAAGATCATTCAAAATTATCTGAAGAATCTTTTTGTGGTTGCTATAGCTAGAACAGTATGTGTTTGAGAGTTATTTTTTAATTTTTATGATTGGCCAATGATGAAATTATGAGGGTGAGTCATTCTCTAGCTTATGTGATGCAAGCTACAAAATTCTTCTATGTGATCAAACTGTGCATGAGGTATATTGCTTGATTTTTAAGAGTTAACAACCACTGATTGGACTATATTCTGATCAGCTTGAAAAACTTTGTATCTGAGTCTTTAAGCTTTTAATAAAGAGAATATTTTCTGGGTGTGGCTGGGTTTTTCCCTCGAGTGGGAGGGTTTTCTCAAGGTAAATAATCATACCATTTGTGCATATGCTTTTCTGATTTTCTATACATTGCATTTATATTATTCTGGTTCGAAAAATCAACGCAAACTGACCATATCTCCAAATCAAATGTTGACTTCTAAAAAAACAGAAATAAATTGTCATTAATACTCAATAGGCCATGTTAAGCAAATGAAGGGTGTCAACGAAAAAAGTTTGTCACGATAATTCTTCAAGCCATGCACAAGTATACCTGTCCAAATCGATTGTGGAGTTCACATTAAAGATCCACTGGTGGTAAGGAGATGCACTAGCTTTTTTCTTCTAAATTAATGTTAACAAATTTAGTTGTTCTTCATATCAAGTTATAGGATTTTGCATGCAATTACCTATTCCGATTGATATCTAGGTTGACTCTTTCCTATTGAAGTGGGGATGACCTGCTGTAATCCTATCCCATAAATTATTTAAAACTGGTTTGAGCCCTCAGACTAGTTAGGCACCTAGCTTCATTATTGACCAAAAGTAATGAGATCATGCATAAATCCATAGTAGCAAAAATCCTCCTTAGGACTAACTCGGCAAGCCAAAAGCTACTGATTTTCTTGGTTAATTAATATTAAAGTAAGGGTGGACTACTTAAACTAGTTTAATTGCTGAAGTAATTATTAAAATTTTGAAAAATAAATAAAGTATAAAAAGAAAGTAAGCTTGACAAAAGTGCAGCATTTATAGACTAAAGTTCAACTTAAATTCATTTATTTTATTGTAAAAAACATGCTACTCCCAAAAAACATATGATTAAATTGTACTTCATTGACCAAAAAACGTAGTTCAGAGGTCAAAAACTGTAGATTTTTTGGAAAAACTAATGGGTAAGAGGGCCAACTCACAATTAATTGAAATTGATCACAATTATCTCAGATTATCGCCACTATGTATATATCCATTAAATAGAGACCCTCCAAGTGCTCACAGATCAAAACTCGAAGTGAGGAACTTGTTAAAATATTCAAATAAAGTTTTTGGCTAGACAGCATATCCAAGACAAAACATGCAAGAAATATAGCTCTTTTTCTCTAAAAAGAAACCCAACCTTCTGTGATTCCTCACATTGGATTTGCAACATTGTTTGAACAACTTGAGTGATTGCATGAGATAGAAGGTAGATGAAGAAGCAAAATTCAAAAAAAAATTAGTCCACGGATAGTTTGTGTTTCCTTTTCTTTCAATAACATTGTTTGAATAACCTTGACAGAAAAAATGAATTTGAAAGCAGTTCAAACAGAAAATTTCTATCGCTTTCTAGGCTTCGACAGTTTTTGTTTCCTTTTCATTCTAATATCCCAAGCATTTCCTAAATGTTATTTCATTTTTAAATGTTACATTTATGTGTTTAATCATGTTTGCAAGCAATTTGAATCAGTTTAATGTCACTTAAACACTACTATTATTTTATTTTAAAATGAACAAAAATCATTTTACTTCAATTCATAATACTACTCATTTGTAAAACTAGTAATTTCAAGCTGATTTTATTTAAAATTAACACGTTGTTTTTGTATTAGTGTAGAATGTATGCATTTATGGTAGGAAAAAGTGTCATTTTGCTTCAATTCCTAATCCTATGCATCTTATAATCAAAATGCATCTGAACTAATGTTGTTGCTTATGATTTGAAGTATTCTATTTAATGCTAAGGTTATTTATTGTATTACCCTGCATTCAAATGTGTTTCCTGACTTTATGAATACCAAATTTACAGCCAACAAAGAATGGCATCAAGAATGGAAGCTGACCCACTAGAAGAAATGATGTCATTTGAAAGAATAGCATGCCAGTATTGTTTGTAGTGACCATTATTTGCAACTCAGAGGCATCAAACATATCAAGTACCCCTTCATGGATTGTTGACCGCGATGTCAAAATTGTATTCAAATGCTGAGAAGAACCTAAACAAAAGCTAAAAGTGGCATTGCATTGATGCAAATGCAATTGGAGACGAAAAACACACCCATAGCAACAATCATAACTCTTGACATGGCATCAGAATAGAGATGGATACTCCAATCATGGTAAACAGATTCATGGCGTATTCAATTAATCTAGGTTGAGAAAATGTAATGTCCCCTATTTGGCTAACTTAGGAAATATGTATAAAGTTAATGGCTATATCACAGCTATCACTCATATGACAATTAGAATATGCAAGATGATTTTGTAGATGTATAGTTCAGCTCTCTCTGATATAATTATATGAACCATAGTTACCAGACTCGAACTCGGCACAGACTCAGCAAGGCTGAGCCAACTTGGCACTTGGCAAAAACTCTGCAGGACTCACTAAAAACTGATTTTTGGGAGTTTTGAATAAAATGAGTCTATAATGACAAAAAACTGTAGGCTGTAATCTATAACCTTTGCTCAGAAGAAGAAAAAGTAAAAAACAGTAGAAAAACTGCCGTTCAAATCACCTAACTGTCTTTTGGATGCACGAAAATGTTTCTGATGCACAGTATAATGTTTTTGCCCTACCTTTTCGACACACGATAATATTTCTGGATGCAAACTATAGTCTATAATGTTTTCGCATTTTGGACGCACAAGAAAAACGACAGCAAAATAAATCTTGGATTCATGATACAAAACAGGAATGTATAAAATGTTTTATAAAATGCAAAAGCAACCGAAAAAATCAGTGTCATTTCAGGGTTTTAATTAAAAAATGTTCTAAAAATATTTGAAAAATTAACAACGACCAAATTTGTTTGTCATTCGCTCCGGGTTCCATATTGGCTCGATGTGTTTTACCCCGTAGTCATCCAAGGTCCTTCCCAAAGAATGACAAGCGCATTTACCAGTCTGCAACCGAATTTGAAACAAATTCGAATTTGGACCGAACCGACTTGCAAATTTGGGGTTGCAGGGACTAATATGGGAACTTAGTTCATCAATCAAGATTCAAGATTTGCTAATTGGAATCAGAAAAAAAATGTTGTTTAACACATGATTTAATGTGCTTTAGTTGTTTTTTCATCCAAAAAGCATCATTTTTTATGCTACGCCCATGGAGGTGTTTGGAACCTCACAAATGCTTTGTGGAAGGTTATAGGAAGCACATCTTGGGCATCCACTAAGCATTCGGATGCCCAAGATGCGCTTCCTATGAGCATCCATAGGCTATCCATCAATGCATCTGCATCAACATCCATCTACCTCCAAATCTAGCCTAAGGTGCTACGAATTGGAAACTAAGATAACGCTTATAGAACTAAGGTTGTTTCAAATATGGATATGTATTCTTGCAACTATGAAAGGTGGTTGTTTCTGAGCTTAACCATTAACTCCTACAACTACGGTGCCTGAATGAAAGTTAAACCCTTGCAACCAAAATGTGCCAAGTACTCAACTAGGAAGATTTAATAGGATAAATAAGAAATAAGTTATAAAATGATGCCTTCTGTTGAATTTATTCTAGCTATGGTCAGATTCCTTCAAGACAACCTAGAGGTTTTGATGATATAATTCATCAATACAACAATTATATTAGATTTTGAGCATATGAATTTTATATCAATAATTATTATTATATAAATATAATACTATAATACTTATTATATTATAATATATAATTTTATAATAATAATATATACAAAAAGTATTGTCCCTTGGTGATGGGGCACCACCCATATATATTAAGGAAGAATGAGTCTTCCTCCCACATAAGTAATGAAGGAAATAAGATATTCACTTTGAAATAATTAACACCTTCAATGGATGATGCAAATGGTTCCTTATATTTGCATTCTTTGAATGAAGAGGCATAATTTATGGGATGTGTCCTTATGCCCCATCATAGTTATCGCCTTTCATAACAACTACAACTAATGTGTAATTTTCTCTTAATCATTTCTTCACATAATTGTGCCTCTTCAAGACCAACCGGTTTATCACTTAATACTTTTCACATTATTTCATAATTGATCTCTTCATCTAATTCGTATTTGTCAACAATTTATTGTCCTCTTTATTAAATCGGTATATATTGTTGAGTGATTTTGGTAAAGATAGTAATCTCTGACATAATTATTATTATCTATCATCAAAAACAGTCGTTGTTGCTCTTTTGAGCATTGAGAATTATATATTGTGGCTGATGATGTTTAGTGATAAATGGCTACATGATAATCATACTTCTCCAAGCCAATTTGCTTATCAATTTGTTGCTCTTCTTACATGATTGATGCATCAACTTGAGCTTCATCGAAATCATAATACTAGTGCCCACCATGTTAATCACTTGATCATTAATCAACTCCCTTATGTGCTGAAGTATGTCATGTTACTGATCATTCACCTTCCTTAATTTGATGCTCATTGCAATTGATATGATGATCATGTATTCATCTTTGATACTAGTAAAACAAATGTTGTCATGCTCTTACCTTTAGCAGATATTGCTAAATCAGTATCTTTGCTTGATTGTGCTTTTCATCAACTTTGTTCATATCTTCCATGCTTCAGATGATGTATTCTATTCATTTCTTAATGATGTGTACTTGCTGTCATGTCTTCAACTCTATATAGTTGTAGCAATTTTTATAATATTCATATTGAAGTATTCTTAATTGTTAAAGCGTATAGCTCCAATCAGACAAATACTATGAATAACAATTCTAAACTTTATATGTGTGTGTGTGTGTGACTTGCATATTGATAAGTACATATACATATTGTATGTTCTTGGATTCTATATTGTAGCCGACAAGTTGAATAGTATCTGAACGGGTGCGTGATGGTTGAGTCACCCCTTCGAGAAAGTATATGTACACCGTCCAGAAGGGATTTTGGATCATCATTAGAATCATGATAATCATTAGAATTATTGTAATCATTGGAGTGCATATTGCGTATATGAATAAAGTATTTGTTATGCATTATATCTTACTATACTACATACGTTAAGTATCATTTTACCCTGTACGGTAAACATTTGGTGCCGTTGCCATTCGAACCTAGAACGAAGGGAATGTGATGAAGATTAATGCCTAATTTTCTTAACAAGGATAGAAAAAAGATAAAAGATAAGAATGAAATACACACAGCACAAGAAGTTTTAATTTTAGCACAACAAGCGGAGCGCAGACGAAAGCTTCAGTAGATTGTCGACGAACACCAAGGAGGTGAAGGGGCAAAGACGAAGGGAGTGCATTCACCTAGTGGACCAAGGAGTGTCAAGGAATTGCTAGAAGAGACTCGACGGCGATTAAATTTGGTGGAAGAGACAAGGGAGGAGTTCCTTAACTTGTATATGCCGAGGGTAGAGAATCCGAACAGAAGAAAAGTAACTCGCACAGCTCTAAGTGTCGAAGGAGCACGAGCATGGAGTGAATTCTTTATTCCTGATACACCTGATGAATGGATGCAGGCAGAGAATCGAACAACTTTGCTTGAGGAAGATCTTTTCTCACCAGGTAACACTATTGTTGGAAGCAGGGCGGTTGTCCAAAGTAGCGCGGTTGTGCAGAACAGCGCGAGTGCTCAGAACAACACAGGTGCCCAAAACAACGCAAGTACTCAGAACAACATGAGTGTTTAGAATAGCACACGTACACAGCAGGTCCCTCAGAATTAGAAGAAAGTAGTAATGGCAAGACCAAAGGAGAAGTTGCTGAAGTTTAATGGTGACGGGACGGCAGATCCGATCAGACACTGCAAGACATGTGAAACAATATGGACAACAAATGGTGTAACAGACGAGGATGATTGGGTCCGGCAATTTCCAGTGACCCTACAGGGCGTAGCAACTGATTGGTTTGTAGACGCAAATCCTCAAAAGCTAACTACATGGGTAGAAGTTAAGAAGGAGTTCATAGTAGAGTTCCGACTGCTAAGGGATGATAACGAAATAGTAGCAGAAATATACAGCACAAAACAGGGAAAGAACGAAATGGTCTATGTCTATGCAAAAAGGCTAAAAGAGTTGGTGGGAAAGATGGAGAGCCCACCAACTAACGGATTAAAGAAACAATGCTTTCTTGAGGGGCTACGGCCGGCTTTGAAGAAGAAAATGAAGATTGTGCCTCTAACATCGTACACAAATGCATATAATAGGGCGATGGATCTGGAAAGCAAATGGAAAACAAGCAAAAAAAGCACAAATTGTCAGATTCAGATGATTCATTGTCCGAAAGTAGCAACCGTGATGAAGAATCAAGCAAGAAAGTTCAAGCGTTGCAGAAGGATATGCTATGAATGATGAAAGAATTTGAAAATTTGAAAAAGAATCCTGACTCGATGAAGGGAGAATTGTGGTGTACGGACTATAAAGAGGAAGGCCACACAAAGGGCTCATGCCCGAAGAAACAATTATGTGATATCTGCCAGGTTGCATGACATTCCATAAAGGAGTACCCATTTAATATGAAGTCAAAAGGACACCAGCAAGTATTACTGACGTAGGAAGTGTGCGCCAGAACCAACAGAAACAATGATGCAACCATAGGAGGTCATCGCAACAATAACCGATGCCAAACGGGTGGTAATAATAATAACAATAATAACAATGGAGGCTAGAGTTAGATACAATACGACACAAGTGGACAGCCAATGATACAATGTCGTCTGTGCAACCTCTGCGAGCACTTTGCCAAAGATTGTACCACGAAGGAGATGCTACAGCTATTATGTAGATGGTGTGGTCCGGGAGACCACAAAGATTCAAAATGCCCAAGGCAGGGGGTAAATTTGTTAAGCATCGAAACATGCGATGAGGAAACACTAGCCATTACACGTGAGCAAGCTAAGAGGGCAAAATATCCTGATGCGGAGGAAGAAAAGAAGAGGTTGCAGCAAGTACGAACGGAGCTGGAGAAACAAATGGAAAAAGGAAAGTTGCAAGCAAAAGACACTACCGATACCTCAAAGAGAAACTTGGTTGAACAAAACATTATAAGGCAAGTAATGCAAACAGAAGTTCCGATAAAATTAAACGACCTTCTTAGAATGCCCTAGTTTCGGACGGCAATTTTGAATATGACACTTCTGAAAGTAACGGAAGAAGCAAGAAAAGACGGTAGTGGAACGACTACAGCAAACCTAATGCTACTGGCACTCATGACAAGAAGGCACCCGGCAATAGTCGAGATGGGTATTCTAGGAACTGTACTTACAGACACAATAGTGGATGGAGGGTTAGGCGTGAACGTGTTACCAGAAGATATATGGAAAAAGTTAGGACAACCTACACTGTGGCCACCTACATTTTAGTTGCTCACGGCAGATCAGCACAGAATCAAACTGTTGTGAACCTTGATGGCACAGCCGGTAACATTCAGAACACAACCATTTTTATTAGATTTTGTGGCATTCCACTGAAAAGAAAAGGGTATGATGCTATCCTTGGACGAGGCTGGTTGGTGCAAGCAAAAGTGAAACATGATTGAAAACGAAATACCCTATCCCTAGAAGACGGAGGCCAAAGATTTGTAATTGACTTGCATACACAAATGGTAGGGGAGGAAGCAGCGTCATTGGATTCCGAGGGCGAAGGTAAAGGGGCCAATGGAAGGAAGAAGAGAATGGAACCCGATGAAGAGGGAGTATAGAGACTGGAAGGAGGATCTAACGATGACGACTTGGACTTGGTGAACGGCCTACTTCATTGGCAGATGGAGAACTACAAGCTCTTTCCGAGCTGTAATATGTTAAGGGTCGATAAAGGTAAGAAAGGAGAGGAAAATGAATGTCCGAAGGAATATAGAGAAGCGAAAGAAGGCAAGGTGGTTACAACTGAAGCTGAAGGAAAGAACATTCTGTATGGCTAGTACAAGAGGAAGAACATACCATACGAACATAGAAAAAGGAAAGATTCCACCGTACGATACACGGTGAACAGAGCGCGCAAAAAGTAAAGGTTACAACGCACCATGGATTTAGTAGAAAGGTACCGGCGGCAATGAAAACACATTGTACGGTCTGCACAGGAATTAAAGAGGAAGGGCTTAATAAAAACTGCAGCAATACAGAGTGAAGGTTCTAGAATCAAAAATACAGTTATTGATGGCAAGGAGTGGCAGCCGATGGAATTCATGGTACCAAGTTTAAGGATTGCAATTGAAAACAAATTAGGAGATATGGAAAGCTTGAGAGAGAGGTTGTACAATTTAAATAAATTGGATGAGCGACAACGGCAGGCAAAATGGGCCACGAAAGTTACACAAAACATGCGAAAGGTATGGCATGTCAAGCATTTGAAATTGAATAAATTTCAACTGGGTCAGTTAGTTTTAAAGTATAATGGGCGAAACGAGATCAGATGAGGAAAGTTCAAAGTGATCGACAATAATGGAGTAATCAAATTATGGATGCTTGACGGGAAGGATGTGCCTGATGCCGTGTATGGATAAAAACTGAAAATCTACCATGAAAGAAATAACGCACCTCTATGGACGAGCAACTAAGAGACAATATAAATAATAGATAAAAAATGTATATATGTAATATAAAGAATTAGAATAAATATGTGTAAATAAGAGAATTACGAAATAATTAAATAAAGACTATAAAGTCACCGTATGGCCATCAAGAAGGAGATCAAAATCACTATACGGCCATCAAGGACATTAAGGCACCATACAGCCACCAACGAGAAAGATGACAACAGAGAACAGACCACACCGTACGACCGTACGGGCAGGAGAAGAACAGTGCAAGGTCCTTGAACACCATACAATAGAAGGAAATTAAAGCACAGTATGGTTGGGAAAGTTGCAGGAAGAGGCCCATAAGTGCACCGTATGGCCATACAACCAGATTGCCTAAAGGTTGGGTGATCGTACGGCAAAGGAGGGAGACCGTACTACACACTCATACGGACATCGACAGCACGAGAACCATACTATACGGTCCGTACGGAAGCAACAACCAGAGTGAGGAAACCATACGATAGCAAGGAGACCGTACGGCCGTGCGGCATGGAAGAAGCATGGATCTATAACATCAACAATTTAAGAACTCGAAACCATTATATGGCAGGAGCCTGGAGAACTTAGAACAGAACAAGGAACGGAGACAAGGTGACACAGAAGAAGGGTGATAGGAGGTTCTAAAAAAAACGACGACAAATAAAAAAATGTTCATAATGAATAATGTATGGTGTCGAAGGAAGTGTGACCAGTTGATAAGACCTAGAGTTGTTTCAGGCATAGAGTGTCTGTATGCAAAAGGTGAAGAGAGCACTGGAGCAAGCCTTTTGAAAGGGATGCTACACTTTTAGGCACTCAAAGTAGGTGTTGGTTGGACTTGAGGCTATCTTGATGGATGCATAAAGAGCTTGAGAGGAGTTGACCATCCAATTGGAGGCAGTAGAGCAACACTTGGCTTAGTGTACCCAGGAGTTGGAACCAGAGAAGGTGGCACGGGTAGCTATCAAGGTCAACTTGGCTAAGGAGACAATATTGTGTTAGCAAAGGCTACAAATGCAACGTGGTTCAGAGACCAGTTTGGTACAAGACAAATATGAAAGTGGTGCGACAGAAAAAGATCTATCTTGTTATAGTTAGCCACAGTTAATGTATTCCATTTTGTTAATCTATCTCGATAATTTTGTTATTGTCATCTAGAGAGGGCTTTACTTTTTTTGGGGGGGGATGACGTTGTTGGTAAATTCTATATTATAGTCAATGGGTAGAATAGTATACAAACGGGCACATGACGGTTGAGTCAACCCTTCGGCAAAGTATATGTACATCGTCTATTTTGTGTTATATCTTACTATACTACATCCGTTAAGTATCCTTTTACCTTGTACGGTAAACACTGTCCATACATATTTCCAATGCTATTCAGATATTTTATTTTGAATATATCTAATGCATTCATATATATATATATATATATATATATATATATATATGTATATATATATATATATATATATATGTATATATATATATATATTTCATTGAGACAAGTTCACATGTATTTGATATAATTATTGGCATGACTGAAGATGATGATCTTTGGTTATTCCATATGATTATCGGCTTGCCTGAATAATGCCAATCCGGATTTAGCATTGTCGATCATGCAAACTTTATGTGTGGGCAATGCACATTAATGAATCGGTGCTTATACATACCGATCACCATTAGAATTTGTTAAGTGCTAATTATCTATGAATAGATTCTGTGATGAATGGTCATGTCTCTAATTAGAGACATGCCCATTCACCCCCATACCTTCTCATATGATTTATATATTCAAAGGAACTCATTCTTGCTGATATAGAAATCAATTAATATAACGCAAAATCTGAATAACATAAAGTTTGGTGATTTGAAGCATTTCTTATTTCTCAATTTTCTGGGCATACATATGAAATGCCTGCAACATACCACATTTGATATATATATGTATGTATGTATGTAAGTATGTATGTATGTATGTATGATCAAGTCTGAAAGATTCAAGCATTCAGCCTGTAGATTTCTAAGAATGAAAATTCATACTAAATCTGATATAAACTTGGTAAAACTTTACATAGTATCAAATACAGTTAAGGAAAGATCCTATTAAGTTTAAGACATGAGATTTACAACTTGAATTACAGTCTCATATTATTCTTCTAAAATGTCAAACATGATTAGATTTGAAGACCATCCTGCAAGTGCTGACAACTTCACATCTTGGAAAATTCGAACAATGATGAGGCTAAAAGAGAACAAAATTGATTCTTTTGTGAAAGAAGAAAAAGAACAACCAAAAGATGATCCTGAGAAAACTCAATGGATTGAGAACAATGAGAACACCATAAAAATTACAGTGGATGCAGTCCGAGATTATATGGTACCTATAGTAGCGAAACATGAAACTGTGTATAGTATGTTCAAAGCTCTCGAAAATGCATTTGTAATAAATAATACTGCCTGAAGACGCCCTTAATAGACAAATGAATCACATTAGCATGAATATGGGAGAATCAATAAATGCATTTTTCATGAGAATCACAAGATTGAGAGATCAACTGTAATTAGTTGGATACGAAATTGATAATCAAGAGCTATCCCTAATAGCATTAGGATGATTACCAAATTCTTGGGAATCATTTGTACAAGGTATAAGTGCAAGACCTAAACTTCCAAAATTAGATTGGTTAACATCTGATTGTCTTTAAGAAGAGTCGAGACAAATTACTAAAGGAAAATAGAAGCTTATAGATGAAGACATTCATGTTCTTAACACCAATTCTCATAAGAAGGGCAAGAAAAAGAACTCTAAAAGAAAAAGAAATTTATATGGAAAGGGATCATCCAAACAGAAGTAAGACCTATCTAAAATCCAATGCTTCAGATGTGACCAATATGGACATTATGCATTAAATTGCCCTGATCAATCAAAACTGCAAGCCTCATTTGCCAAAGTTGATAAGCCAAACATTGACCAAGATCCTAAGAAATTTGCCTTCTACTCAGCATTGTCCAGTCAAGTGTCAAACGAATCCAACACTTGGATAATTGATAGTGAATCATTAAGGCACATCACCGGATACCAAGAGCATCTAGAGAACATGAAAGTAGAAACAAATAAGGATGTTACAATTAGGAATAATTCTACACAGTCTGTGAAAGGGATTGGGACTTGCACTATCAAATTGAAGTCAGGGAACTAATTCAACTCTCTAGAGTACTATAAGTACCAAGTATTAAAAGAAATCTAATATCTATGTCCGCTCTTGAAGATGATGGATATAGAGTTACATTCATGGAGGGTAAAGTACTAGCATGGTCAAAGAATTCAAATATAAAGAAGGCATGAGACAAGGACTATTATATGAAGTTTGCACTAAGTCAAACCAAGCTCTTATTCATGAGACCTCTGACTCAGATGAAATCTGACATCGAAGATTAGGCCATATCAACTTTCGTGCCCTAACCTCTATGGGGAGATTAGTAATTGGGTTATCTAAATTAAGTCAATCTCATAGCTAGTCTTGTAAAAGATGTGCCTTGGGGAAAAACATCAAAAGTTCATTCCCTAATAGTTTGAGTAAAACTAAGGATGTGTTAGAATTAGTCCACTCTAACTTATGTGGACCCATATCAATAGCACCCTTAGGAGGATTTTTGTACTATGTAATTTTTGTTGATGACTTCTCTAAGAAGACATGGATATACTTCCTTAAGTGCAAGAAATCAAAAGCGATCCTTGGAAAGTTTAAAGAATTCAACGCAATTACAAAAAACTCTTCAAGAAAGAAAATTAAAATTCTAAGAACAGATAATGGAAAAGAATACACTTATGAAATATTTAAAGAAAATTGTGCAAATGTTGGGATTAAGATGGAGTTCATAGTTCCCTATAACCCTCAATAAAATGGGGTCACTGAAAGGAAAAATAGGACTATTGTAGGAGCTGCTACGGCCATGACATATGATCAAAATTTGAAAATGTCATTTTGGGCTGAAGCATCTAATGCAGCAGTATACATTCAAAACAGATGCCCTCATTCACATTTGGACAACAAAATCCTGAAGAAGCCATTTCAGGTGTAAAACCAGATTAGCCATTTGAGAATATTTGGTTGCCCTATTTACATCCATGTACCTAATGAGAAAAGAACAAAATTAGAACCTACCGGAAGGAAAGGAATCCTTATTGGTTATAGTGAAACTAGAAAGGGTTACAAAGTGTACATACTTGGACAAAACAAATAGAACTCAATAGAGATCTCATTTTTGAAGAAGACATTACTTTCAAAAGAGAAACAAGTTCAAATGAAATAGGGTTTATGACACACCTGAAACCATAAAAGAGGTTCCCACTCTTGAGAATCAAAGGGAGAATCCAAAAGAGACTACAAGTGAATATAAGACTCCTCCTAAGATTCAACATGTGAATCTTAAAAATAATCCTTAAAAACCACTTTGGGCAAGGAAGATAATAGAGGAAGGAGATCAATTTGTAGCACGCAAAGGGACATTCAGAGAAAGCAGAAAACCTCGCAAATTAACATCAAATATAATTGACTCTAAACCTACTGATGTTTTTAAAGCTATCAAGCATCAAGTTTGGAAAGATGCTATGACAGAAGAATATCAATCAATTCTAAAGAATGATATTTGGGATATAGTTCCTAGACCAAAAGGGAAATTTGTTGTTTCATCCAAGTGGCTCGTCAAAGTTAAACATGTTGTAGATGGTAGCATTGAAAAACATAAAGCACACTTTGTAGCTAGAGGGTTCTTATAAAAGGAAGGATTTGATTATGAAGAAACTTTTGCACCAGTTGCTAGATATGCCTCAGATATAGCAATAATATCCATTGCAACTGACAAAGGTTTGAAAATCCATTAAATGGATGTGAAAACTGCATTTCTAAATGGAACCATTATGGAAGAAGTATATTTAGAGCAACCTGAAGGTTTTGTGATTCATGATGCAACTTCTTATGTTTGTAAATTGAAGAAAGCTCTATATGGACTTAAACAAGCTCCTTGAGCCTGGTATGAAAGAATTGATAAGTATCTACTGAGTCTTGGATTTTCCAAGAATGATGCTGATCCAAATCTGAATTTTGAAGTAACTAATAGTGATATGTTGATATTAATCCTTTATGGTGACGACCTTCAAGTTACAAGAGAAGACCACCTCATTGATCAGTGTAAGAAAGAATTGGCTTCTAAATTTGACATGAAGGATTTAGGTAGGCTTCATTACTTCCTTGGATTGGAAATCTGACTGTAATCAAGGACCATCTTCCTAAATCAAGCGAAGTACACTATTGATATTCTGAAAAGGTTTTGAATGTGAAATTGTTGACCTATGTCAACACCTATGAAAACCAATTTACATAACCTAAAAGAAGCAACAGTCAAGTCCAAACTTATAGATACTACCTTCTATAGATAGATAACTAGATCACTAATGTATCTTGTGAACACTTGATCAGATATATGTTATGTTGTGAATGCCTTGAGCCAATTTATGTATGAACCTCGAGAGATACATCTTATTGTTGTGAAGCATATAGTGAGGTACCTTAAGGGTACCATTCGTTACGGAGTTAAATATGAGAATACCAGTTTGGAACTCCATGGCTACTCTAATTCTGATTGAGCCAAAAGTGTGACAGACCAAAAAAACACATCAGGGTGTTGTTTTAGTTTGGGATCAGCTCTGATCTCATGGATTTGCAGAAAGCAATCTTCAATAGCTCAAAGTTCAACTGAAGCAGAATACATTGCAGCTGCAATGGGAGCAAAAGAAGCACTATGGCTTCAAAAACTGCCCGTGGGACTATTTGGTGAGCCTCAGAAACCTACCATCATTCACTATGACAATCAAAGTTAAATCAAATTATCCGTAACTCCGATATTTCATGATAGATCAAAGCATATAGAGATTCCTTACCAGTACATAAGAGACTTGGTAGAAAGGAAAGCAATCTAGTTGGAGTATATTAATACAAGTGATCAAACAGCTAACATTCTCACTAACCCTCTTCCCAGAGTGAAAGTTGATCACTTTATAAAGAAACTTGGTATGGTTGAAATGTTACTTTCTGAGATTGAGTCTCAAAATTTGTAAATTTGTATTAATTTAAATTAAGATGTTTAAAGTGTAAACTCTTTTCTCATATATGTGACTCTATGACTTATTGGCCTATCTTATGTACATTATTGAAAGGTGACGATCTTTTAATAATGAATTGTTAACTCTAACATTATAAAGTGATGACTTTATAATGATTAGATACTACCATCATGGATATCATGAGACTTGATATTCATGGACATGTCATGATAGTTAATTAAATATATTGATCAATGTTAAACTTCTAACATCGATACTCATACTAGTCTGAGTGTGTAGACCGCACATTAATCTTAATACAAATTCCTATAAAGGCAAAAAGAAGCACTTCAAGAAGAAAAAGGATAATCAAAAGAATGACAAACCTAAGAAAGATCTATCCAAAATTAAATTCTTCAGATGCGAAAAGTTTGGATACTACAGATCTAATTGCCCAGCGAATTCTAAACAGCAAGTGAACTATACAAACATTACTAAGGAAGAAGATAACTATGATCTTGATAATCGTGTCTTGTATTCGGCACTATCAAATGAAGTCTCAAGTAAAGCATGGGTGATTGATAGTGGATCATCTAGACATATTACAGGATACAATGAAGCACTAGACTCTATATCAGAAAAGGTTAATGGTGGTGACAATTCAGCACATTCCGTCAAAGGAATTGGAAATTGCACCTTGAAACTAAAGTCAAGTAATTCTCTTCTTCTCAAAGGAGTACTCTATGTACCAGGAAAAAAAAGGAACCTAATCTTAGTTACAGCACTTCAAGATGATTGAAATAATGTTGCATTCGTGGACTGTAAAGTCATAACCTAGGCTAAGAACTCCTCAATTAAGAAAGCGAAATTAAATGGTCAAAGGAAAGGGCATTTGTATGAATTAAATTCAGAACCTAGTTGACCTATTCAAGCCTTAATTCATGAAGCTACAGATATAAATGAAATATGACACAGAAGGTTGGGACATCTAAATTTCAAAACTTTATCAACTATGGAGAAGATGGTTACTGGTTTACCTAAACTGAATAAAGACCCCTCAAGCATATGCAAAGGATGTGCTCTGGGTAAAAACACCAAAAGTTCGTCTCATGATAGCTAGAAAAACTAACAATGTTTTGGAATCAATCCACTCAGATTTATGGGGACCTATGTTTGTTCCTTCTCTTGGAGGATTCTGGTACTATATACATTTTATAGATGACTTCTCTAGGAAAACTTGGATTTACTTTTTAAAATGCAAACAATTAGAAGAAAACCTAAAGAGATTTAAAGAATTTAAAACCTTAACTGAAAACTTATCAGGACATAAAATTAAAACAATTAGAACTGATAATGGAGGGGAATGCACCTCAAATTTGTTTAAAAGGTTTTGTAAAGAAATAGGAACTAAGAGGGAGTATACCGTTCCTTATAACCCGCAACAAAACGAGGTAGCAGAAAGAAAGAATAGAATATTATCTTTGGGCAGAAGCCTCTTGTATAGTTGTCTATATTCAAAACAGAAGTCCTCACTCCTACCTTAGAGATAAGACTCTTTAAGAAGTTTTTACTAAAGTAAAACTCAATATAAGTCATCTTAGGATTTTTGGATGCCCAATATATATACATGTTCCAAAAGAAAAGAGTCCTAAGTCAGAACCCTACAAGAGGAAAGGTATTTTTGTAGGGTATAGTCAAACATCTAAAGCATATAGGATTTTCATACCTGGTCAGAAAAATATTGAACTATGTAGGGATGTAATTTTTGAAGAAG
Organism: Cupressus sempervirens; assembly: GCA_028749045.1. Lineage (NCBI taxonomy): Eukaryota > Viridiplantae > Streptophyta > Pinopsida > Cupressales > Cupressaceae > Cupressus > Cupressus sempervirens. The sequence goes on from CM053787.1 coordinate 319,017,902, forward strand.
ATTTAGCATTCAAAAGAGTCCTAAGTTCTGAAGAACCTTCTCCATTAACTAATTCTAAACGAAATACTAAATCTGAGTCTCAAAGGGAGAACAATGAAAAAATTGAAGATGAAATTCAAAATCTTAATCTTGAAGAAACTCAAAATTCTAAGAAAAAACCACCTTGGGCCATTAAGATAGTAGAGGAAGCACAAGACTTTGCTGCACCATTCAGAACAATTAGAGAAAGCAAAAGGCCTAAAAGATTTTCTAGTTATATAGAAAACATGAATGATTTGTGTAAATTAAAACCAACCAATGTTTTAGATGCTATTAAACATACAACTTGGGAAGATACTATAACAGAAGAATACCAATCCATTATGAAGAATGATGTTTGGGAAATTGTTCCAAGACCTGAAGGAAAATCTGTAGTTTCTTCCAAGTGGATATTTAAAATAAAGCATGCTGCTGACGGTAGCATTGAAAAATATAAAGTCAGATTTGTAGCTAGGGGATTCTCTCAGAAAGAAGGGATTGATTATGAAGAAACCTTTGCTCCTATTGCTAGATACACCTCTGCAAGAGAAGTCCTAGCTATTGCAGCATCGAAGGGATGGAAAGTACATCAAATGGATGTAAAAACAGCATTCTTGAATGGAAAGATTACAAAAGAGGTATATTTGAAGCCACCTGAAGAATTTGAAACTCATGATCCTAAAGTTTTTGTTTGCAGGCTCAAAAAAGCTCTCTATGGGCTTAAATAAGCTCCAAGGGCTTCGTATGAAAGAATTGATAAGTATCTCACCAGCTTGGGATTCTCCAAAAATGAAGCCTATCCAAATCTATATTATAAAAGGGATAAAGATGATATGATAATTTTGATAGTGTATGGTAATTAGAGAATTCGAGATGAAAGATTTGGGACTCCTTCATTACTTCCTAGGACTGGAAGTAAGGCAGAATTCTGACAGCATTATACTTAATCAAAGGAAGTATACATTAGATACTTTGAAGAGATTTGGAATGTGGAATTGTAAGTCTATGTCTTCTCCAAAGGAGACTAATTTACATAAACTTAAAGAAGCGGCAGCAAAATCACCTTCCATAGATTCTACTCTCTACAGACAAATGATTAGGTCCCTTATGTACTTGGTAAATACATGACCTGATATTTGCTATGCTGTTAACGCCTTTAGTTAGTTTATGTGTGACCCAAAGGAGATTCACCTAGTTGCAATCAAACACATTATGAGATACTTACAAGGCACTCTTAACCTTGGGCTCAAATATGAGAAAGTTGACTTGGATTTAAATGGATTCGCAGACTCAGATTGGGGTGGAAGTGTTAAGGATAGAAAAAATACTTTCAGATGTTGTTTCAGTCTAGGATCAGCAATGATATCATGGATATTAAGAAAACAGTCTTCAGTAGCACAAAGTTCCATAGAAGCTGAATACATTGTAGCAACAATGGCCTCTCAAGAAGCAGTTTGGCTTAGGAAGTTACTTGTGGGACTATTTGGTCAAGCCATGAATCCTACAATTATTCATTGTGATAATCAGAGTTCCATCAAGCTTTTTGTTAATCCATTTTTTCATGACAGATCCAAGCATATTGAAATTTCTTACCATTATGTACGAGATATCGTAGAAAGGAATACTGTAAAATTAGAATACATTTGTACTACATATCAAACAGCAAATATTCTTACCAAACCTCTCTCTCAAGTGAAGATAGATCACTTAGGGAAAAGACCTAGTATGATTGAATTATAAAATTTTGTATTCTTTAAATTATTAATAAAATAATTTTATTGTCAAGCTACTGACTGTTATGGGCTCCACCATCTGTATTCATTATTTAAGAGGTGACAATCTCTAAGATAAAGAATACTTATACAAAAGACATTATGAGAGATGACGATTTCTTAGATAATGTTTTGAATAGTAAAGAACTACTATTAGATCTAAATGAGTTCAAGATCATTTGTGACATAGACATTTCTATGCCTATTAATCACAACTTGGATAAAGGAAGAATTTATTCTTTAGACTATCCTATGTTTTGGTAGATCTTAAACTCAGGATCAGGTTGTGATATAGGATGCCAGTACCTATGAGTCACAACCTGGATAAATGAAAAATTTAATCATTCTTCAGATTTTATCGTGTGTGTGTTGCATTACATGCAACACTAGAATCACTAGTATGAGTGATAAGTCATATCATAAGATTGCTATATGACATAGTATCATGTGTTCCATGATACCACTTTCTCATAAGATTTAGATAGATATAGAGTATCAATCTATGCTTATTCATCGTAATTGATGATGCTAGATATGTTATCTCTCAATATGATTATCAAGTTAAGAGGGAGTGTTAAACTTCTAACATTGATACTCATACTGGTATGAGTGTGCAAACCACACATTAATTTTTTCTCTTAGAATACCATTCTAAAAGGCATTTAATTACATTACACTTGGCTATAGAATGGGCAGCGATCCTTGGCAATGACTTTGTTATGCACTAACTATAACTATTTTGTTATATTATGTTAGTTAAATCATTTGTCATCTCCTTTGAGCACCAATTTCTAGAAGGTAGTGTGGGCCGACCTAGAGAGGGTCATGTCCCTTTAAGGGACATGCCCTTTGGTCATGGTATAAGAGGTGGGTGTGATTGAAGTTTAAGCACACACAACACATTGAAGTCTGCTCCTTAATCAATACTGCCCTAAGACGAACTGTAGAAATTATAAGCATTTCCAGAATTATATTATTTCATTCAAACAAGACTGTTTATTGAAGATTATCTACAGCAGACCAAGAAAGGTCAATCTAAGTTTGGTTCACTTCAGAATTTGCGGAAACCTTTACAATAGATATCATGAGACTTGATATCAATTGAAAATCATTATGCTCCCTTATCATGGTAGATATTATGAGACGTAATACCTATGGATATACCATGATCTGTTATGGTAGACATCATTAGACTTTATTTCAGTACACATACAATAACTTAGATATACACATAAGAAGAATATCATGTGACTTGATGTTCTTAAGCATATTATATCTTTTCATGTCACGAGATAGGTGATATCACTCTTCCATATAAAATGAACTTATTGAAATATATATTTTGTCTTCCCTGACTAAGAGAGAGTGTTAAAGTATATAGCTTTGATCACACCAATACTACAACAAATCTGAACTATATATATATATATAACCATGATCTGTTATGGTAGACATCATGAGACTTTATTTCAGTACATATACAATAACTTAGATATACATATAAGAAGAATATCATGTGACTTGATGTTCTTAAGCATATTATATCTTTTCATGTCACGAGATAGGTGATACAACTCTTCCATATAAAATAAACTTATTGAAATATATATTTTGTCTTAGGAAACCCTCTTATATATAAGATTTCACGTTTTCCACAACCCTTATTCTCCTACCATTGCCCAGTATAATGTACTTCTACCTAAATCTACTAGCTTCAATCTGCTATGAGTGACCAAGGAATGCCACTCCTAGTCCACAAAAATGAATTGATGCTCTAGTGTGACTGGCTCAGAAACAGCTGCACTACAGCAAAGTCTGTTCATAGTTCCTAGCAACGTGCAAGAAGCAGAGGTTAATATGGCAGACATGATGGGCTCTGATCCTCACAATGGATCCTGGCACAATCACTTAATCTAGCTTGAGCAAAGCCCAGTCATAATTCTGTAATCCAAGACGTGCCTAGATCACAACCTTCCCCTCAAGGAAAAAACATGGCTTGTGTCCTGGATACAACCTCCCTTTGATGTGGCAGCAAGAAAACCAATGTGTCATTATTGTCAGTATAAATGCACCATGGCCACACTTTCAGATGGAGAGACAAATGGTAGAAACCACAGCTTGGCTATTTGAGGAAGAACCACCCTAGCACTAGACCATAAAAAATTGGAGTCTTCCCCTATAACTCACAATTATCACATACAAGTTACAATAGAATTACTGCAATTTGTTTAATGTCTTTTGCAACTCATTAGCGGGAAGATTGGCACAAAAATACCACAATTCTTCAAGATTTATCCCTTTGCATTTCAATTCAACCTAGTATTTCCGCCTTTGAACAAGGGATGCCATCACAATCCCTGAGACTTGGGGCTTTCATCGTGGGTGCACATCCCAATGGACAGAATTTTTTCTCTCAATCACAATAAATTTTTGGAAGTTCCCTTCATCATAATTATATTTTAAAAATACTTTTTAAGTTTACAATACGCTTCCTATGAGTTCCCAACACATTTCAGTATAATTTCTAAGGACCCCATAGTTGCTAACATTTTTAACTTTCTTTCTTGACAACTCCCACTTCCTATGGTTTCCAGAAGTCTACACCAAAATTTCCCACCAATGCTTAACATAGTTCCTTCTTCTTCCTAAAATCACTTCTTGACAGTTTCCAAACACGTGGTTCAGATTCTTGATGATTAAGTTAAACCAATTAAACAGTTTTTTATTATTTTACGATAAATAGTAGGGTAAGTACTAAACACAGTTATTTCTCTCACCACTTACTGCATTAATGACATCAATTCAGTTGTCTGCCACATTTTATAATGAATTTAAGATCCAAGCATGAAGAAGTCGTCAGGTGATCTCTCATGGCATTTCCTTCAGAAAAAAACAATTTAATACAAAAAGGAAAAACTGAAATGAGTTCTTACTTGCAAACGATAGAGTTTGTTGTCACTACGGAACTGTATAGATTGCGAAGGGAATCCCATGGTTTGCTTTGCCATCTGTAACATTTGAGCATTTCAAAGGTTTGAGTTCCCAAAAACAGCGGCTAGATGCAGGGTATGATATTAGGACCACATGTCAAATGAAGTGTTGATTCCACTTTAATTAAGTCAACCACTATATAGCAATAGAGGCAATACCAAAGAGAGAGTAGCATCACAAAAATAAATAAAAAAGCATTTAGGCTTATACCAGTAACATGGATAAAGTGACACAAGTATTATCACATGTGCACAAGCACATCATAACAAGGCCTTATAACTTAACTAGAGGTATGACTCAACAATGTACAATGTAAATTAATAAAACTAGAACCAATACACTGCTATTAAAGGGAAAAGAGAAAATATGGATTTCTTTAACAAAAAGCTCATCTATTTTCCTAGTGAATGAATCAGAAATATATATCACAATTAAGTCACAAATAGAAAATTTGTTGCTGTTAAATTGTTAAATACAAGCAAAGAATATGGGGAAAAAAAAAACCTGGCACTGATACATGTTACGTGGACTCTGATTGTGATCAGACCATGGGGTAAGACTAGCAACAACACTTAGCATTGCTGTAGGGTGTATTTCTTGGTGAGTTGCTGGAGGATCATCTTCTCTTCTTCCTCCGTCTCCACCATCAATACATTTTATTTCCATATACACCTGTCATAATCAAAACCATAAAGCATATCTATTCATTGTTTCTATTTGCCAATGAAACTAAGTAAAACCCTAATAATTAACAATAACATCAAAGAGCAACTAAAAGTTGTGAACCAAATATTTGTTTTACAAGAGAACCCTAAGATTTATGCATCTATTGTTTTATACTATGATACTTGCACATGTACAAGTGTATTCCGGCTGTCCAATGTACATTTTTATCATGCTAAAAATATAAAACCTGATGGAAATTTTAAAAAAACTGCTGCTTCTTAACCATTTAAGTAAACAAATTAATCTATTTACTCACATTCGTTTGCATGGTAACCAGACATATCCACTATGACTTCACAATCATCTTTAGAAATGCATCATTGAGGAGAAAAAAAAACATAATAACAAACTCATTCCCATCTTATAAACTTATACGGAGACATCTCATGTAACGTCCCCAATTTAGCAAGGTCCAGAAGCATGGGTATGTCAGTTCATTATGGAGACCCTCATGTGCTGGAAGTATGATTTCAGGGTCTCTGAGGTAGACTTGCTACTTTTAGTAAGTCTAATTTGAATTTTTGAGGTGGTTTCTATATTTAAAAGTGCAGTGAAGGTACTGGCGGTTGATCTTCATTAGTAGTGGATTCAGCATATTCAGGGATTTTATACAATAAGTTATTGATTAGGCTTTCAATTAGTAAGAGACTTTATCTTATTTCATGTTATAAAATGAAAGTGTAGTTGTGAAGCCTCTTAAGTGAAAAGTGTCTACATGAAGCTATGTGCTTGAAAGTTGTTTATTTAAAAGAATTAGTTGGAAGTTTCTAATTGAATGGTGTATTGATAAAGCTAACTTAATGAAAGGTGTATTGGTGAAGGCAAATTGCATTATAAACGAAGGCTTCAAGAAGGAAATAGATCGTGCAATTGACTATTTCTTTTTATGTATCTCTTGTGAGGGTTTGTGTGGTGTTTGGTGAATTCAATCCATTGCGGATGTATAATGGATTCAATCTGAGTTTGCTGGGGTTTGGATTTGGTGCTTTCGCAACTGTGTTTCCTGTAGCTGAGAAGCAAATTTTTTGCTGAAGAATTTGTGAGTTTGAGAACTCTGATTAGGCTGTTAATTTTGGAGTTGAATTTGTGGAGAAATAGCTACAGCATCTGAATGTTATTTCTGTGATTAGAGGTTTATTAAATTGCTTCAGATTTAGGCGACCACCTCTTCTGGCATTCATACATTGGTGAAATCCTAATTCAGAATCCACCTCTCATGCGCCTGTATTGGGTAGCTACATGTGAATGGGTTTGTATAAACCCCTCTATCAAAAATCATTTACAAAATTCAAGAGCACAAAATACTACCTACGGGCACCAAACAACACCATTCATCTATCAACAAATCACATTAATCTCCAATGGGAGGACATCTGAATGGGGAAGAATGAAAGAAGAGGATTTAGGCTAGGAACATCCTTGAAAACACGCTCAAATTATTTGCGTCATCGAACTGGGAGATACTGTGCCTTTGTGCCCAAGAAAGCTATAGGGTCTTGGGTAGATTGGCCCATTGTTAATTGTGGCATAACTGAATGTTATTTCTTCAAATTGTAATATATAGAAGCAGACCTCTCACATACATTTACAAATCAAAATAGAAACTCTAGATATGATTAAAATAAGCTGTTTACGATAAGATCATACTTTTAATACAGATAGGAATCATTAAAAAAGTCGTTTTTCCTTTTACAGTGTAAAGCAACCAGCATGAAAATTACCTCCATAGTAAACCTACGCATTAAAGTAAAAAAAGATTGCACTTAAGGAAATCAATAGTTACAAAGAGAATGTGATAACACAGTATATTATTGGCATGGTTGTCACAATCAATATTTGGAATCAATTAGCTTAAGACTAGAGAAAAACAATGGAACCACATGCCTGCTCAAATGGACCAATAAGTTCTATGTCGGGCTGGCCATTGCTGGCATTCAAAAGATTCTTCACTGGCCGAATAAATCTTGCAGATGTGGTGAAAAGATATAGTCCAGGATATGCACCAGAAAATGTACATGGAACATATCCCACCTCAAGATCTTCTGGAACCTGGAGTATGTAAAACTGACAATGTAAAAAAGCACGTTCAATCTGAATGAAACCTACAGAAATACCATCAACTACCAGCATGCAAATTTCTAGCATTACAATCAACGGCAAGGAAAACTTACCCCAGATGTCTTCAAAAGCTTCAAACTCCGCAGGTGGTTAACAGCGCCTTCAATTGTTGTCAAATTAAGATATCCAATGACCCGACCATCAAAGAGAACACTCAAAATTTCTGGAGGACCACCACGTTCTAGTCTTGGCAGCACAGGGATCATACCATAGTCTATCAAGACAGTCATGATCGATTTCCGTATTTTTATATAATCTTTGTACTTCAGTTCTGAATCAGTATCTGTTGTGATTCCTGCAATTGTGTCATTGATTCAAATAAAGTTCATGCTTGACCATATGGCATATCATGGAGATGAAGGAATGCAGGAACATAAAAGGAATGGGGACAGGTTGTGAGAACAGGAGACTAAGAGGTAGGTACAATTGCATGAAACATAGATCCAAGCAAGCGTATGACTTGAGGTCAGTGACTTGCTTCCCTATAATGATATATGCTCTAGAAAATTCTACTCCGATATAATTTTACACACACACACACACACAGAGATATATACAGATATATATATATATATATATATATATATATAGAGAGAGAGAGAGAGAGAGATGTTTTTCAAGAAAATATACAGCAACTGTATAACTGTCACAACAAGTGTTGAATTATAGTTATATAATCCAAAAAACTATTACTTTGTCTTTGGAAATCTATTGTCCATGTACACTAGTAGAAACAGGGAAAATTGGAAACAGCATATCATCCAACATCACATCAAGCCAAAAATGGTACCAATGACATGGATCAAAATGTGTTCAACCTAAACCCCGTAGCATTGACAATAAATATTGAAATGCAAAACTACTAAGCACCTACAAAGTACTTACTACACGTAGCTGTCAAATGATTTAGAAGTCCACATGGAGATCCATCTGGTGTGTGCACAGGACACATAAAGCCCCACGACCTGCAACATTAAAATAATAAAGATGGTCCCAGAAACAAATCATCGTGATATTATTCTATTATATTTTAACATAAGATACATAGAAACATGAAATTTCCACAGTCCATTAAATTCTACTTAGTTTCGGGATTTGACTGTGTTTTTCTATATGTTCAATATTTTAGATCAAAGTGTATGGTGCACCATCAGGGAATGAAACTGAAAGCATTATATTACTTAAATACGTTAATTACTCATTTATGGCCAGCATCTTGTACCAAAATTTTAGAACTTACTCTGGAAGCAGCTTGCGCACTGTAGTGGTTCGCATTTGTGCAAAGTATGCTCCTCTGTGAACAGATCGGAAATGTGAAAGAAAACGGAAAAAGTTGAGCTTCTCTGCAATGACAGTCAGTCCAGAACTCTGTTGCATTCAAAGATTATCAATTAATAGAAACATTAAACTTTTAAATTTGTGTTTCTTGATAACATCATGCATATGTGTTGTAGATGCTACATGCACATGTGTACAAACACATGCATAAAGTAAAAATATATTGTATGCATACTAAATATGTATGTTACATCACTAATCACTGTATGTATAAATGTAAGTATCCAAACAAAAATCACAAATACAAAAAGGATTATAAGATATTTGGATTCTTCCAGAAATTAAAACCTAATAAATATTGATAATGATATTGAAAATGACATGGAAGGTTTGATGGTGTATCAGCATTCAACAGGGGAGCACCCGACTGGAGAGCATCTTTGATTGCATAGTAATCAATCCAGTGTGTCTTGTTGAAGACAACAACCCATGAATAAGAACAAAGGAGTTCCTGGTCAGAATTAGGGCGCGAACTATTAAATGGGATTTTTCAGTATCAACTCATCCTAATGAATCAGCCAATAATATTGAGTAACAATGATATTCAATTTAAATGAATGGAGTACAGGACTTGGGATGATCAAATGGGGTAATTTACTATGGAGGAGACTTTAGCGATTATGAGAAAAGGTAACTGGGTAACTGGTCAGCACTTGCACCCAGTCAGAAATATACATATACACTCAGTACAATCAGTAATTAATAGAAGATATATATAGATGGCAAGCATCCCAGATGAGCCTTCTTCCTAAGCGCAACCTATTCATGCCCACAAATTGCAGCAATGTCATTGAACTGATGTACATAACTGTGATATCTGAAAACTTGTTTGGCGGGAGTGTCTTGTTTTGTCTACAGGAATCAGATCGGCAGGGACCCGCAGTCAGAAAATAAAGTCAGGATTGGGTTGTCATCCAAATTGGATATCACATCCATAGCACACTCAAATGGCAGAGATCTTATACAACCAAGTCGCTGAATACAAATCTTGGCACTAGTTGGAGACTGGTGGAGATCTTATACTACCAAGTCGCTGAACACGAATCTTGGCACTAGTTGGAAACTGGCTCGTTTCTTTTTTTATCTACCACAAATTCCTCATTTGGAAATAGAAATAAGTAAAAGAAAGAATGAACATGGAGCATATATATATTGTCTGTCACTATCATACTTTACCAATACTTTATCAGATTGGCAACGACATGATATACATACTCAATAAACACTAGATCAGATTGGTGACCAAAATATTTCAAAGATGTGTATTATGTGTTGGGTGCAATGCTATCAAGGAACCGTTATACTTGACCATTGATCCATTGAGGGAGTCAAGTACATAAACTGTCAAAGATCAAACTCAGCGAGCAAGAGAGATATCTACAGTCAGTGGCATTTAAGGATTGACTCAGCTTGCTAAGAATTTCGGGTTAGCTTGATATATGGATTTGAGAAGGAAATCAAAGATAGATATCATCAAATCAACAAACTAGATACTCTAATCTCTAATACTCAAGTTTAAATTTTGAATTGAGATTATAATTGGTTTGTAATAAGCATGGAATGATGACTGCTTGTTTCTTGGTGGAGTTACAAGTAGAGGTCTTGAGAAATAGTTTGAAATAAATTGGAAACTAACTCTACTATTTCCAGTGGCTCTTCTAAGGAGGTTGCATGGGTACTCGTACCCACACCCCTAGTACTCGTACCCACGTACCCAAGTACCGGGTACACGTATCCCACGTACCGGGTACTCGGTGGAGAGTATCATAGCTAAGGACCTTGATTAAGATTCTGATTTTTTTTTTTGGTTTTCTGTTTTTGTATTAGCTGCTTGTTTATCAAACTTAATTCAATACCAAATCAGTTTGAAACTTTGATACTCATTAACAATAAACTTTATCACTGTTCAAGTTAAAAGTTTATCATTTGCAATATGTCATTGTCATATGGTTTAGGATCTTCTTGTTCATGTTTAAAGTCTGCCTTCTTTGTTATGCATCTAAGCATTTCTCATGTATTATTATTTCAAACATATAGCAAATCTGAAACTGAAAACAGTACATTACATTTGCAAACTTTATCACTGTTCTTGTTTTGAAAAACCATTATCATGACTCATAAAATCAGATTTTTTATAAATATAAAAAATGTAATTTTTAAGTAAGTTTGACATACCCAAGTACCTCCGTCCCCAATTATGAAAAATACTTTAAACATTTAGCAATAGCATATATATATATATATATATTTGACTTATGGCTTATATTTTCAAATTTCTTGTTTTGAATGCTCAATGTCATGACTCATGACAGATATTTTGATTTTTATATTTTCTATAAAATATTAATTATATAGAAAAAATTAGGCTTACACACGTACCCCCGTCCCCTATTTTGAAAAATATGCGTACCCGTACCCGCTCCCGTACCCGTTCCCGTTCCCGTACCCACGTACCCATGCAACCTTGGTTATAAGTAGTTTGTCAACATTTCAAAAATGTGACGTGATGAACAATACATATTACACATTCTTCTCTGCAATCAGAGCCAGCAAATAATTTGGCATAGAATGTATTGAAGAAGTGGTGTTTGCCATAAAATTGTCAAGTACTCTATTCTTAAAGTTTTTTTTCCTCCTGAAAAGTTTTATGCATGAGTTACTTCTCTGCACGAAGTGATTCATACTTACCCATCATTGGCTGCTATGGTAAAATTGTATGTTGTGAAGGGCCTAAAGATGTTTATATACACATTTTGGTAGAATCCCAAGAACATACTGTGAAAGTGCTGGAAATATTAATCAAGCTTTAATATTTGGAGCATCTGGCTTATACGACTAAGTGCAACATTCCAACTATCCATCTTCCTCTATAGTTGGATTGTGACAAGGTACCTCAAAAAGATGGTTGAAGCCAAAATTTAGTATCACATTTTTGTTCATAAGCACTCACATTGGATATGTAAATCGGAGAAAATGATAATGATAGGGAGGTGAACCAATGTTCCATTCCCATTATTTGATAAATGCTTATATGGAGGCATTTTCTGATTTAATGCATATGGACCTCCGTTGGAGCAACTTTTATCAAAGATACAGATGTGCAAATAAGTACTTATTGTGCTCGAGTATTACATTTATCTACTTAGTGTAGTCTCATTCTTATTTGTATTTCTATACTGTTGAAATTTTGGATTGCTACAAATGTATTAACACTGCCATAATATATGGTGTGTTTTTGAAATACAACTTCCTCTCACATTTATATTAAGCATAGGACATGAATAGACATGTCCCTTTATGAGACATGTCTATTTGATAATCAAATACTTAATATTAATCATAATATATTCATATATATATATATATATATATATATATATATATATATATATATATATATATATATATATATATATATATATATATATATATATATAATATTAAATAATAATAAACTTACACATATAAATTATATCTAAAATATGATGAACACAAATATATAAAGGATAAAGGCATCCGAATTGATAAAACTTCAAAACTCCCTCTTAGTCAAGAAGGATAAAAACATTTTGATAATCACAGGTAAAGGCCAATCAATATTTTAAATAATCCAAAAATGATCAAAAATTGTCATCTAAGCTCTTAGTTATTAAAATACCTAGTATGCATTTATACAAACAACCCAAAGATAATCAACATAATGACATCTAAGCTCTTAGTTGTTAGTCTCACAAAATGCATACTTACCTCATACCCAATATGCATCCATACAAACAACTCAAAGACAGTCAAGTTAATGACATCTAAGCACTCAGTTGTAAGTCTCACAAGATGCATATTCTCATGATTTAAGTACAACGCTTACTCAAAATGTATAACATGGAGTTTAGCCAACTAAAGTTGTCACACATCAACACTCCCTCTTAGCTAGGGAGGATAAACACAAGACATATATTACACCATTGGTAATATTGGGAATGACAAGTTTTAAGGATCTCTTTGATCAAAAGATATCCATCATTATGATATCACATTTGATATCATGAGTATCTGTCTCCCAGAATACATGATATTCACCAATTACTCAAATCTGTGATATCACATCTGATATCAAGAGTATTGGCCTCTCAGAATATCAATGATATTCACCAAGTACTCAAATTAAGGTTTGATAAAACATGATACAAGTTATTGTAAGATTGTCAACTTACAATAACTTTTGCAAATACAAGTAACATCATTTGGAAGTCATCACCTCCTCATGATGTACACAAGGGGTAGGCCCATTAAAATCACAGTCACAAGGTATATTCATGATTCACAATCCTCTTGACTGGTACAATTTACTGATCACTTGGAGAATCCAGCTCAACATGGTTTACTCCCTCTAGATCACCAAAGGTTGAATCATATCCTCTATCCGTTGCGTCTCTTTCAAGGTTGTCTCTCATGAAATGTCAAGTTCCCTTTGAAAATCAATCTTCAAAGCTTCTTGCCTTAGACAAAGTGTCAGACTCCCTCTAAATCTAATATCAATCCTTCAATTTCCTGCAATAACATTCTCGGAGGAAAAGATCAAACGCAAATAGCTCTTATAGTACATGCATGGAGATAGTTAAGAGGTTGACTATAATATGCAAAAAATAATATTCAAGAGGTAATAATCAACGATACTTATCTCAAGATCTTAGAGCAAATGCTCATGAACATCCATCTTGATGTGACTAATTCTTTCTTCTTTGAGTATTAGTCTTCATTTAAGCTCTACTTTGGTCTTTCATAATAAAGGTACATATATCCATTTAGTTAATCGATAGAAATTGATATTCCAAGTTCTGTTCAAGAAAGAGAGACCCATAGATGATTTAAATGGCTTCTCAAAACTTCAATGTCTTCTCATCTGAATCTCATAGGCTTGGGAAGATCTTGGTACGAGCATTCGTGCTTAATTTTCCTCATACAACTTCCAAGAGATTGACACCATAAGTAGTAATCACATAACTTAGAGTTTGACAATTTAGAACTCAAGATTACATGCAGTTCAGCAGCCAACAACTTGCCCTCAACACCTTGACTATGGAAATCCTCGTGTTGATGTTTAACTTCCTACCTTCGGTGGATGTAGCATATCAAAATTGGACATGTAAATCAAGCAATGGAAAGATTTGTAATCATATAGTTAGTCTAACAATAATCCAATATGAGTGGTATAATCTCCTCTATGTATTGAGATTATTGTTAACTCTTCAAGACTACTAAATTTGAAGTGGAATTTTTAGTTTATATGATCTTCATTGCAATATAGTTGTTTTGATGAGGACGACAATTGCAAAAATAGAATACATCGAACAAGAGAACATTTCCCACCAAATAATATTAACCATCGATCACTTTATCACTTCCTCCTTAGCTATTCTGTGGGGCCCATGTCTAATCATATGCTCATCCAACAACTATGACGCCTATGAGATCACATTTCACTATGGGATCTGCTCAATCCATTCACTATTCTAGGAAGAAGCTTTTCTCCACTGTGTTGAATATTCATACACTATGTGACAGGCAAGGCAAACGCGTGCACATATAGTATCAACTTGGTATGCCGAGTACTATGGGAAACAATGAAGATCATTCAGTGTTAGTTATGTGTGGAGGTTCATCGGATTTCAACACTCTTCTCATGTTGGTTATTGAAGGACACACGTAATATTTGTTGACAAGACAATCATTCCTTTTAACATTCTTTTACAGTTTAGACAAATCTAATATTCTATTTCCTGATAGTATTTTCCAGAATAATTATTATATTCACAACTATAATATATTATTATTCTTCACAGGAAAATAGTATTAATACTAATAGCACTTGTATATGTCACCAAGTACTTCACCTATTAAACTTTAATATATAAATGAAACAACTTATTTATATAACCTATACATTTGCTGATGTCACTGTTGAAAGGTGATTTGAAAGTCTGATATGTTCAATGCTTATCCCTTCTATCTTACATGTGAATTGCTGTATTGTCACCATAATGCTATTATCACTTTTAAGTTGAATTGGCATTTATTTGACCATATATTTAGTCGTTGCCTTTTTTAATATATCTATGTGAGATTCTAAATCTGCTCACCACCTTTTGGTCGGTTGACATCACTTATCTAAGTTTAATCTACCATTATAGCATACGGTAATGAGCCATCAGTTTACGATTATATCATTATATCTATATGGTGTCCACTTAGAGATAATAGTCATCGCAAGGGAGGTATCTAACAGTTTCGTTTCTATTTTGGGACCTTTCAAAATAATGTCCATAATTTGCAAATATTTACTCTTCGCATTCAAGGAATAACACATTTGCTCTCTCTTAAATCTATCATTCCTTGCACTTGTCTCCAATTGTGACTGCTGACAAAGATCTCTCCACACAAATGCTTTGACTTTGATAAAAACCGATAACCTGTTCGATGACTCCTTTTTATGTGGCTGGAGGGGCTGGAAATTGGCAAAAGTCATGAAACTTGGCAGAGTGAAACGATGTTCTTCAAGGCTTGAGCAGCAAAGTAAGTCGATGTTTCAACATGATCACAGGTTTTATCTGAAATTTGTCACTTTAATATAATATCTCAGGTTATTGAATTAGAGATCTATTTTACTCCAATCAATTCTTATCACAACTTTAGTGCGATCCCGTGGATTATTTCTTTTATATAATTATTGCAGTTGTATCATTTCATTAAATGGACTTCTTCAGAAATGGCATATATTTGAATGCTGGCTTGGAATATAAAACCCAACTCAATCATTAACATGTACGTTTTCTTTCACATAAAACATCTGAACCTTGTATTTGACTATAGAGTATTATTTATTCAGACTCAACACCTCATTTTTTCTTCAAACATTGATGACTCTAGATATCCTACATGCACATTTAGCTTCACTTCTTTACATATCATTGTAGATGCGTTAATGCCATATTCTCACATTCCAAATTGAGAACAATGCAAACAAGCCCAGAGAGCTTCAAACTGTTACATCCCAAAATTTTGACCTAATTAAAATTATTATAGTTGTTGAGTTGAATGGATTTTTCTTTCCTGTTCATGTGAAAAGGGTAGTTATATGTAACCATTGTTTCCTATGAAATTGGTTGTTATCAATTATTATGTATAATCGTTTAATGATGATGGTTGTTAACCGTTACTTGTCATATGTTGACGATAGTAGTTAGTGATTTCTTGGTTTCGGAATTATGGTTATTGCCTAATTTCCTTACTATTATCTATGTTAATTGTTAATATGGATTTATCATGGGAACTTGTTATTATTGTGGAAAATGTTGCACAGGTGATTGCAGCAGACAAAGGGGAGAAGCATTGCTTAACGGGATCTACGGAATGGGGTACTACCTTAGTCCATTTGTCTGATCAACAGGTATGACCTCTAACTATCTAGGTAAGGACCTAACGACTTGCATAACAAGGTACAATTATTGTACACGCATGAGCTATTGGACAATCATTAAAACATTAAATATTTTAACTTAATCAAAGTACATACCTTTAATGGTTTATATTGACTTTCTCATCACTTCAATTAATACATATATATGTATGTGAACATAGGTATAAAAGTATGGTGCCACCATAGTATTAATTTATACAAGCCCATATCTATTAAAATATGTATACCTAAATATGCGTATACCTTGATAAGGTATGATGATAAAATAATCTTCCAAGTAATACAAGTATTTAAATATGCATACCTTAGTAGGTATAACCATGTATAAAATGATAATAATGTAATGTCACCATTCGAAATAATATATATATAATTTAATAAATTATCCTTTTTGATTTAGTAACCTTTGAATTCTTCCTCATATTTATTTGTCTTATAAGAGAAGAGATTGTACACTTCACATCTTTTATTTATCGGGGGTTCAAGAAGTCATTTTTCTTCTTTTTATTATAACTACTACAAGAACCACGCTTTATATTTTCTTTGAATATCTTCTTTCAAATACAAGTCGGAAGAACCAAACAACCTGAGTTCTGCATTTTACCTCTGCTCTCTCTTTTCTTCTCATCATTTATTTGTTGTGTTTGGATTGAGGACAAATCCAAGTCATAGTTTTTATCTTATTTGAGCTTTGCATTTGAAACATGTATTTCAGAAGAATCGACTGTACGGAAATCAAGCCTGAGCTTCATACTTTTCTTGATCAGGTTATGTGGTCAGCTTTCTCAATTCATATTGCTTTATGTATGCATTTGAAAATACAGATGTAAGAGTTGAGTCAATAATTTCGATGTTACATTGTTTGACTGTAATATTGAATAGTATATTCGATGAATCCATCTCTCCCTATGAAGTCTCAATCAAATGTTATTTGTTATGCCAAGACGCCTCTTGTTTTCAGTCAGATTCCATATTCAAGCTGTTTCTTTGTAAATTCTTAAGAGAAGCTCTCGGGTCATAAGAACTATATTATGACAGTAACGAATTTATATTAATTTTTTACACCAATTAAGGTTCAGCAAAACAGTTGAATTACCCTGAGATTTGACACCTAGGACTCAACCGGCTGGATGGCCAAGAAAGAGGCTGAAGAGGTGAGAAAAAAATCTACAAAAACATGAAAACAAAATCAGAAGTGATACAATAAATTTATTACTTCTAAAAGAATCATTAAATAGCTCATGCATGTCCACTTAATTATCTTGTTGTCAAGTCGAGCGGTGGTGATTGAGTATTAGAAACACATCTAGAAACCTTGGCCAAGGTCGTTAAAGGCATGCTTGCCTTCTAAAGATCACATGATGTCAGTAGCACCAGTTATTCAAACATGTCCGTCCATAACTGTGTGGACAGTCTAAACACCGGTATTGCTCGGATGGCTACACTAGTAGTGCCCCAAGCCTAGCCCCAGGGTAGGGAGGACCTTTCTTTTCAAAAGATTGTGTGGGGATGGATATGGTCCACAGTTGGGAGGTTAAGCCTAAGCTAATGCTTCTTCTCTTATCCGAAAGTCAAGGCTTGCACAACCAGTTCAAGACTCTCCAATTAGCTTTGTATGTTTCTTCCTTTATCCTTAGCTATGCATTTACTTTGTTTTGTGAATATCGAATATCATAGTATGAATGGTAATGTTTTAATTTGCTTCAGTAAAGATGAGTGGAAACAGTTATTTCAGTTGGCAGTTATTTCAGTTGATAATTATTCAATTGAATGTTATTTCAATTAGTATCCCATTAAATGGAAATAAAGAAGTTTTATTTCACATGTATAGTTGAAGTATTACTTTTCATATTTATTTGAAATTAGATTTTAGCCCTAATCTTTTAGTTAAGAAAATTTGTTTGTTACACAAACCGCTCCTATGGTGTTGATCTTGCTAGTAGGATTGTCGGAGCTACATTCCATCATTTCCAACTTCGTGCTCTTAGAGCAGCCCCCTATAAATACTATCGCTCTGTCTGGTTTCGACAAAGTTTCTTGAATTCAGCCAATCTTCATGTAAGATTTTGATTTGAGTCATATCTGAGCAATCTTCGATTTCACACATAGAAAAGTAAGAGCTCAACATTACAAATTTGTTGTAAGTCTTATTTGTGTCATGTACTTGTTCTAACAAATCGATTTACATTGAAGATGATGTCATTTCTTCCGTCTGCTACAAGAATGCAGTCAATACCTTGCATTATTCCGTGAAATCACCTTTTAGTGGTTTTATTTCTCACCATGAATTTCCAAAAAAAAAATTCCAGTGGTTCGCAATTTAAATTATTGAAACTTGCTTCTTAAACATGAGATGGAATCTGACAAGACCATATTGTGGTCAATGATGGATCTTATATCTATTCAATCCAAGTCATTTCCTAAATTTCGTTCTCCAAATTTAAAAAGCTCATGAGAGTTTTTTTGAGCATTTTGGATTGCGGTCAGTCACACGAGATTCAAACCAGCACATGAGCATCAAGAAACTCACAGTTCAGTATTGCATACTTTTATCTTCAACATCGGGTCTTTTCTCCAGTTAATGCTTATCACCCTCTCCAAATATTGACATGAACCTCTGTTCAACTCTCCCAAGAGTATGATTGTTGTGCAAAGTCCACCTCTTTGATTTCTTGATCACGCTCCTTGAGATATAAGAGGCAGACAACCAATTACTATAGGTATAAACACATCGTCGCATCTTGAACTTTGAGTCCTTTACATTGCAATCATCATGTCCAGACACAGATCTAAAAGAGTCTTTTATTTTGATTATTCCCAACAACCAACCTGTCTCTGATACCATGTTGAAATTCTAGATCGCTGCAAATGTATTAACACCGCTATAACATGAGGTATGTGTTTTTCAAATGCAAATTCCTCTCACATTTATATTGAGCATAGAACATCAATAGACATGTCCCTTTATGAGACATGTCTAGTTGATAAACAGATACTTAATATTAATCATAATATATTACTTTATTCATATATATATATATATATATATATATATATATATATATAGTTATTATATTAGTTAATAATAAACTTACATATATAAATTATAACTAATATATGATGAACACAAATATATAAAGGATAAAGGCATCCAAATTGACTAAACTTTAACATATACGCACTATAAGAATTATTTTCCTTGGTCTTTCCCTTGTCTTTGAGGATGTTCTTGTGGGAAAGAAGGATGGCACATAAGCCATGCTACCAAAAATGAGTACCCTTCTCTATCAAGAGGGATCTTGACATTTCATTAGAGGCAAACTTGGACAAAGAGACGGAGCAGATAGAAGATATAGTCCAGTCAAACTTGTGATGATCTTGGTCGTATTGATTTAGAGGGAGTAGACCATGTCCAAATGGGCTCTCCAGTGACCAGAAACTATAGCAAGTAAAGGACCATGATTCATGGGATAAAGTTTCATGTATATAGGCTGGAAGGCCTTATGATATCATGATACTTGTTGAACTAGGGAAGCATGACACGACTTGGTGCTAGAAGGTCAAAAGGATGATATCAGACTCAAAGGGATTTCTGACACTCCCTTGTAATACATTCTTGTCTATGAGAGACAAGTTTGAGGTGAAAACCTTATTCTCTAATATGGTTCATGGTGGATGTCATGACAACACCACATGACAGTATCGATGGTGACTTCATGTAAACTTTTGATGGTATGTATGTATGGACCTGCCCCCCGTGTACATCATGAGGAAGTGACAACTTTCAAATGATTATCACCTATATCTGCAAAAGTTATTGGAAGGTGACTATCTTACAATAACTTCAATCATGATATACATTTTATGTAATTGTTGAAATAGATCATAAGAGATCATATCTTGTACATCAACAACTAAGTGTTAGATGTCATTCACTTGACAGTGTATGAGTTGTTTGTATAGATATATGATAGGTATTTGGTGAATATCATGTGTTGATATTCTGAAAGGCCATTACCTTATATGAGTACTTGGTGAATTTCATAAGTTGATATTCTAATAGGCCAATACTCATGATATCAAATGTGATATCAAAATGGTGGAAATCTTCTAATCAAAGATTTCCTTATATGTGTCATTACTAATATTAACAATGGCGTATATTTACCCATGTGTCTATCCTTTTTTAACTAAGAGGGAGTGTTAGTGTAGTTTCACTAGGATAACCATAAAACTCGTCATATATATATATATATTGTGTATAAAACAGATATATACTAAAATAATTTTATATCAGAGTAACGTGACTCGCTGCGAGTCACGTGAGTCAAGCAAGTCAGCGAGTCAGGAATGCCTAACCGAGTCATTATGACCCATGACTTGCGAGCGGCGAGTCACGTGGAGTGACTCGCATGACTCGCCTAACTCACGAGTCACAAGGTGACTCGCCTAACTTGGGCTGCTTGACTCGACCACCGCAGCAAAAAATCGGCAGGGTTAAAATATTAATTTTTGCATAGTTTTTTTAATTTATTTTTTCTTCTTACTCACTCTTATAACCCTAAAAGGCCTTCCATAACACTCTATTGTGAGAAGAAAAAAGAAAGAGAGAGGTAGAAGAGAGATAGAGTGTCCTTGTTTTGCAACCAGCTGAAAGGAAGAGGAGAAAAGCTTGCATTTGTGACATTGGAGCTTGCATTTAGATCATCAAGGAGTTTATAGGAGCTCTTCTCAACACTTCCCAAAGCATTTGAAAGAGGTAACAGTTGATTTTTTAGATTTTGATGATTTTTTTCTCTATGCTTATGGGGTTTTTGGATAAATTTTTTTGTTTGTTTATGAGTTTTTTTTTACTTTAGATCTTCATAAAATACAATTCTTAAATGGTAATATTTGGTCTAAAATGTCTTATTGCAGCAACCTTTACATTTTCCCTTACTCATAATCGCTCCTAGAGGTTAAAAACCCAAGCTCTCTAAAGGCAATAAAAAAGATGAGTGTTGGAAGTTCACCATAGACTTTTCGGGTGGAACTAGAATTCAAACAAAATGCCTATTTTGCAAAACCATTAATAGTGAGGGGATAAATAGATTGAAATACCATATTGCTGGCATACGTGGTCATTATACTGAGCTTTGTAGACATGCAACTGTTGAGGCTCAACGTTTTTGTTATGTAGCCTTGGAAAAATATGAACAAGAAAAGAAATTGAAAAAAAAACAATTAGAAGAGTTAGCTCAAATTGGTTCTAGTTCCCTTCCACGCTCATCTAGAAATGTTTCTGAGTCAGTAGGTTGGGTTGGAGAAGGTTCTTCCCTTCCCTCCTATCGTCCTAGTGCTTCTGCTAGTCGTACTTCTTCTACATCTATGCCTTGCACTGTTGGTGGTGCTACTGCTACGGCTGCTACCTCTTCTAGTAGTACTGGGCCTACTGGCTTTACCTTTCGTCCTAGAGTCAGAAAATCTAGGTTGGACAATTTTTTTGTACCGCATTCCACTCCTGGTGCACAACCCTCACTTGAAAGCTTGGGCTGGAATAGGGAGGTACATGAAGCTAGAATAAGAGCAATTTGCAAGTTTTGATTTTTCTGCAACATTCCATTTATAGTAGCCAGGTACTTCAACTTCATTTATATTTGATTGTTTTACGTTTTAAGTTTTAAAATTTAAATTCAATTTTATACTTTTAAGTTTTAACTTGATGTTGAAAATTTGAAATATGCTAATTAAAGTGTTTTTATAAATGTAACAGGACTCCTTATTGGCAGGGGATGATTGATACAGTTTCCATCTGTGGTGCGGGGTTCAAAGCCCCCACTGAAGATGAGTTGAGTGGCCCCCTCTTACTAGGTATGGTTGAGGAGATGAAACTTGAATTGGAGGACTATTAAAAAATTTGGAGCCAAAAGGGGTGTACTATTATGACGGATGGATGGACAAATAGGAGGAATAGCACCCTCCTAAATTTTCTTGTTTCTAGTGGAGGTAATTCATCATCCTCTACTTCTTGTCACTTGAACTCTAAAATTTAATGTATTATTGAATAACGGAAATTTTGTTTTATTGACTATTGATTCTTGAATGATAATTATTTTGTTTAATTTTCACTTTCAGTATCCACTATGTTTTTGAGGTCTATAGATGCTTCCTCGCATGTGAAAAATACAAAATTCTTATGTGAAACTATTGAGGGCATAAGGGAGGTGGGGGAAGACAATGTTGTCCAAGTGGTGACTAATTATGTTGCTTAACATCATAAGATTTCCACAATCCATTTATAAAAACGGAATTTTCTGGATTCGATTGTGTATGCTTTTTTACTATCAACATTTCGGATCATACTACATCATCCATCATCAAGATGTGAAAGAGCAGGATAATAGAGATATTAATTATGTTGCTGCAGG
Organism: Cupressus sempervirens; assembly: GCA_028749045.1. Classification (NCBI taxonomy): domain Eukaryota; kingdom Viridiplantae; phylum Streptophyta; class Pinopsida; order Cupressales; family Cupressaceae; genus Cupressus; species Cupressus sempervirens. The sequence continues at coordinate 319,040,746 of CM053787.1, forward strand.
TAAAATTTTAACTTCTAAAAAATTTCGACTTCCTAAAAATTTGTTTTAGTTTTTCATTAAATTTTAAAAATTAAAAGTTTTTTTATACATCAAAAATTTTCATTGTTTACTAACTAATTTAAAATTGCTAAAGGAAAACTTTTGATGGAGAGACACCCAAAAAACTTTTGGACTCCATGTGCGGCCGATTGCATCGACCTCATTTTAGAGGATATTGGCAAGGTTGCATGGGTGAAATCATGTGTTACCAAGGCCAAAAATCTTTGTAAGTTCATCTATAATCATGCTTTGGTCCTCAGCACTATGAGGCAATACACGAAGGGAAAGAAGTTGGCTCGCCCTAGTATCACAAGATTTGCCTCTAATTTTATCACACTAAAATCCTTGCTGACTGCAAGGTTAGATTTGAGGTGCATGTTTGTTGGTTCAGAATGGAGTTCCTCCTCCTTTGCCACTAGCCCTATAGGGATAGATGCAACAAAATGCATTTATGATGATGAAGATTTTTGGGAACCATGTTCGAAGATTGTGGAGGTAATTTAAATTTTAAATTTTAAAAGCTTAAGTGTTAAAATTTTATAAATTAATTTATCTCATACATATTTTTGTTTTATTTTCATTGTGCAACTTTGCGAAGTTCCATCATTCACTAAATTGTTTTTTTGTTTAATTGTTTTGTAGATCATTGAGCCCCTTGTAGCCCTCCTATGAGTTGCTGATGGCAAGAAGCCCTCTATGGGCTATATTTATGAGGGCATGGATAGGGTCAAGGAGGCTATTAAGGCCAAATATGTAGGAGTTGAAGAAAACTATGGCCCTATTTGGGACATAATTGATAGGAGATGGAAAAATCAGCTTCATAAGCCCATCCATGCAGCAGCGTATTACCTCAATCCGGCATACCGTTTCCGTGATGATTTCAAGGCAGATGAGGAGGTTCTTAGTGGCCTATACATAGTGATACCAAAGATGTCCCCTAATCCCACAGATATATTGCTTGAGATGGATGCCTATAATAATGCATCAGGGCCCATTTTTTCAAGTCAAATTTGCAAAGGAGGTCGTACAAAATTGCAGCCAGGTAAAAATTGCAACTTAATCCTTATATAATCTAGTTTCTAAATTTCTAGCTTTAAACTTTAAAGTTCAAATTTTGAAATGAGACTAATATTTTTTTCTTTTCCTTTTTTCAAAATTCAAATATATGGTGGCAAATGTTTGGGCCTTCAACCAAAAACATTCAGCAAATCGCCATCCGCATTTTGAGCTAGCCAAATAGCACTTCTGGATGTGAGCGCAACTAGAGCATGTTCGAGCACATCCATTTGAAGAGGCGTAACAAGTTGTCTGTGCAGAAAATGAATAGGCTAGTCTTTGTGCATTACAACCTGCGCATTAGGATCAGGGAGATTTTGGATAGTGACACCTCTCCGATTACTCTAGAGGAGGTTGATCCAGAGTCTAAATGGATCACTGAAGCTACTGATCCTGTCTTTGATGATAAGGACCTACAGTGGCTTGACCAGGCAGATAGAGAGGGCCAGGCTGAGGCTGTGGCTATGGCAGTAGAGGACCACAGAGTTCCAGTTGTTCCTAGTGGCACCTCACAGGCATTGGTAGAGCCAGAGACTACAGTTGATCCTAGAGGCACCTCACAGGCTGATGCTATAACTACTCAAACATCTAGGACCTACCTTAGACGCCTTACTAAGAGGCATTTTATAGATTATACTAAGCCTGAGGTTGAGGCTAAGGTTGGGGATGAGGATGAGGATGAGGATGACGATGACGATGACGATGACGATGATGATGAGGACTCCGACTAGGAGTCATAGCTATAGTCTTGTTTTAACTTTTTGTTTATCTTAATATATGATCAAAATTTGGAACATTTGATGATGACTATTGATTCATTGAATCTTGATGGGTTGGATTTATCATTTTATATATGATTCTATATTTTACTTTTATAATATTTCCTTCAGATACTGTTTAAACTTTAAACTTTAATTACTAGTAATATAGTATTTAGCAATTTACCTTTGTAGTATTGTACTTATGTAATCCATGTATGTTTGACTTTTAAGTTTTAACTTTAAATATGTGCATTATGATCAAATTATCTTCTATTTAATGATGTTATTGTGTCTTTACGCTTTATTCAATAATGGGTGCATGGAATGTTCTTTATATCCTAAAAAATCTCAAAATTTCGAAATTTTTTCACTATGCCGAGTCACTGCCGAGTCATTTCCGAGTCTGAGCCAGGTCACGAGTCAAGTTACCCTTGCCAACTCCGAGCCGGGTCCGAGTCACGTTACTTTGTTTTATATACACATATATATACATACATACATGTGTGTGTGTGTGTGTGTTATTATCATATTCTTAATCATGATAATAAGAAAATGTTTTTGGCAACTAATACAAATTAAAGAGACATGCCTCTTTATATCATATACATTTGCATTGAGAAAGTAACTTGAAACACACACAAAAATCACAGGTGCTATTACAAGTTACAGCAGTGTATTAGAAGATACATGCAATGAGATCTTTAACTTTAGTTCTTTAACAGCAAGTATAAAATTTATAAAAGAACAAGAAAGACCTGCTGATCATAGCATTCCTTTATAAACAGCAATATTCTTGATGTCTTCACTTTCCTATGCGAAGCATCAACAAATGATTTGCTTACGAATAGGCCCAGATACAGGTGCACATTTATCCAATCCCAATCCTGATTCAGGAACCCTGTGGACCTCAATTGATGTGAATATTATAATAAACCTATATTTTTTTTGAAATCCATTAACATTTATTAAAGATTATTCTTTGAAGGAAAAAATCAGGAAGATTCTAAAAGGGGACATTAAAAAGATCTTAATTTAACTTAAAGAAGACTTCAATGTGTTTAGCTGCAAAGCGAAGTTAGTGCACTCTTACTAAGACTACATAATCGACTTTGCACAGCAGCAAATCAATCAAAGAATTCTAGTGCAACATCTACAACCACAACTAATCTAAACGTCCCTAAAACAAGGTCAACTACAATTGGGGCCAGTGAAGGAGACAATGAAGAACCTAATAAAGAAGTGAAGCTTGAAAGTTTTTATGCTCAAGATCCTGCCAAGTCTAGAGCCAACTTACTAGTGAAAAGAACTTGGATAGATCTTATTATTAAAGAAATCTAGGAGGACAATACATATATTCTGGAAGAGAATATATCCTTGTCACCTCCTAACACTTCAAATGCAAATGATGTTCTACATATATTCAAAGTTATGCAGACTATAGAAATGGACATTGGGATACAATTTGCAGCCTTGTGACCTGCACTGGTGTCTCACAACATCATTAAACAAAAAGATCCTGTACAGATTGTAAATGTGATTAGTCTCTTCAAAGAGGAATAACTCACATTCAAAGGAAGACTATTCAGCTGCAGAAATCAGTTTCAGAGGGAGCTTGTACCAAATGCTTGTCCAGAGGAACATTATGGAGCAATGTGACTGCTAAGGCTCCTTGTTTGGTTATTCATTGGAATCAACTCTATTTTATTGTGTACCACTGCAGTGAGAATGTTGCACCTGCTAAGAGGAAATCTCCATTCAAAGGGAGTCTGACTATTTATCACAGGCAACCTTGGATGAGGAGGTCAGAAGGTTGATATCAGATTCAAAGGGAGTCTGACATGGTCAAGGAAATCGGAAGGCTGATATTATATTCAGAGGGAGTTAACTTGGTCAGGGAGGTCAGAACATTGATATATGTCTCAGAGTGAGCCACATCATCATGAAGATCTGGTAATGAGTTCTTCTCTACAAGAGAAGATCGAACTGAAATCCTGTGTTAACGAGTTCTTCTTTACAAAAAATGTTCGAGGTTAAATCCCCTGTTATGAGTTCTCTGTGAGAGAAGTTCGAGGTGAAATCTATTGTTAATGAGTTCTTCTCAGCAAGGTAAGTTTGAGGTGAAATCCCTTGTTGATGAGTTCTTCTTTGTGAGATAAGTTTGAGGTGCAATCATTTGTTAATGAGTTCTTCTCTATGAGAGAAGTTTGAGGTAAAATCTCTCGTTAATGCATTACTCTCTGCAAGAGAAGTTTGAGGTGAATGTCCTTATTTCACCCTCTAGGATCGCTATGTTGATCCACCCTATGGGAGTAGCCATGGTGGATGTCATGGGAGAGAATCCATGACTAAGTTTTTCTGTTCTTTCACCCTCTGGGAGTAGCCATGGTGAATGTCATGCTGAGATGACAATATTAAGCTAAAAATATTTGATGAGGTTTTGTTATTGACAAATTTTGGATGCAGCCTTTTCTGTTTAACATGATGACATGAAAATCTAGAATAGAGGGATTGTTAATGTTTGTAGCTATAGGAGATTTTATTTTTACCTGCAATGGTTGTGTTCTTATCCTATGATGAAAGGTGAAACAGCTCCTTGATAACCGTCACCATTTACATTCATGGCTATAATTGTTGTTTGAGAGTTACGTACATGTTGGCATCAGTTCCATCGGGACTTTCCTAAGAGCTTCATTTTGATGGTCCACATGGCTTATTTGGTTGCTATGAATCTGTATCATCTTGCAATTGTAACTCTCGATGATTTATTTGAAGTAACGGCAATGTCTCTTCACATTCCTTCCTATCGTGTGTATAAAGAACCAGCTGTGTATTGGCAGAGACATCAATGCATATGGTCGCTTTGATATTTTCTGGTGTCTAAAGAAAGGTTTACATTCAGAAATAGCTGCTACATATATTTCATTATTATTCTGTATATGATACATATGTAACAAAGCTACATATACAAGTCATTCTCGTTGCGTATTGTATCTGCGAGATACTTGAAAAGTCTGAATTCTGTATCACCATCAATCAGTGATGAACTCTGTAAAAGGTAGATAGTTATGATTGTTCAGTATTAACAGTCAGAGCTTGCTGTTTTTAATTTGGCTTTTAGTAAAAGAGTATCTTTTGGGTGTAGCTGGATTTTTCCCTCGAGTAGGAGGGTTTTCCCAGGATTAGTTATGTGTCTTTGTGTTCATTATTCTGACATGTTTTACTGCTTATGTCAATTACTGGTATATCATTAACACTAAACACCGCCAAGCTAGGGGGCCATCAAGAAACGGAAGTCGATTGTTGGACTCCAGTTCATTGGTTAGTTCAATGCAATCAAGTAGGTTATTTAGGTGAAAGTGGAAGAGTTCAAGTTGATCCAGATCGTGCGGCCAGTATACATTGGTGTCACTTACAATTTTACATAGGGTTTCTACCAACAAGTTTTGAGAGGGAAGGTACCAAGGGCAAGCTCTCCAACTATACCAGATGGTGGACAGAGGGAAAACTATGGCAACTCCATCTATTTTCTAATAGACAACATTCTGGAATGTGAAGAATGTTGAATGAAGGCAAAAATCAACCATAGAGACAATATCATCATTGGTCTTGTGTTTGAACAGCTCAATAGCATCAGCACAAGATTTGTAGTAAATAAGGACACAACATCAAAACTAACGAGTCTATCTTTGTCTTCAATTATTTTATCTTGACTAAGAGTGACGGAATATTTGGAGTTCTGAATGAAAGGATCGTATTTTCCTATAAATGGAAAAAGCGACTTACCAAGGAAAGAGGCCAATTTATAGGTAGGGAAAACAATTGGCCTAAGGGGTATACCATGATTGTGAATTTTGGTGGCTCCATAGATGCTTATGATTTATTGATGAGGTATAAGTCATTGTTTGTTGGAGTCATTGAAAGGTGAATGTGATACAGCATGCTTGGCTTTTCTAAGGATTTTGGAAAGAGGATTACTGCAAAGGAATTTTTATTGACAATCTGTTTTGGAAAGATGGTCAACCGTCAAACATTTTAGTGACATAATCTATTTTGTCTAGGATGGCCTCTGCATTACCTTTGTTTGCTTTAGCAATCACAATTTCGTCATTATTAAACTAGCTTCCAGAAAACATAATATTTTTCTCTTGGAACATTATGCTTGGGGGGTTAGCACCAAGTAAAATAACAGCACAATCTTGATGAATCTCATTAGCAACATTTATCAGAAAGGATTAAAGGTGTGAGAAGAACCTAAACCACGCCTTGGAAATTTAAGGGCCAAGGAATCTATAAGGAGATTAGATATGTTAACAAAATGTTTAGATTCCCAAATCTTCAATAAGATTGGAAGGATTATGAGTAAGATTTATGCAAATTATGAGGTATATAATTATTATTTTTGCTAGCAATTGTGAGTATTTTATTTTATATTTTATAATTTTAATAAATTTATTTATTTATTTTTTGTCTGTGTGGCCAAACCCATACTTGTATCTGAGGAAAATATATTCGCATACCACGATGCCTGAACAGTGTTCCTGTACCATGACCAGCAACTTAGGTTTTCTTTGTAGACATAACTTTTTAAGTCTTAAAACAAACAAATCCTGTTATGTAAATAGCTATGGATCCTACTTGTGTACATCTCCACCCAAAAGGACAATACACATTAATGTCAATTTCAAAGTAACAAGACATTACTTAAAAACATTTGGCATATATCCATAAACTCAAATATAATATGTAAGGCTTCTATCCCTGGCATGTAACACTTCTTGATAAGGAAGAAAACACACGTAATAAATGCACATGATGATGGTATCTGGCAATGTATTTAATGATGATCTATAGAACATGTCATAAACCAATACTTTCTACTGGAAATTGCAACAAAGAACTTTATTGCAGTTCCGTAAAAAGTTGCATACACTATGAACTAATGAAAAAAAATGAAATATTTTGCACATCACAGATAATTAATAAATAGAGATGTGTAATAACACAAACCTGTTGAAGATCAAGACCAGATTGAGTATTCAGATTTCCAGTATTTAGCATGTTTTCAATGACTTTGCTAATACTCCCAGAAGGAACCTTATCCATCGCCTTCTTCACCTTATTTACTGTAAAGTATATTACCAAAACATATAAATTCCAGTAAGATAATTATAATTAAGGAAAATCCATGAACAGTCAAAAATAAAGTGTTTTTCAAGTTTCTGATGACACTGATAATATTCCCTGAGAAAGGTCGTCCATCCAATGTATCTGAGTGAAGTTGATCAACAGATTTGATGATATATCAAACTCGTCCCAAAAAGACAAATAGCATCAATGCCCAATGGACTGCAAGGAGGGAACCCTCTCTAAAGAGCAAATTTCCAACTATGGTTATCTCTACCAACCAGAGCTTGGGTCACAAAAAGAAACTAAAGATAGAATGTGAGTTAAAACTTACAACACAAATTGAAGGCAGTGATGCATCAGATTGTATACTAAAGCACAATAGAATAAACACTCTATACCAATCAGAGCTTGGGTCACAAAAAAGGAACTGTAGATAGAATGCGAGTTAAAACTTCCAACACAAGTTGAAACTTCCAACACAAGGTGCATTTGATGTTATACATCCAGAAAATATTATCGAAACATTGAAACTCCTAAAACAGAGCAAAGGATATTCCTTGCAAAAACATGACCAAGAAAAAGCTTCAGACTCAGAAATGGACCAATAAATTGAAGTACCAACTATTCATTGACATGACCCTCACAACTTCTTTACATGAAAACTGTAAATTGGAAAGAGTATCTGCAGTGTCATTCAATATTATATCTTTATTTTTGCCAAGCATGACCAAATGATACTGAACTTCACATGCAAACAAGGACATCTAACTTACTCTATGAATCATCACAGTAATGAGAGAAGAGAACCAAATGAGGAGAAATAGAAAACAAAATATAATGTGTCATGCAATCATCATCATAATAATGTAGTAACCCATCTTTACTCTAGTCAATAGAAGTAACCTAATTTTTATTACAAAGATACTATTGCATAAGTTAAAGATATAATTGGAAAATTCAATATTTGATAGGCTTTGTTTAACAAGCTTGACCACAAGTTGGGAAAGTTCGCAGAAGCCAACAAGGGCACCAAATTATCTCTACAAACCATAGATGAGAGTACAAAACTGCATAAGGTGAAGCGTCAACCATAATATAATGTACTATAAAATCATCATAAACATGAATGTTGTGACAGAAATTATTCAAGCTCATCATCATCAATCCCAAAGAGATCTAATGAGGCAGGATGCTCTATCTTGACTCCAATTATACTTTTGCTTCAACAAAACATAGCAAATCCAAAATTGGCCTAAAGCTACTTCAAAGAGCCTAATAAACTTTAAAGATATTACTTAAGGGATTTAATGAGATGAATAAACTTAACTATGATTTAATAATTTAATTATCATCTAGGTTATATTTGTTAAAGATTGTAAGCTGCAATCGAGATCTTTATCTCTATTTTTTATCAAATAAAATATGATCGTTATGTTCATCTTCAGCTGAAGAAGACATTTGTAATTATATTTAGAGACATGTCATGCATATGGAAATATGAAAAGTTGTACATTTGGAAATTGAAGAGACATGCAGTTATGTAATGAAGAGTCTTTATTCTTTATATATATTGTATCAAGCAAAAGGCATTGTACTCTTGAAAATTTTATTATCGATAAAAGTGATATTTTTGTGGTGTGGCCAGGAATTTCCCTTCAAGTGGAAAGGTTTTCCCAGGATAATCTCGTCAGTCTTTTGTATCTATTTTTGCTCTTCTTAATGTTGTTTATCTTTATTTCTAGGGTAAACTTTAACATGGTACCAGAGTTAGGTTAGATAACAACAAATAAGCACGTTGTTGCATGTTCTTCGTTTTAACTGTGTCGGTTAAATATTTTGTAAGTTACTAAAACTAAAACTTACAAAATGAGAATTTTAGGCAACGGTGTAGTAAGATAAATCTCTCTTCTCAACAATATGGGAGGCTCCCTTCTTAACGTAGGTGGCTACAATAGAGACCTAACTCGAAATGACAAATGGATGGTTCACTAGATCTATTCCTCTTCTTTTAGGAATGATCTCACATTAACAACTACTATTTGCAATTTAAAAAGGAATCTATTGCTACAATAATACTAGTGGCTTAACAGTTGACGTAAGAACAACCTTAAGACAACAATTATAGCTTGACTTGTGTGGTTGATAGCAAGAACCCAAAGTCTTCTACAAGCAAACTTCTTGAAACAAAAGGGTGAATAGGTAACAAAGCCCAAAGTCTTTGTTCCACTATTCTGATATGAAAAATATACTAAGAAGTAAAGCTCAAAGTCTTTAAATCCTAGTACTTGCAGCCACTATTAAACTATAGCAATCTTGTCTATGAAAGCTCAAAGTCTTTCAAGAACAACACTAAATACTCAAATGCTTCACAAAGAAAGAAGTAACAAAAACGAATTAATCAATGCAACAAAAGAAACAAAGATTGATTCCAAGCCTCACAACACAAAGTTTGGGAAGAACTTGCTTCTTTATTCACTTCAGAGATTTGCAACGAGAAATATACAAAGCCTTCAAGTTACAAGCCCAGCCTTTTTCTGTAAAGCAAAAGATGATTATTTACAATGAGCTCTCTCCTTTATATAGGGCAAAGGAAGAGAGAAAGGTGGAGGAAAAAGTGGAACAACATCAAACACCTTGACTTATGGCTGACTAACTACTTTAACTTTATTCAAACTTGCATGCCTACTGTGATTGCAACTTACCTACATGAGCTAGTTGTACATATGCATATTATCTTGTACTTACAACATAGATGTTCTTTACAGGTAGGTTTCCTACTACTATACTACTTAAAGCATATGAAATCTGATTTGAAGTATTCACATGGTATTAACCAGCTCTCCAAACTTCTATAGGGACTCACATACAACTCCAGCATCTAATTCACTGGTGTGTTGCAAGATCATTGTAACCTTCCTATGTATGCTTGCTGCTCTTGATATCTCTTTGTTACAAATCTCCATTTGATTTTCCAAATTCTTCAATGAATGCTTCTAGCTTGCAAATGTATCTAGCACACTGATGTAAAAGTCATCCACTTCAAGTTGTAAGTGAATGGCCTCTGTGAACTCTGTGAGAACTTCTTATTGATTCTTGAGTCCATTGTCTTCAATGATGACTTCACATGACAAACTTTTGAAAGCTTCTTTGATCATACTCTGTGATGTCCCCAGAGTGGGCCCCTAACGGAAGGTGACGTAGGTCTGTCGGTGCGGTTTGTCGCTACCACGTGTCTGGGGTCCTCACTAGCGAGGCTATCCTGGGGTTGCCCCCTTAACGCGGGGAGGTGCCATTTACTAACAGTCCGGGCTTTTGGTGTAACGGTTACTAACTTGGTATCAGAGCCGGAGGTCTCGAGGTCGAGACCCGCGGAGCGTGGTGGGCTGTGATGTCCCCAGAGTGGGCCCCTAATGGAAGGTGACGTAGGTCTGTCGGTGCGGTTTGTCGCTACCACGTGTCTGGGGTCCTCACTAGCGAGGCTATCCTGGGGTTGCCCCCTTAACGCGGGGAGGTGCCATTTACTAACAGTCCGGGCTTTTGGTGTAACGGTTACTAACTTGGTATCACTGTAAGAACCCCAAATAGGCTCTATGCTGATCACTGTTTGTTTCCCTGAGTGTAATGATTGTTTTTTTGTTGGTTCTTGAATGTTTCAAGCTGCTTATGGTTTTTTTTTTTGAGTTTATAAAAGAGAATACAAATATTGAAACTAATTTACCCAAAATTATAACTCAAATCTAATTATAATGCTGATCGAACTCATTTATTCAGATGGCTCATACAATTTATACAATGTTTATTGTTGGAAGAATACATAAAAAAAAATCAGCATTAATAGTTGAAAAAACCTGATTTTTGACTCCAAAATGCAAACACGCTGCTGATTGCTCCCTCTCTAGGCAGCGCCTATCAAAATCTGCAATATTAAATCTCTGATTTTGAATTTACTGTAGCGCGGTACTGTTCACGGCACTGTTCACGTCACTGTTCACGGGCACTGTTCACGGTACTGTTCACGGCACTGTTCACGTGTACTGTAGCGCACTGTTCACGACACTGTAGCGCACTGTTCACGGTACTGTAGCTGCTGTTATAAATCTGCAAACAGATCCATCCAATTTTCTCCTACTGAAACACAATATTGACTTCTGGATGAAGCCAACTCACAGGCAAAATTCGGGTGATATTTCACACCTTCAAATTGCATCAACTCTGAAGAAACTACGTCCTCCACAGTCTGAATTCTTCTCGAATTTGTAGAAACCCTGGTTTTAAATAATTCTCATAACATGCTCTTGAAGGAAGACAAGGTTTGTTTATAAAGACTCCTCAACTCCAGAATGAGGCTCTACGCTCAATGTGGGATAAAAGAATATAATAATAACATAAAAAATGTTATTACATTAAAACTTAGAAAACCCCTTTTAATTTTCCCATAAGCTTGGACCCACAATTAATTGAAATATGGCCCCCTTTTATGATATCATGACTCTCACTTAAGTTATAATATAAAAACATATTATAACTTAATAATATAAGCTCAAAACCAATAATGTTTATTCTAACTAAATAAACATTAATATCTCCATTAATACTCAACATTTTTTGAATGTCGTCTGAACCGGGAGCTAACATGATAGAGCTGCATATGACCATACCCCTTTTCTAAAAATAGCAGGGGTCCACCTTTATAACTCCAAAATTGCTAAAAATAGCCTGACCAAGCCAAACTCATAATAAACAAACTCTGGCAACCCAGAAGTGTACTCTTCTCAGGTCCTTGGAAGATCTCCACACCAAGGTGACCCTCTAACCAATCCTACTAGCCTACTAGGGTCTCTGATAGGCTAATCACAAGCTAAAGTGATGTCTCTAGCTAGAAGGGGACATCACATACTCTCTTGAGTAGTTATCTTGGCCATTGTTGCCTTCACATCTTATATGAGTTTTTGTAGAACTTGCTTTTTATTTGCCATCACAAGTATGCAATCATGGTACATTTCAACGGATGTGATGACATCATACTCACACGAGAAATCTAAATCAACCTCCATCATGTTGTTCCAAGCACCAAGGTCCCCTTCCAGCAACTCAAGTTGACAATTGAGTGACTTCAACATGTCATCCAATCCAACAGTTGTCTCTCTTCCTCTCCTCAATTTCCAGTACACATTTTGAATAACTTGGATTCCCTCTACTTCAATACTACTGCCCCATTCATCAATAGTATGCCTTCTGCTTTGCTCTTTTAGTACATGTATCTGAAACAGGTTTACTACATGAGGACTTCTTTATGTCTTCAATGATTCATAAGAGACATGCATTGTCCTCCTTGAGTTTGATCTTCTTATCCCATAGTTCATCATTCTTCTGGGCTAGGAAGTTGACTACCTCGTGTGCATCCTGTTGATAATTCAGCCTGGTTTGTTTACAAAGTTCAACTCTTGTAATTTTGTAACCAACAGGTTGCATGTCTCCAATAGATTTCTCAACAAGTGGTTAAGCCACTTTAGCATACTTGATGTGATCTTCATCAACCACAACTCAAGAAACTGTCTTAACATTTTTCATTCTTTGAAAAACTTGGCCTAGTCACTTGCCTATCAAACTCCTCAGGTGGGATTTCTTCTTTCTTTCTCTTCTGAGTGGTGGTGCTCAACCATGGAGGAAGGCTGAAAGAAGATGTGTCGGCTGAAGAAGTAGTCACCATAGTTAACTCTGGATTACCCTGCATGACAATAGTGACTATAGCAAGCACCTCAGTGTAAATGGTTGTACAGGTAGGACTATTATGTGAAACTTCAATCATGATTTGCTCAAACTAAATTGAAGTCACATCAAGCAACATTGTATAGTAGCAAAAGGGATTGACAAGGAATATGTATCAAAGACACTCTCATAGTCATACTGATCTCATCCTATTTCCAAAGCAGGTGCAATCTAGAACACAGGCACTGCTAGAGTTATTGTCACAAGATCCTCAGGAGATGGATGCTCAGTGGAGAATGCATCCATAGCCATGCTCTTGGGTGAATTGTGGGATTTATCTGATACTGGTGTTGAATCTGGAAGAGAGGTTAATGCAAGAACCTCAAGAGGACACAGAACCAGTGGTGAGAGTTCCTTTGATTTCCTAGCAATATCATCACTTGAGTCAATTTGGATTGATTGAGTTTCAATCTTGTTTACCTCAAGTACTCTTGAGTACTTCCCTCCTTAGATGGATAGCTTGGGCAAACTTTGAATAAGAAGTTCAAATGTCGATGATGATGTCCCATCTTTACCTTTACCTTTTATCTTGGATCTCAACCCAATTGGACCAGCAGGATCAAAGTCTTTCCTGGGCTTTATCTTCATGCACTTGAGACCCCTTCTTTTCATCCAGGTATTGGTATTAGCAAGAATGATTGAAACCAATCCCAAATTGTGATGCTTTCCTTGCATGACCATGTAGTAGGAAGACTGGATAATTTCTCCACATTATGCTAAACATAGTCAAGAATTAAAATTTGATCATCATCCTCAAATCCAAAATCCAAAATCCTCAAATCATGCTAAGTTGAAATCCACAATCTTTTTTACAGTCGTATATCCACCTCGGTATGTACATCAATCTAGAGATCTTCTAGATGATGTATGTGGACTTATTGCTTCCTCATCATATCATGTAGTCCTCTCTAGTCAAAGCAACTTCTAGCTGTAAACCTCTTCAATATGATTCTTTGAAGTTCAAACTCCATGTTCTTTTCTTTAGGCATGGTATCCAATGAGTATCCACCAATCTTCAAGGGGTTGCACGATGAAATCCTCATTCTTGGTTGGTGTAAACTAGATTGATAAGCCTATACCTCCACGAGTTGTCTTGCAAATTCCATGAGTATAATCTTGTTTGTAATGTATCTTGGCAAAGTGTATGGCATTCTCTTGAAACATCCAACTCACAGATATGTGAAGTTGAGAAACTGTAGAAACATACAACCATACTCATTTACTTTGTTCCACGCCTCATCAAAAATTTGCGTGTTTGGGAATTCTTTGTCAAACAAGCACATGTAATACCTAAAGAAGGCATCCTGAACCCTTCAAAAATGTATTTGACTTTGCTTCAGAGGTAGCTGATCAGAATATTCCCACACGTGCACTATAGACTTGTCATTATTCGTTGACAAACCTGAAAAAGTACCCAGGGCAACAAGAATATACACCATATAGAAACTCATGTTGAACACTCCAGTAGACAGCACATTCACCAACTATTCACAAATTGAATAACTCACTAGTTCAGCCCAAAATACATTATTTTTTTATCTTATAATGAGAGATGTACTTATACCATAGTAACAAGACTCCTCACGAGTCACCCGGATCAGTGAGTCAAGTTACCCCTACCGAATCAAAATGACCTGTGACCCTAACTTGCCAAGTCATCAAATATTTAATATTTCTCTAAGTTATTTCTATTAATATACCCTGACTCGCCAAGTCACTACCAAGTCATGACAGAGTCCGAGCTAGGTCACGAGTCGAATTGCCCTTGCCGAGTCTGAGCCGAGTCTGAGTCAAGTCTGAGTCTTGTTACTTTGACTTATACATCCAGGGTTCGAAGGTGTATGAATCCTTGAGCCCTACTAAGCGACTGAGCAATGTGATGAGGTCATTGATTTCTTCCTTGAAATCACAATGGTGCACACCCTTTATTGGCCATCTAACAAAATTTGCCCTCTTAGTGATCAACCAATTATCATTGACGAACTTGGTGCAATAGGAGGTATCCTCGTTCCACCGCTCCAAAGCCTTTTGCCTTGTGATATTTGTGACAACTGGAGTGTGAGGAACATGAAAAATACTATCAATAGTCTTAAAATCGAGACTAATGATAGTATGACCATCTTGATCTCTGATGGTTTGAGAGGGTGCATCAAAGTGTCTTGCACATGCAAGAATGAGTTCTTGGTCATGAGTTGCAAAGAGGAAAGTGGGCAACAAATGAATGAGTTCTTGGTCATATTCTCAATAGCTTCAGCATCAACTCTTGAAAGGAAATCTTCAATGTTCATATTAGATATGTCAGTATCCCGCACTTCATCACAATAGGAAGTTACTTGTGACGGTGGAATGAAATTATTACACTAACCATACTAATACTTCATTTTATTTTTGTCTTTGCCCTTTGTTGGAGTAGGTTCTCTAAACATTGCAAAATGGTATGCTTGCACAACTGTCATATGAAAATCCCATAAAATGAGAACGTTTTCATTTGAGGGATCCATGATAAGCTTTTGATGTAAAAATGTGAGTTCAGAACAAGGTATGGATAGGGAAAATGAATGGAATGATTAAGGATGGAAGATGAACAAATGGCTCAAGCTTAGAATGACTTAAATATGAGTAAAATAGCCAAAAACGGGTTTTTTGGAGTGAATTGCATATATGACCAGTGAGCTTCGAATTAAGTGAATACGGAGAAAAATGAGTAACAGACTGAGCATAGCACATTTTAACAAGTGCAAAAAGTGATGCTCTATCCAGCAAGCATGTGGGAGAAACTTCAACCATAGGGCAGCCATATGGAGGTACATGGAATGCATCACAGTGGGGTTTTAACTTGCATTCACATGTGGGGAAAAAATGAACTTGCCTTTCCTTTCAGAACAAGGTTTTACAACTAACTGCATATCCAAGCAATATGAAAACTTGCACATGCAACCTAAAGAAGAAGGAAGATAGAAGGAACAACTTCATGTACATAAAAAGATATGCTGAAAAATGGAAATGACAAAGATTTGCAAGAACAAAGAAAATATATACACAAATGCTTTAAGGGAAATAACAAAGAAATTTTACCTCAACTACACCAAAAATGAGAAAACAAGTCTTTATCCAAAACTTGAGCGAATATGAAATAAATCCAACAGATTTTGGATTTTAAATTTGTCCAAAAGCCAAAGATTTAAATAGATTTTGAAATCCAGACATCATGGTTTGAATTTGGACATGTGGAGATAGTTAGAGAGATAAAATGCCCAAAATGTGGAACAAACTTTGACCAAGCAAGTCCATATGCAAAAACATACAAAAACGGCACCTAGGGCAAGAGATTAGCTTATAAAATGATGAAGAACAAGCTGGAAATTGAAATACTTACCCTAGAATGCATCTTGAAGTGATTGGAAACCATGATCCATGAAGAAATGTGAAGTTTTTGACCAAAAACGTGCCCTAGACGGGCTGTTCTCTACCAAACGCACGTATTAGAGAACATGCTTTTACTCCAAAAATCGCCACTCCTCAAATCTCCTCAAAAACGCCTTGGTAATAGATCAAAAACAGGTCTTTTTTGAGAAAATGCATATACCAATATGTTATAGATACTTAAACACACCTTTAGGGACCAGAAACATGTAACAATATACCCAAAAACTTCCTCAAAAGGCGCTGAAGGTTTAAAACACAGTTCTTGAGTACAAACACATAAATCAAAATGCATGTATTGGCAAAAGAAATCGCCACTTACATCCTTACGGAGAAAAATGCACTTTTAATGGACAAACGAGTGTATTTCTAAACATGTAATATCACCAAAAAACACCACCATAAACTTGCACAAGTCCATAACGCGTTTTAAAAAGGCTTTCGCATGTCTTTGACTACATTTGTTTGCCCATAAAATCGCCTCTTTGAGTATTAGATTTAAAACTTAGTGGAGAACACGTTTTAAGAAGGCTTTTACATGTTTTGATACATGCATTCTTTTGGAAAATTGCCATCAACTCAAATGAAGAATCTAAGTTATTAAAACTAGGAATTTGGGGCCTTTTTCATGTATTTGAAATACATGTAATAGCTACAAAAATTGCCACCTTCAATTAGCTAACATTTTGGACTTTTAAAACAAGTTTATTTAAAACATGTAATAAGACTCAAAATCGCCACTTTGCATTAAGTTAGTGGGAACCAATTATTCTTTATCAACTACATATGTATTTGGGGCCAAAATCGCCACTTTAGCTTGATTTGGGTGAAGAATTCATTTTAGATTTACATTTACATATTATAATGATATGCAAATGTATTTCAAAAGCCCACTTAATGGTGATTTAAAAATATATATGTATTTGATTATTACATATGAACTTCTAATACAAAATCATATGTAGCTGCATTTAAAAGCACACTTTTAATGATGTTGGGACTTGAAATTTTATTGGGAGTGGGTTTTAACAAAGTATTTTGCATCTGGATGTATGCAATGTGTAATAAAAAATCCACTTTTATGCATTTAAGTTATCTCTTGTATTTATATTTAATATTCAACATGTAATAAGACTCAAAATCGCCACTTTGCATTAAGTTAGTGGGAACCAATTATTCTTTATCAACTACATATGCATTTGGGGCCAAAATCGCCACTTTATCTTGATTTGGGTGAAGAATTCATTTTAGATTTACATTTACATATTATAATGATATGCAAATGTGTTTCACAAGCCCACTTAATGGTGATTTTAAAATACATATGTATTTGATTATTAAATATGAACTTCTAATACAAAATCATATGTAGCCGCATTTAAAAGCACACTTTTAATGATGTTGGGACTTGAAATTTTATTGGGAGTGGGTTTTAACAAAGTATTTTGCATCTAGATGTATGCAATGTGTAATAAAAATTCCACTTTTATGCATTTAAGTTATCTCTTGTATTTATATTTAATATTCAACTATAGTTTTTAATAAAGTAACATCACAAATAGTCTTAAAATTGGCTATTTTCATAAAACATTAAAAACTATGGTCAAATCAACTCAAAATTAGTTAAAATTCTGAAATGGACATCAAAATCAACTTTAGATATTCAATATAATTTCATATCATGCAATTGCCAATAAGAAACCCACTTTTATAAGGTTTTTTTATAAAAAATATGTAGTTACCTTAAAAAACCCCACATTTTTCCTCATAACCTAAGTTGGACTACTCAGAATCAGACCTAAGTTAGCTCGAATCGAGTAGAATTCCAAGGGTCATTCACCTAAGGCAAAATAAGACCAAAAACTGTTTACAACATGAAGAAAAACAAAGAAAGGACGTAAAAGTTCACCAAAAATCGAGTGTTAGTAGTGTGAGAAGGGAAACTCTTACCAGTAAACAATTGAAGATTATCTCGAGGGAAAACCTTCAAAAGAACACATGGACAAGCCTACATAGAGCATATCAAAGATAATGAATTGTTTTCATGATGCCTCAACAATGTGTTAAAAAAAAGAGGATGCGCCCACAAATCTATGAAAAGATTTCGTAGGATTCGCTCAATTTTGTGATGTCAAAATTGAGGACAACAAACTGTTGTAAATTACATTGAGTATCCTTGTAGTCAAGATAAAGACCTAGCAACAAGAAGAGAATCCTCAAGTCCAAATGATTTCATCTTTGCAAATTTTAGTGTAATTGATCTTTAATTTTTCTCAATATACTCGAAAATGATTTTTTTCCATGTAGAGAATGATTCACCACCGCAAAATACAAATAAAGCGGAGAAGGAATCTTTGCCACTAGAAATAATTAAAATACAGACAAGGATGCAATGGATGACTGAAAAATTAAAAACTAGCACGCAAATTTGGAATGTTGGAGAGTTGGTAAAGGCTCTCACTCCAAAATCAAAGCAAGTAATCAAAGCCTATTGGCGTTTTCTAGACAAATTCAGTACAGGATTGAAGGAGGAGATGGAGTTGATCCGTTAGATTGCATGTCATGCATGAAAGCAAATTATTTGGATGCCAACACGTCAGAAGCACAAAAGTCATTGGAGATCATCATAGAATCATCAATATGTTGGCAATACAGTAGATCTGAGGCTCACATTAGAGCCATCTAGCTTGATAGCATCAGTTATTACCACAAGAAGGAGAAGGTGTTAGAGGTTTTGTGCATGGAAAATGTGCTAAAGATTACAGATTAAAAGATCTTTTGGGTGTCGATCTTCTGCTATGATATGAGGAAATCACTACCATATTCAGCTCTTATGAAACGCCAATTTGTCGTAACTGCCGACAGTGATTAAAAGTCATTATGGTTTCAATTTCATCACCTCTTGGAATTCCCATGCGTTAGACATCATTATGGGGGACATTCGAAAGAAATACTTGATCAAAGACTGGAAGGTAAAGTTGTTTTTCTTGTGCAAACCCAAGGACTTGATTTAGGATCGAATACATTTTGTAAAGCATGACTATGACCATGACCATGAGCCCGAGTAGGAGAAATGACATGAAGAAGTTGTCGAAGTTGAAAGCAGTGGTCGTTATCGTGGTCTCGAACAAAAAGAAGTTTTTGTAGCAGAAGAGGAAGTCCTAAAATTGCAATGTCTCCAAACAAAATCTCACACGAAGGTAAAGGACGCAGGTTATGAAAATCTTCAGCATGGGAGTAATCTGTGAATGGAGACAGGAAAATTAATATGTTGGGTGATTGTTATATGCATATCGTAATCGCACTTTATCTTTTTAGCATTCGCATAGTCTGCAAAAAGGAATGAAAATTGTTGTCGATTTAGATTTTTAATGAGTTTCTTTTAGTCATCGGTTTTCTTGAAAATTGTTTGTGGTAGTTGCTTGCATGAATGGTTGAAATATTTTTGATGAATAAGTGATTAAAAACATGCATCAAACCTGACTAGAAACAAAGCGCAACTTAGGCCAACTTGTTACTTTCAACGCAAGACCTATATTCTAAGTCAATGAGGCTCATATGATGGATGAGAATCACAGGTTGAGGCTTCTCTGATCGATGTCATCAATTGGAAGATTTTCATCTGCAGGTCATCGAACGAGAGATTTTCATATGGGTGTCATTGGTCGGAAGATTTCATTAGCAGGTCATCAGAAGGGAGATTTTCATATGGGTGTCACTGGATGGGAGGTTTTCATCTGAGGCTTCCTTATCCTTCTGAACACATTCACTAGGATGCAACAAGAAGCAATGAGATGAGGATGTTGGCTTTATAATACATATTTAGAGGGAGATGTTTAGCTTTAGAGGAAGATGTTTATCTTATTGTGGCAATCAAAGTCATCCTTGCTAAGAGGGAGTCTTTGCTGAGAGAGTCTCAATCATTATTATACATATTGTTAATGAGTTCTATGTGAAGGAGAAGTTCGAGGCAAAATCCTCTTGTTAATGAGTTCTCTGTAAGAGAGGTTCAAGGTGACATCCCTTCTTAATAAGTTCTTCTCTGTGAGAGAAGTTCGAGGTGAAATCCCTTGTTTCACTCTCTACGAGTAGATATGATGGATCCACCCTCTTCAATAAGGCATGGTGGAAATGTGTTCTTCTCTGGGAGAACTTTGCGGTGAAATCCCTAGGATCCACCTTCTGCGTTGAGGCATGGTGGAAATGCATTCTTCTCTGAGTTTGAGGTATAAACCCTTGTATCTACCCTTTGTGCTAAGGCAAGGTGGAAAATGCATTCTTGATGCAGGAGCATCCTTGGGTTGTTGGCAATCTTGCATCACCCAAAACGATATTTGCTTTGTTTTCTATTTTCCAGTTATCTGTCTAAGAGTTTGTTTTGGTGATCACTCGATTTCCCTTTCCAGATTTTGCGGGCTTGGCTTCTTATTGTACACATATCTTGGATCACTATCCTATTTTCATAGAAATTTATGTTACATATGTTTGGAGTTATGCTTCATCTTCTCGGGTGCTGATTTCCTATGTGGTTCTTCATACGATGCATGGTATTTGTTTAAGCAAGGTTCTAAATTTGGAAGTTGGCTTATGCACTCTTGGATCTAGATAGCTAGATGGCATGTGGACCTATATCTAAGGCCGCTGAAGTTCCTATAATGTATTATGTATTTGGCCATTAATTCATTGCGGGTCAGATCAATATTGTATAACACATTTCCTATTATTGGAGAATGGGAACCCAAAGTCGACCTGTGTGTCTAGATGACTATATATGTAATGTAGATGAGTCTTGTAGGGAGCGTGGTCAATAGAACAAGGTGATAGCTCAAGAGATAAGAGTTGGTCTATAATTGGGAAAGTATTGGCCGTAACCAAAAAGGCCTTACAGCCTCGCATGCATGGTGTTCAAGTGATGTAATTCAAGATCTATTGTTAATATAAGAGGTTGTTTTCAATCATATCTTGTTGTACTTCTATTGTATTGTATTTGTTAGGGGTTTGGTCATCTCCTTTAGGAATACATCGGCCTTTTACTGCGCCAATTCTTCTCTAGGAGAAGTTTGAGGTGAAAACCCTTGGACCACATTCTACGAGTAGGCGTGGTGGAAGTCGTGTGTGACTCTGTTACTTTAAATTTTATGTGATTATAAAGTATGGTGAATTATGTTATGCTCAAAGAACATGTTTTAATGAGAATTTATATGATGAAAAATTATCATTAACATCTTTGGTTGCAGCTATGTGTCCATGCCATACTAAAGATCTCTCCCTTGTTACGAGGGAGTGATGAAGATTGTAGCTGCGATAGCGATCTTTATGTCTGATTTTTATGAAATAGAAATATGACCGTTATGGTCATCTTCAGCAGAAGAAGACATTTGTAATTATATTTGAGATAATATTTAGAATCATGTATCATGCGAAGAAGCATGTGTATAGAAATATGAAGAGTTGTATATTTGGAAATTGAAGAGACCTTCATTTATGTAATGAATAGTCTCTTTATTCTTTATATATATTGTATCAAGCAAAAGGCATTGTATTCTCAATCATTTTATTATCAATAGAAGTGATATTTTTGTGGTGTGGCTGATCTAGCCATTGTGCATTTCTATCAATAATTTGATCTAGAGTTTCAGTATTTCATCCAATAAATCTGCCCATATACAATTGAAATATTGATTTCTAAACATTTAATACAATCAATCTTCTTATATGCAATAATATATTGATTAGAATAAGCTCAATACCTATGTAATTTTTTTGCATAGATATATGTACATGTATTTATCCAATAATCAATCAAATGTAAGATTGGAGAAAATAAGTCAGGGAGATGTGGTTTACTGGGACCCCTGAACCAAGTAGACCACCCTGAGGGATAGAACTGGTTATAGTTGGCCTCTCATGGGGCAAGAGGCAAGTTCATTATCCCAAGGGAGGAGACTGGTCACAGCTGTACATTCGTAATTACTATGGCAATACGAAGATCTTAGCCATACTTCTATTATATATATTTACAGTTTTACTTATATATATTTGAAGATATATTCATCACCTATCTAATCATGTTTTTAGGCCTCAGCATTACCTGATATAGTATATAACAGTCTGATCTTATTTTCTGCCAGGTCAAGTATAACCAATCTACAATCTTTGTTTTCTATCTTTGTAATTTGGCTCCCTTTTATTAATTAAAATGATTCATTAATTGTATTTACCCTGTAGGATGTTAGAATCATAGCTCTGATACCATTTCTAATGTTCCCTGTTGGGACTTAATCTAACCTAATTTTTTCAATTAGGGTTCAGACTTCCCTTACTTTTCATTATTTTTTGCCTTTAAAAAAGTTATTATGGGTTTCATAATTATTGATTTCAAAATTTCTAGGAGGGTTTTATAATTTGTCCATAAAACAAATGTTGTGGTTTTGTGCAATTTTTGCCCTCAAAAATCACTTTGTAGAAGGGTTTACCATTTTTCCAAAAAGAAATGAGGCTTTGAATGTTAATTTGTGTCTCAAATTTTGAGATAACTACTCATTGATGTTTCAGTGTCTAGTTTTGATCAATTTTTCTCCTCAAAAATTGTGTTTGATTTTCTTAATTTTATCTACAAAAACCATTTTTGGATTTTCTGAAAATCATGACTCACGGTTTCTCGATTCTTTCCAAAAAAAAACACTGGAGGGTTTAAACATTTTTTTCTACAAAAATCATGGTTTCTTGTAGTCTATTTTGGATAATACCTAGAGTTATTGAGGCAAACATCGCAAACGACTTTTTGCAAATTTTGACAAAATTGTGTCTAGAGGGTTTGCTGATTTTTCCACAAAATTGTTGTTTCAGGTTTTTGTTGATTTGAACAACTATCTCAAAGGGATAGCTTTTACATCGGGTTGTTGTTTCAGGTTTTTATTGGTTTGAACAACCAGCTCAAAGGGATAACATTGTTACCCAACATCAAGTTGGACAGATAACAGATAACAGTACTCTTGGTCATTTCCAAAAATTCTATCGATCCAAGGAGGGTCTCAGAAGCAGGTACATGTTGCAGAGTCCTCTCAAGAGAATGGAGCAGCCTTCTATGTTTTTTCTGTAGTTAGTGCCATGACCATTAAGGGTATTAGCATTATAATGTAATTTTTCTAATGGTCATCTTTGGCATGTTTAGTTTCATTAGTTAGATTTATTTTTTGTATTCAGTTACTAATTGTTCATTTGAAAACATCATCATGTACTTCTGTACTGCACAAAACTTCATCTCCATTATTTTATATTGAACTATCAAATTATCAAATTTTATAACATGATTCGCCCCTTTTGGTTCCTCATTCTCAATATGAACCTAAGTACCACAATGCTAACTTAATCCTAAAATCTTCATCATAGAACAAATTTAGCAACACCTTGTCAATTAACCCTTCGTCTAGACAACCTTCTACTAGAAGCTCTTTATAGTTGATCACTCATGCAAAGGCTATCTTCATGAAACTTGAAAGTCTTCCTATTCATATTTTCACTCATCAAACATTATTAACAGTCTTCATTGCCCCAATCGACTTCACTCTATCTCTTCATCATGTTTCTTACAATTATCTACAATGAGATGGTTCACTCCTTTCTATTTAAAGCAATCATTATTTTTCCTATAAGTAATGGAAATAGATCAATTATTAGGACTCCCGAATCTCTTAATCAACCATTATAACTTATTCCCTCCTCCACCTCTCATGTGCACCAAAATACAACATTATGTGCAATATAACTACCATTGACTAAACTAAAAACACCAAAATAAAACCAACTATTCTCTCGCACTCATCTTAATAAAATTAGTTCCACAATTTTCTAGAGATAAGTTCTTGATTCCCTTCAAAGATTCTATGGAAACACCAAATTCCAACTTTGTCAAGCAAGCTTGGCAAGGACTACAATAGCAAGTTAAATAGAATTTGTTAATAGCAAACATTTCTTTTGATAAGATACTTAGTTAACGGTTCGAGTTCAGTTCGAAATACAGGTTCGAAGAACTGGTTCACTAGTTCGGTAAAATTTTGGAAAGGGTTTTGGGTTCATTTGTACAAAAACGTGTAAAAATTATAAAAAATTATATATATATATATGAAGCCTAGAAGCATAGTATCATAAAATCATATGATCTAAACTCCACCTTGCAGAAACTTCTTTTGCTCACAAAATCACCTATTTGCACACCACAAATGATGTTAGAAGCCAAAATAACCTCCTTACATTCATGTTTTAGGGCAACTGAAACTCAAAAAATATAAAATTCGCCCAAAATCATCCCAAATTCAATCTAGGCAGCCTAACTTCACCCGGGTTCTAATTCTGGAATGCGGGTTTGAACCAGCCCAGGAAAATTCGAACCCTGATTGAACCTGGGTCGAACCAGACCCGTATTTCGAACTGGTCCAAACCCAGGTAGGGTTCTTGGGCCAAAATAGTGAACCCGGGTAACTAAGATAAAATACAATAAACAAAAAACTTGTTTTAGTCAACGAAATAGATTTAGATTATAAGAAATTGGACCACATGAGGACCACATATTTTAATGAGTGTAGCTATGTGCTATAATCCATGTAACAAGTTTCCAAAGAAAAGTAAACTACTCGAAATGCAAATTCATTTAATATTCAAACTCACAAACATACAGGGCAGTGATATGTGAAAGTAGAGCATTGGGAAAAAGACTAATACACATCTAACAGTCTTCTCAAGGTAAAAACTTGTCACTCACATGGAAAAAACCTTAATATGTTAACACAGAGTCAAAAAAACTAAACTTTATATCTCAACTATATTTGGAATCTATAACACGATAGAGTGACTTCTACATCTAAGACATACAGATAATGCCTATAAAGGACTAACTACCAATTCCCTTAAAAATCTGAGTTGCCTTGAAGAAATAAAAATTAGTGTACATAGCACTCAACTACAAACACCAAGTATGTGTATCCAACATATAATAAAGAAGGCAGAATTAAGACAATAGACAACCATTTTTCATAAAGTTTGGTTAAAACCAAATAATCAATTTAATAACGTCTTGGGTGGTATAGGAAAAGATCCTACTATCTTGAAGAACAAACTCAGAACTTGTATCCTGCATCTCCCGTAGAAGTTGTGCCCTAACCTTGAATAACCATTCCTGGAGCTTCTCCTGCAAAGCAAAATGGCCATATAAATAACGAAGTCCAACAGTAGAAAATTAAGCAAAGAATACAACAGCTACATAATTCAAGAAATGTCTATTGAGTTTCAAGAACAAATAGAAGTCCACTGATAAGCTGATATTTCATTTATTAGACCAAATTAGTTGGAGTTTTATATAATGTAGGGTCTAGACTACTTTTCATGAATAGGTCCATTTATATCTAAGAGAAAATATACCTTCAAATAAATAGTCAACAAGTGACCAGGTAGCAAAACTTCATGATTCTGTAACGTATCTGGATTGTCTGGTGCAGCAGTTTCATCAACAAGTGCAAAAAGCTTATGTAACATGAAGCTGAAAACGAAAAACCATTTAAGTTTAAAATCAATCAATGAAAAGTGAAATGCTCTAATAATCAAATTAAGATGCCTTGAAAAAGAATAACATAAAATAGACAGTATAGGGTTTTTATTTCTAACTGTAGAAGGATACTTGACATTTTTTACAAATTATGCTTCATGCTTATATACTAAAAATCAAAAATTCAGAAACTCAATGCCATTGCTAGGAAACATGTGGAATGTGTTTTCTCTGATTGGGACAGAGGTCTACATCAGAGATATGCCCCTCCAACTTCAGAGGCATGACTCCAAATCTGTTGAAAGATATAATTTGTGTGCAGCATAGTTCAACAACTTGCCCAGAAATTACCAAATTTTCACAAGGGATGCGTAGTTTGAGCCTTTCAAAAAGTAGTTAGCTAACCATTTTGTATTGAACATTAGACATGGTACCTGCATGCCTTATAATAAAATTGCAAAATAACATCCTTTATGTTTATATAATTACATGTATGGTTGCAACAAGAAGCAATTGACCAAAATTGCCAGCCATACCCCATCTAGAGCCTTACAAATTTGTATGGATTAGTCCCTGGACCACCCAAGACATATATATTACTCTGCAATGTCCCTTTTTATATGTTATTCATCCTTTTTAGTAAGAGATAGTTTCTGGTGTGGTGTCAATGAGATCTATAATGAACTACTCCATAAGCATCCATCCATGGATAATCAGAAGTGGGTATACAATGCAAATAATCAATTTACAATCATGTATACCTTTTTACACGCTTCCGTTCAAACAATATCCAAACAGGTTGCACTTACTATCTCCATAACGAATTTGCTCATCATATACATTAGTATAACTTGTTTCATGTTTGAATTGCATGAGCACTAGTAGAAACATGTTTATTGGAGAATTCATGTTGAGTGCACGTTACAGACAATGTAATAGAAGGCATTGAAAGACCCTGTGTACTTTCCACTTGATTTCTCTGAGGATTTGGAGGTTCTAGCCAAAACAGAAATGCATAGATTCAGTTAGAAAGCCTTTCACATGAAAGACAGTTTTATATTTTTCTATGTTCATGTCTGCCAAACAAAATGAATTGGGAAAGATGGACAAAGATCGGGAACAAAAGAAGGATGAAATGCTTTTGGATAGCAATGATGATTGTGGGACAAAATGCAACCATAAGGTCGGCCAATATCAATTCGTGTGTGTTCCAACATCTAAATGAAATCTAAGTCAGCATAATATGTCAGGTCAGATTACCATTCATAAAATTTTATGACAAAGATGGATATCATACTGTAGAAATATATAAGGATAAATAAAACTCTAAACATAGCAGTATACACAATAACAAGAACAGAAGAGGAGAGTGGAAATTGTTCCAGCCGATGACTTCAGAGGTTCGCAAGCTGCTCTTGTAAAGATGATCACTTGGCTCTTATGGTGCTAACTTTGATTTTATCTCTAGTTCAGCCACTTATTTAATCCAGTGGAAACAGGAATTGGGTCTTTCTTATTGTGCAATACCAACAATCACGTTCAAGGATCAAAGAGAACTTTTGTTTGCACATGTGACCAATTTAATCATTCATACAGAATTTCAATCTATCCTTGCACTTATAACAGATTCAGACACTCTTTTGGACCCAATTGTAATCATGGCTACGGGTCTTCAATTCCAAGACTCAACTTAGAGAAACAACAAAGAAAGAAAACCCATTGAAAAGTAGAGTTCTCTCTCCTTGGCAATAGACTGATAGTTTCATAGAAAGAATAAATGTTAAAAAATAATAATATATTAAGACAAGCATAATGCACTAATTATGATAAAGCTTAAACCAATATTGGCACAGTGTGATGGTTAAGATGTTGTGATACCATTCTGTAATATCCATACAGGTTATAACTTCATCAAACACCAGTTTCTTCTCTAATTCAATTGGTTGGCATTTTGTCAAACACTTTGCAAGCAAGCTTTGATACCACTGTAATATCCCCAATTGGTTATAACTTCGTCAAACACCAATATCTTCTCTAGTTCAGTTGTTTGACACTTCGTCAAACAATTTGCAAGCAAACTCTGATACCAATGTAATATCTCGTGCAATTCTGATTTTTATTTCCTGATTACTAACTTGAGAATTTCATCAAACACTTTGGACATAAGGGATATATATAAATGCCAAACTTTAATTGATACACCTGCAAAACTCCAAACAATCAATAACAAATGTTTTTGTATTTTTTTTGAAACATAGAGCATTGCAGTTAGGAGATTTCCACAATCCATGAATTATGCAACTGTTTTTCTGGGCCAAGATTGTGTAGAAAGTTTTTAAACATCAACGTTTCGGATCATACTCCATGATCCATCATCAAGATGAGAGAGTGTAAGAATGTCGATGATGGATCATGGAGTATGATCCGAAATGTTGTTGTTTAAAAACTTTCTACATAGAGCATTGACAATAAATGAGAAAATATACACCTACATCAATAAGACATTAGGGCAACAAATCTGGAGGTAAAACTCTGATATAAGTCAGATTACAAATGATTTCTAAATTGTTACACATGCCCAAAGATATTCAAATCTATCCTCCATGCAATGCAAAATGAAATGGATAGGAACCTGGAAACTGCTTAAGAGAATCTGGATTTTTAATGTGGTGAGTTCATGAAGCAACAACGACATTGTAGCGAATTACTTTAGCAAATCATTGTATCGTCGGCACTATAGCAGCATTACTGTAGCAAGTTATTGTAGTAGCGTTCCTGTAGTGGCGCTACTATAACAGCATTACAATAGCAGTGTTACTGTAGCAGCAATATTGTAGAAAGTTACTATAACAACATCCAACTTATTCCTTCAATCTTACTCCACGAATCTGGCTCTAGGCCACAAATTTGATACAATGAAAAACTAATTCGTCTTCTCCAACAACTGCAGCCCCTTGAAGGATCTTTCACCAATATGCTCGAATAGAACACCTATATGATGTCCTCCCAATACCTAATTCACTAGGTATTTCACGAGTTCAAATGGAGGCACACAAAAGAACTCTGTTCTCTAGTGGAAAATGTTGAAACCCTTGGCTCCACACAACTCATCAAATGTAAATGACAATAATCGGATGATAAGAAAAGATTCTCTCATGCGCCCTTTATTCTTTCCTTGTGGGAGCTCACTTACTTTTCTCCCCAATGTGGGATAAAAGATATTCTTATATTTTCACTTTATTATAGTATTATAATATGAAATTATAATATTTTCACTCTATTATAATATTATAATATGAAATTATAATATTTTCACTCTATTATAATATTATAATATGAAATTATGCCCCATCATAAAGTGTCAATCCCCAATAAAACCCTCTAACCACCATATTAGCCTACGAGGATCACAATAATAGGCTAATCCCTGAAATTCTAATGCTGGCAAAAATGGGGCCATTACAGTCCTCCCTACCTGAGATTGCTTGCCCTCAAGCAATCCAACAACATGGTGAACTCGAACCTCCACTTGGATCCCAAATGAAGTAGTACGTGACACCCTTGTCAATATTGAACCAATTGCATACCACTAACATCATCAGGACCAACAACATAACCTACAGTATAGCACTCAAAACATGTGCTAATGATGTAGGAGTTAGAATATCATCAGAAGAAAACCCCACAAGAAATATCTTCATCCTAGTCCCCACCCATATAATATATATTGGACTAGAATCTTGATCAATAATCCCTTGAAGAGACATAGCTACAGGAGAACCATATGCACTCATGCCAACTATATCAACAATAGGTGTAGCCACATCAAAATCTTTAGACATGAGAACATTACCAACTGCCACAACACAAAACTGAATCTTTACAAATGGTGAAAATTGAGCCCAACTCCACTCAAGTGAGTGATCAACATCAACCTCAAACAACAGATTGCCATAAGACAGTCTTGTGTCCATGTCTAACATAGGACTGTCCATGAAGTGAACATCAACACTTTGTTGATCAATAGTATAACATGACTCTGTCACCACATCACTTACCTCATCAACAATAACAAGTGTACTATATCAAAGCACACATCTACAACTACATGCATGCTGCTGAAGTCCTTGGATGGCTCAACCGACATAGAAGTAGCTGCTGATATGACAGTATCCTCACATGCTCCTACTCCCACTATCACTGGATTGCCATCAAATACATGATTTGGGGAAATCATGCCAACAACTGCATCATCTGACTTAAACTGAAATGAATTTTCATCACATTTCGCCTCAATTAGGCCCAACTCATGTAGTGTCTCCTAAGAAATACCACACAAATCTAAACCCACAAGTGTATCGTCACATTTTGCTCTTCGAAAAATCGATCTCATGCTCTGCTCAAATATCGGATTCGAAATTAGTTGGGTCATTCGTTTGTGATTTTGATTCATCTCATTCACTAGCACATCCAACTATTTCACAATACCCTATATCTCAAAATCTCCATCCCTTAGCAGAGAAGTATGCCCTCTGCGGGTATAATGAATACCAAACCTTGTGTCACCATCCATAACAATGAAAACCAAGTCCTCTACCTGTGGGTCAAAAGAAAAATGATGAGCACTCCTCACAGTGTAATGTTGATAAAAACTTCCAATCTCTATCAAGGGCTCATCATCATCAAAATAGGAATCAAAAAAATATCTCCAATCTTTGACTCTGAACTATTGGTCAAGTAGGATCCTGGGCAACCCTCTCAGCAAACCCAACCACAAAATCCCTATTAGCAAGTATTCTAGCCAAGGTCTCTACAATCTTCCTCACCAATTGTCATATAGCACGAGAGCCCTGAATGAGAATATCTTCAAATATACTATATGAAACCTCCCGCAAATCCAAGCTCTCCAGAAAATACTCCATGACTGACTCAGTACAGTAGAAATTATATGTCAAACCATCAATCTACTCCCCTACAATCCATAGTTGATCCCTCTGAACATGTGACAATGCCAACTGTCCAATGCTACCAGCTGTATGAAAAGAAGAAATAGATTCACCTACAATAGAAGGAAGAAAATCACCATGCGAACCCATCTCCACTAATGCTCTCACCTCCTCTACACATACTACACTTATATCCTGGACGAATGTTTCACCACATCTTCATGTCCCTCATCCTCAACCGTAGAAGCAAACTCACCACCAACCACAATATGTAACTGTACAAGGTCTCTAGTTGGTGTCGACTGTACCTGTTCTAACTTTACAGTAACCTCATCCAACTGTGACTATGATTGTGACTCCTAAAGAGCCAACTGAGTATACTGAAGAGAGTCCACAGTCACCTCAAGCTCCCAAGTGAGCTCAGCCACCTCCTCTTTCCCTAACAACATATCATAGCAGCTGCTAACCCACTCTGAAAGGTAATCCTTGTCAGCAACTAATTGAGAGTAACTGTGCTTCAAGATCTTGACAGCCTCTCGAAGTGCATGAATGTCTACTAGAGAAAGAGTACTATCACCATGCTCATCAAACATAGGAGTACCCCAACCAGATGTAGCTAGCATCTAACAAATAGCATCATAATGCTCAAGAGCTGAAGAAATGTCACTATTACTCACCTTTAGCTGACAAGGCACATGATGCCTCTATAATCCTTGACTCCTATGCATGCTCTCTGCCTCACTAACTGCACTGAGATAGGAAACTGAATCAGAACTCTCCACCACAAGATTGCTCATATGTGTGTTATCAACCTCGCACAATTCTGCATCAAAAATACAACTACCATGTACCTCAACCAACTCCCCATCCGAAGAAATGGAAGCCCTTGCCATATCAATCTCCTTGCATGTCTCAGCTTCCACCTCAATAGTAAGATCCTATAATAATCAATCTTGGGACCCATCCAAAACCTCCTCAAAGTTGTAACCCAATATATGACAAGGGGTGTGAAATCCAGTACATCTCATAGCATCATCAAATGGATCATCAGTTGTGTCCATACTATCTGCATCGACATCTCCTGACAAAGCCTCAACTAAGGACTCCAAACTCTACACACATTATTCAATGTCAAGCTACGAATCAATAATACTAGAGCATAAAACCACATCTACTAACTCCACTAAATGACCCACATCACCAATATCATAGCTGGGTAACTCTATACATGCCTCGGTCCCACCTGAGGAATCAACTGCCTCTTGCACTGGAGCAACTCTACGATAGCTAACATATAAGTCTCCAAGAATAACTCCCTCCCCAGGAGAGTTTGAACAATTAGTGACAACTACATCATCAACTACCTCTGAACTAACCGTAGCGACTACACTGGGAGCCTCAACATGTCAGGAAAAACTCAAGCTTCCTTCCTTGCAACCTCAATCTCGGCCTTCTAAAGGTAGAAACCATATACCTCATTGCCCTCTCAACTGTCTCTAGATTGAACAAGCTCTTTGCCAACCTCTGTTGATGAAGCTTAAGTTTCTCCATACTTCCTTGCAAAGCATTCATCTTCGTGTTAACTTCATCATTACTCCATCGACTTCTAGAACTGCTAGTCCTCCATCGCTAGAAAATGCTAAAGTGATGCTCACTCCACATGTAAGAGCAAATCTGAAAAAATAAAATAACTTTCCCACCCCATAAGATGGCAGGAAATCGCTCTGATACTAATGTAATATCCCCAACCGAATACAACTTCGTCAAACACCAATTCCTTCTCTAGTTCAGTTGTTTGACATTTCATCAAACACCTTGCAAGCAAGCTCTGATACCAATGTAATATCCCAAACCGCTTATAGCTTTGTCAACAGCAATTTCTTCTCTAGTTTAGTTGTTTGACATTTCGTCAAACACTGTCCAAGCAAGCTTCGATATCGCTGTAATATCCCGTGCAATTCTGATTTTTATTTCCTAATTGCTAACTTGAGAATTTCGTCAAACATTTTGCACACAAGGGGATATATATAAATGCATAGTTACACTGCCCTGTGGGACGAGGAATCAAGTTTCCGAGACAGGAGATGGAGGGGCCTTGAGTTGGGGACGGTGGAGGGACGAGGGGGGTGGCGGGGGGAGTAGGGTGTATATGCTATACATATGGTACTTAAAATGCTAGTTATGAAAAGATGTACTACAATTATACAATATAAGATATAAAGATGTAAAAAACTTAAACATTGAACATTGCATTGAATTTTTGAACTAGAACATCACAATTCATGATCAAATGACAAACAATGAACATTGAACATCAGCAAATGAAAGAATGTCAAATTATATAATCTTAAACTTATAATATATATCAGTCTTCAAATCAATAGTATGAATATCTAGATTCTACTATTTAATAGTAATCAATGATCATATGAGTCATGACATAAAGATGATTACAATAAGTATTATGTTCTCAATGCCATGAATCATGATATCAAAATAAGTATATAATGCAAACAAAAACTACAAGTCTCCAAGAGTCCAAATCAAAATGCCAAATGAATGATCAATGATCATCCCCTAGAGGCTGGAAGTTGAAACTCATCGCCACTGGAACTATCAGTCTCTCCAAGATCAAGAGCCAAAAAGGGAACACCAACTAGCCCTATGGCTGGATCTAAAGCATCCTCCTCCTCATCAATCTACTATGGCTCCTCAAGCTCTACATCCCATCGTGATGTTGCGCTCTCCTTGTACACACGTGTCTTGCAATCATCGATACGCAAGACATTGTGTATAGCCACTAGCTTCTCCGCTCTTTGAGAGGTAAGTTTATTCCTCTTAAGAGAGTGGATGAAGCTATATGTAGACCAATTCCTCTCAGAAGTTGAGGAACTAGAAACCTGAGATGAAAAATAATTGGCCAATGTGACATTTGGGAATTAGAAGTTGAACAATGATCATTGAAAACTTAAATAGGTTCAAGTTGAGGAACTAAGTACTTGGGACAACAAACGAATAGCTAGTGTGTTGGTTGTAGATTTCGCTCCATAAGCTGACCACCACAAAATGGGATCCTCTTGTGCCATAGTCTTGATATCGGCCTTTGCAGCTTGATTGTAACCCCTAAGAATAGTAAATTTAGTCCACGCAATGCAAACCTTAGCTATTGTCTCAAGGTCATACATCATATCTATGCACTTGAAGAACCCTTCCTTCACCTTAAAAAATTTATAAACTACAAATTATTAGCAAATAGAAGAATCAAGATGCTAGTAATGTAAATGATTTTAATTTATAAAATGATAAGGGTCTAAGACATAAAGTCTTGATGATTAAAATGAGTAGTATTATATAATAAATTAATAATATAAATCACCTCATCATCGTGAAGTGGTGTAACTCTACGAGGTCTAGTCATGTACCACTTCGGATTCAATACATATGCAGCCATGTGTAAGGGTGTGTTAATTTTGTCCCATATACGCTGAATAATAGGCCGAATGTGATCATTGTAGCAGCCTAATGTGGGGTCCTCTCGCACAACTGCCCTCATCTACCCAAGCATAGAATTAATGCACTCATACAACTCTCCAAGTGTAGGCCCATTCCCATCTCCATACCCGATCACCTCAAAAACTAGCCTAATGATAGAGACAATGTATTTTGCATTGCTTCAAAATACATCTCTTAACTATTTCCTTCACCCTCATCCCCTGCTCTAACCTGGAACCATCTCACCTATTCTATTCATTTGTCAAAACCATTAGTTGCAGTGGCTCCTGCAACTCAAGCATTCTCTCCAAGAGAATGAAATATGATACATACCATGTCTCAACTGGCTTCAAGAACTCCTTGGCGAAGCTCGTAAATAGTGCATGTGAGGTGCAGTGGTTGCAAATATACATCTGCACATCTCTAGCATCACTCACCACTCCCTTTATCCAAGTAATCTTCCCCATGTCGTTTAGAGCATTGTTCATAGCATGCACACAACAAGGAGTCCACCAAATATGCCGATATGTGGCCTCAACAAGCGTCCCTTCAGCTCTACACACATGAGCTACATCTGTCACTACTTGGACCACATTTTGTGGCCCAATCTCCTCAATGGGTTCCTGAAGAATCTGAAACTAAAAATCAGCATATTTTCGATGCCCTGAACAATCAACCACCCTAAGAAAGAATGGGTCCTTTGTGCATGTGACTATGACATTGATGAGTGGACGATGTCTAATGTCTGTCCACCCATCCATGATAATGTTACACCCTCACTCCTCCCAAACAGCCCTCATGCTCTCCTTGGACTCATTAATCTCGGAATGCTCGTCATCCAAGATTTCAGTCCTCAATTTGTGCTCACCCGGTGGCACATATGATGGTAACCCCACCTTCGCTACATTTTGAAAATGCCTCCTCCAAATAAGGAGACCAAGCAATATGAGGTGGAATGCCATTAGCAAATAACATTCTCCCAATGCATGCATCTGACTTCTCTCTCATTTGGGCTGCAAACAAATCTGCTATAGGGTTGTTGTCACTAGATTGTGCCCTATGTTTCCCCTTGCTCAACAGCATTGTTGCTACACCCATAGAGCTATAAGTGGAGGAAGGTGTGGAGGCTACAACTAGCAATGTAGTAGCTGAAGTTCTATACTGTGGTCTAGAAGAAGACGTGTTGGTGTTGTTGCCCCTGTATTTGTTGCTCATGCACCTATTGTATAGTCTGAAACTATTGCCTACCAGCCAAGGTAGTAGGCACTGGAATACCCAAGTCCTCTGGAACTCCCCAAACCTTGTTGAATTCAATTCTCAAGTTCAAGTTTTTGGATTCACTCAAAAACTTACATGGTCCAACACCTTTACCTATCCAAAAGAGGAGGTGTTCATTCACTCTAGTGATGCTACCATACCATTCATCACCACAAATATTGCATCTCCACTTTCTTGTACCACTTGATGTTGATCCACTTGTTATTCTAGTGGCAAATTGTTTAGAGGAGATTTTGGATCAAACTTACCCCTAGCCTACTGTGCCAAAGATGGGGAGGGACAATCAATTGATGGAGTACCAAGTAGTTGAAATTCACTACTCAGGAAAGTGGAACTAGTTTGGGCCCCTTGCTGATTTGGTCCAGCCCCAATGTCACTCTCATGCTCACCCCTCTCAACGGTGTCATCATCATCTTCAACCCCAACCTCAGGCTCTGGTTCATATTCTAATTCACTGCCACTATCTGAATGAAATTCCATCTCATCATCACTATGAGAATCAATTTGGGAGCTCATTTTGACAATGCACTGCACAAAATGAAAAATAAATTAATAAACAAACTTTCAGCCTATGCCCTACTTTAAATTTTCTAAAATTTGAAACTAAATAACAAGATTTTTTGAATT
The DNA here is from genome assembly GCA_028749045.1 of Cupressus sempervirens. NCBI lineage: Eukaryota > Viridiplantae > Streptophyta > Pinopsida > Cupressales > Cupressaceae > Cupressus > Cupressus sempervirens. Next base: position 319,076,805 of record CM053787.1, read on the forward strand.
TGCAAAATGAAACATCAAGAATCTTAATCTATTAATTATAAATGATTCAATGAATGAATGATAACTATAACAAAATAAAACAACACACATTTAGAACTAAAAACATTGAGCAATAATTTATAAACATGCATTTGAAAATCAAAAAAAACAATTTTAAAAAGCTACCTTTTGCTTGAAAAAATCCTTCAACAAGATGTTAAACCACCCTCTTCTTCTTCTTGCTCCTAGGCTCTCTTTTTTCACTTGCAAACACTTTCTTCACTCTTGCATAAACCCTTATCTCAGCTCTTCACTCTTCTTCTTCTTCTTGTTGCAAACAATGAGAAATGCAAATGTGAATAAAAATGAAGAATAGAAGGCTTTTGAGAAAAGGAGGAAGGAATGGACCCCACATCCCATCATAAAAAAAATAGAACCAAAATAATATTAAAATAATGCCTTATTTTTTTATTTTTTAATGTCCCCCATGTTGTCACGGGAGACATCTTGGGGTCCCCCCGCACCCATAGGGGACACAGAGATGTCTTGTCGTCTCTAGCAGAGGTGATGCTTTGAGTGGCATTGCCCAAAATGCTGAGACATCATCGCCCTATCTCGAGTGTGGCCTAGTTTTGATGGGGGGATGCATCCCCATCTTACACTATATAAATGTCAAACTTTAATTGATACGCTCGCAAAACTCCAAACAACCAACAACAAATGTTTTTTGTATTTCTTTTGAAATATAGAGCATTGACAATAAATGAGAAAATATGCATCTACATCATTAAGACATTAGGGCAACAAATTCTAATGTAAAACTCTAATATAAATTAGATTACAAATGATTTCTAAATTGTTACACATGCCCTAAGATATTCAAATCTATCCTCCATGCAATGCAAAATGAAATGGATAGGGACCTCAAAATGCTCAAGAGAATCTAGATTTTTACTCTAGTGAGTTCCTATAGCAACGACACTATACCGAATTACTATAGCAGATCACTATAGCGACAGCACTGTACCAACAATACTATAGCAAGTTAGTGTAGCAGCGTTGCTATAGCAAGTTACTGAAGCAGTGTTACTGTAGCGGCATTATTGTAGCAGCATTACTGCAGCGGCGATACTGTAGCAAGTTACTGTAACAACATCCAACTTATTCCTTCAATCTTACTCCACGAATCTAGCCCTAGGCCACAAATTTGACACAATGAAAATACTGATTTGTCTTCTCCAACAACTACAACCCCTTGAAGGGTCTTTCACCAATATGCTTGAATAAAACACCTATATGATATCCTCCCAATACCAATTTCACTAGCTCAAATGGAGGCACACAAAAGAACTCCGTTCTCTAGTGGCAAATGTTAAAACCCTTGGCTCCACACAACTCGTCAAATGCAAGTGACCATAATTGGATGATAAGAAAAGAGCCTCTCATGCCCCTTTTATTCTTTCCTTGTGGGAGCTCACTTACTTTTCTCCCCAATGTGGGATAAAAGATATTCTTATATTTTTACTTTATTATAATATTATAATATGAAATTATGCCCCGTCATAAAGTGTCAATCCCCAATAAAACCCTCTAACCATCATATTAGCCTACGAGGATCACAATAATAGGCTAATCCCTAAAATTCTAATGCTGGCAAAAATGGGGACATTACATATTCTTGCCATCAAGGTTCAAACCCCGCTAAGGTTTTTTCGTTGAATGTTTCTACCCGGGATAATGTCCCGCATTTGTGAACTCGCAGCTTCATAGGTTTGAGTCCAAAGCATTTAACCGTTGAAAAAAGTTATAAAAAGCGTTACTCAATCATAATCAAAGCAATAGAAAACCTTTGAAAGAACTAAACTCAGCTTTCTATGATGGTATATTAGTATTACTATTTCCACATATCACTATTTTTCATTCTGATCCATAGATTTGCTCTTGTTTTATTCCACAAAATAACAATTAAATTATTCACTATCCATCAAGCCGAAAACCAAGGATGAGCAAGATATGGATGAAAAGTTCAAAATAGAAATTTACAGTTTCTTGAGTGATGGTTATTTAGAATACTGCAGATACATCAAATAGAAATAACCAACAGGATTAGGCTATAGAATAACCTGTTTCAAAAACATGATATGCAAACTCTTCCATGAATCATCTTTCTAGATTTAAAAAAGGTTTATCTATGCTATGTCATAGCAAAGACTACAAAAATAGAATCTAGTTGTTAACAAGGCCAGGGTACTGCATAAAGCGTAAAAGTTACAGAATCTGAACATAGAATGTTAAAAAAAATTCAGATGAAAATACAACACAGGCATAAAATAAAAATGTTTAACAAGTCTTTCGAAAAATAACAATGTCAGCAGTGAGCAAGCATGTTAAACTATCGTATCTATATGCCAATATACACATAAATAGGAGATTAGAAAATCATAGAACACTTTCCAGCTTATTTTGTCAGGCGCTCTTGCAATATTGTGTGAGAAAACAGACAAAAAGACATTGATAACTAACAACACATTGAACTAAAGACCTAGCCAAGTGTGGCCAGAAATGTCTCTTAATTAATCTTCCTTGACTTCCTTTACTTACATTATCAAACAATAAATGCTTAAATATGTACAAGTTATAAATGTCTGTAATGAGTATACAATATATAAACAAAAAACAACATATAGAGATGTAGTAACCCACATTAGAAGATTGAATTTGTCACTGCAATTATCCAAATGGACCAGAATATAATCCTCAATCACTCTTTCTCCGACCTGAGATAGAAACACAGGTCAATGCATGCTTGTAAATAGTTCCCAACACACTTGCCAGTGAAAACATAAACTAGTCAGAAACTAACACAAAACTTCAACAGTCATTAACAGGTATCACTCAACCATGGGTAAAGCAAACAGAACCACCCAGTGGCAGTCAACTTACAGCATAATGGCTTTCAGTTTCCATTCCTTCCATCATTGGTTGAAAGCGTTCTCCTGTTGTGAAGTATTATAGCTAGTAACATTATTAAAAAAGTTTCCCATATAAATTACTCTGCCAAAAATTCTTGACATACTTATTGTCACAACCACACACCTCTGACAACACTAAATTCAATGTAAAATGTGAGAGATTCAAGCATACCAATAAACTTCAAGCACTGAAGACGGGTGAAAAGAGCATATCGCTTAACTTCATCTAGTATAATCTCTACTCGTTGACACACAAGCTGTGTGCCCACTGCCCCCTTCCGACCTTGATATAGTTCATTGTATGTTGATGTCAATTGCAAATATATTTCCCGATCACTAGTGTCAATAAGGGCCTGAGAAATACCAGAGCACATTTGCAAAATGTTAATAAAAACAATATATAACAAGAAAACATTTCTTACCTCAAACACAAGACAAATATTTAAAAACATGTAATTTTAGACTTGTGCTAACCATCTATCTGTATAATAAAAACAGAAAACACAACCAATGAATATAGATGAATTCGCATCTATTTAAGCAACTTGTATCCTGCACATATGTGTGTGAGAGCTCACATATCTATTATAATATTCAAACATACATTTCATAACCAAACTCTAATCCTTTGCATTGGATTAACACCTATGCAGTCTAGAAAAACAACCACCTTCACAATTAATAGTCTGTGGATGTTTTAACTGTAAACTAAGATACCACTGTAATGTTGATCATAATATTAAACATAAAACATTGTTTTCAAGACAGAAGACTCCTGTCCTGAAACAGAGTCATGATTGTTTAACTTCTGTAAGCTTATGCAGTATTTGAAGAGGTTACGAAGACTGCTATTGTCACTCTGGAATATTTATAAAATTGTATGAGATTTATATCACAATTATCTGTAATCAGTGATCTCAAAGTTTATGACAAAAGTCAATATTTCAAAAATTCAGTGCACACTCTCATTTACTTTGATTATCCCACTTTCTATGCAAACAGGATGGTTTTACATGTTTTAGAAGAGAGAAATAGAAACTATTATCTATTTTTATTAACCGACTCTGAGCATTTTGGACTCCGTCGATATCCACAGTGGCACACCAAGTTCTCTTTATAGCCACACTCTGTAATCTGTATGTCTGATTTGATGCCAAATTTTCCCTTGATGGGTTTATCCAAATTTTCATCACACTGCAGTCCTCTATATTGTTCATTCCCTTCCATTCATTTATACGTACAAGCAACTCTAGATAATGCACTTTTTGAGCACAATCATTTAAGTAACACCACTAACAATCTGAAACATTCATCAAAATGCTTGATTCGATTATAGATCATACTGGTATCATAGCAATTCCTCCATGGTCTGGAAGGATTCAATTTTGAGGATTGTACCCTTGGCCAAGCTAGGGAGCATATAACTTGTAGTGATGTTTTGATACCAACACCCATTACAAATGGGGACCCCCTCTTTTCGCTGGTGAGTTTAGGTAGTAGAGTGGATTTGGCAACAATCTTGGAAATATGAAGCCTCATAAGAGTGTCAAATGGGAAAATTGGCAAAAAATAGCAATATTTGACTGTGACAAATATATGGAGACAATTTGGAAAATTTGGCCAAGTATGAAAAGGACATGGAACACCTCTTCGTCTCAAGTGAAAAGGAGATGAGACACCTCTTCGTACAAAGGAAAGGGATACAAAGGCTCTTCTCATATCAAATGGGGTGGACAAAACATCATCTCCTCTCAAATGAGGTAGACATAGCCTCTTCTCATCTCAAATGGGGTAGCTGAAGCCTCTTCTCATCTCAAATGGAGTTAGAGAAAGCAACTCCTCGTCTCATGGTTGAATAAAGGTCGAAAGAGATTGATTTGAGCATGGTTATTAAATTCAAATTTGCAATTTAAAGATTACCATTTTAATGTAGTTAAACCTTGCATTGGGCTTTGAATTAAATATTTAATGAACATTGGGTTAAAAATTTAATAATATTAAGCAAGGGGAGATCGATTTTAATGGCCTCAATCAGAGTGAAAAATAATTTTAAAACTGAGATAAGACCCATTTGACCTTGATTCTGTAAAGTAAAAGTGGGCTTTAAATTGAAATAAGGTTAAATTTACCTCGATTTTACAAAATGAAAATGGATTTTTAATTTAAGATGAGATTAAATTAAACTCGATTTTGCAAAATATGGATTAATTTTAAATATGAATAAATGGCATCAATTTTAACAAATGGCAATTGAAATTAAGGGAAAATAAATCATAAACGATAATAAATTAAATATTTTCCAATCAACTTGAAGTTGTAAAGGGCAATGTATTGAATGAATTATTCCAAGGCCCTCGATTTTACAAAAATATCAATCAATTTTAACCAAAAGGGAGCCCATTCAAATTAATTTACTCAAGGACTCAACAAATTTTATAAATGGCATCGGTTTTAAACAAGGAAAATAACAATTTTTTAAATATATTGCTTATTATTGGTTGCAAATTAATTAGAAGATGAGAGATAAAATTCCCATTTGCATTTACCCAATCAAATTTTTGGTTGGAAATTAAAAGTAGCAAGTTTGTGTACCTTTCAAGTCTTAGTAACTTGATATGTTGCGATTATCATTTAAAATTCCACAATTTTTTAAAAGCGGTGGCTTACCTTGCAGGTTAAAAATGATGAGGCGGCAACCAAATCCTTAACCAATAAGAATGTGTCACTATCATAATGTAAGAGCTTCACTATATTGTGTCTAGATTCATTGAATCTACTGAAAAAGAAATGGGATAAAGAAAGAATATTCTCAAAGATGACTTGGTATAAATACAAGAGGCATAATCTTATTGGTCTATAAGAACATGACTTCGTATACAATTTTCTTCTTCTACAAGCTTCTATCTAACCTCTCTTCCTATTGGTCCACAAAATATTCTATTTTTTTCATTGACTCATTTGTTAGTGCACATTATCATTTTCTATGCTTATGCTATTTCATCATTGGCTCATGAAGGCTATGTAATTTTTCTAGTGGTCCACATAGTTGTGCCTAATTGTAATTGGGTTGGCATTTAATCTTTGTAGCTATGGTTATGGAAACTCTGACTAGAGCTTATGTGGATCAATCTTGGCCATTCATTTCAGATTAATCTTAGTTATTCATTGAACATGAAGCCCTTATATAAAGGCTTCCTCGCATCATTTGTAAAGAGAGTTATGATGGAGAATTGTTGCCAAAGTATTTCCAAAATTGGTCTTTATTCATTGTTGTGCTCGCATCTCCCACTTAGATTAGGATTTTATTTCATTTTGGATAGAAGTAGAAATAGATGGATGGAAGATATTGGTGGTGAATGCTGATTAGATGTGAAGCTAGTGTACATACCTTTTGTTACTCGTTAACTAAGTAAAGGTGTAAGGCTAGCATGGGCTAAATGCAAGTGCTTAACTCTATTGGAGATGTTTATTTGGATTGTGCCTTCATAGGGTTTTTTGATGAATTTTGAAAATGTAAAAATCATTCTCGCATCCTAACAAGCTAGCACCTTCCTATGCCCAGTTGATTTCGCAAAGACAGGATTGGTTAGAGGCTCACCCCATCATCAAAATTATCCTACATTCTTATAATTAGATAGCTTTTGTTTCCTTGCAAGTTGTTTAGTTGGAAGTGATTTGAAGTAGTTGAAATAGTTGATATCCACCAAATGAATAGCATATGTCCCTTTGTGATAATCGACATATCACATCATTAAATTAAGTAAAACTTCACCATAAAGAAAGGAATTGAGGTTGTTTCATTTCATCACACAATCTGCCAATATTGTTTAGCATATGAGCATCCTTATTCAAGAGATAAATAGTAACTTGGTATTTCATAGAGAAATACTCAGTATCCGATTATGTATGTTGTAGTGGAACAAAACTCACATCAACATAACCTAAAAAGGAATTCTACCCTCACAAATAAAATATCTAAAAGAATGTTGAACAAGCAAGTTGTGGTAGCTCAAGAATCAAGAGTAGTTCAACTAACAACATCGAGTAATGGATGATTTGGAAGAAGAGAAATTTCTCACTGCAATATCTCTTCCTTACACAATACAGACCAGTATTACACAACTCTGGGAGTTCTAAGCTAAGTTAGGGCTCCAGGATTTTTTGGCCTCTAGACTCAGACTTGGCTGAGTGCTGCCATAAAGTAAAAAATGAACATATTTTAATTGTTTTTAACGATTCTTGTCGGCTTATATCCCTTCTCTAAGACCTTAGAAGGTCATTCCATCATTTGCAAACACAAAGACAGCATATAATGAAACATAACGAAGCATTTTTACAGTCATAGGGTAGACTTAATAAGACTACTAGTGGTATCATAGCATGGACAACAGTTTTGATAAAGGAATACATTGTCAACACAAAAAAGACAGTAGTCAAATAAAGGGATAGTGCTAAGTGAATAACACGCATTCCATAAATATGTGGCAATGAATTTTTCAAAACAGATCATAAATAGAGTGCATCACAATAGTCAATACAATGCATAACACAGGAAGTATCACAATGTTGGGAGCAAAGAATGATCAAGGACTGTCATATGGTATGAGATGGTTAATCAAAACAATGATAAGCATAAATGACCCAAGAACGGCACAATACAAGCACAGCCACAACATTAATTGAGACAGTGGGTATCAATGAAGAGTGTCCAAGAAGATATGTAGCAGTGGATAGATAAAGTGCAATTATCAATAAGTAGTCCAGAGATCAACCACAGACTATAATATATGTAAATATGTCAAGGTCAATGACCCTAGTGCAAAGTAGAACCTTCATGATTTGAAAGATACACTTGCATCACAAAAGAACAAAGACAGGGAAGAAGTGGAAAGCAATAGTAAAACAAGATAGTAAAGCAACACAGTTTGAAGCCTATGAAGCTTAGTGAAATGATGAATATTGTAGACATTTAACAGTGACACTATTTATATTCCTAATTGTTATTGAATAACTAGTTTTACAGTTAACTTATTTCCTCCATAAATTTGCATATATAAATATGTGATCAATGTAAACTTGTGATTGTGTGCAAAGTACCTTCTATTTATCTCTATTATTGTGTCTTTGATGTTAATTGACTAAATGATGCATGAAAAAAAATTAGCCGAGTTCGAACATAAAATCCGAGTCCGAAACCACCTTGTTGAGTCATGGGTGAGTCTGAGTCTTGTAAGTATGGTTCAGACTACAATAGAGGTTGTCCTATAATCAGGGGTTGATGTAGGCCAACAAAGTGGTTAGGGGACAAAACAACAATATGGTCTAGATAGTGAGTTATTTAGAATTATCGCTAATACACAAGTACTGATTGCACATGCCTTAGAGTGGATAAGAGAAACCCTTGACTAATTGGATTTGGATTGTTCTAGGGATAGGCATGTCAACAGTGACAAGTGTGATAGGCAAGACATGTCAATATCAAGTGTAGGCATAGATACACCACTGTCAAGAATAGGAGGAGACTAGAATGGGGGGGCATGTTTTCGAGACTGGGGGAACAAAGAGGCCTCAATTTGGTGATGGCAGAGGGGAGGGGGTATATATACTATGCCTATAGACTTAAATGCTAGTTATGAAAAGATGTATTAGACTATTAAGAAGTAAAACACTGAAAGGAGTAGCATGATATCAAAATAAGTACAAAATGTACTGAAGGGAGGCCTCTACTCATCACTCAAGAGGTCGAGCCTCAAGCGGTGATTAGTGGTTGACCGACATGTGATAGGCGACACAGCTAGGGACTTGGAAACTAGCATTTTAGGGGAGTGGGTGGGGGGCAAGTCCCGTGGGAGCAATCAACCTTCATCTTCGAGGAGGGTGCATTTGACTCTCCTTTGCATGCTAGGACACATACATGGACAATTGACGGACTTGTGCAGACCCATTTGTTGTCCAGAGAGAAGCCACCACTAGTTGACACACTTGAGCCCATAGAGTTTTAGAATGTTGCTATGGTAGCTAGTGATGTGTGGTCAAGCCTTCTAGAGCATGTTAGAGATGATTTCTCTCTACATCAATATTGTGCACAATGTAGAGACAGTATGAGGAATCATGGTGATAGGTAGCCTAAACCAGTTCGGAGGAGGTCAAACCAGTAGTAACTCCAATAGGGACCAGCTGTAAATTGTCAAAGGAGGATGAGAGCACGGAGGTAAATGAAACTCTTTACCAATCTACGATAGGTAAACTTCAGTATGTAGTACACAGTAGACCGGACATTGCACAAGTTGTCGAGCTAGTGGCTAGATTCTTAACCAATCCTAAGGAATCACACTTAGTTGTTGTGAAAGGGATCTTCTGATACCTTAAGTGTACAAAATAGTATGCTCTATGGTATCCTCACAAGGCTAAACTTGAGCTCAATGTTTTCACTGATGCTGACTAGGCAGGAAACATAGATGACAGAAAGAGCACGACTAGAGGTGCATTCTTCCTTGGATGAAGATTAGTGACTTGGACCAGCAAAAAGAAGAACTATATATCTCAATCAACAGCAAAAGCAAAGTATGTAGCAGCAATTGTAAATTGCACTCAGGTTGTTTCTATCAAAACACTATTTGAGGGAATTCGAGAAAAGGTAGAGGAACCAATGGTCATCAACTGTGACAACACGAGTGCAATAAACATAACAAAGAACCCAGTTATGCACTCAAAGACAAAGAGCATATCAATCAAATATCATTTTCTCAAGGAGCAAGTGCAAGAGAAAGGGTTGGAGTATGTACCAACCAAAGAACAACTGGCAGATATCTTTGGAAAAGCTCTTCAGAAAGATACCTTTGAGTATATTAGAGAAATGTTAGGGGTGTTACCCCTATCAAGTCTAATGTAGAATAGAAGGATAAAGCATCAATCCATGATTTCCAATGGATCAATCATGAAATGGGTTGATGAAAAATGTGGGACTACTCCACAGGGGGAGCAATTATAGAGACATGATGTGCACCTTTGGCATTGTTGTCAAAGGAAGAGTAGTTAAGCTAGTGAAGTTGAGCAAAGGAGAGACGCACTATGGGATAAGTAAAAAGAAGAAAGAAGAAGAATATGGACGAAGGAAGGGGAGAAGTAACCAAGGATGAAATCAAGAAAAGAAAGAAGCAGAAAGAGGAAGAACAAAAAAATGAGCATAGAGACAGGCAATGCAAAAATGACAAGCAGCGAACTTGTAGCATGTGGCATCATCCAGGGGCGAGATGTGGAACAAGAACAAAACAAGATAAAGTCATGATCTTATTTGCTAAGTATGAAGTAGTCAATAATAGATGTGATAAGGGACAATTATCAGCATCTAAGTGTTAAATTTGCTAAGTGTTGTCATAAATGCCAAAGGGGGAGATTGTTGGCATAACTGTCAAAAATAAGGAACAAAATCAATGGAGCTTACCAGTGTGACCAATTATGATCTAGTTGTCACTGATGTCAAAGACCAAGACAAAGTATGAACCAACGCAACAGTGTGACCAGTGAGGTAGTGTGAACACATGAGTACATCTCCTGTCTACATATGACCAGAGATAGGGTAAGAACATGATAGGCAAAGAAAATCAGAGGACATTCACACTGAGACAAATTGGCTAAGTACGTGAGCACGTGAAGTAAGAAGTCAAAAAAGCATATGAGATGGTTTGATTGATAATCACGAAGACAGACTGGGGCCAAGTCAGCTAGATGAAGTACAGAGGCAAGAAACACATGAGTGACACATCACGAAGTAGGTGGATTGCACTTGACATCTCAATTAATGGAGTTGGTACCGTCACATCAAGGAGAGACAAAAGAATTCAAATTTGAGTATTTTCCAACAGAACAAGCTATCAAAATCATATAACTTCTGCGACTTCAATTTGTATAAGGTACGTATGACATGAATAGTGCATGGCAGTGATAGGAGTACAAGTTAAACATAGGCAGGAGAATTCAAATTCTTATTCTCAAATTAGGGTTTGTAGTAGAGCAAGAAAAGATTAGATGAAAAGACTTTCATTTTGAAAGAACAACTTAGATAGCAGATTGGGAAGAAAATTTGCAAGAGAGTTGAGCTGACTATAATCTCTAGATAGAGATGAAGCATAACAAGACAAGTGCAGAGTGTGAACAAAAGGGATTGTTGGAGAGATCCAATGAGCCAAACAACACAGAGACAAAGTGTCTTAAAGTTAGCAAAGCCAAGCACAAAAATGATTATGTCTGAGTCGCAAAGCCAAGGAAGAGCAAAGCAAGTTGCAGACCGGTCCAAGAGCATAAAAGTGATCTACATCAAGCTAAGTGAAGTAGCTACTTTGTATAGGTCAATCTTAGTGTTGTTCTCTTATCATTACAACAACAAATCCCATCAAGGGTGCACTCTAACAAGTTCTTTGTATCAAATCCCCTAACAGGGCGACACATTATATTGTGTTCTAAGTCCTCTAACTAGGCTACTCTTAACCCAACAAAGACTCTCACATGTCTATACCAAATCTCTTGACAAGGTGGCACTTGACAGTGTCATTGTAATCTTTTGACAAAGATAAGCTCTTGACAGAGTGCACTCTAGAAGAGTGCAAGCTTTGTGAGGATTGTCTCACACACTGTGCTTTTCACCCTAGTCGAGTTCCCACAAGATAAATTTGTGCATTATGTCATGTCATTTATGATTTGATTTTTTTTTGCTTAATCCTAATCAGTTAAGTTGTAGTTCTCAATTTCAGCATACCGGTGTGAGGTAAGATTTGAGAAGATTTGAAGTTATCCGCAATATACTAATTCACCCCCACCACCAATTTCATTGGTGGGTGGACCACCAAGGATAATTCCTTCAACTCGACCCTTAAATTCTCTTTTCTTTGTCCTAGCTTTGAAGCACACTATCTTGAAGTGATCCCTTCCTTTAATCTTGACCACTTCAGGCTAGTCTTGCTTCATTTCTATCCTTGGCTTTGAACTTATACTTATCTTCCAGCTTCCTTTATTTTCTTTATAACTATCCCTGCCTTTGATTGGACATGATTCCAAGTACAAAGCTCAAAGTTAGTATGGTCTCAAGGGACAAAAACAAAATAATAAATTTCAGATTTCTATATTAAAGAATTTTAGGGTAGGAGGGACAGAGGTGCCTCAATTTCAAGATGGTTGGGGATGCTTATGAGAAAATGTATAACAATATAAGACATAATGATGTGAACACTAAAACACTAATTGTTAAATCGTAAATTAGAATTACTAAATACTTGAACATTACATTGAACATTGAACATTTAACAATAAAAATTTACATACTCCAGTCTGAAAATGGAAGAGTTCTATTTAATATTATATAACAGATATCAAAAGTATGAGTATCTAATCATAAAGATGACTACATTCAATTGCATGATACAAAAAACAAGTACAAACTACAAGAGATGGACCCAACATACCCCTACGACAAGAATTGAACCCACAAAACAAATAAAAAATGTTTTTTGAAATGCACTTTATCTATCTGTCATGACAGGGGTCCCCTAGGCGTCCCCCTATCCCTTCCAAGGACGCCATGACGCCCCGCACTTTTGGTAGAACAATGGTCATTTGGTGGCCCTGTCGGGGACGTCAAAATGTCATCTCAAGTCCCTCGTGCATCCCAAGAAGTGGGTATTTTAGGTGGGACACATTCTCGAGTTACATTGATATTTGCCCTTTTTTTTTTCTTTTTTTTTTAAACACTAAATGGGAAAATCAATCCATATGTGATCTTGCAAAAAAATTGATTCACCTTTTATCACTCTAAAGGAGAATCCACATATTCAAAGGGGATATCCATACTTCATTTCTCCTTCTCCAAGTAGGGAAAAATGATATATGCAAAGACAAATCCTTAAAAGGACTTTGTCCTTTACTTTCTCAAGTGGGGAAATTCAACCATGTAGGGATAACTAGCTCCCATACTTAGAAAAAAATTCATCATCCTTAGTCACCTCAAAGGGGAAAATTGACTTGTCTCTGGATAAATCTATACATCTGTTATTTTTTTTGGATTGCTTACAAATGTAATTACACTGCCATGTTCAGTATGTAATTTCCAAATGACGGCTATCTCTCTTATATTAGATGAAATATGGATAGACATGTCCCTTCATGAGACATGTTTATTCATTAGTATTTAATATAATAGTTTGTTATTTATTTGTTATTTAACACATATATTTGTATATATAAATATCACACATATAATATATATAATATATTATATATGTGTAATATATCTCATTTATTTAATTAAATATGTATCTCATATATATATATATATATATATATATATATATATATATATTGTAGTTTTAGTTAGTGAGTTTTATTCAACTAAGACTACACTAACATTAACACTCCCTCTTAGTTAGAGTTAGGGAGGATAAGCACAGGACAATATAATACCTCTATGTAATATCTTTGATTAGAAGATATTCAACATTTTGATACATGAGTATTGACCTCCAGAATATCAACAAATTATATTCACCAAATGCTTTGAGTAACGATATTGGGAGTAATGAGCTTTTGAATGTCATCTCATATGACATTGACCATGTGCTCTTTGAACAATGGCCTCCAGAATTTAGAGTTGCAAGATATTCACCAAGTATTGTGAGTAATGGCCTCCTGAATGTCAAGTCATGTGATATTCACCAAGTACTCTGTGTAATGGCCTCCTAAACATCAATTTGCATAACATTCACCACGTACTCAAAATGTTCATAAGGTATGTGCACGCACATTCTCACAATGCTTAACATATGAACATCCACAATGCAAATTATAATCTATCATGATCTACATAGAAATCGTAAGATATCCATCATAATAAAAAACTAAGTCATTGTAAGATTGTCACCTTTCAATAACTTTTTCAAATACACGTGATAATCATTTAGAAGTCGTCACTTCCTCATGATGTACACAAAGGGCAGGCCCATTAAAACCATGCAGTCACACACATGGGCTTTCAGACTCCCTCTGAATATCAATCTTCATAACTGCTCATCCAATGTTACCTTTGAAGAGGTGTCGAACTCCCTCTGAGTCTGAAATCAAACTCCCTTTTCCTACAATAATATTCTCGGGGGAAAAGATCAAGGCAACTAGCTCTTATAGTTTACAAAAAGAAAGACTGATATAATATTCAAGAATAATAATACTAGGAATAATCAGATATTCGAAATAATCATAATAGTGTAGTGTTGTTCCTTTAGAATAAGATAATTACTCTATTCAAGATGACATTATTTATTAATAACTCTATCCAATATTTATAATCATATTTTAATTTCATTCCAGTTATATTCCTCATGAGAATATTAGAAATTTAAAATAGTATTAACCATTTAGGTTATTAAATAATGATAAAGATTCACATAATTCTGCGTACCTTGGTTGTATTTATGTTTGAAGGGAATAGTAGAATATTTCTTTGAAACACGTGTTCGTATTATGTAAGATAACTTGTTTATTTATAAACTCTGCCTCGTTCACCACTTTACCTACGAGATGGGTCCCTTTGTATGCATGGCGGTAGTACAACACTTCGTGTTTGTTGACCATTCATTACCACGTTTGCAATACACAACCTCCTCTGCAATTTGCATCACTTGGAATACGTCAATCAATGAATATGAATTAGACTAGTATTTTCATTAATTTCCAAAACTGGATCGCTTTGACTCATTCTACTTTGCAATATTTATTTGGCTTCTTATAAATAGGTGGCACTTTACATGTATCATTTTCAGGGGTACCTCGCAGATGTGGTGTGGTTGACCTGGTCGTGCATGGACTTATATTTTATGTATTCCCCTTACATATGCTCCTATGTACGGCAGGGTATGGCATTTATGTATTCCTATTATTGTTCCGTCCCATTAGATCATTTAAAGACTTGTGTTCTAGCCTGTGGTAATGACTCCATTATTTCTGAGTTATCACAATCGCTGCCTCAGCAATAATTTAATATCACCAAAGACTTTCGCAGCATATATATTAAAGCGCAAGTAGCCTCAATAATGGTGGAAGATAATCGTTCTGGTCCGTATGAATCTTTGACAGAAACCAAGTCATGCATACAACTTGCTAATCTTTAACATGCATCTGGACAGACTTCTAAGACTTCAAGTATTCGTCTATATCCCCGTCATTCCTTTATTGTATCTCTTCAGAAGTCACATCAAGCAATCGATCAATGTTTTGTTTGCTGACCAGTCATTTTGCTGAATCAACAAATCACCCTTTGTTCATTGATTTGGATAGCCACTGTCAACTCCTTCAATCTGATTTACATCTAAAACCTGACTCTAATACCATGTTATTTTTGAGGATCGCTTGCAGATGTAATTGCACTGCCATGTTTTGTATGTACTTTGAAAATGACAACCATTTCTCTTATATTAGATGAAATATGGATAGACATGTCCATTCACAGAATATGTCTATTCACTAGTATTTACTATAATAGTTTGTTATTTAACACACATATATATATTTGTATATATATAAATATCACATATATAATATATATAATAAAGTTTGTGTGTGTGTGTGTGTGTATATATCTTTAGTGAGTTTTATCTGACTGAAACTAAACTAACATTAAATTAGGACAATCCATACTTTGAGCCCCAAAATTTGACCAAGTATAAATGTAAAAGGGGGAAATTGCCTTGCATTTGGACTCTTCATTCACACCTTTTATCCCTGAATTCTAGGAGGGGAAAATCAACCCATGTTTGGATAAACTCTCAACACTTGGAATTTTTCAAGAAAATGTCATTTATAGAGGTGAATTTCATGCTATGTCCAGATTTTGATAAATTTAGGTAGCAAAATTCATTTAGTCCGGATTTTGATCAATTTGAGTGGGGCACTTCATAGTAAGTAAGTTTGGAATTTGATCAATTCATGTGGAGAAATTCATAGGAAGTCCAGGTTTGATTAATTTAAAATAGGGGAATTCATGGTAAGTCCAGATTTTGATCAATACAACAACATTTGGAGGTTTCATTTCATCGTTCAAGCATTCATTTTCACAGAGTGATTGGAATTGAGCTCTAAGGAAGAGTTTCAGTGAACAAAAATTGCCTGAAGATTAGGTCGGATGAGAATTTAATATTTCTTGGAGGTTGAATCCATTCAAAATACACCATTAAGCAGATTGGCATCGTCTTTTGGTGTTATCAGTCGATCAGGATATTTGTAGAGGGAAAATTTGTAACAGCAAACTTCAGATCAGGTTATTGGTGCATTTTATAAACATATCTGCCAACAACCAAGCCTACCGTGCCATCCTTGGGCCAATTGATTCATTCATTCAGCTGGATGCAGGGTTTAGAGAGTATCACCAAATGCAGATCAGACAATAGGATCTGCTGTTGCAGATTGGTTATTAGACAGTGATAAAATCAATAGCTTATGCCATTGGCTGTCTCAGAGGGAACCCGAACCTGTACCAGGCATAGATGTTTTTAAGTATTGAAGTAAATTTAAACCAGAAATTTACAGTCTATTATTGCAATTAATTCCTGCGCATTCCATTCTAGTTTATATTCTTTACATGTTCTTAATTTCATTGCCATTATCAGAGAAGAAGAAAAAATTTTAACTCAAAAATCAGGACTTACAGACGACAAGCAAGATGGGATGTTACACTCACACTAGAATCAAATGTGACAAGCATTTCTCAACCAATGAAAAAACTTGAAAAATTCATATAACATAAATGGCAGCCTCAAACTAGCAAAGTTTGAATCCCCTTGGAACCAGGGAAAGACACCTGTGGTGGCAAAGGAAATGCAAACAAAAGGTAAATTAAACAAGCAGTGATGTACCTAAACAAAACAGATACAGGTCATGGAAGAACTTTAAAGTTGAAATTTGTGAATTTCAGAAAGTACATTTTACAACAAAACAGATATAACTCTTTTCTCCAGCTTCCTTCAAAGTTGAACTTGTCTATGCAAACAACTTCAGACTCCAGATCATGGTAACATGAATTACCTGTAAATTTCTTGTATCTGCAATCTTCTTTTATCATTGATAACTACCATTAAACATAACACATAGAAAACAGGAGTACCTTTAATATTATGCCCACAGGAATAAGAAATTCACGCCTTCTCATCCTGAAAAGACATAAATAAGATATCAGAGGATATACGACCAAATTCAACCTCACAAAAAGATTTATGAAAATAGGAACTCCCCTGCTACAGCACTTACGAAAATCCAAGATTTGCACTACCATTGTGCAGATAATAAAGACGGTTTGTCACAGAAGATTGATCTGCTCTTGTACACCTGTGCGAAGAAATACATTGTAAAAATACTTACAGCTGAAATTTATCCAACTTAATGGAAAATTCACCCTAAAGTCAAAATGATCACATTATATAGAAAGCAAAGATGTTATTATGATACTTGTATTGTTACCTGGAACATGTTGGATTTTCCTTTTTTATGGTATTTCAGTTACAATTTCATAAAACAGACAGAAAATAAATCAAATATAAATTATTTACTACCATCTCAAACTCATGACTAGAATTTTTTTGCAATTTTCATTCAAGCTAATGTCAATATCTGAATGTCAATCTGGAAAGGATGGTCAATTTAGTATTACAGCTTCAAATACCTCTGATAAAAAAATTCTTTACTACTTTAGCTCTCAGTTTAATCTATAAAACATTCAACAAATAAGCTTCAATAGCCAGTTCCAACATCTGCAATTTTGTAATCTAAATATCAGTTAGTATGAATATTCATTTATTTTGCTATGTTATTGTTATTATAATATTATATAGATAAAAAATAACATTGAAACTATTGGAACTCGTTGAGACTCTGAGATAGCTTCTGAAACTCTAATCTCCTTGGCCAATTCTATAGCAAAGGCCCTAGAGAGCCTAGGTTCTGCATTGCACGCACTCCATTTTTTGATATGTTTGGGATGGTTACTCAAAGGATGGCAACAATGTGCCAACACCCCACTTAAACTTGTTGATACTTTGTCACCTTGCAACTGGCTATGGCCATAGATTGTTGATAAATCATCCAGCATTATGATGGCAGCTCTCAGTCATACAACATTATCAATTATTCCATAGTTGAGTTACTGTGTAAGCTTCAAAACCTTTGGCCATGCCTAGCTTTCAAAGGTGCTTTGTACATTGCCAAAGCACATAGTGATTTTTATAGTCGCCTATGTTACACATGAAGATCAGCAGGCCCTTTTCAAGGGGGATAATTCGCATTGGAGATCTCCACTGCTAAGTATTAAGAATGGTATGTGGATATCCATAGTTCCACTGTCTCCATTGCTGTTGTGTCAATTTGGGTGTGGCTTCCCAGTCTACCACCCCATTTCTAGCACATAGCAAACTTAAATCTATAGGTGATGCATTGGACAAGTTTATTCATTTCCTCTCCTAAAACATTATCTAGGTATTTAATGAAATTTGTACAAATCAGTTGAAATGGATTTTTCAAATGGTCTTCTTGAGGAGACAAAGGCACAATTCAGTAAGAGGGTTTGGTCTCAACCTTTGCATTATGAAAAGATAATGTTTCAATTGTTGACTTATCCACACTTCTCCAATTGTCATATCACTAGGGACTACCCTTCCCAACAAAAGAACAAGAAATCTTCTCCCACCTAGTGGAAAGATGCTGTCCTAGCCACTATATTAGCAGGGCTAAACACTCTTATTTTTGCTTCTTGATTGGTCCTCTACAAACTAGCATTTTCAAAACAAGTCCTGTGAAGAAGTCCACTACTTAGCTTTCTCCTTCATACTTTGATGCGGTTAAAACTTCATCAAACTAGGGTGATTTTGGAGGCACTTTCGGATTGATATCTAGCTCTTTGGACAAAAAAATTGTTGCAGCCCTCTCCTAAATCTACTAGATCACCTCTTGATCCCCCTACTTTTGTAAGTTTAACTTCCCTTTGACCCCTCAATGGCCCCAAAGGTTAAATATGATCCATTAGCATTTTAAGGGTTTTGTTAATCCTATTCTGCAATAAACTTGGATATGAAGGACTCAGATGGGTCTGCAATCTTCTTAGGCTTCGGACGCTTCAGGTGAGAATGGCAATGTTTACTTGTGTAAGAATCCCTGCTTGTTCTGATAAAAGAACTCAAACTTGGACTAGCAGAATTTCGTCAAACAGTTGACATGTAACCCAGGTATTAAGCTCGGATACAACTGAAATATGTCAAACCAGTACAGCAGTACACAGAACAGTTCTGAAATGTATATCTTGTTACTAGAAATGGTAAACCACAGATTTGTTCTAATATTTTAAACCTTCAGTATGGTGGAAACCAGTAGATATAACAGAAATATAATGCAATAGTGACAGTTTTGAACCATTCAGAGTTCACAATCTGCAATCAATGCTTAAGACAAACTCATCCCATATCTAAGGTCCAAGACTGGATTTGCATTAGCCAGCATACCCATACAGATATTTCTAACCTTAAGACAATACTGATACAGATTTCGATAGAATGAAAGCGAGGTGAGAGGATGGCACCTGGTTTTAACCGCAGACTAATGGTTTCTATGCATTTATGCCCTGCCGCTGGTGTGGGGTCCTCATTTCAAAGTTGACGTAAGCAATGATAATTGAGTCACCCTACTGGTGTCACTCCAGCTAGATGGAGATGCGCTTGCTACCAATATGCAGAGTCTGTACCTGTTTCTACTCTGCAGTATCTTCAGTACCAGCAAACACAACTATTAAGCTCGGCTTCACCTTCACTTACTCGAATATAACTGTTGTAGTGTTATAAGTGTCGACTTCCTGCACAAAAGCACTACTCGTCTACTAAACTGCAAAACTCATGTGTAAAGAGGGACTGTCGGGCTGTGTCTGATACCTCACACTCCACCTTTTTGCACCTCGTGTGATTCATGATCCTGTGCTTCTTCCAAGTTAGTGAGCAGCCACTCCTTCAGTATGCCTCACGGCTATCATAAGATCCTGTCTTGAAGCAAATACACTATCCACCTATTTTCCAGAACCTGACACAGTTCTCACAAGGAATCCTGGGGCTACGTCCAGATTCCTGAACTTCCTACGGGGTTTCGTCCTCAAGAAGGCACAGTCACATTTAAGCAACCATTTAAGATTTGAATAATAACATATATTCATGATGTCAATCCCAATGTAGCTCCACGCTTGTATAACCTCAATATGAGGGAAGACACAAACAACTAGGTAATATGGGATTAAAGGCCAATTTCATCTTTTAGTCACTTAAGTTACTTTATTACTTTATAACTAAGTTACCAGATTCTCTCCAGCAACCCTCAAAGTCTGGTTCAATTCTGTACAAAGTCTGGTCCTTGTCAAATTCTCTTGCAGAGCTGTGAATTTGCTGCAAATTCTGTCAGATGAACCCAGGCAGAATTTGCAGCAAATTTGGAAGAAATAATTGTCTAAACCTGGGCTGAATTTGATCTTGGAACATTTTTTTAGACTTTTTAAAGAGTTTTTTGACCTCTCAACCTTATTGTGACCACTAAAAATACCAAAAAAGATGTTTATATGTCATTTATGCATTTATCTTTGAAAATGAAAACTTGCTTATAAAGGAAATCCAAACTGACGATAGGTGACATCTAAATTGATGGTTATAGAGGAATGTCTTTAAAAAGATGTGATATGTTTGAATCTGGGACTTCAAATTTGTATCACCTTTTGATATAGCCTGGTTAGAAATGCTCTAACCAATATAAAATAAAAATTCAGATAACTGCACTTATCTTTTAACAATTCCTTTCATTCTCAAACTGTCCCCATGATATGGAAATATGTTCCATGCATGTGACCAAGCAAGTGTATCAAGTTGTATGTAGTGCTAAATGGTGTGATTAATGTCCTATTGAACCGAAACATAGATTTGGTGGTGTATTTTGCTATGTTCCTTTACTATTAGCAGATTTGAGTATGGATTTATTTTTTATTGCATATATATACACACATACATATTTTTAAAAAACATATGTTTTTGTATGGATGAACCCAAAACACGAATCCGAATCCAAGCCCAAAAAATATTTGACAAATTTCGAACCCGAATCTCAAACCCGCATCCGTACCGGAATCCAAACTGGCAACTTAGCTTTATAACATTAAAATATTTAAATAAATCACTTAAGTCACTTTAACTTTAATATCTCTTGAAATACTTGTCTAATTGCCATGCCATCTGAAATAGGAATCTCTCCTCTTAATTCCCCATGTGACCAAATACACTTTCTAAAAATAGAGAGGGTCCATCCCTATTACCCCTGACTTACTATACATAGTAAGTATGGAAAATGGAGTCCAAATGACATCAAACGAAGGCCAAATCCATAAATCATTGAATGTTGCAGATGAATCAATCCTCAAAAGACCCTCTAACCATCCTCATTAGCCTACTAGGATCCAATATTAGGCTAATCCCCGAAATTCTGATTTTGGCAACCAATGGGGACATTACAACTTGGGAGATCTCCAGTTGCTAATCAAAACGCTTCTAGGAAAAGCTCCACATATTGCTCTTTGTGCAATATTAACCTTTTATCTCACAAAAAAAAAATTCTCTGTGAGGTGTTGGTTGTATACTTGTTTTGAATTTTGTCCCAATGTGTTGTTTGTTGGTTTTCTTTGGACACTCTTTGGCTATAAATACTTAAAAGTGAAAAGGAACCCCTTTCAAAAGGGGACTGAATGATTAATTATAAATACCTGAGAAGCATAAATCTGAAAAATAAAAAATTTCGTGACTTTTAAAAAATCTCCAATACAAATGATTTTGTGGGTAAAGATCCCAATTACATCAATTGTTATTTTGAACAATTTTTAAAGGTTTTAAATAATAAACAAATGGTGAAAATCAAAAATATTGGGAAATGCATTTACTGTCCACCAACCTGTCATGATACCCTAACCACGCAAAATTGCTACTTACTCGGGTTTTTCGTTCATTTTGCTGAGGCAAATTATAGGTAGGAAACCTTGAATGGAGTGGATGGAGGTAAATTACTAATAGTCAATAGATGTTAAAGACACTAAAATAGCAACACATTCTTTGTTATACTTCTATGCTTGATGTTAAGGGCATTAACATGGAATGGTTAAGAGCTATTCTGTTTTTTCTCAGAATTCCACACAGTAATCATTTGCCTTAGGCTTGTTGTAATGGTTTCCATAGATATAAATCCAAAGACACAATGTAGAAATAGTAATCATAAATACTAAGGCTTCTGTTTAACTTTTTGAACATGTTTGAACATTACAATGGTACTTGCCAAAACTAAATATAGAAACCCAGACCAAACTGAACTGGCATTGACGCTCGATTGGCTGGACATGAACGTAAAGAGGTTTGTTTTCTTAAAATTCTTGCTATTCAGACTATTCAACAAAAGTAATTTTTCTATTATCAACAATAATACTAAGGTGGATGTTTCAATCATAGCTGGCAAAAAAGCAGAGTAATCTGTGATTAGTCAAAAATCACCAAGTATTTTTGCCATGCGAATTTTTCCGCCAAAAATTTGCCATTTCAAAAACTCGGCAGTTTGAAAAAACTTGTCAATTAATGGCAAAGTTTTTGGTGAGTTTTAGCAAACAACTCACCCACGTGCACAGGCCAGGGATATAGGCCAAAATATTACATTTTTTCTTCACCAGTTTTCATTTGTGCGTTTTAATTAAATTTTAGTGGTTTTTTAGGTTCCCGAATTTTTCTTGAGTTTTTTTGAAAAACTGGTCATTTTTCCCCAAATAAACTCTTTGGCACTTGGCAAGTTGTTGCCGAGTGAGAGTTTTCCAACTATGGTTTAGAAAGTGTGATAACTTGGAGTTTCAATTTGACACTAGCCATCAAGTTTTAAAACGATGTGGGCAAGGTAGCAAAAACTGTGTGATCAAGTGCGAAGCAAAAGTATATAAACAATGTGGAATCAAAAGCAAAATAGTTCCTACCAAAAAGATAAAAATAAGCTCATAGTGCTGAAAAAATGAGCTGTAGCAATATTTTCAAAAAAATGAATGATTGCTTTCACTATATTTAAAATTCTTATATATTCTACAAGCATAATGCTTCGTTAATTTCTGAAATTCACAACCTAAATGCATGTCCTGTAATTGTTAGGGAACTACATTCCATTTAAGCTCGTCATATACATGGAGGTTCAAAAGGCCTGTAAGGATTGCAAAAGCAGTATGTGAATACTGTAGACGTATAACATAGCATTGCATGCATGCTAAATAGGTATTAGGCAAACCAATTCATGCCTTGAGAGAATTTATGCCCTAGTATAGTAAGATTATCTTGATCTCTCTAGACACAAGCCTCATATATTCTCTTTAATAATCTGGATAGATTCCAGCAGCAACCGTCACATTGAACGGAAATGTTCCTTGTGCTTTGATTTTTCATTGAAAGCTGCACCTAAAATTTCTCAAATTCTCAACTCAAAGTCCATCAATGTTTTAAACTTCGTCATTCACTTATACATATAAGCAAGGAAAACTTCCATGTATAATAATCTCTAAATTGTAGCTCAAATAGTTGCTACCTTCTTTTGTACTGCCATGTTTTTATTATCTAAAGGAAAAAAGTTATCAATGAGAACATTTCAATATCACTTATGGTATTTTTAGATCTAATATTACAAAAGCATTTTCTGTTACTCTGCCTTGAGCTATTCAATTCAAAATTTATTACGTTGAACTTTGCAGTCACTTCCTCCATCATATATAATTTCCCTTTCACTCTCTTAATATAATTCTCTTTCACACTGTAGTAGAAATCAGAAGTTAAATTTGTTATCTAATTTATGATTTTTGCTAATGATGCAGCTCATCCACCAAAACCTTCTAACCTTGTAGGATCCTCTTGATCCAACCTTCACTCCAACAGATCAACAACACTTCAGAGCGATTATAAGTCACCAATAACATTTTCATAAACATCCAAACAACTTTAAGTTCCTATCCCTTGTAGGATACAAACACAAACCAATAGCCAAACAACATTTCATAAAGCAACGTCATAGTCCTCGACCCAATACACCTTTGGCAATCCACTTATTCATACTTATTTCATAATCAATCTCCAAGTATCATGTTCCACATGTTACATCACATTATAAATCATATTAGGATCAGTCTAGGAATCATAGCAATATTGCTCTCAAGACATCAACATATTCAAGAACATATTACCGCTGTACTTTGACTCCTCCATCAGAGTCCTGATCACACACTGTTTCACCAATCAACAGCCTTCAATGAACACAAACATCATTGTTTCCCAAGCACCAAATGATTCAACATCCTTCGATCGCATAACACGATGTTAATCAATTCAACAACAAGCTCACCTTCAAGCCCTCAACATCAATCTTTGATCCTCCAAAGATTCATCAAATTCATGCTTCCAAACATTTTTCAAATCTGTCCCATACCTGCAACATGTTCATGATAATAGCAACTTCCAACTTGTGAGACCTCTGTAACATTAGGCATGTACATTGACTGTGTTACAAATAGAAACCATCAGTACATTGATCAAATAAACAAATCTATACAATAAAACACTTCATTTCCACTGTCCTTGAATTGTAACAATCTTCATTTAACCTTCGCAAAACAACCAAACTTCACTTCTTCTCTACAACTGTCCTGGCTGTGACAGTTTTGATAACCCTTTACTCTGTTGCTCATACCTCACAAACCAGAAAACATTTGGAATATCGCTCCAGTGATGGTGAGGATTGAAATAACTAGGTTTCCAACAACATATTCCAAAATCACCAAGATCCAACGGTTTATTACAAGGTAATTGGTAAATACTTGCTTATTAATAACAGAGACCGAAAGGTCAATTTATACAAAAGGAAGAGATGATGTTTCCTTAGGAAACGATCGTAAAGAATAAAAACATTCTATTCCAGAGAAAGCAAAAACGAAAGCATACTAAAGCTAAAGATATTTACAAGATAACCATTAACTAATAATAGGCGTCTTATCTATTATTGTAATACCCTCCCTCAATGGTTAATCTATCTAACACACCAAGCTGTCCTCTGAATTTGACAAACTTATCAGGACCAAGAGGCTTGGTGAGAATGTCTGCAGTCTGATCTGAGGTAGGAAAAAACTGCAGATCTATAGTCCCGTCTTCAACCAGCTGTCGTATGTAATGACAATGAACATCCACATGCTTGGTTCGTTCATGGAAGACTGGATTTCGTGCTAACTTGATAACGCCTTCGTTATCAACAAACAGAGTAGTCGGTCCTACTGGTGACATCTGCATATCCCCAAGCATCCGACGAAGCCAGACAGCTTCACATCCTGCCTTAACAGTCCCTCTATATTCAGCCTCTGTAGAAGAGAGAGAAACTACCTGCTGCTTCTTGCTGGTCCATGTGACTGCACCGGATCCCAAACTGAACACATATCCAGATGTTGACTTTTTATCGTCAATAGAGCCTGCCCAATCTGAATCTGTGAACCCACTGAGTTTAGGATTAGAACTCCGAGAATACAGAAGTCCATAATCAGAAGTGCCTTTCACATAACGAAGCACACGCTTTGCTGCCATCCAATGATCAGCCTTAGGAGCTGTCATAAAGCGTGAAATATAGCTGACTGCGAAGCTGATATCAGGCCTAGTAGCAGATAGGTAGATGAGGCTGCCTACTAGTTGCCTATACGTAGTATCATCAACGGAAGGAGAATCAGACTTGGCTGATAACTTGAGACCTTTCTCCATAGGTGTAGATGCAGGTTTGCAATCCTGCATTCGGAATTTGTCTAACAAGGCTCTAGCATATTTGGACTGAGAGATGAATATACCAGAACACTGTTGCCAAACTTCAACACCTAAGCAATAATGCATGAGCCCAAGGTCAGTCATATCAAAAGACTGGCATAAGTGTTGTTTGATTCCCTGAATCAAAGATGCCGAACTGCCAGTGATGATCAGATCATCCACATAGATAATCAGAAGGATGATGTCACTGTCAGTAGTCTTGATGTACAGATTTGAGTCTGAAGAACTCCTCTTGAAGCCTTGATCACTGAGGTACGTATCAATCTTGATGTACCATGCCCGAGGGGCCTGCTTCAAACCATAGAGAGCTTTTACCAATCTGAGAACCTGATGGTCTTTACCAGCAACCTTGAAACCAGGAGGCTGCGTCATGTAGACCTCTTCATGGAGATCACCATTCAGGAAAGCACTCTTTACGTCCATCTGATGGACCTTCCAGCCAAACTGTGCTGCCATGGCTAGGACTAATCTGATGGTGCTCATCTTTGCAGTAGGAGCAAAGGTCTCCTCATAATCAATGCCCTGACGCTGAGAAAAGCCCTTTGCCACTAAACGAGCTTTGTACTTATCCACAGTACCATCTGATTTGTATTTGATTTTGTAGACCCATTTGCAACTAATGGGTTTCTTCCCTGGGGGAAGATCAAAAAGGACCCAAGTGTTGTTCTTCAGCAGGCTCTGGTGTTCAGATTGCATGGCCTGTTCCCACTCTGGAATTCCTTTAGCCTCGGAATATGTTTGAGGTTCAAACACACTGTGAATGTTGGCCATAAGAGCAAAGTTAACAGAATCTATAGTTTTGCTCTTTTTTCGAGTAGTTCTCCCATCAATGAGCTCATCATCATGAAGATCAGCAAGTGTCTTAGCCCACCACTTAGGCCGGAGAGGAGAATGACCAACAGTAGTACTAGGAGATGCTTGATCAGCAGGATCCTGATCAGAAGAATTTGGATCAAACTCAGGTGAAGCATCTTCAAAACGAGGTGATCCTGCAGGAGAAGCTGGAGGTGGCTGTACAGGTATCACTGGCAGGACTGGAGCTGTAGGAGCTACTGGAGCCCTCCCATCAGGTGGACCTAATGGAAGCCGAACTCCCAAATCATGAACCTGCATAGGCTGGTCTGCTGGATCAGGAACAGGAGAAACAGGCATGAATGGTCCTCGCTGCTCATCAAAGACTACGTCGCCGCTGTATATGAGACGAGATGTCTCAACATCAATAAGGCGGTAGGCTTTGTGAAGACTGCTATATCCAACAAGCATCAGTTTCTGACTCTTGGCATCCAACTTGGTGCGTGAAGCATCAGGGATCCAAACAAAAGCAAGAGAGCCAAAAACCTTCAGGTGACTGATTCTAGGCTTGCGACCTGACCAGGCCTCTTCCGGAGTTTTACCTTTGACCGCCACTGTGGGTGACCGGTTCAACAGATAAACTGCAGTGTTAACTGCTTCTGCCCAAAAACGCTTCGGAACATGTCTGTGTTCGAGCATGGAACGAGCCATCTCGGTGATTGTCCTGTTCCGACGTTCAACTACACTGTTCTGTTGTGGCGTGTGGGGTGTGGTGAACTGGCGTTGGATGCCATGTGTATCCAAGAAGCTGGAGAAAACATTAGAACAAAATTCCCCCCCATTGTCTGATCTAAGAGTAATAATAGATTTCCCAGACTCTTTTTCAACTAAGGGTTTAAACTTCTGAAATACAATAAATGCATCAGATTTCTTTTTAAGGAAATACACCCACATTTTTCTACTGAAATCATCTACAAACAACAGAAAATACTTGTACCCAAGAACAGAAGGAGTGGCCATAGGGCCGCAAATATCAGCATGAACAAGCTGAAGTACTTGAGAAGCTCGCCAAGAATCGCCACTGGGGAAAGGTGTGCGATGTTGCTTCCCAGCCTGACATGCGTCACAAACTCCAAGGTGTTGGGTTTGAATCTCTGGCAAACCAAGAACAAGCTCATCCCGAGCAAGTTGTGAGAGATAATGCACATTTAAGTGCCCATATCGCTGATGCCAAAGTGAGCTGATGGAAGATCGCCGAGCAGCCATAGCTAAGTCCTGAGAATCACCAGAATCAGTAAGTCTGAAAAGACCATGATCCTCAAGACCAACTGCAATAGTAGACTTAGTCGCCCGATCAATGATGGTGCACTGATGTGAACTGAAGGTGACTGCCAAGTGTGGAGAATGTCGCAGCAACTGACTGACCGAGAGTAGATTTAGTTCCATCCCTGGAACGTAGTACACATCAAGGAATATGAGCTTCCTCCCAACAGACTGAATTTGAATGTTGCCTTTACCAACAACCGTGTACTCTTCTCCACCACCAAAGATAACAGAATCTGAATAAGGCTGGTAGTCAGTAAACCAGTCTCTGCGATGAGTGAAATGTCGAGAGGCACCTGAATCAATGTACCAGGCAGATGACTGTACATGATCTGCAGGTCTTTTAGCCATGAAGGCATAAAAGGCAGATTCCACCTGCTCAGTGTGCTCTGCATTGTTCGCTTTGGGTTGCGAACCTGATTGCTTAGACTGGGCAGCTAAGCGTTTCCAACATGCAACCTTCATATGACCATACTTGTGGCAATAGTTGCATTGAATGTTCTTCTTTTTGGTACCATCGGATGCTGGAGCAGAAGACTTCTGCTGAGATGGTTGCTGAAACTTGCCCTTATCCTTCTGAAAGGATTTCGCAGCAAAGGCTTGCTCAGTGGAGGTGGAACTTATCCTTCTGAAAGGATTTCGCAGCAAAGGCTTGCTCAGTGGAGGTGGAACTGGAGCTGCTACCGAACTGTTGTTTCCACCGATCTTGCTGAAGTAGCAGGGTGCAGAGATCAGTGAACTTTAGATCAACACCAGTAGATGTGATGTTGAGAGTCTCGATAAAATGCTCATAAGAATTTGGTAAACTCCGAAGAGTGATTACCACAATATCCTCTTCCTCCATCTTGCGACCGATGGCAAGTAACTGATCACGGATTTCCTGAATCCGATTCAGGTGTGCCTGGAGCGAGGTGCGCTCATCCATGACAATAGAAAACAGAGTGTTTTTCAGAAAGAAGGCTCTGCTCTTGTCGGAAGTCTCATGAAGACCTTTTAGATGTGTCCAGATTTCGGCCGCTGTCTTGCCGGATGGAATCTGAGAAAGCTGGTCATCAGCTACGGAGAGTTTGAGAAGCATTACTGCCTCTCGATTGTTCAAATCCCATGTATCTTGATCAGGACCCGGAGAAGTCGGACGCTGCTTAACACCCAGAACAAGTTGATCGGTGTTTCGATATTCGAAGATTGCGATGATGCGTTGCTTCCAGGTTCCATAATTGCGACCATTGAATTTGGAATTATGCTCGAGCAGAATATTTGTCAGAGATGCCATGGCACGTTTTTCAATGAAAAACTGTGAAAATCTATGAAGGCACGTTCTTCGAGGCAAAAATACGGAAGACCCAGAAAAATCAAAAAATGACCCAAAAGAGAGCTCGAAAAACCCAGAAGGAATCTGCTGTCGTTTTTTGAATCCGCTGGCTCGAAAATTGAGGCACAAAAATCGAGGCACCCAGAAAAAACGGACGACAACCCAGTTGAGCTCTCGAAAAACCCACCAAGAATCTGCAAACAAAAAAAAATTTCGACCCCAAAAATTAGGGTTTCGAAAAAAAACGGCCCTAGCTGAAAAAAGCTTGAAAAAACTTCAGATTTCTTGATGAAAAATGGTCGAATCTGCTTCCCAGAGCACGATGACAGACTGAGACGGCTAAGAGCATGAAGATTTGATACAGAAACATGCAGATTTTCACCCCAAAAACGCGAGTCTTCAAAAAATGGCCACGATTTCCACGCGATTTGCAGACCCGTAATTCAGGAATTTCTCCAAGCAGAAAAACCCTAGGTGGGTTTTGGAGAAATTAGCTGAAATAATTTTGGAAAAATTTAAACAAATAATTTCAAGAAGAAATTATAAATTTTTCCGAAAAAATTTAAGTATTTAGCTCTGATACCATATTACAAGGTAATTGGTAAATACTTGCTTATTAATAACAGAGACCGAAAGGTCAATTTATACAAAAGGAAGAGATGATGTTTCCTTAGGAAACGATCGTAAAGAATAGAAACATTCTATTGCAGAGAAAGCAAACTAAAGCTAAAGATATTTACAAGATAACCATTAACTAATAATAGACGTCTTATCTATTATTGTAATACGGTTAAGTAAAGAGATATGAGCTCTGCACAGAGACCAATTTTACTATCATAGAAAACAAGAAACGTGCATGTCCAGTCTGCCTAGGGCAACATCTTTCTCCCAGAACACAAAACCTTTTGGTCTCAAACCAAATTCATATGAAAGTATATCCAGAATACTACCAAAATCCAGGAGACCGTGAATTTTCAATGGTTAGAAACAAAGATATGCACAAACCTTTCACACCAACCCTTTCCATGAGGGTTTTATCACAGTTTTGAAATGATTCCATTCAAACTTTCTCCACATCACATCCACTGCTCAAAATGGATTCCAAACAAAGTTAATCCATCATATTATCATCCCAAATACATGTTATACTTCATTCTATTCATTTACATAGAGGAAAATGCCAAATAGCAACAAGAAACATGCCTGCAACCAATAACTGTCAATGAATTCTAAACAACAAACTTTTTATTCCTTTCTCAATAAAATACGTTACACAATTGATTTGTCGGTGGCCTTACATTTTCATCAATCTCTCCTTCTCAGTATATGAAAGATTTACAATCAAATTGATACACTTTGCTCTCTGCTGTCCACCAAATACCTGCAAGCTGGTGACAGTTAGAGGCTTATTGGTTTATTCCATTCAAACTCTTCCTCTAACTCACCCGCACACTTCCATTTGACCTATCACAAGCATTTTATAATGTTTTCTTGGACATAACTGTCCAACCACCTCTTCGGACCGAACACCCACTTATTACATTGTTTTGCAACTTTAGCAAGCTTTAAGAGAGTTAACTGCAAATTTTGTTAGCAACTTTGATCAAATTTTATATGAATTCACCCTACAAGAAATGTTGGGTTTTCATCCAACCTTCTAATCTTCAGGCACTTTTCATACTTAGAAGACTGACACTGATGCTTAAACTCTTCCTCAGAGCTCAATTCCAAATCACTGTTGTGAAAATGAATAGTTGAATGATGAAATGAAACCTCCAAATGTTCTCTTATTGATTAAAATCTGGACTTACTCTGAATTTACCCACTTAAATTGATCAAATCTGGGCCTCCTATGAATTTCCACACTTGAATTGATCAAAATCTAAACTTACTATGAAAATACCCCACTTAAATTGATCAAAATCTGGACTTAGCATCAAATTCCATCAAATTCTCCACTTTCGATGACATTTTCTTGAAAAAATTTAAGTGTTGAGAGTTTATCCAAACAAGGGTCGATTTTCCCCAGCTGGAATTCAGGGATAAAGGGTGTGAATGAAGAGTTCAAATGCAAGGCAATTTCCCCCTTTCACATTTATACTTAGTCACATTTTGGGACTCAATGTAAGGATTGTCCTAATGGATATCTAGATTTATCTAGAGACAAGTCAATTTTCCCCTTTGAGGTGACTAGGGATCCTGAAAACTTTTCTAAATGTGGGAACTAGATATCCCTACATGGGTCAAATTTCCCCACTTGTGAAAATAAAGGAAAATTCCTCTTTTAGTGTGGAACGTGTGGACTTGTCTTTGCATTTATCATTTTTCCCTACTTGGAGAAAGAGAGATGAAGTATGGATATCCCCTTTGAATTTGTTGATTCCTCCTTTGGAGAGATAAAAGGTGACTCAATCAATTTTTTTGCAAGATCACATACGGATTGATTTTCCCCTTTAGTGTATTCTTAAAATAAATTTATTATATAAAGGGAAAATATCAATGTACCCCGGGAATGCATCCCCCCTAAAATACCCACTTTTTGGGATGCACCAAGCACTTGGGATTACATTTTGACGTCCCTGGCGATGCCACCAAAAAGGAAGAATTTGTTTGCACGAGGTGCAATTGATAGTGGTAGCACAAATAATCGTGTTTCTAAGAAAATAGTTAATAAGTTGAAGGTAGAGAGAAAGAAGCATCAGAATCCCTACCGGATTGCTTGGCTATAGAAGTATCATAAGGCTTTGGTTAATGAACAATGTCCGGTAAATTTCACAATTGGGAATTGTCATGACAAGGTATTGTGTGATATTACATCTATGGATGTTTGACATTTGTTTTTAGGGAGGCCTTGGCAATTTCATTGTCATGCAGTACACGATGCGTATGCAAATACCTATTCTTTGACAAAGGATTGAGTTCAACACAACCTAAACCATTGAAGGAAACAAAGGAAAAGGTATGTAGCAATGCCATAATATGTTTAGTTGATGGAAGTTCCTAGAAGGAATGAGGCATGAGCACATGTGTTTTGCTTTAATTCCAAAAGTTAGAAAGGAGGAAGTAGAAGATGTACCTACAGAAGTTGCAGATTTATTGGATGAGTTTAAGGATATTGTATCTAATAATGTACTAGATGGATTGCCATCAACAAGGAAGATCAGTCACCAAATGGACTTGATTCTAGGAGCTAGTTTGTCAAATAAAGCAGCTCGTAGAATGAATCAAGCAGAGAGTGAAGAGTTAAACAGAGAAGTACAAGAGTTGCTGAAGAATGGGTTGATTCGAGGGAGTTTGAGTCCTTGTGTCATACCAACAGTACTAGCATCAAATAAAAAAGGACAATGGAAGATGTGAACAAATTCTCAAGCTATCAACAAGATCATTATCAAGTACAAATTTCCCTTGTCGAGGATGGATAATAGTATGGACTGTTTGAGTGGGTATGTGTATTTTACAAATATAGATCTAAAGAGTGAATATCACCATATCCGAATGTGAGAAGGAGATGAATGGAACATAGCCTTCAAGAAAAAGGAGGGATGAGGCTAGAAGTAGTCCCATAAATGCTTCTAAATTAAGGAAGTTGAACAAAGGGGAGACAAGTAGCGATGAAGCTAAAGATTTTGCAAAATACTTGAAGAACTTGCATGAGGAGGTGAGGAAGCAGTTTGCTAAAATGAATACACAATACAAGGCTAAGGCAGATGAGAAAGGAGACATAAGGAATTTCAGATCGGAGATGAAGTCATGCTTCATTTGATGATGAAAAAATTTGGACCATGCAACATACTGATGAAGCGTGATTCAAAAAATGCCTAAAAAGTAGAATTGCCCATTGAACTTAAGATTTCACCAGTGTTTTAAATTTGCGGATGTGAAAGGGTACAATGAAGGACATGTTGCAGATGAGGTCATAAAAGCACAATGGATTATCCTCACAATTACTTCATCTACAAAAGAAACTAAGGACATTTTGGGTAGTGGTATTGGTGCAAGCATAACAAACGGGACATATGAACAATAACTGGTCAAAAGCAAAGGAAGACTTGTTGAAGATTCATCATGGTTGTCAAGGAAAGAGGTTAATCATCTTAGTGTTCCTCTTAACATCTAAGATGCGATAGGGTCACTTCTCAAATTACCCTAGGTGTCTGATGCAGGAGCATCCTGGGTGTAAGGGGAGTCTTGCATCATGCAAAAATATTATCTAGTTTGCCTTGTCAATAAGCACTATCTCAATGCAGAGTAACTATTTTTGGATGCTTGCAATTTTTTAGTAAGTTGGTTATTGGAGATCAAAATATTCTAATTTCTTCCTTGGAGGTTCATTTTAGATATATCAGACTACCAATAAAGTTTAATTGCATGATCAAGTTTATTTTTGAAGATACTGAAAATTTTCCATATTACCAATAGAGAATAGAAACTTTGAACTCAATTTTGAAGGCTTTAGAGGCTCCGGAAAGGGGTCAAACCGTAGCTGACTAGAGCTTATGCGAGACAAGTGCTAAAGAGTAATTTGTGGCATTTCCAAAACGAGGTCATAACATTTCCAAAACGGGGTCATAATAACCAATCAAAAGCAACCGACGATGAGTTATGGTCTCTGAAAGTTGCACTACCTGAAATGGACGAAAATGAAATTCCTTTAAAATTTAATTTTTAGTTTCAAACTTGTTTAAGGCCTAGTCTAATGTAATAAAATATAAATAATGCTATCTTAGGGTTGGTCGGCCTCAAAGTCTAGGGTAAAAACACCTTCTTAGGTGGTAAAAATTGCCTATATAAATAAGGCACGTGTGGTTGTCTAGAATAGTTTTGGGGGATGATATGGCAACTCTAGCTTACAAAATATTCTAAGAAAAATGCCCATGTGCCTTTGTATATCATATTTCAGAATATTGTAATTCTATTTTATTAAACATAATAAGACGCCAATTTCTTGTTCTTGCAAATTGTTGTCATTTCTCTATTTTGTTATGTGTGTATAAGGGGAGTACCCTTCATCAAATTCAGATTGGCAAGAAAATATTAGAATATTATAATATTTCTTTAATGATCATCTTTGTTAGTCTTCAATTCATAAGGTAGTTTCTATTTTTGTCTCTAGTTCACAATTGTTTCTTAGAAACATTGTCTTTGTAAATCTATATAAGGAGCTTTCATCTCCTTTGTTTAGTACAACTACAACAACATTGATTTACCATAACATGATATCAAAGCAAGTCAATGGGATTTCATAAAATTTGGCGAATTTTGTAAGAAAAATTCGAGCCTCTTCTGATCTGGAATTTTTTCCAGAAATTTCCTTCTTGATTTTGAGAAATATTAGAGGTATTTTATGAAACATTTGTGGTTCGTCTTCGAGGAGTTTTCCTAGAAATCACAAGTTTGGTTAACGGTTTAGATCTCGTGATTTCTTGGTTGTAGCAAAAGTCTGATTTTTTTGGGTTGCATGTAATTGCAAGTGCTGATTTACCATGCAAAATCTTGTGTTTTGTCACCCTTAAAAAAATTCTAATGGGTCCCTTGATAAAAATATAAGTTTCTATAATTTTTCCCTTAAAATTTTTTATTCTATGATTTGTAAGTTGCATGGGATTCCTTGGTGGGTTTATAATTTTTCCTCAAAAATTATTTGTTGAGCTTTATTGTTTTTCCTAAAACAAAAGTTTTGTATTCTATTATTCGTGTCTAGGATTCTGTTTGGTTTTGATTGATTTCTCACCTCAAAAATCATGTTGGGTTTTGATTAATTTTTCTCCTCAAAAATTGTGGTGGGCTTTTGTTAATTTTTCTCTTCAAAAAATTGCGGCTTTTTGTAGTCTGTTTTGGGGGATCGTGCTCATCTGCAAAGTCTGAAGGGTTTGTTGATTTTTGTTCAAAAACGTGCTAGTTGTTCTCAATGTTTGTCTCTGTCTCCAAGGAAGAGCAACTTTGTTGTCCAACATCAAGTTGGATATTATGTGATGATTTCTACTCAGATGTTTTGCTAATTCTGGGAGGGTTAGTGGTAGACTCATCTCAATGGCAGAGTCAGTGGCAAGCACTTGTCTCTTATTGCAAAGCATTCTAAAAAAGGGGCACACTTCTCTAATTCTTTTATAGACGAATTTTTAACTTCTTGGTCATTAACATTTTGTAGACCCGGGGAGGGTCCCAACAACAGCAAAATGTTTTGAAGAATTTGTGACCAAAAGGCATCAATTGGACAATGACCATTAAGGGAGGGTATTAAAATACTATAATGTTTCTTTAATGGTCATCTTAGTTAATTTTTAGTTTATTAGTTCTATTTTTGTCTTTAGTTCACGATTGTTTCTTTTAGAAACATCATCTTTGTAAGTCTATTTAAGGAGTTTTCATCTCCTTCGTTTAATACAACTACAACAACAGTGATTTACCATTACAGGAAAAATGGTTCTTTGGGTGGTGTGTCTACCCCTTTGAAATGTTGTGGTTGTTGATTGGCTAATTGTGAATCTGATATTTGTTGAACTTCATAGCAGCGAGATACATCTTGTTTCCTCTGATTATTGTCGATAGTGCTTGTTCAATGGTGACTGGGCAGCAGTGTATGGTTTTAGTGATGGTGTGTCATTGTGGATGCTCACTCGACCTTGCTAGCAGCCTATGCTGGCATTTTTTGTTTTTCAAGTATTCTTTGTGTTTATGCGATGACAATTCACTCCTCTCACCCATCAGTCTTCACATGTCTCTTCAATGCATTTACTACATTTGTAATTGTTGTCCACTTGCATGGTGTATGCACCATTTCATCATGGGCTGTTTCTTATTCCTTCTTGGTAGCTCCTTTGAACTGAGGAATTTTCGAAGCATGTGAGAATGAACATCCTGGATTAATTCTTCCTATTTTGTTCATCTTCGATTACAGTTGTGTATGGTCTCTTGATATCCTATAGCATCGCTTTGATGTACTCCCCTGAAGTGTAGTCGGCATTGATAATCTTCAACAGGGTATTATTATGTGTGAAATGTTTGTAGCAGTTGTTGAATAATGATATATGGTAGGATGATAATCAGTTGTGTGTTATGTTGATTGTTTTGTTATAGAAGTCCAGTGTATGGTTATCAGGTGTAATCATTATGGAATGATTTTGTTTTGGAAAAGACAAAGCTAGTATTCAATGTTGTTGTATATAATACTGTGCTGATTCAAGTGCAATTATGTGAGACACCTTCGTATTCACTACAAACATCTGTGAATGAGTTGTGTGTGATCATCTGAAGTGTCAATCATTTGTAAAGGTATTTGTGAGATACTTGAAGCAAACATTCTATTTGTAAAAGTATCCATGAGATACTCAGAGTTTGAGCTCTCAATGAAAGGATCTACTTTTCGGTGTGGCTGCATTTTTCCCTCGAATGGGAGGGTTTTCTCAGGATAAATACTCGTGTTATTTGTTCGTATGTTTTTTGGTTTTCTGTTTATCGCATGTTATGTTATTCTGGCTAAAAACATCAACAATATTGAGTAACATGTTTTTGGTCCCCTCTCTCTCCTAATGAATCGTGCTTCTTGTTTTTTGTTAGGATTATATGTTTAATGTGTGGGTATTATCTGATCGAATACATGCTTGGTATAATGTATGCTTTAGTCCAAATGCTTTTGGCCTGGGACCTTATTGTATTTTGCTATTTCCATGCCTGACTTGTAGCTTAGATTGTAATGTCCTTTTGAAATGGATGACCTTGTTGTATTCTCCAATGGTCTATCGTGTATGTAAGCATAGTTTGTGCTTTGGCAACAATGGTAAAAATCCCGAGAGTATGTTATGTTCAACAAAGGACGGTCTACAACAGAATTCTAGAAGAGTATATATCTGAGAAGCAAAGGCAGAGAATGTGACAAAGTTATGCAGATCAGCTGCATTATCAGCAGAATTTATCTTCATCGATTGTGGAGAATTCATTAAAACCTTAGATAGTGTGCCTCTGGTGCAACAAAAGTTCATTCTTTATCTTGCTACTTAGACAGTGAGCCTTCCCGGAGCAATGAGCTCCTGCTATCATTGTAGTCAGATTATATATTAGTGATTCATCTCTGTAGTTAAGTGCTCACCATGGTTTTTCCAAGTATAAAATTGTAATAACCCCTGCTGGTACCAACTTGACAAACACCAATTTTCTTTACTTTTCAGATGTTTGACGTTTTGCCAAAAACTTTGCATGCAAGTTTAGTCTTGCTGTACTTTATTTTCAGATTGTGCTCTTTAAGTTTATAGGCTGCAAATTAGGTTATTGAACACTCTAGCAATGCAAGGTTGTTATAAAAATGATATAATAGTTGTTTCAGACCTTTGGTAAACAATTACACGACTGAAATTACCTATTACAGCTAACAGACATAAAGACAAACACTTGGCACGCGTCCCATTATGCACCTACAGCCACTAGGCATTTCTACAAACACTTGGCATGCATAGTAATGACTGAAACACATACCTTCAACTTGACATTTAGTCAAACAATTATTATGCAACCTTGTAACCCCAAACCATTTACAATGACAATTAATAATAATTGCAACTTTGCGAATTCAACTACAATATACACCAAATTACAATTTGCACCTGCAACCATCAATGGCATTTGATAGAAACTTGCAGCAGTACAATGCCCACAGGTCAAACTTTGCATGCCAATTAACTCCTCTCTCGATGATATTTGCAGGCCTTAAACAAAGTAGTAACTGCCCTTGAAGTCCCACACAGATATGGAAACACAAACACCAATATGCACCCGCCTTAGCCTGGAAAACTCTTGATTGAAAACACTTGTACGCAACACACTCAGGCATTCAATTTCAGGTATCATAGATGGCTGATTCCTTGCACTTACATGCCCTATAATGCAGATATCTCACAGTACCAACAAACAGCAGCTTGGGCATTGAGAATGCAATAACGGCTCATAATTAGAACTGTGATGCTTGATGCCAAACTCAGATATAACCAACAACAAATACCAGATGAAAAATATGTTACAACCCCAACATTTACAAAGTCTTCCCAGTCATAGAAACCACATAATGGAAGACACAAACAATTACTCTTCTCAGCCACAGTAGCAACAATTAAAAAGATGCTCAGAAAATCAGACTACAAATCTCAGTACAAAACCACTATACTTCAGCAGTGGAATTGAAAGTCAGAAATTCGGAAACCCTCACCAAGACAAATAAATTCAAAGAGACAAGAATGATTTGTTTTTCTCCATGAAGTCTCTTCTATAATGCAACTTGGCTTCTTCATCACACTTTTCACTCAAATCCAAACTTCACTATTGGTTGCATATTTGAATTTGTGGTAATATAAAATGATAATCATTTCCTCCCAAAACTTTAATAAATTCCTTGGCATAGGCTTCCATGAATTAATAAAATAAATGGCGCCTTCCAATGATGACTTAACCCTCAACTTAAGTGAAATTATAAAGTTAAATTTTAACTTTATAATAAGTCATTTAATGATTTAATAATAATTTGGCCACTAAAACAATAATAACTCCCAAAATACTTATCCTTCAAATATGTTGTTTGAAACAGGAGTCACTCATATTATTTCCCCATGTGACCAAATGTACTTTCCAAAAATAGAAAAGGTCCCTCTCATTCATCACCCCACTTGCCATAAATAGCAAGTGCATGAAACTAAACCCAAACGAAGTCCAATTTGAGTCAAACAAAGTCCAATCTGAGTCAAATGAAGACCAAACTGGAACATTCATAGCCACACCTCTACCTTAGAAGACCCTCTATCCATAATAATTAGG
Source organism: Cupressus sempervirens (assembly GCA_028749045.1). NCBI lineage: Eukaryota > Viridiplantae > Streptophyta > Pinopsida > Cupressales > Cupressaceae > Cupressus > Cupressus sempervirens. Next base: position 319,115,888 of record CM053787.1, read on the forward strand.
CTATGAGGATCACAATAATAAGTTAATCCCTCAAACTCTGATGGTGGCAAAAATGGGGACATTACAAAAATATTGGTGTCTATGTGTTGCTATTTCAGTATTTTACTTGCTTTATATTTCTTGTGAAGAATATTGAAGTTTACTGGTTAATGAAGCAAGTTTATGCTGACTCATCCACACCCCCACCCCGATAGGCATGCAGAGTGTGCTCAAAATATAGTAGCTTTGCACTCCAAAAACTGACACAATTGACCCATGTAATCAACAGTCCCCACACATGCCAAGGCATTTTCCAATGTTTCTCAAACAGTGATTCTAGATTTCTTTTTATATACATCTATTGTCTTTGGGTCCATTTCTTAATTGCACAAGAACCTTAAAAAAAATTAATTAAGGGTTAAGCCTAGGTATTGTAAAATTTCTATTAAGTCCCAACTTTGAAAATATTTTTTTTGTTAAAATTTGAGCACTAATGAAGATCTTTCTTTTAGTTTATACACTTTCTATTAAGTTCTAACTTTGAAAATATTATTTTGGGATAAAATTTGAACACTAAATAGATCTTTCTTTTAGTTTATACACTGATGAAGGTGTTATCACTAGGAATTGCACCCTTAAGCTGAATGTAAAATCAGCAATTCTGTGATACATGGAAAGGCCCTCCACTTGTGGGTGAAGCTTTGATGAGGAGCAATCTCCAGATACGAGCTGGTTCTTCTTAGGAACATGTAAACTAAAACTTGATGAGGGAAAGAGAAAAGGATAGATTAAAATGAAACTACAACTAACAGGTGGGACACCATAAATCAGAATGATTATGCAGATTACACAGTCACAGAATGAATAGATAGACAAGCAATTTTCACAACCCACAATAAGAATGTTCTGCAAAATTGATTCAATTATGAAGCTCCTTAGATCCAAAAATTTTGAAGGAAATATTAATTTCACAATAAAATTTCCAGAAAATTAACAACACACATAATGATCTGCACTATAACATGTGTTTCCTGAATCAGGCATGCAAGGAATCTTTTTGAAAAATAGGAAAATTACTTCACAATATTTTAAGTGTAACTCAGATAACATGCATAAACTCAAAAACAGTGGATAGTGTTGTGGCCTCACAATGCATGCCCCATTTTGAGTCACAAAATGGGGACCCCCTAGTTTCAAAATCCCCTGTGAGGCATCTAGTCCGAAGCCTCGGTCATTTTGGATCCTCCCCTGGGTCTAGGTCAAACCCCGGTGTCTGATCGAGAAGGGTCAAGCAATCAGACACAAGTAAAAAATTGCAAGTTTAAGACTTAGATGTGTTCAAAGTGTGCACATGCGCACATGCACACTTCACCCCCACTCTAGGGATGTGCACATGCGCACCTGCGCACTCTCAGGGGTGCACACCTTCAGAGGTGCACACTCCGTTCCCCCCCGGCGACCTATACTCTTAAGAACCCCCCCTCGCTTGCACAATGTGCATGTGCAGAGTTGCACACATGCGCACTATATGCACCTATGTACACTAGTGCACAACTATGCACTTTGCCATTTCCAAGGCAAATTAGCACACTAGCGCGTGTGCAAAACTGGCTTTTTGGGGGAAAAATTCACTTTCTTGTAAACATAAGGTAAATAATGTTTGCTTCTTTGTGCAGATAAATTGACATCCTCATTATCCATAGTACAAAAAAAATCCATGATATTGCATGTGCATGGTATTGGATAACTTGTTGAGGTCATAACTTTTGACCTAGAGCTCAGAATTCAAAACATTTACATCGTTGGAAAGAACTAAAAACCTAATTTCAATCTCTAAAACAGCGAGCCTTCAACTTCCCAATTTTAGGGACCGATAGAAGTTTCAACTTGAAATTTTGAGCAGAAGACCTCTGAAAAAGCCAGTTAAAAAGGCCTAGAAAAGCTTGTTAAAAAAGATATGAAGAAGTTTCAACTATTTGATCATTTTGGATAATCTAGATCACCTGGTCTCTAACCGGGAAGGATCAGGCAATCGGAGAGAAGAAAAAATCAAGGAACAGACTTCACAGTGCACGAAGATGTGCATAACACGAAGGTGCGCAAGTGCACATAACACAAAGGTGTGGCACATAACGCGTAAGTGCACAAATTATCATAGCATCTTCATTATCAGCAACAATAGAGATCTCACCGAAGCTGGTAACCTTCACCTTCAAAAGAGTCACACATAAGTTTTGATTCATGAATTTACACTGAAGATCAAAGATACAGAGGTTGGACACATGAACCAAAACAAGTTCCTCATCTTATAAAACTATTAATGATAAGATTCAACAAATATACTTTTGGAATTCCGATAGAAAAAGCAGAAGTTCAAGTCTATGAAAATGTTGGGCTATAAAGAGGGTATAAATCATCAAAAAGGGAAAAATAAGTACACAATAGTGCTCCCAGACCTCGTCTAAGAAAAACCCAAAAACCGTTTTCAAAACAGAGAACTTTGATTTTTTGGTGAATTGAGCACCTTGCACAAATTCCTTAAAGGTGTGGAAGGTGCATAGGTGCGCTATTCACAGAGGTGTGCCAACAATTTTGAAGAAGTAACAGTACGTCGACAGTTAATTGCCAAATCCTAATTTAGAGCATTCCATGCACTGGAAACGCATTCTAACAGCAGTTCAACTCCTAGAAACACCCAGAGAAGGTCAAGCTTCCATTTTTAGAGCTTCTAGTGACTTTCAAATCCTCTTGCACCTTCCTTCTTCTTATCTCATTTTCTTTGCTTTAAGTCATGTAAAGGCTCATGCACCCATTAATTGATATAAACAAGGGTGGAGACCTACTTTGCACCATTTAGAGAGTCAGTTTGTATATAATTAGATTTGTTTTATTAGTTTTTAGCATGTGTTTGCATTTTAAGAGCTCTCACTCTCAACACAAAAAGAGATGTTTTCTTATAAATACATGGATGTAGGCCATTATTTTGATACAATGATATATGCTATTGATGCTTTCATTCTGAGTGTAGTTATTCTTGCCGAAGTGTGTTATTTTTGTGAATTCTTGTTCATGAATTATAATGGAGCCAATAGTTTCGTTGTGTTGATTTGATTGTGCGATCTTTTAGTTCTGATGTTTGCCACGTGTTAACAAATTCCACTGACGTACCGAGTTGGAGAAGAGATCACCTTATTGTTCTTGCATAGCTTCTTGTCTCGCATGAGCGCACTTTCCGTGGCTTTGCAATTCAATGAGAAGTGAAACATCTTTCAGTTATTATTAAGTTCCCATCAACAATTGCATCAGTGGAATTGAGGAAGCGCTACTCCTATTTTCATTGGTTTCCTACACGATCTTTTTGACAATTTAACTCGCAAACGTGCTGTTAACGTGGTTTATGTCTGTTAGAAATTTCTCTTTCAAGTTATTTGCTTTAATCTCTCATTACCTTATCTTTGTTATTTGTTTTGCTAACACTTGGTTAAATTAGGAATTCATATAGTTGCATTGATAGATTGCATTTCATCATAAAACAGAAAATACCAAAAATATATCTCTTTTGTGGTTACTTTTCAAAACAGCAAATCAAACGTCTTATTCGAAGTTAGTTCAAACCAGCAAAAGCCTCCCTACAAACAAATACATCTATCTTCAATTGAGAGGATTCCAGTAGGTCGCAAGATCACCCGAAACCTTGGAGTTGATCCTAAATTAGCTTTTCAAGAGAGGAGTTCAAAAGGATTCTTGCCGTTAAGTGTCGTGCAAAACGACAACTCAACAGATAGTAACTCTGCAACTTCTATTCATCACTAGAAATTGTGCTCCAATACAATAATGCGTAAAAAACTGCAAGTGCTGAGGAAAGCAGAAAGAATGAAGTCCCTCCAAATGAGATTAAAAAATACACATATAAACCTCCAAAACTCTAAGGGTCGGATAGAACTGCAAAAACCCAAAAATCAGGGACTAAACTGCCCAAAACTGAATGCTAAAAGTGAGCCCAAAAAACTCTTCTAAGTGATGTATAGCTGAAAATCTACTTTGATCAAATTCCAATGACTTCAGATGTCATGCAAATCAACTAGGTCGAATGCAGTGAAAAGCACTAGGAAAGGGGGCTGCAACTGGTAGATAGCGAGAGTGAAATACCCCAAAAGAGGCCACAAGTTATGCTCAACTCGTGTACAATTTTCAAATCACTCTTAAACTGCTCAAAACCCAACCATAATTGCCCATTAACTGATAAAGAAATGATTAACTCCCCTTTGACTGAAATAGAACTCAAGAAAGATCTCCAGTTTCCTATTATTTATTTACGAAAATCCATGCAAAGATATAACCGCTTATTTACCTGTAGTTTAGTGCTTTAAATATTTATATTAGAGCTTTATTCATTTTACTTTAATACTTGTTTGATATATTTAAAGTTTTAATGAATTGTGAAATTCATTAGATAAATGATTTTAAAATAATATTAATCATCAATTCCGTGATACATGGAAAGGTCCTCTGCTTGAGGGTGAAGCTTTGATGAGGACCAATCTCCAGCTTTTAGCCGGTTCTCCTTAGGAGTACTTAAACTAAACTTGATGAGGGAAAGAAAAAAGGATAGATTGAAATGAAACTACAACTAACAGGTGCATAAATCACAATGATTATGCAGGTTGCACAGTCACAGAATGATTAGATAAACAAGCAATTTTCACAACCCCCAATGAGCATGTTCTGCAAAATTGATTAAATCGAAAACTTTTGAAGGAAATATTAATAATTTCACAACAAAATTTCCAGAAAATTAACAACACACCTAATGACCTGCACCATAACAGAAGGTTTAGGTGAAAACATTAACCCTTAAAATAGCAGCTTAACTCCATGTGATAGTGTCTGTCTACTATTTTAAAACAAACACATTTTTATATTCGTATTTTTTTAACTAATTAGAGTTTTGTAAGCATTATGTTTATTTCTAATTATTACTTACTATATCTGACATGAAAAATATCAAAACCAATATTTTCTATTTTTACAAATATAATATTTCTTTTTAAGATTCCAGAATTTTGCCAAGTTCCTGTTTAGACCCAAGCAATTGAAAATCATTTACACTTTTCCATTGCTGTATCAATTACATAATCATATACATTGATCTCTACTACAAAGACAACTGCTGAAACACGTGTACAGAAATGCACCAATCAAAGAGACGAGATAAAGTAGCCAGAAACTGATATTGTCCCTCCTTTGGTGCATGTATCCCTATATCCAATTTGGAAATGTTTCCAATACAGCCCAGATAAACATCAAATATTGTATCCATGTGTGCCCAACAGAACTTGATTTTCCAACCATTTCAAATACAATGTGATTTGATTTACTTAAAATTTGAGGCAAATCTTCCCAATTTTAATTTATTAAAATTCATTAATGCAATTTTTTTTTTAAATGGTATAAATAAAACCTACACCACATGAGAAAAATGAAATACTTTCTATTTCACTGACCCATTTTTGTCTTCCATGCAACTCTTCCATTTTTGCATATTGTCAAGTGCTAAATTTAGCTTATAGTTATTTATGGGTCTACATTTCTTTTGAAGTAGATATAATCTCCTCGAAAACTTAGAAAATTGTGTTAAATATATATTTATGTATCTTTTATCAATCTCCTATCCAGCCATATCCATATTGGGGTTATTGAAAAATGGCCGTATACATATCTGATACTGTATCCCTATTTGTATCTGTATCTGTGTCCATGCAACTTCGCTCGAAAGCTAAAGGAAATGAATATCTATAATAATTGTTCAGTATAAACAACTGTCCATGAAACTATCATTACTGAATAATGAATCCATAAAATCTATGTACGTGTCACTTCAATATTCCTGATCTTGAATGCTAAGCATATGAGGGATTTAACATTTACAGCTTCAGAACAGTCAAACTCAACAATATTTGCTTAAAAGATCAAAAACATAAGACCAAAGAATTGTACCTTATGACCACGGCTTTATCAGTAAATTCAGAACCTCGATTTCGATATGAACTTCGCTGCACCCCTAATGGCTGCAAAGCAAGCACTCTTCTAAACATCAGCGCAAATGTTCATGAAACAAGCTATTAAAGTCTGTCTGATCACAGTCAAAAAATTGCATGATCATTGAAGATTCCTCATTATGAAAACTATATCATCTAAATATCATTCTATTAGCAAAAGCAATATGTATTCCCTGGCAAGAATTCATTTAAGGAATTGAGCAGCTCACATGATTCCGCTTTGGCATGATTAGTAAACGTATAAGCCGTTCCAATCCATTGCAAATAAAATATCTGAACACAAGTTAAATATAAAATTCTTAGCATCAGAATCAATAAAACTTAGCTTCTGGATCAATAAAACACGAAAGGGCTAAAATAACTGTTGACTAGTATAATACGAATCTTATCAAAATTGTGAGAAAAATACCAAAAGACCAAATAACACATAGAAGCTTAGATGACCACAGATTACATTTGACAAGCTTCATAACACTTTAGATGGTAACCAAAATGCTGGACCAGAGAGCCTATACTGGTAGGCAATTACAATCTGACGCAAGAAATCTAACTCTTTCTAACTAAAAATGCAGTTGCAAAATTGGAATTGTCAATTAGGCCTTCTAATATAGAAAGAATAAATGAGTTAACCATTTAATAAAGTGGAAATCAAAGCTCAGATGTTTAAAAAAATCACAATACAGTCTGAGCAATTACAAAAAGAATTCCAAAAACCCCTGTTTGGTGATTGTTTACCTTTCATATTTGTCCATGATCAGATTCTTGAGACCTAATTTATTATTTAGTGTCCAACTCTACTGTCAAATCTGTGGGAGAAACTACTGTTCCAAAGTATGGTCTTTGAAATTTGTGAGAGGTACTACTGTTTGTAAAGAGATTATGGTGTTTCTTTTACCTCTTCCTTCCACTACCCTGATCAGAGTTGCCTGGTGCTTCTTCTCACAAAATCTCTAGGGCAAATCATAGGCCTATTTCTTGTGATCCCAGATCTACACATAGGGTTGATTACTTCCATTTTGAACACATTGTTCCCATCAGAAATGAGTGTAAACTGCCCTTCGGACAATTTTGATTTGCATATGGACAGGTACGAATCAGTGAGGCATTGCTCTTCTGACTTCCTTCCACTACTGTGATGTTCCTTCCTTAGAAAATGGTCTATTATCAGGGTTCTCATAGGTCATCATAGTGGATAGGGCGTATAAGCTGTTTTGGAGCGTTTAGGACAATTTCCTAAATTTTAGGAGGGACATCTACATTTTATTTATTGATTTAAGTTGACCAAAACGCATCAGGGACCTTCAGGACAATTATGGACACTTTGGTTGCAGTTCCTATTTTTCAGGCAGAATCCCTATATTTTAAAAGGGTACTGTCAAATCAACTACTATTCTTTAGACATCAACAGGATGGCATGGGCATCAGCAATTTTCAGTTTGGAGTCCAGGTGATGGACTTAATGAATATATTTGGAAAAATTAAGTTATTGCCTAATGTTTTGATTTAAATAAAAATAGTGAAAGTTTATTATAATACAATATAATAAAGTGGCCCCCTCCATGGCACAGATTCCGAGGAGTCATAACTTGTTTCTATAAAGTGGTCATTTTACAATCGGGAATAAGACCCTCAAGAGGTTTGGACCTCTGGGGTAGAAATAAATTTACTAAAATTTATTAAAATAAGGCTTGGACACCCTTATTTGGATCAAACCTCATGAAGGGAAAAGGAAAGAAGTTAAAATTTAAATAGAGGATCGGCAGTTCATTTGATTCATTGAGGTTTTCATTTTTACATGGCCATTTTGGGGTTTGAGCTCTGAGAAGGGTTTGAACAACAGAATGGAGGTTCCAGCAATGAAAACTCTTCAGAGAATAGGGAATTGGGTGAAAACCAAGTTCTCCTGGTGACAGGTTTCATCACAGACCAGTTTGGGAATTAAAGTGCCAACAATTGTGTGAAGAATCTCTTAGATTCGATATGATAAGGACAGAATTCAAATATCAAATTGCAGATCTGGTGCAGGAGCTCCCTCACACTCAAAATGCTCAATTTTGGGTTTTTGTCTATTTTGTATTATTTGGGATCATTTGGATAAAAATTGTCCATGTTGTTCACGATGTTATCAATGCTGTCAAGACAACTTTTGCATTTGTAATGTCAACTTTCACAAAATGGTTAAAGGGAAGTTGTGAGTTGGCTGTGAAGGACAAAACTGATTGTAAAAACACAAATATGCCTTGAAAACTCGAATTTGCAGTTGGAGAAATATATAATAAACTAGAAACTTGTTTTTGACGCATCTTTACGTTGTGCTTCTGAAGTTGCACAGTATTGTAGTCTGAAACACGCCATTGTATGATATGTTATGACTTCATCTCAAGGACTATAATAGATGGATGGAAAGATATTTGTTTCTAGTTTCCAATTCCTTTTGCTTCATTAAATTTCATTGAGTTTTGTGTGAGATATGGCCATTTTGGTGAAGGCTGCCTAGTTTGACAGTTTTTGGTGATGATAACAGTCTACAAAAACGTGTTATACAGCCTAGTACGTCTTTCTATGGACCTGAGCACGCTTGGAATAATTAGATTATTGAGTGACCTTTCTACTAGATTTCGTTTGGTACAATTTCATTAAGATTTGAATGAGTTGGGGTGATCTTTGAACAAGCATCCCTGGACCTGCTCTGGGGTAACCAATTCTGGGAAAAACTTCATAACTTGTTTTTCCACCGTTGGATTTAAATGAAAATTGGAGGCAAAGTTTGTATTGGTGACATCTTTGATCTCTCCAAAGCGATTTGCCTAGTTATTTGTTTCATGAAATTTATTCTTGACAGATTGGTTGCGTTTCCAACGAACAGTCAATAAACCCATGATTTTAAAGGTTTAACAAACAATGTAATGCTATTTTGTGTTGTTCAATGCGATGCTACCCAAGGACGCATTTTAGGCATAATTTGACCCATACCTGAAATGGGGACATGTCAGAAACTCAGGAAGTTTCAGTAAACTGTCCCCTGGCTGTTCCATAAAATTAATGTTTCAATTTTGATAATTTGTTACTCTCATGTGAACTCTAAACTTAAATTTTTTTAAGATAAACATTATATGTTAAGCCTTAATGTATATAAACTTGTTTGATCCATGTTTTCACATGAATATTTTAAATTCCCTAAATAGTTTAAAGTTTTCCTATTTTTTATATAGTTGCTCCCACAGCCAACCCCTACTCACGGAAAAAAAACTCTCAGAAACTCATTTCCCTGTCCCCCCATCCCAAAAACATGGGGTAACATAGGTTAAATGTGGGATTTAGTTGTAAGACGCCAGTATACATTGTGTGAGTATGGATTCAATCCAAAGAAGCATGCACTTGATTTGTTTTCAATCAATATTGTTGGAGGTGCCCTTGAACTTAAAGTGAAAAGTTGTCTTCTTTTCTAACTAGAATTGATATATCAAATGTCTTCAAAGTCGAAGGTTGATATTTGGCATCAAGAGGCATTGGAACATGCTTTTCTAATCATGGCAACAGTGTTTACTAAAGCATGCAAAAAATGCATCAGTAGACTTAGTGTTAAGAATCTAGAAGTTGAATATTTTGATGAAGCCTTTGGTTAGTTTGTTGATCTTATGATCTTTGTCATTGAAATTGTTTATTGCAGTTCTCCCGCTGCATTAAATTGGAATAAGAGCCTAAAAGGTCTGAGAAAATAAGTTTGGAAGCCCAAAGACCAAGGGAAGTCTTGGAAGTTTGTGTATTGCTTTTGGCAGGTGACAAAAAAGAAAGAAATTCAGGTGAGGTATCACAAGAAGAAAATCGAAAAAGGAGAACAGATAGCAAGAAGCATCAGCAAACTCAGAAGAAGATGAAAGACATTAAGATATGGTTAGATGCAGTGGTTGATAGAAGAATGGCAGAATGAGACCAACATATTAAACTTGTAGTGCAGAAGTGCATTGAGGAATAATATGAAGGAACGCTTGGCATTGGCCAATGACAAAGAAGGCGAACTGGTCCATAAAGATGATTATTAAAAAAAAGAAGGCCGCAAAAGATGACAATAGTAAGAATGGATTACTTGTAAGATATGTTGAAAGAGACAACTAAATCTTGTATTTTTGAAACTATGAATTTGCGTATGTGTTTGCAAGTAATGATATGATGCTAAGGAAGGAAAGAGAAGATCAAAAGCAGGGATGTTCACTTGACGAAGCTAAGAATGTGCATTATGATCAAGTTTTTCACCATGGGGAAAATCAGATCAATGAAAGCAAGTATGTGTTGCTATAATCTCATAACATGAGGAGGATGGATGGATTAGGTCTTAAAGGCAACAAATCAAAGTTATGTTATGCATCTGTGTGATTCCTAAGGAATTTAAACCATTGAGTACCACGGAAGGATGGAAGAAAATTATTTGATTATGGGAATACTTAACTACATTCAAGATATTTATGAGGTCATCAAACCTTATAAAATGAGGAAAAAAGATTCTGATATGCAGTTTATAGCTGCAAGAAAAGGTTTCAAATATGGTGTGACATCAATTGTCTTACCTCATGAAGAAGGTAAAAGTGAAAGAGGGGACGTACTTCACAATGAGCATCAAGACATGCAAGAGCCAAAAGAGGACGACGACAAGGCTATGCAGACAAATGATTTACAGACGAAGACAATAAAATCTGCTGCAAACATGGTGCCAAAGGATGAACTTCAAGTCATAAGGATGAATATATCCTTGGAAAAGATGAAGAGCGCACTCACCTAAAGGAAACAACAGTTGTCACATAAACACAAACACAATACAAGGGAGGTAGGCCAACAAGAAAATACAAAGGAGAATCATGCCTGGGATTATAGTCGCCGACCTCCATTTAAGTTAACTTGAATGTTTTCTTTCTTGGGAGTATGGTGCAGGAGCACCCTCATACTCAGAATGCTCAGGTTTGGGTTTTTGTCTTGTCTGGTAATGTTTCATGTAAATAAGGTCGTTTTGGAACATTAGTGATTACTTAAAGTCATTCATGAAAAATTGGAGTCGTTTGGATAGAAGTTCTAAAAGCTGTTCAAGATGTTGTCAATATTGTCATAACAACTCTTGCATTTGTAATGTCAACTTTCTTAAAAAAGATTAAAGGGAAGTTATGAGTTGGTTGTACGGACAAAACTGATTGTAAAACATAAATATGCCTTGTAAACTCAAATTTGGAGTTGGAGAAATACGTAATAAAGAAGAAACTTATATTTGAAGCATCCTTACTTCGTGATTCTAAAGTCTTACATTATTTGCAGTCTGAAACTATTATGATAATAGATAGTTTCTATTATATTTAATGGTTATCTATTGTAATCTATTGTAAATATTAGAATCTTTCTTTTATTTAGTTAGCTTTTAGTTAGTTGTTACTTATATGTTAGCTAGAATAGAATGTTTCTATTCTTGACGATCGTTTCCTAAGGAAACATCGTTTATTCATTTGTATATATTGATCTATTGATCTTTGTTAATATCAATCAAGTTTTTACCAATTACTTCTTATAAATACTTAAAAATAGAAAATTCGATTTTTTGAAAAATTCGAATGAAATTTTTCCTCGTCTTTTGAAAAACTTTTTTTTATTTTTTTTGTGAATAGCTTTTGGGCTATTTTTTTGAAAAACCCAAATAGGATTTTTTGTGACTGGACATCAGTTTATGTCAGATTCATGCATCCTTCAAGTTGCCTAGGCGACCAAATCCTCCATTTTTCGTGGTCTTTTCTTTGATAGTCCAAATTGTGACCAAATATTCTAAAAGTCCCGCCTATATAGACATCTTTCTAGGGCCACAATTTGCAAAGTTTCGCCGCCAAGCCACGGTCAAGGTTTCTTAAGCCATTTTTTCAAAATCGTGAATGTTTTTTAGAGATTTTTGACCCTAATCATGGTCATTTTTTGCCCTATTGGAGGCATCTAGGGTTTGTATAAACCTTTGTCTTTGATTTGTGGCCAAAAGTGTTGGGTTTTTCCACCATAATTCCACAGTGGAACTCGCAATTTTCTGGGTTTTTCCAACCGGCTAAGCTTCTATCTAAATCTCTCAGATGTGTTGCCGGATGTCAAATTTGATTAGATATTCATGATGGTTTTTCGAGAGCTCAAATTGGTTCACAATCGTTTTCTGGGTGCCTCAGTTTCTGAGCCAGCAAATTCATATTCCTTTTGGGTTTTTCAATCTCTCTATAGGCTACCTCCTCATTTTTCCCAGTCTTTTGTTTTTTTGCCTTCAAGTACATGCCTTCACATATTTCACATTGTTTCACTAAAAAGTGCACTATGGCATCTTTGACGAATATTTTGTTCAAGGGAAATCAAAAGTTCAATGGTCGCAATTATGGCCTTAGAAGCAGTGGATGGTAACAATCTTCGAATTTCAAAATACTAATTAGATTCTTTTGGGTGTTCTAAAACGTCCAACTCTAGTTGATACTGATCAAGATACATATGATCAAAATAATAGGGAGGTGGTAATGCTTCTCAAATTATCTGTAGCTGATGATCAACTCCCTCAAATTCATCTTCATCAATGTGTACTACATTCCATGAATGGCACTAAATCTACTCTCAATCAATCATTTGTTGCGACACTCTCAACAATTGGATGTCGTAGTTGATCTTGAGGATCATGGTCTTTTCAGACTTGTTGATTCTAGTGATTCTTGAGACTTAGCTATGGCTGCTCGGCAGTCTTCTGTCAGTTCACTTTGGCATCGGCAGTATGGCCACTTAAGTGTGCATTATCTCTTTCACAGCTTGCTTGGGAAGAGCTTCTCCTCAGATTGCCAGAGATTCAGACTCAGCAATTTAAAGTTTGTGATGCATGCCAAGCTAGGAAGCAACACTACACACCTTTCAAAAGTAGTGTTTCATGGTGGGCTTCTTAGGTACTTCAAATTGTTCATGCCAATATCTGTAGCCCTATGGCCACTCATGTTCTTGGTCTAAGTATTTTCTATTGTTTGTTGCTGATTTCAGTAGAAAAATGTGAGTCTATTTTCTTAAAAAGAAATTGGAAGCATAAACTGTATTTTAAAAATGTAAACCTCTATTTGAAAAAGAGTTTGGGAAATCTATTATTGCTCTTAAGGCAGATAATGGGGGGAATTTTTTTCTAATGAATTCTCTAGCTTCTATGAGATTCATGGCATCAAGCACCAATTAACCACACCCCGCACACCACAACAAGATAGTGTAGTTGAACCTCGGAATAAAACAATCATTGAGATGACTCTATCCATGCTCGACCACATACATGTTTTGAAGAAGTTTGGCTGAAGTAGTTAACATTGCAGTTTACCTTTTGAACCGGTCGCCCACTGTAGCAGTCAAAGGTAAGACTCTGAAAGAGGCTTGGTCAAGATGCGAGCCCAAAATTAGTCACCTGAAGGTTTTGGCTCTCTTACCTATGTTTGGATCCCTGATGTGTTACACACCAAGTTGGATGTAGTTAGAACTCATGCTTGTTGGAAATAGTAGTTTTCACAAAGCCTATCGCTTGATCAACACTGAGACATCTCGTCTCCTATATAGTCTTGATGTAGTCTTTGATGAGCTATAAGGACCATTCATACTTGTTTCTCCTATTCTTGATCCAGCAAATCAACGTATGAAGGTTTGTGATTTGGGAATTTGACTTCCATTAGGTCTACCTGATGGGAGGGCTCCATCAGCTCCATTTATACTAGTGATTCTTGTACAAAGACCTCTGACTTCTCCTACAGGATCACCCAAATTTGTAGATGTGTCACCTAATTTTGATATAGATTGTTCTGATGAGGAACTTGGTCATAGAGCACATATTGATACTAATGTTGGTCCTCCTCTCCAGCCTAAGTGGTGGACTAAGACATTTGTTTATCTTCAAGATGATGAGCTCATCAATGGGAGAACTACTTGGAAAAAGAGCAAACCTACAAAGACAGTTAATTATGCTCTCATGGCCAACATTCACAATGTGTTTGAACCTCAAACAAAATCCGAGGCTAGAGGAATTCCAGAGTGGGAACAGGCTGTGACATCTAAACACTAAAGCCAACTGAAGAATAACACATGGGTCCTTTCCGATCTTCCACTAGGGAAGAAACCCATTGGTTGCAAATGGATCTACAAAATAAAATACAAGTTTGATGGTACTTTCAATAAGTAAAAAGCTTGTTTACTACAAAGGACTTTTCTCAGCGTCAATGCATTGATTATCAGGAGACCTTTGCTCCTACAACAAAGATGAGCACTATCAAATTAGTTCTAGCCATGGCAGCACAATTTGGTTGGAAGGTCCATCAGATGGACGTCAAGAGTGTGTTCATGAATGGTGACCTACAAGAAGAGGTCTACATGACGCAACCTCTCGTTTTCAAGGTTGTTAGTAAAGAACACCAAATTCTTAAACTAGTGAAAGCTCTCTATGGTTTGGAGCAGTCCCCTAGGGTATGGTACATGAAAATTGATGAGTATGTTAGTGATCAAGGCTTCCGGAGTTCTTCAAACTCAAATTTGTACATCAAGACTACTACCAGTGACATCATCCTTCTAGTCATTTACATGGATGATTTGATCATCACTGGCAATTTGACATATTTGATTCAGGGAATCAAACAGAGTTTATGCTAGTCTTTTGATATGACTGAGCTCAAGCTCATACATTATTGCCTAGGTGTTGAGGTTTGGCTATAGTCTTCTGGTATATTCATTTCTTAGTCCAAATATGTCAATGCTCTGTTAGACAAATTTTGTATGCAGGATTGTAAACCTGCATCTACACCCATGTAGAAAGGTCTGAATTTACTAGCCAAGTTTGATTCTCCTCTAGTTGATGATACTACATACAAGCAACTAGTAGGCAGCCAATATCAGCTTTGCAGTGAACTACATCTCACACTTTATGACAGCTCCCAAGTCTAATCATTAGATGGCAGCAAAGCATGTGCTTCGTTATGCGAAGGACACTACAGATAATGGACTTCTTTACTCTCAGACTTCTTTACTCTCAGAGTTCTAATCCTAAACTCAGTGGATTCACAAATTCAAATTGGGTCAGTTTTGTTGACGATAAAAAGTCAACTTCTGGATATGTGTTCAATTTGAGATCTTGTGTCGTCACATGGACCAGTAAGAAGCAGCAAGTGGTTTCTCTCTCCTCCGCAGAGGTTGAATACAGAGGGACGGTTAAGGCAAGTTGTGAAGTAGTTTGGCTTCATCGGATGCTTGGGAATAAATAGATGTCACCAATAGGAGCAATCACTTTGTTAATAATGAAGGTGTTATCAAGTTAGCATGGAATCCAATCTTCCATGAACGAACCAAGCATATGGATGTTCACTATCACTACATACGGCAGCTGGTTGAAGACAAGACAATAGACTTGCAGTATGTTCCTACAACGGATCAGAATGCAAACATTCTCACCAAGCCTCGTGGTCCAAATGTTGGTCAAATTCAAAGGACAACTTGGTGTAGCAAATAGATTAACCATTAAGGGACAATATTACGATAATAGATAGTTTCTATTATATTTAATAGTTATCTATTGTAAATATTAGAATCTTTCTAATATTTAGTTAGCTTTTAGTAAGTTATTAGTTGTTTGTTAGCTAGAATAGAATGTTTCTATTCTTGACAATCATTTCGTAAGGAAACATCATTTATTCAATTGTCAAGGAGAAATTTAGTAATTAAGGAATTTAAAATATCAGAATAGTTAATCGACCATCAATAATATTTCCATTATGCTAAACAGCTGACGATTTTCGTTCTTCAATTTGTATTTGTATTTAGTCTTTGGTTTTCAAGTATGTGTCTTATTTATTTTCATTTATTTATTATTGTTTACTTTGATCATCATATCTTGTAGTTAATTCATTGCATTTATTTATTTATTGTCATCATTTCTAATCAAAATAGTAAACTAATATTATTATGATTTTTATTTTTTTATCGATAAATGGTCGAAGCCTAGATTAATTATTGTTATTTGTTGTAATTAATTATTTGTATATGTTAAGCAAATTTGATCCCAAGACCTCCCACATGAGAGGCTCACAAGTTCCCGTTGTGTTGTAGGCTATGGACATAATTCAAACTACCATTTTATAATATAATTGAAATTTTATTTTATTTTATCAGTAAACGGCTGATACCTTTGATTATATATATAAAATTTAAAAATGTAAAAAGTTATTCCGTTCAAACGAGCACTAGTAGGAAAAAACGGAGAAGAAAACCTCCAATCAAGCCCGAGACCATAGTCCTATGCAGATTACAAAATTAGTATCATCCTCTTTTGATAGGAATTATTATTATAGTTATTCTCATATGGAGTACAACCCATTTATCATTTAGTGGCATGGAACATGGTCATCAGTGGACAAGACCTGGTGTCTTGCTACTTCTTTATCACACGTATGAACGATGGATAGATTAATTTACTAGTCTACATCATAAGCAACCTTAAAGGATTGTTGACAATATAAACAACTAAACTATCAAAACCCTCACAAGTTCGGTAGGTAAGCAGAATTTTAATAAGTATTTAGAAGAAGATTAGTATCATGATGTTATTTTGGTTTATTTAGCACTGGCTAACTATACAGGTTTAGTAAATATTCAAGAAACATATTATTGATTTCTAATTAAACTTGCATCTTTAATTAGAAAAGCTTAGATAAATGTCTTTTAGGCTGGCATCTATTTCCATTTTTACTTCTAACACCAAAACTAGTTTGAAGTGATATGTGTGTAGAGATATAGAAAATTCATAAAGACAAAGCGTAATGTATAAAGGAAACGGGGTTAGATGTAATTAGTGACATCACCAAGTGTAAAGGATGCCAATATTTCTGACCAAGCTTCATAATATAATTGAAATATTATGTTAATAGCTTTATTATTATTAATTTTGTTAATTTTTTATTAGTATGTTTAAATTCTATCTGAGAAAGGGTACATTACAAGTGGTTGTAGTGATTTGGTAGCTACGCAATTAGAATTCATGGTGGATGCAAACCCTATTAGGACATGGAGATGTTGCTTGGGTGGCATAGTGTTTCATTTAATCTATGTCACCTTCTTCACAGGGCAACCAATGATTTCATATAGATGTATAGATGATATTACACAAGCACAACCTTATATTTGGAGACGTTCCTCTAGGGGTGCCTCCAAAATGTGGTTTTGAGCATGTGATTGAGCTTGAGGAGGGTGCTAAGCATGTGACTACAACTGCCTCTATATTATTTCAACCAAATCTGAAGACCTTTGATCTCAACGTCTTTTGCATAGATAGAATAATTGTGAAATTGGCTTCTCAGAACTGTGTACATGATATAATGGAACAAGAAATATTTGCCAAAAATTGTCAAGGAGAATTAAGGAATTCAGGATATCAAAATAGTTAACCAACCATCAATAATATTTCCATTATGCTAGACAACTGACGGTTTTAGTTCTTCAATTTGTATTTGTATTTAGTCTTTGGTTTTCAAGTATATGTCTTATGTCTTTTCATTTATTTATTATATTGTTTACTTTAATCATCATATCTTGTAGTTATTTCATTACATTTATTTTATTTATTGTCATCATTTCTAATGAAAACAGTAAACTACTATTATTATAATTATATTATTAATTGCTAATTTTTTTTTTTTTTTTTTTTTGTAATTTTCTTGTATAGTATGTACAATATAATTGAAATATTATGCTACAGCTTTATTACTATTCATTTTCTTAATTTTTTATAGAAAGGGTACATTACAAGTGGTTGTAGTCATTTGGTAGCTACGCAATTAGAATTCATAATGGATGCAAAACCTTTTAGGACATGGAGATGTTGCTTGGGTCGCATAGAGTTTCATTTAATCCATGTCACCTCCTTCACAGGACAAGTGGTCATTCCATATAAATGTACAGATGATATTACTATTCATTTAATCCATGTCACCTCCTTCACAGGACAAGTGGAATAGCTTTATTACTATTCATTTTCTTAATTTTTTATTAAGATATTTAAACTATCTGAGAAAGGGTACATTACAAGTGGTTGTAGTCATTTGGTAGCTACGCAATTAGACTTCATGGTGGATGCAAACCCTTTTAGGACATGGAGATGTTGCTTGGGTGGCATAGAGTTTCATTTAATCCATGTCACCCCCTTCACAAGTGGTCATTCCATATAGATGTACAGATGATATTACACAAGCAAAACCTTATATTTGGAGACGTTCCTCTAGGGGTACCTCCAAAATGTGGTTTTGAGAATGTAATTGAGCTTGAGGAGGGCGCTAAGCATGTGATTACAACTGCCTATTGTCATCCTAAGAATATTAAGGATGAGAAAGCAAAGAACATTTGTGAGCTACTAGATATGCGGCACATCAGGCATAGTTCTAATCCCTTTGTTTCTTTTTGAGTGTTGGAAGGAGGATGGCATTGTGTGCATGTGTATTGACTATCGTGTACTAAATAAGAAAACAAGCATGGATAGGTATCCTATTCCGTCATAGATGTACTTCTCGAAGATTGATTTTCGATCAAGATACCATCAGATTTATGTTCAGAGTACATACATAAGACAACATTTGAATGTCACTGCAAGCACTATGAGTTCTTAGTGATGCCATTTGGCCTCATTAATAAACCATCTACCTTTCACTCATGCATGAATCACATATCCAATAAGAAGTTGATTGAGTTGTGTTAGTGTTCTTTGATGACATATTGATCTTAGCCCAGGTGGGAGGGAATCATAGGGTTCCATTACAAGGTGGGAGGACTACCAGGGTATTCTAAAACTATATTAAATCCTCCCACCCCGATAGAATTTTAGGGGCCTATAGAATGGTAGGGGTTGGTAAAAGGATATAAGGATTGTTTCCTTATTCTAGCAGGCGTAAATTGATAAAGTGGGAGGGCCCTACTATATGTCGAGTGGCCCTATAAATTCTATGGACATGGAACTATTCTAAAGGGGGGTTTATGCCTTAGAATAGTAGGGGCCTCCCATCCTGGAACTATTGATTCGCAAGGGTTCAAGTCCATTTATCTACAGTAGGACTTGGGAAGAGCATATGAGACACTTGGACGACGTACTTGGCATTATGGAGACATAGTCTCTATTTGTCAAGATGTTCAAAGGTGAATTTGAACTTACAAATTTATTGTACTTGGGACATGTGATTGAGAATGATGGGGTTAAGGGTTATCAAAAAGATTCAAGCAAATATTTGATGGACGACCACCTAGGAGCATTTTAAAATTGTGGAGTTTCCTAGGCTTACGTACATCCTACAAAGAGGTTCGTGAAGGGATATTCACAGCTTGCAACTACTTTGACAAAATCTCACATGGAAGGGTGCTTTCAAATGGACAAATGAGGCACGAGTTGCAATTAATAGGCTCAAGTAGGTCATGAGCAGTTGTCCAATTTTGGCTCTTCTAGATGTCTCTCAATCCTTTGTGATAGAGTGTGATGCATCCAGGGAGGGTATTACTACAGTTCTTATGCATAAGCACTATCCCATTGCCTACAAGAATAGGAAGTTGAGGTATAACGAGAGACCCTATTACACCTGTATCAGAGAGATGCTCGTCATCATGCATGCACTGTTAAAGTTTTGACAATACTTGGTAGGTAGGAAGTTTATGGTGAGGAACAACCATGCTAGTTTGAAATGCTTCTTGGAGCTGAAGAAACTTAATAAACACCAATAGAAATGGGTCAGCAAGATAGATGTATATGATTTTGACATCAAGCATTTTAATGGGAAAAAAGCATTATTGATGCACTTTCTACAACGCCTAATGTTGCTGAACTTTGCTCTTTGAGTGAGATTTTAGTAGATTAGAAGTCTCAACTTTTATTTGAGTATTCCAAGAACTAATTTGGATGTGAGATTATGGATGGTTAACTCGGGATGACAATTTAAAAAAAATGACTAATGATATTATCCATTATAAGAACAAGAATTACTAGGTAACTAGATCAAAACTTAAGGAGCAATCTTTTTTGCCATCTATGACACACCACTTATAGGACATCTACGGTACTTCAAGACATACAAATAGATTAGAGAGAGGTTCTCACGGAAGCACCTCAAGGATGATGTCTTTCATCATGTACATGAGTGTGTGACTCATCAGAAGAAAAAAAGTCAAAGTATACTTCCCAACAAGTCTTTTGCAACCATTGCAAATTCAAAGGTAAAAGTGGGATATTATAGATGGATTTCATTATAGGTCTTCTAAGTGTAAGGGAAGGATTGTATTTATGTGGTTGTCGATAGCTTGAGGAAGTATGCATAGTTCTTCCATATAGCTACCAACTTCACTGCATCTCATGGCAGAACTATTTTTTCATAAGTGTGTCTAGGATCCATCAACTTTTGAGACCACTATCATTGATCAGGATAGGGGGTTCATGAGCATCATTTGGCATGAGCTATTATGATTAGCAAATATAGAGTTTACTACACAAAGTAAATGGTAAATATTGTATGTATTTAACAAATCATCAAGACAATCATTATAAAGAATTTTATAAATGTATAAAATAGAAAGTTTCAAATAAGAAACTTACAAAAATCAAATAATTGATCTTATCTATCTAAGTTACATTATATACAAAAGAAGTTCATTGAAGTAATAAAATAATAATATTCTAATACCCTCCCTCAATGGTCAATATGTCCACAAAACCAAGTTATCAACAAAATTTTACAAACTTATTTCGACCAAGAGGCTTGGTGAGAATATTTGTAGTTTGATCCATTGTTGGAACATATTGCAAGTGAATTGTCCTATCTTCGACCAGTTGTCAAGTGTA
The DNA here is from genome assembly GCA_028749045.1 of Cupressus sempervirens. Lineage (NCBI taxonomy): Eukaryota > Viridiplantae > Streptophyta > Pinopsida > Cupressales > Cupressaceae > Cupressus > Cupressus sempervirens. The sequence continues at coordinate 319,136,792 of CM053787.1, forward strand.
ATAACAATGAACCTCCAAATGTTTGATGCTTTCATGGAAGACCATGTTCTTGGCAAGTTTGAGCACTCCCTAATTATCAAAGAGCAAGGGAGTGGGACCTACGTGAGATAAATGCATATCTACAAGCATCTAATGAAGCCAAACTGCCTCACAAGCTGCCTAAACAGCTCCTCGATACTTTGATTTGTGGAGGAAAGTGAGACTGGATATTGCTTCTTACTACTCCAAGTAACTACACCAGATCTCAAACTGAACATGTATCCATAAGTGGATGACTTATCATCAGTCGAACCTGCCCAATTTGTAAAGAAGTCCATAATCAGAGGTGTCATTCGCATAATGCAGCACATGCTTCACTGCTACCCAATGATCAGCCTTAGGGGCTATCATGAAGCATGAAATGTAGCTCACTACAAAATTGAGATTGAATCTAGTGGCTGTGAGAAAGAGGAGACTACCCACTAGTTGTCAGTAAGTGGTTTCATCAATGGGAGGAGAATCAAACTTGGTTGATAACTTCAGTCCTTTCTCCATAGATGTGTACACAATCTTAAAATCGTACATTTGAAACCTATCAAGCAAGTCCCTGACACACTTAAATTAAGAGATTATGGAGAAACCATCAATCTGCCAAACCTCAACACCTAAACAATAATGGAGAAACCCCAAATCTATCATATTCAAATCTTTGCACAAATCTTGTTTGATTTTGCAATCAAATGTGTTGAACTGCCAGTAATGATCAAGTCATCCATATAGACAACAAGAAAGAGAATACCATCACCAGAGTTTTTTATATACAGATTACTGTCAACATGGTAACGTTAGAAACTATGAATAACCAAGTACTGATCACTTTTGATGTACCACACTCGAGGGGCCTATTTGAATCCATAGAGTGATTTTCTAAGTCTGCAAACTTGGTGTTCATTGTCGGCAACCTTGAAACCACGACGTTGTGTCATGTAAACTTCTTCTTGCGACTCACCATTGAGGAAGGCACTCTTAACATCCATTTGATGGACTTTCCATCAAAACTAAGTTGGAATGGTAAGGAGAAGACAAATTGTACTCATCTTGGCAATAGGAACAAAAGTCTCCTCATAGTCAATGCCCTCCTACTGTATGAACCCTCAAGCAACTAATCTGGCCTTGTCTTTATCTAAGGTACCATCTACATGATACTTGACCTTATATACCCATTTGCAGCTAATGGGTTTCTTCCCTGGAGGAATATCAGAGAGAACCCATGTGCAATCCTTCAAAAGACTCTAGTATTTTGCATCCATAGCATATCCCCACCATGGAATCCCTTTTGCCTCTTTAAATGTCTAAGGCTCATAAATACTATGAAGGTAGGCCATGAGAGAAAAGTTAATTGTATCTGACTACTTGCCTTTATTTCTAATTATATCCGGCTACGTGTCCTCAATGAGTTCATTAGAACAAAGATCGCTAAGTGTTATAGCCAACCATTTAGTACAGAGAGTAGATGTGTCAACATCAAGCGAGGAATAATTAGAACTAGAGGTGGAATATGATCTGCAACAATTGAAAGATTAGCATCATCTGGAGGAAAGTTAGGTAGTGCATCATCAAATTCAAATTTTGCATCATCTCCCATCAAGTGGACCTAATGGAAGACAAACACCCAACTCAGAGGCCTTCAAAGGTTGATCCTCATTAATCTATTCAAATGAGGAAGAGAAAAAGGGTGCTCATTCTTCATTAAAAACATCTCGACTAAAGGTAAGACAATCAGTATGTATATCAATCAGTCAATAAGCCTTATGGTTGTCACTATATCCTGTAAACATGAGCTTCTAACTCTTGGAATCCAACTTAGAGCACTAGGCATCTAGAATTCAAACATATCCTAAAGACCAAAGACTTTCAGATGGCTGATCCTAGGTTTGCAATTAGTCCAAGCTTTCTCAGGAGTCTTCCCCTTACCAGCATGTGTGGAAGATCAATTAAGGAGATAGACCACAGTAAACACTACTTTTGCCCAATATTTCTTACGAGCATTTTTTTGTTCCATCGTAAACCTGGACAATTCGGCAACTGTGCAATTTGTGATGTTCTACAATGTCATTTGTTGAGAGGCGTAGGGTGGTTAACTAACGTTCTATGCCATGTGTGTCACAAAAAGTGGAGAAAGCAGTAGAACAACCCCCCTCCCCATCATCAAACCTAAGAGTTATAATAGAACAACCATACTCTTTTTTTACTAAGATCTTTTTGTCCTACATTTTGTCACCATCAAATGTTGGTAACAGCACGAAACTTTTTCAAGCTAGTTTCGCATATCTCTAAGTTGAATTTGATATTCAATTGTTTAATGTTGATCGATCAATCAACTTCAATTCATTTATCAAATTGTTTTACTAAAGGCTTTTGTCAAGTCTTTTTCATTTTGTCTTCTGTCAAGCCTTTGCTTGATTTTTGAGGCCTTTGCTGGTGTAAATAAGTACTTTACTATTTACACTTACTTAAGTTTACTTAGGTTAATGCATTATTTAATTATATTGCATTATTTTATTATTTTTATTTGTGAGACACTTAAGAGTTTGCACACCTTGTGATTTGTCATGTTGACAACACAGGAGTACGCAACTCTATTTAAGCACATGGTGTCTACAACACTGTTTTGCGTGTCCCACCATTGTAGACTTATCCTCACATCACCGCACTTACTTCCGTGCTTAATGGAGGATAACCCATATCTAGTGGACATGTGTTTGGTTGTATGACACATTATGATGCTAACTTCTATGCATTCTAGAAGCTCTCTTGAGGCCTTTATAATCAGGCACTCCTAGTGTACTCTTGTATGAAGTTATTGAATATATTGTTATTCTGATCATACTCTCTCCATTTTTGGTCGACAATTGTGCTTGTGTTTGAGTTCTTAGTCCCTGGGTGAATTTTGCCCTTAGGCAAATTCTTACAGCCTTCATCGTCTTTTTCTTTGCTTTTGAGTTTGCGCTTGTTGGTTTTTAGTCCTTTGGTTTTGCTCATGTCATGGCTTTTGGTTTTTCTTTCGATTTGGTCTAACCTAAAACGTAATTGGAGTTGCCAACCAAGAGTTATGGTCATTTTAGTGCCTCAAAAGTGGACCTTGTTGATGCAACAACACAAATTAAAAATATCATGTTATATTTTTAATTTGACATTCACCTTTTGAGAAATATAACTTTATTTCACTTTATGTTATGTTTTTAAGTTATTTTATCATTTAAATTTTCACTTAAAGTAACTATAGTGCACTTTATGTTATAATATTAAGTTGAGTTACTTTTTGATTTTTCACTTAAAGTCACTATAGAAACTATATAGTTTCAATTTAATTTTTTATATTTAAATCAAATACTCTTTTAAATGTTACCTTTTAAATGATATTCATGTATTATATTTTTAATATGATATATAAATATTGTTTATGTCTCATTAAAGTAACATTTTAATGAAATTAAAATGATATATGTTTGGGTTATATGACTTTAAGTTATCAAAAGTGGACATTTTATATGCAATGACATGTAAAATCCATCAAAAGTGGACATTTTACATGTCACTGCATATAAAGTTCAACTTAAAAGCATAAGACTAGTAAAAGTGGACCTTTTTGGTGTCATTACACCAAAAGTGTGAACTTTCACTTAAAATGTATCTTTACACCAAAAATGTGAGATACAACTTAAAATATGCATGTCACCCCAAAAGGAGCGCTTTTGACCAAATGTATGTTTTAAAATGTGGCATGCACCCTAAAAGGTTCGATTTACCTTGGTGAGAGTTTTTAAAATATGCATGTCACCCCAAAAGGTGCGCTTTTGACCAAATGTATGTTTTAAAATGTGGCATGCACCCTAAAAGGTTTGATTTACCTTGGTGAGAGTTTTTAAAATATGCATGTCACCCCAAAAGGTCCAACTTTGACTAAAATCATATTTTAAAACATGTTGTGCCTCCTAAAAGGTCCGATTTTGGAAGAACACATGCATTTGCTCACCAAGAACCCGATTTTGCACATTGTGAGAGATTTACTTGATGTTTTTACATGAGATCTTCTCCATTAAGATCGTTTTTGCTTGGCAATGGATTTTCTAGCATCAAAAATGGATTCATCTTGCTGAAAATCATTTTCTTAAGCTCTATCCTAGGGCACATTTTTGAGAAAACTTCAAATAAATCCATTTTTTGATCAAGGTTTTTGCTCCAAGAAGAATCGATTTGGTCTTATTTGGTGATTATATTGCATATTGGTAAGTGTTTTGGTGTTTAAACACCAAAACGATTTGATCTCTTACCTTGGTGAAAAATGGTTTTCACCAAAAACTTCCCATAGCTTGAGCACGCAAAATGTTGGATCATGGAGCATTATTAGGGCACATTTTGGCATCTTCCTCCAAAAATGCCTTGTTTTCTGCCCTCTCCCATTCGAATTTGCAAAGTTGGAAAAAGTCTAAGTGTTTTTTAAGACATTTTCAACATTGGAGCATCTTTTTCCTTCATTTTTGGCACTTGATCTTCATGCAAGTGGACTTATTCTTTCTTACTATTTAATTTGTGTTTATCTTGCTGATTTTATGCACATTATTGCTTGATGATTGCCACTTGTTGAAATCAATGCCATGGAAAGTGCATTTTTCCTTTAAAAATAAAGAAATTGTTCATTTTCTTGTTTTTGGTTTTTCCCCAATTTCCAAATTCAAATTTGTGTGTTGAAGTGCTTTGCATCTTGACATGTTTGAGTCAAAGGCACGTTTTTCTTTTGAGTTTTTGTTCTTTGTGCTTGCTTGAACTTGTTATTGTTTCACTTCATGCGAAAGCATCATCACATTTCACTTCCATCTTCCATGTCACAACACCTCACATCTCATCCAACAAATGAGATTACATGTTTTCCATCTAATTCACCATCTGCACATGCATGTAATCCCATTTTCCACTTTCATTCACACTCATCTCACTTTTCGCATCCACTTGCACGGCACGATTACACGAAAAGCCTTACGTGTAATAGCATCTCAAAACCCCAATTTTGACTAAAAGTCACTTTTTGAAAAGTCAAAAAGATGTCATTTTCATCTTCCATGTAATTTGACTTCACATTTTCACCAAAGATGACTATAAAACTCATTATCCCTCTTTTGTTTTCCACTTCCATCTCTCCATATGCATTCGTGCCTTCATGAGCAAATACATGTTTCCGCATCTTTCCATGCTTCGCACCTCATCCTTCATTCGCACTTGCATGTAAAGTGCCTCCTTCATCCGCATTCACATCTCATCCTACCTTTCATCTCCTGTTGCATGTTGCACTTACATATACTCATTTTTCATGCAATAACATCTTGAAGACCCTAAGTCACATTTGAAATCAGCAATCTTCATTCGCACGCATTCCCATGCATTCCACCTTCACACATTTTTATTTCATTTCTTTTCATTCCATCTTCATAACACTTCATTCCGCATTCTGTTCATTTTATCTTCATTTACTGCATATGCATATGATTTCTTCTTGAGATCATTTCATCGGATCTACAAAGTCTCCATCTGTTTTCGAATCTTTGTTGTTGATCGCAAATCAACTTTTACGGCAATTCCTTCGAATGATGTGTTCATGTTTTGGGATCTTTGTGTTGCAGCACAAACACAAAAGATGCTCTCATCATCAAAATCCAAAAGAAAGATGAAATATCGATACAATAAAGAGTTGGCTCATGCAACTCCATCATCAGTTGCATATGTTATTGATAATGTAATGGACACAATGATCGGTCATGTGAACATGACTGATTTTCTGTGGATAGTTGAAAATCCTGTTGGTCACGAGATAAAATGCACCAAAAGAAGTAACATCCACTTGGTGTTTGCATTTCCTATGGCAGCCATGGAACCTGATTTTGTTCTTGGATGTGCATGGCATTTTATTCGAAAATCAAAAACTATCAAGGACGCTGACAGCAAGGTTGCCATTAGTCTTGATCCAAAAGTCATTGAGCAGATCTTCAAGGTACCACATAAAGCAAAATGTGCAGATTTAACCAAGTAATCATCTTTGGTATGCCAAAATGAGAAGAAAGGTGATTATCAGAAATATGTCAACCAATACTAGTTAGACAATAAAAGAAATAACTTCTCAAGATGGCCAAAGACCATTCATCGGTCTAACTTCAAACAAGAGTACAAGGATCTCATCATCCTTCTCAGCAAAATTTGCGGTCTCAAAGATTCTACTGATTTCGAGCCATGGATGTACAAGTTCATTTTTCAAATCATGGAAAACAGAGAACACATCTTTTGGGGAGAGTTCATTAGCACTGCACTTTGCCAGCAAATACCCAACGTAGGAACTTCAACATACTTCTACATGAACTCCTACCTTGTCTACATTATTGCTACCATAGGATCTTTCTCTGGTCTCTCAACCAAGGGAGATCGTCTTCAAATTCTTGTTTGGGATTACTATGACCAAATCACTCTAGCAAACAATAAATTCCATTACAGAAGAGTCCAAGATGCTTTCTTTGGTCATTTCCAAGTGCTTATTCAGTAGATAGTTATCCATCAAGAGGGTATCTGATGTAGCATGGGAAAAGGTGAATCAATACGGCTGTATTTTCATTCAATTTCCAACTTTTACATACTTAAGAGTTGGGTATTTCAAAGGCGAGCCATATAGTAAGCTACCGATCAAATCATCTTGATGGAGCTAGCTCGACAACTCACAGATTTGCAAAGTGATCAGATAGGCCTAGTTTCGGCATTACTTTAGCCAAACCCTTGGCTATTAGCAACTATTCAATCAATTATGTGCCAAAGCAAAGAACAACAAAGCAGAGTTGCAGTTGATCACCTTGAAGAAGTTCAAGGCCAAATTCGACTTTGATTACCGAAAGATGAATTCTCAAAGAAAAGCACTTACACACATGTTCATCGCATTGAGGACATCTGGATTGATATGAGAACAGAGCTTGACATAATGAAGATGGACTATTGCAGATTAACACTACAGCAAATAATCCACCTCAACATGCTGGAGATTCCTTCAGATTTCCAAGTTGAAGATGACGGCAACATCCTTGATCCAAAATTTCATCAAGCCGACTTTAATAAGAAGTGTCCTTTTCCTATTCAGTGGCAACAGAAAGAAGGCACATCTATCATGGATAGATTTCAATCCATCTAGGTAAATACCGACAAGTGGCTGAAAAATAAAGGCCTTAAAAGAGTAAATCCTAAGATGGGCTTGGATCGTGGAAGATTTGCCCCCCCTGGCAGGAAGTCACAACTGGAGATTATAGGGAAAGATGGTGCCTCATCTTCTGATGCTAAGGGTTCTCTCAAGTTCAAATTAAAGGGTGGAAAAGGTTCTCAGTCACCTCAGATCTTTGAACCAATTTAAGAATCAGAAGAGGAACAGGAGACAGAATCGGATAAAGAAGATACAAATGAAGGGGATGTCATGATCATATCTCCCCCAAGACCTGCACAAACTCGTGCACCATCTATTCATGAAGCACCTTTTTTGGATGAGGTAGATGACGATGTGGATTCATTCTCCACGGTTTTCACTCCTATTCTAGTGTCAAAAGTCAATACAATGGCCCTTCCTATTTTTTCTGTTGCTTCCCTCATTCCCGCAAATGAACAATATGAGCATTTGGCAAATGTACTTGAGGATTTTCCAACTCTTAAAAGTGGTCAAGTTTCCCAACTTGATACATCTTTGACGGGTTTTGAGCTTTTCATGACAAAGTCCTCTCAGCATGTTCCTATGCCTTCAGCTACGTAGATTGGATCCTGCTCCATTACAATGGAAACACAATCTGGATCGATGCTAATGGTCTCCACTGTATCTGCTTCTACGGATGAAGGTTTCAGCTTGCCTGCATGGTTGAGCAAAATAACAACAAAGAGAAGGAAAGTGGTTGTACTGCCAGATAATCTCCCTGTTAAGAAGACCAAATCCAAATCTTTGAAAGAGAAGATTGTTTCAAGGATTTTGGTTGATTCAGATAAGACCAAATTTGTTGAAGTTGTTGAGCCCTTAGTAGACAAACCTATTGAAGAACTTACTCATTTTGATTACAAGTTACTAATCGGGAAGCAATAGCGTCTGAGTTGTTTACAGGATGCTCAAGATGCATTGGCTAATGTATCAAAAAGCAATCATGAGCTATGGGAGAAGAAAAATCAACTGAAACAGGAGGTTTCTCGCCTGAACGAGGTCATTCAGCAACAATCTTCTCAAAGTGTTGTTGCTACGTCTCAGACATCCAAAGAGAGAAAACTAATTAAAGCCGCCAAGTCTTGGATAGGAGAAATCATCTCTAAAGGAGTCTGAGCCATCACGGAGACATTTGCAGTTTTTAGGCATGTCAAAGAGATAAATGGAATAGAGCAAAATTTGATCTCTTCTTTGACTTGAGAAGCCGATGACTTGAAGGAAATCCTCAATGATTGGGGTGAAACGACAAGATTTGATCTAGATGCTTTGGTTTCATGTGATATTCTTCCATCATGTGAAATGTTCTTCAAATTTCAAGGACTTATTGGCTATAAAGAGGAAACATTGAGGAAGCTGATCACAAAGTTGCAGGCAGCACTTGGAGATTGTCAAGCAATTGAAACAAGGGTTACTTGTGATTTCGAACAGATGGGATGCCATGTTATTGATGAATCCAATAATCTCATTGCAGTTGAAAGGGTAAAATCAGAATATACAATCAGGATCAATGCTGATGTAGATTCTGAGGATTTTGGTTCACACACAATAAACAAGTTTGTCTTGTATAAATCCTCGACAAAACACTTGTTAGATTCTATGGCAGAAAATTCCAAAGTTGTGCAATCAGCATATGCAGATGCAGTAAGGATCGAAGCCATATCAAAGACCATGAAAATTGTTGATCTCCCCACGGTGCATGATAGCATCATCAAATTCAAGGCACTGAGAAACAATCTTTAAGATTATTGTTTTTGTTTTTATTTCTATTTATAGGTCTAAGAGAATGCATTACATGAAAAGATGTAATTACATGTAATGCGAGTTACATGTGTATGTAAAAGATGTAATGCGAGTTGCATGTGCAATTGCATGTGACCCTATATTTTCTCTTTTAGTTAGACTAGGTCAAAGTTGGTTGAGTTGCTCCCACTATTTCCTCCACCTTTTTCTCAACTCATGTGCCTATATAAAGGAGTGCCCCCTCATTGTAAAAACCATCTTTATCTTTATGCAAGAGAGCTCTAGAGAAATTGTGCCAGCAGAACTTTGTTTGTGTAGCACCATTTTGAGAGAAAATTGAATACAAAGGAGCATTTGAGACTTAACTTTGATTAAGTGAGATCATTACTTGTATGAGTTATAAGCTTTGTCTATAATTCATCTAAGTTATCTTTGATTCATGTTATCTTGTGTTCTTAGTAATTGTATCTTGTGAATTGAATATAAAAGATTTAAGAAGCAATTGGAGTCGGAGTTTTGACCAAGAGCAATTGTGGAAGTGTATAACTAGAAGCTTTGTCTGTAGCTTATGCTTCTTTCTTAATTCACAAAATAGTCAAGTTATTCTTACTTTTAGGAGTCTTTGTGCCATAATTGTAAAGCTTTTCATATAGAAGTACGACCGGACTTAGAACCAAACCGGTACATTTTCAACTAGCCTTTGAGTTAGTGAAGGTTTATCGGTATCACTATTTCCATCTCTTAATAAAAATGTAGTTAGAGATTCACTCTGCCCATTAGTGGATTCTTTCTTGAAAGGTAAGAAGAAAGGACATTGGTAACACCCATTTTATAATATCTCTCAACTTCTTGCTTACCTTGAGTTGATCCAAGGAATGGTGAGAAGGGGGAGTCTTCCCTTTAAGGTAGGAGAGACTATGTCTCACACACTGTGGCTGGTCATCCAATTTTGCGACCAGATTTTTACCCAAAACTGTCAGTTGCAAAATATCCACCCAACAAGCCTTAAATTTCTGAAATACAGCAAGCACCTTTGATTTCTGTTTAAGAAACTACACCCACATTTTTCTATTGAAATCGTCAACAAGAAGTAAGAAATGTCTACACCCAATAACAAGAGTATTCGTTAGACCACATACATCAATATGGACCAATTGTAGTACCTTAGAGACTCGCCATGAGTCAACATCCTTGAACAGCCCCTTGTGCTGCTTTCAAGCCTAACAAGCTTTACAAACTCATTGATTTTGAGTTTGAATATCTGATAGGCCAATTACTAAATCATCCGAACAAGTTGAGAAAGATAATGAACGTTCAGGTGACCATATGGGTGATACCAAAGATTGTTGATCGAAGAATTTTTTTTTTTGTGAAGGGCATATATCAACATAGACCAACTATAGTACCTTAGAGGCTCGCCATGAGTCACCAACCTTGAACGGTGTCTTGTGTTACTTACCAGTCTGAAAAGCTTCACAAACTCATTGATTTTGAGTTTGAATTTCTAGAAGGCCAAGTACTAAATCATCCTGAACAACCTGAGCAAGATAGTGAATGTTTAGGTGACTGTATGGTTGATAATATTGAGTAACATGGATCGATTTCTGCGAGTATAATTATACTGCCATTGTTATAGGTATGTTCCAAATGCAGAGCTCAATCTCTTATAAATATAAGAGTAAGCGATATGTCTCTATGATTAATCATTATTAGTTAATATATATTAACACTATAAATCACAATATAACATATGTATTATATATATAATATGTTTATAATATATTATATATATAATATAATATATTTATAATATTGTGTGTGTGTGTGTGTGTGTGTGTAATTATAATATTATATCAACATTGTATCTTATGATTAAATCTTAACACTCCCTCTTAGCAGGGAAGGATTTGTTATGGAACACATTATGCTCTCAAGCATATGGAGATATATCATCTCAATGTGATATTCCTAGAATGACATATTTAAGGATATCAACATAAAACCATCAAAACACACACATATATATTAACATATATTAAGTATGGAATTGGCTTCAATTCACTCTGAGCTAAATTTCTCAATAGTCCCTCTTTAGCAAAGAGAGAATTAAAGCAATTATAATACAAGATTTGAACACCATATTAAGTGTGGTCTATGATAGATTTAAGTTATGGTGTTCGGCAAGATCCAGTCTGGAGAACCATAACAAATTTATTTTCATGGTGTTTGGCAAAATCTGCCCCAAAGAGCCATGATGAGTTGATTATCAAGGTGTTTAGCAAAATCCAGCCCAAAGAACCATGATAAGTTGGTTATCAAGGTGTCCGGCAAAATCCGACCCAAAGAACCATGATAACACTTGCTCCTAGACATCTAGCGCATTTAGGTGCTACAAGTTAATGTAGCCTATCTAGGAGAGAGGTCAAACCATTGATAAGGTCGTCACCTTGCAATGGTTACCTTCTAGTTGATATGTTCGTTATCATGACTTCCAACACCCTAGGACAACTTAATGAAGTCTGTCATGATAACAAGTTTGTCATTTATAAGATCGTCATCTTACAATGATTACCTTCTATTTATATATGTCAATGAAAGATCATCACCTTTCATTACATATCATATGTGAAATAGTAACCACCATGAAACCAATCAAAGGGTTGTATAAAGGCTTTCACCTTAATTTTCTCTCACAGAGAAGAATGCATTACAAAAAGTTTCACTTAGAACTTCTCCTCATAGAGAAGATATCATTCGCAAAGGATTGCACCTCAAAACATTCTCCCTCTGAACATCGATCCTAGGAACTTAGTCCTCTAGTTACTACCTTAGAGTTCTCTTCGCCTAAGGATGCCTATTGAACTCCATCTAAAGCTAATATCAATCTTCCGACTTTTTGGTGACAAGTTGTTACTTTCTCATGATTTATACATGGGCAGGCCCATTTAAAATCATGCACTCATACCATGTGTTTTTAGACTCCCTCTAAATATCAATCTTCTGAGCTCCTACGTTGCCTTTGCAGAAGTGTCAGACTCCCTCTTAATATAGGAGGATACTCATAATTTCAATCATCATGGATATTTTCTTCAAGAGTCTCACTTTATCCAGCCTTCTTTTCCTACAAGAACATCCTCATACACAAAGGAAAAGATCAAGGCAAATAAATCTTATAGTATGTATAGAATTACAAATAAGAAAGAGACTACAATAAGTAAATATAATACTCAAAGATAATAGATACTTATCTACACACTAATGTTCTTGATACAAGTTTCTTCAATGAGGGTCCATGTGCCTCAAATAAGATGATGTCTCTATATAAACATTTGTCAAACAATGGGAATGAAACATTGATTATTATTCCCCCCACAATGTAAAACTCCCATTTGTTCCATCAACATTGTTGGGTGATGGTATCTACTTAGTGATGAGTGATAATTTCATTCTATGCAATCCTTATGATCCATCATCGCTATTATTCCTCATATCATCATCTCCTTTGGTGTGGGTAATTTGATGGAATTCACAACACCATATATGATGGTCAACTTATAATTGATACTTGTGTATCCATTTCATTGTGGATGTTCTCTATAGATATTCTAAAATATTCACAGTTCTTTGCTCTGTCGAGTGTTTTATTGTTTGTTTCATTGTTTGTGTTTGTATGTTTCTTACTGATTCCCCCTCTTCCTCCTTATCTCACAAACAAGCTGGTTATATATCTTTAAGCCTCTAAAGGTCACACTCTTTGAATGGGTACTTCTTTTAAGAGACGTGTCTTTGCTTTGAGTCATAAGAACAATTCCATTCACCAACGAATATTTATGTTCTTCAAGTGGTTCCTATAGTCACTGATTTTCTTCATTTAATGAATTACTGGTTTCATGTTTATTCTAAACACACTTTTCCATTTCTTGAGATTCATATATTTCCTTTAACAAACATTGCTTTTGTTATCACTATCTAATATTGCTTATTACTAATGAATTACTGATACCATTTTCACAACAATTTTGTATTTAATTAGTTACTGTTTTAGTATTGAAAAATATATCACATCTCTTTCATCATTAGTCAAATTTACTGGCTTTCTTCGGTTGTTGTCCATACAAATCTGGAGTTTCTTATCTCTCTCCCATTCAATAGACATATAATTGTTTATGACAATGGATCTGCCGAGTAGGTATTAAACTTTTAGTGTTCCTTGAATGTTATTGCACTCTCTATGAGAAACGTCAGTAGAGATATTGTCATGCCTTTATTAATCATTAGTATATTTGTTAACAATGATCATTCTAAGGTAATAGGCATGATAGGTGAGTGACTATCATTTTTAGTCTCTAATGGTATTGTCCTCGATATTTTCTGCTAAGGAATTCTTCTCCTCCTCCATCATATTCACTCTTTTACTGATACTATGTTTAAATTGTCGACATGCCTGGTCTCAGATTGGTTAAGTTTTATATGCGTCTTTGATCACATTATGACATGCAATGGGTATATTTGTATATTGTCGAATGGGTATTAGACAAATATGTTCCCACTATGTTTAGAGCTTGAAACTTTATCTTTCTGATCAATTCCTATATTATGTCTCCTCTGAATGCCGGTTCCTTCATTATATTCTCAGATTATTTTCTTTATAGATAAGTCAAAAAGAATTGTTCGGTGCTCATATCCATTACTATGAATATTCAGAACTCACACTCGAGGTCTCTACGATTTCAGAGAGAGGAAGTCCTCTTCTTTTTAATCAATTTCTATCATACCAATGTTCCCAGACTGTGTTTACTCACATATCCTAATTTAGTGACATAAGTCTCTGATTAGATATTATTAGTTCTCGTATATAGATCTCCTATACCACGACTTGATGAACAACGACCATGAGGATATTACCATTTAGCGGGCTCCATACATACAGGTTTGTTTGTTAAAGAGGTCATTACTGGTATAGATTACTCCTTTCCATTCCCCTTTAAAAGCCAACTGTTGTTCTCCCAAACTCCCACGTTATTCTCTTATTATTGATATTTCTGCAGATTATTGTTGACATTCTTCTTCACCGTCTTTTCTGAAAATCAGATAGTAATTTATAATATATGGATGAATTAATTGTGCATTGCCATATGCTTAGTCTATGATGCGATAGACAAAATAAGTAAATCATTCATTGCAAGTTCAAACGTCCCTCTGCAATGTTCAGAATCTGTTAGTTCCTCCTGCCCTTACCTCTCCGTTGGGACCCGCTTATTCTATGATTACCATACCGCTGATTAATACAAACTATTCAATCGTCTAAATTTACGTTTTATAGTCTATTATTATGTTCGATGCCCCTCGTAATTGGCTATCAATTTTTTGTTTCAATTTTTTCAAAAAAATTTAATATCTGCCATTTTTGTCTGATTCTCCAACAGCAGTAATATGATGTGTTTCCTTCCCTGGTCAATCTCAGTGATTCATTCTCACTCATGCATGTCTTTGTTGTCTCAGTCTGCAGTGGTTTGATATCCCTTTAGCCCAATGATATATTATAAGGTAATTGGTAAATACTTGCTTATTAATAACAGAGACCGAAAGGTCAATTTATACAAAAGGAAGAGATGATGTTTCCTTAGGAAACGATCGTAAAGAATAGAAACATTCTATTCCAGAGAAAGCAAAAAACGAAAGCAAACTAAAGCTAAAGATATTTACAAGATAACCATTAACTAATAATAGACGTCTTATCTATTATTGTAATACCCTCCCTTAATGGTTAATCTATCTAACACACCAAGCTGTCCTCTGAATTTGACAAACTTATCAGGACCAAGAGGCTTGGTGAGAATGTCTGCAGTCTGATCTGAGGTAGGAACATACTGCAGATCTATAGTCCCGTCTTCAACCAGCTGTCATATGTAATGACAATGAACATCCACATGCTTGGTTCGTTCATGGAAGACTGGATTCCGTGCTAACTTGATAACGCCTTCGTTATCAACAAACAGAGTAGTCGGTCCTGCTGGTGACATCTGCATATCCCCAAGCATCCGACGAACCCAGACAGCTTCACATCCTGCCTTAACAGTCCCTCTATATTCAGCCCCTGTAGAAGAGAGAGAAACTGCCTGCTGCTTCTTGCTAGTCCATGTGACTGCACCGGATCCCAAACTGAACACATATCCAGATGTTGACTTTTTATCGTCAATAGAGCCTGCCCAATCTGAATCTGTGAACCCACTGAGTTTAGGATTAGAACTCCGAGAATACAGAAGTCCATAATCAGAAGTGCCTTTCACATAACGAAGCACACGCTTTGCTGCCATCCAATGATCAGCCTTAGGAGCTGTCATAAAGCGTGAAATATAGCTGACTGCGAAGCTGATATCAGGCCTAGTAGCAGATAGGTAGATGAGGCTGCCTACTAGTTGCCTATACGTAGTATCATCAACGGAAGGAGAATCAGACTTGGCTGATAACTTGAGACCTTTCTCCATAGGTGTAGATGCAGGTTTGCAATCCTGCATTCGGAATTTGTCTAACAAGGCTCTAGCATATTTGGACTGAGAGATGAATATACCAGAACACTGTTGCCAAACTTCAACACCTAAGCAATAATGCAATAGCCCAAGGTCAGTCATATCAAAAGACTGGCATAAGTGTTGTTTGATTCCCTGAATCAAAGATGCCGAACTGCCAGTGATGATCAGATCATCCACATAGATAATCAGAAGGATGATGTCACTGTCAGTAGTCTTGATGTACAGATTTGAGTCTGAAGAACTCCTCTTGAAGCCTTGATCACTGAGGTACGTATCAATCTTGATGTACCATGCCCGAGGGGCCTGCTTCAAACCATAGAGAGCTTTTACCAATCTGAGAACCTGATGGTCTTTACCAGCAACCTTGAAACCAGGAGGCTGCGTCATGTAGACCTCTTCATGGAGATCACCATTCAGGAAAGCACTCTTTACGTCCATCTGATGGACCTTCCAGCCAAACTGTGCTGCCATGGCTAGGACTAATCTGATGGTGCTCATCTTTGCAGTAGGAGCAAAGGTCTCCTCATAATCAATGCCCTGACGCTGAGAAAAGCCCTTTGCCACTAAACGAGCTTTGTACTTATCCAAAGTACCATCTGATTTGTATTTGATTTTGTAGACCCATTTGCAACTAATGGGTTTCTTCCCTGGGGGAAGATCAAAAAGGACCCAAGTGTTGTTCTTCAGCAGGCTCTGGTGTTCAGATTGCATGGCCTGTTCCCACTCTGGAATTCCTTTAGCCTCGGAATATGTTTGAGGTTCAAACACACTGTGAATGTTGGCCATAAGAGCAAAGTTAACAGAATCTATAGTTTTGCTCTTTTTTCGAGTAGTTCTCCCATCAATGAGCTCATCATCATGAAGATCAGCAAGTGTCTTAGCCCACCACTTAGGCCGGAGAGGAGAATGACCAACAGTAGTACTAGGAGATGCTTGATCAGCAGGATCCTGATCAGAAGAATTTGGATCAAACTCAGGTGAAGCATCTTCAAAACGAGGTGATCCTGCAGGAGAAGCCGGAGGTGGCTGTACAGGTATCACTGGCAGGACTGAAGCTGTAGGAGCTACTGGAGCCCTCCCATCAGGTGGACCTAATGGAAGCCGAACTCCCAAATCATGAACCTGCATAGGCTGGTCTGCTGGATCAGGAACAGGAGAAACAGGCATGAATGGTCCTCGCTGCTCATCAAAGACTACGTCGCCGCTGTATATGAGACGAGATGTCTCAACATCAATAAGGCGGTAGGCTTTGTGAAGACTGCTATATCCAACAAGCATCAGTTTCTGACTCTTGGCATCCAACTTGGTGCGTGAAGCATCAGGGATCCAAACAAAAGCAAGAGAGCCAAAAACCTTCAGGTGACTGATTCTAGGCTTGCGACCTGACCAGGCCTCTTCCGGAGTTTTACCTTTGACCGCCACTGTGGGTGACCGGTTCAACAGATAAACTGCAGTGTTAACTGCTTCTGCCCAAAAACGCTTCGGAACATGTCTGTGTTCGAGCATGGAACGAGCCATCTCGGTGATTGTCCTGTTCCGACGTTCAACTACACTGTTCTGTTGTGGCGTGTGGGGTGTGGTGAACTGGCGTTGGATGCCATGTGTATCCAAGAAGCTGGAGAAAACATTAGAACAAAATTCCCCCCCATTGTCTGATCTAAGAGTAATAATAGATTTCCCAGACTCTTTTTCAACTAAGGGTTTAAACTTCTGAAATACAATAAATGCATCAGATTTCTTTTTAAGGAAATACACCCACATTTTTCTACTGAAATCATCTACAAACAACAAAAAATACTTGTACCCAAGAACAGAAGGAGTGGCCATAGGGCCGCAAATATCAGCATGAACAAGCTGAAGTACTTGAGAAGCTCGCCAAGAATCGCCACTGGGGAAAGGTGTGCGATGTTGCTTCCCAGCCTGACATGCGTCACAAACTCCAAGGTGTTGGGTTTGAAACTCTGGCAAACCAAGAACAAGCTCATACCGAGCAAGTTGTGAGAGATAATGCACATTTAAGTGCCCATATCGCTGATGCCAAAGTGAGCTGATGGAAGATCGCCGAGCAGCCATAGCTAAGTCCTGAGAATCACCAGAATCAGTAAGTTTGAAAAGACCATGATCCTCAAGACCAACTGCAATAGTAGACTTAGTCGCCCGATCAGTGATGGTGCACTGATGTGAACTGAAGGTGACTGCCAAGTGTGGAGAATGTCGCAGCAACTGACTGACCGAGAGTAGATTTAGTTCCATCCCTGGAACATAGTACACATCAAGGAATATGAGCTTCCTCCCAACAGACTGAATTTGAATGTTGCCTTTACCAACAACCGTGTACTCTTCTCCACCACCAAAGATAACAGAATCTGAATAAGGCTGGTAGTCAGTAAACCAGTCTCTGCGATGAGTGAAATGTCGAGAGGCACCTGAATCAATGTACCAGGCAGATGACTGTACATGATCTGCAGGTCTTTTAGCCATGAAGGCATAAAAGGCAGATTCCACCTGCTCAGTGTGCTCTGCATTGTTCGCTTTGGGTTGCGAACCTGATTGCTTAGACTGGGCAGCTAAGCGTTTCCGACATGCAACCTTCATGTGACCATACTTGTGGCAATAGTTGCATTGAATGTTCTTCTTTTTGGTACCATCGGATGCTGGAGCAGAAGACTTCTGCTGAGATGGTTGCTGAAACTTGCCCTTATCCTTCTGAAAGGATTTCGCAGCAAAGGCTTGCTCAGTGGAGGTGGAACTGGAGCTGCTACCGAACTGTTGTTTCCACCGATCTTGCTGAAGTAGCAGGGTGCAGAGATCAGTGAACTTTAGATCAACACCAGTAGATGTGATGTTGAGAGTCTCGATAAAATGCTCATAGGAATTTGGTAAACTCCGAAGAGTGATTACCACAATATCCTCTTCCTCCATCTTGCGACCGATGGCAAGTAACTGATCACGGATTTCCTGAATCCGATTCAGGTGTGCCTGGAGCGAGGTGCGCTCATCCATGACAATAGAAAACAGAGTGTTTTTCAGAAAGAAGGCTCTGCTCTTGTCGGAAGTCTCATGAAGACCTTTTAGATGTGTCCAGATTTCGGCCGCTGTCTTGCCGGATGGAATCTGAGAAAGCTGGTCATCAGCTACGGAGAGTTTGAGAAGCATTACTGCCTCTCGATTGTTCAAATCCCATGTATCTTGATCAGGACCCGGAGAAGTCGGACGCTGCTTAACACCCAGAACAAGTTGATCGGTGTTTCGATATTCGAAGATTGCGATGATGCGCTGCTTCCAGGTTCCATAATTGCGACCATTGAATTTGGAATTATGCTCGAGCAGAATATTTGTCAGAGATGCCATGGCACGTTTTTCAATGAAAAACTGTGAAAATCTGTTAAGGCACGTTCTTCGAGGCAAAAATACGGAAGACCCAGAAAAATCAGAGAATGACTCAAAAGAGAGCTCGAAAAACCCAGAAGGAATCTGCTGTCGTTTTCTGAATCCGCTGGCTCGAAAATCGAGGCACCCAGAAAAAACGGATGACAACCCAGTTGAGCTCTCGAAAAGCCCACCAAGAATCTACAAACAAAAAAAAATTTCGACCCCAAAAATTAGGGTTTCGAAAAAAAACGGCCCTAGCTGAAAAAAGCTTGAAAAAACTTCAAATTTCTTGATGAAAAATGGTCGAATCTGCTTCCCAGAGCACGATGACAGACTGAGACGGCTAAGAGCATGAAGATTTGATATAGAAACATGCAGATTTTCACCCCAAAAATGCGAGTCTCCAAAAAATGGCCACGATTTCCACGCGATTTGCAAACCCGTAATTCGGGAATTTCTCCAAGCAGAAAAACCCTAGGTGGGTTTTGGAGAAATTAGCTGAAATAATTTTGAAAAAATTTAAACAAATAATTTCAAGAAGAAATTATAAATTTTTCCGAAAAAATTTAAGTATTTAGCTCTGATACCATATTACAAGGTAATTGGTAAATACTTGCTTATTAATAACAGAGACCGAAAGGTCAATTTATACAAAAGGAAGAGATGATGTTTCCTTAGGAAACGATCGTAAAGAATAGAAACATTCTATTCCAGAGAAAGCAAAAAACGAAAGCAAACTAAAGCTAAAGATATTTACAAGATAACCATTAACTAATAATAGACGTCTTATCTATTATTGTAATATGATAGGGGTGTTCCAACCAATAATCTGTCAACATTCTATCTTTACCACCTGATTTGTATTCTGCTTATGGTGTTTTCATTTATCTTCCCCTATTCACTCTCTTACCTTCTGTTGTATGTGCCTTGTTCTATCTGTTAGTTGCGCGATCCTTGTGCAGTTCGAATCATCTGTTCTTGATTGCTTTGTTTCAGCTGTTATATGGTTTTTCATAAAATACATTATCTCACTTATATTCTTTCCTTATTTCCTTTGTTATCTTTCATTCTGTCTAACATTTTAGAAATTAATCCTCACATCCAGCAATCAGGCATGGATATAAATGTAGCAGTGAGTGTATTCGACTATCTTCTTTCATGAAAAGCCTAATCCATTCTTCCTTCATTTAAAACACTCGTGTTCTTATTTAACATAAGTCTATGTGGTAATTGGATCAGAATCTTGGATGTATTTTTCTTTTTATGAACCGCACAATATACATCAAAATTTTACGTTGTCAATGATGTTTCTTGGAGAGATGTTTTTCAAAGTAAATGATTTCTTCATGCTATCATCATTTATTATTGGCAACATCTGCATGACCTTCTTTATCTTAAATTTGCAGCCTGGTGCTAATACCATGTTGAGTAACATGGATCAGTTTCTGCGAGTGTAATTATACTGCCATTGTTAAAGGTATGTTCCAAATGCAGATCCCAATCTCTTATAAATACGAGTAGGAGACATGTCCCTATGATTAATCATTATTAGTTAATATTTATTAACAATATAAATCACAATATAACATATGTATTATATATAATATATATGGATAATATTATATTATAATATAATATATTTATAATATATATATATATATATATATATATATGTAGTATAATTATATATATATATATATATATATATATATATAGATATGATATATTATATCAAATTAAATCAATCCAACTGTAGCTATAATCTTAACAGATATCAGAGATTGTAGATAAAAGAAGATTTTGCTGCGAAGCCATGCTAAAGAGAATCACCAGTATCCACGAGTCTATATAAACCATGATCCTCAATACCAACAGAAATGGTAGTGTTGGTCACATGATCAACAATCGAGCACTTTGAGTATATTGAATACCACATCAAGTTGAGGAGAATGCCACATGCTCTGACTCACTAAGAGTAGGTTCAGTTTCATAACAGGAATATAGCATACATTGAGGAAAACGAGATTCCTCCAACTAGACTGTATCTAAATGTGGCAACAGCCTTTTGTTTTAAAAAAATTCAAAATTTGCCATTTTTTAGAAACCCTGTGGACCAAATCTGAATCATGAACCTTAAAAAACAGAATAAATTGTATTAACACACAAACAAATAGAGTTTACAAATGCTACAAAAAG
Source organism: Cupressus sempervirens (assembly GCA_028749045.1). Classification (NCBI taxonomy): domain Eukaryota; kingdom Viridiplantae; phylum Streptophyta; class Pinopsida; order Cupressales; family Cupressaceae; genus Cupressus; species Cupressus sempervirens. The sequence continues at coordinate 319,157,876 of CM053787.1, forward strand.
TGTGAACTAAAAAAGAGTTGTCTAAGTAAAGACAACATCTAAAAATAGACCAAATTAAGACAACTAATTCTAGAATAATGAGCTAAACATAGCAAGAACCTAGAATACTAAAAAACTATTCTAATACTTTGCTTGTGACTAGCCTTTATATTGATACAACAATCCTCATTTTTGTGCATCTATTTTATTTATTCCATACTATACTTAAGACTGGAAACATACAATTTTACTACTAATCTATTTACTCTCTCTGCTATCTTTGTGTGTATTTCTGTTATAGCTGTAAGAGATATCAAGAATAGGACAAATATTAATAACTGGGAGCCAAACTAAAGCTCCAAAGCCTAAATGAAAACAAATCATGCTCAATGTTACATACCAATGTGAATACAAAAATTACATTGTGTGTTAATATAGCCCCCTCCCTGAGCAGACATTGCCATAAAAACAGTGAAGTTTGTTTTCCTGGAAATAGAAATATACTGCTAGAAGCTCTTTGCTTATTTTATGATTCTATGTATATTCGTTCTTCCTCATCTTATGTGCAAATTGCAAGAAACACCTCAAATAAACTAATTACTAGTGGTCGCCTTAATCTTGACTGTCTGAAACTTTTAATTATGAAACCAGCTAATAAAGCTACAAAACACACACATTGTCCAAAAGGCAACAACATATTACACAAAGGCAATATGAATATAACTAACAAATACACGGGAAATTGTATCTACTTAAAGTAGGTAGGCAGAATCTTCTTAATACAAGTAAGCAACTTATATAATACTAACCCGCCCATTTCAGTTGCTTCCTCCTTCAAGCCTACCAAATGATCTGGCTTGACATCGCACAAGTTACAAAGATTTGACTGCAACAATAGATAGTCAGCATACATAAAGCAGAAAACGAGAGAATTCAAACATAATAATTACACAAGAAAACCACTAACCTTTAACATTATTGGAAGACGTCCAAAAGAAAACTTTTCTCTTATTACATTCCCTTCGTTCCACTTAAAACAAACTTCCATATAAAATCTACCTTTATATGAAGTGCCAGATTGCCTGCACTGTTTATCAATAAGGTGCATGTTAAATTCTATGTGAAGATTAGAAATAAAATGTCCCAAGATAATAGCGTATAATCAAGAATCTGAATCATGCAACTAACCAGATAACCGACATAAGAAATTTTATCCGAAAATAACTAAGGAGTTTAAACACACTGTCTAATACAGAATCTAATTGTGCAACCAACTAGAAAATCAGAAGAATAAAGGCAACTATATCTCATTCACAAATAAACCAGGGAGACTCAACCAAACATCTATTACACGAAACCCACAATTATTCATGCTCGGATTCATCAAAGACAGTAATAAGCCACAGAAAAAGAACCAGCTTTTTTGTCTATATTTACTGGGATAAAACTTCAAGGTTCGCATCTTTTTATATACAAACATGATAAGTACATGTGATAGGTGATAATGAATAGAAATTCAACTAACCTATGGTAGAAATGAAATTTTGATTTTTAATAAACAATATTTCATTTTAAGTTCAAAATATTAAATTTGATATGGTGAGATCATTTATGATCACTCCAAAAAAAAGAAACATATTTGTGAATGGAAACTTGACCTATTTTCTACCTATCCAAACATGTACCGTAGAGTAAGTATATCCTGGCAAAATACAATGAACTCTCAATTATTTGATGACAACAGCAAGGATAAAAATCATCAAAAAGTAGATGTAAAATTTCTACAACAGTTAATCTGTCTCTTTCTTGCCAATCACCATAATCCATTGTTTTGTAAAACAAACCACAAATAAATAGTAAGACATTAATAACCATCACAAATAATGCAACATTGATTACACCTCTAGAGAAATAGAAAGATCTTTCCTAATAAGAATCCGTTGCTTGGCATTCTTGAATATTAACATATTTCTATAAAAATAAGTTATAACAGCAAGAAGAGAGAATAGTGGCAAGACGAAAACAAAGGCATGGGACCCATAAAATAAAGCTAATAAGATTTTATGTTCATAACAACTCCATGTGGGAACCCATAGCTGATGGCAGATATTGCTACACCCAATTTTCTCACAACAATACTCAGATCAAATGATTGTAACACTGGTAGCTTTATTGGATCACTGAGGTCCCATCAACCCATTTTGGTCATTCCCATCCCCATTACAAGGGAGTTTCTTCCAGTTTACTTTCTGTACTGTTTGAATTTTGTGCCACTAGCTTTTGACCTTGTCGTATCTTTTGAAAAAACTTGGTATAAACTGAGTCTTTCCAATGATCAATCTACCCATACATAAGTACATATTTCTTATTAGGAAACCGCAATCACAAACAATTAACAAATATTTTGTCTATTTAATAGAGACAAGGATTCCATCTTTGATTTCATGCCTACAAAGTAAACCAAACCTATGGATAATACAGTCCTTAACAAAAATAGTTGAACAAAGAGTTGATCCTGCTCATTTTCAAGGTCATAAGAGAGCATTGTCACTGTAAAGTTATATATTTTCATTGGCCAGATTTTGGTTCACATTGCACAGTTTTATATTAAACCATATTATTTTCCTCGCTTTTAAAGGAAATTTGCAATAAAAAGAGAATTAAATTTGGAAAACTCTCACCTAGATACAGACAAAATTGAGTTAAGATAAAAAATTCCACCTAGATACAGACATTTATTTATCTCACAGACAAAATCACCAAGAACTAAAACTTGCAATGAAGTAGTTACACAAAAATTTGGCAACGGGTCTACTGGCTACTGTTTCTGAATGACAATAGAGCCAAACTTGAGAGTACCCCATCAGATGTAACAAATATCATGAGTGTGCTTCAATGTTTTTTTATCCTCTAAATTTTGATTTTATGGTTCAATTTACTGCAATGCATATCTTTTTCCTGTATAACTCATTGATAAAAACAACAAGATCAAAGGAATCAAAATTAAGATGATAAATAGATTTGCATGACAGTTTCTCCAAAGCTGATATTTGTGCTGTAGTTATAGTTAAATACAGGCATTATAGGTTTCATACCTCATAAGGTAGCAAACGCCTGGAATGGCGTCCCTCACTTGCTTCCTTGTCTGGCGATAATATTTCAGGATTTTCTAACCACAGTAAAGCCTGGGTTAAGGCAAAAAGAATTGCAAAATATTTTGTTAACTGAAAAAATAGTTCTAGAATAGAAGTTCAGTGAGCCTAACTTAGTGAGAAAGTATGGGCAGTATGATGAGGAAACTTAAAGGCTATCACAAAGCAATGTAACAAAGAACCTTAGTGCTGTAGATGAAGCAAAGTTGCAAAAAAATTAATGCCAAAGGCAAATATTAGTAAGTGGCTTAGTGAAAAAGACAGAGTGAAGTTAGTAAGAAGCCTGATCTTATCAGAAAGATCACTGGCAAAGATGGAGTGGTGTTGCAAATAAGTTTAATGGAAAATACAAAGCAATATCATGAAGAAGCCTACTATTGCAGATGAAAGGATGTTATAAATAAGCTGACAAGAAGAAGAAAAGTCATGTTATAATAAACAATAAGAAGGCCAGTTTTCGACCCTGGACAAGGCTAGCTCCCAACATTCACAATGGCCCAGCATTAATTGAAGTTGAGACTTAAAAAATGTCAGTGAAAGGAGTGGGTACAGGTTGAGTATGACAGTATAGACTGATTCTGTCAATGATAGCATATCCGAAACAATGATTAACTGATATGACTTTAACTCACATAGATTTTCTTCCATAAATGGCAGTTAAGTTGAATACATATTAATTAAGGTGACTATGACAGCTGAGATTCCCCCTTCAATGGCCAAACAGGGATAAGCTATAGTGATTTTGACAGTAAAGATTGTCTCCTGTCCATGACAGATAAGTCATTACAAATTAGCTGTTGCTGCAAAGATTGTCCTCAGTCCTTGGGTGTATACACGAAATAAACATGGCTTACACTGGTATTGACAGCATATATTGCCTGCATCTGTTTATAGCAGTTTATGCCAAATCAAAATATCTACCATCACTTTAACAGCATAGACAGGCCAACTAGCAATTTGCTGCAAAGATTTTATTGACATAGATTGCCTTCAATTATTATCGTATGCTGAATGGCATTAGCTGTAGTGATTTTGACACCATTGTCTGCCTTCTGTCAATGGCAGCATGCATCAGATACATATTAGCAGAGGTAATTCTAACAACATTTGTTGCCCTCCATCAATGGCAAGATGTGTAGCAGATGCACTAGTGCACTGATTTTAAGTTCCCAAATTGCCTCCATGAAAGAAAAAATATGTCAAATAGATATCAGCTGGAGTGATCCTGATGAAATTGCTACTCTCTATGCATAATAGCAGATTCCAAATAGATATCAGTTGGAGTGATCCTGATGAAATTGCTACTCTCTATGCATAATAGCAGATTCCAAATAGATATTAGTTGTGATAGCATAGATACATAGGTGGCAGTACACAACAAATGGAGATTAATTGATGTGACTTTGAAGGCAAAGATTGCCCCCCAGCCTTAGTGGTATATAGAGAGGCTTAGCTATGGTGATCTTGAAAAATTAACTGCCCTCCCTCCAAAGAGATAAATTGTGATTCCGATGGCAAAGGTTGCCCAAAATCTATTCGAAGCAGCGAATACCAAACAGAGACACTGCAATTATTTTGACAGTATAGATTGCTCTATATCTGTAAGACCCCTCTTCACATGCACTTATTAAATATGAATTTCTCTAGCAGTTCTCTTTATTGGAGAATAGAATGGATAGAAGAGTGGGATGAGTTGATGGAACTAGAGTGTTAGGATGGGACTAGGAACCATAGGCATGTGCTAATGATTATCCACTCAGGAGATCATTCTATGATGTTGGAAGCTATTGTATATGTGTTGATGATATCTATCTAGGTGATTTTGTGATGTTGTTAATTGAACTAATGGTGAATGGAGATTGGTGTCTGAATTATATTTTGAGATGAGATCAGTATTGCTTAGGTGATATATGAATTTTTGGATAGAAATATAATGAGATGCTTATAAACTTTGAAGATGAATGAACTATGTGTTTTAATTGGTAGATGAAATAGTGAGTTAGTGTGCCTTAAATATATTAGAGCAGTGTGTTACAAAAGATTATAGTTCTAGATGAGATTGGTTTACTGTTTTTGTGGAAATGTGATTTACTCATAACATTGCACGTTGACCTAGAGTACATTGTACACCATAGCCATTATGAAATTAATGAACTTAGATGTCATTAAAGATGAAAATGAATTAGGGGTTCCATGATTTAAGGGTTTAAATGGAAATGGGCATGACATTCTAGTATCAGAGCCTAGTTTCGTAACACTTGGGCAACAATGGGTCCATGTTAAGTAGGAGTTGATAGGTTACCTTACAAGCACAGATTCTCATTGCAAACTTTTGATGAAACATTTAGTTCATTCCTGAATTGTGGCATCGATAAGTAAACCTAAATAAAACTTTAAATTTGTATTAACGATCATAAGTAGTCAAAAATAGCAGGTAACCCGGTCTTAATGACATGAAAACAAAATGATGAAATTCAAGAATGCTGTATTTGTATTAAGGTAAATTTTATGATCTCATAAAGTATTTGAAAACTGTATTGAACAATATCACCTTGAGTAGATTAAGTTGTAATCCGTCAAACACGATTCAATCATGTGATTATAAATGTGTAAATAACCTAATAACCAGAGAAATTAGTATAGCATCGTCTATCATTAAAAGACAGAAAGGGACATGGTCCCGTCAATCCTGAATGTAATTCCAACTAACATCAATGTTCAAAATGACAAAGGAATGTAGACATGTTTTCAACAATACGACCTAAGTAAGTAAAATTTAGAATCTTCGCAAATCTAATTTTGTTCTTTAGATTAAAATAATTCTTAATTAAAACAAACGATGGGACAATGAGAATGTAACACATGAAAGTACAAAATACTACCAAGTTCTGAGGATTCTTCAGAATTGATTTGGTGTTAAAATGTATTGTTCTAGTATCCTTTGGGAAGCAACTAGGAGTTCAACATAGATCCGCATGTAACTGTTGGAACCCCAAACAATATGGTACTAAATCCAAGAGGTTAGTTTAATAAATGAGTTAGTTATAAGCACACAAAGAAAGAGAGTATCACAATCCTACTATAAGGAGATAACCCTAATCAGGTAATAAAATTATCTAATTAGGATGAAAATTGTGAATGGTGAATAGTATGAAACATAAAATTGAACGAGTTAGATAGAAAAATTCAACTTCTAGTTAAGACTATGTGATTCGAATATGTAGAGAGTTTTATTATATAGTATGATTAATATTAAGATTCCAACTTCCAAGTGTATTCTCTTGACCTTGGTATTTGAAATTCATGGAATCATATATAACCCTATGGTATCAAGTATGTAAGGGCACAATGCAATCAATGACCTAATAAGTAATGAAGGATCAAGTTTCAAAATCAAGTGAGACAAGGAATTCAAGCCTCAAGTACAGTAGGAAAAATGATGATGACCTTTTACCTAGATGAGGAAGCATACCAAATTGGGTGGATTTGATGGCATAATTTCAACTAGTACATATGGTGAATTTGACCTGAAAGAGAAAAAGATAAGATTATGGGTAGATACCCCGGTATGTGGTTATAGTGAATCGAGGGTAAGGGACTTGGTGTTATAACCATGACTCTTAATACAATCGTACTATCAATAATATCCCTACATGTTAAGTTTCATCAAGAGAAGACCCCCTGTAATAATAAGAGGATGGAAGGAACTCATTTTGGTTATCCTCGCATTCACACTATTATCCTCGCATTCACACTATCATGTGGTTTCTAGTCCAGACGCAACCCTTAGTGCAGTAAATCCTAACCATTGGGCGATGTCAATTAAGATAGATATATTGTTAGTGTGTGGGCTCAACTACAATTTTATCCATATGGCTTGTAGACAACCAACTAATTTCAAAGTGAGATCCTTTCAAATATAATTGGGAGACCCCAAATTCCTCCTTCCCCTCAATAACCCTTGTACGGCTGCATTGTGTGGATAATGTGAATTTTATAAGCAATTTGATTTATTGCCTTGTTTATTTGATTTCAGATTTTGGTATTTTTAATATTTTTCCTTCTTGCCACAATGTGCAAATGTGATGTTGGGCCACTTAGCCAAATTTCTTGTTGATGGTCCTATTTTGCCTCTAGGACATGTTTTCTTTTCTTGATGGAAAGTTTACTATTGTGGCCACTCTTAATTTCTTTTATTTTCCACCTTTGAATTGAAAATTTTGTCTTCGATTTAGAGTTTGAAGTGTGAGGCACCTTCTTGCGAACTGTCTAGGCAAAGTGACTTGTGACCGGTCTACCAAAGGGATTCCTAACAATTAGGTGGAGGTAGAGCATTAGAGTATGGGATTCTTAGTGAAGGTATCTATGCCCCACCATCTCCTGAAACTTCGAGAGTAGGATTAGTGATTATTATTTGACCATTGTTAAGGAACTGTATCATAGCATAAGATTGGTTAAGGGTACAAGTTAACCTAAGGTATCATTAATTGCGAAGGATGCACGTGTAGCAATGGACTTGTTCAATGTCTTGTCCAGGAATTAGTATGCAACAAAAGTTCTAAGTAAAAGTAAATCATCTTTGATAAGATCCAAGTTGTATTATAGGAAGGCACTATTCTGAGGGGTCTCATACATCTATTACCCTGGCATGTGATTATATGCCAACTTGGAACACCTTGTGGTATTGCTATGAGAGACTCTATAAGAATATTCCTATCAATTAGCATGTTATATATGTGATCCAGGTGTTTTAGATGTGTTTGACCCTGGAAAGAATGAAATGTTGTAAGTTATGGGTTGAACTTCGCCTTTCATAAAGATAAATAGGTACATATATTACCATTTGGTAGTGTTTATGGGAATTCTAAGACAAACATTTTAGTATAAGGATAAATTTTGGGGTAAGTCTAGACAAGGTCTAGTATATGAAGCAAACCCTAATTTCGTGTGACTTTCAGGAGGAAGTCAAAGGCGAGAGGGGGAGGATGTAAGACCCCTCCTTGCATGCACTTATTAAATATGAATTTATCAAGTAATTCTCTTTATAGGAGAATAGAATGGATAGAAGAGCGGTATGAGTTGATGGAACTAGAGTGTCAGGATGAGACTAGGACCCCTAGGCATGCGTTAATGATTATCCACTCAAATGGTCACTCGATGATGTCAGAAGCTATTGTATTTGTGTTGATGATATCTATCTAGGTGATTTTGTGATGTTGTTAATTGAACTAATGGTGAATGGAGATTGGTGTGTGAAATATATTTTGAGATGAGATCAGTATTGCTTAGGTGATATATGAATTTTTAGATCAAAATATAATGTGATGCTTATAGACTTTAAAGATGAATGAACTATGTGCTTTAATTGGTAAATGAAACAGTGAGTTAGTGTGCCTTAAATATATAAGAGTATTGTGTTACAAAAGATTATAGTTCTAGATGAGATTGGTTTACTGTTTTTGCAGAAATGTGATTTAATCATAACATTGCACGTTCACCTAGAGTAAGTTGTACACCATAGGTGTTATGAAATTAATGAACTTAGATGTTATTAAAGATGAAAATGAATTAGGGGTTGTATTATTTAAGGGTTTAAATAGAAATGGGCATGACAATATCCATGGGGGCTTATGTCAAATAGATATTAATTACAGTGTTTTCCAGTCTTTGACAATAGTATGCCAAATAGAGATTAGTTGTAACAATTTTGATCATAAAATATGCCAATCATAGACTAGCTCTAGATATTCTAGCAGTGCAGTATGCCACTTATAGATTAACTGTAATATTTCTAGCAATATAATGTGCAAAATAACTATACATAAATTCACGCCCCTCCAGAGTTCAGATACGATTGCATTCATTGGCTTCTGCCTGTAACAGTTGGTAGCCTCATTTTGACAAAGTAGATTCCGCTCATCCATGGCAGCAAGTACCAAATAGAGATTAGCTATAGTGATTTTGACAACATAAAAATGCCAAGCAGGAATTTGATATAGTGATTTTGACAATGTACCATTCTAAACTGAGATTAGCTATAGATGTTGACAGTATAGTAAGCCAAATAGAGATAAACTATAGAAATTTAAATAATATGGTATATCACAGAGAGAGAGAGAGAGAGAAGATATAGCAATGGATTTTGATGATATAAATTGTGCTCCATTAGAAATTAACTATAGCAATTTTGACAATATAATACGATGGACAGAGATTGGTATGCCAAATAGAGATTAATTTTAGTTATTTGCTACATTTAAATTGGTGATCCATGGCTATATGTGGCCTAAAGATTAGGTAAGGTGATTATGAACACGCAGTTGGAGCTTGATATTGGTAGTGTACATTGTCATCCATTAATGCAAGCAAATGCTACATAAAGATTAGCTATAGTGACTTTGGCAATATAATATGCACAAATAGTAGTTATAGAATTTTTTACGATGTGATATAAAAGATATCAATTAGATATATTGATTCTGACCGTGTAGTAAACCAGATAAAAATAGCATATATAAATTTCCATCTGTCCATGCCTACATATTTAAAACAGATATTAGAAAAGGTGTTTTTGAACACATTGATTGCCCTTCATCCAGTGCTGTTACAGCTTCATCTTCACAACATAAATTGCGCACCATACATGGCAAGTAGCACCAAAAAAAAAAAATGTTTTCTACCATACTAAATATCAAATGGAGATAAGCTATAGTGGTTTGGAGCTTTGGCTAAACCATACGTGGCCAGTAATGCTAAAGAATAAAAACTTTAATGTTTCCTACCATATAGTATGTCAGGCAGAGATAAGCTATAGCAGTTTGGACAACCATACATGGCAGATAATGTTGAAGAAAATAAAAAATTAATGTTTTATACCATACAGTATGGCAGTCAGAGATAAGTTATAGTGATTTTGACAATAGAATATGCCAAACAGAAATTAGCAATTGCAACCTTGACAAGATAGAATGCCCAACAGATGTTAGCTAAGGCGGTTCTGGACACATAGATTGCCATTCATCCTTGGTTGCATATGTCTGATAGGAATCAGCTATTCTGATTTTGACAACATAGTATGCCAGAAAGAGGTTGATTATAGTATGCCAGAAAGAGATTGATTATAGTGGTTTGCACAATAAACTGACCTCCAACCATGGCTGCATATTCAAATAGAAATTAGAGTGAAGTGATTTTGACAGCAATTTACCTATTCCATCCATGGTAGCATGTGCCAAATAAATAATAGCTATGGCAGATTTGATGATATAATTCACTAAATAAAGACTAGCTAAGCAATGTTGAAGTTACACTATGCCAAAGAGTGGTTAACTACAGAGATTTTCACCATATAATATATGCCAAATTGATATTAGCTTCAAATTGTCAAAGAGATATTTACAATTTCAATGGCCCTCCATCCATGACTGTATATGTCAAATAGAAACTAGGTAAGTTGACTTTGACTACATAAATTGATCTCCATCCATGGCAAGTATAGAGTTTTTGAATATGAAGTACAATGGTACAACCAACAGTGATTAGCCCTGGTGATTTTGACAATGTACTTTGCCCAACATATATAGCTATAAAAAAATTGATTCTCTAGCATGCTAAATTCAGCTAAGCAGAAGAGATTTTAGATTTGACAGGCGGAGATTGCTTTTCATCCATGGAAGATAAAGAGGTTTTCAAAATGCAGAACCCCCAACAGAGATTAGCTATAATGATTTTGAAAGTAGCATGCCAAACAGCTATTGCAAATTTTGATCATATAATATATCAAAGAGGAACTAAACTGGGAGACCAATACATAGTATATTACAGAGTGATTAAATGTAATAAGTTTGCTGATATAGTGGGCCAAAATATTGGGTATTTTCACAATATAAATTGCCCCCTGTTAATGGCTCCTTATGCCAGATAGAGATTACAAAAGGTAGTTTTTTATACGGATTAAGCTCCCTTTACGGTATTGTGCAGCTCGATTTGGACACCAGAGATTGATGCCTGTTAGCTTGGATTTGACGACATAAATTGCCGTATGTCAATGCAACTTCAGTTTGACGACATAGATTAGCCTCCATCCATAAGTTCATTTTTAGAGAGTAGAAATCCCTAAGTCCATGGCTACTCGTGAAGAAAAATGCAGGCTGAAGTTTCAAAACTCAATAAACAACAACAATTATAATAAACACAGTGTGCAAAGGATATTGCTTAGCTTCGAAAGAGTCCCAGGCTGTTGAACGACCACGGAGCGAATATTAGAAACAGCAGTTTCCAATCCCTGCTCTGCAAAATAATTGAAGGAATCGATGTGCGGCTTAGCCAACTCTTGCAGCGCCTTAAAGGACATCTCATCTTTGTTTTCTGATTTGTTTGCCATTATATAGAGTGAATGGAAATGCTCTGAAGATTCAGAAACCCCGAAGAAAGCGCATACACAATACGTCTGTTTTTGCTACAATGTCTGCACAATAAAAATTCAGGGGGCAGAGAGAATGAGAGGAGAAGGTTTTGTAAGGGTTTTACTAATAGGTTTTATGTTTATGCACAATTTCCACATATTTGGGATGCTCGTGTGTTAACTCTTTTAAACGTAGTAGTAGGTAACAGGAATTGCATACGGAAAGCATTTTGTAAGGGTTTACGTGTAGGTTTTCCCTATGCAAATGAAAATTAAGGTGGTTATATTGCTATTACTAGTATGTATATTTGAAAAGAACTTGCTCACACTAAAATATAGCTCTTCCTGGTATGGAATGTGTTCTGTTTTCTAAATTTTATTATATTTATTTTACTATATATTTTTTTAATAATATATGATATGATATGATAGATTTTAATGACGTCCACAAGGCTAAAGTAGTCTATCGAACCTACACGATCACCCCCCAAGGTAGGAGTGGAACTGATCTAGCTGCAAAGTTTTGGTTAATTTGTCTCTCCTTCTCTGAAGTTTGATAATGACAGCCACTATTCTCTTCACTTGATCTTCCTCAAATAAGTAGTTGAAGTCCGTGTTCTGCAATATCTTTGTATAACTAGATCTGATGTCAATGTATCCTAGGGAATCCTTGACAAAGTGTTGCTCTACCTCTACTGCTCCCATATCACAGAATGAACACGTTATGTCTACTTACTCTTCCTTTGGAACTTGCCATCTACCAGTTTCAAATCACATATTATGTAAAACAGAAAGTATGATAAACTAATATAATTATAATCAATTAAATAGTATATAATAAATAAAATATGGTTTCTTTTTAAATTAAGCTATTATTAGTGTAAATATTAAAATTATAAATTATTGTTTTATTTCAATGTGGTGGATATTTATGATTTCTTGAGAGTGGTGTCAATTAAATTGTCTTGATATAAAAATATCAACTAGTAATATTTCCAAATGTCATTATTAGTTGATTAAACCTTTTTTTAAGTATTAAATTTCAAATTATAAAAAGTAAAACACAATAAAACTTGGAAGAAGAGAAAATAAAATTTTGATCTTCTCATATCTCATTGGTTTCAAAAAATGTAAAAGAATTTTACTAATTTATTTATTTTACGTCGTTTTAAAACAACTAATAGATTTATATATAATTCTATCCCTTTTCATTCTTTCCCTCTTATTATTTGTACTTGGCAATAGGCTAAGTACTATTCCATCATTTTTTGAACCGTTACTAAATTAACTAGTTATTAAAAAAAAATTCCCAACCAATCTATAAGAGTTAAAATTAAATATTTGTTTCTCTCTACAAAGATTTAATATCTTTGATACTTAACATGCACATTTTTCAAGTTTATAAATTGTGAAAATTACTTTTTGATCATGTGATTGGTTAAGAAAATTGAAGTCTTGTGCACAATTTCTAGTTATACTTACAAACTATCATTTTTAATTAAACTTACAAATTATCATTTTTGTCTCCTATAATGTAGATTATGGAATTTGTGAATTTTTTATTTTTTTTTCCCAAGCTCTTTTACAAATACAATATATAAGTATTCCAAATTAATATTTGAGACTAAAGTTATTTTCAATAATGAATTATTTTTATTTAAAGAATTTTATATATGTAACTATTATGTATTTTCAAATATTAATTATATTATATATAATTATTAAATATATATTTTTAAATTATTTTTCCTTTGATTGGTAAATTGTTGAAGCCTTTATATTAAATTTAGATGTTAAAACGATAGTTACAATGTTCTTCGTTCAAACAGGCATTGGTAGGAAAGAATAGAGTAAGAAAACTTTCAGTCTTGCCCAAGACCGAGGTCCTAAATTGTACATAATTTAAAAGGAGCATTCCCCGTTATATTCCTAATTAACGAGATCTTACTGTGTCCAATTATTAGATATAATATTGATGGTAATAATTTCCTTTGCATTATTCATCTTGTCTTCCAAATTCAAACTTATGCTGCTATTTGCAACTACTTATACCTCCGGAGATAATCTTTCTACTAACCTGCATATCAAAGACATCTTTCTTTCCACAAGTATTAGTAGTATTAGACCAACAAGAATAAATGAAGAGATTCAACAAGATTGCATAGAAACTTTTCTATAACAAATTTAACACTTTTCTCCTTAACTATATGTAGTTTATTATGAGTTGGTACATTGCCATCTAATTTATCATTTTTTTAATGTTTGTGTCCTTTTATTGTTTTTACGCCCTTGTAGTGTCTTGATTAGTGACTAATCCATGCATGTTATAATGTATTATATTGGGAAAGATTAGGAGTGATGGACATTTTCCATTAAATTATTTGCTTTTCTTTTTTCTATTGCTTACTATAGATGGTTGATTTATTTATTTATATGTTTCTATTGCATTTTGAACTTAATTTAAATCTAAGTGTTCCTACATGAATTGCAATGTGTGGAATGTAAGCTTGCAGATTGATAATACCAATTTTTGAAGTCACTACCAAGATTCTGACATTATTCATACATTTATAATAAGACTGATTTGCAGAGCCTAGAACAAATTTTCAAGGATTCGGTCTAGGTATAAGGAAACTAATAGGATTCAAAAATATGTTCCTTATAGCTTTACTAAATTCCTTTCATATTTGAAAGTACTATTGTCTTAACTCTTTTAATTTTAAATTCAAAAACCTTTTTATTATTTTTTTTTTAATTATATTTTTGTTGGTGTAAATAATTATTTACTGTTTACACTTACTTAAGTTTACTTAGGTTAATGCATTATTTTAATATTTATTTATTAGTCACCTAAGAGTATGCATACTCTTGTGAGTTGTCATGTGACAACATAGGAGTTCGCACCTCTTTTACATGGTGTCTACAACATCTCCACTTGAGATACACCTCATTATTCTTATCCTATCATCTAGAATGATGGATAAGACGTGTGCTTAGTTGTCATGCTTATCTTATCTCTTAATTCTTTCTAGACACATTCTAGGTGCTTCCTGAGAGGCCTTTATATGTAGGCTCTCCTAGTGTGTACAATTATAATATATACAATACAAAGAAATGTATGAGGACATACTCTGATATATTGATCATACTCCTTTTTGGTCTGCAGTTGTGCTTGTGCTCGAGTTCTACGATCTTGGGTGAATCTTGCCCTAAGGCAAATTCTTACATGGTATCAGAGTTATACCAAATTCTTACATGGTATCAGAGCTATACCAAATTCTTGCATGGTATTAGAGCTCTTGGAGAATTTCTCTTCACATAGTTGTTCGAGACCATCTTCTTGCTTCAGCACCTCGGCTTGAATCTAGAGTATCGTAGTTATTGGGAGCATTTAGAACCAGATCTGACCTTGCCATTATGTCTGAAACATCGATTCAGTGAAAATTGGCTATAAAGTTGCCTACCCTAAGCCAAAGTCGATTGTGAGGCAAAAAAAATTTGCAAACCGACACCTGAAGGACTGATTTGCAAAACTGGTATGATCATTTTAGATTTATACAATTAATTTTTAGATCTACATTTTTTTATCTGCATCTCTGCTATTTTTTTCTAACTTGCATTATTTTTCAGAACTTTTTTGGCCATCAAGCCATAGGAGAGATTTTTTGTAGGTGAAGATTGGTGCTTGGTGGTGCAAATCAGATGTTTGCATCACATTCAAAATGTCAAAAAACCTCTCAAATCGGATTTTGTTTCATCCAAATCGGACATCTAAGGCAAAATCTAGAGCCATTTGATTTTTGGAGGGGCGATAGTGGTGATTCAGAAAAAATAACAGCAGCAGCGATTTTCAAATGGCGATATCTCCCTCATACGGACTCTTTTTTGTGAGCAACTTTTTTTTTTTTTTGAGGTAGAATTTCATGATCTACACATTGGTGCAAGTAGTTTGAGATCTTTGTTCCTAAATTTTTTTGCAACTCACAAATCCCAATTTTTGCAACTTCAAATGCTTAGTATGAGCTCATCTAGACTCCAAATCAGGTTCTTTTTTTTTTAAGTGCATTTTTTTTGTCTACTTTTGAGATTTTCAATCAAATTATATGTTCTATGGATAGAAATATTGCTTTCAAAAATAGGCCCTAAATTGGCAAGTGGCTACCAAGTGCCTAAATCATACATTAGGGGGGGTTCTTTGATTTCTTTTGCATCTTTGGGGGTTACATTGCTTAGTCCATCATGGAAGAGGAAGATTTGATTTACTTAACACCAGACAACTATCAGGAATGGAGTCAATTGGCTATCAAATATCTTAGTCAACACAATGCACTACCATATGCGAGAGGACTTACATATGATGTTGAGACTTCTTCCCTCATTGGTACTATTCTCTTTCTACATACAGATATGGAGGTTTTGGATTCACTTATTGACCTTAAGGCAATTGATCATTATGATCACTAGATTCATCTTTGGGAGACGTATGGAGATCCACACATTCCTCCATTCCCAAAAGATCTAATACCTCTAGTTGGAGTTGCATCCTCTTCAGATGAGATCACACCTCCAGATGCTCCTATTGCTCCTACTAATCCTATTTTAGCCACAGATGCTTCGGATTTAGTGCAGCAAGACACTTCATGTCTTCCTACTTTACCTTCATGCGATGACTTCCTACCAAACATTGCAGAGATGTTTATGGAGTCTCACATTGAAGATGACGGAGACACTATCGATGATATTCATCATCTCTTTGAGGTGAATTCTTCATCTATTGCTGTAGTGACAGATTCATGTACTTCAGCATAGTAGGGTACACTTTGTCTTCCAGGGGATGACTTCTTGCCAAACATTTCAGCTCTGTTCATAGAGTCACACACAACAAATTTGGAGGACTTCTTTGATGCTATACCACTTCTCTTTGCTAAGGACAATCCTTCTACAGTTGTTGCAAGGGCCCACTCTAACCCTCATGTCCATTCTTTACATGATCAGTCTTTACAAGCTTATCTAATCATGGATCCTTATGTACAACATTTGCAGGAGGTCTCTTTATCATTTGAGGAGACAAATGGTTCTTTGAAACAGGTTCTATAGCAATCATTGCTAGATCTGCACTTCTTCTCAGCAGTTTGGAAGGAGCCATCATCAGTATCGACATAGGGACATTTGAACAAGTTTCAAAGACACCTTACATCATCGAGATTCTTTCCACACACATCGGAAGCGTCTCATGAGTACCACTGCGATTGTTTCTTCCAAAGGGGAGGAAACTATTTACTATTTACTATTTACAGTAATTATTTACTATTTACTCTTGCTTAAGTTTACTTAGGTTAATGCATTCTTTTAATATTTATTTATTAGTCACCTAGGAGTATGCATACTCTTGTGAGTTGTCATGTTGACAACATAGGAGTTCACACCTCTTTTATGCACATGGTGTCTACAACACAGGAGTTAGCACAATAATTAAGCACATGGTGTCTACGACATCTCCACTTGAGATACACTTCATCATTTTTATCCTATCATCTAGAATAATGGATAAGATGTGTGCATAGTTGTCATGCTTATCTTATCTCCTAGCTCTTTCTAGAGACATTCTAGGTGCTTCCTGAGAGGCCTTTATATATAGGCTCTCCTAGTGTGTACAA
This sequence comes from Cupressus sempervirens, assembly GCA_028749045.1. Classification (NCBI taxonomy): domain Eukaryota; kingdom Viridiplantae; phylum Streptophyta; class Pinopsida; order Cupressales; family Cupressaceae; genus Cupressus; species Cupressus sempervirens. Next base: position 319,175,068 of record CM053787.1, read on the forward strand.
TTATAATATTTACAATACAGAGCAATGTATGAGGACATACTCTAATATATTGATCATACTTCTTTTTGGTCTACAATTGTGCTTGTGTTCAAGTTCTACGATCTTGGGTGAATCTTGCCCTAAGGAAAATTCTTACATGGTGTTAGAGTTATACCAAATTCTTACAATTTTAAATCTGTCAAAGTCTTGATTCATCCCTAAAATTTTCCTCCATCTACCCCCTTTGTTTGCTACAAGAAGCCAATGCTTTCTAGTTTATACATGTCGATATACATACATATATATATATATATATATATATATATATATATATATATATATATAGCTTTTTATGTATTTATATACATATATAGGAATGTATGCATATATATTTAAAATTATGAAGATATTATATTTGTTTGTATCCTTCTCATCTAAATTATCCATCAGGGCTAATTTAGCTAATAATATTAAGAGTTACATTATCCAGTTCTAATTAAGATGACTATTCAATTTTCAATTAATTTACTTATAATTATATATTAAGATATTTTCACCATTAGCACCCTTATCTGATAACTACTCTATCTCTTTATTACCTTCCCGAAAAATATGTAGAATCTAAATATATTCGAAGAGGTCCAGGAGATTTAGAACTTCTTCCAATTTAGAATTTAAAACCCAATTTGGTGTCTCCCTTTTCCTAATGGCATTCAGGACAATTTGCAAATCTCATTAATAATAAGTTTAGATATACTTAGATCCTAGCAAATTTGGATACCTTCTTGAAATGCTTCTAATTTAGCGAGGTTGTTAGTGGTTGACCCTATAGATTTAGTCCTTTTAGTGATCCAATTACCAAAATCATTGTTAATGATGCATCCTTTTCTGGCAGTAGTAGGATTGCCTCTTGATGTTCCATCAAAATTTAATTTGGTCCATCCACTCAAGGGTGGAATTGAATTACATTTGTTCCTTGCCTCTTTATTCTTTTTTTATACATAAGTGAGGAGTTAATTAGGTTTTTCCAACTTTTTTAATTTGGTCCATCCACTCAAGGGTGGAATCGAACTACATTTGTTCATTGCCTCTTTATTCTTTTTTTATACATAAGCAGGGGGTTAATTAGGTTTTTTCCAACTTTTTTCATTAGACCATCCCATTTTGAAAATGATCCTTCCTCTTTCGGTATTTTCCTAAAGTGAGAGTTTAAGGTTTCAACAATATGTGCCTCGATTTTATTTGCAATCTCACATGTCGTCATATCTTGATTGTGAAATATTCTTCTGTTCCTTTCTTTCCATACTTCCCAAACAAGGATAGATGGACAAATATTCCAAAGTTTACGATAGATACATCTACTATTATCAATTGGCCAACCCCTAAGTAGATTGTATAGAGATTCTGGCAAAGGTGCATTCCAATCCAGCATATGTCAGAGTCATTCCCAACAATATTATGTATATGAACACTTATATAATAAATGATTAGTATCTTCATTGTCATTCTTACATAGCACACATCTTGAAGGTCCCTCAGTGCCCATCTTTCTCAATCCATCAACAATTAGAATCCTATTATGAGAGTTAGTCCACAGAAAGAAGCCTACCTTTGGTAGGCAAGAGGAATCCCAACAAAGTTTTAGAGGAGTGTTAACTTCTTCCCATCTTTGGGAACGAGTGATTACTCTATATCCATTTTTTATGTTATACTTGCCATCTTTTGATACTACCCATATGAGTTTGTCATTTCTCACTAATTGCTTTATTTTCCTCTTATGAATGATGTTTTCATACACCTTTTTTACTAGTTGGTTCCACGTCAATATTATCCAAGGTTTTTCATTCCCAACTTATACTACCATTAATATCTTTTTTTATTTTATAATTATTGACCTTGCACCCCCAAAGTTTGACTAATTGGTCTTTAAGACTAGCTGGGATACCCATTTTATCTAATGGAGGGAGACCATCCCATGAGTCCTTCTAGAATAGAGCTTCATCACCATTACCATCATCCCAAGTGAGATATTTACTAATCAGGGCTCTTCTTTGAACTATAAAATTCTAGCTCTCAGTTCCTTTAGGAAGGATCCTCATTCTAAGCAAGTAGTAAGGGTCAATTGCATTTAAGTATTTGTTATACATAAATTTTGCCCATTTTTTATTTCTTTCTATGAATAGTCTCCACGTCAGTTTGGTCCCTAATGCTTCATTTTGCCAACTTAAGGTTTTGATACCAAGACCTCCTAATTCCTTTGGTTTACATAATTTCTCCCATTTTACAAGAGCCTATTTTTTTTTATCTTCAATGTCATTCCAAAAGAAGCTTCTGGGTTTTGCCTCAATCTTCTTATTAAGGCTTTTAGATAGAGGTAAACAAGAAAGATGGTAGTCTGGAAGGGTTGATAAGACTGCTTTGATTTTTATCACTTTACCAGATTTTTGTTGCTATCTTCTTATCCATTCTATCAAGTATATTATGCCATCCCTTTTTAGTTTTACTACCTTTTTCTAAATCTATTCCCAAGTATTTACTCAGGAATGTTCCTCTTTTATATCCCAAAATATTACAAATTTGTTTTTCTCTTTCAGGTTTAGTGTCAATGATTTTTTATTTTTATTTTTTAGCATTCACTCTCTACCCTCAAGCTTCCATATACTGTTGAATGATTGACTTGAAGTTTAGGGCCTCCTTTATTGAACTTTCTCCTAGCATAATGGTATCATCTGTATATTGTTTATGTGTTATATTAGGAACATTCTCAGTTACTGTAATTCTACTAATTTTATTGTTAGAATGGACTTTGGAAATTGCTATACCAAAGGTTTTCTGCCATGATGGTGTATAGGAACAGAGATAAGGAATCTCCTTGTCTCATACCTCTTGATGTATCAAAGAAGCCTTCAAAAGTTTCATTAATAAGAACTGAAATTTTATTTGTTGAGATGCATTGGCATATAAGGTTAATCCATTAGTATCAGAATCCGAAGGCTTCTACTGTTTTGCATAGAAACCTCCAATCAACCATGTCATATGCTTTCTGAATATCAAGTTTCGTGAACATGCTTGTCATTTTATTCTTATTAGTTGTGTATAATTTTTCTTGTATAATGAGCATCCCATCTAGAATTTATCTTCCCGGTACAAAACCTGTTTGTTCTTTTGATATAATCTTATGGAGAATCAGTTTCATTTGATTTGCTAAAATTTTGGATATGATTTTATAAATGGTGTTGCGAAGAACTATAGGTCTAAAATCCCCTGGGATTTCAGGATCATCTTTTTTGGGTATCAAGGTGAGAAAGGTATTATTGATTTTTGAAAGTAATGATCCACCATTTCTTGATGTTTCAATGGCTTTCTAGAGATCAATTCCAATAATATCTCAACATTTTTGGAAAAAGAAAGCCTGGAATCCATCTAGACCTAGGGAACTATCGGGATTCATGTTGAATAGCACAGATCTGACTTCTTCCATCGATATGGGTGAATTTCATGCTTTATTTTCTACTATAGATACCAATTTTTGTATATTTCCAAGCATTTTTGCTTGCGCTATCATATTCGAACTATCAAAATTATTTAATAGTTTATTGAAATGATCTACAAAAATCTTTGCTATATTCTCAAGATTTTCAATGATAGAGCCTGACACGTCTTTAATTTTTATAATTTTGCTTTTAGCTCTATTGTACATATTGTTATAATGAAAATATTTTGTATTACGCTCTCCTTCTTCTAGCCATCTTTCTTTTGATTTTTTCCTCTAAAGGACTTCCTCCTTTGGTAGAATGTTTTCCTACCTGGCGAGTAATTCTTTTTCTTAAAAAAAGGTCTCATTATTCATACATTTTTTAATTACTTCTACACTTAATTTTTTTAGGCTTTCTTCGATATCTATTTTTTCCTTGAATATGTTATTGGATTGTTCTTTATTCCACTTAACTATATTTGCTTTAATTATTTTCATCTTATATACAAATATGTACATGTTGGAGCCTTTAAACTTGCCTTGATTCCACCATTCTCTTATGAGTTCCATAAAAAAATTGTCTAAAAACCAAATTTTTTTCACATTTAAAAGGATTTTTGACGGGTTTAGTAGGTTCAATAAATTCAATTCTAACAAGATCGTGATCAGATCCTGTTATATGTAAAATTGAGGCTTGTAAATCTAAATCTAATTCTCTTAGTTCTCCTTTGAATAGGAATCTGTCCATTTTCTCAACTATAAATGAAAAATCTTTCCTCTTTACCATTGTTAATAGGAATATCAATTAGGTTGTTAAGATCTATCCATTTTTAAAATTCCATAGATGTTTGGGAACTTTGTTGGACGCCTCCAAATTTTTCATTTATATTCATGATAGTATTAAAATCTCCACCTATAAGAATGTGTTCATTACTATGGCTTTTTATAAATAAACTTATTTCTTCCCATAGAATTTTTTTATCTATGTGATGGGTTGGTCCATATATGTTTATTAAAATTAGTTGTAAGTTAGTCTTTATGCTTTTAATTCTACTACTCATTCATGAATTGTTTGAATTTAGTAATTGACTAATCTTTTGTTGTGATATTGCTATCAGGATTTAACTATGTGATTTTGAGTCGAACTCATTGACCCATGTTTCATGAGTAGTGATTCAAAATGAATCCATCTCTCATGAGAATAAATGGAACACTTAGCACTCATTGGATCTCGGTGATGCTCACAGGGGTGAAGCACTGAGACTTCCTAGGAGGTCACCCATACTAGTACTACTCCAGCATGAGTGTGCTTAACTACAGAGTTTCCTCCATGGTTAAACCCAAAGCTTGCAACCCCATTTATAAAACCTTCATCAAGTGTTGTGCCTTATGAACCATTCATTAGAAAGCCCCTTAAGCTAATCAATTGATAAGTAGGAGATAATTTCCACAGCAAGTCAAATTGTGATATTGCTATCAGGATTTAACTGTGTGATTTTGAGTCAAAGTGGAAATTATCTCCTAGTTATTAATCTTTTGATGTTTTTTTGCATGCCCATCTACTTCTCTAAGCTCTTTAAGCAACTTCCTTCCTCTTTTAGCTCTCAATATGCCATATTTAGGAGTATTTATTCCTTCTCAATTCATCAAAATACCCAATTTCTCTATGTTCTCTTGTGCATTTAAAGCACTCTCATATTTTTTTCCTTCTTTCTCACATTTTTTTTCATTTTCTAATTCTTTCATTATCTGTTCTGCAAGTCTTATTTGATTGTCTGTATGTATATCATCTGCTAAGTCTGGTCTACTCCATGTTCTACCTAAATCATTACCATCTCCTTTACCTATTATTGTTCTAGATTTATTTGTTTGTAAATATTTATTTCTTTTATCTTCATCCTCAATGAGTAACATATCTCTTCTCAAATCTTCAAAGGTGTAATTATCTTTGCCTATATCAGTACTTGCTTTATTAAATCCTCTTTTTGTAGGTCACTGCTTTTATCAATATTGTCAAAGTTAAAAACTTGGATCAATTCATCAGTTAACAGTTCCAAGTTCTCTTTCTCTATCTCATCTGATATTATCATTTCCATATCTTCATTCTTTGATGAATCATTATTCAAGAAGTCATGAAAATCTTGTATTATAATTCCTTTTGTCTTACTTTGATCCTTCTCCTTACATTGTGCTCACTCATCTTATAAATAGGAGATTCTTGTGTTGTGGTTGGTGTCTGCCAAAATTTGGTGCATCGATTTATTACCTCTTTTTTGGCGTCTATGTTATTTTTCATCGGCTCTTCCATCTTTTGCAGTTAACTTTCTATTATTTCTCTTATGCAATTAGCATTTCTTTGCTCTAGAGAATCATCAGAGAAAAGATGTTTCTTTTCTATTTCTTCAAGAGTCTTATTGCTATTCACCAAGATCTTTTTATCCTACAATCTGAATTACTTTTCTAACAATTTTTCTTTTCCACTTATTGCTCTTAAATTCTTAGTTTTTTGTATTTTCTTATGTTTTTTGTTTAGTCTTTTGCTACTCTTGACTATCCTTAACTTATTTATATTATAAATATTATATTTTTCTATTCCTTCTTTTCTCATGTTGATTTCTTTATAGTTTTGATCTTCACATGTAAGATTTAAAGTCATTTGTAGAGTAATGCCTTTATAGTCTTTCAAATCTAACAATGGAATAATTTCTTTATTGTTTTCTGGCGTTAAAAATCCTTTTCTTTGCTTTGGGATTCTTTTTCTTTTGAATCTTGTAGCATCTCCATTTCTTTTTTCTGATCTTCCTTGGTGTTAGGTATGAAACTATTTCCCTGTTAGAAATGCTTTATAATAACTGAGAGGGTGGGGGGGGGGGGGGGGGGGGTGGGGGGGGTGGTGAATCAGTTATTCAATGTCCAAATGTCCTATTCAAACTTTTTCACTAAGTATAGTGACCCCATTCAACCATTCATTCATCCAAGCTTTAACTTTTCTAATCAGCAAGTTACTATGAATCAAGCATAACACATAAGAAAACAACACATAACATAGTGATTTACATGGAAAGCCAATTTGGGAAAAACCGCCAGTAACATGCTACTCAATTCTCAGTCTTTTGAAGTGATGCCCTATGAAAGGCCTGCTCTGTTAAAGGCTTATAACACACTGTTAAATGTGACCTTGTTAGAGGATTTAACCACCTTGTTAGAAGTGAGCCTAGTTAAAGGACTTTAGAACATTCACTTGGAATGCCACCCTATTAAAGGATTTACAATGGCTATTAAACCAACCTAAGTCCATAGGATTTTCATATAAAATACAATTGCTATAGATTGTTAGAAAATCTTTGACCTGATTGTAGCATACAACTTAACTTACAGATGTCATATCACTTCTCAGCTCATACCCTTGCTTGGCCTTCAATCACTACAACTTTGACAGCTTGCCCTCCTTTCAAGCTTAGTCTCCTTGAGTCTCCATGCTCAATGTACTAGTGCAACCATCTCTTCATGACCACTTCTAGAAGCAAAGCCTTTGTGCTCTTCCTTCTCCTAGATGTCTCACCTTGACACCCTTCTAACCACTTCACAGTTTTGGCACTTTAGCAACAACAGTATCAGTAGCATTTTCTTCTTGGTCTATGACTCCTTAAATAGAAGTCTTGGAGTCCTTTTCCCACTCAATTCTTCAATTCGTATGGATTAGGTAGGATTCATTGCATCTAACCCATATTATGTTTCCTCTAGAAACTTTTTGAATAATCCTCTTGAATTCACCTAAAAATGGTTTACATTGGATTCTGTGTCACCAGCTCATCATCCTTATCTTCCAACTCATTCACAAAATTCAAGGCTATCACTTTGTCAGCTCAGATTTGGCAAATCTTTGTCATTTGAAATAATGCAATAGCTCGGCACTATTGAAATACTAGTGCTCGACACATACTCTATTACTCGGCATCAACTGTGTTTTTCCTTATGCTCGGCACCTGAAGATCACTTAGCACCAACTAAGATTTTCTGATGCTCAACACTTGAACTTCACTTGACACCTAAAGATCACTCGACGCACACTAGAATTTCCTGTTACTCGGCTCCAACTGAGAATTTTCTCAACTTCAACTAACTTGCTCGACACCCACTAATGATTTTAGTTTAAGCTTTGCAGTCAACTTTGTTACAAATTATTCCTCCAATGTTTCTAAGTGTGACCATCCTCTGTATCTTTGAGTAAGTTATCAATACATTATTTAACCATTGTCTTAACTGATCCTTGCACTTCATTACAACATCATAGCTTAACCTTCCCCTTAGGTGCTCTTGTTACATCTTGTTGATCAAATCCTCTTCATCAATCAACTAAGTGATAGTACTTGTATCTTATAAGAAAATATCATTCCTACAAATAGCAGGTTTGACATCAATGACAAAACAATGATTGAAAACATTATTTTAACAACAATCTTCCTTCTTTGCAACAATCTCCCTCTTTGATCTTCAACAATAAGCTTTTCAATCAGATTTCCAACATTCTCATCCTTGTATTTGTAGTTGTAGATGTTTTTTTCTGATTTGATTTCACCATTGTCTAAATTTGTAGCTACTTTTCCTATTGTAACCTTACTAGGCTCCATAAGAGCTATCTCATTTATGATCTTCCCCTGGTTTTCTTTTTTATTTCTAATGTTCATCATAGGAAAGGTATCTTTAAGATTCGACATAAGTTGAACAGTTTTAAATGAGATTTTTCTCTCATTATCTAATCTAATTATTTTTGAGATTTTTCCTTCAAATCTTTAATATTTCAATTTAAAGATAGAGTTGTTTGAAATTAACTTAATAGTATTGAGTTCTAGATTTTTATTCTTATCGTTAATAAAAAATTTAACATTATTGCAATATTTATAAGAAGCATCTATTCCTATCAAATTACCAATTAAAAGTCCAATTTTCCTAAGAATCTCTAAATGCATAAGTTCAGGAGGTCGGTATTGAATGGAAATCCATGTTGGCATAGGGAAGTTTAATTGTTCTTCCTTACAATCTAGAATCTATTTAAAGAATTTAACAACATAACCTTTATAATAACAATCAAAACCAAAGAGGAAATATTTTTTCACATATTCATCACTATAGTGTATATATATCAATCCACCAGAATGGTGAGATATACTTGATTTTTACAGAATTTCTTTAACCAACTAATGAGATTGGTCATTTCTTATCTTGGCCTATTCCAAAATGCAAATACACCAACATTCTAACATTCCTACCAGCAATCTTCACTAACCTAATTGCTGATAATCAAGATCTGTTCTTCAATTTTATCATTAAAGTCCTAAGGAGCTATGAGGGTTTGATTGGGGGAATAAAAAGGAGAATTGAGAGAACCATTCCTACGATGTGGGGGGATATATGTAGGGTTAAGAAGTGATTTGGACTTTGAATTTTCTATCTTTCAAAGATTGGCTTCGTGAATATTAATTGGCCTTGCAACACGCTCAGATAGAAATCCTATCTACTAGGAATACAGGGGTGATCTATTTTGGGCTGCATATTTAGTATGATTAAAGAAGAAAATTTGTTTGTTTAAGCTTGCAGTAGAGCAAATGATATCAGGGAAAAAGCTTGCCTTCTTATGATTCGATAAGAGATGGAGTGTATTGGTCTAGTTCATTTCCAATATGGGTCTCTCCCTGTTGTTCTTATTGAATTTTCCCAGTGGCTGAAACCATAATCTTTCTATAGATTTCGTTGATAACTCTTGACTTGTAGCACCTACATTTTTATTACTAATATGATGATTGCAAATTGCTTGCGGTGTAAAATTATTCTCAAGATCATCATGCCCAATTAGGGCCGCAAATGGATTTGACATCTTCACTGCAAATCAAAAATATATTTCGATGACTTCCTTAGAAAATGTTGAGTGAAGCTTGCCCTTTTTCATCATTTCCAATCCCAACAGTAGTGGTAGGAGGAAGTATTAATAATCTATGTTTGCAACCACCTTATTTAAATTTCCCTCATTAATGCATATCTTTCTTCAAAATTTTGATGCCATCGACATTAGGGTTTCACAGCAAATCGAAAATAGGACACATTTCGAGTTGAAGTTTTTTGTTCGAAATTAGTGTTATCTCCAATGGTTTGCCTTTGAATTCATGCCCAGTATGATCAAATCAGAGTCATTGTTGCTTTGATCCCATTTTAGTATTATAGTAATAATTATCGATCACAAGGGCACCTGTGCGGGTTTTTTTTATTTACAAAAACTAGGCATTTATTCTCCATTCGGCAATCAATCTCTGTGACTGTTTTCTACGCAAAGGTTCAAATAAGAGCCATCAGGCTAGGGTTTCATTGTTTTTTTCTCTTTGTGTGTATTGTGCAATGTTCAAAACTCTCTTTTTTTCCTAAAGATTAGGGTTTCTAGGTTTTGAAGGTTATTCTGTCGGAGAGGAGTGAGGGTTTTTTCACCTTGTTTTAGTCATGTCACTAAGGCTGGTTTCTAGGATTGAGGTCCGTAGGAAGAAGTACAAGGTTGTCATTGATCAATATTTTTAAAATTTTATTATATTATATTTTTTCATTTTTGTGAATTTTCATATTCTTTTTTAACATATACAACTAATCTTTGTGCATTTTTTTTATCATTTCTTATTTATTTTAATTGTAAATTTTATTGATTTGTTTGCTTGTTTCTTATGATAATTGATATTAGATATATTATATTCAGAATTATATAATTTAATGATATAAAAGTAGCACATTTTGAAAAATAATAGTATAGATAACTGAAATACTATTATATAATATTAGAATATGCTTGATTTGTTTCTTAGTTAAGTAATATTAGGATTTTTTTTTTCAAAATTCTAATCAACATCATTTTGAAATATTAAAATAAACTATGTAACTTATATTTCACTTTAATATAGCTTTAATTTAATTAAAAATTATGTCTATGTTTTTATTTCGCAAGTACTTAGCCACTATGTGGCACTTGTTTTCTCCTCTTCCTCTTCATCCATTAATATGAAAAAGTAAAATGTGATTTTTTTTCATTAAAAATTATAATAAGATAATTTAATTTAAAATATTTACTAAACAAGGATAGTGTTGAGTTAAAATAAAAGGTTTCTTAATTTTTAATAGACTAAGAAGATTTTAAACAATGTAAAATAAAGTGATATATTAATATATTTGTCAATCAGTTTGCTATAAAATCGGTTTCAACCAATTAAAACTTATTATTTTTTAGTTTTTAAAAGTGTTGAAATATATTTTAAAGTAACATGTACAAATTTTAAATAGCAAAATAATAAAATTGATTCATCTTCGCTCTTATTGGATAGTAGACTTCACGAAAAAGTTTTATTTTTTAGGCAATTTGTTTGCATCCACTACCTCTCACTTAAGAAAATAATAGAAATATTATATGTCATTGATTGATTTGATATTATGATCCTTTTATTTTATTTGTGTACTGGAGAGAGATGGAGGTGCCCTAGCTTGATTGTAGGCTTGCATGCGGGGGTTTTGTGGAAGCGTTATAGCAGCAGAGTAGTTTTTTGTTTATTGCAACGGTTTTTGTTTTTGTTTAGCGTCTATAGGGACTTCTCAGTTTGTTGGTAGCTATTCTAGTTTTTGTTTGTTTTCTTGGTTTCAATCTTTCCAAGGTAGACATTTCTATGGCATCAGTTGTGGATCTTTCTCGCATGGACAAGGCTCATAATCGGTCCTCTTCAATCATGCATGCACAACAAGTAGATACATTTTATACGAGTGTTGGCCCTAATATGAAGAAGGTTAATGGGTGTCTTCCTAGAACCTAGGATTGTCTAGTTTTGGTCATTCCTGCTAATTTGGTGGAAGAAGATGTCTCATATTGGAGTAGACATGCTCTAATCTATAAGTTTCTTGGTATTTGCATTCCTTTGTCCACTTTCGAGGCTTAGATCCGGCATTCCTAGCAGATTAATGGAGATATGGACATTATGCTTGCAACAAATAGCTATTTATGGTTATTTTCTCGAATATGGCAGATCACAATTGTTACCTAGGGTTTTGAAACCCTGAGTATTACCCCTTCTAGTTAAAAAAAATAAAATACTTTAAAGGTTAAAATATTATAAATTATTTTGCATAATATTTAATTATTTATATAATTAAATATTAATAAATCCAAAATAATTAAACATTAAACTTTTAAAGTAAAATGTATTTCCCTCATAATTAATTCTATCAAGAATTAATTATTAGTGTGACCATGAAAGTAAAATGGTAAGTATGGGGTAGGGTAAATTGGAAAGTTCAAAATAATTAATTCTTTAAGAGAATTAATTATCATTGTAATGAGAAAATTGGTTTGGTAGGAAGTTGTGGTGGTTGCCAAACTTCTTTGGGAAAATTATTTAATGGGTGAAAAAAAATTGTAATGGGTTCTTCTCGAGTTGGGAAATGTCTGTACATTTTTCAAGAAAGGGGAAGGCATTTTGAGTTTTGAAGATTGTAACAGAGAGATTAGAGGAATTAGTTTATTTTTCTACAATTTGATTGTACTAGTAGGGACAAAATGATTTTATAGTCATTTTGCTATGTTTCTTTGAAATAAAGAGAAATATTTCATATCAGATCTTGAGGTCTAATTTTTTTTATTTTTATTGAAATCAATTATATAGTTGTTTCTTTCTGATTATGGGATACAGTCTTGCATATTATGTCAAGGATGTGCATGTTTATAAATCAGTTGGTTGACAAATTTGCAATTTGCAAAACAAGTCATGTAATCTCCTCAATTTTCTCTGTAATGTGAAAGACTTGGTAGATAGTCCTATAGCTATTTGCTGATTTTTCTCTCATTATCAACTTATTAATCTTATAATCACATTCATCTCATGTTGATGGGCAAATGTTAGAAATCCTTTTGTGTCTTCAAGTTAAAGACATAACTAGATATCACATTCATTGAATATCTTTTATGAGGGAGTTGTACCTCTCAATTCAGAGGAAGATTATCAATGAAATGATAATCTATCCAATTGTTAGTACATTCTATTCTTCTTTTGAAGCATACTAATTCATTGTTTGCATTTCTATCTGAGGGACAAAACTGTTTACTAACAGCAATAGAGTTTTTGAAGGTGGCCCATATTTTTATAATCAGGTTGGATTATTTATTAAATCATGGCATGCAAGTTTTAATTTAGCTAAAGAGATGCCTTCTCAAGTTCCTTCTTGGGTTCATCTACCTTGCCTCCTCCTAAAGTTTTGGCAAGAAGACATTTTACATAAAATTATTATTCTCTTTGGAAAGCATGCGGCAATTGCTACACAAACCCTTGATAAAAAGGTGATTTCTTTTACCCAGATTTGTGTTGAGATAGATCTAAATAATCTCTTGTCAGATTCAATGGAAATTTGTTTCGGATCTTCATCATGGATTCAACAGTTAGATTATGAATCTCTACCTTTTTTATGTCAGTTTTGTCATGAGTATGGCCATCTCCTATGACATTGGCCTAAAGTTTGTAAGGAAATTCATTCCCCCTCTTCGACACCTCCTCCTTTGGGTAAAGAGGACAAAGGGAAAGCTCCCGTAATGGATGAACCTCAAGGAAAGGACAAGGAAGGATTTGTACCTATTAAAACTAAGGCTAAAGGATGAGGTTAGAAGAGGCCATTCAAGGATAGACAAATAGATGGAAGCTTTAACAGGTTTGAGGTGTTGGAGAATTTAGCTTTGGAAGAAGGGGTCCCGCATGTGGTCACTTCTAATAGTGTTGGGGTCAGTATGCAAGTTGTACTAGCTCTTGAACTAGAACTAGTTCAAGCTATTCAGAGACAACAAGTGGCTCAGGTGACTTTAAATAATTCCATAGAGGATGACATTGTTTTGCTAGATATAGCTAGAGAAGTTTTAGTTTCATCTCAAAACAAGGGTTCATCTCATAGATTGGGAGTGTAACAATGACCCCTTAAGAAAGATCCTACTGATAGCTCCTCAAAAGGGAGAAAGATAAAAATGACTGGAGATCTATTGCTGGAATCTAGGTTTGTTAAACCTATTAATGCTCACTTTTCTCAAACCCCTCAATGATCATTCTCTCTTGGAATGTGAGGGGTCTGAATAGCACCTGTCATCAAAAAGCTATACATTATTTGATTGCAATTCATTCTCCGGATGTCTTTTGTGTTCAAGAGACTAAGGTTTCTATTGAGGTTATGCATCAACATGCTCCACACATTTGGTATGTTAGTCAATGTCGAAGTATTGATTCACAAGGCAATTCTAGAGGTTTGGCTCTGTTTTGGGACCCTCAAAATATTTCTCCCCTTTGGTGGATTTCTAGTCATTACTCAATCTCTATGGTGGCTACTGCCCTAGACTCTAGTGAGACCATTCTTGTGACAAATGTTTATGCCCCTATTGACATTCATGGGAAGATTCATCTCTGGGATCACATTAGGTATGTGTATTCTTGTGCTTCTTATTTTCCTTGGATTTTAGGAGGCAATTTTAATTATATTTTAAGTCTTGAGGAGAAAAGAGGAGGTTGGCCTAGGCTTGGCCCTGCTTCTGATCTTTTTCAAGCCCAAGTGGATGTTCTTTTCATTATTGATGTTAAGCCTTCAAATGCGATTTTCACTTGGAACAATAGACAGAGTAATCAGGAAGCTATCTCAGAACATTTGGATAGGTTTCTTGTTTCATGTTATTGGGTTGGCAGGGGCCTAATCATGAATTCTAAAATTCTTGATTAGAGAGCTTTTGATCATTGGTTGATTAAGTTCTCTTCTTCTCTTGTTGCACTCCCTAAGAACCCTTCTTCTAGATTCTAGCTTATGTGGCTCTGAGATTCGTCCCTTTATGATTTGGTGGCTAAGTTGTGGAGAGAGGGTGGCGCAACTTATGGCACAACTATGTTTGTCTTTGAGAAGAAATTTAAATATGTCAAATATCATCTAAAGAAATGGAATACTTCATGCTTTGGGAACCTTCAATCTAGAAAGAGGAATGCTCTAGATCATCTTGTAGTGATTACTCGCCAAATCAAGGACTCTAGGCTTACAGAGGCTCTTGGCAAGGCAAAATCCTAGGCCATGTGAGATATGGAAGAATGGGAACTTTCGAAAGAGATTTATTGGAAACAAAAGGCTCGCATTGATTAGCTGCAGGAAGGGGATATAAATACTGCTTTTTTTGTTCATTCTATTCAAGCTCGTGTAATAAAGGGTGTATTTCTTCTCTTGTTACTATTGAAGGACTTCAGATTTCTTCTCAACCTACTATAACCAAGGAAGCCCATCAATTTTATTCCAACCTTTTACTAAGGATTCTCAACATGCAACTGATGAGGAGAACTTAATTATTTCATGCATTCCTTCTCTTATCACCAATGCTATGAATGATTCTCTTCTTCGTCCAATTTTGATATCTGAACTTGAAGAGTTTGTGTTTGGGACGAATAAAGGTAAAGCTCCAGGCCCATATGGCTTCCCTGTGGAATTCTTTTAAGAATTTTGGGAAATTATTAATATGGATCTCTTAGAGGTGGTTAAGGAATCCCTTCAGAATAAGAAAATGCTTTGTGCATTGAACTATAATTTACTAACTTTTATCCCTAAGAAAGAAGGTGTTGAAAATCTTGACTCCTTTCATCCCATTGTTTTTTATAATGTTGTGTACAAAATTATCACCAAATTGATTGCTAATAGACCAAAGATGTGCCTTCCAGTTGTGATTTCAGAGGAACAAGATAGTTTTGTGGTTGGTAAGAAAATTCTTGATGGAATTGTTATTGCTTATAAAGTTATTCATTCTATGCATACATCAAAAGACTGAGCTATGTTCATTGATATGGCTAAGGCTTATGATAGAGTCGAATGGAGTTTTCTCCAAAAGATCCTCTTGGCCTTTGGTTTTTGCCAATAGTGGGTGAACTGGATTATGATTTGTGTTACTTTAGCTTCTTTTTTTGTTTTGGTGAATGGTGTTCCTTCAGAGCCCTTTGGTACCTTTGGAGGACTTCACCAAGGGGATCATATTTCATCTTATCTCTTTATCATTTTAGCTGAGGGTTTGGGCTACTTTCTTAAGCTTTGTGCTCACCAGAGTTTGATTCATGGGTGGAAATGGGGTGCTAGCTTGCCTCCTATTTCACATCTTTAGTTTGTGGATGATACTTCATTTATGGGGATAGGCCCATCTTCAAGGAGCTACTTCTTTTAGGCATGCTTTGGATGTGTATCTCGCAGCTTTAGGATAGAAAGTTAATGAGAACATATCCTCCTTTTTTTTCTTCAATACTCCCCAGGCTATTCATAGGCATATTGCTGCTATTTTGAGGTTTCAAATTGGATCTCTTCCCTTTGTTTATTTGGGTATTCCTCTCACTATTGGTAGACATCCTAGATCTTCTTGGCAAGTTTTGCTTGATAAACTATGACAAAAGGTTAATCATTGGACTCATTAATTGCTATCAACTCCTGCTCACCTGACTCTATTAATATCAGTTATTCAAGCCATTCCTATTTACAGGTGTTTTGTTCAGGCTGCTCCTATGTATTTTCTTTAGGAATTTGATGCTTTGTCCCATCAATTCCTTTGGAGTGGAACCTTTCAATTTCTAAATGGTGTCTGGTCAAATCGGAAACAATGTGTAGACCTCAGAAGGAGAGTAGCCTTGGCTTACAATCAGTTATTTTAAATGGATAGATTATTGCTGCAAAACTTTATTGGTGTTGGTGTACTGACCAACATCAATTTTGGGCTCATATTATTTTCCATATATTGATGTGGTTGAAGTTCACCACTTTCCTCTTGAAGGGAGAGGATCCATGATTTGAAATACGCTAAAGTTTGGAGCTCGGTTGGTTAAAGAAAGGTCTATTTTAGATTTGTCATTCGGGATTACAAGCTTTATTTTGGCTTGACTCTTGGGATGGGCACCCTCCTATTCTTACCAATCATCCTTAGCTATATGCCCTCTATCAAAATTTTAGTGTTGTTGGTTGGGACACAATTGATTTTATAAGATAGGGTGTGTTAGAGGTTTGGCTCCTTCCTTTCGTTGGAAACACCCTTCTGAATGGCCTCCAAGAGGATCTGAGGAGGATAAGGAGTTGTTTCAGATTTTGCAATCTTGTGAGTGTACTACTTTGGTTGGTAATGATGTTCTTGCTTGGGATAGTGAAGATTCTAGAAAATTTTCAGTGTCTACAGGATATGTTGAGCTTCTTCGACAGATATTGGGGGACATTTAGATGCCTTGGTGGAAGCAAGTCTGCTACAAGTTTTCTTGGCCCAAATGTAATTTTTTTATGTGATTGGAGGTCCATAGTCGATGTCTTATGTGGGGTAATTTATGAAAGTGTGGCTTCCAAGGACCCTCAATGTGTGTTCTATGCCAGACTAGTGAAGAAAATATCTCTCATCTCTTTTTCCAATGCTCTTTCAATAGACATATTTGGAACTCTTGATGGAATGTATGGAACCAATCCTGTTGGCATGTTTCCTCATTGGCATAATTCTTTGCTTGTTAGGGTAAGGCTCTTGTCAATGTTAGTTTGTAGTGACCGATTAGGGAAGTATTGTACATACTTCATAAAAAAAATTGGTACTATTTGTTGATTTGCCACTAAAGTTGTGGCTAGTATTTGCCAATTTATGGCCGACATGTTGTAACCCTAAAGTGGCAAAAATACTTGTATAAAAGGGCTTAAGGTTAGGGATTCTTTTAGTGTGGTGATGCAAAAATTGGTTCTTGCAACGTTATTAAGTTGTAAGGGATTACAAATTGTAATTAGGTTGTAATCACTGGATCGTAATAATATCAGACTTGTTGTTTGGTGGACATAGCCCAGGGATTGGGTGAACCACGTTAAATCTTGGTGTCTTGTGTTCTTTTCTATGTAATCTATTATTTTATAATATTGTTTATATTTGCATGTAATTGTTATTTTTGTCCATGGTTTAATCCTAACAAGTGGTATTAGAGCGAGGTTATCTTTTCAGTTATCCTCTGCAAGAAAGTCTCACAATTGAGTGGGAGCAATGGCAGAGGAGGTTAAGCTGAGGGTTTAATGGGTAGAACTTTCAGTTGTGGAAGATGCAAATGTAACACTATCTTTATCAAAAGGATTTATGAAAGTCGTTGGAAGGCAAAACCAAGAATCAAGGATCTATGTTAAATGACAACTAGGATCTCTTGGATAAAAAGGCACTTGGAAGCATTCGATTATGCCTGGCACCATCAGTGGCATTTAATATTACAAAAACAAAGACAACAAAAAAGTTGATGCAAACCCTAGTGAAACTATATGAAAAGCCCTCCCCTTCAAACAAGGTGTTTCTAATGAAGCATTTATTTAATATGAAAATAATAGAAGGTGGATCCATTGTAGATCATTTGAATGAGTTCAATAGTATTACTAGTCAGTTATCTTCTATGGGTATCAATTTTGATGAAGAAATTAGGGTCTCTCTATTTTGTGTTCTTTGCCTGAAAGCTAGAATGGCTTGGTAATGGCAGTGAGTAATTATGTTCCTGGGTCTAGTACCCTAAAATACAATGATGTGATCAATTTAATTTTGAGTGAGGAAACTCATAGGAAATCTTCGAGTGGATCTACATCAAGAAGTGCTTTGAATGCACAAAGTCAAGGTAGAACAACTAAGAGAGGAAGTAATTCCAAAAATTGTGGAAAATCAAGAGGAAAGTCAAAAGGGAGGAGGTTTCAATTGAGAGGACCAAACGATTGTTGGTACTGTGAGAAACTAGGGCATAAAAAGAAAGATTGTTGGACTTGAAATAAAAATGAAGGGGATAAACTAGATTGAGATAAGGAGGCAAATGTGGTAAGTAACAAATCTGAAGAGGATGCTTTGCTTTTGTCTTTAGAAAGTGTTGATGATACATGTGTTTTAGATTTTGGTGCTTCATTTCATGCTACACCTCATAGAGGTTATCTCATTGATTATGTCCAAGGAGATTTTGGGCTTGTTTATTTGGGGGATAATGAACCTTGTCAGATTGTTGGAAAGGAAAAAGTTAAGATTAAATTGCAGAATGAGAATCATTGGCTACTACATGAGGTAAGATGTGTTCCAAGGCTAAGTAAAAATTTAATTTCAGCAAGGCAACTCGGTGATGAGGGTTGTGTAGTTACTTTTAATGATAAAAATTGGAAGGTTTCAAAAGGTTCCCTTGTAGTAGCAAAAGGTGTGAAAGTAGGCACCAAATAACTTTGTACAGGTCATATTGTTCCTTCTACTTTGATTATTTAGAGAAAAATATATGTTCAGGAACAATTGTTGCAGTTGAGTAGGGAGAACAAATAGCTGCTATAAATTTGGATACAGTGTTGTGGTACAACAAACTTGGGCACATGAGTGAGAAAGGTATGAAAGTACTTCATTCAAAGAAAGTTTTACTAGGTCTAAAATGTGTTAATATAGATTTTTGTGAAAGTTGTGTGTATGGAAAAAAAAGACTATGAGTTTTGTGAAGACTAGGAAGGAAAATAAAAAGGAGAAATTAGAGCTTGTGCATACCGATGTATGGGGACCAGCTTAGGTATCTTCCCTTGGTGGCTCTCATTACTATGTTACATTTATTGATGATGCAACTAGAAAAGTATGAATTTATTTCCTTAGATAGAAATTTGATGTATTTCAAACTTTCAAGAAATGGAAATGCTTGGTTGAAAATGATATTGGTAAGAAATCAAAATGTCTCTAATCTGATAATGGTGGTGAGTATTGCAGTCATGAATTTGAAGATTATTGCTCCACTAATGGTATTCATAGATAGAAAATTGTTCTAAGGATTCCACAGGAAAATAGAGTGGCTAAATGCATGAACAAGAGTATAATGGAGCATGCAAGGAGCATAAGGTTGCATGTTGGGTTGCCCTTACACATGTGGGTGAAGGCTATCAATACTACTGTATATTTGATTAACAGAGGTCCCTCTACTCCTTTGGGCTATGGTATTCTAGAGAAAGCATGGACTAGTAAGAAGGTGAGTTATTCTTTTCTCAAAACCTTTGGTTGTGAAGTGTTTGCTCATATAGATTCTAAAAATAGAACCAAGTTGGAAGCTAAGTCAATGTTGGATATGACATTAATGAATTTGGTTATAGGCTTTGGGATTTAGAAAATCATAAAATTGTAAGAAGCAGGGATGTCATATTCAATGAGAAAGTGTTGTACAAAGATATGTTGTAGCAACATGAGAAGAAAGAAGATGATTATGTAGTGCTAGATGATACTCCAAAAGATGATGTTCCAACCATTCCTCATGATGTGCAACAACCACAAAAACAAATACCACACACACCAATGAATGTTAGATGGTCAACAAGGCAAATTAGACCTCCAAGAAGATTTTCTCCCTCTTTGTATTCTATTTTACTTACTAATGTTGGTGAACCTGAATGTTATCATGAAGTTGTGCAGGTGGATACTATGATTTAATGGGAGTTAGCAATAAAAGAAGAAATGGACTCTTTTTTGAAAAATAAGACTTGCGATTTATGCAAATTGCTTGCAGGCAAAAGGGCTTTATAGAATAAGTGGGTTTACAGGTTAAAGAAGAGGATGGAGGTAAGAAAATATTTAAAGCCAAGTTAGTTGTAAAAGGATATGCACAGAAAAATGGCATTGATTTTGATGAGATATTCTCTCTTGTTGTTAAAATGACTTCTATCCGTATTGTTTTAAGTATTGTGGCTACCGAAGATTTGCATTTAGAGCAACTTGATGTTAAAGAAACCTTTATTTGTGGTGATTTGGATGAAGAGATATATATGGCTCAACCACATGGATTTGAGCTCAAAGGTAAGGAGAACTTAGTGTGCAAATTGAAGAAAAGTTTATACGGCTTGAAGCAAGCACCTCGGTAATGGTATCTAAAATTTGAAAGTTTTATGCATAAGCATGGCTATAGTAGGTGTCATTCATATCATTGTGTTTATTTTAAGAGGTTGGATGATGACAACTACATTATTTTATGTTTATATGTTGATGATATGCTTGTAGCTAGGTATAACATGGATCACATTAAGGGGCTAAAACGCTAGTTAGCACATGCATTTGCTATGAAGGATTTGGGGGCAGCAAAATAAATCCTTGGTATGAAGATTTGCAAAGATAGGAAGAATAAGAAATTGATGTTATCTCAGGCTGATTGTGTTGAGAAGGTGTTGCAACATTTCTCTATGGAGAATGCTAAAGTTGTCAACACACCTTTACCTAGTCATTTTAAGTTGACTAAGGAGATGTGTCCTAAGACACAAGAAGAGGAGGATAAGATGTCCAAGGTACCCTATGCTTTAGCTATAGGAAGCTTGATGTATGTATAGTATGTACAAGGCCAAATATTGCACATGCAACAGGAGTTGTTAGCAAATATATGAGTCATGTAGGAAATGAGCATTGGAATGCAATCAAATAGATTCTTAGATATTTGAGAGGAACATCCAATAAGTGTTTACATTTTGGGGGCTCTACTACTGATTTACAAGGCTATGTTGACTCAGATTTGGCAGGAGATATTGATACTAGGTGGAGTACTACAGGTTATGTATTTACTGTTGGTAGGGTAGTGGTGAGCCGAGTTTCTAGGTTATAGAAGGTTAATGCTTTATCCACTATAGAGGCAAAGTATGTTGTTGCTACAAAGGTAGCCAAGGAGATGATATGGCTTAAGTTCTTCTTGGAAGAATTGGGACACCCTCAAAGGGATAATTAATATTTACAAATAGTCAGAGTGCCATTCATCTTGCAAAAAATTCAACTCTGCATTCAAAGACTAAACACATTCAGTTGCTTATCAAATCATTCAGTCAGTTTTGGATGATGGACAGTTAAAGCTGGATAAGATACATACAGATGACAATCCAGTAGATATGTGTACAAAGGTAGTGACATGAGAGAAGCTGAATTCTTCTTTAGCTTCGATTGGTCTTCTAGACTGAACAAGAATAAAAGAACAACAAAGTCCATGGTGGTTTGATCCAGTGGGAGCCCCATGTGGTAGCACTATTGCTACAGGATCAGTCTCCATTTGGGAGATTGTTGTCTAGTGTGTAGTGTGATCAATCCCCAAGTGGGAGATTGTTAGTTTGTGGTGACTGATCAGGGAAGCACTATAATTTTTTTTGGTACTATTCGTCAATTCGCCACTAAAGTTGTGGCTAGTATTCGCTAATTTATGGCCGACATGTTGTAACCCTAAAGAGACAAAAATACTTGAATTAAAGGGCTTAGGGTTAGGGATTGTTTCAGTGTGGTGATGCAAAAATTGGTTCTTGCGCCAGAATTGAGTTGTAAGGGATTACAGATTGTAATCAGGTTGTAATCACTAGATTGTAATAATATCAGACTTGTTGTTTGGTGGATGTAGCCCAGGGATTGGGTGAACCACGTTAAATCTTGGTGTCTTGTGTTCTTTTTTGTGTGATCTATTATTTTATGACATTGTTTATATTTGCATGTAATTGTTATTTCTGTCTGTGGTTTAATCCTAATAGTTAAGACTTCATTTCTTCAAGTTGCTTGGACTCTTGGACCCTCCTTTATTATTTGATGTATCTAGTTGGAAAGGAACCATCGTATCTTTAAGGATGAGTTTTCAGAGGTTCCTCACTTATGGTGGAAAATTAGCCATTCTTTGGGGGAAACTATTTTCGAAAAATGTGACACTTCTGAGGCTATGGAACTAAGGGAGGATATTTTCAATAATCGTCTAAATATCCCCCCCTCACATGGAAAACTGCTAATAAAGATGTGTAGAAATCCATTGTGAAAGATAAATAGGGTGGGGAAGTGGAATGCCCCTCGATAGGGTATTCTTAAAATCAACACGGATGGGTCTTCCAAGGGAAATCTAGGCCCTGCTGGTATTGGTGGTATTGGTAGAGATAGTAAGGGGGATATCCAGTTTGTGATTTCTATCTATAAAGGTCATCACACTAACAAATTGATGGAGACCATAGCTATTTTGTATTTTATGAAGAATGCTTGTGACCTTGGTTGGAGAAGGCTTATCTGTGAATCTAACTCACAAGTGGTGATACAGCTATTAAATTAGCAACATTTTGAAGTTGTTAGTTGGAAGTTAGCTTTGATTGCAGACCAGATTCATAATTTGTGTATTTCTTTGGAGTATGTTACATTCACTCTTATTCCCAGGGAATCGAATAATGTTGCTAATTGTCCGGTGAACTGGGCTTCTGACCATATGTGTAATTGGAACATTGTTGATAAGACTCAACTTCCGATGGGCTTGTCCCATCAACTTGATCACTTAGTTGATCTTGACAAGGCTGTCTGATGCCCTTTCTTTATTTGTTCTTGTTTCTCTTTCAGCTTGAATAAATTTTCACCCCTTTTTTATTTTAAACAATTTGATATTATCAATCAATTAATATAAAACTTTACTATTGAGATTTTTTAATTCAATATTTTAATATTAAGATGAGATTCTTATTTAAAAGTATGAAAAATTAACTTTTGTATACTATTTTTATAATTTAAAATAAAAAATAAAAAAAATGTATAGTTTTATAGATTATTAAAAATAATAATCATTTACACTTAAGTTAATAATGAGTAATTAGTTTTATTTTAAAATTAGATTAATAAATTTAATATAGTTAAATTATATGTAATTGAATATTATAACAATAGTTATAATTAATGTTTTAATTTTAAATATATTAATTCTTCTAACTATAATCAATTATTCGATAAATACTAGCCACTAGCACTTGTTAAAGTTTGTAATTAAAATTAAAAGATAATAAATAGATTTCAAAATTTTAATTACTATATTGTGATAAATAGATATATTACTATATTTTTTAAAAAATAATGAATTTAAATTATATAATTATTATTTACAAATAATTATTTATAAATTTTTTTAATGTGGATAAGACATAGATTGTGATTTAAATATTTTATTTTTTACTTTTCAAATTTCTTTTATTATTTTAAAGTTTAGATGTAAAATTTGAACAATTTTTTTTTCACTTTTTAAGCCTGTATTGTGATCATAAATAAATATATATATATATATATATATATATATATATATATATATATATATATATATATATATATATATATATCAGTAAATGACAGAAGCCTTGAATATAATGGATTGTTAAAAATAGATACAACAAAATATCTCCATTCAAATGGGCACTGGTAGGAAAGAACGAAGAACAAAACCTCCAGTCTTGCCTAGGACCTTAGTCCTTTATTATTACAAAATTAGAAGGGGCATTCCCGAGTTGCCAAATGTCTGATTTTTGAAAGTGTTATAGGAGGCGGAAGCGAATCCTCTAATAAATGTAACTTTATTACTTCTTTCACTAATTTTGGTTGAGACATTACAGTATGAGAAGATAATCTAGAGCTCTAATGCTTGCATATGAGGCTCTTCAAATCTATTTGTTGACTTGTTTTCCCTTTGATATCCTATTGCTCAGACAAATAGCTTAAAGAAGATATTAAAATTGTTAGAAAAATTGAAACAAAACATGAATACCGGGGAGGAGGAAAGCCAAAACAATGGCAATCCCAATATGCCAGGAGGGAAGGAGAAAACCCAAAAAGGAACTCACCTAAATTGCAGTGACTAACACCTTCGAATAAAGAACAAAAAAAGGTAATACCATAGTACATAGTCCTATCAATGTGAATATAATTAAAACATTGGAAGAGATTTTAAATTAAGTACAACAAATGCTGACATGTCTTAGCAAACAAAACCATTGTTATCATTAAATTTAAGGGTTACTTAAATTATAGTTACCTCCTCGAAATGCTCTAAAAAGATATATTGAGTCTTTCCTCTAAAATTGCAGAAGATTAGAACATACCCCATAAATAGAGCTCCCAATTTATAAAGTTACTAAAGATTTAAAAATGAAATGTAAATAGCATAAATAAAAGGGATACGAAGGGGATCAAGAAAGATAACACATTTAACAAAACTTTTGCCAACTACAAATCCAGACTGATAAATGCTTCATAGAATTGAGAGGTTTATCATTAACGGACTTGCTTCGGAGATTAGCTTTTAAACCCCATAGGATTAAAATTATAAGGAGTTGTGAATAAAGTAGACATTTCAAATACATATCCCAAAATGAAAATTATTAAGGAAACACTGATCAAACTATTGATCAAATCGATTGCCAAATGCCAAAACAATTAAAGAATTATCAATACAAAAACCAAAATATACACATCAAGAAGGAATGGGCCAAATGAAATAAGTGCTAAAATATACTTTATATTACTTATATTCGAGTAGATACAATGATTAGATAGGAATGCTAACCTGTTGGCCAACCTTTGAGAAAGCTACTAGTAGAGGCATCCTACCACATCGCATAAACTTAATACATTAAACTGAAACTAAGCATAACATACTATAAATTGTTAAAATACCTCAGGAATATACAAGCAATAATGTCCTTACTGGCCCTAGAATACACTGATACATAGACTCAAGATAACATAGCCTGTCAACCAAGAGAAGAAGCAAGAGATCGCCAAAAACATGAGTCAAGATACAAGGCCACAGACAAAATAGGGGAAAATCTCCACCAAATTGTAGGAGAGCCAAAAACTATGAACCCTAACAAAGCTTATTTCCAAAAAACCATAATAACTTTGGAGATGTGGTTGGGGTGATCACACTAGAAATGCGACAGAAATTCAAAAGTGTGCCTTTCCCTGTTGGATTTCTCAAAGTTGGGGGTACAAAAGTCTAGAGCATCCAAATTCTACAATTCCACTCCTAGGTGGATGTAAGCTTTGAACAAACTCAGGTAATTTGAAAGCCATTCCTTTCCATTATCCACCATAATCCTTCTCCATCTAAGGAGAAACTAAATACTTGACTCCATCTTTGGCCACACCTGATTAAAACCTGCAGGATCACGAATGACTATCAAAGGTCTCCTAAGAACTATGGCTAGAGCTAAGCTCCCTAGGGGATGGTCCATGTACATTTTAGGGAGGGGGACTTTGAGTTTATCATCTAGGCTCATAATGGCCTCTTCCAAGCCCATGCACCAGACCAGGTCAAATATATTCTGACATAATTTGACCATATCCCATTTGTCGATTCTGGCTCTTGCCAAACACCCAATAAAAGTTCCTATAATATCAATGTTTGTTCTCCAAGTAAAATCATACTTGAAGAATCCTTCTCCTAGGGTATGACTTACTACTATTCATGTCATGTCATCAACAATTATGAGCATGCAATCCATCTTTCTGGCTTCACGTTGCTGCGGAAGGCCATAGTCCTCACTTTTGAGGCATGGAAAATGTAGATGAAGGTGTCCATTGTAGATGACTAGCAACAAAAAAGCAACAGATCAAGGAGCAAATAAGAAGACAAGGAACTGCATATGAAGAGTCTAGAAAATTTGAGAAGAGGGCCTACGTCAGCTGAGGCCAACTACATGACCCCATCAATTCACATTCATGACACCATGATTGAAAAAATGAGGGTGAGTAAGAAAAGAAATAAGGGATGATAGCCGCTAATGATGAAACAGAGGAGATACCTACAAAGAATGATAAAACTATAAACTCTATATACTTAAAAAACTAATATGAGGTTAACCTTAGGGGGAGACCAAGCATTCCAATCATCTAGACTAAAAGCTGCTTATAAAGCAAGCAAAGATAAGATAAATCAAGATAGTGGGAGAGAATTATAAAATGTTACAAAAAAGGAAAAGCACTAGTGGAAGGAAACAAAAGAGAGAAGCCAAATAACCAAGACTCAACTAAAACATAATCTAAAGATAACTGGCAGCTATAAGGTTTAAATAAGGACTTAATTAACTAGGTAAAAAGAGGTGAAGAGACTCAAGGCTTAAAATAAGATTATCAATCTCTAATAACCAAAGAAGTTTTGCCATCAGCCCCCCGTTTGCCAATTGGTCTACCTTCTTATTACCTTCTTGAAAAATATAATAAATCTGAATATCATCAAACCTATCAAGAATATTAAGAACTTCTTCTAATTTTGAGTTCAAGACCCAGTTGGGTGTAGCTCTTTTACTTATAACATTTAATACAATCTAAAAATCTCCTTCAATGATGATTTTGGATAGTCCTAATATTAGGCAGAGCTGAAGCCCTTCTTTCAAAGCTTCAAGCTTAACTAAGTTATTAGTGGTTGGTTCAATAGATTTAGCCCTTTTGGCTATCCAATTGCCTGACTCGTTAGTAGTGATACAATTGATACCTACTAAGCCTAGGTTGCCTCTAGATGCCTCGTCAAAATTTAACTTAGACCATCCCTTTGAAAGGGGTGACCATCTACAATTTTCCCTTGCCTCTTTGTTCTTTTTTTATAGGTGAGTGAAGGATCAATGAGGTTAGTCCACTTCTTTCTAATAAAGCCATCCCAACTTGAGAATGATCCTTCTTCTATTTGGGACTTCCTGAGGTGGGAATTTAATGTCTCGACAATGCTTGCTTCTATTTTGTTAACAATTTCTTCTAATTGCATTTCCTAGTCCCTGAATAATCTTTTGTTTCTTTCTTTCCACACCTCCCACATGAGGATAGATGGGAAAATATTCCAAATTCTACTATATTTACATATATTAGTGGGCTAGCTATTAAGAAGATCAACTAAAGAATTTAGCATGGGGGCATGGCAACCCAACATGTGTTTGAGCCAATCCCAATAGTGTTGGGTGTAAGGCCAACTGAATAAGATGTGATTTGTGTCTTTGTTGTTTTGTCTACATAATACACATCTAGAGGAGCCTTCAAACCCCAGTTTGTGGAATTAGTTGGCTATGAGTATCCTATTTTGGAATGCCAACCATAAGAAGAACCCAGCCTTTGGCAAACATGAGGGATCCCAACAAATTTTGAGTGGGAGTTCCACTTCTTCCCATCTTTGGGAATGAATGAGGACTTTATATCCACTTTCAACACTAACCATCTTTTGATGCTGCCCAAATAAGATTATCGGTCTAATTGCTTGATTTTCCTACTCTTGACGATCTTTTCATATACCTCTTTTGCTGGTGGATCCAAATCCATATCATCTAATGATTTCCATACCCAACTAGTGGTGTCATTTAGAGAGTTCATGGTTTTGTAATCACTAACCTTGCTTCCCCATAATTTGACTATTTTCTCTTTGAGAATTGTCGCAATCTCCAAGCTATCTATAGGGGGGTGCCCATCACATGAATCCTCTCATAATAAGGCTTCGTCACCCTTACCAATATCCCAAGTGAGATATTTATTGACAAGGGCTCGACACCTAACCATAAAATTCCAACTCTCTGATCCTTTAGGGAGAGTCTTCATCCTAAAAATGGAAAAGGGATCAACATCATTAAGATACTTGTTATACATCATTTTAGCCCACTTGTTATTTCTTTCAACAAAGAGGCACCATATTAGTTTGGCCCCTAATGCTTCATTTGCCAATATAAGTTTTTAATGGCTACACCTCCAGAAACCTTTGGTTTACAAATGTTCTCCCATATTATGAGGGCATGTTTTTTAGAATCCTCACAATCATTCCAAAGGAAGCTTTTAAGAGTTGCCTCAAGCTTCTTGTTGATATGCTTAGATAGAGGGAGATTGGATAATAGATAGATTGGGATGGCAGATAGAACTGATTTAATCTTGGTGATTTTGCCAGCTTTTAAGAGCCATTTATCTTTCCAATTGCCTATCTTGGTCTCTAATCTATACAAAATATTCTGCCATACCTTGTTGGATTTGCTAGCTTTTTCTAGATCAATACCTAGGTATTTGCAAGGAAAAATGCCCTTCTTATACCCCATGATATGACAGATCTGCTTTTCTATTTTCTATATAGTGTTAATAAAAAATATTTTAGATTTTGTTGTATTTACTTTTTGACTTGATGATGCCATGTATAGTTGGATGATAGATTTGATGTTCAATGCCTCTCTTGTAGTACTTTCACTAGGCAGAATAGTGTCATCTGCAAATTGTTGATGTGTAATGTTGGGAATATTTTATGTTATAGCAATGCCCTTGATTTCCCCTTTGATGTAAGCATCAAAAAGTGCTCTCTCGAATGCTTCTGCCATAATGATATATAGAAAAGGAGAAAGAGGGTCACCCTCTCTAATACCTTGTGAGGTTTTGAAGAATCCCTCGGGGGTACCATTAATAAGAACTAAAATCTTGGTGGTTGAGATGCACTAATAAATGAGGTTGATCCATTGACGTGAAAAACCAAAAGCTTCTAAGGTTTTGCATAGGAACCTCTAATCCACCATGTCATATGCTTTTTGGATATCTAATTTCATGAACATGCTTGCCCTTTTGTTCTTATATGTTGAATGGATTGTTTCTTGGATAATGAGTATACTATCTAGGATTGATCTTTCTAAAACAAAACCAATTTGTTCTTCAGATATAATTTTAAGGTGGATAGTTTAAGTCTATTTTCTATAATTTTAGATAAAATTTTATAGATAGTGTTACATAAGGCTATTGGTCTAAAATTGCCTAGATTTTCAAGGTCCTCCTTTTGAGGAATCAAAGAAAGAAAGGTGTGGTTGATTTCAGATAGCAACGAACCACCATTTCTTGAGGCTTCTATAGCTTTCTAGAGGTCTTCACCAATAATATCCCAGCATTTCTAATAGAAAAATGTCTAGAAACCATATAGACTTGGAGATTTGTTAGGATTCATATTAAATATTACCAATCTGACTTCTTCCAAGGTGATGGGTTTGTTTAATAATTTATTATCTTCTAAGGATACTACTTTAGGAATGACTTTGAGCATTTTTTATTGGGCTATCTTATTAAAGTAGTCATAGTTGTTTAGTGTGTTATGAAAGTGATTGACTAAAATCTCAGAAACTTTAACTGGATCCTTAGTAGTAGTACCCAGGTGGTCTCTAATTTTAACTATTTTAGTTTTAGCTCTATTGAGGAGAGTGGAGTTAAGGAAGAACTTTGTGTTCTGATCTCCTTCATCTAGCCATTTTTCTTTGACTTTTGTCTCCAAAAGACTTCTTCTCTAGCCAATATATTTTCTTGTTTAGTGAGCAATTCTTTTTCCAGTAGATAGCTATCGTTATTCATACCCTTTTTTATTACCTCTACATTTAGCTCCTTTAGTCTTTCCTCAATCTCTAGTTTTTCTCTAAAAATATTATTGAAATGATCTTTATTCCATTTAAGAATGTTTTCTTTAAGTATTTTCATTTTTGAGACAAAGATATATATTTTATATCCTTTGAATCTACCTAGATTCCACCAATCTTTAATGCATTCTAGAAAGTTTGAGTCTAAAAACCACATTTTTTCACACTTAAAAGGGTTTCTCGCTAGTTTAGAAGGTTCAAAAAATTCAATTCTAACCAGGAAATGATCGGATCCCACTATTGGAAGGATAGAAGAGTGAATGTTAACATTAATTTCACTCAACTCTCCTTTGATGAAAAACCTATCCAATTTCTCAGCAATATATGAGAAGCCCTTCCTTTTATTAGTCCATGTGTAATTCCCATTATTAAGTGAGATGTTCACCAGATTGTTGAAGTCACACTAGTATTTAAAATCTTTAGAGACCTGGGAGGACTGTTGAATACCTCCATATTTTTCATTAATGTTTAAGATCATGTTAGAGTCTCCTCCTAAAAGGATTAGATCATTATTACGGTTATTAATGAATAAACTAATTTCATCCCATAAGAGTTTTTTATCTGTATTATAGGTTGGACCATATGTATGCTCACAAGAATAAATTGAAGGTTGGTTTTAATGCTTTTGACTTTACTGCTAACTAGTTGTTATTTAAGTTTAAAACATCTAAATAAACTTTCCTAGGGTTCCAAATAAAGCCTAATCCTCTGAAAGCCCCTCTAGATTCATGTAGTTTAATAGTCCAACTACCTATCTTCTTCTCTAACTTGATTCCTTCTTCCTTATTTAACTTGGTTTCTTGTAGTGGAATAATTTTATATTTGAACAATCTTAAATTTTGTTTTAATAGTCTTTTCTTACTAGGGGCATTTAAGCTCCTAGCATTCCAAGTAGTAATCTTCATGTTTCCTTGGGAAGAATCTTCCCCTTCCCTGTGTTAAATAACCGACTGATCTTTTGCTGCTCTCTGGCCTACCCATCTACTTCTTTGAGTTCTTTAAGGTATTTTCTACCTCGTTTGAATTTCACCTTGTCATACTTAGGAGAATTAACTCCTTCCCGATTCATCTAGATACCCAATTGTTCTATATTCTTCTATGCACTTAATGCAATTTTAGATTGATTACCTTCTTTTTCTTCCATGTCTTCATTTTCCAATTCCTGTAATATTTGCTCTGCAATGCTTAGCTGGTTATTTATAGATCTATCCTTTAAAGAAGTTAGCTTTTGGAAACCAATCCCCTTGAAATCCTTATCTTGCATTATCTTTAGACCATCTTTGATTAGTTGAATAACTTCCTTGTCTTTATCATCTTCTATCTTTAATAAATCTCTTTTTAGATCTTTGCAAGTGTAGTTATCTCCTCCTAATTTTAAGACTCTTTGTATCAAGCTTTCTTTCTATGCTTCACTACTCCTATCAATGTTCTCAAAGCTAAAAACTTCAGTTAATTTCTTAGTTAAAGAATCCAAATTGTCTACTTCAGTCTTACTAAGGTTCAGTCTTTTCGAATCTTCCTCCCATACCAAGTCTCGATGTAGAAATTCTTCAAGATCTTGTGCTAGTGATCTCTCTATTTTGCTTTGTTCCCTGTTCGTGTCCTTATGCTTACTACCAATGGGAGCTAAGGATTCTGTTAGAAATAATAAGATCAAAATGAACTAAAAATAAAGAATTATAAATTAATCCAAGAGAGTTTGTAATGGACATAATTACCATACTTTGCAAGAGCTTTCCAAGATCAACACAAAAATGGAGGCACAAATTTTGAAAGGGGAAAGCAAAGAAAACCCCTTGTGAATTATATGAATGAGGCAAATGCCTGAGAGAGAGAGAGAGAGAGAGAGAGAGAGAGAGAGAGAGAGAGAGAGAGAGAGAGAGAGAGAGAGAGGACCCATAGGGCTCATTACATGAACTATATCGTGATTGTGTGTTATAGAATGAGAGAGAAGCATCTCTTATAAAGAGATGAGAAGAGGAGTTATTTGTAACTCCCATGTGAATGATTGCCACATTCATAAGTGTGTGCATAACAAATGTCATAATCCTCTTAAGGAGGAATAAACTATTTTCCTTAATAAAGGAATTACAAAAAAGACTTGTCCTCACATGTGGACTAGAGGAAAAACAACATAAGGGATACCTTGGTTTATACCATTTAATAATACAACCAAGGAAAGATTACCAATTCTAACAGATTCAAATTTAGAAGGTGACATTTGCCAAAATTTGGAAAATCTACTGGTTGATTCTTTGTTGGTAGTTCCAATTTCTTTCCCATCCTTTAATGTCTGATGCTGTGGAGATCCTAAGACCTCTTCTATGTTCTTGACTATCCTATTTTCTGACTCTACCCTTGTAAATAGTACGTTATTTTCTATTTCTTCTATGTTGTTGACCCCATAATCTAGCAACTTCTTGAGTTGTTGTATCTTCGATTCTCTGGTGCCTCTTCCTCTTCGATTGAAGTACTTCTTTTCTTGTTCTTCTTGATTTTACTTAAAATTTTCTTGAGTTTCCTATTGTTAATAGTTGTATCTATTTGACTGTTTCTATTATTTGTACTAAGATCTTTAGAGCTTTGATTTTCACATAAAGTCTACAATTTTGAAAGAGGGCTTACACGTTTGCCTTCCCCAATGTTTGGTTCATCTATACTTTCTTTGTTTATACCTAAAGATGAGAATTTTTCCTTATCTGTACACTGACCACTATTTATTTTATCTTCTTTCATTACCTCTGGAGATCTCTTTTGTAATTCCTTGAGATCTAGTGAAAGGTTATGTCTAAGTTCTGACATCGGAGTTGCCCTTATGGGCTCTTTAATGTTGATTGTCCCCTATTCATGAATAAGATCTGAATTCTTTGGAATGTCCTAATGAACCTAAAAGAAATCCTCATTATACAAGGAATCCCTTTGATGCTCTTTTTGGTTCCTTATATTCATCATAGAGAAAGTGTTATTAAGATCTGCAGCTAGTTGTAGTGTTTTGACTATGATTTTTCTATCATTGTCTAATCTAATGGTTTTTTATATTTTTCCTTCATATTTGTGAAATTTTAGTCTATATATTGCTCTATTAATTATCAATTTAACCTAATATGATTCCTGATTGTTAATTTTGCATTTAATTAGTAGTTTGATATTATTACAAAACTAAAAGGAAGCATCCAAGCCTATCAATTCACCCATAGATGATCCTATTTTCTTAATAATATCTAAATGTATGAGTTCTGGAGGGAGGGATTGGAAGTTTAACCAAGTTGGGATTACAAAGTCTAACATCCCTTCCTTACAATCCAAAAACCATTCAAAAATTTCACAACATAACCTTTAAAAAGATAGTCAACAACATAAAGGAAATCCTTTTTGATAGATTCATCACTGTAATGAATATATATTAGTCTATTTGAGTGGTGAGAGATACTAACCTGGTTCTTGCAGAATTCTTGTAACCAATTGCTAAAGTTGGGCAGTTCACACTTTCAACCATTCCAGAATGCAAATATGCCAACTTTTTGGCACTCTTACCAATGAGCTTCTCTTTCATTGTTACTAATGATGAGGGTTTTCTCATCTGAATTGGCAAAATATGGAACAGGAGAAGATCTGGTTTGCTGATGAATGAAACCTGATAAACTGGCAATAGGGGTTCTACGACAGGGGGATGACAAAGATGAGGGCTCATTCCTCCGAGGTTGGATCTTATGAGATTGATCTGCGATACTATTGAAGAGAAACCCTATCTGCTGCAAAAATAAATCATTCCCATCATTGGTAGAATATTTGGTGAGATTAAAGAACCTAATCTACCTATCCAAGTTAGCCGTGGAGAAAATGATAGGGCATGAATTGAGGGAGCCTGATGAAAAGGAAGGCCAAGGAGATTTAACAACATCTGAATAATGGTTACCCCATAGACTGCCATTTAACTTCTGATGGGCATGGAACTGAGATGTCTGGTGAGGAGCCTTCATGTCTTGCTTATTGCCATCCCCCTCCGTGGTAGAAGCATATTTGCCTCCTCTTCTGACTGAAGAAGCTGAGGAATGAGTTGGAACAACCCTTGGGTGATATTGTCTTGCTTGATTTATTTTAGGATGCTCCTTCTCTCTATGCCCACTCAAGACCTCGAATGGATTCAAGATTTCTACTAAATACTTGGAGGGAGGGTTGAATTTGGGAGGAGACACAATGCATTCGATTCTCCATGTATTATTCGTCATCCTGTTGGGTTTGCAAAGATTTGGTAAGGATTTGTCTCTGTGCATGCCCTTAAAATCATGTCTTCCTTAGGGCTTTTGGGCTTCTTAGCAAACCATTGGTTTCCAAAAGGTTGATTATCTTTTGTCACATTTTTAAAAATATTTGCTGGGTTACTGCCTTTTCTGCTTGTCATTTTCACAATTCAAGTATTGTGATCAATTATTAAAAATAGGTTATAATAATTAAAAATTTATACTATATTTTTTATCATTTTATTTCATATTATATAGGCACTAATTTTGGCGGTATTTGGCTAATTATATCACTAAAATGTATAAAGTGTTAACTAGTAATTTGAAAAACAAGTTTAAGTTTTGTAGTTCATGGTTCAATTATAAACCAAGGAACATTATTTGTATAAAATATAAAATTATTGATCTACACTAATCATGTTAATTAGCTTACATCATGCTCTCCTTCCAATGATGGACATATCAATTTTAAACATGTTATCTTTGACTTGGTGATGGTGTTTATGGTTATACTTATGTTGGATACAATTATGATTCATGTACCTTGCATTCTATTATAACACCTACCATCTCATTATACCAACTATAGGAATACCTTCTCAAGTATAAGATAAGTTCACAATGTGAGATATTTTATCCACTCTTTTTAATAAGCCAAGAGTCATCATTAATTTATTGATGAATGTTTATCTTAACTTTGTGAGTGACAACCCTTGACCATAAAGATATGGGTATGTTGGTTCCAACTGGTACTAAGAGGGGTGAATCAATATGTGTCCACTAAACTTGTTTCCACTCCCTTAACTATTAATATGATAATGAATGAAGTATAATAAAATCATATAAGAACACAAAATAAGGCATACATCAATGAAACAAGTATTTATACATGGGAACTATCAATATGAGGGTAAAAACCATGATGGGAGTAATATACCCACTAATCTTTCCTTGGAAGTAAAGGGGTGTCATGTTAAAGACTTACAAATGTTCCTTCTGATAACTCATCCTTTTAGGAATGAATATAATCTGTTAGGATTACAAAAGCCTGCTAAGGCTACCTTGTGAGAGAATTTAAGATCCCTTACTCATACTATTCAGGTGTCAAAACTCTAAAATTATCCCACTTAAAATATGTATTCAAAATTTGTAATCCATATGTGAGCTAGTCACAAAATACTTGTGACTACCTATACATGGGTGTCTATTCATGTAGGTTTGTCTATCCTCCTGTAAGTCTACATCTAGACTTGTGTCCTTGCATCTTTTAGTCATTTGCATCCCACATCCTTATTAGACTATCCTCTAGTCCTGTCAAAATATGACTCATCTTGGAAGATCTGTGATCAACTAACCTCTAACCCTATTTGTCGATCATGGCCTTGACTACACCATTCATTTGGTCTTAATCTGTATGCCAGTCTATCAGTGGTTGCACTACCTTGCAATGGTTCTTTATATTGTAAACTAATTTCCAACCAATGATAACTTTATAGGTCTTAGACTGTAATGCCCTGCCAAGGGATCCAAAGAATTAACCTAGAATTTCACTAAGTTTGGTAACATTTTTATTTTATTTTACATGAAAGTAAATACCATACATATAACTTGTACTTGATAATGAAAGCAATAGCAATGTCCATCTGAAAGTAAACATAACATACATAACCGATTACATTCTTTAAGATCCCTTAACGTTGAATTACATACATGAATCCATCTAGTACAACAACCACATGAAATAATAATGATAAGTCCAATGTTTAAACATTACATTTCCAAATGCTCAATCATCCTCTGTACATGTCACAGGGTATGACAAGCTCAAAGAATATACATATGTAGAATAAGGTACATCATCCTATTCTAATCCATGATACATCAAAGTAAAGATAATCACATGATACACATGATACATCATCATAGAAGACATATACATCCATCATAAGATCAAACAAAATAAACTAAGTGCACGGTTCCTCCCAACTGTTAATAGCATCATTAGACCATCGTGGGCCCTAGCCATCCCTCTGTGCGTAACATCCCAAATCACCGAAGAGATCACCGGTAATAACATAGTAGGAATGTCACTCCTACAACATCATATGTAGAAAGTAATCTAACATGCAAATATAAGCATAAGATAACATCATCTAACATATGCTAATCATCAATGAAAAAGGATACATATCCACCATCACGAAGGATGCATCAGCCATGATGCCTCAATGAATCTCAAATGATAAGAGTGGAAAATACACTACCACCTGACCGTGTGGTACCTAAGTGGTCCACTCCCACTGTGCTGAGGAGATAATCTCAAGTCCCAAACAGGCTATCCATAACACATAGCACAAATCTCTATAGTCCATGAATCTTAAAAGTATACTAACTCAAAGGTTCCAATCACGAAACTATCATCTACTTCCCAGAGGCACACAATGACATGTAGGAACCTACTATGCAAGCGGGAAAGTGTCATCGCATTTATCTCGTACAAGTTACCCTGGTAGTTAGCTAAACTCCACGGGTCTATACAGATCTCATGCGGCCACTAGTATCCTCTCATACTGACGAGGCATACTATGGAATGCAAGGTCGCAACCATGCGTTCTCACTACTCCCATCCTAGCCTATACAAGCACTCAAGGCATGGGCGAGGACAAAAACTCTTATCTTTTTAGGTTCATTCAGTTAGTATTAGGTGTGAATGTTATCACTTATTAATCCAACTTACAATGAGTTACCCTGGCAGCCTCTTAGGGCCCCGGCCCCCATTGCAAGCCACTTCCCGTCACTACATGCAGATATCCTACCCTAATGCTCATGGAATCATAAATCTCAAAATCACAAAAGATAATCCAAAATAAAATCTTCAAATATGCATAAAAGCATCAAATCTCCATGAGCAAGCATCCATAGAAAATCATGACCACAACAGCTCTCTATTGGCAACTGAAGTATCACTGATAATCAAAGTATCCAATGGTTCTCAATAACTAAAATATATCTCAATCATACTGATCGAAGACTCCAAAAATGGTTGAGTCAAACATGTCACCACATGACATCATCAAGAATAAATCCACATTACAGTCCCATCATGGCGACTAGAAAATAACCAAGGATAACTGATCGATGACCAAAAATAATGGTTAAGTCAAGTGTCTCATACATAAGAATCTCAACTATAACAATCAGTATTCACATCCAATACATAAAGCATTCCATCACATAACCATGGTTGGGTTTATAAAGATCGAGATTAAAACACCATCATGACATCATAATCACATAACCCCAAGCCTCTGGTAGACGTCCTAAACTGGTCAACACTAGTCAACCCAAAACCCAAAACAATAGCATAAGAATACACAATGTAAACACATGTTTTGGTTTTGCTAAGTTTTCAAATTTGAATTTAAAAGTCTCAGTTTACATTTTTCCAAATAAATATCAAGTGGAGAAGTTTCACGTTTTACCTAACCCATGTGTATGTTTGATAGATAAAAGTTTCTCCATTAGACTCAATTTTCTAATTGATTTATATGACATTGTTTGAAAATTGACATTCTCAATGAATCAAAAACTTCGATTATATATTCTAATAATTAATCTTAATTAAACTGAGTTTAATTAAATTAATTATTATTATCTCTTCATAATTGACAAGCTCAATATCAATATTTTAATCATTAAAAGAGTGATCCATTAATTTATAACTTTATAATAATCATTTATAAATAATTATATAATTATATATACTTATATACATACATATACATACATACATATATATATATATATATATATATATATATATATATATATATATATATATATATATATATATATATATATATATATATATATATATATATATATATATATATATATATATATATACACATACATAATAACATTTAATATCTAATAACAATGCAAACGAAATTGAAATTCATAATTAAATATCATATGAGATATCATTGCAAATAAAATAAAACTTTTGTAATTTCAAACCAACGGTGATATAATAATCACCGTCGATACAATATATAAAACTTGCGGGTCGTAGGGTACACTGCGGTCGTAGGTACACTGCAGACCACAGGTACTCTGCGGCCGCAGTCCGTATTAATGTGGCCGCCGGCGAGGGTGAGGAAATATATTTCCCCCCCATCCATTCAAAATTTATCATGTATATTTTTTTAAAAGTTGCATTTTATTAAAACGCACCCCTCCAATGTAATCTGCGATGCAACATTTGCTTGCGGTGAAACGTATATGTATAAATAATGCATATATATATATATATATATATATATATATTCAAATTTAAAAATATGAACATATATATACACAAAATTTCAATTCTCAAAATTTTTCTATAATCCTTTGATCTCAAATTTTATCCATTAAATCATCTTATGGTTTTGGCTACAAATTTAAACCCTAGCCCCGTGTTCATTCCAGATCTAAGCATATAGAATTCTCAAATAAAATTAGCTACCATATTGAGAATTGCATAAGAAATTCCTCAGAAGACATATGGAAGACACGAAGAAGACAGGGAATGCATGATGCCGAAAATAGCATAAGTAAAATCACAAGAATCTACCCGAATTCTGATGCTAAATCGCTCTTCCTCAAAAAAATCCGCAGAGCAAGCTCCTCCCTTCTTTAGAGTTCTCGAGTCCTCCAATGCTCCAATTGCCCTCCAAAGCGCTCTCTCTCTAAGCTTCTATGAATGCCTGAATATGAAGAGCTCTCAAGAAACCTTTGGAATGCTTCTTGAAACCGCTGAAAGGTGTCACCAACTAAGCATGGGTCTTTTCCCACCTTTTTGGTGAGTCATAGAGTTGTAGACACCTTGTGCTTAATTGATGCACTAATCCTCGTGTTGTTGACACATGTTAATTCCCATGCAAGCTTATAACTCCAATTTACTTTTAAATAATTTCTATTTAAATTTTATAACTTTCATTATAATTTTTATAACTTTTATTATTATTATTTTATTTATTACTTTATTATTATTTTATAATTATTATTAATTTTAATTTCTAGTTTTCTTTTATTTAATTCCTTTTCTCCAATAATTCACATTTAATTAATTACAATCAAAATATCAAAGATCATGATATTTTATTAATTTTTTCAAATAAATAATTCATTAATTAAATCTATTTATTAAGACTTAATTAATGGAAAATTCACCATAGACCTCCAAGATAAAATATGAAAACCCATCATAGAACAAATCATACAAAATAAATCTAAAGGGTTAAAAATCACGAAATATGTCATCCGACACATTCGGTGGGTATTCAACTTTGATACTTGTCCTAACTCACTAGGACAAATGGTTTTTAGGTTTTGGGATTTGGACTTGAGAATTTATCTCCCTTCTCTTATCATTGAGATAGTATAATAGGGTACGCTCATCCTGGCAATTCAGGGAAGTCGATACCCGGTACCTGCAACCTGCAGAAAAACCATGCATGTACATACAATATATAATGCTAAGCTAAACAGACAATGGCAGGAAGTGGTGCATCGTGTAGATCCCGACTAAGTAGGTGACTACGACTCCCTTCCTTAACCACATCAGAAACGCCATACAATAAGAAAACATGCACACCATACACGTGCAAGTATGGGGTAAGTAACCATAATAAAACACATGAGATAATAAACCATCTAACTAATCATCATTAATAACTGAAAAAAATGTAATGATCATCATACATACATGAAATGTAAAGTCTAAATGATCTCATCATATATCAACTGAATCCATATCATAATATCTGATAGTGTCAAAACAACACCACTAAACCATCAATCATAAAACTAGTCTACATAGTGTGATAATAATAGCAACAATAAGTCTAGAAAAGATGTGAACGAGGGTAGGCACTACATCCACCCCCCCTTGGATTAGGATTACTCCTGGAAGCCTATAAACAAATAGGGATATAACTCCCTCAATCTAGCTGCATCCTCCCAAGTAGCTGAAGAATCATCAATAGGGTCCCATTGGACCCTTACCTGCTCGATGGTTTGACCCCTGAGGGTCAACTCCTGCTGCTCCAGAATATGAACTGGCTCCAAAGCCAGTTGCTCGTCCTCTACCTGCAACGCATTCCAATCAAGAACATGCACAATATCAGGAATATATTGCCTAAGCACTGAAACATGGAAAACATCATGAATGCGAGCTAGATTGGGCGGTAGAGCAAGACGATAAGCAACCGGGCCAATCCTCTCCAAAATCTCGAATGTTCCCACAAAGCAAGGTGCTAGCTTAGAACCCTTTTTGTACCGGATCAGACTCTTTCACAATCACACTCTCAAGAAAACCTTATCACCCACAGCAAACTGCTTATCAATCCTATGAGCATCGACATACTTCTTCTGCCTATCTTGTGCCGTAGTCAAATACTCACGAATATGCTCTACCTGTTGCTCCATATCACGAAGCATCTCAGGACCCAATAGAATGCGATCCTCGAGGCTATCCCAACTCAAGGGTGTACGACAAGGATGTCCGTATAATGCCTGAAATGGTGCCATGCTAATAGAACTATGATGGTAATTCTTTGGCTATGGTTCTTACTCTATTTCTTTACCTATTCTTGCTCTGTGTTTCCTTGGTCAATGGTATTTTCCAGAATCTCTATCACATGTTTTTTTGATATTTAGGTATGAATAATTGTTTAGGGACCTATTCTTTCTTAACTTTTGTTTCCTTCTTCACTTTATCAATCTGGGTTTGACTATGTATCTCCTTTGTCTTTCTTTGTGTCCTTCTCTGGACTTGAATCCATC
The DNA here is from genome assembly GCA_028749045.1 of Cupressus sempervirens. Taxonomy (NCBI): domain Eukaryota; kingdom Viridiplantae; phylum Streptophyta; class Pinopsida; order Cupressales; family Cupressaceae; genus Cupressus; species Cupressus sempervirens. Next base: position 319,215,796 of record CM053787.1, read on the forward strand.
TTAGTGACATCAATTATTTTTGGATGTGTGTCATCTTTCTTTCCTTGGGCTTATTCCTCTAGGGATTTCTCTACTTCACCTAACTTTTTCTCTTCTGTGGAGTCCAAGGGATCCTTATCCAAATCTCGATCCATAGGTCTCCTAGGTCTATTATGTATCTTGTTCTTCCATCTTATTATGTGAGACATGTTGCTCTTTTGATATTTCTTCTTGTGAGACACACACACTTGGTGCTTTCTCACCTATCTTTTCTTTTGAGACCTATGACACTTACTTTGGATCATGTTAATTCTATTGACTTACAAGTTCTATCCAAAAGTTTATTTCATTCTAGAATGCTTCATTTCTTTTTCTTATGGTCACTAGGGCCACATTTTCTTACATGTTGAAATCCTTCTTACATGTGTCTACCAGTGCTTTTCTTTCTTTATCATTATAATCTAGTCTTAACTTGGCTAAAGCCTCATCTAACATGCCCTTGCATTAAATGATTCCTTCCTAAAATTTGTCACAAATTATTGTGTCTAGTTCATTAGGCACCAAAGGTTTGACTTTTGGAGGTGCTCTATTGAGTGTCCTCATGCTTAACAAAATAACATTTACTATCTTCTCCTTATTTTCTTTCTTGAACTTTGTAACTCTTTTCTTCAGTGTATTATAATTTCTATTGCGTATTGTATCATTTGAAATTTTCTTTAAACTACGATTCTTACCTTCCTTAGGCAATTTGATGCTTCAAGTTTATGTTTCCTCTTTTGACTCGTCTTCCTTTTTTGGGGTTTGAGGATTCTTCTTTTCCTTTTATATTCCATTCCTCTTGTATTTCTCTACTATTAGAGGTTTAAAGTAGTGAAGATGATTCTCCTAGTGTCTTCCCTTTCTAGTTCAAGTTTGGGTGAAGACTCTTCTTTGGTCCTATCTTGTGCCAATGGTTAAAGGCTCTCCTCACGTTTACCTCTTTGTATATCCTCTTCCTCACATGTTTCTTCTTTTTCAACCTAATTTTAGGATTGACCTATTATCTTCTTCTTGTTAGCTTTCCTTCTTGTTGAAGCTATTTGTTGTTGCTCACTTACTTCTTTTAGTATCTCCTAGGTTGGTCCAAACTCTTTTTCTTTAAGATTAATGGGCATAGACAAAAATCTCTCAATGTTTTTTCTTGCTGACTTTGCATAAATTTTATATGGAATTTATGTTATCAAGTGGGTTCAAGGTTGAACTACTTGCTAGGAAACATATTTCTTACCTATAATCTATAACAAGTATTAAGTGTATCCTTTCCCTTTTCTATATTTCTATCTGGAACTTCTTGAAGTACCCATCAAGTAGTCCTCAACCATCACCTTCCAACTCATTGTACATATTGGTGATTTTTTCAGTAATGTAGTATTCCATCAAAATTTTAGATATCCAGGAAATCTATTTTTGAAGATACAAAATATGATTATTAGTATAGTGTCATACTTGAAGATTTGCACTTTTTTTATCCCTCTTTATTTTTCACACATAGCCATGTAGTTGCATCTATAACCATCTGCTCAAATTAAGTGAAGTTTGTTCCTTGATAACTTTGTGTGCCTCATACATCACTCTGCTTGGCATACTATTACTCCTACCAGAGTGATAGATCTTGTGTACGATCACCATTTTCGTATACTTTACCTTTTGGTCTTTGATGTTCTTTATTAACCACATCCATCCATCATGGTAGCATCCTATCAGTTTAGCCACTTATGCCGATGAATACTTCTTTATTGTCAACTCTTTTGCAGTTTTGTTGAACCCTGTCACTCTCTTCATCACCTCCATTGTGATATTCTAGGGTTTGTCAAGTCACATGTACTAATTGTGCACCCTACTAAGCATGAGTCAAACCCAATTGTCCCTAAAATTTTTGAGGATATCCAAAACATGGTGTAGGGTAGTCACTTCTAGATCTTTGAAGCTTTAATTACATGCCCTTATCATGACAAACATTTTGATGTAGTGCTCAAATTTTCCTATCACCCAGTTCACATATCTTTGCCTTTAACTATGCACTCATATTATCAACAAGAAGAACATTTCTTGGGGGTGAGGTAAGGGGTCCCGTCACATCATTTCATTAGCATTTAGTAGAATAGGTGTGAAAATTAGTGGTTCACTTTCCTTTCCATCGACCAAGCTCAACTTCATATAGTTCATCTACCATTTGTAGATTTATGAACTAGTTCACTTATTTTCACACTATCCTTCTTGGATCTAGATCTTAGGTTTCCTTTCACTTCTTGCTCAAATATGCATAAAAGTCTCATTATAATATCATAGTTCAATAGATAGGGTTTCATGAATATGAAATATTGAGAGATTTTAGGTTTGCAGAGTGATATTTAGCTTGTGAAGTGCCTCTTTATAGATATGAAAAAAGTAACATTGAGGTTCTAATGGTAAACACGTCTCTTGCTCGTAATCACTCAAAAATGGTCTAGTAAACTACAAGGCCCCTTTCTGCATTTTTAATGATATACTAAATCTCCTTTTCTCCATCATCTTTGATCAAATCTTTATTTAATTCAAAATACTTAATATTTGGCCACCTTATTCTAAGTTCTTATTTAATTAAAAGAATGTGTCCCCTTTTAATTAAATAAATTCCCCAAATCCCACTTTCTTCCTATGTGTACACATAAATACATTTTCCTATTTTAAGAATCAAAAGAAAAAGTAATTTGTCTACACTTTCAAGGTGGACGAAATATCCTTTCTCCTCCACCCATATTTTTCCTCTTAAACATATCCGTTGATTTTGAATCTTGGAAGTTTTATGCACAAAGTTAACATGGGATTAATCCTCCACCATTGATTTTGCCTCTTAATCTTTATCGTTTTTTTTTTCTTTATAAGGAGACTCTCTCCTCACTCTCTCATATCCATCTAGAGTCTGTGTTATTTTTATACTACTATTTTTATTTTTGGAGTCTTCTTTCATCTTGATATCTTGTATCTTGGTGACTTTGGCATTTTAGGATCTTGTATCCATGGTTGACCATATTGATCTGTGCTAAGGTGATATTGTTACTTTGTCATTTGATTTATTGAGCACTAGTTGAGATCTTGCATTATAATTTAGTTTAGATTTATTTATCTTGTACCTCTTGCATCTCACCTTAGATTGCTTTGCATTGCATCTTTATTTGAATATCTCATTCTATTGTGCACCCAGAAAGGGTCTCCTACCTTAGATTCATTTCAAAGCCACCATTATATCACTTGATCCTTGCATGTCATGATTAGAGAGCTATAAGTTTCCTCTCAAGTATCTCCATCCACGAGATTCTTTGAGAATAAGGGTTTTTAGAAGTGTGACATTTTGTACACACATTACCTAACTCTTGGTTTGTGTAATTACTATTTTTGATGTGTCATCCAATGGTCAATATTTTGGAGATAACTTGTCTTATCTTAGTACATAAAGCATGTTAAATTGGTGACCACTTTCTAGTTATCCAATGCATCTCTCTTTGTGACTTACCAATTTGAATACAGGGACAAATGCAAGATTTTCCTTGCTTGCATAACCCCCTAAGCTTTGCAAGCTTAGTTTGATTCAGAAGTCTTACCATTCATTGGGAATTTTATAGTCTCTACAAGTTTGACTATAAATTATAATGATTTCTTCTTGGTCCATACCTTGGAAAAGTCCTTGCTAACTTGTTCGATGTCAATGATCTTCTCAATTTCTTTCTTGCCATGGTGTTTCTATTTAGATTTGCATTTGGTCCAATAATTTTTGCACTATGACTAATACTATAACATATGTATCATGTCATACCTCTACCATTCCATGGTCTAGTTTCGTTCTCATCACTAGTCCTTAGATTGTAGTGGAATAAAAGATGACAATCATTCCCATAAGTAGAGAAAACATATTTGACACACTTTGTTGTTTCCGGTGTGTCTTCGAGTCTTTGATTTGCAACATTTGGATTTATGTCCATGCTTGTTTTAATGGTAATAATATCATTCTAATCTTGCCTCATTAGCACTATTCTTGCACTCTTGTGTACTATATCCATATCGGTTACAATTCCCTTGTAGGCATATTGAGTATTGAGCACTACTTGCCTATGCAAACAAACATTTGATGTATGTCCTACTTTGCCACAATAGTAGCAAGTAGGTTTGTTGGATGTCTTACTTATTTTTTGTGTTTTTTTGTTACCCCTAAAGCTCAAGTCTCTCATTCCCAAAGATGTGCCTTTATCTATTTTGTTGATTCCTTTGAATCTTAGACCAGTTGAACTCTCGATCTTTTTTGGGGAATTGAGTTTCTCTTCCATCTTCTTGGTATTTTTCACTAGAATTCATTATTCTTACATTCTTTTCTTTTGTGTCTTTCAATTTATCCATTATCATACCTACTTTCTCTTCTATCTTCTTACCTTCTTCAATTAGAACTTCTAACTATTATGTTTTTTCATGACATTGTTTATACAAGACACTAGTCTCTTTTCTAATGTACCGATTCTTTTATTTCATTATAGTTATTTCTTAATCATTTTCTCTCAATAATTCTTCATTTTATTATTTTTCTTCTTGGGATATCCTTAGTTTTCATTCGCTTTATCTCTTGCAAAAATGACATTTCCTCGCTCATCCAAAGATTAACTAATTCTTACTGTAACACCCCACTAAGGAACCCAAAAGAAATTAACCTATGATGTCACTAAGTTTGCTAAAAAAAAAATTTAAAGATTAAAACAACAAGAGATAACATAGCAGAAGCAATAACTCACATACAGACAAAGAATCCATAAACATATTATATCTCTTAAGGGTTCCATGAAGTTGAATCACATACATAAGTTTTATTAATACTAAATATGATACATTACAAAATCCACATCATAAAATAACAAATACATCCTGAAATAAAAGCTCAAAGAATATACATCCCAAATAAATACAACATCTCAAAAGATCTCTAGATAATCAAGTACAGTACAACAAAAAATGAGCACCGGACATAAACACAAGATCAGAAAGAAGGGAATAACTACACAAGTACATCTAGCAATGACATCCAACTGTTGGATCTCAATGGTATAAGAAACACTACCACTTGACCTCGTGGAACTTAAATGGCCCACTTCCACCATGTTGAGGAGATAATCTCAAGTCCCAAGTGGATATCAATCCCAAAAGTCATAAGCATCATCTAGGTCAAGGAAATCTTGATAGCAATCTATCTCAAAGGTACCAAGACACAAGTAACATCTAAACCCAAAGGTAACAAAGACACATGGGAAATCTACAATGTAATTAGGTAAGTGTCATCGCATGAATCAACTCTGACCCCTTAGTGACTCTATGTGGCATTAGTATCCTTTCATATAGACAAGGCATACTAACAAGGCAAGGTCACAACCAAGCATCCTCTCTACTTCCATCCTAGCCTGTATTAGCACTCGAGGCATGGGTGAGGTAAAATATTAACTCTTGTTAATTCCTTTAAACCCATTTAATGAAATGTTATCACTTATTAATACTACTTAAAATGGGTTACCCAAGTGGCCTCTTTAGGACTCTAACCTCCATTTCAAGACACTTCCCAACATACACATAGATAACTTACCCTAAGCTCATAAAAAGTATAACTCATAAAATCACAATATTCACCTCAGTCCTATACAAGCAACTGGAAAGCATCAAAAGATAATTGATTGAAACTCAAAGGTCACACCACGAACACCACAATATTCACCTCAGTCCTATACAAGCAACTAGAAAGTACCAAAAGATAATTGATCGAAACTCAAATGTTATAGCAAGAAAACCACAATATTCACCTCAATCCTATACAAGCAACTAGAAAGCACTATCAAATAACTAATCAAAACTCATCATAGAATTACATAAATGCATCACAATCATTGGGAATAAAAGATTGTGACCAAAATAGTAAACATAACATCATTGTGGATCAAACACCTAACCATAACATCGCATACAACATCATAAAGCAATAACTCCTAGACCTCTAATAAACATCTGAAACTCATCAATGTACTAAGCCAAATCCAACCCTACTAAAATAAATCATACATGACACTAAATGTAGTTTCATAGTTCATTTGGTTTGAAAACATACGTGTTTGATTTTACAAATGGGTTCAAGTTTTCATTTTTGAGTGTCACATTTGATAAAGTTTTCGAGTTCACAAATATCTCAACAATCCATTTGAATCACCTAAGTACATAATACCATTTCATATAAAACAAAATTCTTCTTAAAACAAAAATCATAATATTGTAAATGAATTTCTCTTAATTACAAATTGAATTATAATTATAAATCTAAAATGTTTTTCTTTTACAAAAAACTAAACAACAAAAAGCTATAATTTAAAACATTAGTAAAATCTATTAATAATTATAATAATTATTAAATTACTAGTAAAAAGATTTATTGATTTATTAATAATAACAATCATAAATTTTAATAATAATAATAATTAATATTACATTTTATTAAAAAGAAACATATTTTAAAATTAATATATTTAAAAATACTAATAAAAAAAACTAAATTTAAAACAACCCTGACCTTAGCTTAAAGCCTGTGGGCTATAGGGCTACCGCAACAGCCTTGCTATCATAACAGTAGGTTTGTCGTATGTAGATCTTATAAAAAAGGTCGTCGGTAAAGTAAAACAAAGGAGGGGGGAGAGGGGTGGGGGGTGGTGGCCCTCTTCCCTAAAAAATATTATATATTTTTTACATAATAATTTTTTTTAAACAAAGCCCCCCCCCCCATGCAACAGAATTAAAAAAAAAAAAACGTAACCAATATATTATTAAATGCAATTACCATAGTAAATTTTCAATTATTGCGGTAAATGTGTGTGAGAGTATTCCATGACGGATCTGATAGGGAAACAAAATTGAAATAGCAAATTTAATAATTAAATATAGTTTTCTTTTCCAAACTTTGTCCCAAGTCATAATTTACTAAATCAATCCAAAGAAGGGTTTCAAATTTGATTTCCGTTCACAGAGGTTTCAACAACGAATAATCAGTAAATTTATCGACAAGGGTTTCAACCATAACTATTTTTGAAAACTTATCCATAATCAAATATGAAGAAGACAAAGAGGAATTAGAAGGGAAATTACTATGATAATCTCAACAAAGATCCTACCTCGATCTGATGCTAACTGGATGAATGCTCAAAGATTGCAAGAATTCTTGTTTACTTGAAAACCCATTTCCTCAAAATTTGCTCCTCCAAACCCGTGTGGAGAAATAAGCTCTAATTTCTTAATAAAGAGTTTTCTCCCTTTAGGGTTTCAATTCTACAAACACGCAAACCTTTTACTTTATTATTATAATTTATTTTAATATCATGTACAAACTTTTTGCATTTTAATTAAAATATACTTTATTTGATTTATTCTCTCTCTCTTTTTATTAAATCACAAGATGTATTTAACAATATATCTATTAATTTAAATAATAATATTTAGAATTTATTAATTAAAATGAAACTCCTAAATTAATTATTATTAAATTAAATAAATATTATTACGCCAAATTAGAGCTTTAATATAAGCTTTTAAATTTAATTCTTCTATTTAATTAATTTCTCAATTAATCAAATATAATTAAAAATTAATTTTTTCTTTATAAACTTTCGTTAAATTAAATCATTTAATATTCTCTTAATTTGATTTAATTTTTAATTGAAAATCACAACATATCCACAAATCTAAATAAGAAAACCCATTTTAAAGACATAGTACTAAATCAAGCTCAAGGGTCAAAATCTTGAATTCATGTCACTTGACAAATTCAGATGGGTAAATAATTCAGATACTTGTCCTACTTTCTAAGACAATTGGCTTAGGGTTACAATTTGGACTCAAGAACTATCTCCCCTCTTTACTATTGAGATATTGCCATAGGAAACACTCATCCTAGCAATTTGAGGAAGTCGATGCCCGATACCTACAATCTACATAAAATGAAGCTTGTACATATACATATAAATCTAAACTAAACAGGCAATGATGGGGAGTGGTTCATCATGTAGATCCCGACTAGCAGGTGACTATGACTCCCTCTTTCAATCACATCAGAAATATAAAACATACATGTACACCATACACATGCAAGTATGGGGTAACCATAGAAAACTACATATAAATTATCCATCTAACTATCATCATGAAATAACTGAAATCACTATATGAACATACGAAACATCATCATCAAAAGGATAAACATAAACACATGAAATAATCGAGTATAAAGTAGTTCATCAAATATATAAACTAAGTATGAAATAACATCCAATCAAATCAAGTAACTGAGTACCATTAAATAATATAACCATAAAGTAAGCCTAAAAGAATTTGACAATACAACATGAAAAGAAAACTAGGGGTAGGTGAAATTCAGTAAAATACAAAGAAAGAAATTTGATTATCCTAGTTACTACCGGAAGACAATTGGAGTAACTAGGGCACGACATTAAGGTTTATGATTTTTTTTGTAGAAATTCGAGATTGCTTCAATCCTGGTTCAAAATTTTTTTGTTGAGCTCTTATGGCCATGAGCAGGGTCTTTAGGAGTCTCATTCTTGTTGGAGTCTCCGGCTGTGATGGATCTTCTCCTACGGTGAGTTCACAAGAGAAGAAGTCATTTTATGTTAGTGAGCGCTCAAAGTTAAATAAAGTTAATGGCTGCCTTTTGCATAGTCAGGATCAACCTGTGCTGGTTATCCCTCTGAAAGCAGTAATGGAAGATGTGGACTATTTGGCCACACATGAATTGATATGCAAGTTTCTTGGTATCCAGATTTCTCTGTCAGCTCTGGAAGCCTAGATTCATCATTCATGGCAGGTGGAAGGTGATATGGATATTATGTTGGCTGGTAATAGCTAATTTTTGGTGGCTTTCTCTTGCACGTTAGATCATAACCGAGTCTTTGAGGAACGCCCATATTTTTATGACCATGTAGGTCTTTTTGTCAAACCCTAGCATACGGGGTTCAATTCTACTAAGGATCTTCTTTTGAGGGTTCCTATTTGGGTTGGCCTACCGCAACTTCCTTTGGAGTTTTGGCGCAAGGATATCCTATGACAAATTGTTGTTGTGCTCTGGAAGCTTATTGATATAACACATCAATCACTAGACAAAAAGGTTATTTCTTATGCCCATATTTATGTTGAAATTGATTTAAATAGTCCTTTGCTAGATTCTTTGGAAATTTACCTAGGCTCTTCTTCTTGGATCCAACAACTAGATTATGAATTTATTCCCTTTTTTTGTCATATTTGTCATGCGTATGGTCATTTATAGCCCCAATGCCCTCAAGCCTCCAAAGGCAATGGTACCCCTGGCAAGTTCTCTAGCCCAAGGATGGCCAATGATGGTAAGGGAAATGGTCCAACTATTAGTACTGGAAAAGGGAATGTTTAGACTAATAGTATTGGTAAAGGGAAAGCTCAAATGAACACTTCAAGTCAAGGGCAAGGGCTATCCAGTACTATCGGTCCTAATAAGGATGGTTTTATCTCAGCTCGAAACCATGCTAAGGGGTGGGGTCAAAAGCGATCTCATCTAGATCAACAAGTGGACTTAGGGTTCAATAGTTTTGAGGTTCTTGACAACATGGTCATAGACGAAGGCATTCCTGTAAAGGTGCAGTGTGGGGCTACTGGCTTAGAGGGGAGGAGTCCTATTCTTAGTGGCAACTAGGATGTTGTAGTTCAACAGAAGCCAGAGACCTCTGTTGGCCCTGAGTTTGGTGTCCTTGTAGTTTCTCCTACTCCATAAAAAAAGGATGTTCTTTTGGGAGATTTGGTTAAAGATTTGTTTGACATTAGTAAAGGAAAGGGATTGTCTCTTGCTTTGGGCCTGATGCAAAGACCATTTAAGAAAGTCTATTTTGCTACTCCCTCAAGAGTTGGGCGAAAGTAGGATCAAGAAAAAATTAAACTTATAAGAGATTTACTAGTAGAGTCTAGGGTTGTCAAGACCTTGGATGAACATTTTCCCTACTCTACTCAATGATTATTCTCTCATGGAATGTGAGGGGGTTGAATAACATCCCCAGACAAAAAGCTATTCATGAGCTGGTGGCTAATCATTATCTGGATATCCTTTAGATCTAGGAGACCAAGCTTTCAGTGGACCCCATGTTTAGATGTGCTCCTAAAATTTGGTTTCTAGGCCAATGTCAGTGTGTTGGTGCTTTGGGGAGCTCTAGAGGTCTTGCCATTTTTTGGGATCCTAGGAAAGTTACGCCACTTTACTGGGTCTCTTGCCTCTCAACTCTCTCATTAGTTGCATCCTCTCTAGAAAATGGAGAGATGAATCTTGTTACTAATGTGTATGCTCCTATTAATCTCCATGGTAAGCTCAAGCTTTGGGAACATATTAGGCATGTTAGAAGCTATCATCCTTTCTTGCCTTGGATTGTGGCTGAAGATTTCAACTCTATTCATAGTTTGGAGGAGAAGAGGGGTGGGTTGGCTTGCTTGGGTCCTTCTTCTGAGCTTCTTTGACAAAATATTGATTTTTTACATCTCTCTAATGTCAAACCTCTTAACGGGATCTTTACTTGGAATAATCGAAGGGTTGGAAATGATGCCATCTCAGAATGCTTGGACAGGTTCCTAATTTCTTTCTTTTGGAATTGTGTCTATTTTTCTCTCTCTTCTAAAATTCTTGATTGGAGAGGTTCTGACCACTAGCCTATCAAGCTCATAGCTATTTATGTTGCTATCTCCAAGAAGCCTCCCTTTAAGTTCTAGTTGATCTGGCTTTGAGACTCTTCTCTCCATGATTTAATGGCTCATTGGTGGAGATAGGGAGGCCCTACCTATGACACTACTATGTTCTCCTTCTCTAAAAACCTTCAATATGTTAAAAGGAAGTTGAAGCATTGGAACATGAATTGTTTTGGTAATCTCCACATTATGAAGAAGAGGGCTTAGGATCATCTCGATGTTATTTCTAGGCAGATTTAGGATTTTAGTTTTTTTGAAGATCTTGGCATAGCAGAATCCCAAGCTTCTAGTGATTTAGTTGAATGGGATCTTAGAGAAGAAATTTATTGGAAACAAAAGGCTCGAGTTGAGTAGATTGAGGAAGGGGACGAGAACACTGCATTTTTCCATAAATATGTGTAGGCTCAATGTAATAGGAGTTACATTTCTTCTCTTGTTACTTCTGATGGGATGCATCTGACCTCCTCTCAAGTTGTTTCTAAGGAAGCTATTCAGTTTTACTTTGCTCTCTTTTCAGATGATTTACCTCCAGCAGAGATTGAGGAGAATACAATCTTGTCTTTTTTTTCCCTCTGTTGTGACCAGGGAGATGAATGACTCTCTTATGAGGCCAATTTGTATGTCTGACTTGGAGGGGGTGGTCTTTAACTTGCATAAAGGTAAAGCTCTAGGGCCTGATGGCTTCTTTATTGAATTCTTTTAGGAATTTTGGGATATTATCAATCATGACCTTTTGGATGTGGTTCAAGAGTTCTATTCCAACAAAGAAATGCTTCAAACCTTGAATATTACTTTCTTTGTCCTTATTCTTAAGAAGGAAGAGGCTAATTATTTGGACTTCTTTAAGCCCATTGCTCTTTGTAATGTGGTCTATGGAATCATTACTAAGCTCCTAGTAGAAAGGCTTAAAGTTTGGCTTCCCGTGGTTATCTCTAAGGAACAAGGGGGGTTTTGTAGTGGGAAAACAAATTTTGGACGGGGTGGCTATTACTTTCAAAGCTATTCACTCTATGTGTACTTCCAAGGAATGTTCCATGTTCGTTAAGCTTGATATGGCTAAGGCTTATGACAAAGTCAATTGGGGTTTCTTATAGAAAGTTCTTCTGGCTTTAATCAGGAATGGATTAGATGGGTTCTGAGTTATGTTACTACTCCTTCCTTCTTGGTCTTTCTTAATGGAGAAATGTTAGAGCTTTTTGGAGCATCTAGAGGTCTTCACAAGGAGATCCTCTCTCTCCTTATTTGTTTATCATTATGGTTTAGGGACTTGGTAGACTTATCAAGTCTCATGTTTCCTAAAATCTGATTCAAGGATGGCAATGGGGAAATGGTTTTCCCACTCTTTCCCACCTCCAATTTTTTGATGATATGGCCCTTGCTAGGAGAGCTCAGATTCGGGAAGCTAAAGCCTTTCAACTCACCCTGGATACTTATTTGGCTGCCTCTATGTAGAAAATTAATGACCACAAGTCCTCTATTTTTTTCTTCAACATTGTTGAGCCTATCTAGTGGAGGATTGCTAATATCCTGAGATTTTAGATTGAGTCTCTCCCTTTGACTTGCTTGGGGGTCCCTATTGTGGTGGGGAGATAGCCTAGGATTTTCTAGCAGAGCTTTCTCAACAAACTTTGACAAAAAGTCAATCATTAGACTCATAGGTGGCTCTCTACTGTTGGCAGGGTGACACTTCTGCAATCTGTGATTCAAGCACTTCCCATATACAGAAGCATGGTTTAGGCTGCCCTGACATATTTTCTTAAGGAATTTGATGCTCTCTCTCACCAATTTCTTTGGAGTGACAATTTTCAAAATACCAAATGGAGCCTCATCAATTGGGATACTATTTGCAAGCCAAAAAAGGAAGGAGGCCTCGGCCTTCGTTCTGCTATCTTGTGCCGTCAAGCTCTTGCTACCCTGTTCTATTGGCGTTGGTGTTCTAGTCAATCTTAGCTTTGGGCCCATATCCTACCACATAATTATTTACCTAGTGTTGAACCTTCAGATATTTCTAAGTTTTCTCTTGAGGGAAGAGGCTCTATGGTGTGGAATACCTCAAGATTGGTGCTCACCTAGTGAAGAGAAGTCTATATTGGATCTGTAACAGAGGCACTGAGGCTCTATTTTAGAGTGATTCTTGGAATGGGAATCCTCCTCTCTTATACTCTCATTTACACTTGCAGTCTCTTTGTGATTTTTTCCCTTTCTGCTAGATGGAATAAGGTGGCTCATTATAAGAGGCTTATAACTTGGGCCTTGTTGTGGGTTATAGATGGAAGAATTCTTTTGATTGGCTTCCGGGTGGCTCTTTGGGGAATCAGTTGGAACTATCTTAGATATTGGCTTTTAGGGAGTGCAGCTCTCTGCAAGAACTTGATGTTTTGGCTTGGGGAGGTGCTTCTTCTGGCAAGTATTCTATTTCTTTAGAGTATCTTTCACTGACTAAGCAACTTTTTGCCAAGGTGGAGGTCTCTTGGTGGAAGTAAGTTTGGAATAGTTGTTCATGGCCTAATTGTAACTTTTTCCTCTAGATTTTAATTTATAATCATTGTCTTACTTGGGAGAATCTCTACAAGAGAAGCTTCCAGGGGCCTTCCATCTGTGTTTTATGTAGCAATAGTGAAGAGACTATTTCTCACCTTTTTTTTCTAGCGCCCCTTTGCCAAACAGATTTGACAATTCTAGTGGAGTGTGTGGGGATGCATGTGTTGGCATATTTCCTCCTTGTCTGAATTTTGGGACCATTTGGGCCATCCCCCTTCCAAGACTTCTTTTCTTTAGGTTACTTGGACTATTGGTCCTTCCCTTATTTTATGGCATGTTTGACTTGAGAGGAATAGGAGGATCTTTCATCATGTGTAGTTTGAGATCAGGCACCTGTGGGGAAAAATTGTTAATTCTCTTCATGAAACACTCCTAGCTAAATGTGACATTGGTGGAGGTTTGGATCTTAGAGATGCTGGTATTTACTCATGCCTTTCCTTTCCTCTTCAGGGTGGCACTCCTTTAGTTTTCCACAGTCACTCTTGGAATAAAGCTAGGCAACACTCTCAGTGTATTAATTGTGAAGGGCATTGGACTCCTCCCGAGGCTGGAGTTCTTAAAATCAACATTGATGGTTCTTCTCAGGGAAATCCTAGTCTAGCTAGTATTGGGGGAGTTAGCCGTGACAATTTTGGTGATATTCAATTTCTATTTTCTATATACAAGGGTTACCATATTAATAACCTCATGGAAGCCCTGGCTATCTTGGTTGCAATGGAATTGTGCTGTCAACATGGCTAGAGAAGAATTATCTATGAGATTGACTTGTAGGTGGTTGTGAATTTATTGAATAGAAGGAACCTTGCACATGTGGATTGGTGTTTGGCTTTGGTTATTCAACAGATCAGTCAGTTATGCAATTCTCTAGAATTTGTCTTTTATGCATATCCCTCATGAGTGGAATGGTGTGGCTGATTGTTTGGCTAAATGGGCCTCTAAGCATGGGTTGGCTTGGAAAATTATTGATCATAGGATGCTTCCCCTTGATTTATCTAAGATGTTGAATCAACTTGTGGACCAAGGTAAAGCTCTGTAGTTCTCTTTGTTTCTTGTGTTGCTCTGCTCTCTTTGGTATTCAATAAAAAAATTATCCCTCTTTTAGTAAACTAGGGGTAGGCATTACACTTACTGCTGCTAACTCTTGTTCTTTCTTCATCATCTTGATCCTTCTGGTTAACTTCTCGTTATCACTCATGAGTTTTGATATTGCTTCTTTAAATTCTCCAGATCTACTATGCTCTTCTAGCTTCTCTATTAGCACCTGACTTTCGTCTAGCTTCTTTGTTAGTTTCTTTCTCTTTTCCAATGATTCTCTCAACTTTTATGTCAAGTCCTCAATAGTGTTTAGAGTTGTTGAGTAATCATTTTGCATGATGGAAATGACAAAAAATCTTATGGATCTCTCTCTTTAAAAGTTGATCAAATAACCAACTCCAAGGTTCTAGATGGTTGTTTTTCAATCGACTAGGTAACTCCATTAAAGATAAATGTTTTTTTTTAAATTTACAAGGATGCCTTTGTTGGTATATGCAAAGTTTACAATGCTTGGAAAACTTGATCAGAAACCAATATTATTTTTTGTATTTTCAATTTTTATTGTGAATGCAAATTTTTGAACCTATATGATTTCTTACTCTAACCAAGCATTTGAAAAGAAAATTACTGAGATAGGTTAATAAGGAATTAAAATAAATTTTTGAAAAACAAATTCCTAAATGGATATAAGTCATAGTAACAACACGTTTGTGAATTAAATTTTTAAAAGGATCGAGAAGGAAACCAATAAAATCAAGAGCAATGCATCCTTAACTCTACTAGTGCAATTATCAAAGGAACTAATGAAATTGGATGATATTCCATAATTCATTGAATCGTTCAGCCATGAAACATGAGCGTACATGAGACAAGACATTATGCAAAAATTGTAGAATGATCATTTCTCTAATTCATCATGACAAAGGAATTATGTTACTAAATATGACAAACATCAAAAACTAAATAATTGCATAAGAATTAAAACACAATAGGACTATCAACTCCATCTCTATTCATGAACATAAAATTCATAAAGGAAACACACATTCTGAAAAGAAAAAGTACACACAAAATGAGAGGACCAATAACATAGCTTTATTGCATCAAAATGCCAGCCTTGAATACATATTACATTCTTGAATTTATAGGAAACCCTCTCCTTCATGCAATTTTCAAAGCTAGGGCTTTTTCCTTATAAAAGGCATGCTAAAAACACCAATTTTATGAAAACTATGTATAAATAGATTCCTAACATGGTGCTAAGTGGGCCTACACTCTTATTTTATTCGTTAAATGGTGTATGAGCCTTTGCCATGACTTAAAACTAACATAGAAGAAAAAGACAAGAAGAGAAAGGACTTTGAGTGGAACTAGAGCTTTGTGACCTTCTAAAAATGGGAACTCAACCTTATCCATTTGTTTATAATAGTTAAATTATCATCAAACACGTAAAAATATGGTTTCAGTGCATGAAAATGCCCAAAAATTGAAACTAGTCGTTAATTATCAGTGCAACTACAAGTTGTCAAAAATTATCACACTTGAAAAGATGCCCACCTACACACATTTGGAGAAAAAAATTGTTCCTCCACTGAATCTTCAAAATGTGGAGTTGTGGATTTACGAAGTTGCACTCCTTCAAAGGTCTCTGGATCAAATTTGCAAAAAAAATCTAGTCTAAAATCTCAATATCCACCATCTTGGTCTTATTGATTTTCGATCAAAATGATGCCTAGATAATCTACCTTGAACTTTTGTATAGTCATGGTGATATCTTGGGGATCCAAAAAATCTAAATCTTAATATTTAGCCTTCACTTCTCCATGAAAATCACAAACCTCTTGTTGCAAATCAACAAAATCATCCATCTTGGAATCCAACTCCTTCAATGTCCCCTCGATCTTGAATATTCATCAAACATCACCATCGAAGGATATTGCTTTAAAAGTTTCTTGGAATTGGTATACTATGATTTCTGTTGAGCATAAGTGCTCTCTAGAGTCATCATCAAAAAGCTCAATGCTAGCCATACTATAGTAATATCTGCTTCTAATAATTGGGCATGAGTTTTTCCCTACGTATCTTAGATGTTATCATGCATAGATAAGATGACCTTGTTCCCATCATGTAACTTCTCAATATAGTCATCAATCTTGTACAACTCTTTCCTATGTATACATCAAGAAACATTATATATCTCTACCCTTTAATTTTCTACAATGCCTCCAAATCATTAATCTAATTGGAGACTACTTCCACCAACCCAAAATCCTAATCAATCATAGTTGCCAACCATTCCTATGTATACTATGCAATAAATATAGATTTTCTTATATGATATCTACTTCTTATTCTTCAAAACTGGGATGCCATCTCTTACAAGCATCCAAAAATGAGTCACTTGGTGTAGGGTCAGAGCTCATTTATTGAGGGCAACTTGTAAAGCTATCTCAAGGTGAGAAGGGTCAATAGGATCTACTACCTCTTTCACAAACTCCTGCAAAATCTTATTTTGTTTTTACAAATCTTGGATATCCTCTTCACCTTGATCTAATTAGTGAAATACCTACCAAAGAACCATGGTTGTCAAAACTTTAGTGATATCTGTAGTGGCCTTCTGCAATATAATCTCTTGTATTTGGTAATCTTGGGGGATGCTAGTCCTCGAATTTGCGTGAGGTGGAGGAATGGACATATATACAACCAAATTATGTTTCTTATTCTTCATTATAAAATCCATTTGGTGTAGATCCTCTAGAGGTGTCATTGTTGGTTGCACGACCTCTGTCAAAACTATCATTCCTTCTTCTAGAGTCTTTATATTTCTCCTCTTCTAGGTTTTCACTGCTTGTTTTAACCAAGTCAGAGTGGTTTCCAATGGAGACATGTATCGACTAGATGAAAACATCATCATTGATGTTAGTTGCTTTCCTCTATCTATCCTCTTTGAAGTCTCTTCCACTCTTGGTCTTTTCACCACGGGGGTGGCCATTATGGTACTAGGAGAGGAGGAAAGTGGTTACAATGTAGGAGGAGCTTGTTCTTCTATTACATCCACTTGTCCTACTTCTAGAATTTCTTGTGTGACACAGTATGCACTAATATTAGGAATGACTTGTATACTTTGAATGCTTACATAAAATAGCTAAGAAATAGCTCAAATGAAGGGAAAATATTGTATGGACAATGTGCATTGTCATACAATTATTTTTCAGAATTTGATAATCTTATCAAAGGTAGATTGACTGAGCTTCAAACACTCATAATTAGAATACAACAACCTATTGCAAGTATTGAAGACATTGAAGCATAGATGGAGTCAATCCACAATGCTATCAGAGGCATTGCATTTGAAAAGGAGAAGGTTATAAAGAGATTATTTGTCCTTAGAGAATATTTATCTTTTAAAGTTATCATTTTGTAAAGGCAATTGGAGGAGTGTCTTGTAGCTAAGGCATCCAATGAAAAATTTGCCTATACTAAATTGAGTGTAGTTGAAGTGGCATCCTATGCACTTTGTGCACTCATCAGTATTTTATATACAATTAAAGAGAATTGGAAGAAGGATCTTGATAAGATGAAACTTGGTTTTTCAAACTATATTTCAAGAATTTCAAGTTCTATAGGATTTGAACTTGTGACCAAGCTCTAATACGAATTGTTAGAGTGGGGCCAAGGTTTCCATTTTACCAAAAGGTTGACCTATCAATTCTTGATACAACCAATAGCCTTATAGAACCACAGGAGGTGATTAAACCATGTTGCAAATATAGCAAGGGATGTTGGCCCACTGCCAACAGGCTTGACCCTATTCCTCTACAATTGGAGGGGGCATCGACATGTTTTCCTATTATGGTAGGTAGAGGTGGTGTCTCTGGCCTTCCCAGATGTGGAGGAGGTATCATTTTTAAGCCTTATGGGGGCAAAGAGATCATATTCCTATCATTTCCTAAAAACTATTGACATGACGTCTTCCTTATCACTCCAACTCCATCCTCTATATGGGTCCCCATGGGCATGAAGCCAAAGTTGGTGAAATCAAACATATCAAACCCATCCCCTACTATGGACTTAGTCCATCCTTCCTGCTCTTGATCTATGGAGTCATCGATCTAGATTGGTTGCTCTTGTGTAATCAAGGGAGTTTGTGTTGAGCTTGTCCTTCTTTCTTCTTAAGTGGCCTTGACCAAATGTGGTCCTTTTATTGAAGGGGAGATAATCTATCTCATCCTCTTGTTCTCCTTCCTCTTCACCCTCCATATTAGTCTTAAGGATACAAGGTGAAAGAGTTCCTTTCTTTTTCAAACTTTTCCTCACTCCAAATATCACAATCTCTATTTTCCTCCACTTTGGGACTTATAGGGAAGCTTTTGTCTAAGTTGGAGGCCCTTTGAGCTGTGTTTCTTCTCTCTCTGCAACATTCTGCTTCATCTTGCCATTTAATTTCTCTTCCCCGTGGATATATACCACATCTATTTCATGGCCATGCATTGTCTTGGGTCTCATCGAGGACTTCTCCCTATAGGTGGGGATGGTAACTTTAGTCCCTTTTCCTTTCTTCAATCTAGTCAATGCTTTCAATGTAGGTACATTTGGCAAGGTGTCCAGGTGGAAGGGCTTCTATATCTAGTCCCTTGTCAAGTTGATGACATGTCAAGCTCAATGTTGTATGTCATCATTTGCTTCCATATTCACCTATACATTTATGATGGGGTGCTCAAAAATATTATCCCTATTATAGGTGGTATCTAGGATATTTGGGCTATCCTTATTTCACCCCTCTAGTGGTATCTATAGGTTCAACACTTTCTCTGCTACTGTTAACTCCATCTTGTAGTAGTCCCTTATCAGGACTCCATAGTCTTCAACATAATTTAACTAATGATCTTTGAAAATTGAGTCTAGTACAAACTCCCTCCTTATAACATGCTTGAACATCCCTATAGTATCAAAATAGGGGTGAGCCACTTGGTAGTTCTCAAGAGGATACCTCTCTCGTTCTACCTCAAAGGTGCAAATGTCTTGCTTCTGCCTTACTTCATAAGGCCTGATGGTAATAGGCCACACCTATGTCTTTTGGTACTTCATTTTGATCCTTTCATATGCAAAACGCTATTGTCAAGCAATCCCTAATAGTATAACAAGTCTATTTTATGGATAGTGTGGTAGCTCCTTAGGCAGAAGAGGGTTCCAACCACTCAGATATAAGTGAAAGTGTGGTACTATATGTAGTATCCACCCACTTGTGTAACCTTTGTCACTGCCTTAAGTGGTAACCTTTTTTTCATAATCCTCTTCAATAAACTACACTACTGTGAAGATGAAAGCATCATTCACTATTTTATACTCAAGGCTCTCATCTAGGAGCTTTTTATGTACCCATTTTGGGTACACAATGTGTGGTCAAGCATTGGGGTCTTATATACTTCATCTCCTTACAAGCCCTAGATATGTTGTGGCTCTAGCTGCCAACAAGCATACTATATATGAGGTCATGTAGAATCATGGGTCACTTTGGACCAAAGTCAATTGCTCATCTAAAGAGCTACTAATGATGGTACCCTAGTCAATTTTGTAGACTCTTATTCTGATTATCTCAATAAAATGAACCAATTATGTTCCAAGATGGCTTAATGTAGGAAGGCCCATCACTCTACTCAAGAGAACTATGAAATAGCCAATATCTACAATCATGTATCCCTGAGTCATATCGAATTTTCTTGGTTTGTTATACAGTGTCTTGGTGATCAAGTATTTGTCTCACAGTATGTCTTTGACTACTTTCTTATTCTCTATGTACCACTTGTATGTACTTTCACACATGATCTCTTTATATTCATTAGCAATGGGCAAGTGGAATACTTTCTCTATGTTGTCCAATCAAATGTCTAGGACAATCTCTCTATTAATGCTTTTCACCACCTTCCATCAGGGACATAGTGTTGTACTAGAGTCATGATTAACTGTGAAGATTGTAGTAACACTAAATGTGATGAGACATTAACTAACACACTTTGAATGAGTGCAAAGATCATCTCTAAGCTCACATGGAGCTTATTACAAAGTACTAGAATCATGTTCTAGTCAATGTGCCCAAGCTCTATATCTTTGATTCATGAATGCAAGTCTATAAATCATGACTTCTTTGGTACTTCTTGAAACTTGAAATTTATGAGATTGGGTGATATCTTAGCTATTGTGGAAGATAAGGAAGCTATTGTAATTTGGATAAAATGGACAAACATCAGTACACTCTGTTCCTTGGAAGGTAAAAAGATGCTTAACGACTCAAAAAATAAATGAGAAAACATCCTAACTAGCTAAAAAACTAAGAATATAAGAAAGTGTGCACTTGTGCACCTGCATAGGGTGTCCAATGTGTGCACTTTTTTGTACATGCCCATGTATACTGGTAGCATACATGTGCATAAGGCCTATACCTTAGTGCATGAGAATGCAGATGCTCAGATGTGTCAAAGTGTATAGGTATGCACCTAAGAAAAGTGTGCAAGTGCACACCTTTGCACTACATGAGTGAAGGGGTGTAAGAGAGTTGCACATCTTTACTAGGTGTGTACTTTGTCTTGAATACTTTTGAATCCCTTATTCTTGTCATGTCATGATGACATCATCTTCTCTTGACCTCTAGACCTAGGTCCCAGACTCCCAATCTCTGAGGTGCCCTAGAGGACACCTTGTCATGAGGAGCAAGTTCCTATTACTTGCAAGAAAATAAGGGGTCCCTATTTTTAAATTTGGAAATGGGGAATGTGTTGTGAAGCCACAACAAAAATGTCATCAAGTTATCTCTAAATTTTAGTGACTTCCATTTAATTTTCCCTCAAGTCATTGGACTTGTCATTGGTAGGGTTTGAGATCTAATACAAATTATTGCTTTGACTTTTCATGATATTTTGATGCTCTAACATTGTGGTTTTGTAGGGGCTTTCTTGTTATTGATAAAAGGAATATTTCCAAAAAGGGCTACTAACATTTTTTTGCAAGGCTGCCCAAGCACAAAATAATTTTATTTTCATTGTGTCTTTATTTGTTTATATTGTGCTTGCTTATACTAGCCAATCTTTCATTGCACGTGCACGAAAAACTCACAAGTAGGGGTTCATTGTTGGTAGGAGAGTGTGCTCTTTGCCCTTGTGAAAAATTAGAAATCTTTGGATATTTCACTCTTTAGTAATCTTAATAGACTTTCTTATTATGTTTGATAGCCCCAACTGATAATGTTGATTAATGTATATGTAAAAGTCATATCAATTGTTATGTTTTCGTTAATGTTAAGCATTAGTTGGTTAGACATTATGTTAATTCAATAGAGTATCATATCATTTGATTTATGAAGAGGATTTGAAGAAAGTAAGATGATATTCATGTTGATAAGTGTATGGTATTCAATGGGAACTTGTATGAGTTAGACTCTGATAGTATAATGTTGGTTTGATTTCTTTACAGGATCTTGAGAAAGATGTATATGAAAGATAGTTTCATCAATGAACGAAGGAATACAATATTAGCTGAGCTACTAAAATTGCCACCAAGAACCTAAGGAAAAGGTGCTGAAGTCTAGTGTTAACCAAAAAATTTCAATGTTAATCGAGTCATGTATTGATTGAGCAATTCCTAGAATTCACCGAGCATGAACATGAAGAACAAGATTGTAAAAGATTTATCCGAGGCTGACAATAGGTAAAAATTAAGAAAGTTTGAGAAGTCTAAAAGATAAGGACAAAGTTATTTATGAGATCAACAAATGGAATAATTCAAAGGATATCTAATGGAGAAGATTTAACAATTTGAAATGGAGCACAATGTTTAAGAAGGAAGTCTATTTTCTGAGTGTCTAAATTCACTGAAATTTGAGATCTACAATTGTAATTAAGTGGCAAAACATGAAAGATTTTGGAAAGGCAAGAGTTAGGTATTTAAAGGGATGAACAAGATGTTTCTTGTTGATGATGTTGTTGATTAATGGTGACTATTGTTGATGACAATTAAAAGTGAAAAAGAAGTCAAAAGTGTGAAGATCAAGCAGAAGAAGTGCTAAGTGAAAGTGTGAGTGTGTGACTCAACCAAAAAGAGATTAGAAGGAAGAGATAGAGTGAAGTAAAGATCTAAACAAGAAAGGTAGTGCTAAAGCCCAAAATGTTATTTGATTGTTACTTCCTTACCATTGCAGTAGAAAAATCTCTTAATTGAGTGGACCTAACAAGTCTTTGAAATGCTATTTGGTAACAATCAATAGTAATGTTTGTAAGTCCTTTAGAGTAGACCACTCTTTACAAATGTCGAGGAGTGATAAGGTCTAGGTGATATATGGTGATAACCCTCTAACAAGGTCACATTAAAGTGTGCATGTAGCCTTTAACAAGGTTGGCTCCTAATAGAACTCACTTCAGAAGAGTGAAAGTATTTGGGTTGTCAATTCCCACGTGGTTTTTCCCTTTACATGATTTCCACCTTAAATATTTGTGTCAAATGTTTGATTGCTTACTATGTTGCAAATTTTATTTCATGTTAAATATTTATTATTGGAACTCAATGCAAGCTAGATGATTACTGTGATACTCAATATATTAAGAAACACTAAGATAATAGTTTGATATGAAGTTTTTATGTGTTTGAATTATGATGTTTGATGTGGTTATCAAGTTATTGATCTGAAAGTTTATGAGGTTGAAGTTGGTACATAATTATTTTTAAGGCCTATACAATAATTGGTTATAATATATTCACCCCCAACTCCCCTCTCAATTTTCTAAAAATTGTTATCAGAGCTAAGTGATCAAAGGAAGAAGTTTGAAGGAACTTGAGCTAAAGATTTGAAGATGTATAAGAGAGAGGCACCAAAGCTAGACAAGGAGAATTTTGCCTCTTGGCAAAGCAAGATGAGGCTTTATCTATCTAGGATTAGAGACAATGCACTATTCTATTTGGACAACTAGTACACCCCTCCTAAAGGACCTATGATAGTTGATGAGATGAACCAGAAAAAGGAAAACAATAGTCTCATGATTGAGATTTCTTCTACATTAAATGATGTTGAGTTTTATTATGTAAAAAATTGTGCTACTACTAAATAAATATGGGACAAGATGATAGTTGTGCACAGGGGATTTGAGAATGTGTTGAGGGCCAAATCAATAAGCTTTAGAGACAAATATGATGAGATGAAGGTGAAAGATGGAGAAAACATTGTGTAGTATGTCAACTGAATCAAGGAAGTTTTTAGTGTTACTAAAGTTGTTGGAGGAACCATTAGTAATGAATAAGTTGTAAGTAAAGTTATCTGAATACTTTTACCTATTTATGCTATAAGAGTATTTGCAATTCAGGATTTCAAAACTATGCCTAGTAATGATCTAACTCTTGATGGTTTAGTTGGTCATTTGATTGCATTGAGTTAAACAATCATGATAATAGTGTGCCTAATACTAAGAATGCATTCAAGCCATCACTAACCATTGGAAGTTTAAAGAAAGAGAAGAATTGCAAGGATGAAAGTGATTCAGAATCAGAGGAAGAATTGGATGAGATTGAAGCATTTCTTCAAGAAGACTACCTAGAGGTTAAAAAACATTCAAAGGTAAACTGCCCCTAATATGTTTTAGATGAAATGAAGTTGGTCATTTTGTTGCTAGATGACCAAACAAGAACAAGAGTGATAAAAATGACACGAAGGAGCACAAATATAGAAATAACAAGGACTACAAGGAAAAATGGAAGAAATCATGCGACATTGGTGAGGAAGAACACTCTGAGTCATGCACAAAAGATGAAAAAGGAGTACAAGTGGTGTATGTTGATGTTAAAGAAGATCCTAATGAAGAAAGGTATGAGGAAAAAATCACTTATTTATCATGTTAGTAAAAGTGACACATGGATAATTGATAGTGGATGTTCACGACATGATTGGAGGTATAAGTAAGTTTGATAAACTTGAGGAACATGATGGTGGAACTATCAAACTTGGAAATGATGTCCCATGTCTTGTGAAAGGTAGAGGTATGTTGATGCTAAATGATAAAATTAGATATGATGATACATATTGGGTTCAAGGACCAAAGTATAAATCTGTTGAGTGTTTCTCAGTTTAATAATATAGGTCACAAGCTGGAGTTCTAGAACAAAAAAGTAAATATCTATGATGAGAATGGAAATTTGATTAGTACTAGAGAATAAACAACAGGTAACCTATTTTACTTTGATCCTACTATTAGCACATGTATGTTTGAAAAAGTTGAAGATGTGTGGTTGTGGCACAAAAGACTATGTCATGTCAATTTTGAAAATATGGTCAAAGTAAGCAAAAAGAAGAAAGTGAGAGGCTTACATAAACTACATAAACCTAAGAATGCTATGTGCAAACAATGTCAACTTGGTAAGATGAATAAATCTAGTTTTTCAAGCTAATGACATTCAACTAATAATATTATAGAGTTATTTCATACTTACTTGTGTGCACCAATAAGCATTGAGAGCTGTTATGGATATAGATATTTCGTATTGTTTGTTGATGACTATTCAAGAATGATGACAATACTATTTTTGAAGTTGAAATCTGATGCTTTTCAAATGTTCAAATGATATAAAGCCAAAGTTGGAAAATAAACTCGTAAACAATTGAAATGCATGGGATCTGGTAGAGGTGGTGAGTTTATTTCTAATTAATTAACTAACTTTTGTGTTGAGAATGGAACTAAGAGACAATTATCTGCACCAAGGTCTCCAAAATAAAATGAGATTGCTAAAAGGAGAAACATATTTATTGTCAATTGTCATAAAATAATGTTGATTGAAAAAGGTGTTGTACAAATGTTCTAGAGAGAAGCCATAAGCACTACAATATTTACACTCAACTGAGTTCATTTAAATAAAGGAATAAACAAGACACCATATGAACCATGATATGGTCATACACTGAATGTAAGCTATTTCAAAATATTTTTAAGTAGGTGTTATATCCATTAATTAGATGCAAGGAATGGAAAATTTGATTATATAGTTGATGAAGCTATAAGATTACTCTACTAAGAGCAACAAGTGTTTGAATAATACTACTAACACTATGAATAAGAGTGAAAATATAAGAATTGATGTGTTTGCACATAAGAATGATGAAGAGAGCAACGAGGAACCCAAGGATTATAAAAAAATTGTATGTGTATATGAAGATGCACCTAATACTACCCTCGAGAAGAAAAAAAGGAGAGCTATTAAGTGTTAGCCTACATTACCTGAGTCACAGAGAGAATACCCAAACATAATGTTGAGCCCCAATCAAGTCATGATAATGCTGGAGATCAAAGATCTGAACCTATCCTAGAAAATTATGTGAGAAATAACCATTCACTTGAACAAGTCATTGGAGATAAGAGTGTTGGAGTCATGACTAGAAGTAAGTTGAAGGGTAATACTTGTTTAATTACTAAGTTGGAGCCAAGAACTATGACATTTGTACTTGATAATGAATATTGGATCTGTTGAGATAATGGGTGTTGCACATATTGCATAATATTGTTATATTTTATTATTTTATTTTATTATGTAATATTGCACCTAGATGGATGTGCAATATTTAAAGATTCCCATGGGATATACTCGATGAGTTGTATTGTAACATTGTGATAATATTTCATGTAATTATTTAATATTGGGGAAAAGAATTAAAATTCTAATATCAAATGTAGGGTCAATGGGTTAGGTAGCACATGGTTTATGTAATACCACTTGGTGGTTTTGTGGGACTTGCTACTATATAAGCAGTCGCAAGGGTAGTTGTTGGTGTGTGAGTGAGAAGACAGAAGACAAAAAGACAAGAGTCAAGCTGCACAAGGCTTGACAGGTTAGCCAAGGGAGCATTTGTGAAGGTTGGAAGCATGGCAGGGAATGTGTGGATTCATGTTTGTTCACATGGATTGCTTGATAGTGCTATGGATTTGAAGGCTTCCATGGTTGCATTGCAATGTTGTTTTTGCTGAATAATACATAGTGATGGATGCTTTTAGAGGCTGGGTTTTTCCCTCAATGAGGGTTTCCCAGGGTATATCTTGGGTCGCAATTTTTGTGGGTATGTTGTCTATTCTCTTGCATGTGGATTTCAATTGCATATTTATTTAAGATCTATTATGGGTTATGTGGAAACGATTATATTCTTTGTTGCAAGTTTTTTAACAAGTGGTATCATAGCTATGGTTTTATTATTGTAACCCTAAATTGAATCCATGGGAATGCATGAGAGGATAAAAGAAAGGACAAGTTATATGAGTTGTTTATTGTAGATCTTTGGGTTTGCTATTATGATGGGATGTTAGTATATTTTGGGCATGTGAAATTGTTGGACAAAAGGGTTTTTTCAGATGTTTCATTTAAATGAGGTTTTTAGGGGGTGGCTTGTGGTAATGACCTCTTGGGTAAAAATAGACCTCACCATTGGATCCGAGTTGATGTTTTCATAAATTTTGATATATAATATGCCCTAGTTTGGCCATGTTCAGAGGAATGAAAGTGTTTTTTAGTTTCAGCCCGTGATGACTATCAAATTTAATCTCGTTGGAGTTTTTGTCACAAAAAAAAATCACAGTGAAAATGGTAAAAATACCATCTTAGTAAAATGGTCATAACTTTCTCTTAGGATATCAGATTTTAGACTTCTTACAAGCCTTGGAAAGCTAATTCAGAGCACTATAAATTGGTGTAGGTTTGGTTTTGTGATTTTGACATTTTGTTAGATTTTAAGAACTTGAAAATCAGATGTTGTTTATTTTGAGCACAAATTAGGGCATAACTTGGGCATATGGAGTCAGATTTTGGACTTCAAGTAGTGAATGGAAGCTCTCGGAGAACTCTACACATTGGTTTAGATTTGGTGCAGGTTTGGCATAATTTATTTGGTGATATATTAATCTAAATAGTTTATACTATATATTCACAATGGTAACATTGTGAGTTTATGACATTGTATATTTTTTGAGATTTGGATTTGATGTCATTGTATACTTAGTTCATACTTCAGATTGGCCTCATGATGATATGGTTATCAGTATTTGATTTGAATATGTATGATGACTTGTTGGGTCTACAAGTTGTGTAGTGTTGTAAGTGGTATATACTTATAGGTTGCATTTATAGCTTGGTTACGGGTTGTCTTTGCCCATTGATCTTTCATTATTGATGCATATTCAAATTGATGGCTTGGATTTGGATTCTCTATGCCCTAAGTCATATGATTTACTATTGTTTTCTTCATGTAGAAGGGATCAAATGTTGTTACTAGGTACAATCATGGTGGAGAATTGTGGTTGACTATTTTATGCTGACAAGTTAGACACTTTGAGAGTCAAATGCTCAGTTCATGGATGTGATCATGGTGCCATAGATTTTGGCATGACATGATTGGATATATAGGTACATCCTTGATGTTTATTGGTTTGGATTCCTAATTTGATTATAGTGGTATATCTTCTTGGTTGAGGATCATGGTTATTTGGTTTCTTTTGAGGAGCTCATGATGTGTACTTTGAGTTCTTTGATGGTTTGATTCTCATGGTTAGAGGATGGTTTTTTTATCATGATGTCATGGATAGCTTGGATACACAGTTTAGTGACAGCTTGTGATAGTCATGAAGTGATGGTGTAGTATTAGTTCCTAGTTTGGTTTATATCTTCTTGGTATGGAGATCTTGGTTTCACTTGGTGCTGACACTTTGGTTGTGTAAGTGTAGATCTGGAGGATCTTCATGTAGGAGATGGATTTTATGATGCCATGGGTTACTCGATACCACAATTGAGTGGGAGTTTTTTGTAATTGATATATTTATTGAGTGTTTTTAGATGTTGGAGATTTGTCTTAGATCCTATTGTTGTAGAAGTGTCTTTGACATTTGCATAGTGCACTTGGTTATCTTCATGGTGTGTGAAGATGGTTAGATCTTGAGGACTCATGGTGTTCTTTGTTATCTTCGTGGTGTGTGGAGATGGTTCTTCATGGTATTTGGAGATGATTTTCTTCATGGTGTGTGGAGATGATTGCATCTTAAGAACTAAAGGGGTTATTGGTAAAGGTGTGGTTTATGCTTTCATTTGATATGTTATCCTTGGTGTTAGGATGGTTTCATTATTATGTCATGATATACTCATGATATGCATTTAGAGTATTGACATGTTTATAGTATGTTCATATGGAGCATGTTATCTCTCTAGTTGAGATGGTTAGATCATGTTGTAATGTTTATGTCCCTGAGGCCATGGTTGGAACTTTGACAATGATCTTGGTTTAGTTTCTTGGTATTGAGTACATTGATCATAAGTTAGATACTTCATGATATTGCTATATTGCATTTGGAGTATGCATGGATTGATTGGTTATAGGTGCCCATGGATACTTAGAGATGATGGTGATGCTGATTTCTCTTGGATCAGAGAAGTATTTGTTAGGATAGTTATTTGGTTTCAGCAGGAGTGTCTGAGGGGCATTCACCTGATATGGACTTGAGAGGAGATTGTTCTTAGATGAGTGTTGGCTGGAGACTTGGATATCTTGATCAGAATTTTCATTCCCCACTCTTGGTCTACTCGACGGTTTGCTACTTGAGAAGTATAGCCCATTGTTTCTCTTAGGTGCATTATATTTATGCTTGTCTTTCATGGATATGGATCTTGAGCTATTGTACATGAGTTAGTTCTGAAGGGTTCATTTGAGAGATGATTTAGCATTGGTTATCTCCATTTTCATATGTTGTTATGCTAGTTCAGTTTGGGAGATGGTTTTATATTGGGTATATTCCTTGGATTAGGAATGGTTTATGAATTTGATCTTCTTGTGAGAGGCTTATATCCATGATTAGTTATATGGTATGGTTTGGGTGTTGTTGTGGCTTCTTGGTTGGGGTTTTACAGAGGAGATCATACTTGCACAGTTTACATCTAGAGGTGTGTGTAGAAGGACATGATATAGGTTATGATTTGCATGGTTTCTCTTTGGTCTTGGTTATCTTCCTGAATGTTCAATTTTGCTTACATTGGATTTGAGATTGGTTAGAGATTGTGATCACTAGTTTGTGCTTATGTATGTCATGTGAGAGATGACATGGTTACTTCTTTATCTCCTTCCTCTATTGGTTGTGGAAAGCTTGGGAGAATGTTAGAGATTTCTTATGAGATTTGTTCTTGTAGGTTATTGGTTTATGAATTGTGGATGTCCTTGAGACTATATGGATTCATTTCTTTGAGATATTGTGAGTGGATTGGTTATAGATTTGACATTATCTTTTGTAGTGGGAGCTTCTTGGTATATATCTGGTAGGTATTGCTCTTGAGGCTCGTGATTGTAGGTTATAGATTGGATATGTTGATGATGTGAGATTCACTTGGTATACCTTTGGAGGTGCAGATAGCTGGATGGGTTTGGCACTTGTGGGTGCTATTTTAGCTATGGATATTTTGACAATTACAGATAAATGTGATTTCCTTTAGATCAGGTTTTTGTGCTTGGCATTTCAATTGGTACAAAAATTTATGATCTTCTAATGTGACAGGTTAGGTGGCTTTCTCTTTGGGTGACTTCTCTGTATGTTTGGTGGCAGTGGCATAATAGGAGGTGAGATCATTCATGTTTGAGATGTTGGATACTTTGATTTTGTTGTGGGTACCAAGATGGGGCACTTTATGTACTTTGATCCATGATGGTGGATGTGCTAGGAGGGAATGTTCCCTTTTTCATTTATGTGGCTATAGATTGACCCTATGCAATGTATACAACAAGAAGGAGATTGTTGAGATAATGGGTGTTGCACACATTGCATAGTATTTTTATATTGTATTATTTTATTTTATTATGTAATGTTGTACCTAGATGGACGTGAAATATGTAAATATTCCCATTAGATATACTTGATGAGTTGTATTCTAACATTGTGATAATATTTCATGTGATTATTTCATATTGGGAAAAAGAATTAAAATTCCAATTGATATTAAATGTAAGGTCAATGGGTTAGGTAGCACATGGTTTATGTAATACCACTTGATGGTTTTGTGGGACTTGCTACTATTTAAGCAGCCACAAAGATAGTTGTTGGTGTGTGAATGAGAAGACAGAAGGCAAAAAGGCAAGAGTCAAGTGGGACAAGGCTTGACAGGTTAGCTAAGGGAGCATTTGTGAAGGTTGGAAGCATGACATGAGATGTGTGGATTCATGTTTGTTCACATGGATTGCTTGGTAGTGGGTATGGCTTTGAAGACTTCCACGGTTGTATTGCAATGGTGTTTTTGCTGAATAATACATGGTGATTGATTCTTTTGGAGGCTAGGTTTTTTCCCTCAATGAGGGTTTCCCAAGGTATATCTTGTGTCACAATTTTTGTGGGTATGATTTCTATTCTCTTGCATGTGGATTTTAGTTGCATATTTATTTTAGATCTATTATGGGTTATGTGGAAATGGTTATATTCTTTGTTGCAAGTTTCCTTACATGATCAAGGCTATGAATGAAGAAATATATCAAATTGATCCAGAAGAACAATATATGGACATTGGTCCCAAGAGTTACTGACAAGAATGTAATTGGACAAAAGTGGATTTTCATAAACAAATTGAATGAGAATGGAGAAGTTGTAAGGAAGAAGGCTATAGTATGTAAATGTTATGCCCAAGAAGAAGGCATTGATTATGGAAAAACCTTTGCATGTGTTGCCAGACAGGAAGAAGTTAGAACTCAATTGGCATATTCAACTTATAATAAATTCAAGGTATATCAAATGGATGTTAAGTCTACATTCTTGAATCAAATACTAGAAGAAGAAGTACACATTGAACAACTAGAAGGGTTTGTAGAGCCAAATCAGAAGTATCTGGTATGAAAGTTGAACAAAGTACTATATGGACTGAAGCAAGCACCAAGAACATTGTATGAAAGGGTGCATTCATATTTGATAAATATTAGATTTGTCAAAATCGTGAGAACAATAATCTGCACTTGATGAATGACGATAAAAACAAGATACTTTTTGCTAAAATATTTGTGGATGATATCACTTTTTTTTGGGAATGATTTGTTGTGCAAATCATTCCTCGAGCAAATGAGTAAAGAGTTTGAGATGTCCATGTTTGGTGAGATCAAGTTTTTCATTAGTTTGCAAGTTCAATAAATAAAAGGAGGCATGCATGTCACATAGTCTAAGTACATTAAGATATCTTGAAGACATTTGGTATGGACAAGTCAAGACTAGTTGGTATACCTAGGGTGACTGGATGCAAATTATCCAAGGAGGATACTACTAGTGATGTAAATGAGATAAAATAAAGATCAATGATTGAGAAACTACAGTATATTGTGCATAGTAGACCTAATATTTCACATGTAGTTGTTATAGTTACAAGGTTTTCCTCTAATCCAAAGGAAACACATATGATTGTTCTTAAAAGGATATTTAGATACCTAAAATGAACATAAGAATATGAATTGTGGTATAAACAAACATGTGATTTTGAACTTATAGTTTACACTAATGTTGATTGGGTTGGAAATATTGATGTCAAGAAAATTACAAGTGGTGAAGCTTTCTTTTTAGGAGAAAGTTTGATTTCATGGTTAAGCAAGAAACAAAGATGTATATCACAATCTACAACTGAAGCTAAGTATGTTGTTGTTGCAATCAATCATTCAAATATTGTTTGGATTAAACAATTGTTGGAAGGAATGCAAGAAAAAGTTACCAAGCTTATCACTATCTATGGTGATAACACAAGTGCAATAAACATATCCAAGAATCCAATAATGCATGTAAAAACCAAGCATATATCCATCAAGTATCATTATTTGAGGAAGCAAGTACAAGAGAAACTAGTAAGGCTAGAATATGTGCAGTCTAAGGAGAAAATTGTAAACATATTCTTTAAGCCACTACCTAAGGATTCTTTTGAGTATCTATGAGGTATGTTAGGGGTCCATCCCCTATCCAAGATTCACTAAGAAAGGATGTATGTTGCATATATTCATGGATGAATGTATATATCATTTTGGAGTTGATGCAAGAGTTCACTCTTTAGTGATTGTTTCCTAAAGTTGTGAAAGTGATTATAATGAAATTGATGTAATAAGTACATTCAAGTACAAGGTATAACTACAAGGTTTTAATAGGTTCACATTGGAAATTATAGCTACCTTTAGCATTGTTGTTAAAGGGGGAGAAGATGCAATGAGCCAATTAATGGGAATGATATGTTAAGAGAGTTGAACTAGTCAAAAGGAGAAGCTGATATGAAGAGATGTTGTTGAAAAAAAAGTGAAGTGCACCTAGAGGGGGAGAATTTGTCTCAGTGGACACTAAGCTAGAAATGTTGAACCTATTATAGAGAACCTGAATAAATTTAGAGAGTTGAAGAGTTGTGTTGTTGTCAATGGATACATTTGATTATCCTATGATGTAATGTAAAATCTTATGTTTTTGTGTTGCCATCAATGCTAAAAGGGGGAGATTGTTGGCCCCAATTGATAATGTTGATTAATGTATATGTAAAAGTCATATCAATTGTTATGTTGTCATTGATGTCAAGCCTTAGTTGGTTAGACATTATGCTAATTCACTAGAGTTTCATATCATTTGATTTATGAAGAGGAATTGAAGAAAGTATGATGATATAAGTGTATGGTATCAAATGGGCACTTGAACGAGTTAAACTCTAACAATATAATATTGTTTTGATTACTTTACATGATCCTAAGCAACATTTATATTCAATATAGTTTGATTGGTGAATGAAGGGATATAATATTAACCAAGCTACTATAGCTATCATCGAGCACCTAAGTAAGAAGTGTCAAAGTCTAGTGTTGATCAAGTCATGTATTGACCGAGAAAGTTGTAGTGTTCCTTGAGCATGAACATGAAGAACAAGTTTGTAAAAGATTAATTTGAGGCTAACATTTGATGAAAATGAAGAATATTTGAGAAGTCTAAAAGACAAGGACAAATTCGGTTATGAGATCAACAACTGGAATAAATCAAAGGAGATCTAATGGAGAAGATTTAATAATTTGAAATGTTGCACAAAGTTCAAGAAGAAAGTCTATTTTTTGAGTGTCTAAATTCATTGAATCTAAGATCTATGATTGTAATTAAGTGGCAAAATCTAGAAGATTCTAGAAAGGAAAAAGTTAGCTATTTAAAGGGATGAACAAGATGTTTCTTTTTGTTGATGTTGTTGATCAATGGTAATTATTTTTTATGCAAATTAAAAGTAAAAAAAGAAGACAAAAGGTGAACTGGGCAAAACAAAAGTGTGAAGATCAAGTAGAGGAAGTGCTAAGTGTATGTGTGAGTGTGTGAATCAGCTAGAAAGAGATCATAAGAAAGAGATAGAATAAAAAAAATATTGGAATAAGCAAGGTAGTGCTAAAACCAAACATATAATTTGATTGTTACTTTCTTACCATTGTAGCAAAAAAATGTTTTAACTGAAGGGAAATTAAAAGTCCTTGATATACAGTTAGTGAATATTTAATATTTAATTACACCAACACCCACCATTAAGTGCAACTCGAAGGAATTTAGTTAAACTCACAATTCTAGATGGGTCCTTATTACTAGGCCATGTTAGGTACCCATGTACAACATGTAAAGCAATGCAATCTCTCATAAAGAGAAGAAGGGGAGAAAACTCATGGGACAAAAGTCCCATTCAAAAATAGAGATGGAAACATAAAAGATGCATGGATGTATATATTAAGACCCCTATGGACTACATAAATCATGCATATATATTCAATTATCCCTCTACAGGATGGAAACAAAGAGACATGCTATCTCTCCCATAATGAAGAAGCCCCAATGTCAATGGCGTGTACCTAGAGGGGGAGAATTTGTCTTAGTGGACACAGAGCTAGAAATGTTGAATCTATTATGGAGAACTTGAATAAATTTAGAGAGTTGAAGAGTTGTGTTTTTGTCAATACATACATTTGATTATCCTATGATGTAATGTAAAATCTTATGTTTATGTGTTGCCATCAATGCTAAAAAGGGGAGATTGTTAGCCCCAATTGATAATGGTGATTAATCTATATGTAAAATTTATATCAATTGTTATGTTGTCATTAATGTCAAGCCTTAGTTGGTTAGACATTATGCTAATTCACTAGAGTTCCATATCATTTGATTGATGAAGAGGAATTGAAGAAAGTATGATGATATAAGTGTATGATATTGAATGGGCACTTGAACGAGTTAAACTCTGACAGTATAATATTGGTTTGATTACTTTGCATGATCCTAAGCAAGATTTATATGCAAGATAGTTTGATCGGTGAATTTAGGAATACAATATTAACCAAGCTACTATAGTTGTCATTAAGCGCCTGAGTAAGAAGTGTCAAGTCTAGTGTTGACAAAGTCATGTATTGACCGAGAAAGTTGTAGTGTTCCTTGAGCATGAACATGAAGAACAATTTTGTAAAGTATTAATTTGAGGTTGACATTTGATGAAAATAAAGAATATTTGAGAAGTCTAAAAGATAAGGACAAAGTCGGTTATGAGGTCAACAACTGGAATAAATCAAAGGAGATCTAATGGAGAAGATTTAATAATTTGAAATGTTGCACAAAGTTCAAGAAGAAAGTCTATTTTTTGAGTTTCTAAATTCATTGAATCTGAGATCTACGATTGTAATTAAGTGGCAAAATCTAGAAGATTCTAGAAATGCAAAAGTTAGCTATTTAAAGGGATGAACAAGATGTTTCTTTTTGTTGATGTTGTTGATCAATGGTAATTATTTTTTATGCAAATTAAAAGTAAAAAAAGAAGACAAAAGGTGAACTAAGCAGAACAAAAGTGTGAAGATCAAGTAGAGGAAGTGCTAAGTGTATGTGTGAGTGTGTGAATCAGCTAGAAAGAGATCATAAGAAAGAGATAAAATAAAGAAAATATTGGAATAAGCAAGGTAGTGCTAAAACCAAACATATAATTTTATTGTTAGTTTCTTACCATTGTAGTAGAAAAATCTTTTAACTGAGTGGAAATTAAAAGTCCTTGATATATAGTTAGTGAATGTTTAATATTTAATTACACCAACACCCACCATTAAGTACAACTTGAAGGAATTTAGTTAAACTCATAATTCTAGATGGGTCCTTATTACCGAGCCATGTTACTTACCCATGTACAACATGCAATGCAATGCAATCTCTCATAAAGAGAAAACAGGAGAAAACTTATGGGACAAAAGTCCCATTCAAAAATAGAGATGAAAACATAAAAGATGCATGAATGTATAGATCAAGACCCCTACAGACTACATGAATCATGTATATATATTCAATTATCCCTCTATAGGATGGAAACAAAGAGACATGCTATCTTTTCCATAATGGAGAAGCTCCAATGTCAATGATGTGTACCAAAAAAATGATAACTCGATGCCTACATGCAACGTGTATCCCTCTGGAAGAAACATGTCCTTCAAATGATAAATAATCCAATGCATATCCAAATGGAAGGAGGAGGAAGTAATCTTCAGGAATGCATCTCTAAAGACTAGATGAGGATCTCCATGATTGAAGAATTGATCACATAATTATAATCAAGATGAACCAAGCAATATGGCATGTCACCTAAAGAAGGAAACTTATGGATGTTAATCTACAAAGAAGGTGAAGAATTACATCTCCAAGTTTGATGAATTTGTCATCAAAGAGAATATAAATCCCCTCAAATGCATCCTCTATATATGAAATTTCATATATTGAAGCTCCACAAATAATGCATCGATATCTACCAAATAGGAATCCAAATCAAGAAGATAAATAGTTATATTACATGATGAATCACTAGAACCACCAACAAAATATTATTGTGTGATCTAAACTAAATAAGTGAGAGTTTGTACTAACTATCTATTTTTTGTTTTTTGAGGAGACTTGCAAATTACTAAGTATTATCAATTAGAGTGTTGTTTTCAACATGGCATTTTGACAAATACTTAGCAAACATATAGTGATAAATATTCATAGTCTAGAACCTCCTTATTTGTTGATAAAATATTGATTTTGCAATAGAAATGTTTACATACAATTTCCTTATAGGCTGAAACAAATATTCAAACAAATATTTAATAGTTACAATGCCTAAAATGAATAGTATAATGGAAGGAACCTAGAAGTAGTGATCTGCAAATGAAATGATAGAGTCCCAACTTTTTAACAGGCAAGAGTGGGTAAGAAAACTCAATGCAACATTGTTCATATATTGTAGCAACACTATTCATGACATTATAGCAATTTCACTATTCACATGCACTATAGAAAAATATTTTTCATGCACACTACAGCAAAAACATTATTCACATGAACTGTAGCAAAATTACTATTCACGAGCGCTATAGTAAAATCACTATTCACGCACACTATAGAAAAAACACTATTCATGTACATTGTAGAAAACACTATTTTTGGCTACATAACCTGAACTTTGGAGCTCTTAAATCATGTGTAAAATCACCAATAAATCCCACTATGTTTCCTAAATAAAAACACATGATAATCCTTTTGACTATGCCTTTCAATAATGAAGAGAATGCTAGCAAAAGGGGTTTCGTCCTCCAAGCTCAACAATTAGAATTCCCATAAATCTAATAGCATAATAATAATATCATCCAAGCATCCCTTAACTCATTCTAGCCAAGAGAATATAAAGTCTTTAAGGAAGTTGACTTGATTTGCATAAGCAATGTGGGATAAATGGGAAACACCCTTTTGAAACAACTTTATAATAAAGTGACTTAATTGATAAGTCTTTTATTTAATTATCACTTTATAATAAAGTAAATTAACTTCAGCATTAGAATCATATAAGAGTCAAACTTAGAATGCCATGTATGATAGCTTGTCGAAAAGAGCTCAACCAAATCCATCAAGCCAAACACTAGAAATTCTATATCACTTGACTCCCATTGACTTCCTAAGAATAGTAACTCTTGAAATACTGCCAAATGAGCTCCATAATCACTTCATTAGCCTACAAAAGCTCCTATCATAGGATAATCTATTGACCCTGATGGTTACATTAAGTAGGGAACATTACAACCCACCACCCTTGAAATTGCTTGTCCTCAAGCAAACTTAGTTCTTGATGCTGCAATACCTTCTCTTTTTCCCAAGTAGCATCCTCCTCTGGTAGGTTTCTCCGCTTAACCAAGTATTACTTAACTACCCTATTCTTACGAGTCCTCTCTCTTGTATCTAGAATAGCTTTAAGGATCAACATAAGCTTACCCTCCTCATCCAATGGTGGAAAATCTGCAGAAGGCACAATTCGTTGACCAATGGCTTTCATAAGTCTCGACACATGAAACACATTGTGTACTCGATTACCCTCCAGAAGCTCAATCTCATAGGTGACCTCACCCAATTTGTGAATCACTCTATAGGGGCCATAATACTTAGGCTTTATCTTCTCGGCTCTGCTCTTCTTGAGCGATGACTATTTGTATGGTTGTAGCCTCAAGTAGACCATATCCCCCACCTTAAAATTGCACTCTACCCTATGTTGATCAGCATACAACTTTTGTTGATTCTGAGCCTATTATATGTTCTCCCTGAGCTCTTTCAAGATATCCTAACTATCCTACAATAAATCTTTGGCCTTGGGCACTATGTTGTCCCCCAAAACTAAATCGATGAAGCTAGGTGCTTCATAACCATACAATGCCATGAAGGGATTCATCCTGATGGACATATGATAAGTGGTATTATAATAGTACTCTCCCATATGCAACCATCTAACCCAAGATCTCTATTGTGCACTCACATAGTTCCTCAAATATCCCTCCACCCATTTATTCACAATCTCCATCTACCCATTTGTCTGCGGATGGTAACTAGTGTTGGGTGTAAGATCTGTACCACACAACCTAAATAATTCCTACCAAAAAACACTCATAAATTTACTATCCTGGTCACTGACTATGAATCTAGGTAGCCCATGTAACTAGAATATCTCTCTGAAGAAAAGATCTACCACCTATGTTGTTGTGTAAGTGGATGGAATAGTAACGAATTAAGAAAATTTCATCAAGTGGTCCACCACCACATAGATGTAATCTTTTACTTGCACTCATGGTAACTTGGTGATGAAATCCATTGAAATAATTTCTCATTTCCTCTTAGGAATGGGAAAAGGCTAAAACAATCCTATGGAAAAAGTGTGCTCTCCCTTATTCTAATGACACACCATACACTCTCTCACATATCTCTACACATCATCCTTGAGTCATTTCTAGGTGAATCTCTCATGGCTCTCCCTATAAGTTTTGAAGACCCCAGGATGTCCAGTTGTAGGCACATTATGAAATGCCCTCAAGATCTCCTCTCTAAACTGTGATGTCCTAAAATCTTATTAACCCATCCAACACCACATACTTGTCATCCTGAATGGTGCTTGCAACTAGTGCAGAAGCCCAATCATCTCCTACATACTCCATTGCAATACAATCTCTCCAATCTCATGAAATTTCTACTAGAGCACATAAGTGAGATTTCTGAGATAAAGCATTAGCCACCGCATTTTTCTTACCTTTGACAAACTCTATGTCAAAGTCATAAGCTTGCAATTTGGTAATCCATTTTTGTTGCCAATCATTAAGATCACATTGGCCCATGAAGTATTTAATACTATTGTGATTAGTCTTGAACACAAAATACCCACCTACTAAATAAGATCAAAATTTGGCCAACGAATGCATTATGGCCAAGATTTTCATATTGTAGATAGAATAGCTCCTCTCAACTCCTTGGAGCTTCCTACTCTCAAATGCAATGGGGTGTCTCTCCTACATCAGTACTACCCCTATCCCATCTCCTGAAGCATCACACTGAAGCCCAAATGGTTTCATAAAATTAGGTAGAGCTAGAACTAGGCAAGATGACATTACCTATTTGAAGTGGTAAAAACATTTCTGCGATGCCTCTATCCATGTGAAGGCCCCTGGTGAGATTCATCAAAGGTGCAATAATCTATGAGAATCCCCTAACAAACCTTCTATAAAAACCACATAAACCAAACAACCTCTTGAGCTGTGTGAGGTTTGTGGGAATAGGCCAGTCCACAATAGCTCTAATCTTTTTGGGATCAACCCGAACACCATCTGCACTAATGATATGCCTAAGGTAAAGGAGCTTGATCATGCCAAACTCACATTTAGATTCCTTGGCATACAATGACTCTCTCTCCAAAATAGATAACACCTCCTTTAGTGTTGTAAGTGCTCCTCCCAGGTCTTACTAGAGACCAAGATGTCATCAGAGAAGATCAAGATGAATCTCCTCAATTGCCTCTTGAAGACCTAGTTCATACAACTCTAAAATGTAGCGGGTGCATTGGTTAGCCCAAATGGCATAACCATAAACTCAAAGTGGCCATAGCGACATTAGAAGGCTATCTTCTTGTTGTCCTCTACTCTCATCCAAATCTAATGGTATCTAGATTGTAAATCAATTTTATTGAAAAAGGATGCCCCATGCAACTCATCAATAAGCTCATCAATCCTAGGAATGGGATGCCTATGTTTAATTATTTTATTATTTAGTGCCCTATAATCAATGCACATTCACATCATCCCATCCTTCTTCTTTACTAAAACTACTGCTGAAACAAAATGGCTTTTGCTAGGCCTAATGTGCCCCATCTCCAACAACTCCTTAATTGCCTTTTCTATCTCATCCTTGTGTTTCTTAGGATGATGATAGGGGGTAATCATAATAGGTTTGGCTCCCTCCTTGAGCTCAATAACATGCTCTATCTCCCTGTCAGGAGGAACCCCATGCAGAATTTTGCCAGACACTTTATTGTGCCTGTCAAGTATTACCTGGATATTTGGTGGATGACTCTTCACCTGTGGCTCTCGTGAAGCTGGCATAGTGAAACATTCTTCTGCCCACTCTATGTCACTATGCCAAAAAAGTCTCTACATTATCCTTAGGGAGACTACTCTACAACTACCATCTAAAAGTCCTCTGAGTACAATAGTTTTTCCCTCATGTTGGAACCTCATCTATAGTTTTACTAGGTTGAGTGTGAACTCAACTAGCAAAGCCATCCATGTCATGTCGAGGATGACATCATAGTCTCTAATATCTACTACATAGAACTTATCCTCCAACTCATAGCCATCTCTAAACCTGATGTGAAGATTAGGTATCTTCTGAGTGCATAATAATTTGTCACCATTAGCTACCATGACTCTAAACCCAGCATGCTCCTTAGACTATAAACCTCTCATGGCTACCAATTGTACATCAATGAAGTTATGTATAGCCCCAATGTCAATGAGATAAATCACTTTTTGCACCTGGATAGTACCCCTGACCTTAAATGTGATTACCTTTTAAGCCCCCGTCAACTGTGCCAATGACTTGTCATCCTTAGGAATGACATTCTCCTCTCGAGTGCTTCTCTCATCCAAATTAGAGTGTTGTTCCTCCCCCTCTAACTGTGACTCCTCCACTGAGAAATGCTCCATTTGATTTGCCTTAGCCTTGAGAGGGCACTTATGAGATAAATCCCAAGGCTCTCTACAATGAAAACATAACTTCTTCCTCCTCAACCCAGTCAAGGTGTCATTGTCCAACTTATTATCCATTTTTGGCTAAGCATCCTTGTGAAAAGATTTTTTGTCCTTCTCCTTATCCTTCTTCATATGTGAATCCCTATGTTGAAATCTGCTCCTAAAAGAAGAAGGTGCTAACTCATGAGCCTTCTCAGTGGCCTTCTGTAATGTAGCTAGGTCATGCCCCTTGACCCAACCTCTCAAGGGATCCAACAGTCCATCCATAAATAACATTACTAATCTCCTCTCTGAGATATCTATAACCAACACAACTAACCTCTAAAAGTCACTGATTTATGTCTCAATTGATCCCCACTGCTTGAGCTATGCCAACTCTTTAAACTGTAACTCAGGATCTTCAGTATCAAATCTCTCTATGAGTCTGTTAGTGAACTCCTCGTAAGATGTAATCTGATTATGCCCTAAGGTTACTATGTCATGGTGCCACCGCTCATGCGTTGGACCATCCAAATGAATAGCTACATACTTAATAGCCTCCTCCCTAGGCATCAGATTCAAGTGGAAGTATGTATCTACCTTCTGCACCCAAGCTCATGCAGTCATCTTCCCTAAAGCATCATAATAAGGTAAAGAAAGTTTTTCAACTTTCTTTCTTAGCTCAAAGTTTTGATTCCTCCCTCCTACTCTAGGCATGTGTCTCATCCTCATGTCCATGTAATCTCTGAGGGAAATATCTACCTATAACTCAATAATCTATGGTTCACTGACTGGTTGAACCAAATCTCTAGGTGAAAAGGTGGGTAGAAAAGGTCTTGAGCTCATTGTTTGAGCTAGGCGTGCAACATGTCTAAAGTTATCAGCCTCATTCCCATTGATGCCATGTCCATTATTATTACCATTAATGTTACTCTCAGGAACATTATTGTTTCCCTAGCCTCCATTATTATCATTGCCCCTATTTTTGTTGTTTGCATCA
Source organism: Cupressus sempervirens (assembly GCA_028749045.1). Classification (NCBI taxonomy): domain Eukaryota; kingdom Viridiplantae; phylum Streptophyta; class Pinopsida; order Cupressales; family Cupressaceae; genus Cupressus; species Cupressus sempervirens. The sequence goes on from CM053787.1 coordinate 319,257,696, forward strand.
CCTGGATTAATATTGATGCCCATCTATCTAGCCATAAGCTGCAACATCATATCCATTCACCAATTCTGCTCTTGTTTCATATGTTGCCCCTCCTCCAATGTACCTAGTAACCATCTGAACATTACCTCCTCCTAATCTGGACCAACATTCATACCTCTTCCTAGTCTTGTATTCCTATCATCTCAGTCACCCATACTGTTGTCTTGCTCAAAGAATATCTCCTATGTGTCTATATGATTGGATTCTATGTCCACCTGCATGGATGAACTAGACTACTCATTGTGTGAGTTTGAATATTTTTTGTCTTGCTTTGGTATGACATAAATAAATGGCCTCTGTCGCATGCTCAAACATACATTCTTAACCTTTTTTATTTCTGAATTTAGTGCTTTAACATTTTTTCAAACACTTTTCCCTCTATTTGGCTATTCTAAATTCCCTGTAAAGCTTCCACAGGATGACAGGACTTAAGGCTCTGATACCATTGTAATAACCACCCCTTTTTTTGTTTTTTGAGGAGACTTGCAAATTACTAAGTATTATCAATTAGAGTGTTATTTTCAACATGGCATTTTGACAAACACTTAGCAAACATATAGTGATAAATATATAATGTCTAGAACCTCCTTATTTGCTGATAAAATATTGATTTTGCAATATAAATGTTTACATACAATTGCCTTATAGGTTGCAACAAATATCCAAAATGATATTTAACAATTACAACGCCTAAAATGAATAGTATGATGGAAGGAACCTAGAAATAGTGATCTGTAGATGAAATGACAACATTCCAAGTTTTTAACTAGCAAGAGTGGGTATGAAAACTCAATGCAACACTATTCATACACTATAGTAGTGCTATTCATGGCACTATAGCAATTTCACTATTCACATGCACTATTGCAAAATATTGTTCATGCACACTGTAGCAAAAACACTATTTATACACATTGTAGCAAAATTACTATTCACAGACACTAGCAAAATCACTATTCACTCGCACTGTAGCAAAAACACTATTCATGCACACTATAGAAAACACTATTCATGGCCACATAACCTGAAATTTAGAGCTCTTAAATCATGTGTAAAATCACCAATAAATTTTACTGTGTTTCTTTAATGAAAACGCCTGATAATCCTCCTAAATGTGTCTTTCAACAGCAAGGAGAATGCTAGCAAAGAGAGGCTTCATCCTCCAAGCTTAGCAATTAGATTTTCCAAAAATCCAATAGCATAATAATAATATCATCCAAGCATGCCTTAACTCATTCAGCCAAGAGAATATAAAGTCCTTAAGGAAGTTGACTTCATTTGCATAAGCAATGTGGGATAAATGGGAAACACCTTTTTAAAACAACTATATAATAAAGTGACTTAATTGATACGTCTTTTATTTAATTATCACTTTATAATAAAGTAAATTAACTTTGACATTAGAATTGTATAAGAGTCAAACTTAGAATACCATGTATGATAGCTTTTCAGAAAGAGCTCAAGCAAATCCATCAAGCCAAACACTGGAAATTTCCATATCACTTGACTCCCATTGACTTACTAAAAATAGTAACTCCTGAAATACTACCAAATGAGCTTCCTAATCACTTCATTAGCCTAAGAAAGCTCCTATCATAGGCTAATCTACTGACCCTGATGGTCACATAAGTAGGGGACATTACAGAGTTGTAGGTGAAGTGATTTGATCATCGTAACTCTCAAGTTCTACAAGACCTACAATGTCCTCTAATTTTTTAATCAAAGTAAATATTTTCAACATCATTGAGTGGATGGAAGAAAATAGAAATAGGATCATCCCAAATTTACACATGAATTTTCAAAAATCTCCCAAATAATGGTCCAAATTGTGTCTGGATACTAAATATGTAGTGCCTACCCCTAGTTCACTTTTTAGTTATTATTGTCAAACTCTTTTAGGCTAGCTTTATGATGATTATTAATGATTAGTGGCATTTGATTTCTAGATTGTTGGATATTATTTCATACTTTGTTGATTATATGATGAGTTTGTTAACATCATAATGTTTTTGAGACTTGAGTGCCAACACACTTAATCATATTCCACATTGGATGCCGAGTACATCATGCGTGCCGAGTAACTTCAAGTGCCGAGTAAGTTCAGATGCCGAGTAACTCTAGATGCCGAGTAAGTTCAAGTGCCGAGTAAGTTCAGATGCCGAGTAACTTCAAGTGTCGAGTGAAGTTCAGATGCCAAGTGAAGTTCAGATGTCGAGTGAAGTTCAGATGTCGAGTAAGTTCAAGTGCCGAGTTGGTATAGGTGCCGAGCACCAGTAACTCAATAATGCTGAGTTGCCGCATTATTTAGGAAATCGAAGATTCGCCAGATCTAAGCCGACAAGGTTGTTATCTAGAAATATGTGAATTAAAAGGAAGATAAGAATGATGAGTTGGTGGCACAGAACACCATGTAGAATGTTTTTAAGATAAAACTGGCAAAGTTTCAAGAACAAAACAAGATATGGGGTAGATACATTGTATCCTACCTAATCAATTTTGAAACCCTAAAATTGAAGAGGGAGAATTGAGTGGTAAAGGCAAATTAGACTTCTATATAGGAAGACGAAACTTTATTGAAAAAAAAAAAAGAGATAAGAGGTATGAGAAGATATACAAGGGTTCGCAAGGAAGTCTATTTTCAGAAGTGAGGATTATCAGATCACAAAAGGATCCAGATCGGAGAAAGCAGAACAAGTGCCTACAATCAGCAATCAAGGATTGTAATCGGTCAGGTTTATTGTACCTAATACTTTCTAGCAATTGTATTAGAATAAAAATCATATGATGATAGGTTAGCTTAATAGCTATTTCGATAAATCCTTTAACTAGGTGATAAAATCCTTTAACAAGGTAACACTTCATGTTAAGTGTTTAAAAGCCTCTAACCAGGTCACTATTGACACAGTGTAAAGCCTTTAACAGGGCAAACCATCAGAAGTGGCTGAACAATATTGCTGCAGTAATTTTTGTGGGTATCATCCCCACCCCAGTTTTACCTTCTTATTTCTGGAGGGTTTCTGGGTTACCAAATTCCAGTGTTAAGTGTTATTGATGCATGTGTTTGGTTTCATGATTATTTGATATACTTACATGCATGCAATTTACTTTCAGTTAAAAGTTTTATTGGCTAAAGTATGATACTTATGATTCACCCCCCCCCCCCCCCCCCCTCTCATAAGTACTCTTTCCATATTTGAATATTCCAACAGAGTTACTTGGGTACTAGCTCTTTCATGTATGCATGATTATTCTTCGGTGATGATTGTATACAATGATTCGAGTTATTTCATGATCATAGTTAGATGGATAATTTGTATGTGTTTTCTATGGATAGTTACCCCCTACTTGCATGTGTATGGTGTATCTATATATTTTATTTTATGTATGATGTTTTTTATATGGTTGAGGGATGGGTCATAGTCACCTGCTAGTCGGGATCTACATGATGTACCACTTCCCACCTATGGTGTACCTATATATTTTATTTTATGTATGATGTTTTTGATATGGTTGAAGGATGGAGTCATAGTCACCTGCTAGTCCGGATCTACATGTGTAGATTTTATGCAGATTGTAGGTAATGGGTATCAACTTCCCTGAATTTCCAAGATGAGCGTACCCTATCCCTGTATCTCAATGGTAAAAGAGGGGAGATAAATCTAGAGTCCAAATCCTAACCTTAAACCATTTGTCCTAAAAAGTAGGGCAAGTATTTGAGTTGTTTAACTTTCGAATATGTCAAGTGACGTAATTTTGTGATTAGAACCCTTGAGTTTGATCTAGTTTTCTATACTTTATTATGGGTTTTCATATTCAGTCTTGTGGGTCTATGATAATTTTTTGTTATAATTAAATCAAATTAAAAGAGTATTTAATGAAAATTTGATTAAGAAAATTCAATATTTAATTATATTTAATTAATTGAGAAATTAATTAAATAAAAGGATTAAATTTTAAGATGTAGTTAAAATTCTTATTTTGGTGTAATCATATTTATTTAATTTAATAATAAATATTTAGGAGTTTCATTTTTAAAATAAACTCTAAATATTATTATTAGCTAAATTAATAAATATTTTATTAAAACATATCGAGCTTTGATTAAGAAAAGAAAAAAATTAATTTAATAAAGATTTTTTAATTAAATTGCAAAAAGGTTGTGCATGAAAATTTGGAATTTGGAGGAGCAATTTCTGAGAAGGGTTTAGAAGGAAAGAGAAATACTTGAATGCTCTGTGCATTGTCATATTAGCATTAGATTCAGGTAGAATCTTGTGGGTTATTTGTGTAGTAGTTTTCATTCTTCAAATTCCTGTCTTCTTTGTGTCTAGATAAATATGCAGAATTTTAGATTTGGTTGAAACCCTTGTGTTGAAATTTACTATTTTTTTGTTCTTGATTTCATCTGTGAATGAATTAATTAAATTGAAGCCCTTGTCATATATTTTAATGTTATATGAGTACTAAGAATTTAGAAACTCTTATTTTGTTAATAATGCTATTTTAAAAATGGATTAGGTTTGGAGAAGAAGTCAATTTTCTAAAATGCAAATTTGATTGTTTACAATTAATTTATAATTACTTTGCTAATTAAAAAAATATAAATTTAAAAAAATTGGAAGGAGGCGAATTTGGTTGTTTGTTTTAAATAAACAAATTACATTAAATAATAATAATAAAATGGGACAAAGGCGGCCACCACATCCCACCTCCCCTCCCTGTACTTACCCCCGGTGACATGCATAAATGTTGTTGCACAACATGTAGTGCTGCAGCAACAATAATACTATGTATTATTGTTGTGACAACAATTTCTTATGACAACAGATGCGCTGCAGGTCAACAAGGCTTTAAACACACCGATTATAATTGCTTTAATTTAATTTATTTAAATAAATTTTATTAATTATTAATTTATTAATGTTTCTTATTAATAATTTTTATTAATTATTAATTTATTAATAATTAATAATTTATTTAATATAGTTTAGTAATTATTTAAGAATCTACCATGGAAATATAAGGATGATGAAACTTTGAGGATGATAGGTAATAGTTTGGGGGTTTTTCTTAAATCTGAGGAGGTGCTAGAAAAGAACCGTTTGTATCAATTTTCTAGGATTTTAGTTAAGATGCAAGAATGTTACTCTGTGCCTGATCGCATGGCTCTTCGCACACTGGAAGGGGAGTTTATTGTGATCATTGATGCAAATTATGTGGATCATATTAATCCTCAGGGACAGTTGGGGAAAGGAAAAGGTGATTTGGAGAACTCTTTCTTAGATATGATGAACATATTGAGAAACATCAGGAAATTATTCCCCCATGGTCAATCTCATTTGAGGAGGAAATGATATGCAGATATAACAGGACTGAGGTTTGTTCTGAGGATTCAAAGAGAAACCACAACGATATTGGTTGTAGGATAGGTGGTGGTGAGAAGGTGGCAACTACAACTCAATCTACTCAGGTGGTGATTGAAACCATTTATTCCCAGCAGTTTATCCAGAGCACCCTAGGAAAAGCTCCTTCCCATCAAGACTTTACTTCAATGGTTCTAGATACCTTAGATAAGAGTGGTGTTGTTATGGCAAAGAAAGATATTATGTATCAGAGGGAGGCGAATGGCAAGGAAGTGGCGGAGGTTCCTTCTTCTTCAGAGGGTAAGGAGTGGGCAGATGAGGAATTTTTCAAAGATATTCAGATTTCTCCTATCCAAACATTGGAATCCTTTTTGGACAGGGAGAAGGAATGCAGAAAAGATGCACCAATTTTAGAATCTAAATTCTCATATGATGAGGATCTTGAAGCTAATGAGTGTGGGGTCTTGGATTCTTTGTTGTTGGAGGAAGAGCGTTCCATTCAAATGACTCCCTTTGGTATTCACAAACCTTAAGTTGTAGAAATGAAGAAAAGGTGCCCAAAACTGGTGAGTGTTAAACTTGCATGGCTGGTTGTGCTTCAGACTAGGCTAAACTATTGAGATTGAGAAGAGGATATACCTCTTCTTGGAAGCCATGAGGTTGGTTTCATGGAATGTCAGGGGCTATAATGCCCCTAACAAACAACGCTTGGTCAAATTTGTGCTTGATCAGGCTAATTTAGATGTTGTTTTCCTTCAAGAAACGAAGCTTAGTGGTGAGGGCATAGGGGTTTTTTCTAAGAAATTTTCAAAATGGAAGTGTATGTTGGTTGATGCTAATGGTGCCTCTAGGGATTTGGGTATCCTTTGGAAGGAGGCCTCTATTGGCACCTCTTTAGTGGAGTCTAGCCCTCACTGGCAACTTGTGCTCATATCTTCTTTTCAGTTGCAGATGAGTTTCTTGGCTTTTAATGTATGTAGGCCATGTTAGTTGACCCAGAAGTCTCAATTATGGGCAACCTTGTCAGAAAAATTGAGTTTAGGGGAGGGCAAGCTGGTACTATTGGGTGGTGATTTTAATGCCATTCTATCTCTGAGTGAGAAATTAGGAGGGGTTACAAATTTAGCTAGGAGTCATCATGAGTTTGCTGATATTTTTCACATGAATAATCTTCAAGATTTACCCTTCTCTAATGGAGAATTCACATGGACAAATAGTAGGAAAGGCTTTACTAATATTGCTGAAAAGATTGATTACTTTCTTTTGTGTGGCAATTGGTTGGGTATGAAGTGGTTATGCCAAGCAGACATTTTATCTCTTACAGGTTCTAATCACTTCCCCATCTGTTTGAATATTAGGGATGATTCTGCTCCAGAGCATGCCCCTTTTCGCTTTGAAAAGATGTGGTTGTAGGAAGATGATTTTCTTGATCTTATTAAATATTGGTGGAGCTTAGCACCTAAACGTAAAGGTTCCTATGCCTTCAAGTTTTTTTAACAAATTGTAGTTCTTAAAGGAGCAATTGGAAGTATGGAATAGGGAGGTATTAAAAAATATCTTTGATGAAAAGTTCAAGGTAGAGAAAAAGTTAGCTGAAGTTAATGAGGTGGTAATGTTTGGAGGCATGGATGAGACTCTTTACCTGTAGGAGAAGAATCTAAAAATAGAATATGTTGCAATCTTATAGAAGGAAGAATTTTTTTGGAGGCAAAAGTCTTGTGAATTATGGCTCAAGGAAGGGGATCGGAATACCAATTTTTTTCACAATTCTGTGAAGGAAAGGTGTTCAATCAACAAAATATTCTACATTAAAAATTCAAATGGAGATATTATTTTAGACCAAGCACAAATTAATGGGGAAGCCATAAAGTTTTTTAAAGACTTGTTAGGTGTTCAACACACGGAGGCTTCTGAGGAGGATTGCAGGGGCCTACTAGATGGTATACCAAAATTGATTAGTGATGCCCAGAACAGAATGTTGACTGGCCCGATGTCAAGGGAGGAAGTCAAATGTGCTATGTTCAGTATGGGTAAGGAGAAAGTGCCTAGTCCAGATGGGTTTCCTGCCCTTTTTTTCAAGTGGCTTGGGATTGTTTGGGTCAGGAGCTTTGGGAAGTTGTCGAGGAGTCCAGAAGGAAAACTTTTGTTTTCAAAGATTTGAACAATACCTTCTTATCCCTCATACCCAAAAAGGGTGAGCGAGTGACCTTCAATGATTTTAGACTATTTCAATTTGTAATATGGTTTATAAAGTGATTTCTAAGGTAATGGCGAATAGACTCAAGTTGGTGTTGCCTACTATTATTTCTTCTGAACAAAGTGGGTTTGCTCCTTGTAGATCTATCTATGAAGGTATTATTGTTGCCCATGAAGCCATTCATTTTTTGAAATTAAATAAGGAAGTTGGGATGATGATTAAACTAGATATTCATAAAGCTTATGATAATGTGAATAGGCCTTTCCTACTTAAAGTTCTTGACATGTTTGACTTTAGCTCGGATTGGTGTAAGTGGACCCTGTCCTGTATTGATTCCCCTAATAGCTTTGTTCTTGTCAATGGAAGCCCTTAAGGCTTCTTTGAAATGAAGAGAGGAATCCACTAAGGGGACCCTTTATCCCCCTTTCTTTTTATCATTCTGGCTAAAGTGTTGGGGAGATCGATTTCCAAAGCCAGGAAGGATAAGTTGTGGAATGGGTTACAAGTTGCAAGAGGGGTGGATCCAATCATGCATTTACAATTTTTTGATGATAATTTTTTAATGGAGGAGGCTAGAATTAAGGAGGCTCATTGTATAAAATAGGTGCTGGAAGCTTATGGTGAAGTCTCGAGATAGTTTATCAATTGGCAAAATTTTGAGATTTTCTTCTTTAATATTACAAGACTCAAACAAAGATCTGCAAAGTCCTTCGGATTCAGCATGGGTGTTTACCTAATAAGTATTTAGGGATTCCATTGTTTCAAGGTAGGAATAATTTGAATCTTTGGAAGGATTTGATTGATAGTTGTGTTAAGCACTTGGATGGATAGAAAGGGAGATGGTTGTCCTTTGCAGGAATGATTTTATTGCTTCAAACTATTATTTCTACAATTCCCACCTATTCGATGAGTTGTTTGAAGATTTTGATGGAAGTGCTCAAGTTTATAGAACAGAGAATGAGGAAATTCCTTAGGAATGAAACCCTTAATGAAGATAAAATTCCTTTGATAGCATGGGAAGCTTTGTGCAAGCCTAAGAAATAGGGTGCTGTGGGATTGCGAAGATGGCAGGATGTTAACAAGGCTTTGGGTGCAAAGTTAGTTTGGGATATGTATGATAATCTGAACCAGCCATGGGTTAAAATTCTACAAGCTAAATGTTTAGATTCTAAAGATCCATTAAGAATTCTTACTGTTAAAAATCCTCCTAAAGGTTTAGTAGTGTGGAATTTTATGCTTGATTGTAGACCTATTATTACTAATCATATATCGTGGCAAATTGAAAATGGGGAAACTGAATCCTTCTGGCACGATTCCTAGAATAGTTTAAGCAGGTTGGCTAACCTCGAAGGTGTTGAGGATCTCATTCCAATTATGGAAGCTGAATGGGGAGAGACAGTAGATTTCTATGTGGAGGAGAAGTGGTCAGAGGTGGGTGTCTACTGGGGGCGAAAGGATTTCTCCCATTTGCAACTATCAGAGGAATTGAATTTGAATTTGAAATGTATTTTTCAAGGTAGGTAGGTGACTCTCAATAATAAAGAGGATAGAATTATTTGGTGTGCCTCGAAAAGTGGTGGTTATTCTACTAGATTGGGATATCAGCTTAGGAGTTTTATTCTGGTTTTAGCTAGCTGGCCATATACTTTGTGTTGGAACAAGTTATGCCTATCCAAAGCTAGTGCCTTCGCCTGGCTAGCCCTGAAAGGCAAGATTCTTATGGATGATAGGAGACATAAGTTTGGTTTTGTGGGCCATTTTCGATGTGTTTTTTTTCTTAGTGCATTGGAAACTACGAATGATCTGTTGTTGCATTGTACCTTTGCTAAACATTGTTGGATGAGCCTGATGAGGCACTTATGTTGGTCAGCTCCCCTACCTAAAAATCTATTAGGTGTTTTTCAAAGTTGGCCATTGAACTTCAAAAAATCTATTTTTTCAAATCTTGGGACCGTTAGCCCAGTTTTGGTGGTTTGGGAGGTCTGGAAGGAGCGAAATAGGAGGATTTTTCAAAACAAACCGAAGAATATGGAGATGGTTTGGGGTAGAATTCACTGAGCTATTAAGGAGTGTATAAATTTGAATGGTCTGGTTCAACATTCGAGGAGACCCTTTAATTGGGAGGATAGTCAAGTGCAAAATTTTTGGCCTAGAGTTAAAATTAAATGGGCTAACAATGGTGGAAGGGATGTTAAGGTGCGTATAAATAGGAAAGCTATTAGATGGCACCCACCTAAATGGGAGTGGATCAAAATCAATTTTGATGGTGCCTCTAAAGGTAATAAAGGTTATCAGGAGTAGGGTCTATAGCTAGGAATGCAACAGGGGACATTATTGGTTTTGCAACAAAGCAGCTAGTGGATGGAACTAATATGGCAACGGGGGTGGAGGCTACACTTGTGGTGGTGGTACTGGGCAAAAATATGGGTGTTATGCATCTTCATTTGGAAGGGGATTCTAAAGTTATTATGGATGACATTGTTAGAGGGACAATGCAAGCATGGATGTATCAACACCCTATTCAGAGGATTAGAGAGGAGTTGGATAGTTTTCTAAATTTTAAAGTGAATCATGTTTACCAGGAAGGGAATGTAGAAGCAGATAAGTTGGCCAATTGGGCAACAAATTTTCCTAAGGTCAACTTAACTGTTGTTGAGGATTATCGATTGGTGTTTTGGGAGGATGATTTTGAATTCGGTAATGATTATTTATTGGAGGATGTTCATTTATGAACATTAAGTGAAGTTAGCAGATTTGATAGGGCCGCTCGTGTGGAGGATGGGAGATCGACGTTTTTGTATATCCATTTTCGAATGATAAGATTTTGTTAGAGATGTGTATCATTTTGGTGGAGGAGTTTTATGGATGCAGAGCTGGAAAAGGCAGTTTAAGCGTGCATTTTAAAGGCACCTATATGAATGGTAGAAGCTTATCTTTATTAGGAAGGAAGATGGCATTTTTGTTCAGTTTTTTTTTTATAGTAAAGTTCAGAAAGAAGGTAGCGATGGAGGCCTCATTTGCTTTGGACTCTAACAAGCAGTTGGAAGTCTTTAAGGGGTTGATTAGCAAGGAGAGGCTAAAGGGCCTACTAAAGATTAAAACAGAGGGCATGATCGAAGTAGTATTAGGAGTGATTGGCTCCCAATTCCAAGAGCGAGCAGTAAAATGATGTTGCAATCTAGATGTGGTCGCCATGGTGGTAGTGTGGGGGTTGGAGCTGAATATTACAACGGAGGAAGTGGACTATGTGGAAAGGTCTTTGTTCGTGTAGAATATGCTGGGTGGGCTTGACTCTATCCTGGAATGGTCAGTCTCGGGCATTGGTTATGATTTTTCTAAATGTTTTGAAGAGGAGGATGAGGGGCGGTGATACGGTTATATCCCTTTCCTAAGGTGGAAAGCCAAGGCGAATAAACAATCCCTTTACCATGAGGCACAACAAGCATGGGAGAAACTGCGAGCAGAGCTTAATAGAGCGGAAGGCAGCAAGGATCAACCAACGACTGAATGGATAAACTTTCCCCATTGTCAATGCAACCCACAAGGTGGGAGAATGGCATCCAAAGGACAGGGGAAGGCTTTGGCAGAAGGATAGGGTGTTATGCATTGCTTCGTGGTTGATGTTTGAAGTTTTTTGTATAAACTGATAATATTGTATGCAGTGTTCAGTATTGTAGTTTGTAGTGTTGTATAGCCAAGTGCTGGTGGTTAGTGATTTTTGCTTGAGCTACCGATATTGTCTATATATTCAGGAGGTAGTTATAGGAAGGGTTCTTTTTTATGTTTATGAATTATTTCTGGTTGCTCATGGAGAGCTTTTTGTAACCTTTATTATTATTAATATATATGATACATTACCAACCAAAAAGAAGAAGTTTAAATTAGAATTTTATTACGTTATTATTTAATAATTATGATTATTAATGATCTTGTAACTATTTTATTTAATTATTATTATTTAAACTATTTTATGATATTTAATAGAGGCATTTTTATTTTTAGAGGTTAATGGTAATGATGCATTCAGATTTAAAAGTGAAAATGGGTTAAGTTGTAAGGGGAAAATTGTACACTTTATCAAACCAAAAACTTACAACAAAATGAAAACTTGAACCTTACTGTTAACCAAAACTGTGTGTTTTTAAAACCAAACAAAAACTATGAAATTTCATTGTTAATTATATGTTTTCTTGTGTGTTGGGTTTGGGGTTGACTTAGAGCGTTGACCAATTTTTAGGATGTCTACCAGAAGTCGTGAGTTATTGTTTTGGGTGATGTCATGTGATGTCATGGTTTGGTTTATGTGTGTTTGATTTTGGATCAGTCCTGGTACGATGATCGTATTAGTGAAACTTGTGAATTTTGATCAGTGATATTTCAGTACTTTCCAATTGCTTGTTTAAGAAATGATGAATATTTTATAGTCGTGAGACCTTCTGCTTTTACTGAGCTTAATGTAGGTTATTTGTATGTTATGTTGGGAAGTGGCTTGCAATGGAGGCTAGAGCCCTAAAGAGGCTGCTTGGGTAACCCATTGTAGGTTATTTTAATAAGTGATAACATTTCATTAAATGAGAGTAAAATGAATTAATAAGAGTCATTGTTTTTCCTTGCCCATGACTCTAGTGCTAGTACATGCTAGGATGGGAGTAGGGAGGATGCTTGGTTGCGACCATGCTTCATTAGTGTGCCTTGTCAATATGAAAGGATATTAGTGCCACATAAAGTCACTAGGAGGCTAGAGTCTAGTTAGGTTGCTAGGGTAACCTTAGAGTAGTCTCATGTGATGACACTTGCCCACTTACATAGTATATTTCCTACGAGTCATTGTTGCCTCTGGGTTTAGATGTCATTTGTGTCTTGGTACCTTTGAGGTAGATTACTTCTAGGATTTCCTTTACCTAGATGTTGGATTTGACTTTTGAGTTTGTATCCTATTTGGGAATTGAGACTATCTCCTCAGTGTGGTGGGAGTGGACCATTTAGGTTTCATGAGGTTGGGTGGTAGTCCTTTTTACTTTTACCATTAAGATCTGATAGTTCGATGTTGTTGTTGGAGTTCCATGTTCTATATTATCTTTCATTTTGTTCTTATGTAATAAGATGGATGGTTTTACTATATTGTATTTGATTTGATTTCTTCAATGTTACGAGATGGTGTAATCTATTTTTATGACATATATTCTTTCAGCCTTTCATACCCTGTGACTTGTATAGTGGATAATTGTGCATTTTGATTATTGCCAAGTGGCATTCGAGATAATTGTATATTATTTAAATGGATTCATACTTGTAGTTATTCTTTAATACATATTTGTTATATATATATAGTATTAATTAAACTTAAATGTGATTCTACGTCATGAGACCCTTAAGATATGTAGTCTATTTATGTATTGCTTATGTATGAGTGTATGTTATTGCTTCCGCTATTTTATAACTATTGTTGTATATTATCTTTAAATAATAAAAAATTGTTTGGAAAAATTAGTAAAACTTTAGGTTAATTTCTTTTGGGTTCCCTGATGGGGCGTTGCAAAATACCTTTGAATTTGTGGTACATTTCATGAAGGAGACATGAATTTATGTTGCTACCAATGATATATATATATATATATATATATATATATATATATATATGATCATTCTTATTTCCCCAAATATAGTCTTTCCACTGTGACTTTTTTTGAGGATTGAGAAAGGCAAGAGATTAAGTAATCTACAATGTGCAATGATTCTTTTTTCCCATGACTCGCAATCATCCTTAGTCAAATTTACAATAGAGGAATGTGTTGCATATTTCATGATTACATGAAAGCTACACTTCTCAAATAATAAATAAGAAGAATAATTTAATACCCCCACATTACAAACCTCTAAAACAAGGTAAAATTGACTTGTAATTTAAATGTTTACAACTACCAAAATTAAGCTATAGGGGACTCAAATGAAAAATGTAGATTGCTCGAAGATCTAATAAAATACAAGTGGTAAAATAGGCCAAAATATGGAAAATGATTTTAGTGATATGTTCACTCTTAACGATTATATTTTGATAGCATAAATGATATGTAAACAAAAACATATATAGTTTTTAAAAATGGCACCTGAAAATGTGCTTGTATGAGCCTAAATAGAACACTGGAAGTTGTATAATTGAGGATTGGCAAGATACAATCATGAAAAATAGACTTGTGAATTTATTTTCCACCAAAATTATAAATTAACACAACCATTACAAATTTCATGATTTTCTAACCCAAATAAAAAATTTGCTAAAAAGATAGTCAAAACAAGCAAGTTATGAGCCTTGAAAGTTGGAGTACAAATAAAAAGCTAAACTGGTAAAAGGGAAGACAAGTTAATTGATTGTTGACATCAACAAAATATATAATTAAAGTTCACATCTAGAGAACCATCACAGGACACAACTCAACCTTGGATTTGGAAATCAAATGAATATCAATATTGATGCATTAAAATGGTTATGTTATGCAAACTAGGATGTTGAAGTATAAATACGACACATGTCATAGATTTATTTAGTGGTCTTGCTAACTATGCCAACTAATGTAACATTGTGCATAAATGTATAGATGTTGACATGTTTGAAGATTGACTATATAGGGTTTATGTAGCAGCTATGCCACATATTTCTCTTATATTTAGTTGTGTGTCAAATAATATGTAGGAAGGATTTTGATTTGGGGACAAAATAATGTCATGTGGTGTAATATCAATGGTCTTGATGTGAAGATGGTAGAGTGCCATGTGCAATGAAGGATTTAGTAATTAGTCCAATATTCATAGGGTTATGGGATTTTGCCTTATTTTTATACACCAAATGTCTTCATATAATGTAAAGAGACATCTGGGAGCATTGTCATCCCGATGAAGGCCAATGCATTAGTATGATCACTCTAAAATTTGCAATGCAATTGCGATCTCATCTGTTGAAGGCAACTTGTCAATATTTCTTTCGATTCCATCTAAAATTGCAACATGGTTTTATTTGATGCACTTTAGTTTAATCCCACATCGATGAGAGTTATGTAGATCATACCATTAATATATACAAAGGATTAGGTTAATGTAATGTTAATTATTTGTGAGTGGAAACAATTGAAGACATACTCGTTGCACAATGGTATGACAATTGTATTACACAATAATTATGAAAGTTACTTGTCCAAATATTGGCTATTGCACCTCAAATACTACTTTTTAATTGAAAGTAGAAATGAAATTGCAAAACCTTGTCAATATTGCTTTGGATGCCATCTAAAATTGCAACATGATTTTATTTAATGAACTTTGGTTGAATCCCACATTGATGAGAATTAATAGTCTTAATTCCCAAATAGGATACAAACTCAAAAGTCAAATCCAACATCTGGGTAAAGGAAATCCTAGAAGCAATCTACCTCAAAGGTACCAAGACACAAATGACATCTATGGGTGGAAACAATTGAAGACGTACCCATTGCACGATGGTATGAAAATTGTATTACAAAATAATTATGAAAGGTATTTGTCCAAATATTGGCTATTGTACCTCAAATACTACTTTTTTATTGAAAGTAGAAATGAAATGCAAAACCTTGTCAATATTGCTTTAGATGCCATCTAAAATTGCAACATGGTTTTATTTAATGAACTTTGGTTGAATCCCACATTGATGAGAATTATGTAGATCACACCATTAATATATACAAAGGATTAGGTTAATGGTAATATTAACTTATATAAGGTTGGAAAGAACTGAAGATATACTCATTGCACAATGAGATGACAATTGTATTACACAAAACTTATACAAATTTATTTATCAAAATACAAGCTATTGTACCTCAAATACTACTTATTTATTTAAAGTAGATATAAAATTACAAACTATATTAAAATATTGCATATTTTCAAAATAAAATTCTACCTACCTTTACAGGTGGGTTGCAACCTACCTATGTAGTCTTATTTTGTCTTGAATTTGACTTTCAACTAATATAGGTGAATTTATAGTCAAAATTCATCAAAACAACATTTTGAGTGTACGAATGATGCTTAAATAGCCTTATTCTATGCCTACAGTTGAATCAAACCAAAATTTCTACACTTGAGAAGAATTTATCACACCTAGAGAGATTTGATACCATATTAGTTTTAGGTAACTCTACAACACCACAAGATTAAATAAAAGACTGAGATAAATTCTACAATAGAGTGGAAAGATAGTTGCAACAAGATATAAGAATAATATTATTACTACTATACATAATCAAAATGTACATAATAGGCCTACTTAAATATTCAAGACAATATGAAACCATGATAATGAGTAGATAAGTTACCACACACATAAGGTTGATTCACGTATCCACAAAAGATGGATCATGCTTTATTGTGTATTAAAGTATGTGCAACATGTGGAGTATCATACTATGATAAGTGTACTAAAGGAAAACTGAACACATAAAATAGAACACGAGAACTACTATCACCACCTAAAATAGAATTTCTCATACAACATGTGCAAATAAATGTTCAAAAATATAAATGTTTCAAATTCAAACTAGTACGTATGCATAATCCCAAGTAAAATTAAAGAAGTTATTATTAGTTAGTATTTAATTACACAAACAAAACCTTTAAAGAAATTGTAATTCATAAGCACCTCAAATCTTGGGTTGGCCTCAGTGAAAACTTGAATATCCTTTAGTCATATTGGTGGACCTACACTACTCTGAGGAGCAAACTTGTTCCCCCTGACCCCCCAAGTTTGTCTAATTATAAGAACAATTGATATAACAAGCTATGTTGGATGGATGACACCAAATGAGTAAACATTTATTCTAAGAATATTTATAATTTTTTGTTCAATAACAATTATATGTATGATTATCTCAATAACAAGTGGAATGCTAACTTTTCTAACAATGATACGTAGGACATCTTTAAGAACATTTATAAAATAACATCTATCATAAGAATGCAATTTCTAGATGGCTCTTGCTATTATAAAGGTTGCCTTATAAAGTCTTTTGCAAGGATGATGATAATTGTAATCTTTGTAGAGTTCTTGATATTATCAAACAAATATTTTGTGACTACTACTTTGCTAGAGAAATATAACATATAATTGGTTATAATCTGCATAATTGACATAGTAATTCTACTTGGGTTGATGCTTTGAATCAAAGTATTAACCATGCTTCTAAAGTTTTGCATTAATTATAATATATTATTTCTACTAAGATATTATGACATGCATGGAAACTTAGAAATAAGAAAAGTATCAAGGAAGATGAATATCACTTACTGAGTTTCATAAGAAACACATTGTTTTTAGTATCTCTTCACAAGTTATCGCCACCCTATGTTAGAACTTATGAAAAAATAATAAAAAATAAAATCTAACGGAAGAGATATATTAATGAAGAGGAAATAAAAATGTCAGAATAACAATACAACAACAATCTCTAATGTAACTTCTCAAAAGTATAATAGCATCAATATTTCGTAATGTGTAAAAGATAAGAGAGTTATCCTATCTACATAGGCAAGTTATGTTAGGAGACTTGGGAAATATTGAGACAAGAGTCTCAACTTAGAGGAAGTAGAGTCCTGATGGAACCTACCACCGACCATCCACCTACAATCTAGAAGGATGGTGTCTAAATTGAACTTAGCCACATGTGACAATTTAGGAATAGTTGGAGTCATAAGGATGACTCAACAATATCCTCCTAATAATAACATTGAAAATAAATAATTTTTCCTAAATTATGAATCCACTTAAGTAAACTTAATAGAAGAGTAAAATAGAAAATAACCATTTACTCTGATACCCCCCCCCCCCCCCAAGTGAAACTTAGGGATTACAAGAATGCAATATTTAGCTAATGGGTCATGGCAACAAAGCCATGTAGGTACCCATGTACAACTAAAAAAGAAACCTCTCATTACCAGAGAAAAGGAGAAAACCTAGTGGGACAAAAGTCCTTTCCAAAAGAGAATAGAAAAGAAGCTAAAAAGCTCTAGAAGAAGACACTTGTCACACCCAGAGCAAAGAACATAAGTGGATGAAATTTTTCTCAGTGAAGGGTTTGGTGAAGATTTTTGTAGTCTAATTAGATGTCTAGCAATATCAAAGGTCAAGGATATTCTCATGAATCAACTCTTGAATATAGTGCATGTAAATCTCGATGTGCTTGGTCCATTGACAATGGATCAAATCACAAGAAATTTGAATAACGCTATGATTGTCACGGAAGATATCTGTTGGCTTTCGAAAGGAAATGCCAAACTCAAGGAGGATGTGATAAGAAAAATATCTCAAATGGATGCATTAATTGCTCATTGATACTCAACCTCAATGGATGAAGGAGCAATACCAGATTGCTTCTTACTTGACAAAGAAATTAGACTAGAACTAAGGGAGAAGCAATAGCTAGAAGTAGACCTATAATCTTGAGAATTGCCTACCCAATCTGAATTTGTATAGCCCAACAAGTCAATATCCACACCCGCTACATAATGAATCCCATAATTGTGACTATGAGTACCTTAGATGTAATGAAGAATCCTCTTAACTAATTTCCAATGCAACTCAATCGAGAGATCATGCCCACATATCAAATATCAAGCCTCATGTGAGTCAAATATAAAAGGCTACCAACCAATTGATGACACAAGGTAGCATTGACAAAGGATGAAGAACAAGAAGCCTCAAGTTTTACCCTTGATAGAAATGGAGTTAGTGAGGACTTGTAGTTGACCATGTGAATTCTAAAGAGCATATCAAGAGCATACATAGGTTGGCCAATGAATATACCAAAAGGTGATTGAGTGATCTTAATCCTTGAGAAGTAGTGAAGAAGACCTTAGTCATACATTAGGAACTAATCATGAGGGACATTTTTGACTGTTGTGATATGAGATGAGTGACTCCCAGTAGTCAACAAGTCATCAACATAGAGGATAAGGAAAGTGAGAGTATCATCATGCTGTAAGACAGACATTCAGATTAGAATGGCACTGAGTAAACCCAACTAATAGAGTGAAGGAGTCTATCTTAGCATACCAAGCTCAAGGATCCTATTTATGTTGAAAATAAATTGTTTGATGTGTGGAACCTATCATGGAACAATCATTATTTTGTCAGTGATGTCAAACCTGCTACTTGTTGGTGAGACAATTGCTTTTTGGTCTGAATGTTATCATTTGATTGATTGATGAAGAGGATTTGAAAATGAAGGATAACAAGAGTACCTAGAGAAAGGTTGAGTTGTATGATGTATAAAAGGAGCACTAAGACCAATTAATAAATTGATGATATAGTGTATTGTTTGTCTACTTAAGGCTGGAGTGAATGGTTACTTTAGCTGAGCCTAGAATAAGTGTTCACACAATAAGTGTCTACTAAGCCTGACTAAGTAAATAGTATAAACCAAGCAAAATTAGTTTAGGTCGAGCAAAAATCAGTAGTTTTCGAGTGTTAGAAAATATAGTATGTGTCAAGCGTCAGTAAAACTTAGTAAGTGTCGAGCATCAAGAAATAACAGTAGTGGCCGAGCAAGGAAGACTTAGTACATGTCAAGCAAACCAGTGTTGGTCAAGCATCATAAGTCTGTTATTGTCAAGTGAATAATATAGATGTTGAGTAACAACAAAATGAGTTAAATTAAATATTTGATGATTTTGAGGCAACAAATTTGATTTCTTGGATTATGTGAAGTATGTTGAAGATAACTATGATGAGCTGGTGGCACAAAATTCAAGGTAAACCATTTTGAGGTGAATCTAAGGAGGACTATAAGAGAAATTATCAGAGAGAACAAAATGGATAGAGGGAGGATTCAATGAATCTAACCTAACCTTGAGATGGACGATTGTGATTGAGCCACAAAAAATCATAATTCTCTTTATAAGGGGATACAAGACCAAAAGAAACTATTGTTGTGTGCAAGAACCTAAGGAAGACAAGGAGTCTAGGGTGTTGCTTCATATGGTGGCTGAATATAAGAGTCTACAATTTGTATACTAAGAAAGAAGGCTTAAGAGGATGAATGCTTGAAGGGTGAACAAGCTGTCAGAGATGAAGAATATAAATACCAAGCATAATGGAGGACTGAACTAGAGATCTGCAATCTGCAAGCGGGTTGCATTTTATTATCAGATCAAGAATTGTTGTTACTTTCTAACCATTGTATCAATCTGGATAAATCCTTTGGATTAAGGTTGACCTAACAATAATTTGTAAATCTTTTAATTGGGTGACATTCTAATGGAATGTTCTAAAGTCTTCTAACTAGGCTCACTCCTAATAGGGTGATTGAAATCCTCTAACCAGATCACATTTAATAGTGAGCATTGTAACCTTTAACAGGGTTGGCTTTTCATAGGGCATCAATTTAGAAGAATGAAAATTGTTAGCATGTTACTCGTGGTTTTTTCCAAATTGGGTTTCCACGTAAAATCCTTGTGTCAAAATGTGTGAATGAGTTTGTAGTGTTTCATGTTTACATTTTTGCAAAGTTATTTTGACCTAGGACAGTGACCAAGTTAAGGTATTTGATGATCTAATGGATGCATGCATGATATGGTTATATGGATATGAATTTGTTAAGTGCTGAAATTTTTTATTTGTATATTTGGACCTTGGATAACAGATTCACCTACCACCCATCCCCCCCTCTCATTTATTCTAAATATTTCAACAATTTAAGGTCATAGATGAACTTTTTAAGGTGACATGCAAGTGCAAGATCTTGAATGAACCCTTGTGGTTGCTCCATATAAATTTTCTCCTCAAGATCATTGTGAAGAAAGGCACTCTTCACATCCATTTGATAAACTTCCCAATGATGGAATATAGTAATGGAAAGGACAAGTTAGATAAAATTCATCTTTGCAACTAGTGCAAAGGTCTTAAAGAAGTCAGTTCTAGGAACCTGGGAGACTCCTTTGGTGACTGGGCAAGCCTTATACTTATCGACTAACCAATATACTACAAATTTTGTTTGATAGATCCACTTGCATCAAACAAGTTTTCCCTTAGGAAGAGGGAATAAATCCCAAGTACAATTCCTCTCTAAGAATCTAAACTCTTCTTGCATAATAGTATCCACTCAAGAACACCAAAAACTTCTCAAAATAATTATTGATCTGAAGCTATAGTAATGAAGAGATGTAGAGCTTTCTCAAATTGAGACCTTGTCCTTCTCTCATTTGAAGGATCTCCAACCCAATCGCATGTTGATTCTAATGTCTGTTGAGCCCAATAAGGCCCAATATCTGAAAAATGTGGAGAATATAGAGGAGAATCATCATCTGAATGATGACTAAGAGAGGAGGAAGATAGTTCCTCATCATCATCATCATTTTAAGTAGAAGATGACTCCTCATCTAGATGAGGAGGATCAAGAATTGTAGAAGAACTATCATCGTGCAATCACAATGTCTCCATAGGAATGAATGATGGAGAAGTGATAGAAGTAGAAATGAAGGTATATTCCTCAAAGAAAACTCTCCTCTCAATGAAAATCTCATGTGTGGTATAGAGAGACATATAGCCTTTGCCGCCATCTAGATACCCAAAAAATATACAAGGCCTTTTTTATGGATCCATTGTCTTGCATATCTCTACTAGAATATGGGCCCATGCAGGATATCCAAACACTCAAAATTATTTGACTGTAGGTTTTCAACCGGTCCAAGCTTTAAAAGATACCCTATTTACAACTCGATGAGGAACCTAATTCTAAATATAACATGTATAGTTGATGGCCTCTACCTCATACTGAGGTGTCAATGATTTGGAGTAGATCATACTATTGCCCATTTCCTTTAAGGACCTATTCTGCCTTTATGCAACTCCATTCTATTATAGATTGTAGAGAATTGTGTGTTGAAGGTAAATTCTTTTTGAGATGCACAATTTCTCAAACCTTTGATTGACATATTCCTCCCCCCCCCCCCCCCCCCCCTGGCCATTATCTATACACAAGACCTTGATGGATTTCCTAGTTTGTTTCTCTACAAAAGCTTTGAACTTTTGGAAATACTCAAAGACTTTAGGCTTCAAATTGAGAAAATATACAAATGTGTATTGGGAAAGATCATCAATGAATGTTAAAAAATAGTTGGGTTTACTAAAAGAAGGGTGTGGAAATGATCCTGCCAGATCATTTTGTGTTAGCTCCAAAAGTTGCGTAGCTCTCCATGCTTTGCCTTCATCAATCTTTTCTTCAAGATGCTTGCCAAGAATGCATCCTTGAAAAAATCTATTATAAAACTAAATAGAAGGCAACCCTATAACCATATCATGTTGACTGAGTTGTTGTAAGTACGATAGTTCAAGTGGCTAAATCGTTGATGCCACAAATGACTCATTTCATCTGAGTAAGTGAGTAATGCAAGTGAAGGTGAATCGGTGATGCAAGAGCATGTTAGGTTACATTGTTATCCTACTCATCTTTGTTCATTTTGCCTATTAATGTCGAGTTCCAATGGTTGCTGAGTTATTGTCATTATCAAGTTCTACTGTGTGATGAGTTGTCCAGTGTTGGCCAAGTGTTCTTGTGTGTATGCCAAGTTGTTCAATGTTGGATGAGCTTTCATGCATGCATCAAATGAACTCGATATTTGTTGATGCTCGATTCCTTCTTTGAATAAGTTTTTTTGTGATTGATTCCTAGTGTGAGATGACTTGTGTATTTAATTTTGATCATGAATTTAATGTAGGGGTCTTGTCTTGAGATGTGTGCAGACCATTTTAGGATCTACCTTTCTATTATATAATGATCTGGAATCTTCTGTAAGACATTTTGGCAAATATAAATAGAGGTGTTTAGATTTAGGTTAGGTAGGACTTAGAGAGTTTGGGAGCAAATGTTCCTAGAGGGGAGAGTCTAGAGTTGGATTGTGGATCTTAAAGTTGTATCTTCATATTGGTCATAACCCTAAAGGCCTTATAGCTGGGCATGTATGCTAATAATTTGATATATCAATAAAGTATATGCTATTCCTTCTCTCCTTTGTGTTGTTTTGTGTTGTTTGCTTACACTATGATTACTTAATGAGGAGGTTGGATAGTTAGGTGTGCTTGTAGCCTTAGCTATTCAGTTTCCTCCTTGCGTCAGGTGGTATCAGAGCTTCAACTTTTTCCTTGAGGAGATTAGATCATGTAGAACCCTAAGTTGGATTTTGGTTGTAGAGTGGAAGATTTATGGATTTGACCTATAACTTGCAGAGGGTTACAATCTTGTAGGAACCTATTTGTTAAAATGGTTTGAGGTAGAGGAAATGTTGACACTAATATTATGGACATGTTGAGACAATTTGCAACTAGATTAGATGTTGTGGAGACAACCTAGAGGAGTTCAGGAGCGCATCTTGATGATGTGAATGATGAAGAAGCAATTATGCCAAGCCCTAATCTAGAACTTGAGAAAGATCAAGACTAGGAAAGATTGTTGAGAGTGATGTCAGGGCACATTCAAAGCCTGTTGTGGAAGTTGTTCCTTATGATGAAAAATTGGACACTAATGTTTTATTGGATTGGATCTTTATTATGGAGAAGTTTTTTAAGCTTGAAAACACTCATAATAATAAGAAGGTGAAGATTGCAATCACTCGATTGAAAGTTCAAGCCTCACCGTGGTGGGAGCATTTGCAAACTGATAAATAAAGAAGAGGAAAGGAAGAGATCAAAACCTTGTTGAAAATGGTGAAAAAGGTGAAGTAGAAGTTACTCTTGATTACCAAGTTATCTTGTTGTGAAAGATGCAAAATTTAAGACAAAAGGACATGACTGTAAAAGAGTACACTGAGGAATTTTATAGATTACACATTAGGTATGGACATGTAGATGTTGAGGTTGAGAAAGTTGTAAGGTACTTGAATAGATTGAGATATGGAATTCAAGATGAGACAAGTTTTGTGAAATTGGAAAGTGTGGAAGAAGCCTATCAATATGCCTTGAAATTTGAGGAGATCTTAGCAAAGAAGCATGGACAAAGACAAATAGGTAGAGGTGGTAGATGAAAAAGAGACAAAGGTAGATCTTATGGAGAAGGTGGAAAATCTAATAATTTTGTGCAAGATAAGGGCAAATCTAAATGGAAAACTAATGATAAAGGCAAGATTGAGTGGAAAGGTGGTAGTTCTTATTGAGGAGGTGTTACTTCTTTCTGAGGAAGAGGTAATTCTTATCCTAGAGGTGGTTTTCATGGAAATTATTTTAGATGTGGCAAAGAAGGGCATAAATCCTTTAAGTGTAGGTACTCTGGTAAAAATGAACAAGGTAATATAAATGTTATAATTCAAGGAGATCTTGGGGGTTCACCTTGTGGACCTGAGGTTGGAGAAAACCTGATGGTAAGAAGAACTTTGTGCAATAAGACATTTTACAAGAAACTTGTCTTAAGGAGAAATCTTCTCAAGGCCATATGCAAGATAACAAAAAAATCTTGCAAAATAATTGTTGATAGTGGCAGTTCAACAAATTTGGCATCAAAAGATCTGGTTACAAAGATGTAGTTGTAGAGGTTAAGGCACCCTAAATCCTCTCATGTCTCATGGGTCAAGGATGAGCATAAATTATTGATAAGTGAGAAATGCATTGTGAAATTCAAAATTGTAAACTATTTTGATGGAGTTTTGTGTGATATTATGCCTATGGATTATTGTCATATTCCATTGGGTAGACATTGACACTATGATAGACATGTTGTGCATGATGGTAGATTGAATCAATATACTCTTTGGGTGAATTGTAATGCCTACCCCTAGTTTACTTTTCATGATGGATTGTCATATTCTTTTAGAACTATTTTAAGATTATGTTTTATGGTTATCGGTACTTGGTTACCAGATTTGATTAGATTTTGTTTTGTACTCAGTTGATTATGTGATGAGTTACTTAGTTATTTCATGTGTTCATGATTATTTCAATGATGATATATGTATGTTCAGTTAGTGATTTTCAATTATCTCATGATGATAGTTAGATATGTGATTTGTATGTGGGTTCTATGGATACTTACCCCATACTTGCATGTGTATGATGTACTTGTATGTTATACTTTATGTTTGAAGTTTTTTATGTGGTTGAGGGAGGGAGTCGTAGTCACTTGCCAGTCGAGATCTACACCACTCCCTACCATTGCTTATTTAATTAGAATATATGAGTATGTACATGTTCAAATTTTATGTAGATTGTAGGTACTAGGTATCGACTTCCCTAAATTGCCAGGATGAGCATACCTTATCGTAGTATCTCAATGGTAAAAGTGAGTAGATAATTCTTGAGTCCAAATACTAACCTAAGCCAATTGTCCTAGAAAGTAGGACAAGTGTCTAAGTTGTTTACTCGTCTGAATTCGTCAAGTGACATGAATTTGTGATTTTGACCCTAGAGTTTGATTATATTCTGTCTTTAGTTGAGTTGTCATATTTAGTCTTGTGGACTTGTTTGATTTCTATTATAATTAAATCAAATTAAAAGATAATTTAATGATTTAATTTAATAGAAATTTTATTTAAAAAATCAACATATTTAATTAATTAAGAAATTAATTAAATAAAAGAATTAAATTTAAAAGATTTTATTAAAGTTCTAATTTTAGTGTATTTATATTTATTTTATTTAATAATAATTAATTTAGGAGTTTTATTTCAATAATAAACTCTAAATAATATTATTAGTTGAATTAATAAATTTATTATTAAAAACATCTTGTGATTTAATAAAAGAGATAAATGAATTAATTTAATAAATTTTATTTTAATTAAAGTGCAAAAGTTGGTGCATGAAATTAAAATGTGATAAAATAATAAAGGCAAATGGTTTCGCATGATTGCACAATTGAAGCCCTAAATTGGGAAAAAACTCTTTATTAGGAAAGTAGAGTTCATTTCTCCACACCGAGGTTTGGAGGAGCCAATATATGAGAAGAGGGTTTCAAAGGAAAAAGGGAATTGCTTGCAAATTTTGTGGAATCAGTTGTTTAGCATCATATCCAAGTAGGATCTTGTGGGTTTTGCACAATAGATTCCTCCTTTGAAATATTTGTCTTCTCCATGTTTGTGGATTTGTATTCAGAATTTAAGTTGGTTGAAACTCTTGTTGTGAATTTATTGCTTTCTTTTCAAAAATGTTTGTATACAAATTGATGTTTGAAACAACCCTTATTCAATGAATTGGTTGAACTTAGGCTGGGGTTTGAATAAAATGAATTCCATAGATTAAAAATTTATATATTTGATAGTTCTTATTTGTTGTTCTATCATATGTATGCTAGTGTTATATATATATATATATATATATATATATATATATGGTTTTATCGGCTTTGATGGGAAAATATTTTTTAAAAAAACTAATATTTAAAATGGTGGGCGGGGACACCAACCCCCACCCACCTCTCTTCTTCTCCTTCATGGCAGTGGTGGTTTGTTATTGTACGTACAATAGTACTATTGCAAGAGCAACAAGTATTGTTGCTGATGTAGCAGTACTCTACTGCAGTTGCAGTAGATTGCTACAATAGCCTTTAAGGCCAGGACGATGGGCCTTTAAACTCGCTTATATTTTTTATTTTTTATGTTTTATTATTTAATTTTATTAAAATTTTAAAATTAATTTAATAAATGCTATTAAATATATTTTTGTTAATTAATTTAATTAATATGTTTTAAATTATATTTAATAAATGTTAATAAATATAGTTTTGTTAATTAATTTAATTAATATATTTTATATTATATTTAATTAATTAAATTAAAATTAGATGTTATTTAATAATTTTAAATAAACTTTTATTAGATTATTAAGTAATGATTGTGGTTATTAATAATTTATTTTATTTTATTTTATTAATAATATATGATGTCATGTGATGTCATGATGACGTTTTGTATATGATCTTTTATACTCACCACGATGATGTGTCATGTATTTTCTATGATGAGTTTGTCCAAATATTTGTGATGATTTCTAGTTTCTTGTGCAGAGTTGAGGTGAATGGTGTGACTTTTCTGGTGTAACCTTTGACTCTTCAATCAATTACCTTTGATGCTTTCAAGTTGCCTATATGGGACTAAGGTGATTATTGTGTTTTATCCTTTGGTGCTCTCTGGTTACTTGCATAGGCCTGAGGTGATGTTGAGATTAGTTTTTAGGTGCTTTCCAGTTGCTTGTAAAGGACTGAGGTGAATACTACATTTTATCTATAGGTGCTTTCTAGTTGCTTGTGAAGGACTGAGGTGAAAATTGTGATTCTATGTTTTGTATTTTTATGATCCTAGGATAAATAATCCATGTCTACATTGGGAAGTGGCTTGCAATGGAGGTCAGAGCCCTAAGTGGTCACTTGGGTAACCCAATGTAAGTTGTTTTAATAAGTGATAACATTTCATTAAATGAGAGTAAAATGAATTAATAAGAATCATTTTTTTCCTTGCCCATGCCTCGAGTGCTAGTACAAACTAGGATGAGAGTAGAGAGGATGCTTAGTTGTGACTTTGCTTCATTAGTATGCCTTGTTTGTACGAAAGGATACTGGTGCTGCATAGAGACACTAGGGGGCCAAATTCTAGAATGGCTGCTAGGATAACCTTAGAGTTATCTCATGTGATGACACTTGCCCACTTATATAGTAGATTTCCTATGTGTCATTTTTGCATCTGGGTTTAGATGCTACTTGTGTCTTCGTACCGTTTGAGATAGTTTTCTTTCAGATTTTTCCTTGACCTAGATGTTGATTGTGACTTGTGGATTGATTTATGTGTGGGACTTGAGTTTATCTCCTCAATGTTGTGGGTGATGCAGAGCCACACCTTCGAAAACTCAAGAGGAATCAGTCACTCAACTGAGTTGCTTCAAGGGGCATCTACAACCTTCAGGATCACACGTTAAAATCAGATTCAAAACAAAATTTTGAAAATAAAATCCCCCAAAATATCTTCTTGCTACCTCCGGATAGACTTGCTCTCAGACATGAATAACTTTTGAACCAAAAAAGATTTACTCAATCCAACCATTGAGATTTGGCGTAACTAGGTTTCAAACAACATATAAATTTTTTAGAGAAATCCAACGGTTCAAACTTGAGATATTGACCGCGCATCAGAGTACATTTTTTTGCAAAACATTGCTTCTTGCTGTCTCTAGATAGACCCATGAACAGACACGTATAACTTTTGAACAAAACAATATTTTCTCAATCCAACCGTTGATATTTTTCATAACTATGTTTCAAACAACATATAAAAATTTGAGAGAAATCCAATGGTTCAAACTTGAGATATTGACCCTGCATCAGAGTACATTTTTCTGCAAAACATTGCTTCTAGCTGTCTCTAGATAGGCCTGCACTCAGACATGAATAACTCTTGAACCAGATCAAAACTCTTCAATCGCTCTAGTGAAGATGGGTGTAATTAGGCCTATAATAACATATCCAAAGCTCATGAAAATCCAACAGTGCATTTGGGAGATATTACCCATGCACTGAGACTAATTTTCTGCAAACATACAGAATTCGACCAAAAACTAAATTTTTTTAATCTTCTGCAAACTATCAACTTGTTTCCAGTGAGAAGATAAGAAAAATCCATTCAAAACTTAGACCATCGAAAACTTGCACAAAGACAAAATGAAAAAACAATTCCATATCTCTCCAAATTCGATTCGTGTCTTACATAGCCGACTGGCTCACCCTTAAAACTGACTTTCTTTTTCCTATTAAAGGATGTGAAACGTTTTCTTCTTATTTTAGAAAAGAAGAATGTCTTCTATCCAAAAAAAGGATAAGAATCTGAAACATTTTTTCTACCAATATTAGACAGTTGTTTTCTAAGTCAGGAATATTTCAAAAACTGCCTACTACCTATTATTGGATTCCAAAAATCATTAAACACTCTACCTACGAACTAAAAAAAACTATTCTAATTTAAGATCCACACACCTGGTCCTAGGTGGCTATATCTGGAGAGCTTATCGAACTGCTACTCTAGGTATGCCACCACATGTAGGACGTTATTACAAACTTCAAAAACTAAAAGCATTTAAAACATAACATTAAATTCCCTATTTCATTTTCAACAATGTTGCCTCCTATAGCGTTTCTCTTCTCTGCCACTGCAGCAGTGGGAGTGGGCCATTTAGGTTCCATGAGGTCGGGTGGTAGTGCATTCTTCTTATACCATTGAGATCCGACCGCTAGATGTTGTTGTTGAATGTGTTTGTGCAAATGTTCCTTTCTATCTGATCTTTTTTTTTTTGGATGATTTTACTATATTGTATGTATTTGTTTATCATAGATCTTATGAGATGATGTATTATATTCATGATGTATATTCTTTGAGCTTTTTGTACCTTGTGACTTGTACAGTGGATGATTATGCATTTTCATTATTGTCAAGTGACATTCGATATAATTGTATATTATTTAAATGGATTTGTACTTGTAGTTATTATTTGATATGGTTTTGTTATATATTGGATGTAGTATTAATTAAACTTAAATGTGATTCAATGTCATGGGACCCTTGA
Source organism: Cupressus sempervirens (assembly GCA_028749045.1). Classification (NCBI taxonomy): domain Eukaryota; kingdom Viridiplantae; phylum Streptophyta; class Pinopsida; order Cupressales; family Cupressaceae; genus Cupressus; species Cupressus sempervirens. Next base: position 319,286,851 of record CM053787.1, read on the forward strand.
GAGATGTAATTTGTTTGATGTTTTATGTTATGTATGTGAGTTAATGCTTCTGCTATTATATTCGTTGTTGTTTAATTGTTATCTTAAAAAAAAAATGTTTGACAAGCTTAGTGAAACTTTACATTAATTTCTTTTGGGTTCCTTGGTAGGGTATTACATGAATGGAGAAAATAAAATATTGTTGCCTTTGATTGAAGCCCTTGATGAAGTGAATTATACTACTATTAGAGTTTGCATGGTTAATGGGAAACAATTTGACAAGGAGATGAAAAAGAATCAAGCTTGTTTTGCTATAATTCCTAGAGGGTCGAGTTGTGCTAGTAATGGCTAAGAGACAACATATAGTAATGACCAAGTGATAGATAGAGGTCAAGTCATAGAAGATAGTAGAGTTTGAGTGACAGTAGAAACTAGTAGTTTAAGCCAAGTGCCAACAAAAATTGAAAGGTTGTTGAATGAATACAAGGAAATTGTTGTAGAGGATATCTGTGATGGTTTACCACTATTAAGAAGTATGTCATTGTATGAATCTAATCCTTGGAGCTAGTTTTCCAAACAAAGCACCATATAGATTGACACCTATAGAGAATGAAGAACTTAACATACAAGTACAAGAGTTTTTGCAAAAAGGTTTGATCAAAGAAAGTTTGAGTCCATGTGATGTACCTATTGTATTAACACCTAAGAAGAATGGAGAACGAAGAATATGTATTGATTTCAGAGCTACTTACAAGATAATAGTTAAATATAGGTTTTCTATGTCGAGGATGAATGGCATAATGAATTGTTTGAGTATAGAAAAGTATTTTACCAAGATTGATTTGAAGTGTGGTTATCATCAAATTGGAATTAGAGAAGGTGATGAATGGAAGACTACTTTCAAGACAAAAGATGGTTTGTATGAGTGGTTGGTTATGCCTTTTGGTTTGACTAATAGACTAAGTGCTTTCATGGGATTGATGAATGAAGTTCTCAAGCAATTCTTGGGTATATTTGTGATTGTTTATTTAGAGGATATTACGATTTTCAATAAGACAGAGGAAGAACATCTTAAGCATGTTAGGCAAGTATTGTAGAGATTTAAAGAGGAGAAGTTGTTGATTAATTTGAAAAAATGTTCCTTTATGTAAGAAGAGATTGTGTATTTGGGATTTGGGATTTCAACTAACGATTTGAAAATGGATCCTAAGAATGATAAAGCAATTTTGGAATGGTCTATACTTGAGAATGTAGGACATAAGATTATTTCGTGGTTTGGATAGTTTCTACAAGAAGTTTATCAAGAATTTTAGTTATGTTTGTAATGCTATGACCGAGGCAATGAGAGGCAATTAAAAGGATTACAAGTAGACACATAGAGCTGATAAGAGTTTTGAGGCTTTGAAACAAAAGGTTGTTGAGTTACTTGTATTGGCTTTACCTAATTTTAATAAGGTATTTCAAGTTGAATGTGATGCAAATGGCAGTGCAATAGGAGTTGTGTTGAGTCAAGAAGGTAAACCTATTGTTTTCTTTAGTGAGAAGTTGAATGGTGCTAAAAGGAAGTATTATATGTATGATCAAGAGTTTTATGCTATTTTTCAAGCCTTGAAAAACTAAAGACATTACTTGATTCCTAAGGAGTTTGTTTTGTATACTGACCATAAAGCTTTATAGTATTTGGGAAGTCAACATAAGTTGAGTCAGAGACATATGAAGTGAGTTGAATATTTGCAGAGTTTCACATTTGTGATCAAGCATAAGAGTGGACTCACTAACTGAGTTGTAGATGCATTGAGTAGAAGATGTTCTTTGTTGACCAAGATGAAGGTTTAAGTTCTTGGTTTTCATGAGATGAAGGAGTTGTATGATACTAAATCTAATTTTTCTAAGGCACAGAGTGAGTGTAGAATGCCAAATCTATCAAGTCAATTGAGTAATTTTGATGAGCATTTCATTCAAGAAGGCATGTTGTTCAAAGGAATTTGGCTATGTATATCAAGAAGTTCTATGAGAGTTAATTTGATCAAGTAAAAGCATTATGGTGGATTGGTTGTACATTTTGGGATTGATAAGACATTGAGTTTGCTTAGAGATAAGTACTATTGGCCACATATGTATAAGGATGTTTAGAATTTTGTAAGGAGTTGTGGAATTTTTCAAGTTACAAAAAGAGTAAGACATAATACTAGATTGAGCAACCTTGGAGTGACATTAGAATGGATTTTGTCCTTGGATTACCTAAGACAACAAGAGGGTATGATTTGATATTTGTTGTTGTGGATAAATTATCTAAGATGGCACATTTTATAACATGTAAGAAGACATTAGTTGTTGTGCATATTCCTAAAATTTTCTTCAAAGAGATTGTTAGATTGCATGGATCACCAAGAAGTATTGTTATTTTATGGATCACTAATTTTATTGGTTATTTTTGGAGGACTTTGTTGAAGAAGATGGATACTGAGTTGAAGTTTAGCTCTACATTCCATCCATTGACAGATGGGTAGGCGAAGGTTGTCAATAGAAGCTTGGATAATTTGTTGAGATGTTTAGTTGGAGATAAGACGAGTAATTGGGATATGGTATTGGCACAGGTTGAGTTTGCATATAACAATTCTGTGAATATGAATACAACGTTAACATCTTTTAAGATTCTTACTAGAATGTAGTCTAGAAGCATATCAAATTTGAGGGATGTTGTTGGTGAAGAGAAAATAAGTGTTGAAGGGGAAGTATTTGCTAATTTTATGGATTCTTTTCATGATGAAGTGAAGTTGAGGTTGGAACAAAGTAATCAAAACTATAAGGAGAATGCTAATAAGTCAAGAATACATCATGTTTTTGAAGTTGGTGATGAGGTGATGGTTCATTTGAAGAAAAATAGATTTCCTATTGGAATGTACATTAATTTAAAAATGAAGAAGTTTGGTCCTTGTAGAGTTTTGAGGAAGTTTGACAGTGGTAATGCTTATGAAGTTGAGTTCCCTGATGACATGGATATATCTCTTATGTTTAATGTTGTTAATTTACATAAGTATCATGAATAAAATGATGGAGTTGTTGTACTAGATGATTATCCTAAGAAGCATAATGAAGAGGTTGAACATATATTGGATCAAAGAGTTGGTAAAAGCACAAGTGGAAAAGATTACTTGGTCAAGCTTTCCCATATGTGCCTAGTGAACCTAATGTTTGTTGATGTTCAGTTTCTTCTTTGACCGAGTTTGTCTATAATTGATTCCTAGTGTGAGTTGACTTGTGTATTTAATTTGGAGTGTAAATTTAATGTAGGGATCATGTATCAGGATGTGTGCAGACCATTTCAAGGTCGGTCTTTCTATTATGTAATGATCTAGAATCTTCTATAAGTTATTTTGGCAAATATAAATAGAGTCAGTGTTTAGGTTTAGGTTAAGTAGGATTTAGAGAGTTGGGGGTAGTTGTTCTTAGAGGGGCAAGTTTAGAGCTAGATCATGGATCTTGAAGTTGTACCTTTATAATGGTCGTAACCCAGAAGGTCTTACAACTAGGCATGTATGCTGATATTTTGATGAATCAATAAAGTATATGTTGTTCCTTCCCACCTTGGTGTTGTTCTATTTTGTTTTCTTCTATTGTGATTACTCAATGAGGTAGTTGGATATTTAGGTGTACCTTTGGCCCTAGCTATTTAGTTTCTCTCCTTGCATCAATTAGGGACAAAGTGAGATAAGTGATACAATCTTGATCGATGTTCAACCTTTTCCACTGTAATTGTAGACCCATTGCTCATCTCACTAATAACCACTATATCTGGAGTAAACTCAACACACTTACTAGAGCCAGTGTGAGTAATTTGATAAATAAATATGAGATTAGTTGACAAAGATGGAGCACAGAGAACATCATGAAATGTCCCTGGTGTAGGAGCACCTAGTCCAAGGTTTTACCTAAGTTTCTCTTTTTGGTTGTGGATGGGCTTATACTAACTCTAGCCAAGTGAGGAAGGTGAGTAAGTTAGGAGTTGTTTGGTAGTTGTTTGTGGTGTGTTTCTAAGTTTTTTTTTTGAGTTAAAGGTCATAGATCTAGGACCTTGGAAAGTGTGGGAAAAATGTGTATTAAAACCACCTGGTCATCTATGGTGTGATTTCATTATATTATATGGATAAGGACTCATAGGATATCATGGGGGTTTAGGAAGTGAAAATATATAAAAGATGTCAAATTGTGAAACATTTGTGAAAGTTGTCAAGAAGGTACAATGGCTTAAAAGCATGCATATTGGTGCCTTAGGGAAAAACTCATGTTTTGACATCAATTTTGACTCAATCTAGATAAGTCAAGAGGTCCCAACTTGATGGGGAGAAAAGTTTCTCTTGAAACCCAAAAGTTATCAAGTTTGTGCAACTTTTTAAAAAGTTGCTTGACAACTTTTGGGGCAAAAAGTTGCAAAGTACAAGAATGAGCTTGGTGGTTATGCCAACTACCTACAACCTCTTTGGGAGTCTATATATCCAAAATTCAAACACATCTCAAGGGTTGGGAATTGTAATAAGCCAAAGTAAGCAATTGAATGCACAATTTTCTAGATAGTTTTTTACATTTGCATTGCCTATATGGACAAATGGATTGAACTGACCAATCTAGTGTGGGATTTGTGTTATTTATGCTTGTATAGTACTTTTCTTTTTAAGTTGTAAGTTGTATAGTACAAACCAATCTAGTATTGGGATTTGTGTTATTTTCGCTCTCCCATGAATTCCTATCTTGAGTTCTTCACTGTTTCAAGGGACATGGTAGTAGAGCCTATGTACATAATGTATATTAGTTTTGGGGCCCTAAGAAGCATGACACTCAATTTTAAGGCGATGCCCTAGGCAAGTTTATGCACTTGGTTAGGAGATCACAGATTGAGAAGAGAAGTTTTAGGGTTGAAAGTGTTTAGATACTTCAAACTAGTTAGTGTAGAGGGAGGATGAATGAGTAAGGTAAAATCCTACTAAGGGAAAATTTTATAGGATGAGTTTTGTAGGGTGAAATAATATATCCTAATCAGGCAAGTCAACATTGTCTTGAAACCCTTAAAAGTAGGCTAAAAAGTTTCTTTTTGGTGTATGGACACTTCAAGGTTTTAAGACCCACAAAATCTTTAAGTTCTCCCAAAAGAGTATCTAAATGTCTAGTTTGTTTTCCACCTTCTTTGGAACAATTTGGAGACAAAGTCCAAAAATGTAGCTTGGAGGGTTAATCCTAGTAGTCTTGTTTTGAGCAATTTTGACTTATAGGTAAGGAACTTGGTTTCAATTTGAAGGAATGATGTCTAGGAGTTCAAGGGGAGTCCAAAGACCATTGATGAAATCCATCACACTACATGGATGGAGGTTTTGGTCAAGAAACCATAGGAGCAAGGTCAAAAATGACGTGCAAAGAAGCATCTTTGTATTTAACTAGCCCTAACCATTGGTGTTACTAGGTTGGAGTGTGATTTGAGGATAGGATAAAGGTCCTCTGGGGATTAGGGAATCAAGGAACCCTAATAGGCTAGTAGTAAGCCTGAGTGAATCCTTAAAAAGATAAGGATTTGAAAGCAATAAACCTAGTATTACATCAGAGAAAACTAATGTACACTATGTACATAGGCTCTACTACCATATCCCTTGAAACCATGAAGAACTCACGACAAGAATTCATGGGAGAGTCATTTTTGCTCGAAAACCCAAAACTAGAACAACACACTGCCTAATTATAAAATATTTTCAAAACCCTAGTATATGGAAACTTACAATCTAACACCTTAAAGAGAAAAGTATTGTACAAGTGTAAAAAACACTAATCCAATGCCAAATTGGTCTATTCAATCCATTTGTTCATACAGGTAATGCAAATGCAAAAAACTATCTAGAAAAAATGCATTCACTTACTTTGGCTTATTACAATTCCCAGCCCTTGGGATGTGTTTGAATGATGGACATATAGACTCCCAAAGAGGTTTTAGGTGGTTGGCATAACCACTAAGCTCATTCTTGCACTTTGCAATTTTTTGCCCAAAAAAATTGTCAAGTAACTTTTCAGAAAGTTGCACAAACTTGACAACTTTTGGGTTTCATGAGTAACTTTTCTCCCCATCAAGTCAGGACCTCTTGACTTATGTAGATTGAGTCAAAATTGATGTCAAAACATGATTTGTTCCCTAAGACACCAATATGTATGCTTTTAAGACATTGTGCCTACTTAACAACTTTCACAAATGTTGCACAACTTGACATCTTTTACATCTTTTCACTTCCTAGCTCCCCGATTATATCCTATGAGTCCTTATCCATATAATAGCTTGAAATCACACCATAGATGACCAAGTGGTTTCAAGACATATCTTTCCCACACTTTCCAAGGTCCTGGACCTATGCCCTTTGACTCAAATGAAAACTCAAAAACACACCACAAACAACTGCCTAAAAACTCCTAACTTACTCGCCTTCTTGACTTGGCTAGAGCCAGTACAAGCCCATTCCAAACCAAAAAGGAAAACTTAGGCTAAATCTTGGACTATGTGCTCTTGCAGCATACTCCCCCAAACAAAAAGAGGTTAACCCATCCTTGGATTGAGGAGGTTGGGATCAATGCCCAAGCTTTTGAAATCAGACTCTCTTACCCAAGTGACATCAACGTCACCTTTTCCCAACCATTGGATAAGATGTTCTAGGTAAGCCTTGGTCCTATTCTACTTGTAGATTCTAGAATCCAATACTTTGGCTTCCTATAGAGGTGGAGGAGGACTGAGATGAAGGATTTAAACATCTTGTAGGACCTCCTACACATTCTAATCAGCATGTGGGTCAAGTCCTTTATAAGCAATTAAATCTGTAACATTAAAAATTGGTGACAAACCTAGGCCTACAGGCAGGTCAATCTTATATGCATTTTCTCCATACTCGACAAGTATCCTGTAGGGTCTTAGCCTTCTCATTTGGAGCTTGTGTGGTGTCCCTTTTTCCAATATTTGTTTATTTAGGTGGACCATCACAAGATCCCCAATCTGAAACTGTAAATCCCTTCTTGAGGCAGCCACTTTTTTCTTAACTTTGTCAGCATTTTCAGCCAATGTCTTCTTGAAATTTTCATGGATCCCTCTCTTTGATTGTGCAAAATCTTCAACATAGCTATTGCTTGGGCTTCCATATTTCAATTTTCTCAATTCCAACACTCCTCTGGGATTGAAACCATAGACTATCTCAAAGAGACTCTTACTTGTGGACCTATTTACTATATCATTATAAGAGGATTCAGCTTGTCCAACAAGTTGATCCCAAGTCTGCACATACTCCTTAGTATGACACCTTAGGAGGTTTCTAAGACTCCTATTTGTAACCTCTGTTTGATTATCAATTTGTGGATGGTAGGCAGATCCAAAAGACAAGTTAGTTCCCAATCTCCTCCATGGGGTTTTCTAGAAGTGACTCATGAATTTGGTGTCCCTATCTGACACAATACTCATTGGTAGCCCATGAATCCTAACTACCTCTTTGAAAAATAGATTAGCTATCTGAAAAACATCATGGATAGTCTTGCAAGGCACAAAGTGAGCCATCTTACTAAACCTATCCACAATCACATAGATGTTATCAAATCCCTGCCTTGTTTTTGGTAAACCAACTACAAAATCCATGTGTATGCATCCCCATGGTCTACTATGGATTGGAAGTGGTTGGTAAATACCAACATTTAAGGATGTCCCCTTGGCTTTTTGGCATACTCTGCAACTCTCAACATATTGCTTAATGTCCCTAGTCATCTTAGGCCAAAAATAGAACCCAGTGACTAACTCTTGAGTCTTGTTGACTCCAAAATGACCACTAAGTGCCCCATTATGCTTCTCTTGGATCAAATTCTCCCTCATTGATCCTCTAGGAACACAAAGTTGACTACCTATTAATAATAGGTCATTTTGCAATATATAATCAATAAATTCACCATGAAAGTTATTTTTGAACTCTTTACATACCTTATGAATGTGACCAAAGTCTTCATCATTAGCATAGAGATCTTTGAAACTGTTTATACCTATGCTTTGAAGTTGAATCTTTTAGACTGTGACGAGTCTTCTACTCAAAGCATCAACTACTTTGTTCCAAAATCGCTTCTTTTCCTTGATTATAAAAGTGTAGGCCTGCAAATACTCTACCCACTTCATATGCTTGTTGCTTAGCTTGTATTGAGAATTTAGGAAGTTGATGGCTTGGTTGTTTGAATACATAACAAATTCCTTAGGGAGTAGATAGTGCCTTCACTTCCTGAGAGCCTAAACTAAAGCATACAACTCTAGGTCATAAGAGGAGTACTTTTTCTTGGCATCATTAAGTTTCTCACTATGAAAAGCTACTAGTCTCCCTTCCTGGCTTACGACAACTCCAATGACTAAATTACTAGCATCACACTCCACTTGGAAAAGTTTATCAAAACTAGGAAGTACTAGTGTAGGCAACTCTTCTATCTTCTTATTGAGATTTTCAAATCCTTGATTTTCTTGAGGTGTCCAGATGAACTTTGTCTTCATGCCTCCCTTGATTGTGTCCAACATAGGAGCACATATGCCACTAAAATGTTTGATAAATTTCCTATAGTACTGAGATAATCTACGAAAACTCCTTACATCTGATGTTGTCTTAGGAGTAGGGCAACTTAAGATGGCATCTACCTTCTCTTGGTCCATTTTGAGTTTACCTTGAGATAGAACAAAGCCTAGATATACTAAATCCTACTTCATAAAGTCACACTTCTCCAAATTGATCATTAGTTTCTCATCATGGAACTTCTTAAAAACAATCTACAGATGCCTAATATGTTCTTCTTTAGTTTTGAAAAAAATTAAGATGTCATCTAAACAGACAACAACAAACTTACTAATGTAATCTGCCAGCACCCCATTCATCAACCTCATAAATGTGGATGGAGCATTGGATAAACTAAATGGCATCACAAGTCATTCATACAAACCTTCATTAGTCATAAAAGTTGTTTTCCATTCATCCCCTTCATTTATCCTAATTTGATGATAATCACTTTTCAAGTCTATCTTAGTGAAATACTCGGCTTCCCCTAAATAGTCCATTAGGTCTTCAATTCTAGGTATTAAAAACCTATACCTAATGGTGGTGCTATTTATGGCTCTAGAATTAGTACAAAGCCTCCAAGTTCTCCCCTTCTCAGGTGCTAAAATAATAGGTATTGTACATGGGCTAATGCTCTTCCTAATTAGGCCTTGGTTTAGAAGCTCTTGGATTTGTTTGGCAATTTCCTCATTTTTTTGAGGAGTAATCTTATAGGTAGCTTTATGTAGCTCCTGGGATAAAGTCTATTTGGTGACTAACAAGTCTTTTTGGAAGAAAGGTGACATGTTGACCATCACTAACAATGGCCTTGTGTTCCTCAAGTAACTCTTGGACTTCATTTGGTATTTCTACCTTCTTAGAAGCATTTCCATCTTTTGGTTTTAAAACTAGTACAAAACCAACTCTATCTCATTCCTCCAAAGTTTTCAAGAACTCCTTCTCACCAACCATTAGCACACTTGGTTGTGAAGTCTTCAACTCTCCCTCTTCTAGCAAGGATTGGATTTTGAAAGTTACTCCATCCTTCTTGAATGAATATGAACTCTTAGTCCCATCATCTATAGCCTGATTGCCAAATTGCCATGACCTTCCAAGTTGAAGGTGGCATGCATCCATGGGAAGAATGTCACATAGTACTCTATCCTTGTATCTTCCTATAGTGAACTCCATCCATGCTTGTTCTCCGACCAATATATGTTGACCCTTATTGAGCCATGTTACCTTATATGGATTTGTGTGACGGATCCTCTTTAACTTCAACTTGTTGATTGCCTCTTCACTGATTATGTTATTAGTTGAACTTGAATCAATGATAACTCTGCATACATTTCCCATGATTTTACTTATGATCCTAAAAAGTTCTCTCCTTTGACTTGGATACTCTTTGATTGACTCTCTAATCAATGTTCTTCTTATCATTAGATTCTCCCCTTCCTCTAATTCTAGAAGTACCTTAGAGTGTTTGTTGCTATTGCTAGATTCCTCCTGCACATAATTGACTCTTTTTGTGGCTCCTTGAGAAGTTGAGCCTTTTTTAGGGTACCTATAGGCAAGATGTCTTAGCTAATGAAAATTATAACACTTCATGGTGGAAAAATAAGAGCCTCTTAATTGGTTGCTACTTCTTCCTCTCCAACTTGTGTTAGAGCCTCTACCCTTGCTAAAACCTCCTCTTCCTGAACTTCCCTCTTATTTTTTGGTTGCTTTACTATCTCCTTGTGACCTATAGTTAGATCCTCTTCCACCATAACTTCTACCTCTTCCATATATTCCCTTACCTCTTCTATTGAAGTTTGAGTCTGCCTTCTTTTTATTCTTTTCTTCCACTTTCAAAGCAAGTTGGAAGCATTTATGGACTGTTGTAGGAGTCCACACATTGTTTTCTTCTTGAATAATCCATTTCAAGCCTCCTAGGTACCTAACTGCCTTGATGACTTTATCTTCTTTCACTCTTGGTCTTAAACACAATTTTTGGAATTATCAGTGTAGGTTGCTATATCCATGTCTTTCTGCTTCAAACTTTGCCTCTTCTTATGAAGTTGGACCTCGTAATCTTCTGGTAAGTACTACTCTTTCATGTTGGTTACCATAGCTTTTGCCCCACTTTTTCCCTCTCTTCCCAGAGGTACTTCCACCATGTTAGGGTTGATCCCCTTAGCTTAGACTTGGCTACTTTGACCTTTTGTGCTTCACTCACACCTTCACATTCAAAGTGATTATCTATTCCTTCCACCCATTCTATCACCAACTTAGGGTCCATTTTCCCATTGAATAAAGGAACTCCTTTTAGGGCCTTGCCACCTAGGGCTTTGATGGCTATTAGGAATGGATCTTCATTGATAGGAGGGTTAGGTTCGGGGATAAGGTCTTCTTCATCAACCTTCTCTTTACCCCTATTGTTGGTTTCACCTTCTTGTTCCCTCTTCTTAGCTACCTCAACAAATTCTTCCAACTTGGTCTTCATTGCTTCCAAAGCTTCCTCAAGAATCTTTTCCTTCTCCCTTTTCTCACCCATCTCTTTGGCTAATTTTGCATTGGTCACCATATTGGAATCTCCAACTAATTTTGTAGGTTGAAACATCTACCCACAAATTGCAAGCTTCTTGCTCTGATACCACCCTAATGTAATACTAGGTATGTTGCTTTCAAATCCCAAGCTTCTTGCTCTGATACCACCCTGACATAATACTAGGTATGTTGCTTTCAAATCCTTACCTTTTTAAGGATTAACTCAGGCTTATTGCTAGTCTGTTAGGGTTCCTTGATTCCCTAATCCCTAGAGGACCTTTATCCTATCCTCCAATCATACTTCAACCTAGTAACACCAATAGTATCATGAAATGTCCCTTCACTCATGTCAACAAACTCTCTCCCATGCACTTCAACTGGAGTCACATCACCCAAAAGAATGGATGGCATAAAATATGACTCTAATGAGGAAAAACTCTCTTTTGATGAATCCATGTGGTGTGAAGCACCCAAATCAACAATCTATGAACTTGGCTATGAGACAACAACTATTAGGGCCTTACCCTTTCCTTTTCCGCTATTTTATTCTCTGGAAGATTATTGGGATGCATTTGGCTTGACTGAATCAAGCACTTTGATATTGTTCCTTTCAAGAAGACATGACAAGTGATCAATTTTCTTTTTCAAACATTTATGTTCATTATGACCAAGTTTCTTACAATGAGAACATATTGCTCTCTCCTTCTTGGGCTTGTTGCTTTTTGAAGAAGATGCATCATTTTTTGTTCTTGGAGTAGAAAATTTCCTTTCTTGATTATTTTATGCTTAGTACTTTTATTTCTTTTCTTTATTAGGAGGCCCTCTCTATTCTCTTGCGCCCTAATTTGCAGTCAAGGCATGAGACTTAGATGGCTTAAATCTACCCATATAGATAAACTTGGCACACTCCTTTGTCAGTTCATTTGCGAACTAATAAAGAGAAGGCATTGTGTAGTTGTTGACTAAGGCACATTTAGTAGCATAGAAGGTTGAGACAAACACATAATATGTATGACCAAGCTTGGAAAACATATTTAGAATTAGTTGTGATTCTTTCCTCTCAATTCCACATTCTTGTAATTGCAATCGTAAAGCCTTAAACTTTGTGAAGAGGTCTTAAATATTGTCAAAGTTACATTGATTCAATCTTATCAATTCATTCTCTTATTGATGCCCTCTCAATTCATCTTGATTTCCAAATAATCCTTCCAATGTTGTCCATACATTATTAGGAGTTTATAGCGGATTCCACATGAAAGATAATATCTAGAGATATATCCACGTACAAGGTACCATATGCTTCATCACATTTGTTGTTAGGTTTATCTAAAAACAATTTTGGTTCAAATTCAAAACCCATGGTTACTCTATACAACCCTAACTTCTTAATATAGATTGTCATTTTAGACTTCCACTTGGTGTGAAAAATGGTATTATTGATTGATCCATTTTAGTGTTGAAATAAAGATTATTGTGTAGATTGAAAGAGAAGCAAGGTTTACACAAGAGAGTACAAGATAGTACACATGAGACTACCACCCCTTTCACCAGATGCAATGATTTTGGCACTTTATAATTTAATGCATGTACAATTGTCACTTTTACAAAATATAGATAAAAGTGGACTTATCTTTTGCAATTACAACTTCCAATTTGAAGCAAATGAAGACTTATAGAATTAGGATGAAGGATCTCTATGAATCCAAACTATTACAAGTGTTAATTTTGGACAAAGGGTGTTAGTACATTTTTTTGTCCTTGAATAAGATTATTTTTGGATAGAATTTTTGGATTCTTCTCAAAAAATCATGCACTAAAAAAAAACACTCCAAAATCTATCCACATGAGCCTATTACACATGTAAAGTCATGAAAACCTACAATTTAAGATTAATACTTGCATCCAAAACTCAAAACTAACACCATAACTAGAAAGTTTAAAAATTCTTACCCTCAATTAAAAAAATTGCATCTAATTTGGACTTTTTATAACCAAGTTATGGTCTTTCAAAGTCAGACTACCAAATAAGAAATGCAAATGAAGAAGGGTAAACTATAAATTTATGTCATTAAAGTTGATGGTTATGTGGTCATTGTAGACGAAGACATATTACTTGCAATGATGATTATTTGACATTGAACTTAACACAATGAGCTGGTGGCATTTGGAAAACATGACAGTCCCAAATTCATAAATTTAGTGGGTCCTAACCCCTTTATATTGTGAAGCGATCAATCCTTCAACAAAGAAAGTGGTGGATGGTGAGATGAGACACATTTAGCATGTTGATCACATTCGTCTTGGACTACTTTGTTGAGTGGGCCCCATGTCAGTGCTTTTCAATGTGCTTTATTTCTTCATGTAGGCATGGGGGTGGCCCCTCCACTTTGTAACTTGATTTGACATATGTATACTTTCTAAGTGGTGGTCTACCCACTTTCCAATGGTTGGAATTGCTAATTTTTTATATTTTTGAATGATTTGTTTTGCATGCCTAGGCCACGAGCAATTATTTTTATAGCCATAAAGAGCTTTGAACTCCAAAATAGGTCATGTTATATATCAAAATTCATTGTTCAAGCCTTTTGGATGCAATGGAAGGGTGTTTTTTGAATGAAAAATTATGTGTTTTGCTAGTCCTCTAAATTTGATCTATAAGCATGAGTTTGTAACTGATGCAAACAAACTTTGATTTGGATGAAACGAAAGCCAATTTTGACTTTGTCAAGCCTTATGGATGCAATGAAACTAGGAGAATGACTCCATGAATCCTCTAGGGTGTTGTGATCAACATAGGACAAGAAAATACACATATATGCAAAAAAAAGGATTATTGGGTTTTCATAAATCCTTTCTAATTCTCCAGTTCATATAGAAATACAAGAGAAGAGCACACGAGATTTTATAAAACCTTTAATAAAAATAAACTAATCTTTCAAAAATTGCTTTGATACCATGTTAGAATTTGTGAAAAATGAATAAAGATTGGAATCCAATGGAAGAGATAGATTAATCAAGAGGAAATAAAATTGTTAGAATAATAATACAAGAACAATCTTTGATGTAAATTCTCAAAGGTAACCTATTTATATAGACATGTTTTGGTTGGAGACTTGGACAAGATCGAGACAAGTGTCTCAACTTGGAGGAAGTAGAGTCCTAATATAATCAACCACCTACCATCCACCTACAATTTAGAAGGGTGGCCAAATTAAATTTAACCACATGTGACATTTTAGTTGTAGTTGGAGTCTAAAGAATGATTCAATAATATCCTCCTAATAATAATATTCAAAATAAACAATTCCTCCTGAATTATGAGTCCACCCAAGTAAAATTAATAGAAGAGTAAAATGGAAAATAACCATTTACTGTAACACCCTAAAGATATGAAAGAGGAAATTTGAGATTTTTCTATCAATAAGTTTGAGAAGCTCTTATCTAATAGACTACTCAATATTAACACTTTCAAAATTTTATATGGACGAACATAGGCAAATAATAAGAAATAGGGTCAACCCTTCTTGCAAGGTCTTTGGAATTTGTAAAGTAAGATGAGGACCCAAGGATTGCACCATCCAATAGCTAGATTTGACCATAATAAGGAGTAGATAAGTTATCACCCACACAAGGTGGAATCACATGTCCACTAAAGGTGGACCGTCCTCCATTATGCAATGAAGTATGTGCAACATGTGTAGGATGATAGTGTAGTAAGTATACTAAAGGTGGAGTCAACACATAAAAACATAAATGATAACTACTATCGCCACCTAAAGTAGAATTTCCGCCACACAATGTGCAAAGAAAGGTGCAAAATCATAAGTGCTTCAAATGTAAACTACTATATATGCACAATCCCAAGTAAGTTTACATTGGCAAGATGACACCAAACTAGAAAACATTTATTCAAAAATATTAATAATTTATTGTTCAAAAACAATACTATGTATGATTATCTCAATAATAAGTGAAATGTTAAATTTTCTAACGATGAGAAGGCAAACTTAAGATGGCTCTTACTATTACAAAGGTTGCTTAATAAAGTCTTATGCGTAGATGATGATATTTTTAGAGTTCTTGACACTATTAGAAATATTATTTTTGTTAGCTACTTTGTTAGATAAAGAAGACACGTGTTCTTTTAATGATCTCCATAGTTGACATAGTAATTCTAACTGGCTTAGTGCTTCAAGTGCCAATATTAACCATGGTAAGTTATGAGTTATTTTTGGTTTATCCTTGTTGTTGAGCTATTAAGCATTTATAAAAACTTAGAATTGAAGACAAGTATAAGGAAGACAGGAGACACAATGCGTCAAAGTTCCTGCCAATAATTAGAAAATAGGGAAAATGAAGATTTATAGGTAGAAAGGAAGGATATGAAGAGAGCTAAAAAAGAGAATGATATGTTATTATATGGACAATTAAAGGTAGAATGATAGAGAGAGTTGACAAGAATTTAAAAAATATTAATAATTATATTATTTTAAAAAATATATAAATAACAATAGAAATTATATTATATGAATGAACTAGTCATTTCTACCAATTCAGTTATAAGTTGAAATATTTTGATTAAAAAAAATTAAATTGTTGATTACTTAATTCAAACTACCAAAATATCTAATTAATTTGAGAGGTAGTATTAGTTTTACAAATTGTAAAATGGTATTAAATTTTTTTTAAAAAGATTGTAAAATAGTAGCTAGTAAAATATAGTGTAAACTTAAAGAAATAACATTTTACAAATGACAACAATAACCATCAATATATTTAAAATAAGAAATATAAAACATTTAACTCTATATTTAGAAAATAGACATGATAATTAATATTTACTAGACATTCATTTGTAAGGTGGAAGATAACAATGATTATTTTTTAAAAAAGTTATTCCACTTGTCACAAATTTGGAAAAAGTAAAATTGTAATTAATGCATGATAGACTTGTTAGTCCTTGTCTTATATATAAGGCAGGGAACTAATGTTCCCGTTAGACCCCCCTATTTGATTGGTATTAATTTTTTCAACAAAAACAAATGTCATATTAGTAAGTTTGTAAGGTTTGATTTTCAAAAATAGATATGATACACAAATTTTGATTTTCTAATTGGTAGTTGAGTAATTTCTTGGGGCTTATATCTATTTTCATGAATGGAAAAATTGAAAATTCCAAGGTAGTGCTCTTAATTAGAATCTGGAAGCTTCTTACGAAAACTTCTTACTTCTTAACACTAGTCTAGAAGCTTCTTACGGAAACTTCATACTTCTTAACTGGAAGTTGCTCTGTATTTTCAGGTGGCCTATTTGGGGATTCATCTGCTTGAACCAAACAATTTTTTTTCTTCGAATTAACAACCTCAACTCAGCGAAGAGGGGCCTGAGACTAAATGATTGCCTTCTATTGTGTTTCTCTATTCACGTTTTCAGCTTTGAGACTTAGTCATTTTGGTTGTTTTGTAGAGCACTAGATTTTAATGAGAATTTCTTTGATGTGTGGATCATTGTGCCAGTCGCTCTAGCATTGTGTTCAAGTCACAGGCTACCGTACAACTCTCTTTCTATAATTGGAAGAATCTTGTTTTACCATCAAGATTTTCAATTTGAAAATTATGAATCTGAATCATTAGTTCTGATTAATTTCCTTGTACTGATTAATGCCTTCTACAATCAATTTGGCTTTGTATCTTTTCTTACTTGTCTTCTTCTGTCAACGAAAGCATATATCGATTTTTAAAAGCTCAACGATTTAGTAGAAGTGAAAGGGAACCCCAAGTGTTATTTGCCACTAGAGGGGCCATTTGTCTTGCATTTCTACTCTCGATTTGTCACACTTTGCGACCACTTTTAAATTTCGGTGGCTCTAATTGATCAGAGGAAAAAAGTTGTGGCTCTGTCTATTCTATTTTTTCCTTAATGTTAGATTATGACTTGGATCAGTTATGTGGTTTGATTGTCAACTAATATTGTCTCTCTTACCAATAACATTTCTCTCGATAACCTATTGTCCCTCCATTGGTTGCAAAATATCTATGTTCTCCATTTCCAACACTATCTCTATTGTAGCATTTCCAAGGTTTGATTTACTAGTCTGCAATGGTTAACATTTATGGCAAAACCTCATCCACGAGAAGTGAAAACAATTCAAATTGGAACAATATATTAAAATGAGCATGAGATCGTAAACTATAGCAAAAGAATGACCTTAGTCATAGGGGCAATGAACTTATTAATAATGTATAAAACATTTAGACAAAGAAGTAGAAATATGAAGCTTTTTGCACACTTCCTAGCTCTCAATGAGTGCGTGTGTCACTACTTAACAAAACTGTGCATCTGCATGCTGATAGTTATCTAGAACATGTCCACATCAAGGATGAGTTGTAACACTACATTAGTTCTTTTGTTGCACGTTACACTTGTCTTTGGTCTATACATTCATAATGACATGTGCCAAGAATATAATAATACAAGGTTCGTATCAATCTCAGACTGTTGCAAGTTGTAGTTAAAGAGCCCAAAATTAAACATAATTCTCAAAACACCCAAATACAATTGTAAATCTAGGCTGTTATAGGTAAGATAGGCGAAAAAATTCACTAGCTCTTTAGATGAACTTTCGTATGTTTAAATTTGCTAATGTTTTGGTGAACCTCTACGAAGAGCTTAAAGCTTTATGCATAAATTGTACAACTTATAGAGTGTGGGATAGTCTAAAAGCTTCACTTTAAACATTGGCCTAAAATCCACCACTAAGCCCCCCTAATAGTTTCTCACCTAAAAAATAGTACTTTCTGCACAAATGGACAAATCAATAAATAAGAAAACTAAACAATGATCAACTATTACTACATGTGTGTTCAACTATTAGTACTCGCCTGATAATTTTTGGGGTTTTTTATGAGCTATAAATGGGAGGAAAATGTCTACAAATTCCTATACTTGTTGTATTGTTTGCAACATATTAATTTCCCTGTCAGTTTAAACTTTATTTTTATTCTCATTTCTCAAGCAGGTAATCTATAGAGAGACATTTTGAGATACAATCACATAAATCTTGTACAACTACAACATCAAAGAAACATCCTCTCAGAAGCAGTCGTCATTTTCTGAGTAGTAAATAGCTAAGCATTAAATGTCAAGTAGATCTATAGGTGGTGTCAAATAAATCTGTTGTTTAGAAATAAGAAGAAGATTTGGTAAGTGCTAAAATTAGTCTCCTCTTCTGAGAATGTCATTTGATATACTATATCTATTCCTACATCTAACTATTTTGAACATGACTATAGTAATTCTAAGACTGATGCTTATCATTTCTTGCTACTATATCCTTTTATCGTAATGTTTAAAGTTTTTGATTACTATTTTCAATAGTTGGTGCTCTGTGACTATTCATTTCAAATCATTTTTTACTGTGACGTTATAAACATTTACACTATTCTATGAATCTTCACTGAAATTTAAAATGCCCAATGACCTATATTTTGATCCTTAGTTATAGGTATTTAAAATACTCATAATAATTCTACACTTCAATTGAATACTTTTTCAAAATGTCTAACTCCTAATAGCTACAAGTTATATTGTGATTTCAAAAGGTAGGGACTCCAGCTGAGCAAGAGCACTTGTTAGAAAATGTTTGTACTTTCTTACAAAGGACAAAAATAAACATCAATTTAAAACTTGAAAAGTTAATCCACTTGAAAAGTGAAAGTTGTAATAAATACATTCATTAATGTGTGATAGACTTGTTAGAAAATATTTGTATTTTTGTTAGAGAAAATTGAATTTTCTCCCTACCAAAAATAGCATGGTCCAATCGAATGAATGGAAAATGTGATTTAGAAATTAATGGAAAATTAGAAAAAGATATAAACATTTGAAGTTTCTTTTTGTAATGGGCACCCACCAGTTATAACTTCGTGAAACACTTTGCAAGTAAGCTCTGATACCATTGTAATGGACACCCAGGAATGCCCAAAAACTGAACCAAGGCTGAAATTATATTAATGCTGAGAATGTTGCAATCAATTACAAAGAGATATATTCCAAAGTCCAAACTCTAAGGGAGTGACATCTAGAATGTTACAACAGAGAATGAACGTCCTCTATTGCCAAAAGAAGGGAGTGTGATTCACACGTCCAAGCTCTTATCAAATGCAAGTCATAATCATCCGATGATCAGCAATGAGACTTTCAGCCCTATTTATCCTTTTCTTCATCCTTCTGGAAGGAACTAAACATTAATTAATTGCAAGAGCTAGAAGCTTCCTCCTTCCAATAATTAATGCATACCCTAGAAATTCCTCCCTGGCAATAATTAATTAAATCACGAGAAGCTTCCGTCCTTCCAATAATTAATACATACCCTAGAAGCTATTAATACAAAGTCACCTTTTAATTTTAATTGAATGACTTTAATTTTTCTTATCCTTCACTTAGACTTTGGAGAACGTGAAGGCTAACTAAAACTTGGAAACATTACAGGTCCACCCCCCTTGAAATTGCTTGCCCTCAAGCAATCTTAGTCTTGTTTGCTGTAACCTACTCACTCTCCCAAGTAGCATCTTCCTTTGGCAGATATTTCCATTTGACTAAATATTCTTTAATCAACCTACTTCGCAGAGTCCTTTCCCTAGTATCTAGAATAGCCTCAGGAATTAATACAAGCTTTCACTCCTCATCTAATGGTGGTAATTCTACTGAAGGCACAACTCTTTGTTCGATGGCTTTCTTAAGCCTTGACACATGAAACACATTATGCACCCGACTATTCTCTGGAAGCTCTATCTCATAAGCAACCTCACCCACCTTGCAGATCACTTTGTAGGGGCCATAAAACCTAGGCTTCAACTTCTCTGCTCCACTTTTCTTAAGTGATGACTATCTATATGGTTGTAGCCTCAGGTAAACCATATCCCTAACTTCAAAACTATGCTCTATCCGGTGCTGGTAAGTATACAATTTTTGTAGATTTTGGGCTTGCTGTATATTCTCCTTGAGCACCCTCAAAATATCCTAACTATCCTGCAAGAAGTTTTTTGCTTTGGGCACTCTACTATCTCCCAAAACCAGATCCATGAAACTAGGTGCTTCATAACCATACAGTGCCATGAATGGAGTCATCTTAATGGACATATGATAAGTGGTGTTATAACAATACTCTCCTATATGTAACCATTTGACCCAAGCCCTCTGTTGTGTAGTCACATAGTTCCTTAGATATCCTTCCACCCATTTATTCACAATTTCTGTCTACCCATCTGTCTGTGGATGATAACTAGTGCTAGGTGTAAGTTCAATACCACACAACCTAAACGACTCTTGCCAAAAAGTGCTCATGAATTTAATATCCCTATCACTAACAATGAAAGTAGGTAGCCCATGTAATCTGAATATCTATCTAAAGAAAAGATCAACCACCTATGCTACTGTATAAGTGGATGGAATAGCAAAGAAGTGAGCAAACTTCGTCAGTCGATCAACTATCACATAGATGCAATCTTTCCCTTGTACTCGTGGTAACCCGGTGATGAAGTCCATGGAAATACTTTCCCATTTCCTATTTGGAATGCGC
Source organism: Cupressus sempervirens (assembly GCA_028749045.1). NCBI lineage: Eukaryota > Viridiplantae > Streptophyta > Pinopsida > Cupressales > Cupressaceae > Cupressus > Cupressus sempervirens. The sequence continues at coordinate 319,307,509 of CM053787.1, forward strand.
AAAGGTTGTAACAACCCTGTAGGATATGTGTGCTCTCCCTTATTCTACTGGCAAATTGTACACTCCCCGACATACTTCTAAACATCATCCTTGAGCCCTTTCCATGTGAACCTTTCACGGATTTTCCTGTAGGTCTTAAAGACCCTTGGATGTCTAGCTGTAGGTGCATCATCAAATGCCTTCAATATTACTTCCTTAAATTGTGATGAAGGAATCAAATATATCCTGTCCTGAAACTTTATCAACCCATCCATCACCACATAGTGATCATGATGTATGGTGCCTGCAATTACTCTAGAAGCCCAAGTGTCCCTCGTATATTCTTCTGTGATCTTATTTCTCCAAACTCCTGTAATCTCAACTAGAGCACAAATATGAGGTCTCCTGGATAAGGCATCTGCAACCACATTCTTCTTACCTTTGACAAACTCAATGTCAAAGTCATAAGCCTGCAACTTTGTGATCCACTTCTGTTGTCTATCATTCAAATCACGTTGGTTCATGAAGTATTTGATGCTATTGTGATCGATTTTGATAACAAACTTTCCCCCAACTAAGTAGGACCTAAACTTAGCCAATGCATGCATTATAGTCAACATCTCTCGATCATATATGGAATAGCTTCTCTCCACACCACAGAGCTTCTGCTCTCAAAAACAATGGGATGCTTCTCCTGCATCAAGACCGCTCCAATCCCATCTCCTGATGCATCACAATGAATCTCAAATGGCTTTGTGAAATCTGGTAGAGCTGGTACTGGACCTGATGACATCACCTTCTTGAAATGATCAAAGCTTCTCTGAGCTGCCTCTGTCCATGTGAAGGCCCCTTTCCTGGTAAGGCCTGTCAAGGGTGTAGCGAGCTGTGAAAATCTTTTAACAAATCTCCTGTAAAATCCACAGAGACCAAGGAATCCCTTAAGTTGTGTAAGATTTGTTGGAGTAGGTTAATCAACAATAGCCGTAATCTTTTAAGGATCTACCCAAACTCCCTCTGCACTGATAATATGTCCAAGATATAGTAGCTCAGTCATCCCAAACTCACACTTAGATTCCTTGACATACAATGATTCTTTTTCTAAAGTAGACAACACCATCTCAAGATGTTGTAAATGCTCCTCCCAAGTCTTACTAAAAACTAAAATGTCATCAAAGAAAATCAAAACAAATCTCCTAAGCTGCTCCCTAAATACCTGATTCATGCAACTCTGGAATGTAGCAGGGGCATTGGTTAGCCCAAATGGCATAACCAAAACCTTGAAGTGGCCGTAGTGACACCGAAATGCTATCTTCTCAATGTCCTCCTCCCTCATCTTGATCTGATGATACCCTGACCGTAGATCAATCTTTGTAAAAATGCATGCACCATGTAACTCATCAATTAGCTCATCTATTCGTGGCATGGGATATATGTTCTTAATGGTCTTCATGTTTAATGCCCTATAATCAATGCACATGCGCATTGTCCCATCCTTCTTCTTTACCAACACTACTGCTGAAGCAAAGGGACTCTTACTAGGCCTGATATGCCCTATTTTCAACAACTCCTTAATTGCCTTCTCTATCTCATCCTTATGTTTCTTAAGATGACAATAGGGAGTAATCATGACTGGTTTGGCTCCCTCTTCAAGCTCAATAACATGTTCTATCCCTCTGTTAGGAGGAACCCCATGTGGAATCTTGCCAAATACCTTAGTGTGCCTGTCAAGTATCTCCTGAATCTCTAGTGGATGACTCTTCACCTGTGGCTCTTGTGAAGTTGGCATAGTGAAGCATTCTACTGCCCACTCTATGTTACTATGCCGAAAAAGTTTTTGCATTCTCCTCAGGGAAACTACTTTGCAACTCCCATATGAAAGTCCTCTAAGTACCATACTTCTTCCCTCATGCTGTAACTTCATCTCCAATTTTGCTAGGTTAAATGCGAACTCTACTAGCGAGGCCATCCATACCATGCCAAGGATGATATCATAGTCTCCCATGTCTACCACATAGAACTCATCTTCCAACTCATAGCCATCTCCAAACTTGATGTGAAGATTAGATATCTTTTGAGTGCATAATAGTTTTTCACCATTAGCTACCATAACTCTAAATCCGACGTGCTCCTTAGTCTGTAGACCTCTCTTGGCTACAAATTGTGCATCTATAAAATTATGTGTAGCCCTAGTGTCAATGAGTGAGATCACTTTTGGCCCTTGGATAGTACCTCTGACCTTAAATGTGATTGCCTTCTGAGCCCCCATTAATCGTGCTAATGACTTCTCATCCTAAGGAATGCTGCTCTCCTCTATAGTGCTATCCTCATCCGAATCTGAGTGTTGATCCTCTCTCTCTGACTATGACTCTTCTGCTGAGAAATACTCCATTTGATTTGCCTTAGCCTTGAGAAGACACTTATGAGATAAATCCCAAGGCTCTCTACAATGAAAACATAATTTTTTCTTTCTTAAATCATTCAAAGTGTCATTATCCAAATTATCTCTTTTAGGCTGAGCATCCTTGTGAAAAGGTTTTTTGTCCTTCTCCTTGTCCTTTTTCATATAAGAATCCTTGTGCTAAAATTTGCTCCTAAATGAAGAAGGTGCTAAGTCACGAGCCTTTTTAGTGGCCTCCTGCAACGTACCTAGGTCATGTCCCTTGACCCAACCTCGCAAAGATTTTGAGAGTCCATCCATAAACAATACTACTAACCTCCTCTCTGAAATATTTGTGACCAACACAACTAACCTCTGAAACTCACTGATATATGTTTCATCTGATCCCCATTGCTTGAGTTGTGCTAGCTCCTTAAACTGTAATTTAGGATCCCTAGTATCAAATCTCTCTATGAGCTTCTCAGTGAACTCCTCATAAGATGTGATCTAATTATGTCCCAAGGTTACCATGCCATGGTGCCACCACTCATGTGCTGGTCCATCCAAGTGAATAGCTGCATAGTTTATAGCCTCATCTTCAGGCATAGGATTCAGCTACAAGTATGTATCCATCTTCTGCACCCAAGCTTGTGCAGTCATCTTCCCTGAAGCATCATAATAAGGTAAAGAAAGTTTGCCCACTTTCTTTCTCAACTCAAAGTTTTGACTTCGTCCTCCTGATCTGGGCATGTGTCTCATCCTCAAGTCCAAGTAATCTCTATGAGAGATATTCGCCTAAACCTCTGGCTCACTGGCCTCCCAATCCCTGCTAAACTGATCCTGTAACTCTACAATCTATGGTTCATTAATCGGTTGAACTGGTTCTCTGGGTGGAAAGGTGGGTAGAAGAGGTCTCGAGCTAGTTGTTCGAGTTTGCCGTGCAACATGTCTAAAGTTATCAACCTCATTTCCATTGTTGTCATGTCCATTATTACCATTAATGTTGTCTCGACCTCCATTATCATTACCCCTATTATTGTCGTTTCCATTGTTGGCATCACCTGGATTAATATTGATGCCCATCTGTCTAGCCATTAGCTACAACATCATATCTGTTCGCCTATTTTGCTCCTGTTGCATTCGTTGCCCCTCCTCTAATGTACCTAGTAACCTGAATATTACATTTTCTTGGTCAGAACTGGTATTTCTATCATCTCGATCACCCATGCTACTGTCTTGTTCAAAGAATGTCTCGTCTATGTCTGTATGACTGGATTGTATGTCCCTCTGCACAAATGAACTATCCCGTTCGTTAAGCGAGTCTGAACTTCTACTTTGTCTTGCTCTGGTATTGTGAAAATTATAAAGCCCTTGTTGCATGCTCAAACATAAATGTTGAAGATCTCCACAGGATGGCAAGACTTATAGCTCTGATACCATTGTAATGGGCACCCACCGGTTATAACTTCGTGATACACTTTGCAAGTAAGCTCTGATACCACTGTAATGGACACCCAAGAATGCCCAAAAACTGAACCAAGGTTGAAATTATATTAATGCTGAGAATGCTACAATCAATTACAAAGAGATATATTCAAGAGGCCAAACCCTAAGGGAGTGACGTCTAGAATGTTACAATAAAGAATGAACGTCCTCTATTGCCAAAAGAAGGGAGTGTGATTCACACATCCAAGCTCTTATCAAACGCAAGTCATAATCATCCGATGATCAACAATGAGACTTTCAACCCTATTTATCCTTTTCTTCATCCTTCTGGAAGGAACTAAACATTAATTAATTGCAAGAGCTAGAAGCTTCCTCCTTCCAATAATTAATGCATACCCTAGAAATTCCTCCTTGGCAATAATTAATTAAATCACGAGAAGCTTCCGTCCTTCCAATAATTAATACATACCCTAGAAGCTATTAATACAAAGTCACTTTTTTAATTTTAATTGAATGACTTTAATTTTTCTTATCCTCCACTTAGACTTTGGAGAACGTGAACGCTAACTAAAACTTGGGAACATTACACTTTTAATCATTTAAATCCTATGAGTTGATTGGTGAATTGAATTGAAAAATTGAATTGAATGATCCCTGCCAAAGGAAGGAACTAATAAAGACCACTTAATGAATTTTATAAGAAACTCTCTTTTTTCAATATGTCTTTACTGTCACAATAAAGATATCAAAGAGGAAGTTTGACAAGATTTCTTTAAATCAATAAGTTTGAGACGTTGTCACTTAGTGGATAAGTTTGAGACGTTGTCACCTCATGGACTAATCACTGTTAATAGTTTTGAAATTTTATATGAACAAACATGGGTGAACAATAAGAAAGAGAATCAACAATTTATTATAATCTTATATCTTTTTGTATATTATTGTTATTAAAAGACTATTATAATTATCAGTTATAAAATCTTATTAAACTTCACTTTGATTTAATTATATATAATTTTTTTGATAGGCAATCTGGATTTGTTAAAATTAATTATTATTATATGTTAATCTCTTATTGACAATTAAATTTATTGAAGTCAAAATTATATAAATAAAAAAATTGTTTAAATTTTCTCTATTAAATTATTTAATAATCAAAGTGAAATGTAGAACTCAAGTTTCAAAATCTAATTTGAAACCTAAATAAATTCTATATTAAGTTAAATAATAGAAAATAAATTTTATAATTATCAAAATGAAATTGTAAAGAATTAAAAAATATATTTTAATTTAGACAAAAATTGAATCTTTTTGTAAAATGAGAGATTCTTAAACTGATTTATAATTATAATATGTTAAAAAGAGAATTTTAGTTCTTTGTTGTCAAAATAAATTTTGTAACTTTCATTTCATAAAATCTGTTATGAATGCTCAAGTTGTACGACAAATTTTGTAACTCCTATGTTATCTCGATTTTACACAAAACTATGTCATTTGTCCGACAAATTTTGTAACTCCATGTTATCTTGATTTTGCACGAAACTATGTCATTTGTCGAGCATGCAAATTTTACTTCCTTATATAAAATAAATGTAAAATATAAGAATAACAATAAAATCTCATATCATCATTTAACTAATTTTTGGTAAAATCAAAATAGAAATGATGCTCATGTTTTTAAAACTACACATCCTCACATACCCCATATATATACTAACTTAAATAACCAAATTAAACTCTTATATGAATTATTCATTTCCTCCTTTACTATATAATACCCTTTACTAAATTAACTACACTTATTTTAAAATTTAAATTACATTGGAATCTTACTGAATAAAAGAATGTCTAAAAATAGCCTTTCAAATGTCTTTTTAATAATTTATTGCCAGTCCGAGTCACTTTACAAAACCAAATGAAGACCTTTAAAATTGTATGGACAACAAATGGTACACACCAATTGACCTCCAAACTTCATTTTAAAACATTAAAACAGCCTTCGCAATTAGTAGGGCTTCAAGGCGCCTAAAGATCAATTGTAGTATCCTTTTCTTTTTATCCGTTAGGCCTCAAATATTTTTCTCCAGGAAACTCTTACAGAGATCACAGGAGGGTTTTGTTTGCACATATTTTCAGCACGTTGAGGAAACCAAAATAAGAAAATTGCTTCAATGGAAAAACCTAATTGTATGAATCGATCTATTTTTGGTTATTTTTGATCAAATTTAGCAATGGGGGTTTCTGATTCAGGGGGGACAAAGGATTTGTTGGGCAAACAAATCAGATTTTGATTTGTAGTGGAGGAGGACAGGATGAGCTGGAGGTTGTTTGCTTTGGGAAAGGAACTCGATTGGAGGGCTACAACTAGGACTACCGTCAACAAACCTGTGGCGAGGTATGTTTTATGATATTCCAGATTTCTGCACGTGTTGAATCATGAAAATATGCATCATGGTGCCATCGTGACATTGTTTAAAATGCAGAAAGGTCCAGTAGTGGACATTGACTTGTGAAATAGAGCGATTTCTTGAATTACCTACATATAAACGCCATGAAATAGGCTCTTTGATTTCGGAATATAGCAATATTTTTACTGCCCACTGAATTCGCAAATATAGCAGAAATTTTAAATAGCCATGTGCAGATAAAAATCTCATTTAGGTCATTGGCTTTGGAAATGTAGTAAGTTTTTTCAACTACATGAATTTGTTTTCTATAAATCTCCTCGAGTGTGGTCACCGCAGAAGCTTATTTGGTGGTCAGAACTTTTTTTTACAGGCATTGCTTGTCTGCCTCATATTCGGCCAATCAACCGAGGTTCTTCGTCGCGTGGGAAATTCCTTAATAATTTAATAACTAAGTCCGAATAATTATCGACTATTGAAAGGTTGACTCGGTCTCTAAGCTCTAAAACTCTTACTAGTTTATATGCGATTGTGTCCTGAAGAACTATCATGAACAATGAGTTCGAGAAAAAAGTGGTGTATGCAGTACGACACGCACAAGCAATTCAGATCAAGTTAATAATTGAACCTTCAAATTGCCAGAAGCAATCTTCCCCACAGACGCTTAAAAATAATCTTTCATGGAGTTTGCCGTATCCTGTCGTTCGTGCCAACTTAAGGTTTGCATTTGTAAGAAAAATACTCCTAGAACAAGTATGCAGATAAGATAAATCTATTTTAACCACGTCTAGTACACCTTGATTACGGAAACTTCTAGTTTTTTCTAATTGCATGCGTGTCTTGTGAGGAATTCCACGCTGATAACAATTTTGAGAAAGGCTCATCTGACTATGTGATATCCTTTGGATTTCATTTGTAGGCAACATCGCATTCTTTTTTGTGTGGTCAATCTAACTTATTTTTTCTACAGTTACAATGAGGGTGTAGGCAATTACATTTCTTAGCATTTATGATTATACGGTGGATTACAATAGTTGATAGTTATCATAATTTGGGCGCCTATGACAATTATTACTTTTTAATTGTAATTATCATAATTTCATCCTGGGCAAGTGTTTCAAAGAATTATTTTGGTCATAGTGCTTCAGATTTGCTGATTCTAACTAATTATAGTTTCAACATTCTATAGGCACTATTCTTGTGTTTGGTAGACGACATAACTCCTACTTGATTTAAGATTGCATTCATAGTGGCATGACAACATTTCTATTCTAGTGATGTTTAGTTGACATTTTATCAGCTGAAGCATATGATTGTCACTTCATTCCTTAATATGAAGAATGTTATCTTTCTCGAACTAATCAGTTATCTATTGGGGTCTTCCATTGACTAGTATAAGCCTTTGTGGCACATCATAATGGATGGATTGAGAATAAGAAACTCAACTCATTTTGAATTGGGCTTTGTGTGCTTAAAAATAATTCCTGGTTGTCCATTGGAAATTGTTCTTAAAGATTCTTGCTTCTTTAGCATTCAAGACATAAGTAAAGGCAATGCTCTATACAAGGAAAAAGGGGAATGTCAAAACCGAGTTGGGGCAATGAGTGTAACCAAGTAGATTTAATGAATTAGCCAAGGACTATGAAATAGGAGAATGTGTAGAGTAAATAATAATATAATATGCCTCTCATTTGATAGAAGATGTGAGATGGAGAGATCAATCGATGAAATTACAAGATAGAAGAGAGGGATCATGGAAGAAAATAGTTGCAAATTAATAGCTATGTATATTCTTTTATAGTGTTTGAGAGATGGATGAGACAAGTGTGTAATCAGGGTTGGTGATTAAAGTTACTATTTTCTATTATTGCTTATATAATGCACTTGTGCAAGTATCCTTTTTGTAAGGATGTTAGAATCAGCTGCCCTTCACTGGGTATCTTATTGTGGATTGTGTCAGTAATTGCTTCCATAAATGAGTGGTCCTTTATAAGGAGTTACAAGTTTGCTTTCAAGACAATGTGGAAGCTATTTGAGTAGGTTCTTGCCATAATCAATAAATTATGTTAAATGTGGTTATGTGACACTAAGTTTTGGGTGACCCAATTGATCCCTCCAGCTGCTATATAGTGAATGTTTTGCTGCTTTTGAAAGCTTTACCAATTTCCATAATTTCTAGCAATGGTACTGGCATCCTTCTAAGATGATTTTCTCTATTTCCTCTCCAACCTGCACATGAAAACAGACATACACAGAGCAATGGTACAAGCTCCCTTTATTAATGAAATGCTGGTTAAACTTTTTAACTTGACTGGAGAGGTGGTATGGCACACTTTCCAATACCATGTGAAACGTTTTTTGTCTTAGAGGTATGGACCAATGAGTTCATCAATAGAGGACCTCCTTTGCAATTAACAATGCCAGGGCTCAAACCCTCGAGCACATTTTTTTGGCGAAGGCACAATCCTGCAATCACAATGGCCTAGTGGGGGTCTGAACCTTGGTGGTCACAACAATAGCACTGCCACTCAACCAACACACTGTGGGATAAACCTCAATGCTACTGGCACCTTTTAAGATAATTGAGGACCACAAATTCATTCCAGTTGTTTTCAATGGTATTTCTAGATGCAGGCAAGAATTTCACTATTCTTAATAATCACTGTACTCTGCCTTCTCCATAAACATTATGATTTCAGTGATTGGAGAGTTGGAATTGGGGAAATGTTCATACACCTACATCCTTATATATAATAGAACCTACACCCTTATATATAATAGACGCCTCAAGGTGCCATTCAAATGGTTCGGAAACAACCCTTGCTAAGAGGGGAAATTGATCAGTGTCTGCATTTGCTTACTTGTTTGGGAACTTGTTACTTTCCTGAAAGCAATATTTAAATGATACAAACTGAAAATTGCACCTTAGCATCAGAACTTTCTTTTAAAAACTTTTTCCCTTTCAATTGTTAACTTGCCCTTTCAGTCAGCCATTTATAACCACATGAGAATTGCCCTTCAACTTCTAAGATCTTGTATCCCACCACTTTGGCCATTTGTATAACCTCCAATAACTCAAGAAATTCTGTTTCTTTGTAAGTTTACACTGTAAAATGGGAAAATCTTTTTGATGAACTTGCCATGCTCATCCCACAATACAATCTCAGCACCAGCCAAACCCATATTACACCTTTTTGCTCCATCAATATTAAAGTTACCCTTAATTGGTGGGATTCACTTGCTACTTATTTGATCTAGTCTTATTTTTCATTACTTCTTCAACAGGGGCTAGGACACTAACATTTCATTGTTATGGTTCTTTTTGTCTAGTTTTTCAGTATTAACTGATTAGATCTGTTTTATTTTTCTTACTCCTTCAACAGGGCTAGGACACTAACATTTCATTGTTATGGTTCTTATTGTCTAACTTTTTGATATTACATATAATGCACACTTTATCGGCGCTTAAATCTTTTCCCGATTTGATTAGTACACCTGTATGCTAGGTTTACAGTCTGCATAAATCAATTTAAATATTTAGATATAAATGAAACTAGCAACCTAAAACGGTATAGATTAACTACAAGAAGATCTGAACTAAATTTGGAAATAGAAGTGTCTTGAAAGCTAAGTGGCAATAAGAGCTAAGCCACTAGTTTGCTATATTTTCAAATTCTGAAAATAATGAAAATCACTTTGAGGCCTCTTTCAATTGTATTAGACTTGCTCTAAAATCTGTGAGAAGGTTGTGAATCCTATTAGCTATATTTTCTCTGGTGGTTTTGTTTGAGTTTAAAATATTTCTGAACTCATTTTAGGAGTTGAGTAGTGGTAAAATATATGTGATGGTTTCGCTATGTCTTAATAATTTGACAATAATCAAAATCAAGTTAATGCCTTCTTTAGTTATATTGGAAATAATTTACAATCCACAAGAAGGATATGATCCTACTAGCTATGTTATATCTGACCGTCTTTTTAAGATTTATGAATTTACAGCAGCCTTGCTTGAAATAATAGTCCAATCTGGATAAGCTAGACAGAATATATCAACCTTTCTGGAAAACTTGGAATTCATTGAATGGCTAGACCTTATTTACAGCATTGTAGAAATAGCCTTTCTGGATAAGCTAGACAAAATATTTTAATCTTTCTGGAGAAACTGGAATTCTTTGAACAATTGGACTTTAGTTGCAGCAGTCTTTAAATAGCCTGTCTGGATAAGCTAGATAAAATATTTCAACTTTTCTGGAAAACTTGCAGTTAGTTGAATGATTAGACCTTATCTGGAGCAACCTTACATTATAAAATATTTCAACCTTTCTGGAAAACTTGTAATTAGTTGGAAGATTAGACCTTATGTGGAGCAACCTTACATACATATGTAAGGTTGCTCCACATAAGGTCTAATCACTCAACTATAATGTAAGGTTGCTCCATATAAGGTTTAATCATTCAACTAATTGCAAGTTTTCCAGAAAGGTTGAAATATTTTGTTTGCTCAGACAGGTTAGTTGCTTGCATGAGAAGCATTTCATGCAGGGATATTGGAGTGACATGAACATTTATGTCTATGTGTTCACGTGTTTCTGTGATAGATATAGATACTAGAGAGAGTAGAAAATAAATAAGTGAGCTGCTTTGGGTGCAGGTACTTTGCGTATGGGTCCATTGAGAAAGCAGGACATGGTTTCTCAACTCGAACTTTGCATGGTATAGCAGCAAGGACACATGGAAATCCGTCTTCACTGGGGTTACCTGCAATTCTGTGGAATCATTTTAGATTTTATCATTCACAATACAAATCATATTGGTGTAGGTTAGACGAGAAGTATGGATGTATGCAGGACAATGCTAAATTTGCACATTCCATCCTATCTCTTCTACGGTCTTCAAGATTTAGGAAAAAACATTGCTGGCAAGTGAATTCCAAAGCATTTTTTTCAACGACAGAAAGTCCTGGTGTGGCTTACAACGCTCAAGCTGCATGGAGGAGACTTTCACTGATTTGTTTCTACGGGGGTCCTACATTTTTACCTATAAATAGGATTGCTCGTGCAGTAAGCTTGGCTTGTTTCCGATCACATCTTGCCCCCCGAATCTTGGCTCTGATAATTGGGCAAGCTTCCTGGGCACGTAATAGGTTTGCTGAATCAGAAGAGACACTTGCAAATTTTTCTACAAATGGTCAAGCACTCAATAGACATGGCACTATTGCCACAAGTTTTTGGTCAGTTGTGGAGGGAATTGTTTTGATAGTAAGGGCTCTTTATTTGGTAATTTTATTCAGTCCAGCTGTTGTTCTGGCTCCATTTGCAGATGTATTTGGGGGGAGATATAGACAACTTTGGTTGCAGCTTGTTCACAAAACTTTGGAGAAAGCCGGGGCTGCATTTATCAAGTGGGGCCAATGGGCAGCTACACGTCCAGATCTTTTTCCGAGAGATTTGTGTAATGAGTTGACAAAACTGCATACACAAGCACCAGCACATAAATTCTCGTATACACGTCAATCTATAGAAAAGGCTTTTGGACGTAAGATTGATGAAATTTTTGAAGATTTTGAAGAGGAACCCGTGGCTTCTGGAAGTATTGCCCAGGTGCATAGAGCTGCTCTGAAGTTTCGATATCCTGGTCAGAAGGTAAAGCCTATGATGGTTGCAGTGAAAGTCAGGCATCCAGGAGTTAGTGAAGTGATTCGAAGGGATTTTGTGATAATAAACTGGGTTGCCAAGGTATCTTCTATGGTGCCTGCATTGAAGTGGCTAAGACTCGACGAAAGTGTACAACAATTTGCTGTCTTTATGTTATCTCAAGTTGACCTTGCCAGAGAAGCTGCACATTTGAGCCGCTTTCTTTACAATTTTCGCAGGTGGAAAGATGTTTCATTTCCAAAGCCCTTGTATCCACTCGTACACCCAGCAGTTTTGGTTGAGACATATGAACAGGGAGAAAGTGTGGCACGCTATGTTGATCAACCAGAAGGAAATAATCGAATCAATAAATCACTTGCTCACATTGGCACACATACTCTACTTAAGATGCTACTGGTATGCTTTCTTTTATTAACATTCTGACTGTTGTCAATTGTACTTTATTCTTGTCTTAGTATTCTACAATTGGCCATTATGATACAAGTGCTTCAGTTTTAAAATTATCCTCCTTCGAAATCTATTTTCTTGATCAACAGTTGATTTCAGCGATTAAGACTTTGTAAGAAGGAGAGGAATTATAGATGTTTGTGTAGCTTTCTGCTGAAACTGAAAGTGCAGGGAAATATTAGAGTGCTACAGTATCCCCCATGCTTTTATGGTTAAGAACACATATGAATGGCATTTTGTTTTTGACAAGAGTGGAAAAGTCGCTACAACTTTATCTTCCATGAAAAAAATAGCAATTTTGTTTAATATTTGATTTCTCACCTGTTCCATTTGGTGCAATGTGAAGGTAACAAGCATGTGTTCCACCAAAAACCATGAAGTTAGAGATAACAGAGTTTAAATGACTTAAGATGCCTGGATTATGATTCACAAATACTGTGATTTCTTTTTCTTTACCTCTAAAGGAAATTAGAATGTCACAATTTTTTCATGAGGACTGATGTAAGCAGAACAAGGCTTGTGTAGTTGATGTTTCCACAGCTGGCAATTCATAGTTGTTTGTTGTCTATTATAGGCCAATGCATAAACCCTTAACATTTCCTTCTATGCTAGTTGAATCAAATTGCAGAGCTGATGAGCATTATTATTATTATATTATATCATCAAGAGATTGTTTCCTGTATTGAGAAATCTGGAGAAATGCAGTTATATAGGCATTGAGATAAGCTTCAAAAAGCTTAATGTTTATATAACTGATGACCCACCACAAGGTTTTAATGACCTTGACAAGTTTTACTATGAAATATATACCACTTTTTGATATCCAAGGTCCCTCAAGTGCGAAATGGGAGCATATGGTCGATAAATAATGTTATTTTATCAGATGACAATAAATGAAGGATATGTCAATATATTTTGAGAAGTTTTGAACTATTGGAACCAAATCTTATCACCCGTAATTTATATAACCCTTCTCAGATTTGATTCATATTTGTATGTTGTCTACTTGAAATGGACTGTCACGAATCATTATGGATATATATACAAACATATAAATACATATATACTTATTTAATTATAGACACTTCGATTGGGTACAATAGCATAAAAATTAATCAATTTATAGTTAATCTTATTGATCACTATTAATTTGAAAGCTATTAATATTAATATAATCAATTAAACAATATATAATTAATATCAATATCAACCCATATAAATCTTGATAATATCTATTAATACATATTTAACAAATGTATTTAAATTAATTATAAAATACTATTTAATATTATCCATAAATTTGATTGGCTTCAATAAAAATCGAGTCAAAATGAGTAGGCATTATTAATGTTATTTACATTATCCATGTTAATCGATTTGTAAGGAGTCTGCAGAAACTATTAACAAATCGTTACTCAATTGACTTTCCTATGTGAAGTGATGGCAACACCCAGGCAGCGACCTCTGACCGTAAGTTGAAATAGATATTATAAAACAGAAAAGGAAGGGAAATACAGCAAGCAGCAATAAGACATAAACATCTAGTTCAGACATTCACCACAGACTAAAAGGAAAGAGTTCATTAAATATGCAATTCATTATGAAGTGTTATAAAATTTTATATTCGGAAATGTGTCCGTATACATGCATCAATGAATAGGAGTCAGTGTATTTATACAGTATGCAAAATAATACAAACAGTGATAAGACTGGTATTCCCGTGATGAGTCACAACAGTTGAAGACCCTTGTTCTATGCTGCATCAGCGAAGTGCAGCCACCATATTATACAGTTGTGAATAGGTTGAAAGAAAACCTTGGACTAAAGACTTGGAGGATGAATATTTAGTATGTTGCAAATATTGATATTTTATATATGTCCAAATATATACTTATATTTACAGATATCAATACAATCCTCAGTCATATATAGTGTGAGATTCATATAGGAAGGTTAATCATAATATGGTACATTGAATTTTTACATCCAAGAATCTCAACATGTTTAGAGCTATCTTATAGATCAGAATTTCAGTTCAATTATACATGTCACTTTCATTGATCATTATTCTAAACTCTCCAAAGTAGTAAGGGAATGTGAAGATTGGGGATCAAAATATTACATTTATACTGATTACACTATAGGATCAATAAGGAATCAGATCATGCTCTATAAAATATATATACTGATTGCCAATAATATGAATGATGAGAAATTATAAATATATTTCATATTCTTCAAGGAAGGGTAAGGAAGTAAATTTTTACAATGCTGGAAGCAGTGTGACAGAATGCTATACTATTACATAACTATGGGCGACATAATACTGCTATTTATACTATTATGTGTCTAAGAGAAGAATAGTGGTTTTACATAATATTATTATATCAGAATTCTATTAGGGATAGGGGTTCCCTATATACACACTCAAGACCTATAACTATTTGGCTAAGAAGGGAAGGAGGTGATGTTTCCGAGGGGCTTCTATAAATCTAAGCAATGGCCATCTTTCCCAAGATAGGGTAGAGATCAACGACCCTGAGCGCCTTATGGCATAGTCCCATAAAAGGATAAAGGGCTTGGATTTGTAAACTTTGAGGGGGCCTATTACAGTTAGTATCTAGGCAGATTGGATAACACCTACTCCTTCCGTCATTGAGCTGGAATGGTAATAAGGTTGGATATGAGGGTTAATGATATAGAGATAAATTAATCTGATTAAATAAATGAATAATTATTTTAAATTTCAATTGTCTTATATCCCTTAGCGTGCGACATAAATATTAAATCTGTGTCAGTTTGGTAATAACTGAGATTAAACCCAATTAGTGGACATTACATGGACCTTTATTATATTGCTCCAATTGCAACTACTTGTTTGCATACAAAATAAAAGCTTTGAGCCCAAATACAACATTTGGATGAGACCGCCCTTTGGAAACTAAAGTGTTTTCTCCCTTCAATCTTTGAACCCAAAGGTTTTCATTCATGAATAGTGAGTTGGTTGTACTAAACACTGTAAGTCACAAGATCTCTATAATCCCAAGTTTGTTTATATTTCTTATCAAATAGAGTTTGGCACTCCAAAGTCTCAAGGATTGTATGTAAGTGCCTTGATTGATCTTCCCATGTTTTACTTTATACATTAATATATCTTCAAAACACATTAAAATATTTTTTATGAAAGGATCATTAAAAGTGCAATTCATGCTAGAGTGGAAAGTGGCTGAGGCATTTGTTGAACAGAATAGCTAGCTTTCTGTTGAGATCTAAATTTTATTCTATGGATTGATAATTTTATGAAAATTTCCAAGGAAATGCAACAACTTTATTCCTACAATCATATGTTTTTCCCCTAATCCCATCACATAGAAACATAGAAATCATCATACGCGTTGTAATCACCCAAAACAATTTGAATTGTTGAATTCCTTAGCACACAAATCATTGAATCCATTTGCCTCAGTGCCATTGAATTTTACGAAGTCCTTAGACTTCAACCCTTTTTTAATCAGCAAGCTTCCTTCACAATTTTGTGTTTGCAGCTCCTCTATTGGTAAGTGTTACAATCCATTGCATCAATAACTGACCACAAACCTTTGAATGGGTGTATTGTGGTGAAGAGCTATGAGTGTTGTGTTTGCATCTTCAATTGTAACAGCATCAGATTAATGCTCAATGATTTTCTGTTCTATGTCTTGTTGCAGTTCTGGTTCTTTGGGATCATTTTCTTAATCAGATACCACTTTAATTCAGTAAACTTGGCCCTTGGTAAGACATTTATGACTAGTTTCTAATGGCTTCTTACAAGATAAGTGTGCCTTTTTAAGTTTTTCCTACTAAGTTCTTTTTAGTTGTGATCTTCCAACTTCTTTGGTGCAAAGGGCTGCTCTCTAGGTTTTTGAGGGTGTGAAATCCTCCTTTCTGAAAATGGCCCTTTTGTAGACTATGTGGGGGGTGTTGGCTGAGATGAAAATCTACCCATCGATATAGATGGCTAAGTGTCAAATCCTCTTGGAATCTTTTTGAAGAGATGATGATGCAAAAGCTTAACTAGACCTTTGTGGGGTCCATATAGTCCTTCAACAGAGAGAAAAGTGATCCTATTTTTTGGCCTCTTGGTTACTACAATTGCAACTTACCAAAATCTACCATATGCATTTACTGAAATGTCCACTGTCTGATTTTGACAAGCTCTCTAAAATTCTCTTCCCCATCAATGTATTTGCTGAATGGCCTACCATCTGATTTTGGCAAGCTCTCTAAAATTCTCTTCCTTATCATTTTGTCTAAATCTATCCAAGAATCTCTTGTTGAATTAATCAAAATTCTGGACAAGGCCATGCCATTGTGTGAATGGTGCCATCAATCATAAGCAGTGCCTCTGTAGCAAATTGGATGGCATCTTCTTCCATCATACAGTTGAGTGTGAAGTAGGTCTGTTGCTTTTTCAAACAAGTGTGAGTAGGTATCTTTAATTCTGTTTGTTCACTTTTTGCTTCAGTTCTTTTCCACTGTAATTTTGATTGCTCTTTGGGCCTCTGTTATGTAGGAAACTATTACCCAATATCTCTTATTAATTGATGAAAGAAATATTTGGTAGCTTGGAAGTCTTAAGATTTCTTATGATATTCTTAGAAAAGCATGTCAAATGTGGAAGTAGTCTCAGTTTCTAATCTTTCCTTTTTTTTAATGGAAACATGGGCTTAGCTAGTTTTGGGATGGAACTAACTGCTTTTGATCTCTAAGATTTTTAGGGTGAGGTGAGAATATTATTATTGTTTACTTCCAAGTGAAGTGAGAGCATATGGTGGGCAACTTCTATATATTGTAATATATCGAATAGTGATATATGAAAGATATGGCAATAGATTAGATTCCATGAAGAATATTAATCTTCACAAATATGCTGGAGCTGAGTCTCACTATTTAAATATACTAGAAAAGTCACAAATAAATAACATGCAAATACTGTATCTGCTATAACAATATATTTTTGCTTCAAATACAATTGTTTTTTGGAAAACAAAATAATAGCTTTTAGCACAAATACAATCTCTGGATGAGATTGCTTTTTGGAAACTAAAGGGGTTTCATTTTTCAATCTTCAAACTCAAGGGTGTTCATCCTTGATATGATAGTTTAACATTGGGTTGAATCTATGACAATATATATGAAATATGAAACTTATATCTAAGGCTAGACAACTACCTTATTTCATAGTGGTAGGAGGGTACAAATTCCAATGCCCCATTTCCTCATAAAATTCAACAATTGAGATATTATCGAGAATCCGTTTCAAAAACAGTCTCACTTTTTCTTGTGCCAAATTTCAGCTCCACATTAATTGACTTGTCATGATGTAGCTGCTATCTTGAGGGCTACAAAATTACATTATGGAAGTCCATGTCCCTATCTAGAGATTCCCATAAATTATCAACTCTTATCACTGAGCAAACAAAAGGAGAGATGAATTATACATAATTATATCAGATACTAATGAAACTGCAGAAACAGTGACTAAGGAGAGCTATCCCATACTCTAATAATCAATAACACTATTACTGCATTCAGGCCTTTCACATCCATAGGTGCCAAGAGGTGACACAGTCAGGTTGGGATCAAAATCTTTAGATATGAAGTGTTCTGCTGTCTTCATCATTCTGGTACCTTCATCTTCAGCTGGTGTAGGAATTATTTTCTCCTCCATTTTCATTAGCAGTTCCAGTTCTTGTTAATTCAAGTCTTCCCTTCCACGGGGAAAGAAATCAGTTGATTTGATCTCTGTTTTGTAAACAATAGTAATGCTTTCCTTTAAAAAATTATGAACCAGTCTTTGGGAATTTCAAGAGTGGCTGCGATTTGCAACTTAATAAAATAGATAGAAAGGTGAACATGTGCTTGAACTCGGTAAGATGCCTCCTAATGCCCAGGAAAATCTCTGCATTCCTCCTTCCAGATAAACCACAATCTCATTTGAAGAAACATTCCAAAATTTATTTATTTCAACATTAAAAACAAAAAACATATTTTACAAGAATTTCATGCTAAGAAAAGCCACAAGGTTGATTTCAGCTAACAGGCAGTCCAAAGGAAAGAGACCTTCATTTTCGTCTGGTGTAGGAATTAATTTCTCCTCCATAAATTTCATTAACAGTTCCAGTTCTTGTTAATTCAAGTCTTCCCTTCCATGGGGAAATAAATGAGTTGATTTGATCTCTGTTTTGTTAACAATAGTAATGCTTTCCTTTAAAAAAATTATGAATCAGTCTTTGGGAATTTCAAGAGCAGCTGAGATTTGCAACCTAGGAAAATCTCTGAATTCCTCCTTCCAGATAAACCACAATCTCATTCGAAGAAACATCCCAAAATTTATTCAATTCAACATTAAAAACATCAACATATTTTACAAGAATCTTATGCTAAATTAAGCCACAAGATTGACTTCAGCTAACAGGTAGTCCAAAGGAAACAGACCGAAGCTTATTTGCACTTTTACATTCAAAGAAAAGATGCTCAAAAGTCTCTTGGACATCACACAAATTACACATTGTATTAGCTAAACCAACAGATTGCAAGACGTTGTCAGCAACAAGATTTTTAAGCAGCAGTAGCCAACAAAAGAAAGCTTGTATTTGAGCTCAACAGAGATATGCCAAATGTGAGAAAGACTATCAGACCATTCAAATTTTCAAGAAAGATTAAACCAGTTATAAATCTCTCCCGAGCCAGTTAACATGGAGTATACTTTGTTGGCTGTCATATTGGATCTTTTTGAGTGAATTAGTATCACTAATCAATTGCCCATGGAAAGTATCACACCGATCTCTTATGAGCACAGAGTAAGTCTTTTGTGTGATGTGTATACCAAAGTTAGCCATCATCTTGTCTGGAGTCCTTAAACTGTCGACGGGAATATCCTGAATGTATTTCATCCCCAAGGAGTTCTAGATTTTTCCAAGTAGCCTTGAGACAGAATCAACAGCTATTCATTGAAAGCAACATTACAGCATATAGATCTGTTCTGAACACAAACAGCAGGAGATCTAGAAATAAAAGAACCATTTCGTACCAGATTTCTGACCTTATTCAAAGCCTTCTAAAGAGGGGCAAACACAGGTGAGCCAAAAACCTTGACCTCAAATTTGTCCAATAAAATATCCTGTAGATGGAGGGGACTCCAATTCTTACCTTTCCTAGGTATGGAAAGGCAAAAATCACATTCTATCCATATTTTTCATGGTTCCTCACCTTCTATAGCTCTGAAAATTGAGTTAGCAGCAAGTGCTAGACCTTGGATTCAATGATCTTTGAGACCAAGGCATTCCATTTGGTTGGGTAAGAAACTTCAATTCCAATAAGCACAAGGCCATTTTTATTACCTTTACCATCTGACCAAAGAAAATCCCTCAATGAAAAATCTGTCTGGTTTTTTTTTTTGGTCAAAATTCCTCTCCATAAGTTCAATGAAAAAACCTTATCATTTGCAAACTGAACATTAAACAAATGGTCATGATTACAGAATCTGAGGCCCTTGATGGGGAGGGGAGGGGAGGGGGGGATATAGTCTATTGCATCAGAAGCTATCAGAAACAAGGTTGGAGCTTTTGTTCATATTTGCCCAACAGAGCTTTGTAGTAAAATAAGGTATGTAGGCTCTCCATTTACATCAATTTGCATATAAGAGTCATTGAATGGTATTTTAGCCATCTATATAGTTTAGGGGGAACCCAAATGAGGAGCATCATAGCAACAGTCTGTTCATCATTCTTGGCTCAATTCATCCCTTCCTGGCTAATGATCAAATTTTGTAGATTATACGTCCCCTTTATAAACCTTGTGTCACTGATACAATTTTATCTAGCATCCCTTTATTTCTCCTAGCTAGGGTTTTGGCAATAATCTTTAAAGAGACATTGAGGAGGGTTAAAAACCTCCGATTCTTGATTGAGGTTCTATCCCCTTATTTATTTTAGGTTCCAAGGAATTGGTCTGATATGCATGATTATACACTTTAAGTTGCTGTGAACCTAGTCAATCTAAATTAGATTTGAGCCAATCAGCACGTGGTGACATACCATTTGCTAAAGAATTAATAGTATCCCGAATCTGCAACATTAATATCGTTGTTAAGATCATAAGCATTTTCAGGACATATTTATAGAAATCATTTAGAGGAAGAACCTTGTCATTTCGAGAGTATTATTATTGATTCTGAAGAGAATAACTTTTGGAAGAAAGGGTGGTAGTCCTCTTTCATAAATGTGGGATCTTTTGAGACAACATGTTTATCTTCAATTGGACCAATTTCCTGTCCTCTTTGTTTGTGTCTGATCAAGTTGAAAAAACATCTGGTTCCCTTGTCACCTTAATGGAGCCAATTTGTTTTGGCTCTGATTCTTTGCTTCTGAAATTTATGATTTTGAACCTTTCTCCAAAGGGATTTGGGTCTGATCAGACAAGCTTTCAACTGAGGATAAAGAGAATTATATTGGGTTTGGGCTTCATAGACTGACCAAAGAAATCATTCAATATTCTTCAAGGCATTCCATTTGTTTGAGTAATCAACTCCAGTTCCAATAAGCAGTATGCCTTTTTTATTACCCTTACCATCTGACCAAAGAAAATCCCTCAATCTTCTTTAGATTTTACCAAATTGTCAAAAATCTGTCTGACTTTGTTTTTGTCAAAATTCCTCTCTGTAAGTTCAATGAAAAAACCATATCATTTGCAAACTGAACATTAAACAAATGGTCACAATTAGGGAATCTGAGGCCCTTGATGGGGGGGATATAGTGTATTGCATCAGCAGCAGTGAGAAACAAGGTTGGAGCAATTGTTCATCCTTGCCCAACAGAGCTATGGAGTAAAATAGGTTTTGTAGGCTCTCTATTTACATCAATTTGCATATAGGAGTCATTGAATGGTATATTTAGCCATCTACAGAGTTTAGGGGGAACCCAAATGAGGAGTATCACAGCAAGAGTCTGTTCATCATGCTTGGTCCAATTCATCCCTTCCTGGCTAGTTATCAAATTTTACAGATTATATGTACCCTTTATAAACCTTGTGTTACTGATACATTTTTATCTAGCAACCCTTTAATTCTCCTAGCTAGGGGTTTTGGCAATAATCTTATAAGAGACATTGAGGAGGTAATAAACCTCTGATTCTTGATCAAGGTTCTATCCCCTTGTTTATTTTAGGTCCCAAGGAATTGGTCTGATATGCATGATTATATGCTTTAAGTTGCTCAGAACCTTTCCAATCTAAATTAGATTTGAGTCCATCAGCACTTGGGGCTTATCATTGGCTAATGACTTAATAGTATCCCGAATCTGCAAGGTCATAAGCATTTTCTGGACATATTTATAGGAATCATTTAGAGGCAGAACCTTCTCATTTTAAGAGTATTATTATTTGATTCCAAAGAGAATAAATTTTGGAAGAAAGGATGGAAGTCCTCTTTCATAAGTGTGGGATCTTTTGAGACCACCCTTACTTTCAATCGGACCAATTTCCTGTCTTCTTTGCTTGTGTCTGATCAAGTTGAAAAAATATCTGGTCCCCTTGTCACCTAATGGAACCAATTCATCTTGGCTCTGATTCTTTAATGCTGAAATTAATAATTTTGAATCTTTCTCCAAAGGGATTTGTTTCTGATCAGGCAAGCTTTCAACTGAGGGTAAAGAGAGTAATATTGGGTTTGGGCCTCATAGACAGAGGGCTTCTGGTGCAATACATTCTCTTAATTTTTCCTATCCAAACCTTTCTTTTTACTCTCTTTTTCAAATAATTTTCTCCATACTGATGCCAGAGAGTTCCATTTTTTAATTGGGCCAAGGTTCTTATTTAGATGTTTGGACAAAGATGTGGCAACTTTAATACCATCTAGGCGGACCCTGTCATGGAGAAGGGACTTCATGAGTTTGAAAGAATATGGCTGAAGGGTGGACAGAAGAGAGGAGGGAGTGGAAAATTGAGGGAAGGTTCAATAGGGGAATGATCTGACATACAGGGGGGGCAAACAGCAACAAGATTTTTGTCATTTCTCTCTCTAAATTTTGCTCCCATAAATTCTGGTCAACCTGCATTATATTCTATTGGATAGAGATTGATTATTGCATTAAGTGAGCCATATTTATTTGGAAGAGTCCTTGCCAAGCTCCAAGGGATCTACCAAATTTAGAGTTCTTTTCTTTTTAGACCAGAAGAAGCATTCATCCCTTTCCAATGCATAACCACCTTCCTTTTTATGTTTGTGCCCAAACATATTGAAGTCACGAGTGCATATAAAAAAGATTTTGGGCATGTTCACTGCCTTCCAGTTTCACTAAGCCTTCTCTTTAGTTAGAAGCATAAAGTGAAGAAATCCCTACGATATTAGAGCTACTTCAATAGCAACTCAAATTAATCTATTGTAAGGGGAGGTTGCACATTGAGAGATGTTGTTAGACTATTTAGGTTCGAGCAAGATATCTTTTCCACCTTTATGTCTATCATGTCCTGAGATAAACACCAAAACATCCTTTTAAATAAAATTTATAACACATTCTGCTTGGAAGCCTTTGACTTTTATCTACTTCAAGCATATTATGTTAAGGTATATTCTGTGATAAAATTACCCAACCAAGTATTTCATGCTAGTAGATTCCAACCCCTCACTTTCCAGCTACAAATTATTAAACTCAAGGTCAGGGGACACAGGGATTTTTTGATTCTTGTTCAATCTATCAAAGCTCTTTGGTATTTTGTTGTCCTTGCCTTTCTTGTTGGTCTTTTTTCAAAACTATAGGTTGAGTTCATAGGTCTATCCTTCGTCTTTCTTTCTTTATTTTCTTCTCTACCAGCTCCAAGGCTTGTTACAATATTGCATTATTCATTAACAAAATATAAATGGAGATGTAGTCTTCTTATGTAGATTTACAAAGACAAAATTTCTAAAGGAAACAATTGGTAACTAAGACAAAAAATAGAAACTAACTAATCAACTAAGGAGTAACTGTTGAAATGAGAAATTGCCAATTCCTTCCTAGTGTCTTGATCACCACCTTTGAGGTCAGGGTTTGTGACAAGTACCATTGTTACCACTTCTTGGTCAGAGGATCTTTTTTTCTTGTTGCCTTTCTCAGCTCTTTTTGTACTGTCTCTAAAGCTAACTGTTGAGCATTTTTGACCTTGGGGGGATGTTTGCTTTTTACTGTCTAGGGACATGCTTGTACAAGGGCTTTGGGAGTGGAGGTTTGCTCACCTTTTATAACCTCTTAACTTCCCATCAAAAAGTCTTTTAAAGAAATAGGTCCTTGCTCAGTCATATTCACATCTTGTTCTCCCGAATTAGGGAGAGGGTTTGCTTTCTTTTGCTCTGAAAAGTTTTCTTTTGGCTCTTTGCATCTGAGGCGCTATCTTCCCTATAGGATGTTCATCTGACGTGGGCTTTGCTTATTTGGTTCAAAATTACCTTTTGGTTTTGCCCTTGCCTTAGGGCAATCATTCCTAATCTGATCATTTACACAGGAAACAAGAATTTGAGGACCCCAAAAGTTCAACATCACAAATCACTGTTTTTATTCTCAAGTTGAATAGAAACAACATTTGAAATTTCAGCCTTTGGAACAAAAAATATTAAAACCCGAGCTTTCAACTGTGGAAAGTCATTCTTGACTCTTCAATCTGTTGAACATTTCCAATGGGCTATAGCAAATTGAGGGGTGGAGGCTGAGACATTTTTAAATTTTCAATTAACTAGGAGCGGATTTGGCTGTCTCTTCTTCAAAATTCTCATTGGGTGACCAACGCAAAGCCCTGAACATGGCCCGGCACATGTTCCATAATTCTTTTTTAACATCATCTTGCATTGAGTGATATCTAAAAAATAAATGAGACCCTTCTGAATCATCCTGCAAAATGAGATGTGAATTCTAAGTCCTATCTTCATGGGGAAATGATGATAGGACCTACATAACCAAATTTAATGGAGGGGGTCATTACATATTATATGAATGAGCCAATGCATAGACATTTTGCACCCCTAATGGTGGCTAGTGTATGTTTGTGTAAGTGCTCACAGGGGCTTATAGTGCCTTTTAGTTGCATTTATTCACTTGTATGTTTTTATGTTTATCAAGTGTGCCTCTTGGTCAATTCAGATGTGGATTCACGCAAGGGGCTCTTGGTCAATTCAGATGTGGATTCACCCAAGGGCCTATGGGTCTATCATGCTTGGCCCAATTTTTAAACCGGTACTCTTGTGCTCCTGGTTGCATAGGCTATCTATTGCATATAAAATTTGAGGAGTCTAATGACTTGTGGTATAAGGCCAGACTCCAGAGTATCCACCATGGAAGGAAATTGCAAAATTAAATCTACTCCAGTTGAGCATATTTGTTGTTTATGATGACAATAATTAGTGGTTGGAGTTACAAGTGTATATATGTGTTTCTAAAGTAAGATTTGGCAAAATATTCAAAAGCTACTGTGATCCTTCATGTTTAATAGTAGACCAACTTGGTAGAAGCCTACACGATTGACAGTGCATAATCTAGAAAGACAGCGTTGCTGAAGAAATCTGGCCTGCTAACCTTGAATATTTGAAATTTCCATAAGTGACACTAGTGGAAGATCTTAAAGCTTACTGTTTACAGGATACCCCTGTACTGTTTAATTCTACTAACAACCCTCCATTGAACACTGCCTACATACATGCAACTATAAACTTGGTCTTGTGTGTGATTCGAACTAAACTGGGTGCTGTGGGACCTGGTAATACTGCCTCGAGCAATTTATTGTACATCTAAACCTGAAGCTAGTGGCTCTAGAGAAGCATCATTCTATAAGTTCATGCCAAATGTACATGTTACTTAGTATTAAAAAACCCAAAAAATTTGAAACAATGAGGGGAACAATTAAACAATATGATAAATGAATTTCTTATTTCTTCAATCTTGAGCTTTGAGCTCTGGAGGTGCCTGTGAACCTGATGATCCACTTTACTGTACTCTATATGTTTAACTAATCAATATCTATATAAAACAGATAGCTTTCTTGCCTTGATTGTGAGCTTTGGAGTTAAAGCATGGCAGAGTGATTATCAGACTCCATCATCTGGCATTTCTGACCTCCCTGCTGGATCATTTTCTGATGTGGCTGGTGTTGTCTGCAACAATATTTGCAGTAACAGCAGGGAAGCACCCATACCTGCCTACCTACCTATCCGGGTAGTAATTACAATACAATCGATTGGGTTAGTCCTGAAGAATGCTGCAAGGGTTCACACCCGAGGGTCATTATTTTGTGAGATATAAAAGGTAAGTGCCACTTGTCAGGGTGACAAATAAATGCCAAAAAGATCTGGACTTTGTACGAAAATAAAAGATTTTAAAATTCATACATTAGATGGTGAACCTAATAAATGAAATATATCTTAATTGTTAGCTAGTGCAGAGAGAAAACTACAAATATTGCCCTTCTGAGGGATTAGATGTTATTTTAGAACTTGCAAATTTTGAACTCAGCATGAGCTAGGCAAATAAGAACCAGTAACATTTTATTAGTGCTTTTGTAGACTATCCAACCAAACAGTAATGCTATCTAAATTTTTTAGTGAGCCTTAAACAATAAAGGTCAACTTGGGATCTTCTGATAAATATCTTCCTCAGTTACCCCCATTGATAAGAAGTCGAGAAAAACCCACTTCATGTCTGAAAAGAGGTATTGGTGTCAAACCTCAGGAGGCTCAAGAAACTTCTCACATCTAAAGCTAATATTGTGCATGGAAACAATAAATAAAATTGTTAATGGTCTATAGAACCTCTAAGCTCAAAAGTTACCAACATGATGTCTGTCTTGTTTTACACAAGTATAATTGAGAAGCAAGCTTTGGAGGTAGTAGAGATTTAAATAAGGATGTTTCTCAGTCTCATGTCCTACTCGGATAACAAAATTCATGAATTAGGGGGTAACTCTGAAGATACCCTTAAGAGAAAGAGTGGATTATAAGCTTAGCCTGTACATTACTCTGGGGCATAGTTCAAAAAATTGTGAGTTTTGTGAACTAAAAGATTGGTCTGTACTTTAGGGCGTAGTTCAAAAAATTGTGGCTTGGTAAAACTGATCAGACCAAACTTTGACATGGATGAATCAACTTGGCAAAACTGAGTAAACTAAAAATTATTTGTTTTATTTAAAAAATGTATATTTTGATAAAATTTAGCCCAGAAAGAAAGATAAACAGCAAGAGACAAAAGAAGAATAGAAAAGGGCATGTAAAGACACAACAACTTATCCTGGGAAAACCCTTCAATTTGAAGGGAAAAACCCAGCCACATTAGAAAAATCTCTCTTTTATTACTATAATAATGTTCAAGCACAATGCTTCCAACTGAATACCATTTTTATCACACAAAGTAATCATATATGAATATTGAATTGAGAGACTCTTCATATCACAACTAGCACACATTGAATGCTGTAGTTTTCTGGTGCTCGTTTACCACGGGCAATGACTCAATCTTGTTGCCCTCCCAACTATAGATGATAAACACTTATCATTTTCTTTGAGCACTGCTGCTTCTCCATAAAGCAGATTGTCTATCTCTTGCTTAGAGCGGAAGATTAACCTCCCTTTATACCAATCAAATAGGACACAAGGAGGGACTCACCCCTTCCAAAGCTCGGATCCTCACGTTTTATTCATTATAATATAATAACACTGGCCCATAAAAACATATAACAATTATTATATAATAGTAAAATAATTTTCACAGAATATAACAACATCATTTCACAGTAATATAATAATTATATTATCAATATAATTATTATATTACTAATCGATAGTAATAACTATAATAATATAATCATATTATCACATAATATAATTATATTACCGATATAATTATTATATATTACCAATCACAATAATCCATATAATTATTATACCACAATAATTATTTTACACTTACCACAATTGATTCTAACTGAGTTGGCCAAGAAGGGATCCGATCTAGCTACCAAAATCAACATATTTCATACAAAATACAGCTCACAACATATCAAATGAGTTTGTACAATGTTTCGGAAGTGTTTTCTATGAGATTTGAAACACCATAGAGTAAAATATAATAATATTGGATCAACATGCAAATGACAGTTGATAACATGATATGTATAATGTTTATTTAGATTTATTAGCTAAAAATAGAATACCATTCAAGTCACTGCAATTCCAAATGACTAGCTTAGCTCTCTGCCTTTTTTAGTGAGTGAGAGGGTTGAATTGCAGAAATAAGGTTGAGCGATTGCACAAAAATAAAGTTAAAGAAGCACTTTTTTGTGTTCATGGTGTCAAATGGGCTCTAAATGAGTTCATAGTCAAAGCACTGCAAATGTGGGGGGAAAGATAGAGAACTAGCTAACTTATGAAGGTTTGAGTGTTTTTCTGCCTCAGTCTTCCTGCGAAACAATTGAAAAGAAGATATTCACATTTTTGTAAGCAATCAATTATTTCAAACATTAAACACTTAAATTTTGAAGTGTTGTTAGGATTAAATTTTTTTGTTACCTAGTGCTTGGGTTGTTACATAAATAGCTAGTGCAAAGAGCCTCTCTTTAACATGCTTGTTGTGGGCAGCACATTAAAATCTATACGCTTGATCTCAACCGTAGCTTTTTACCAGATGTCAAAAGGCTCTACACAATCTCCCCATTAGTATCCTTTAGATCACGTGAAGAAAAAAATTGGGGTTGAGGTAGTACACCATCATATGAATGGGTTATTGAAGTTGATTGTTCTACCTCTCATCAAAACAATGTTCCAAATCAGCTCAAAATTTCTTCTCTCCAATAAGCGTTTTTGAAGCCCTCATAAATGTACTTTATTGGGTCTTTCCACTAAAGGCTTTGACACTTGCAAACAACTTAAATTAGCAACTAAAACTAAAACTAGAGAAAAATAGAAAAATATTTAGTAACTAAAATTTAGGAAAAGTAAATTTAAAGTATACAAATTTAATTATAAATCGAAGTTAGAAGTTATCTTTATGATCTCATTAGCAATCATTTGAAAGAATTAAAAAGTTTGTTTGCAACCCTATCTCTGTTGGTTTTCTTCAAATAAAAATAATCTATTTAGTGTTGGCTCACAAATATTTGCTTCAGAAGTATTAGCAAATTATAAGTTTTTTGATAAGTGAGGAAGTGGCAAATTACATTACAATTGCTTGCACAAGAAGCCTTTTGGTGTGTGGTCCTATCAAGATATATATAAAAAAATGATTTAGATTTATTTGACGATGTTTTTGGTGTTCTCATCATGGATTCCCACCCATCAAATTTTCCAATTTGGTGATGTTCTTGGCATCTTTTCATCATTGTTTATAGCCAATCAAGCTTGCCTATGTACAATAAAAGATCAAGGCAATGGATAGTTTAAGGTCCAAAAAGGTGTTGGGTACTCCTCAAATAGTTTCCCTGCCCTCACTTGTGGTACTAAATTATTTGCCATAACTGGAGACACATTTTCTATACCAAAATACTAGCAATCTATTCTAACGTCATACTCAAATTCTTTGCATTATTGACTTTCTCTTGAGGTGTTGATGGAGTCTAAGAACACTGTCTCACTATTTGAAGCCGTTAGAAAGTTGATTAGTATGCTACCGTTCATTTGCCTGTCCTATTGATAATATAGTGTATCCGTATTTGTGTTGATATTTTTGTTGTTGTATGAATATGTTATTTATTCTTCTACAGGTGTCTCTGCATAGTCTATTATCATACTTGGGCTGCATTTTCTATGCCAACCTCTAACACAACCTCCTTTAACATTAGTCTCAAATTCTTTGCATTCTTGATTTTGTTTAGGTCATTGTTAGGCCTCAAGAACACGGTTTCACCATTTGAGGCTACTTGATTTTGTTTAGGTCATTGTTAGGCCTCAAGAACACGGTTTCACCATTTGAGGCTACTAGAACATTGAGGAATGTGTGATTCCTTCTATTGTTGACCCATTTGATAAAATGATGTACCTGTACTTTGTGCCAGGATTTTTTTTGTTTTTGAATAATTGTCTCAATATTTGACATTGCCTTATGATGCAATGACCCACTTAAGTCATGAAGCAGTTACCTTGTACCCTTTCTCTACAAAGGTCAGTGTTGTGACAAAATAGTTCCAATATGGGGTTTTGCTACATTGAAGAAGGTTATTGAAGTGCCAATAATTTGCACACATTGTGATTTCTTCGTTATGCTGCTTCTTGTCCAACCTATATCTTAAAAGCAAAGATTGTGATCCTTGCAACTTTTTCCGGAGAAAGAACACCAAGCTTGGATTTTGTTGGAGCTCAATGAATTGGACGTGGAACTTGTATTCTGTCTACTTGACTCTGGTTTGTGTGCCATGTTGGGATTTATCATTTCTAAGATTGCTGTGGGTGTCCTTATCATCTCTATTTTTGGTCTGTCAATGAAGAAGCTGTGTTCATTCATTATACAACCTCTGGCTTGGTGTTGAATGCAATTTGACATTGTGACCATCAGCTCTTTGAAGGTGATATTTGATGCGTTTGATGCCTCTGCTCATCTGCAACCACAACAGTTGCAAATGACTGATTTTGTGGTCAATCTTGTAGTGTCATGTTTCCAAGCAGCTTCACTGTTGCCGACTCTTATATATCCTTGTCTTGATGAAAAACTTAAAATGCATACACCCTATATATATGTGAACAACTAACACAATTATTGTATTGGCGCTAGTATGGGTATATGGACCAGAAGCAATTTAAATATAAATATGTGAACACATTATTGTGGCCTTGGATTTTGAATAAGCCACCTCTGAAACTAGATAAATTATCCATACAACGCAATTAGAGAAGAGAAGTTGCTATCCGAAGGGGTGTGCTATAAGCCTGTAACTAAAGAGTTTCCGCATTGAAAAGCCACAGAAAATCAAATTATCTTCATCATGATTGTATGAAACTTTGAACAGTGATCTTGAAGACTAAGAAGGGAATTTCCTTGTGGTGGAGCAATAGTTATTGGAGGGATCTCATGAGGAGTTCCAGACATATCAATGTTACTTTTATCATCTACCTGATCATGACTTTTTTCCTGACCTTCATTCAATAGAGAACATCTGGTTGTGGAGCTGGATTTTATATGATAAGCAGCATTTATAACATCCATTACTGATTTTAAAGCAGATAAGCTTCTTCATCTTCAACATTTAAAATGAGGCTTCTGTCTTACCACTCTAGGTTTTGATGTGTTTGTTTCAGAACTCCTTTGTATACATGATGTGAAAGAAGGGGTTTTCTTTTGTCTAATTTGGAGGTGGTTTTTGCAAAGTAAGGGCCTCAGATTTTTTTATTCATGGTTATTAGGATTATTGCATATGATTAGATACTCGGAAACATTTGTGGGTATTTCTAACATTACTAATAGTTTTTTTGTAAATATTAGTGAACTAATATCACATGGTTCTTCTCAATTTATCTTAAATATACTTATGTTGTTTTTGTTAAAGCTACTGTATGTACAGATGAGTTCTGGAGGACTATTACGATCAATAAAAGTAATTTATAATTTTTGTTTGGACAGGTGGATAATTTCATCCATGCTGATATGCATCCTGGAAATATTTTGGTTCGAGTGGGTCAAAGCAGTTCCTCAAACAAGCGATTTTTTCGATATAGACCCCATGTGATTTTTCTTGATGTAGGTATGACAGCTGAGCTTTCCAATAATGACCGGTTGAATTTATTGGAGTTCTTTAAAGCTGTGGCTCTAAGGGATGGGAGGACAGCTGCAGAATGTACTTTAAAGTTTTCAAGATATCAAAGCTGTCCAGATCCAGATTCCTTCATAAAGGTATGTTTCATCTATTATGGTGATTCTTTCGTTTCTTACTATTCTCAAATGAGTTTGTCTGAGAAGCCTGTTTGGTTAATACATCTGTTATGACTGGAAATGGTAGTATGAAAATGTAGGTTGGAATTGCAGCTTTACTTTGTTTCCCCCTTTTCTCTTTCATTTATCTCAATTTCTTTGTTCCATCTTCTAAATTTTTCACAGCGACTCTCTTTGTGGAGGACTGCACATAATTCTGATACTACTAAAAGCTTTTTTGTCAGTCCATATTTATTGGAAAATTTATCCTATCTGGATCAAGAGAGCCCTCTAATTGTTCTAATGAAGTACACATTCTTTGCAGATTTGCTGTCTTCAAAGGTCTAACATAGAAATATATATATCCAACTTGGTTTATCTTGAAGTGGGTATGAGAAAAATAATTTGGTCTTTATGAAACTTCTAGCCTATCCTAGTTATTGTAGTACCCATATACAGGCCTAGCTGCGATCAACATTTTGATTGGGTGTGCAGAATCTGTCACTGTTCAACCCATAGTTCAAACTCCAAACTCTCAGACTTGGCAAAACCCGGCAGACCCAAATTTGACATGGATTCAGTGACTATGCAAAAGCTCGGCAAAACTTCTCACTCAAATACACACAATTTTGTAGAATAATTTATAAAAAATGCATAAAATTGAATTTATAGAACTCAAAAGCAGTTTTTCTTAATTTAAAAAAAACAGTTTTGCTTCATTTATAAATGAAAAAAAGTTAAGTGGACATGATAGTGCCATGATTATAAATTACCTATCTGTTATTATTATGAGTTTACAAGATGGAAAACATGGGCCCAAAACAAATTCTATTTTTTGTACTTTTAAAAGCCAGACCAGGGACCTGGGGTGGCAGCCCTCAGCGGAGTTGGGGGGAACTGCTCCTAGCATGTACCCTCTAGTGATACAAGGTGGGTCATGGGGCTGAACCTGCTAAGAGGCCCAAATTGAAGGTCTTATGATCACAAGGGACATAAAGTTTGAGAGTTTTTGATAATTTTGTCAATGTGAGGAAAAAATTACAAAATGAATGTCATTATGTTGGTGAATTTTTTCACCAATTCACGAGTAATTATTGGGAACTCAGTGAAACTTGGCCCTGTGAATTACCTAGATAAAGTTTTGAGTAACTCAGCCCTAATTATATTCATGTATTGGGCAAGTGCTTAGTGCTCTCTGTGGTTTAAGTGATGCCACATGCAGCTGTTGCAATGCATTAGCCTGTACAATGATTAATTGTTCCCACAACTCTAAATATTTGTCTTCCACTTCAATGTGATCTTTAGTCATGTAACAAAATTCTCGTGGGTTTATTGGTGAGGTGATTCAAGACCAGTTTTTTAAAGCTATTGAGTTCTCGTGAGGCTTATTATTTTTTCTTTATTTTGGTGCAGAAGCTGTAATAATTCAATCCTGTTATTTACACTAAAGTGGGTTTTATATAGGAAGTGGAGACATCATTCAAGTTTTGGGGTTCACCTGAAGGGGAAGTGATACACCCAGCAGATTGCATGCATGACTTGCTTGACCAAGTAAGACGCCACAAAGTGAACATTGATGGAAATGTATGTACGGTGATGGTGACAACGTTGGTTCTTGAGGTAAGTCGGAAAAAATATTTAGAGAAAGGCTCTTAGTGAGTGATTTCATTTTAATGAAACTGGTATCATTGTCCAGAAAGTTTCCCACTTCTTTTGACCCACCTTTTCGGTGACAATATCATTTTAATTTGGATTATGCAGGGGTGGCAACGTAAGTTGGATCCAGATTACAACATAATGGACACTTTGAAAACTCTTCTTTTCAGAGTTGATTGGGCAAAATCTCTTTCCTACACCATTGAGGGACTGATGGCCCCGTGATTGTCATAAGAGCTAGCTGGTCTAAATTGCGGGACAACCTTTTCAAATACATTTTTGGCGTTCATTTGAGACTTAGTCTTTTTCTACAAAATAATATTGGAGCATCTCAAAGGGTTCTACATGGAGGTGGATAAATGGCGTCTCTACAAGATTGAACAGACTTTTGCTGTTCAAGGTTCGAGAGCTGATTTTTAACTCAAATTTTTTCCCCAATTTTGAATATTTGCTATTTCTTCTCAGAGCACGGCAAGCAGGCACGGCAATAGTTTTTTAAAAACATTTTCAAAATCTCTTCGAGTATTGTGGAGCACTAGCTGATTTTTTAGCAAGCTTTGTACAAAATCGAACATCTTCAACATCTTTCTTGTATCATGTAAATTATAGAGGCACGGGTTTTGAAAAATAAAATAATTATAAATTTGAGCTCATGTCAGTTTTACAAGATTCGTGGACCCATTATATGTATTTGTCATGCAAAGTTTAACTTCCACTCCGTCAACCCTTTCCAGCTCTTATGGAAAAGCTTTTGTTGACTGAATGCTGCGTGCTTTCTTAAAGAGGTTCATCCCAATTATATGTGACCAAAACATTCATGTAATGTGACCTACAGGATATTTTGTTCTTTCTCTGTCGAATTTGCCTTAAGACCGACTCTGAGTCCTCGTGCCATTTAGCATGTGTTTGTTTCATCTAGCAAGTACCATTCATCTGCTGGTAAAGATGAATTTTCATCAGATCGTTATCGAGTATGTGTAATGTTGTGTCTCATTTAAGGTTTTTGGTAGCAATGAGTAAGACGATCTTCTCTTTCCTTTGCCATAGATTGAGTGGCTTTATCTGATCAGCTTTTTATCGGACCACACAAAAGGAAGTATTGTGAACTCTATTTTGCTGTTGGAAAACAATTTACTTACCAAAAGAGAGACTAGATGAAACCTTTATTATTGATTTTTACTGTAGCTTTCTTATTGGCTTTCATACTTCGCCTGAAAAAACGAAGGTTTTCCTATGAAACTGCACTCAAATTTGTGCAAATATGTCCTGACAAGTAGGTCAGAAAGCATGGTCTCATGCCCAACACCATGCTCAAATCCTGGTATCACACTTCAGTTGTTGGCTTACGATGGGAACCAGGTGGTGAACTGCAATTGAGCTCCCAAAGCTTGGCTCAACATGCTCAGGCTAGGGTGCTTTGCTTGGATAACAAAGTTATATGAAAAGTAGATTCATATTTTTATGTGATCCCGATTCTGGTACGGTTTTCTAAAATGTCTACGTCAATGTTAATCTCTAGAAACAAGCATATGAAGTATTGATTGGTGATGCTGCAATACAAATTCCGTCTCTGCGGATAGCACGGATAAATCTTCCAATTAAATATCTATGAGAATTCTGTTTCTTGAGGTAAACAGTATTTAATAGACAAGAGGCAACAAATTTGAACCTATGGAAGAGCAATTAAAAACATCTTCTTTAATTTCTAGCTTTCAAATATCACATGCATTCAAACGCTGGTTACGGAGTGGGAAAAGCAATAGAACTTCTATGGAGGTAAAATATTCTATTGATAAAGAAAAATACTAGTCACGATAAATGTACATTGTATAATAATAATGAACTATCATTGATAAAGGATAAAGAAACTTCCAATGGAATTGTAGGCGAGGATAAATATTAACAAGATTCTAACACAATGTCTTGAAGATGGCATGGAAAATACTATTGACGTAAGATGTTGCGATCAATTGTAAAAAGGTGACTAATACTATTTGCTTTGAAGCGTCTTCGAATTTAGGATGGTGACCGAGACAAAATTCTATGCGAGAGATTTCCATTACTACTATTATAGGTATACATGATTTGCACTTCACAATGGTATTGGGCATAGTTTTTCGCAATGGTCGTGGGAGTTTATTTCCACGAGGTTTCAAATTAAACTATATATCGATTAAAAATTATAATGATGGATCATATAGTTTGATCTAAAATGTCTAAGAAATGAATTTACATAGCTATAATTTAGGAAATGATGGATCATATAGTTTGTTCCTTTTAAGAGAGTGGATGAAGCTATAAGTAGACCAGTTCTTCTTAGAAGTTAAATAACTCAATACCCAAGATAGCAATAGTAACGCCCCACGAAGGGATCCAAAATAATTAACCTAAAGTTTTACTAAGTTTGTCAAACATTTTTTTTTGAAGATAACATATAATAACAATTATAAAGTAGTAGAAGCAATAACATACAATCATACATAAACAAACATAACATATTATATTCCTTAAGGATCCCAAGACATTGAGTCATATTTAAATTTAAATAATGCTAAGTCTAATAAATAACACATCCACATGAAAAAATAAGTACAAGTCCAGTCCATTTAAATAATATACATTTGTTCTGAATGCCACTTGACAATAAATTCAGAATGCACAATCATCCACTGTATATGTCACACGGTATGAAAGATTGAAAAAATATACATTTATAAAATAGATTACATCATCCCTTTCGAATCCATGAGACAAGATACCATACAATAAGTAAAATCATCCATCATATAGATATAACCATCCATTATAACACACAAAGATATAATGTAAGGAAATGCAAAACAAGGAACTCCAAGCATGACATCTACGAATGGATCTCAATGCTAAAAGTAAAAACACTACCATCCGACCTTGTGGTAACCCCAAAAAGTCCACTCCCACGGTGTTGAGGAGATAGTCTCAAGTCTCAAACAGGATATCAAATCCAACAATCAAAAGTAATATCTAGGCCAAAGAAAATCTTAAAAGTAATATAACTCAAAGGTTCCAAGATAAATCAACATCTAAACCCAGAGGCAAACAAAGACATGTAGGAAATTTATACTGCTAGTGGGCAAGTGTCATCGCATGAACCAACTCTAGGGTTACTTGGCTAGTCTTTTAATCCTCTGCCCCCCTAGTGACTCTCATCGTAGTCAATACTAGTACTCGAGGCATGGGCGAGGAAAAACAAAGACTTTTTTTTAAAAGAAGAAGAAGGGGTAAACGCTTTGACCTAGAGCTATGAACTAGTGAGGCCACAAATGGGGGACCTCATCCCTATTAGATTTGAACCTTGATGGCAAGGATAACAATTCAACAACTTAACCATCACAACATGCCACTATTGGCGAGGAAAGACAAAGACTATTATTAGGTTCATTTTACTCTCATTTAGTGTAGTGTTTTCACTTATTAACTACTTACAATGGATTACCTGTTAGCCTCTTTAGGGCCTCGACATCCATTGCAAGCCACTTCACAACTTAACATACATATTACCTACCTTAGGCTCAAAAGTACGAATCAAAGAATCACAATTTTTACCTTAGCTCCATACAAGTGACTAGAAACCATCAAGAAACAAGTCACAATAACACCTTAGTCTTTCACGAGCAACTGGAAAGCATCCCAAGAATAACTGATCGAAGACTCAAAGGTTAAGTCAGATAAGTTACACCATTCACTTTAGTTTCACACAAGAACACTGGAAAGAAATAACGAACAATAAATCCAAACTCATCATAGAGCATACCAGACACATTATCATGGTTGACGATAAATGATCGAGATTAAATCATCATCAAGACATTGCAAACATAGAACTCGCAAGCCTCTGGTAAAATAACCTAATTGGTCAAAAGCTAAGTCAACCTGACACCCAACAGTAAAGTCACACAACATAAAAAGAGTAAATACAAAAGTCATTTTCTAATTCATTTCATTTTGAAAACATATGATTTAATTTTTATTAAAGGTTTTCAAGTTTCCTTTTCGTTTTCAAACACCATACTCGTTCCAAACTAGGGTTTTAGTTTCCATTTCCCAAGTATCATAAACATTAAAGTTTTCGAATTAATCCAAGTTCTTTAGAGAAAGGAATCCGTTCTAAGTATCACACTAAACCATTTAGACCAACAAAATTCTGAGTTTAAATAAGACGATTGATTTTCCTAGTAAACTTAGAATCATCAAATTACTTCATTTAAAATATTACAAATAATTTTTTTAATAAAATGTTTATTAAATAAACAAGTATTTATCCCATTATTATCAAATTTTAATAATAATAATTAATTATTGATTATAATATTTATTATCTTATTAATAAAATAATAACTTAATATTAAATCATTAATAATAAAAACTATTAAATTTTGTAATATAATTACTATATATTAAATAATAATAATAATAATCTTATTAAATTAAACTTAATTATAAAACTTTGTTTTAGTAATATTTAATATTGATAATAATTAAAACAAACTATATTAAAATTTTATTAAATTAAAAATTAATAAAAAATTAGATTTAAAAAAAAAAGGAATACAACAAACTACATTTAGGGCCCACACAGCCAGCTTTCGAAGGCTGTTGTTGTAGTAGCTTGCGGCCGTAGTAACAGTACAAGGTATTGCTGCTGCTATTGTAGTTTGAAGGCCAACCGTAGTGAGCTACTGCTGTATTAGCCTGCGACCATAGCAACAGTACAAGGTATTGCTGCTGCTATTGCAGTACCTATTGCGAGCAGCCGCAACTGCGACCATTAATGCCGCCAGGTGGGGAGGTGGGGTGTGGAACCCACCTCCCACCCAATTTAATTTAATTTAATTAATTTTTTAATTTTATTTTAATAAAAAATGTTTAAAAAAAAATTTTCCCCTTAAAAAATAAAAATAAAAATAATTATATATATATATATATATATATATATATATATATATATATATATATATATATATATATATATTTTAAAAATACTGTGATAGGGAAAATACGAAAAACTAATCGAATTTTACATTCTAACAGTTTAATTTCTTCCCAAAACCCTTTTTGATTAAAATATCAACTATTTAATGTATAAAACGATGTTTCCTAATTTCTTTTCAATCCCCATATACAAAAAGAATTTTGATTTGAATACCAATAGATTCCCAATGAAAAATTGAAAGATTCATCACAAACAAAATTTGGAAAAACAGATTAACAAACACAATGTAAATAGGAAAATTGAATAACATAATTCATTATGCGAATAAAGCACACAATTCTACCTGAATCTGACACTAATATGCAACCACCCGAAAATTGTGAGAGAATTCTCTTTTCTCTCAAAATCTTCTCTCTAAAAATCCTAGTCCCTGTGAAATGAACTTTGAATCTCTGATATGGAGTTCTCCCCTAAATTCAGGGCATGATTGTGCGATCACACGAGGGATCTTGTTGATCACAATCTTTTAACTCTTTATTTACTTTTTTGAATATTCATGCACACTTTTTGCAATTTAAAATATCTTTAATAAATTAATTTCTCTTTCTTTTTTAAATTAATTTTCGAAGCGTCTTTGATAAAATATTTATTAACTTAAGTAATAATAATATTTATCATTTATTTAAAAATGATCTCCTAAATATCTTATTATATTACACTCTAAATTAGAACTATAAATTTCTCTTTAAATTTAATTCTTTTTATTTAATTATTTCCCAATTAATTAAAATAAATATTATTATTACGCTCTAAATTAGAACTATAAATTTCTCTTTAAATTTAATTCTTTTTATTTAATTATTTCTCAATTAATTAAAATAATTAAATATTGAAATTATTTTAATAATTTTTTATTAAATTAAATCATTAATTATTCTTTTAATTAGACTTAATTAACAGAAAAATCACCAAAGGCCCACAAGACAAAATATGAAAACCCATCATAAAATACCACATACAAGATCAAACTCAAAGGTTATAATCACAAATTTACATCCTATGACAAATTTGAAAGGGTAATCATCTCAGATACTTGTCCTAATTTTCTAGGACAATTGGTTTAAAGGTTAGGATTTGTACTCAAGAATTTATCTGCCCTCTCTTACCATTGAGATATTGCTATAGGGTATGCCCATCTTGGCAATTTAGGGAAGTTGATACCCGATACCTGCAATCTGCATAAAATCCACACATGTATAAACACATATATTCTAAACTAAACAAGCAATGGCAGGAAGTGGTACATCATGTAGATCCCAACTAGTAGGTGACTACGACTCCCTTAACCACATCAGAAATGTCATACATAAAGAAAACATATACGCACACCATACACATGCAAGTATGGGGTAAGTATCCATAGAAATCACTTATAAATAATCCATCTAACATCCATCATTAAATAACTAAAATCACTGTAAATCATCATCATCAAAGTATAATCATGCATATATGAAGTAATTAGTACCAAGGTAGTCTCATCACATAATCAAATAAGTATGAAAACAATATCCAATAATCTAGAAAATATTGTCACCAATCAACAAGCATAAACATAAACTAACCTAAAAGAGTTCAACAATAATAATAATGTAAACTAGAGGTAGACAATACATCCAACCCACTAGACTTAGGCTTACTCTTGGAAGCCTACAAGAATAGTAAAACTAAAAAGCTCACAATGCGGGTCCCATTGGACCCCTTCCCCCCATAGGAGGATATGACTCCACTGAGAACACACTCTAGGACCTACCCATGTCTCCAACCATAAGTTGTGAAGCTCTAGGTCTCTAGTCTGAGAATTGTGATTTCCATTAAGGGCAATGGGACGACTTGTGTCCATGTTGTTCGCATGAGAAACACTCTTCGTAAAAAATTCTCTGCACTCTAGTGCACTAGACTGCTGGATACTACCCCCACTAGGATAAGAAGGAATAATCTGAGACGACCGATCATACCAGTTTCTTTGCGCAGGCTGAGTGTTCTAATTTAGCTACTTGTGCTGAGCGTTATGATAGTTCCTAGCATTGAAACCACTGCCACCACTGTGTTGGAGGATAAGTTCCTCCCTGCTACTGATTACCTCCAAAAGGAGGTTTCCTAGTACTAGCTGCTCCTGGATTACCCTTGGACCCTGATAGTGCAGGTGGTCCCACAAATCCACCATGTCCTAGAGTAACACTCTGCTCTACAAGTATGGCTCGATGTACCACATCTTTGAGGGTTTTAAGTTCAAATACCTTAACAACCCCAACTAGACGGTTGTTCAAGCCTCTGATGAAATGTTGAGCCAACTATGTTGGTTTATCACTAATTCCCGCATAGGGCATGAGTTCATAGAATTTGCACTCATACTCTACTACTGTCATAGTGAACTGTCTCAAGTTGTGGAATTCATTTGCTCTCCACTGATTCCATTCCTCTGGTAGGAATCACTCACGGAAGTTTTCCAGAAATAACTCCCATGTGACACTATTCATGTTTATACCTAGTTTCTTTTCTTTGATAGTCCACCATGTGGATCCAAAGAGTTCCAGGTTGGTAATAAAAAACCTTGCTTTGACATTAGTGTCAAAGTCCTGAATAACAAAAACCCCATCAAGAGCAATAAGCCACTGCTCAACTACATAACCTGAACCCAATCCATTAAAGGGTTTAACCTTGGACCTCTGAAGTACTTCATCTAAGCAGCTACAAATGATCTCTGTTGATACCTCTGAGAGCTCCTAGACCTAGGTCTATGCTCATTCCCTGCCTGGTGTGCTCCATCTTGACCAATGCCCTGAAGAGGAGGTAGGCGATCCATGATGTTCTTCATCATTTGCTTAGGTCATCCTCCTCTAAGTCAGCCTGCTGCTCTTTATGGTTCTCTTCTTGATGCTCACTAAGATGCTCTTCCCTACCCTTCCTGATTAAGGCCTTTGTGGACATACTCTTGTACACTAATGTTTCTGCCTTGTCCACAACCTAGGCTACGACCTTTAACTAAAGATCTTGTCCTAGTTACCATCCTACAATAAAATCCAAGATACAAGATGCTATAATAACCATAAAACATACTATTGTAAGACATACATAAAAGACACATGTTTTGAAAACAGTGTTGGAGTTCTTTTTTGTAGAGAACATATCAGATAGATTTAAACCTGATACTAGGAAACAAAGACCAGGGACAAGCCTAAGGATGAGCTAAATCCTATGTTCAGCAAGGCTAAATCTCAGTTCTGGACCAATTAACAGAGTCAACAGGACTCACTTCACTTTAGGCTCTACTAAGCCAAGGTGGGAAAACCTAAGGGATATATCTCAATAACTTTATTTTCTTCTCTGCAAGATTGTCCCCTATAGCTAAAATGGCCAATTATCTTCTATGATTTGCTGACAAGTTTCCTGATTGCAGTAGCTAATTACAACCAAAGAAAGTGATCAGTAAACAAGCCATGACCGACACTATTATCTCTTCAACATAAGGAAAAAGGGTAAAATGATATTGATTGTTAAATAAATGTCCTACAGTTATATCAATATTCCAATAAGCCTTCAAACCTCTTGGATGGGTCAGTGTCTTATCCATTGGGCTATAGAGTGAATAGTTAGCAATTTAAACCCTTTTAATCAACTTGTGATTAAGAAAGTTAACATCAAACTCTTAGTTTCATTTTGATTCTTATCCTTCTCATAAACCCTAAACCTTATCAATTATAGAAAGCAATTACCTGATCCTTTAAATCAGTAACAATCAGTAAGAGATATACAATCATTTAAACTGCATTTAACTGAAAAGATAATTTGTCTACTCAGTCTCAAGGCTATGGATATATGAAAAAGAGACAAAACTTCAAGGATAATGATGATTGAGGATAAATCCTCCTATTTCATTTCAATATTGCTGATAAAACTCAAACTATAACACATAGAGAGACAACCATTTTCAAAATGTATTCCTTTTGTATTCAAATATGCACTATCTTGGAAATCATTCAAGTAACTACAACACACTCTGGACGGACTGCAAAACAATAATATTGCATATCAAAAATTCTACAGACAACTGACCTCTACTTCTCATCTTGGGAATCCATAAATAGGATTGCAACAAGCTACAGACGAGAGGAGGACACATGTCAAAATTTAAATGGAACATTCTAACTGTAGGAAGGTGAGCACAATAAATACATAAGATCGGTCTTCCACAGTAATCGATCAAAAAGTAAGTAGCTAAGGAAGCAAAAAAACATTAATATTGAAGCCTTTGATCTTTTCTTTCCTCTGTACCTTTGCTGTAAATACATAAAATATCTTAGCTACTTCCAGTCGGTAGGGCCTTTATTCCATCCACTGCTTCCCAAACATAAATTTCTCTCTTGGTGGGCTAGTCAATGTCCTTTACCCCTTGTAAATCTTGAGTGGCCTTGGTCCACCTGACATCCATTATTGCCTTAGACTCAGTAATGAATTTATTTAAATTTATCTCGGCCTTGAAAAGAGAATTGACTAAAAGGTGGAAAGGGGAATCTGAAGTATCTTCAAAAATTGCTAATGTAGACTCTCGGGTCAAAATGTCATCAAAAGAAGTTGACCACTCTGTCTAGTGTCTTACTACATTAGTAGTAGCCATAATTGATGGTATACAAGGTTCGATTCCATCTGACAATGTCCTCAACTTTCCTTATATAATCTGTAACTTACCAGAAAAGAGGCCACTTAGTTCTTTTACCATTTCTAGGCTTTTCTTAACTGTGAAAATTTTATCTAGTAAGTATGGCTTCTTAGCCATCAGCATTATCAATCTATCCAAAAATTGCATGTAAGGTCCCCAAAGGTTGAAAGTTGGAGTTAACCATGAAAGTGCTTCATTGCAAACTTGCTCAACATTTTGCAAAGAAACAAAAGAGCTATGAGCTTTTTGAGATAGGTTTTTTAGAGTATCAATCCTATGGCTCATCATGGATCTAAAGATCCCAATCCTTACATCTCCTTCTTGCTGAATTGACTGAGTGTCAGTGCTCATCCTCCTAGGCTGTGAGGATCACTCCTCTTTTGTATCCTCTGTTTGTACCAAAGCTTCAGCAATATCCTTGGCTGGCACTGAAGTCCCTTGTCCCTCTTCTCCCTGAACTGGAGCCATTCTTTGTTCTGTTTGTACTAATTGTTCTTTAAGGGATGCAACTTCATCCTCAAGTGCCCTGATCCTAGCTTCTAGTTCATCAATTCTTTCTCTGTATACATGACTAGTTTTGATCTCATTTTCATAGAGCTTCCTAACATCAATGTAGTCATGTATAGCCTGGGATAATTTATCCCCTATGTCCTCCACCTTGGCCTCATTCATGAATGAGAAATGTTTCAGTGCCTTGGAGATTTCTTTGCCAGAGCTACCCTATAGAGTCCAAATTATCATTTTTCCCTACTCTGTGCTCTGCACATCCATTAATTTTGGTTTATTACAAGCAGGGGCCATGCTCCAAATTGCCAAGGACTTGGCATCAATGTTAAAACTAGTTCCCCTCTTGAAACCACCAACACCAATTGCCTCATAAGAGATGGCACTCTCCTATCTTCTGATTTGATCAAGCATAAATGCTTGCTCCAAATCCCAACTAGGTACTAGCAACATGCCACTCCTCTGAACAAGATCCCTAGCCTCCTCCAAGGTCATTACCTCACTTTCAGGGTCATAAGAGTGTAGCTTTTCAATCAACTCCATCCTTTGTTCATCTGATTCATTAGGTTTCATTTGGAGGACAAGTTCACTCTGTTTTATCTTATATAAGAAACTCTTGAATTCATTGAATTTGACGAATTCATCATCCTCCAAGAATTGTTGAGCCTGGATGATCCTATCATCCAATCTTGCTGCTGCTAACTCTAGGTCTATCAGACTGCCTTCTGCTACATCAGCCCTAGTCTGGAGATAATTTTGCCTCATGTCAGCAAAATATTGATTGCTCCCTGGCAAAATTTTCAATGTTCTTAGCCTGACCTAAGGTGGGATCTACACAATCTTCTATCTTTTATGCCCCTTTGCCATCCAAGATGCTTGGGGTGCATCCTCTTCTTCTACCTCAAGGGCCACATCAGGTTCAAGGTTATCTGGGCACACCCTTTCTTCCTCTCCCCCTGGACCTTCTGACATCTTAGCCATTATTTCAGCATGGTCTATGACCATCTTCC
This sequence comes from Cupressus sempervirens, assembly GCA_028749045.1. NCBI lineage: Eukaryota > Viridiplantae > Streptophyta > Pinopsida > Cupressales > Cupressaceae > Cupressus > Cupressus sempervirens. The sequence goes on from CM053787.1 coordinate 319,351,569, forward strand.
TGATTCTATGAGGGTAAGGGATATCCATATAAAAACCTAGGAATTGGGGGTCAATTCTTTTCAATTCCCTCTCTACCCTAAGTACATCATCCAACTTTGCAAGTTTATCAGCTGCCTCCCCCTCTGCTACTATATTTGGAATGATGTCTTCATGGGGCAATTCTTTGGAATTGAGCAGCACATAGTTTCTCATTTCTTTTAAAGTGGCCCTCATCCATCCCTTAGGGTCATACATTCTGTAAGGGCCAGTGCATAGCTTGAAATGATGCAAAAAGGCATGGACAAGCTTTAGGGCTTCCTTATCGATGGTAAAATCACTGATTTTAAAGCATCTACATAAAAAGGTTCCCCTGTGTGCCTTAGGGCCTAGGTATTCCTTATTAACCATGAACAACTGCCAAATAAATTCAATTATCCCCAATCTAGGAGGGATGAACTTTGGTAAAATGTGGGGTGGCTGAGGACAACCATACACCCTCATCAAAGAAAAAGTAGGAAACAAAAAGATATCCCCCCAATTATGATCTAGCTTATTCCCATCAGGCAACAGGGATGGTCTTAAGAGATATTTCAAAATTTCAGGGGCCCTAAAGTACCTCGGGTCTAACATCTTCATTATAACAGCACGAAAATTATTGAAAAATGACAGAGTCAGAAAAGTGGTAAGAGCTATCCCATACCCGTGTCCACAACTGTACTGGTAAGGCTCCTTCTAGATCAGAGGTTTGATCAATAAAGTCAGAGCTAATGTATCCCACATTCTTGTAGAGGATCAAATGCATCAGCAGAGAGTAATATGGAAAGTGAATTCCCTCATTTCTTCAAACCTTGCCTTGGCAATATTCTCCTTCATGATATCTAATATATGACTAAAATAGTCATATTTACAAGCATGGAAAGTATCTTTTACATTTGTAGCAATTATATATTTAGCTCCCCAGACTTCATCAGACCCATCCTTTCCAATAACCTTATGAACACCATATATGGTCTTGACAAAATAATTTTTGAAATTGTCCATGGGCATCTTCTCCTGTATTTTCTTTGGGAAATCACCCACCCTTTTCAATTCTCTAGGAATATGTTGTAGCAATGAATTTCTAGTGAAAGTAGTCGGGTTTTCCTCAAACCTTCTCTATAGGTCCTTCAAATCTAGAGGCTGACCCATTGCCCCAGTCAACCCAAAAGCCTCAATGAAAGATTCTCTATCCAAGGTACATAGAACAGTCCCATCTTTCCTGTGAAAATATTTGGTGGTAGGATTATAACATCCAAACAAATCTTTCATCAAATCCACATCCACAAACACCTTTGGGAAAATCAGCTTAGCAAGATTCTTCTTCCAGGGATTGCAAATAGGAACCTTCTTCTCCTGGTTGCAGTAGAAAAAGTAGAAGAGCTCAGCACCATTGGTACCAGGGCACCTAGCATCTCTACATTTGGCATATGGATCAAAGAAAGCATGATCATGAACAGAGTTGGCATTTGTGGATCTAGGGAACAATTTTACCCATTCGTCAGGAAATCAACTAGGTTTCTTCTGTCTGGTTTTACCTCCCTTCGAGGTCAATGTCTCCGATACTGCCATTTCCTTAGCTGAAATTTCTTCCACTTCCTGGTCTGACATCTTGAATCTGCAACTGGAAACTCTATAACTGTAGAAAACTATCCCTTATAAACCTGTAAAACAATAATGCAGCTCACACAGGCAACACAAGATGAACTCAAAATCTGATTCTATAGACGATGAACAGTGATAATGAGAATGGAAAAACTTATAAGTTGACAGGCTTAAATGGATGTTTAAATCACATTGATTTCAACATGCTTGAGAATGATTGTAATCTATTCTGTCAGCCTCGGGAGGCACCAAATTGATTACCAACTATGCACTTTTCATACTGCATTCAAAACTGATTGGCTGAGAAGCTCAAACCTCTTTTCTCATCATTATGTCTGCTGAAGAGATTAGATTCTATGATATTACGACAAGGTAACTGAAAAGACCTTCTGTAATATCGCAACATTATTTTAATGGCTCTTTGATCCCACGATATCCTTTAAAAACTTTATATCGAGCAATCGACAAGAGTGACAAAATCTTTCATGATCCTACAATAACCCTTTTATCATAGCATCGACAGCTTACTAATTATGTTCTACGATCCCACGAAAAATGGTTTCGAGGCATCGTAAGTCATCTTCATAAGTCCTATGATCACGTGATCGCAGTTGAGCTTACCGCCTTGTAGCATCACAACCCTTCATGTTTTCTTCTACGATGTTACGATTAAGTTGAAAACATTACATCATTATATAGTGGGTCCACAAATTTATCCATGTGATGCTACGAGAAACCCCAGTCACAGCATTGCGAAACCCTTCCTCAGAGTTTTGAGATCTTACGATGAAAGAAATTATTGTAAGATCGAAGACCGTTATCCATTGGCCATCTCACTACCCTTGGTCCCACAAATGTTGACTCTGAACACACCTGGAACATGTATACTGACTTGATTTCAATAGGAAATTGACATCTGTCATGTCAGCAAGTGACATGCTTGCCTTCATGAATTCCATGATCCTATGACAATGGGGTGTTGTGCCATCGTAACATACCTTTATCCATTATACGATCATACAACAAGGCCTTTGTCGTAATGTCTTAACTCTTTTAATTTCATTCCCAGATCATGCGACACGCCTCGTAAAATCACTGGGCCCCATCCATCTACTTTACGACCTGACGACAAAAGCTTTATCGTAGGTTCGTGACCCCCTTGGTCTTCCACTTCTGATGCCACGAGCAAACACTGATTGTAAGATCGAAAAAAAAAACCTTTCATAGGCAAAACACAACGTGACCCGATCTTATGATATAAAGGTCACCGTAGGATCGGGAAAGAAAGGAAACTTTCCTATGATGACACAATACAAGGACTATCGTGAGATCGCGAAAGACCACAAGACATGCCTGCGATATTATGCCAATCCCTTTTTCGTAAGATCGAAAAAGATCAAAGAACAAGGTATTTAAAATATGAAACCTACTCATACATATGGCCTAGGGTTAGGGAAAGATAATGATTATAAAAATCACTAGGGTTTACTAAAAATTGAAAAATGATCCCAACCCTACCAAAACAAATTTTGAAAATTCCACCATAGAATGCAGAAATTTTCCATTCTCAAAAAGGAGCTATCAAACAATATAAGTTCCATTTTTAGTTTTGCCTATTTTAGGTTAAAGTATATTTGTTTTGAAGTTTAAGTGTGCAAGTTTGAGAATATACAACTAATAGTTTAAGTTCTGTTTCAGTCCAACTAGTTCAAGTTTTTAGTTTGAAATAGATATACATAACAATTTAGATTTTCATTTTAGTTCAACTAGTTAACAACTAGTGGCGTTCCAATATGCCCAGAGCTCCCGATGTAGAACTCTGGCTCTGATACCATAGATGTAACTCTCCCCTAAGGGATCCAAAAGAATTAACCTAAAGTTTTACTAAGTTTTCCAAACATTTTTTTTGAAGATAACATCTAACAACAATTATAAAGCAGTGGAAGCAATAACATACAATCATACATAAGCAAACATAATAGATTACATTCCTTTAGGATCCCAAGATGTTGAGTCATATTTAAATTTAAATAATACTAAGTCCAATTTATAACACATCCACATGAAAGAATAACTACAAGTCCAGTCCATTTAAATAATATACATTTGTTCCAAATGCCACTTGGAAATAAATTCAGAATGCACAATCATCCACTATACATGTCATAGGGTATGAAAGGTTAAAAGAATATACATTTATAAAATATATTACATCATCCCTTTTGGATCCATGAGACAAGATACAATACAATAAGTAAAATCATCCATCATATAGATATATCCATCCATCATAACACACAAAGATAGAATGCAAGGAAATGTAGAACAAGGAACTCCAGCCATGATATCTATGGACAGATCTCAATGGTAAAAGTAAAAATCACTACCACTCAACCTCATGGTAACCCAAAAAGGTCCACTCCCACCTCGATGAGGAGATACTCTCAAGTCCCAAACAGGATATCAAACCCAAAAATCAAAAGTAATATCTAGGTCAAGGAAAACCTTAAAAGTAATCTAACTCAAAGGTTCCAAGATAAATCAACATCTAAACCTAGATGCAAACAAAGACACATAGGAAATCTATACTGCTAGTGGGCAAGTGTCATAGCACGAACCAACTCTAGGGTTACCCAGCTAGTCTTTTAATCCTCCAACCCCCTAGTGAATCTATGTGGCACTAGTATCCTTTCATACTGACAAGGCATACTAATGATGTATGGGTGCAACCAAGCATCCTCTCTACTCCCATCCTAGTCTATACTAGAACTCGAGGCATGGGTGAGGATAGAAAAAGACTCTTATTAGGTTTATTTTACTCTTATTTAATGTAGTGTTTTCACTTATTAACTACTTACAATGGGTTCCTTGTCTACCTCTTTAGGGCCTTGACTTCCATTGCAAGCCACTTCCCAACTTAACATATAGATTACCTACCCTAGGCTCATAAAAGTACAAATTAAAGAATTACAATTTTCACCTCAACCCTATACAAGTGATTGGAAAACATCAAAAGACAATTCACAATAACTCCTCAGTCCTTCACAAGCAACTAGAAAGCATCCCAAGAATAATTGATCAAAGACTCAAAGGTTATGTCAAATAGGTCACACCATTCACCTCAATTTCACACAAGAACACTGGAAACCAATAACAAACAATCCAAACTCATCATAGAGCATACTAGACACATTACCATAGTTGAGTATAAAATATCAAGATCAAATCATCATCAAGACATCACAAACACATAACTCCCAAGCCTCTAGTAAAACAACTTGATCGGTCAAAAGCTAAGTCAACCTGAAACCCAACAATAAATTCACACAACATAAAAAGAGTACATACGAAAGTCATTTTCTAATTCATTACATTTTGAAAAAATACAATTTAATTTTCATTAAAGGTTTCAAGTTTTCCTTTTTGTTTTCAAACACCAGACTCGATGTTCCAAACTAGGGTTTTAGTTTCCATTTCCCAAGTATCATAAATATTAAAGTTTTTGAATTAATCCAAGTTCTTTAGAGAAAGGAATCCGTTTTAAGTATCACACTAAACCATCTCGACAAAAATAATTTTGAGTTTAAATAAGACAATCAATTTTCCTAGTAAAATTAGAATCATCAAATTACTTCATTAAAAATATTACAAATAAAGTATTTAATAAAATGTTTATTAAATAAATAATTATTTATCCCATTATTATCAACTTTTAATAATAATTATTAATTATTGATTATAATATTTTATATCTTATTAATAAAATAATAACTTAATATTAAATCATTAATAATAACAACTATTAAATTTCATAATATAATAAATATATATTAAAAATAATAATAATAATCTTATTAAATTAATCCTTATTAATTTAACCTTAATTATAAAACTTAATTTTAGTAATATTTAAAAAATTATATTAAATTAAATTTAATAAAATTATTTTTTTAAAAAGAAGGAATACTACTAATTGTGTTTAGGATCGACACGGTCGACCTTCGAAGGCTGCGACCGTAGTGGCTGTTGTCGCAGTAGCCTACGACGACAACAATAGTACAAGGTACTGTTGCTGTTGCCACAATACCTACTGCGAGCAATCACAACCATTAATGCTGTCAGGTAGAGAGGTGGGGTGTGGAACCCGCCTCCCACCCAATTAAGTTAAATTAATTAATTAATTAATTATGTTTTAATAAAAAAATATTTTTAAAACAATCCCCCACTAATACACACACACACACACACACACACACACCCAAAAATTGGTAAAGACCTAAATCATGCAATACCGATCAATCAATGCAAATTAAAGAGAAAATCAGAAGAAACACAACAAACTTTCAAATCAAAAATCACATCAAGTCATTAATCACCTATCACATTGACAAGACCTAAATCAACTTTAAAAGAGGAAGAAAACAATTCAAATTCATAAAATAAAATTCAAAAAGGGAGGAAGAAAAAAACAAAGTGTTGAAAATAAATAATTTATTAAATCAATAAAATCATTTATCCTCACAAGATTGAAAATTTCCCTTTTACCATTTAAAAGAATTTGAAAAATCCTCTTATGAGATATTTTCAGTTTCACTTTCACCCCCCGTTAAAAGTGAAAATTCTGATTCTTACCCCAACCCCTTTCAAAATCCTATAAATAGGAGGGAAATCTAACAGGCAAGGGAGCCAAGTTTTTATGCATCTACACTATAGGCATATTTAGACTCATCATTTTAGCATTTCTATTGTAGCAAGTTCATAGCATTTTAGTATCATTTTGTATCATTTAGCATCATTTATTGCATATTAGTTCAGGGCATGATCATTTCAAGAGCATTTCTAGGAGTTGTATTTCACATATAATCTACATTTTAGTCATAGATCTTGCATGTTTTCATTGTAGATCTTCATTTTTAGCATAATCCCATTCTAGAACTGTCACTAAGATGCTGGTCTGAGAGCTATTTTGGTAGTTTTAGTTAGGGAAATATGAGACACTTGTAGAGATTACATTCTGATGATGATATCTTGGGTCTAGTATAGTTTGTCACCAGTCCATTTGCATTCTACACTAAAGTTTCATGAATACATGTTCACACCGTGTATAGAATGGCACCCACCGTGGGGAGATAGAGCTCATAATAGCAATAGCAATAACAATAACAATAACAATAACAATAACAAGAGCAGATCAAACCCCTTTTCCTTGATTGAATGTAGACAAACAGATCTTTATGTTCATGCAACAACCCTTTTCCATACCATGAAGCAAAGATTGAACTAGGACTAGAAGTGGGAGTAGTAGGATTCAAGAAACACTTGTGGGTCACAATTCCATGGTTCTTTGGCATCAAATGTAGTTCACCGTAGTGGAGACAACTAGTATGACAACAACAATAGGGAGCACAAAAAATTCAACAAAATAGGGAGTTTGATTATGTATTGAGATACCATAGACATGAATTGCAGGAAAATCAATGTACATCTCTGCTATCCACCTTGGTCAATGATCTCCAATGTTTATTTTAGCCCTCACTCAACCCATTTGATGTCATAAACTCCCTTCAATTGCCTCTTTAGGTACCTCACATGGTCCTAGTTACCCTTGTATTCTAACAAATCTCACTCACATCCTCCATTTCACCCCCACAGGCCCAAAAATCATCCAAAATTACCAAAAAAATTCAAAAATTGCCAAAAATTACCAAAATAATTCAAAAATTGCCTAAAATTATCAAAAAAAATTCAAAAATTGTCTTTTGGACTTCCCTAAACAACACAAGTCCTTCAATGCTGAAAATAGTCAAGACAACCCTCAAGCAACTGTCTCTGGACAAATTTTGCTTGTTTCAAATACTACTGAGTTAATTTCACACATATCCAATTGAGAAACACTTATAGGTTACAGTTCTGAGGTCTTTTGGCATCAAATGTAGTTCACAAGAGTGGAGACAACTAGTATGATAACAACAACAGGGAGCACAACAAATTCAGCAAAATAGGGAGTCTGATTATGTATTGAGGTACCATAGACATGAATTGTAGGAAAATCAATGCACATCTCCACTATCCGCCTTGGCCAATGATCTCCAATGTTTATTTTAACCCTTAGTCAACTCATTTGATGTCATAAACTCCCTTCAATTGCCTCTTTAGCTACCTCACATGGTCCTAGTTGCTCCCGTATTCCAACAAATCTCACTCACATCTTCCGTTGTACCCCCACAGACCCAAAAATCATCCAAAATTACCAAAAAAATTCAAAAATTACGTAAAATTATCAAAAAAATTCAAAAATTGTCTAAAAATATCAAAAAAAAAAAAAAATCATCTAAAAATAGCCCAAAAATTCACAAATAGCCCAAAGCATTCAAAAGGGGGTCATAATTTCTAAACATGGCCATGAAAGCTCAAAACACTAACAACACCCAAAAATTCTTGTCAATTCCTGCCTTACTTTAGCTCAATTAGGCTATACAACAAGACATTAGATATTTGAACCCAACATGCCTCGTTGATACTAAGAAGTAGTGTAGTAATGTCCTGAAACATTTCGCGGGACTTTGGAAAATATGGCACAACACGAATAGCCAAGAGGTGCCGTCATTTCCTTCCTCTTGTCAAGAGCAACAATTCCCCATGGATCATTAGTCTTATTTAAGTTGCAGTGGCCACGATTAGTCTAGCCCCCTTCAACAAATATATCAATGCTATCTCAAAAGCCCAGATATCCGTCGGACTCTTTCATCCTCACTCAACCAAAGGAACAAAATAAGTAAGCCTAAGTGTGCGAGCTTGGCTTCCCCCTCTAGCACCTTTTTAGGCCCAAAGTGCCTTTTTAGGCCCCTCAAACATCTTTTTCAAGGCCCAAGTGTCCTTTTTGGACCCGTCCAATGCCTTTTTAGGCCCAAATCACCTTTTTTTAGGCCTCTCTAGCACCTTTTTCAAGGCCCAAGTGTCCTTTTTGGACCCCTCCAATGCCTATTTAGGCCCAAAGCACCATTTTTAGGCCCCTATAGTGCCTTTTTCAAGGCCCAAGTGTCCTTTTTCGACCCTCCAGTGCCTTTTTAGGTCTAAAGCACCTTTTTCAAGGCCCATGCGTCCTTTTTGGACTCCTCCAGTACCTTTTTAGGTCCAAAGCACCTTTTAAAGCCCCTTAAACACCTTTTTCAAGGCCCAAGCATCCTTTTGGACCCCTCCAGCGCCTTTTTAGGCCCAAAGTACCTTTTTAGGTCCCTCAAATGACTTTTTCTGCCCAAACGCCTTTTTATAGGCCCCGTTTCACCATTTTCAAGACCCCCGATGTCTTTTGGGCCCCCAACATGCCTTTCTCGAGTTAAAGTGCCTTTTCAACACCCTATTTTGCCTACTTGAGATCCAAGTGTCCTCTTTTGGGCCCCAAATGCCTTTTCATAAGCCTCAAGAATGTTTGTCTCATTACACATCTAGAGAAACGTCCCCACCTTGGCTTTATTATTGTTTGTAATGGTTCTTAATATACACATAGACATTATCACCTACCAGTCATGGTTATCCTCACTCTATGAATTATATTGTTCCCACTTTTACAAGAGTCAAACCATTCCAACATTTATCACAAAAATACAAAAACATTCAAATATTTACCAAACATCCCAAAAACATTTAAACATTTGACAAAAACACAAAAAAATTCAAATATTTACCAAACATCCCAAAAATAACTAAATATTTGACAAAACCACAAAACATCCAAACATATTTCAAAAATACCAAAAATACACATGATAATGCATTACAATCAACATTAGTTGTCCCTTTAATTGCCATAACAACAAGCACAAATTTTTATTCTCCTACAACGACAATGAAAAATTACATTCCAACAATGTCTAGCAAATTATTTATTCTGGCCTTCTGGGGGAGGTGGCACAATAGGTTGATTGATCAATGGTGTCTCTTCTGGCCTAGCTCTAGATGAAGAAGCCCCTGGTGTCAACACCCTATGTGTCCACACTGCATCCATAGGAATTGAAAACCTTCCACTGCATAATTGTGTGTTTAATAGATGTGTAAATTCCCTATCTATAAACTGCATGTCTCATCGATCCTCGTTGAGGAATGCCTACTAATAATGTCCCATCCAATAAGTGGCTTCCCGATGTACCTTTTCCATTTGATGCATTTCCATGAACACATTCTCCACCAACTTGCTGACCCCTTGTGTAGTGATCGCTCTTTGGGCCGCATCTCGCTTCTATTGAATTTGATTAGTCATCATTCGCCAACTCTCCATGTCTGCTTTTGCCTCACCCAAATGCTGCTACAATTGCCTCACCTTCCCCTCACTTAATGCTAACTGCTCCTACAACTTCAATGCTAAGGCATTTGCCTTCACAATAGCCTCCCTAAACAAATTAGATTGTGATTGCAATAACACTAGCTCATTTTGAGCACTCTCTAAACCCACATGCATCATTTTCAGTGATTCTTGGAACCACTAAGCTTGTGACTATTTGACTTGCATTCCTACATCACTTCCCTCCACTCACGCATGTTCCACACGCAGCTCTATCTCTAGCAATTGCACCCATGCGCACTCTGCATCTACCACCACCTGTAATTGTCTTGCCTTTGTTTGCGCCCCATCCTCCAACACTGTCTCCATCAATCCGAGAAGAAATATGACCTCCTATTCTGCATTCCTTGCTTGAACTCTCTCTATAGCTAATAGTCTCTATAATCCCTCCATGTCTCATGATGATTGATCTTTGCCTCCCACCTCTAGCTGTGGCTCCCTCACATTTACACTGCTCGTTCTCCTTTATATCAACCCTCATCCCAACGTCCCGAGGCTAATCCATTGACATGTCCCACTCATTACTTCACCACCACTAACACCTTCCACATCCTTCTAAGTTTCTCCCACAGACTTTTCAAGAGATTTTATTTCCCCCACCTCCTCCTTCGCTCTCAACATACTCTTTGTCTTCTCAGGTGGACCATCCTCCACTCGTGTCATTGGCTTGTCATTGACTACCACTTGCAATGCATGTTGCACTGTAGTTCTTGATAACATTATTAAAGCCAATAAGGACATTTCTTCCACCTCCATCCCCATCTCTTCAGGTTGTGCTGGTCCTTGTCTTGGCTAACTTGCCTCAGCTGAACTCGAACCTAACACTTGGAGTTTTGACTAATCCACCCTCTACTCAAAGGTTCGTCGAATGTGCTTCACTCTTTTCCATTGGCTCATCCACCTTCCCTTGCTAACATCACCCGCCTGCTGTGACTGATTTGGCGAGCCTGACATATTTTCACTTGCATGATTCCTACAACTTCTCAATTCATCCAATAATCGCATCCTACTCCTCACTTCACCTTTATTCATTTCCATACTATTGCCTCCTTATAGCCATCACTCATCTGAGACTTGTTCTATACTAGTCATCCACATATCCACTCTTCGCATCTTGTCACATTGGTACCTGGTACACTTGACCCTTGGCTTTGACATTTCGCAACCCAAATTTTTGCCAATGCACATTGACCATCGAATTCTACTGCTAAATCACCACTGACACATCCCACACCTTCCCATTTGCCTGGAACAACAAGTTACTCCCTGGCAGACTTGAATAAACTCGACACTATTACACACAACTGGAAGGATGCCTGGTTTCCACATAATGGTTTTCTATGCTATCATGTGCTTTTAGTACCTTGATGATGTGTTTGACTAGAGGTACTAGGACGAAGTCATGATATTTTTATTGGTTTTTCACTGTTTAACTCTTGTGATCCTTTGGTTTCAGACATTGTTGGTGTCCACTTATAAGTGCCTCCTCTCGGATGGAATGCCACATGTACCTTGACCAATTTTATGTGCTACCTTAGGTGAGGTCTTTTGTCTGACATGTGACTAGTTGGCATGTTTGTTTTTATTATCCTATGGCTATAGCTTCTGTTTCTTAGTGGTTGCCACGTTTTCTTGTACATTGTTCCTCTTTGCTAGTACTTCTCAATGTGACATAGTATTCATATCACTATAGCTGAGCTAGTGGTGGTTGTACTTAGTCACTTTTTATCACATGCTCTATGATGACAATTAGTTTGCATCTCTTTAAAAAAGTGATAGCTAGTTGCATTCATCTAGTTTGCATTTTTCATCTTGGGTTTCTTGCAAAACAAATGGTTGACACATAAATTAGGATACAATTCACCAACATTAATCAACAACCTCATGACTATTTATCAACAAAACAGACAACATCAACATCAACCTCAAAGCGAGCTTTTGAGCACTCAACTATCATGGACTTTGTTTCTTCATCCCATCCGTGCCAACATTACACTTCATGAATTCATCGTTTCATTCCCTTCATTGTGTTATGTGGCATTTGACTCTCTATCATTTTTTTTCAATATGATCTCATTTAATCACCTTCCATTTCATCTGATTCATTGCATCATCTTTTCTCAGCCTCCATCTCCTTCATTTTTCTATTTCATCCATTCATTTCGTGGTTTTTGAATCTCAAAAGTTGACACTCCACCTCAGAGCCTTTGAATCTCAAACAATTTCATTTCCTTCCATTTTTCACCTTCACTCACACCTCATTTGTTACATCTCTTTTTATCACATTTCCATTGATCTTTTCATCTCCTTTCATCTCATCCCCGCACTTAGATGTTTCTTTCCATTTCATTATTCCATGTCATCCTATCATATGTCATTTTGTTCCTTCGACATTTCATTACTTCCGTTCATTTTATCATATATCATTTTGTTCCTTAGACATTCCATTCCCTTTCACTATCCATCTCATTGCATTACATGTCATGTCATTTCATTTTCATCCTATTACCTATTTCAATCCATTACCTATCACATTTCATTTAAATACCGCTTTCATTTCATTTCATTACCTACCATGGCCTCACATATCATTTCATTTCCATTTCGTTCTCTATTTCACTCCTCACCTCCCACTTATCATTTCATTTCATTACATTTCATATCATATCATTTCATGTCATTACATTTTCACTTATCATTTCATTTCATTACATTTCATATCGTATCATTTCATTTCATTATATTTTCATTTCATAACATATTCCATTTCATTTTCATTACTTATCTTATTTCATTTCATAACATATTACATCTCATTTCACTTCATTACTTGTCTCATTCCATTTCATAACATATTTCATTTCATTTCACTTCTTTACTCATCTCATTTCATTTCATAACATTTTCCAATTCATTTTCATTTGATTTCATTTCATCACATATTCCATTTCATTACTCATCTCATTTCATTTCATTACATATTCTATTCCATTTCATTTTGTTACTTATCTCATTTCATTTCATAACATATTTCATTTCATTTTCATTTCATTATTCATCTCATTTCATTTCATAACATATTCCATTTCATTTTCTAATCATTACTTATTTAATTTCACTTCATAACATATTCCATTTCATTTTCATTTCGTTACTCATCTCATTTCATTTCATTACATATTCCATTTCATTTCATTTTGTTACATATTACATTTCATCTCACTTCATTTCATTTTGTTACATATTACATTTCATTTCACTTCATTACTCAATTCACTTCTTTTCGTTACATATTACATTTCATTTCACTTCATTTCATTTCGTTACATATTACATTTCATTTCCCTTCATTACTCATTCCATTTAATTTCGTTACTTATCTTATTTCGTTTCATAACATATTCCATATCATTTTCATTTTATTACTCATCTCATTTCATTTCATAACATATTCCATTTCATTTTCATTTCATTACTCATCTCATTTCGTTTCATTACATATTCCATTTCATTTCGTTTCATTACATATTACATTTCATCTCACTTCATTTCATTTCGTTACATATTACATTTCATTTCACTTCATTACTCAATTCATCTCATTTTGTTACATATTACATTTCATTTCACTTCATTTCATTTCGTTACATATTACATTTTATTTCACTTCATTACTCAATTCATCTCATTTTGTTACATATTACATTTCATTTCGTTACATATTACATTTCATTTCACTTCATTACTCATTTCATTTCATTTTGTTACATATTACATTTCATTTCACTCCATTACTCATTTCATTTCATATCATTACATATTCCATTCCATTCCATTGCATTCCCTATTTCATTTTATTTTATCTCATTAAATCATGTTGTCTTTCATCATATATCATTTCTTTTCCACACATTTTTATCACATTTCATTCCATTACCAGAAAATTCACCTCATTACAATTCATTTTCCATTTCATTCCATTACATTACATTACGAATCACTTTCATTAACTCATTTTATATTTCATTAAATCACATTTCATTATTTCATTTCATCCACTTTCATTACATCACATTCTATTTTACCATATTTCATTTCCTATCATTACATTCATAGTATCACATCACATTTTCATCACGTCATCAATGGCACACCATCTATTCTAACTCATGATCTATCTACATTCATCATTCACAGATATATACACATTTGCATCCACTACTTCCATAATCATCAAATCAAACAACCACATGCAAGCATAAGTCCATGATATAACAAGTGCACACATCTAAAACATCAATAAGCTTAGATATCTCACAAAGCAACATGACGATTAGATAGTCCATCAAAAGGATAAAATCACATGAATATTAGATAAAATGCATCAACACAAATGTCACATGATCATATAATATGAATGTCCATAAATCAAGGATCAACTAAGTAAATCAGCATGCGTGTGCAGCAAACATCAAACAAATAATCATACATCATGAAGAATGAGGTCACAATGCAATAATATGCACTCATCCTTGTGGGGGTGCCTGATCTGATGGTACCTGCTCACTGGGAGCACCTGTATCCTCTCATCGTGCCTGCTCTATCACATCTATTGATGGTGTAACTGGTCCAATCACAACATTCTGACTCGACGATGCCCCATTTGTCCTCGGTGGCAGTGGTGGAGGTGGCGACCCTAGTGTCATCATCGCTATGAATTTTTGTAAGGTACTCAACAACTCACCCATCCAAGCCTCTATGGAACTCATCCAAGCCCCTAAATTAGTTGATACTCCAAGCCTCTCTGACAATGGCTGTGCCTCTAGCGGTACCTGCTGTTGTCCCTGTGGCTGTGCACTTGGTGGATCTCTGATAAGACCATGCACTCGTGGCCTTTGTCAGTAGAAAAATTGTACATCCTAGGGTAATCTCACCCTCACTTGCTTTGCTCCATCCTGCTGACCAACCATCCCTCCTCTCACCCGTGCACCACCTCGGCCATGAATACCTATGACCCTCCCTACACCCATTGGTCCCTACACTGGGCCTCATGCTACTCCCCTCTGTGATAACACCATGGCTACCTAGCCTCATCTCCCCTGTGCTCTTCCCACTTTGACCCTTACTTGTCATCTCCCTTTTCCTCTCCCTAGACCACTCTCATCATCATCATCCTCTCCCCCACTTGATGGTTCATCAATCCCTGGCATTAGCTTGGCTAGATCTGTGTATCTAGGGAAGGGATGATCCCAAAACCACCATGCATAATCCCCCTCCATCCCTGCATCCGCTATCCCATCTCACAAGGCCCAAGGCTACGGTGTGTCTATCATCTATAAAAGGCCTCTAGATAGACCTCATACTCCAGAGTTAGCCCCCAAAATACTCTTTGACTAAACCTGAGCATAATGTGCAGTCCCCTATGGCATGCCCTGCCACCGACCAAACTGCCTCACCACTCGCCTGAAGCAAAACTGCTCTATCATAGAAGGAATCTGAACAAGAAAATACCTCAGGCTAAAGAAATACACCATCTCATCATCATCCTCTGCCCATGGCTCTGTAAACCTGTAAGGTCTCCATACGACCTCATCAATATCATCCAGAATCTAGCGCTAGTACTCTATCTTGCCCAAATGGGGCTGCATGATCAGACCAGAATAAGTATACATATATGGCATGCCCTATGGCTATTGTCATACACACACTAGACGTGTAATGGGAAGATGCTCCCATGTCCATACCTATAACAAAATGACCCTTGCTGATAATGACGAGGCCCTAGAATATACAACCTGGTGTAAATCATGATACAAATGAGCTAGAATATAGCTACCCCATGCAAATCTTTGCGGCTCATCGATCATCTCCTAAATCAGCTGATCCCATCTAATTGGACACCCTCGTCCTCAATGATCTAGCAATAGAAACCCTCTAATCAATCCCACCAACACTGTTGGCAATGCATCATACTGTAACATTTGAAATCAAGATACGTTGTCATCACTAATACTGTCATCTTTGAACAAATCTCAGAATGCAACCCCATTAGCACAATGATCACAATAAACCAAATCCCCTATGGTCGAGATCCAAAAAATCCTGTATACATCCTCAGGAGTCACTGTCATCTCCCCCATCGGCAAATGAAATGTGTTGTGGTCCGAGTGCCATCGCTCAGCCATAGCTGTCAGTAATCTCCTATTCACTCGAAATTGGGGCATCTGTAATAAATAGGTGAAACCACATCTATTTATCACCTGCCTATCTACATCAGACAGTTGACCCACTACCTCTAATGTCCATGGATAGAGTCCTCATACCATGAGCTTTCACCCACACACCTGTTATTCATCAAACAAACACAATGTGTCAGTTTTTCATCACAAAGTGATCATCAGAACTCAATCTCATATTCCTATCTTGCTACCTAGCTACTAGTTCTATCTTGGACCTATTACTCATCCTTCTCTATCCTGAGTCAGACTGGTTTGTCTTCCCTACTCTGTATCTTGAGTTGGGGCATCACCTATCTATTATCAAATCACTCCTACAATATCATTGCATGAATCATTGACTACTATTGTTACTCGCTATAACCATCCCCAGCTAACATACCAAGAATCTAGTCTTTGGAATTTTCTTATGCTAACAAATCACTTGAACACCTTACAACCTTAAAATGTGCTACTATAACATTCAAAGATACCATTGTATATATCATATGTGCTATACGATACATGTGCGCTAAAACAATACTCAAATGCGCTATTGTATTATTTAAAGGCACTATTTCTTTGAATGCGCTAAATGATTATCCATATGCGCTACAACACCTGTAATATGTGCTTATTTTTTTTCCATATGCACTACACTATTTTTGGCACACGCTATTCCGTACGTATGTGCTATTTGATTCCAATGGGCTATTAAATCTGCTGTATGTTCTACTCGAATTCTATACTAGGGTTTTTAAATGTGCTAAAATGCCCTATGAATGTGCTAAAACATTAGTCAAACACACTAAATGAATGTTCAAATGCACTAAACTATTAAAATCACCACATTTACCCTACAAATCTACGCAAAACTTCAAAAATATAGGTAAACACACTAAATCTCAAACATAGAGGATCTCGACAACTTACTAGGGCCCCGTAGTCTGCTGGACACTCATACTAATGACCCCTCTTGAATCTATGCTCTCACAATGGAACTACCATCCTCGCTAAATTAGAGCTCCAAATCACCAAATGCAAAAGGAAAAAGTGAAAATGCCAAAGGCAAAAGGTCTTTTTGACCTATTTAACCCCTCCCAAGTGGCATTTATATCACCTTTTCAAATTATTTACCTCCTACTGGTACCTTTTTGCTCACCACAACAAACTTGGGTATTGTATCAAACCAATCTCACTATCTTTTCTGAAAATCTCCCATCATGTCAAAAATAAAATTGGAACCTACTCAACTTTTGCAGTTCCATACTTTCTTCCAATTTCATTTTTGAGGGGGTAGTATATTTGTATCAAATTGAGGCATCCAAACTAGAGCATCCAAGCTAGAGCATTAAAATTTTTTGAAACATCAAAAACGTCCTACCCCAGCAATTTTTTTTTAAACATTAAGTCTACCAAAACTTGGATATCCAAGAAAAACTATTGCAACACCAAATCAACATCGCAATCAAAATCACCAAATCAACGACAACCAAAACATCAAATTATCAATGATCAGACATCAATCCATCAATAGACAGAGACCATGACAACAAAAAAATGTTAGAATCTCATCGAATAGATATTCAATCCTCAAAATTTGACCTAAAATTAGAAAATCAAGACAATCTTTGAACTAAAAAGAGGGGCATTTGTAGACACCCAAAAATTGGCAAAGACCTAAATCATGCAATTCCGATCAATCAATGCAAATTAAAGAGAAAACCAGAAGAAACACAACAAACTTTCAAATCAAAAATCACATCAAATCATTAATCACCTATCAAATTGACAAGACCTAAATCAACTTTAATAAATCATTTATTAAATCAATAAAATCATTTATCCTCACAAGATTGAAAATCTCCCTTTAACCATTTACAAGAATTTGAAAAATCCTCATATTATCCTCAAAACCAAGTCTGTTGGACTTTTCCTCCTAGCCTCTTATGAGATATTTTCAGTTTCACTTTCACCCCCAGTCAAAAGTAAAAATCTTGATTCTTACCCCAACCCCTTTCAAAATCCTATAAATAGGAGGGAAATCTAAGAGGCAAGGGACCCAAGTTTTTATGCATCTACACTATAGGCATATTTAGACTCATCATTTTAGCATTTCTATTGTAGCAAGTTCATAGCATTTTAGTATCATTTTGTATCATTTAACATCATTTATCACATATTAGTTCATGGCATGATCATTTCAAGAGCATTTCTAGGAGTTGTATTTCACATATAATTTGCATTTTAGTCATAGATCTTGCATGTTTTCATTGTAGATCTATATTTTTAGCATTATCCCATTCTAGAACTGTCACTAAGATGCTGGTCTGAGAGCTATTTTAGTAGTTGTAGTTAGGGAAACATGAGACGCTTGTAGAGATTACATTCTGATGATGATATCATGGGTCTAGTATAGTTCATCGTCAGTCCATTTGCATTCTACAGTAAAGTTTCATGAACACACATTCACAATGTTTACTATATATATAAAGGTTCTAACAATACTCTGATAGGGAAAATATGACAAACTAATAAAATTTTGCATTCTAAGAATTCAATTTCTTCCCAAAACCCTTTCTGATTAAAATTTCAACTATTTAATTTATAAAATGAGGTTTCCTAATTTCTTTTCAATCCCCATATATAGATATAATTTTGATTTGAATACCAATAGATTCCCAATGAAAAATTGAAAGATTCATTGCAAACAAAATTTGGAAAAATAGATTAACAAACACAATGTAGACAGGAAAATTGAATAACATAATTCATTATGTGAATAAAGCATAAGATTCTACTTGAATCTGATGCTAGTATGCAACCACCCGAAGATTGTGAGAGAATTCTCTTTTCTCTCAAAACCTTCTCTTTGAAAATCACTCTCCAAAAATCTTGGTCCCTATGAAATGTACTCTCAATCTCTAATATGGAGTTCTCCGCTAAATTTGAGGCACTGATTGTGCAATCACACGAGGGAACTCGTTGATCACAATTTTTTAACTCTTTATTTACTTTTTTGAATATTCATGCACACTTATTGCAATTTAAAATATCTTTAATAAATTATTTTTCTTTCTTTCTTTAATTAATTTTTGAAACATTTTTGATAAAATATTTATTAACTTAAGTAATAATAATATTTAGCATTTATTTAAAAATGATCTCCTAAATATTTTATTATTTAATTAAATAAATATTATTATGCTCTAAAATTAGAACTGTAAATTCCTCTTTAAATTTAATTCTTTTTATTTAATTAGTTTCTCAATTAATTAAATATAATTAAATATTGAAATTATCTTAATAAATTTCCATTATATTAAATCATTAATTATTCTTTTAATTAGACTTAATTAACAAAAAAATCACCAAAGACCCACAAGACGAAATATGAAAACCCATCATAACATACCACATACAAGATCAAACTCAAGGGTTTTAATCACAAATTTATGTAATATGATGAATTAAGAAGGGTAATCATCACAGATACTTGTCCTAATTTTCTAGGACAATTGGTTTAAAGGTTAGGATTTGGACTCAAGAATTTATCTCCCCTCTCTTACCATTGAGATATCATGATAGGGTATGCTCATCCTAGCAATTCATAGAAGTTGATACCTGATACCTGCAATTTTCATAAAATCCATGCATGCACAAACACATATTCTAAACTAAACAGGCAATGGTCAGAAGTGGTACATCATGTTGATCCCAACTAGCAGGTGTCTATGACTCCCTTCCTTAACCAAATTAGAAACGTCATACATAAAGAAAACATACACACACACACCATACACATGCAAGTATGGAATAAGTATCCATAAAAAACACGTATAAATAATCCATCTAACTAACATCATTAAATAAATGAAATCACTGTAAATCATCATCATCAAAGTAGAATCATGCATACGTGAAGTAATTAGTACCAAGGTAGTCTCATCATATAATCAAATGAGTATGAAAACAATATCCAATAATTTGGAAAATTCTGTCACTAATCAACAAGCATAAACATAAACTGGCCTAAAAGAGTTTGATAATAATAACTGAATGTAAACTAGGGACAACACTACAACAATCGAATCACTAGTATGAGAATGAGAAAGGTGAAATTCATAACTAAAAGTAGAAGTGAAATTGAAATTGAAAAGTAAAGGTTCTAAAGTTGAAGAACAAGGAACCTGAGAAATGAGACATATGACTAGTGTGGTAGTGGTTGATTTGGGTCCATGACAATTCCACCACAAAATAGGATCCTCTTGTGAAATTGTTTTTATGTCGGCCTTTGCTCTAGTTGGATAGGCCTTAAGAGTAGAAAATTTGGTCCGCTCAGTGCGAACCTTCCCAATTATCTCAATGTCATATATCCTATCAATGCACTTGAAGAATCCTTCCTTCACCTGAAATTCAAAATTTAAAATCAGTAAATTAAAATATTAAATAATCACAAGTGCAAGCGTGCAAAATTGATAATTGATTACTCATCATCATTCAGTGGTGTAACTCTCCTAGGCCTAGGCATGTACCACTTTGGACTCAATGCATAAGGGAGTGTTGAGGCTATCCCATCTTATACACTGAATAATGGCCGAATGTGCTTAGTGTAAAATGGTAAATTGGGGTCCTCTTGTACAACTGCCCTCATCTAGCTAAGCATATCATCAATGCACTCATACATCTCTCCAATAGTAGCTACATCCCCATCCCCATATTTGATGACCTAAAAAAATGGAGTGACAAAAGAGACAATATATTTTACATCACTCCAAAATACATTTCTCTTAACTATCTCCTTCACCTTAATCTCATGCTTTGTCCTAGACCCATTCCACCTTTTCCACTCATTCATCATAACCATTAGTTGCAATTACTCTTGCAACTCAATCATTCTCTCCAAAAGAATGAAGTAGGATGCATATCAGGTCTCAACTAGTTTCAGGAACTCATTGTGAAGCTCCTAAAAAGGGCATGTGCTATGTGGTGATTACAGATAAACATCTGCACATCTTTAACATCACTCACTACTCCCTTAATCCAGAAATGTCCTTTAGTACATTATTCATGACATGTACACAACATGGAATCCACCAAATATGTTTGTAAGTTGTCTCAACAAGTCTCCCTCCAACTTTATAGACAAGTGTTGCATTTGTCACTATTTGGACCACATTTTGTGGCTCAACCTCCTCAATAGCATCTTGAAGTATATTAAACTAAAAACCAACATCCTTTCGATACCTTGAAAATTTGATAGTCCTAAGAAAAAATAGCCCCTCTGCACATGTAATGGTGATATTGATGAGTGAGTGGTTCCTAATGTGTGTCCACCCATCCATGATGCTGCTGCAACCATAATCCTTCCAAACATGCCTCAATTTCTCCTTCTCTAAAGATATATTGGCATACTCTTTATCCAAGACTATAGTTCACAATTTGTGCTTACATGGTGGCACAAATAATAGTCCTCCTCCCCTTACCACTAGCTGCATTATCTCCTTATAATAAGGAGATCGTGTCACATGGAGAGGTATGCCATTCAAAAAAAAATCTACCAATGGCCTCCTCTATCTCCTCTCTTTGGCTGACATTAAATAGATTTTCAATGGGGTTACTTTCAGATGACACCTTTCTTTTCCCCTTGTTCGATTGCGGTTTAGGCATAGCACTAGATGTAGAAGGACTCAAGGATGCCCCTCCATATGATGTAGGTCTCTACTATGGTCTAGGAGGAGAAAAATGTGGCTGCCCCTGCTCATAAGCCTGTTAAAGACCCTAAACCTGTTACCTACTAGTTGAGGTGGTAAGTACCTAAACTCCTAAGTCTTTTGGAACACCCCAAAGCTTGGTGAACTCAATTCTCTAATGAAAAATTTTTACTTTTATCAAGAACTTGCATGTAGCCACACCTTTTCTTGTCCAAAATAGGAAATGTGCATTCACTCTAGTGATGCTCCCAAACCATTCTATCCTAGAACCATTTGTAGCTATTCATGTAGTTGTCCTTTATGCAAACTATGTAAGAGGAGATTAGGGTCATAATTACCCCTAGACCACTTTACCAAAAGAGTGGAGGGGAAATCTATAGCTGGTGGACCGAGTGACCAATCATCTACTAATTATGAATATATTTTTGCATTATCTTCATCATGCTTAGCCTCAGAGTTTATCTCTTCTTGACTACTATAAGAATGGGCCTCTAAATCTATCTCATCATCATTGTGATTTGACCCACTTGACTCATGACCTTGGGAGCTCATATTCACACTACATTTCAAAAAATGAAAAATAAAATAAAATAAATATGTGCTTTCAGCCTATGCCTTTTTAAAAATCATAATTTTTAAAAGTAAAATTTAAGTAACAACAATTTGGAAATGAAACAAGAAGCATCTACTAAAATCTAAAAATGACATTCAACTAAGAACTAAAAGCTACAAACTAGAAATATAAAACTAATGAATGATCTTGACATGAAAAATTAGAAAATAAAATTAAAAAATCACAAAAAACTCTATCTTTTGCTTCACAAATCTCTTGAGCAAGCTAAAAAATTTCACTTCTCCTCTTCTTGCTCCTTCTTACTCATCTTTGCCTTCCACACATTTTCTTCACACAAATAATCACCCTTCTATGAGCTCTTCACTCTTCTTTTTCTACTGTTACAAAAATTAGAAAACCATGAAATGAATAGAAATGAGAAAATATAGATATTTAATAGGATTTCAACCTCTAAATGGGCCCCACATAGCCTAGGGTTAGCAAACAATTACAAACAGTATAACAAAACCTTTTAAAATATTAATTTCTACACTTTTTAATGTCCCAAATGGGGGATGGTCATCCCCAACAAGATGTGTTTGCATACCCAAGTCCCCAATGGGAACATAGGGACATCTCACTACTAGAGATGAATTGGTGGCACCATTGGGGATGCAGGAACAACGTTCCCCATCCTGGGTGCATTCTTGTGTCAGGTGCAATAGGCAAAAATGTCAAGGATGCAACCTTGTGTTACTATAATTTATGATAATAAGAATATGATATTTAATTGAAAAAGAGTCTAGAACAAGACATGCTTTCATAAAGGTAGACAAGCGTATTTGCAAATAGTAAAAACACAAACAACAAATCTCCTATAGGAACTTTATCAAGCCATGCAAGACCCAAAAAAATTTGAAATCAGTGACAATTTATCTTTGTGCATTTACAACTAAAAATATGTATTCAATAAATACTTACAATGTCCAAACGACCAAATGTTGAAAAGCTAGTAGAGCTTGTTGGAAATCTGATTGAAAAGCTCATTGTTGAAGATCAAAGAGGGAGATTGTTGTTAACAGAATTTTTTCAATCATTGTTTTTTTATTAATGTCAAACCTGCTACTTGTAGGAATGACATTTTCCTATAAGATCCAAGTACTATCACTTAGTTGACTGATGAAGAGGATTTAATCAACAAGATGTAACAAGAGCACCTAAGGGAAAGGTTTAGTTATGATGATATAATGAAGTGCAAGGATCAGTTAAGACAATGGTTAAATGATGTATTAATAACATACTCAAAGATATAGAGGATGGTCACACTTAGAAACATTGGAGGAAGAAGTTGTAACAAGTTTGAATGCAAAGCTTAACCTAAGTTCATTAGTGGGTGCCGAGCAAGCTAGTTGAAGCTGAGAAAATTCTCAGTTGGAGCCGAGCAACATAAAATTCTAGTGTGTGCCGAGTGATCTTTAGGTGCCAAGTTAAGTTCAGGTGCCGAGCATCAAAAAATCTTAGTTGGTGCCGAGTGAACTTCAGGTGCTGAGCATCCGTAAAAATGTAGAAGGTGCCGAGTAACACAGTATGTGCTGAGCACCAATATTTCAATAGTGCCGAGTTGCTGCATTATTTTAAATAACAAAGATTTTCCAAATCTAAGCCAACTTAGTGGTTACCTTGAATTTTGTGAACTAGTTGGAGAATAAGGATGATGAACTGGTGGCATAAAATTATATGTAAACTATTTTTAGGCAAATTCAAAAGAATTATTCAAGAAGTTTATAGATGAAACAAAATATGGGTTAGATACAATGAATCCTACCTAATACATATGAATTAAAATTAAAGAATGGAATAATCGAGCGGGAAAAGGAACTCCAATACTAAAGTGCCAAGTTGCAAAGTGGTTGGAAGGGTGTCAAGGAGAAGACATCTAGGAGAAAGAAGAGCATAGAGGCTCTGCTTCTATAAGTGGTCATGAAGAGATGATTACAATGGTACATTTAGAATGGAGACTCAAGGAGACTAAGCTTGAAAGGAGCGAAAGCTATCAAGAGTTGCAAAGATTGAAAGCCAGGCAATGGTATGAGCTGAGAAGTGATATGAGATCTACAAGTTAAGTTATATGCTATAATCAAGTCAAAATCCCTAATTGTTACTCTCTAGAAATTGTATCAGTTAAGATAGAAGGGAAAATCCTATGGACTTAGGTTGGCCTAACAACCATTTGTAAATCCTTTAATAGGGTGGCATTCCAAGTGAATGTTCTAAAGTCCTCTAACCAGGTCCACTTCTAATAGGGTGGTTAAATCCTCTAACAAGGTAACATTTAATAGTGTGTTGTAAGCCTTTAACAGGGTAGGCCTTTCAAAGGGCATCACTTCAGAATAGTGAGAAGTGAGTAGCATGTTATTGGTGGTTTTTCCCAAATTGGGTTTCCAATTCAATCACTGTGTTATGTGTTGATCTTTTATGTGTTATGCTTACATGTTGATTTATAGTAACTTGTTGAATAAGAATATTAAAGCTTGGATGAATGAATGGTTGAGTGGGCTCACTACACTTAGTGAAAAAGTTTGAATTGGACATTAGGACCTTGAATAATTGATTCACCCCCCCAATCTCAGTTATTCTAAAGTATTTCTAACAATTGGTATCAGAGCCATCTGTTGATTTAGTTTCAAGGTACTAGAAGCAGGAAGATCAAGATGTCCAAGAGAGAAGTTCCCAAGCTCAACAAAAATAAATTTGTTGCATGGTAGAGTCTGATGAAATTGCACCTTGGATCAATAGGTGACTATGCACAAACCTCAATTGGAATAGAACATGTAAATCCAACTGGACCTCTTATTGTAGATGATTTGAGCAAAAGGAAGGAGCACAATCAAGTAATGCTAGAGATTTCCTTTGCACTCAACTATGCAGAATATGATGACATCAAAGATTGTGACACTGCATTCAAGATGTGGAAAGCCTTATCAGATATCTATGGAGTAGATCAAAATGTCCAAAGAGAAAAGAGAGAAAGCCTAAGAGGAAAGTTTGATGACATGAAAATGGAGGAAGGAGAAAATGCTGCTCAATATGCTGCTAGAATAAAAGAAGTGGTAAGTGCAATAAGAAGTCTAGGTGGTCAATTAGAAGAAGAAACTATCATCAAAAAAATTTAATAACTCTTCTTCCTATTTATGCTATTAGAGTTTTAGCTATCTAAGAGCTAAGGTGTGTACAAGGGAACACACTAACCTTTGAAGGAATAGTGGGAAGACTTACTACATTTGAGTTATCCAATTTTGATAATTACAGACCTAAAAACCTTGAATCTACTTTCAAGGCCAAGATGACAATAAAAGACACCGAGGAAGAGACATCAAACAAGAAGAGAAGAAAAGGAAAACATGCATCTAGTGATAGCAGCGCATATGAGGAAGATGTGGAATAGTTAGAAACACTACTGGCTAGGAGATTCCATAGAGGTAAAAGTAAATTCAAAGGTAAGCTCCCTATCATATGTTTCAATTGCAATGAAGTAGGTCATATTGCTGCAAGGTGTACACAGAAGAAGAATTAAAAAGAAGGAAACAAGTACAAGAACAAGAGAGAAGATGATAGCAAAGACTACAAAGAAAAAGGCCAAAGATGCTACATTGTTGAAGAAGATTCTGATGAGAATGATGATGAAGTAGTCTATGTTGCCATGAAGGATGAGTCAGATAAAGATGAAGATGAAGCAACAACATTGGTTACTTGTGTGAACAAGAATGACAAGTGGATCATAGACAATCGATGCTCACATCACATGACAGGAGATAAAAGTAAGCTCATTACCTTTACTCAATATGATGGAAATAGTGATAGATTTGGTAATGATGCTCCATGTCAAATCAAAGAAAAAGGCTCTATTTAACTCGTAGAGAAAATTTCATGTGATAATGCATACTATGTTGAAGGATTGAACTACAACTTGTTGAGTGTGTCCTAGTTAGGAAATGTAGGTTGCAAAGTAGAATTTGGAAACAAAACTGCCAAGATCTATGACACTGATGGAAATCTAATAGGAAAAGGTGAACAAACTAGGAGTAATCTGTTTTACCTAGATATAGAAGATGCAACTTTTCTTGTTGTTAGACTTGATGATGTGTGGTTGTGGCATAAAAGAATGTGTCATGTTAATTTTGAAATCTGATTAGTATAAGCAAATAGAAGAAGGTTAGAGGGTTGCCCAAATTGAAAAAACTTGAAAACACAATGTGCAAACAATGTTAACTACGGAAGATGACTAAGTCTAGTTTCAAAAGAAAACAACACACTTCCAAACAAGTACTATAGTTAGTCCATACAGACTTATGTGGCCCAATAGAAGTGCAAATCTACCTAGGAGATAAATACATAATGCTATTTGTAGATGACTATTCAAGGATGATGATCATTATGTTCTTGAAGGCAAAATCTGATGCATTTCAAATGTTTAAGTGGTATTTGGCTAGAGTTGAGAAGGAAACAGGAAAGAATATGAAATGCCTAATATCAGACAGAGGAGGTGAGTTTACATCAAAGGAGTTTGAAATATTCTGCAATGATAAAGGCATCAAAAGGAAAACATTAGCACCAAGAACTCCACCATGGAATGGTATTGCTGAAAGAAGGAATAGATCAGTAATAGACTGTGCAAGAACTTTGATGATGTTGAAAAATGTTGCTCTAAAGTACTAGAGAGAAGCTATAAGTACTACTTTTTACACCTTGAATAGAGTCCAAGTCAAGCAATGTACAAATGTAACACATTTTGAACTATGGTATGGTCACTCACCTAATGTAAAGCATTTCAAAGTCTTTGGTTGTAAATTCTATATTCTTAAAGATACTAGAAATGACAAGTTTGATGCAAAAAGTGATGAAGGCATATTCCTTGGATTCTCCACTAGAAGTAAGGCATATAAGTGTTTGAACACTAACACTAACAAAATTATGGAGAGTGCATATGTAAATTTTGATGAGCATGTAGAAGTTCAGGTTGATGGAACTAAGAAATCAGAGGATTATAGATCCTTTGTATACTTCTATAAAGGAATGATTGTTGAAGACAATATTGCAAATCAAGTTGGGAATCAACAACAAATTTTAGTATTATCCGAGTCACACCCAGTGAATAACGAGTTGCATTCAGAAGTTGAGTTACAGAATGTAGAAAATGCACATTCTAACTCTAAAATTAGTGCACATGAGAGAAATGATGAATTACCAGGTGAAGAAGAACTAAATGACTCTGAAGTTGAAGGATCAAACATGGAAAGAAGGACAAAATCAAGATTAGCCAAATATGTAAGAAGACATCACCTTGCTGATCAAATCATTAGTGACAAGGATGCCAGAACAATGACAAGGAATATACTAAGGAATAAATCATGTCTACTGAGCAAGGTTGAGCCCAAAATAATGAAAGATGCACTACAAGATGATGACTAGTATAAAGCTATGGAAGAGGAGATAGATTAGATTGAGAAGAACAAAACTTGGACCCTAGTTCCTAGACCAGCTGATAAGAATGTGATTGGTACCAAGTGGGTGTTTAGCAACAAACTTGATGAGAATGGTAAGATAACAAGAAATAAAGTCAGATTAGTTTGTAAAGGCTATGCACAAGAAGAAAGACAAGATTATGGGGAAACATTTGCCCCTATTGCAAGAATGGAAGGAGTAAGAACATTGCTTGCATATGCTACTTACAAAGGTTTCAAAGTCTACCAAATGGATGTGAAGTCTACTTTTCTGAATGGTATACTGGAAGAAGAAGTCTACATTGAACAACCAGAGGGATTTGTTAATGACAAGAACAAGGACATGGTCTACAAATTGCACAAAGCACTTTATGGATTGAAGCAAGCACCTAGAGCATGGTATGAGAGACTGCACAAATATCTTGTGAAGATAGGATTTGAGAGAGCAGATGCAAAAAAACAACTTGTATATCAAGGCTAAAAAAGGCAAAGATATTTTGATATCAGAAATCTTTTTTACTGATATAATATTTGAAGGAAAAGATGTTCTATGCAAAGATTTTGCTGATCAAATTAAACATGAGTTTGAGATGTCAATGTTTGGAGAAATCAAATTCTTTGTTGGATTGCAAGTACATCAATTAACACATGGAATATTTGTGACCCAATCAAAATAAATCAAGGAGATACTTAAGACATTTGGATTAGAAGAGTCAAAACCAGTTAGCACACCAATGGCAACAAGACATAAGCTATCCAAGAATGATGAGTCTGCTAAAGTGAATCAAACATTGTAATGATCAATGATTAGAAAGTTGTAGTATGTTGCACATAGTAGACTAGACATTGCATTAGTTGTTGGAATAGTGGTAAGATTTTTTGCATATCCAAGAGAAAATCATTTAATGGCAGTGAAGAGAATACTGAGGTACCTAAAAAGAATTGATGACTTTGGTTTGTACTACAAGAGAAGTAAAAAGTTTGAACTAAGAGCCTACATCGATGCAGATTGGGGAGGTAACATTGATGATAGAAAAAACATTAGTGGAGGAGCACTTTTATTGGGAAAAATATTGATTACATGGACTGGAAAAAAGTAGAGTTACACCTTACAGTCCACTGCTGAAGCTGAATATGTTGCAGATGCTATAATTAATTGCACCAATATTGTATGGATCAAACATTTGCTGCAAGGTATGAAGGAAGAAGTAAACGAGCTTATGATACTTTATTGTGATATTACAAGTGCTATCAACATATAAAAGAACCCTGTAATGCATGCTAAAACTAAGCATATTGCAATCAAGTATCACTATGCAAGAGAATTGGTGGAAGACAAACAAGTGAAGATGGAATATGTTAGCTCAAAGTAAAAAATTGCCGACATCTTCACAAAAGCACTACCTAAAGATGCTTTTGAGTATCTTAGAGGTAAATTAGGGGTGATACCCCTAGCCAAGGCCACTTAAGAACAAGTAAAATTTCCCTTCATCAAATGAGCTGATTATTGAAGATTTTACACATTGATGAAGATGATGCTTACTTTAGGATTCATGCCTGAAGTAATCAAAGTGCTAAAGTTCCAAATTAGTCACAAGCAAGGTGACAGAGGGAGAAATTGATTGAACCTACAAATGCTACAGTTGCATGATAAGATGCTAATATGTCTTTGGCATTGTTTTCAAAGAGGG
Organism: Cupressus sempervirens; assembly: GCA_028749045.1. Lineage (NCBI taxonomy): Eukaryota > Viridiplantae > Streptophyta > Pinopsida > Cupressales > Cupressaceae > Cupressus > Cupressus sempervirens. The sequence goes on from CM053787.1 coordinate 319,381,202, forward strand.
AGAAGTAGTGAGAAACTGATCAACAACATGTGATAAAAAATATGATGGAGAAATGTCAAGAAAATGTAGAAACTAACCAAATGAAGATAAAAGGAGAAGTAGACAAAAATGATCAATAGTAGAAAAGATGAAGAAGCTAATCAGAATAGAGAATATTAGAAGAAGAGCAATGCATATAGAGGGAGAAAAAGAAAGAAAGGATACAACAACTAAGAGGGAGAAGTAAAAATGAAGCAATTAGGCTAGTAAAGGGAGATGTGGAAACTAATGGTGATGGTAACACAATTACTTTTTGGCATTTGACTTACTGTTCTAACCTAGCTAGCATTTAGTTAAATAGTTTAGTTTGATGGTTGATCGGTTTGGTTTGCCATCAATGCCAAAGAGGGAGATTGTTGGAAATTTGATTGAAAAACTCATTATTGAAGATCAAAGAGGGAGATTGTTGTTAATAGAATGTTTTCAATCATTGTTTTTTAATTGATGTCAAACCTGCTACCTGTAGGAATGGCATTTTCTTATAAGATCCAAGTACTATCACTTAGTTGATTGATGAAGAGGATTTAATCAATAAGATATAACAAGAGCACCTAAGGGAAAGGTTGAGTTATGATGATGTAATGAAGTGCAAGGATTAGTTAAGACAATGGTTAAATGATGTATTGAAACATGCTCAAAGATACAGAGGATGGTCACACTTAGAAACATTGGAAGAAGAAGTTGTAACAAAGTTGACTGCAAAGCTTAAACTAAGTTCATTAGTGCGTGCCGAGAAAGCTAGTTGAAGCCGAGCAATAGGAAATTCTAGTGTGTGTCATAGGTGTGGAGTGAAGTTTAGGTGCCGAGCATCAAAAAATCTTAGTTGATGCTGAGTGAACTTCAAGTGCCGAGCATGAGTAAAAGTGTAGAAGGTGCTGAGTAACATAGTATGTGTCGAGCACCAGTATTTCAATAGTGTCAAGCTACTGCATTATTTTAAATAACAAATATTTTTCAAATTTGAGCTGACTTAGTGGTTACCTTGAATTTTGTGAACTAGTTGGAGAATAAGGATGATGAGTTGGTGACACAAAATTCTATGTAAACTATTTTTGGGCAAATTCAAAAGGATTATTCAAGAAGTTTCTAGAGGAAACAAAATATGGGTTAGATACAATGAGTCCTACCTAATCCATATGAATTGAAATTAAAGAATGGAAGAATCAAGTGGGAAAAGGAACTCCAAGAATTCTTTTTAAGGAGTCATAGACCAAGAAGCAAATGCTACTGATGCTGTTGCTACTGAAGTGCCACGTTGCAAACTGGTTGGAAGGGTGTCAAGGAGAAGACATCTAGGAAAATGAAGAACACAGAGGCTTTGCTTCTATAAGTGGTCATGAAGAGATGATTGCACTGGTACATTGAGCATGGAGACTCAAGGAGACTAAGCTTGAAAGGAGGGTAAGCTGTTAAGAGTTGTAGAGATTGAAAGCTAGGAAATGGTATGAGCTGAGAAGTGATTTGAGATCTGCAAGTTAAGTTGTATGCTGTAATCAGGTCAAAATCCCTAATTGTTACTCTCTAGTAATTGTATCAATTAAGATAGAAGGGAAAATCCTATGGACTTAGGTTTTCCTAACAACCATTTGTAAATCCTTTAACAAGGTGGCATTCCAAGTGAATGTTCTAAAGTCCTCTAACCAGGCCACTTCTAATAGGGTGGTTAAATTCTCTAACAAGGTCACATTTAACAGTGTGTTCTAAGCCTTTAATAGGGCATGCTTTTCAAAAGGAATGACTTTAGAAGAGTGAGAATTGAGTAGCATGTTACTGGTGGTTTTTTCTAAATTGGGTTTCCACGTAAATCACTATGTTATGTGTTGATCTTTTATGTGTTATGCTTGCATGTTGATTTATAATAACTTGCTAAATAAGAATGTTAAAGCTTGGATGAATGAATGGTTTGTGAGATAATAAAACATGTCAAAAATGTACCAAAAATTGTTTGGTCTATCTTATTTCTCAAAAATTTACATTGATTTATTGAGTTACATCTCGCCAAAAGAAGATCTCTTTGGAAACAAAAACTCACTAGATGGGATTGTATTGCTATCACAACAATTCCAACAAAGCAACTACTTCAATATGATGTTGTATGCTAAAATATTCTTTGGTGTTCCATGAAATAGTTGCATAACTCAAAAGTCTTTGATTAAATTTGAAAGTTTTTATGAATATTTGAATGTAGTTTGAGGTGAGTGAGAAATATCTTTTGGCAATTATGCTTAATTTGTTGAAAATTTTGCTAAAACTCTTTTACAATCAAAAAATGTAAATTATTGTTTTTGATTAAGTAAAACAAGTTTTAACAGGTTCCTAAAATCCAATTGTTTACATAAGATACATACATTAAGTCCTAAACCATAGCAAAAAAAAAAAGAATCAATTGGCCAGCAAAGGTCAGAAGAGCTTGACAAAAGGAAACAACCTTCAAAAGAGTAGGCAATCTACAAGTAAAGAAAGGAATAGAGACCTCATTCAAAAAAGACCATCAAGATTTATATTTTGGTCCTATCTTTTGATAACATAAAGAAATATCAAACGAAGGATTGGAGGATTTGAATTTTTCCCTTTTATTGATGTCCATCCACCCTCCACATTCCCAGAAGCCTTTTGCCAATTATGAAAAACAACCCCACATCCACCCCCAACACCCTCGTATAAGGAGATAAAATTGTAGAAGCAACACTGACAACAATGTTTTGAACATCTGTAGAAAAAGGGACAACAACACCAATCTAAATTTGAGCCACCAAATAGACAACATTCAAATCAACAGTAACAACAATAGAAGTAGGGGCATTAGTAACATTCTAAGACACCATTGTAGGGACAATGATAGAATCATTGGGGCTTGCAAAAAAATCCTCCACTAAAGAAGGATTAATCTAGGAAGAACTCTCCAACCAAACCACAACTGTGAAAACTTTCTAAACTATGTAGTGATCATCCAAAACCCCCAACCACCAAGAAGGTGATTTCTTTGATCTAACCTTTTCAAAGGAGCAACATGCATTGAGATGATCGGTCTTATGACATTTTCTACATCTTAAGGGAATTCCCTCATAATGAAGAAGCTAAAGCCAAGATCCCTTTGGAGAGGCCAACATTATCATTTTAGGGAGCCCCTTGGAGATATCAATCTCCAAAAGAATGAAAACATACGTCATCCTAAACACATTAGAAGACCCTGAATCAACCAACAAGAAGTCTGCTTGGGGCCTCCCTCATAGTCTCCAAGACTGAATCCAACCAAAAGTGAAGGGGGAGGTTCGATAACCTTACCCAAAGAGGAATCTTATTAAAGGATTTAGTAGTTGGTTCAACATCCTTATACCAAGGTTTGGCCATCAAGGGGAACATCTCTTCCCAAGAGAAACCACAACAGAGGATGGAATCTCTGTTTTCAACAATAGCAAATTTTACAATAAAAAAACTGTTAGAATTGCTTTTAGAATATCTGGGAGGGGGGGGGGGGGGGGGGGGGGGCGCTAAATTAGTTATTCAAGGTCCAAATGTCCTATTGAAACTTTTCACTAAGTGTAGTAAGCCATTCAACCATTCATTCATCCAAGCTTTAACTTTTCTAACCAACAAGTTACTATAAATTAACATGCAAGTATAACACATATGAAATCAACACATAACATAGTGATTTACATGGAAACCCAATTTGGGAAAAATCACCAGTAACATGTTACTCAATTCTCACTCTTCTAAAGTGATGCCCATTGAAAGGCCTTCCCTATTAAAGGCTTACAACACACTGTCAAATGTGACCTTGTTAGAGGATTTAACCACCTTGTTAGAAGTGGGCCTAGTTAAAGGACTTTAGAACATTCACTTGGAATGCCACCCTATTAAAGGATTTAAAAAGGTCTATTAAACCATCCCAAGTCCATAGGATTTTTAGATCTAATACAATTGCTAGAGAGTATTAAAAAATCTTGACTTGACTACAACATACAACTTATCTTGTAGATCTCAAATCACTTCTCAGCTCATACCCTTGCCTAGCCTTCAATCTCTACAACTCTAACAACTTTCCCTCCTTTCAAGATTAGTCTCCTTGATTCTCCATACTCAATGTACCAGTGCAATCATCTCTTCATGATCACATGTAGAAGTAGAGTCTCTATGCTCTTCCGTCTCCTAGATATCTCCCCCTTGACACCCTTCCAACTAATTTGCAGATTTGGCTCTTCAACAGCAACAATATTAGTAGCTCTTTGCTTCTTGGTCTATGAATCCTTAAATAGAAGTCTTGGAGTACCTTTTCCTATTCGATTCTTCCATTCTTTAATTTCAATTTGCATGGATTAGGTAGGATTCATTGCATCTAACCCATATTCTGTTTCCTCTAGAAAATTCTTGAATAATCCTTTAGAATTTTCCCAAAAATGGTTTACATAGAATTCTATGCCACTAGCTCATCATCCTTATCTCCCAACTTGTTCACAAAATTCAATATAACTGCTATGTCAGATCAAATTTGGCAAATCTTCTTCATATGAAATAATGCAGTAGCTCCACACTTTTGAAAAATTGGTGCTCGACATATATTGTGTTACTCAACATCAATTGTGTTTTCCTTGATGCTTGGCACTTGAAGATCACTTGACACCAACTAAGAAATTTTTGATGCTCGGCACCTAATCTTCACTCAGCACTTGAAGATTACTCGGCACAGACTAGAATTTCTTGTCACTCAGCTCAAACTGATAATTTTTTCGGCTTCAACTAACTTGCTCGGCACCCACTAATGATCTTAGTTTGAGCTGTGCATTCATCCTTGTTACAATTTCTTCCTCCAATGTTTCTAAGTGTGACCAACCTCTGTATCCTTGAGTATGTTATCAATACATCATTTAACCATTGTCTTAATTGATCCTTGCACTTCATTACAACCTCATAACTCAACCTTCCCCTTAGGTTCTCTTGTTACATCTTGTTGATCAAATTCTCTTCATCAATCAACTAAGTGATAGTACTTGGATCTTATAAGCAAATATCATTCCTACAAATAGCAGGTTTGACATCAATGATAAAACAATGATTGAAAACATTCTTTTACAAAAATCTTCCTTCCTTGCAACAAGCTCTCCCTTTGATCTTCAATAGTGATCTTTTTCAATCAAATTTCCAACAAAAACCCCTTGCCACAGGGTAAATCTGAACTAGATCCGAGATGACAGGTTCCCAATATTTGAAAATCCAAGCATGTAGATCCAAAAGAGAGGGCCAAAAACCCCTAAAACAAAAAATAACAACTGTAGAAGAGAAATCTACCTCATATGTAGATATCTCATCAATAATTTTTGAATCTAAATGAAGCATAAGTAGATTACTTATAGAGACAAGCAAAGCTGAACGAAGCTCCAATTTTATAGTGAGACCCCCAATACCTACCTCATAAGTAGCCACATCAGCATAAGAGATTACAGAATGCCCCACAATAGCTTGAGACTTAGGATTTGGAGAATGGTGAGCCACTACAATAGGAGCAACTGGAACAACATCCACAATGATCTAAGCAACCTTAGGGTGACAAAGAGCTTCCACAACTATAGCTAGAGAATGAACAACACCCCTAATACCAGCTAGATAAAAATGGATGAGAGAAGACATAGTTTGAAACTTGGCCTGGCTAGCCCAGATAATAATTTTTAAAAAATGGTAAGCAACAGGAATAGCAAGGTCAATAGGAGTAGGACCTTCACTGATAAAACATGCCACAATAGGTGGAGTATCCACTGCCACACCCAGGGAACTAAGATCCTCCACTAAAGCTTCCAACAGATGATGGGCAGTAGAGACAGAAGTCTGAACAACATGGTGGACAAGAACCTTCATAGGAGCCCTCATTGCATGATGTTGGTTTCAACTTTTTTAAAATGTAAATTATTATTAAAGTAAAATAAGGGAAAAGTTTCTAGAAAATACAATATGAACCTTATTGTTCATCATATAAATATACAATTATAAAATGTTGAATATTAATTATTATTACATAACTTTTTCATAGTTTCAAATCTGACTTCAAGTCAAATTTATCATTAGTAACATTTAATAAAGTTTTTTTGACCATTATGAAAATTTAGCAAATTATGAACATGACCACCATCTACACAAATTAACACAAGATTTACATAGATAAGTTTTTTGGATCTCCTGCCCAAATTTAGCTTTGTAAAAGATATTAAATAACATAAACAATCAGGCACCAACATAGTAGATAGACCAATCTCCTTACAAGAGATAAATTCAAAAAGATGAGTTTACCATGGAAATCTTAAGACTTAACCAAAAGTGTGAACTTGTGCCAAACGAAATAGGTTGTATCATATGGTTACACTTTTGAGATCAAAAGCCAAAATTTGGAACAAGATCAAATTATGTGGCAAGATATTGAGCTAGAAATTGTGCAACATGATCTAATTATTTAAGAGGTCAAGAGAGATTTTTAGAGAGGAGAGGGGATATAGAGAAAAACACAAAAATGAAATGTTAGACAAGATAAATAGAAGTGAAAGGAAGAGAGAGGTGTATGTTGATGTATCTCAAGAGCCATTTGGAATGTTCTTTGGCCAACTCCTTCACAACATTCAATTTATTTGGCAGCTCCTCTGCGGCCACGTGTATGCATTTGCTGAGTGTCTAGAGTTTTGCAACTCTATTTTGACTATTGGAAGACACACTAGATAGACTATCCAAGAATTTTGAGAATTCTCCTTCATGACATTTATCTTGATGAGTGCTTTTCCTTGAACCACTAGTTTGTGAATCTATATGTAGCCCCTTCATGAGTTTGAATCCTTTATCTTGGGGTCTTCTTCACTTTATCCTCTATTTCTTTAAGTCCCTTTTCTACTGACAAGATCATTTCTATCTTGAACTACATGCTCTGAAGCCACTCGAACAAAGGTTCATCTCCCTTTGGCAAGATTTTTGCTTCAATAGCTTCTTTTTCCTTCATTTGAATGACCATCTTTAGAAGGGAGACACAATCATCACACTTCATCCTTTCTTTGGCCAGAGTAGTGCTATTTGATAAGATGTTATCCTTATCCATTTCCAATCTTAGGCTAACATTACCAATTTGTTCTATAATAGTGGCTCCTTCTAATTTTATTTTCTCAATCCATTCCTTACCAATTTGGCCAAAGTGCCTATCTTCTTGACATTGAGAGATGAGGCCTGAACCTCAACAGTAGTAGGATTTTTGGTTACTAATACTCTAGAGATAGCTGCCAATGGAGTGACCAAATATTTGATGAATTTGTACAATTCTTCTAGCTCAACCTTCATTATGGTCTTTGACAATTTTAGACTTTCTAATTGTCCCTCAATCACCTTGTTGGTTGACTTTCACAAGCCAACCTTGGTGTCATGCCTAGCCTCTCTAGGGTCCACTGAGTACAGAGTAAAATCATCAAAAATCATATCTTCAATCCTTCCTCCTTTGTTGGGCTTGGCTATCTCCATTGTCAGGTGCCCTGTTTCTTGATCTTGCCCAAGTATAGACAATGTTTTCTGCTTCTTTACCTAGGTTTCTAGAACAAACTACAAGGGATACAATGCCTTTGCTGGGAACACTTTCATCTTTCCTTTTCCTCTTTCTTTCCAGAGTATCCTCCAACCAAGAATTAGTGCCTATCACTTTGGAAGCTGTCCCAAGTGATTCTATACTAAACATCTTCTTCTTAGTTAACATGATTGCCACTGTAGTTGAAGCGAAGGGATTCTTTGGATCTTGAGAAATGAGCTTTAAAGAGCTTTGGCCTTTATCTACCTCTGGAGTTTTCTTTGCTACCTCATTTGACTTAGTAGACTCACTACTACCACTCTTTCCATCTCCAAAATCTACTATCTATATTAGGGAGCCACTTCGTTGCAAAAGTGTAGTATTTATTGGCAGAACATGGCTATGATGAGGAGAGAGAATTGCAGTAACATGGGGAGAAGGAACTAGAGAAACATGAGGAGATGGAACCGGTGTGACATGGGTGAATGGAACTAGAGTTCTAGCACTATCCTTTGGCTCCTCTATCTTCTTCTCTTCAACACCAGTTTGGGTTTTGATGATTGGGAGGGAGCCACCATGACAAGTCTTAGCTATGGGAATGCTCTTTTCTGGAGGTTGATCACCTCCTCCCCAAAGTTGAGTTGGTCCTTGAGTGGTAGCTATTATTATGCCTAGTGTAGCACTCTGGGAGGAAGAAGGCATTGTAGCTACTAGAGAGGCTTGAGTGGTTGTACCTTTACTTTAGCTCCTCTTGGTCGTTCATTCAACCCACTTCCCAATTCTCTTGATGATTCTAGCCATCATAACATCTAAATCCTCCTTAGCATCCTCATAAGGCTCCAGACTGATAGGAAGGCTCCTTATCTTAGTTAAATATGTATTGCTATATACATTTTGTCCATTGTCCTCCAATCCTTCAACATTGAAATTGATACCATATTTTTTAATTTGCTCCACTATCAGCCTAGTGAAAGCATGATCTCAACTTTCAAGTTCACCTTTACAATCCACCCAATAGTCTTCAACAGTGGTAATGTGTTTGATCATACTTCCAATTTTTAACACATCCCTCACATATCCATTCGGATCAAACATAGGTCTCATGACCTCATATGCCTCCAATTTGTATTTCATCTCGAACACTTTGAGAATATTCTTTGCATCAAAGTGGGACTCACAACTATAACCTCCAACTTTCATAAGGAATTCATACCCTTTCTTCTTCAAGGTTTTGCTTAGCACATTCACCTGCACCGCTTGCCTCACGATCTCTATCAACATGATCATGTCATTCAGGTACTTGGGTAGCTTCAAGGGGAATCCATCGAAAGCTACAAGATGCAAATATGAGAAAGATGAGAACTGGATAAAATAGTTCCTAAATTGACTAATAGCCACCATTGCCTTTTGGCTGAATCTCCTCTTCGGGAATCCTTGGAGTTTCCTGCAAATTCTCATTATAAATGCGTCATTAACTTTGACATATTTCGCATAACTATTTTGCAATTGCAAACCTGGATAGAACTCATAACTTTTCACATCATTAGGAAAAATTTCTATTCTTGGAAGGCCCAACCACAATTGTAGCATATAAATCAGAAAGGAAGACATATAAAAGGTGTTGTAAAACTTTACAGCATTGAGAGCTTTGGACAGATTCTCACTTACCTCATCGGCCCAATTAATATACTACATATCTGAACACATAATTTTTACTAGAAAGAAATACTATTCAACAAAATTTAGAGCCTCTACCTCACCTTTCAATTTGTGCAGGAGAACCATAATGTCTACAATCTTAGGCTTGAGATCAATACCAAATAGAGTTTTGGGGACCTTACTCTTGGTGCCCCACGGCTTTTGAAACTAGGACCACATGATTTCTTTCCTCCACACCATCTTCTTCAAGGAGAACTTAGAGACTACTCCTCCTATTGTCAATTCTAAAAACTCCTCTTGTTCTAAGACTTAGAGGCAATTCACCATAGTTTTCCTATCAATGGAGATTAGTACTATATGATAAGGTAGCAAATATTTTGGTATCTAGATTGTAGTAATTTATGCATTCATAAATCAATTCTGGAGCTTTGGACTGCCACCAAAAAACCAGTTGCCTCCACTAGTGCACTTCCTCAGAGCTTCTCGATTATAGGATGAATCGACTCAGATCTCAGCCTCCTTTGGAAATTTTGTATATCATAAAAGTAGAGTGAAGTATTTGTGAAGTTCTATAATGTGGACTTAATCCCATTTAGCCCATCAAACCTCACAAATCTATTTTCCATATTTGAGAATGAAGTAAATTGAAACTTTGAATTTAGATAAGACACAAAGAATTGAATTTGCATGCATAGAAAATTTGAAAGCATTTTACAATTTAACAGTATAATAGTTCAAGAAAAAGTGGTAGTTTGAAAAACTATTATGTTTCCCTCTATATAGAAATCCTAATTCATTCATTAATCTTTAGGATCCATGCTACACAAATGAACTAAAGGATAAATCCGTTGAATCAGTAAATGCAGGAGCTTCTAACAGACATTTTAGTGTCTTTTCACTATTTCTATTGGCCCAACAATAACTTTCCTTTCTTTCATACTTACCTTTCTATTTTCCATTTAGTTTCAGAGAATTAAGAATAGAGTACTCTGTAAGGAAATATCCGCCTACCTAGATTCTATTTAGTATACCTTTCCAATAGTATTTAGATTATTTCCATTAACATCTCAAGATGCCTTGTGTGTAATTTGTGAGCCCAATCTACTTATAAATTTGATTTCTTTATGAATGCAAAAAATGGCCCTCATGGGTTGGAAACTTGCCGAGGAGAAGGCAATTTTCGTCTTTCTGCCCAGGCTTTATTTACACTTTATCTTTTGAGTTAACATTTTCTTTTGGTTTGAAAAATCTTGAAATGACTATGAAATTCAAAGGGGACCCCACTTCCTTGTCTCTTTCCTTCACAATTTTCTTTGGTGGAAAACGGACTTCATGGGTCGAAAGCTCGCCGAGGAGAAGTCATTTTTGGGTTTTCTGCTAAGGATAATTCTGAGCATCATGATGAATCTCAAATGTTTCCCAAGGTAGAAAACTATAATGAAAATGGAAATTTTCCATAAAGTAACTCATTATCTTCTTACCTCAATGCGTAAGCCTCATTTGTTAATCCTTGTGGGAAATCACCTTTATGATTTGGAAACCCGTTGAGGAGAAGGCGATGCTCAATTTTTCACAAAATTCATTCTTTCATAGGAAAAATATGATAAGCCACGAACAAGTTTAGCTTTGTGAATAACTTTGCAAATTGTAGGAATCTCCATTGAATTAGGTACTAAGCTACCCATAGACTACGACATCAAAGAAAACCCACCCAACCATAAAATGTGGGAGAAGGGAAAGATGTAAAATCTAATGGAGACTCTTTTCACTTAAGGGGAAAAACTAGACCCAAACATACCTAGACCAAACTAAGACACAAAAATCTCCACTTTTGCAAAATGGATATAGGGTGAAAAGTGGGGAAACAACTGGCTCTGACTAGGGACTTGTAGAGCATACCCAAGTGAGGAACTCAAAATCTATGGTTTCACAAATATAAAAGGGGGAAACATAACAAAAAGTAGGGAAAAATAGGGAAATGAAGGCAAGGAAGGAAAATGAACTAGAAAAAATAGAAAGGAACTAAATGCAACTATAATGCAATACAGGGGTTACCTGCTCTCAATTTGAAATTTGATAAAGCTTCAGATCCTGACCGTTATAGGTCAGAGGTAGCACTTCGCCATCTTGATAAGCTAGTTTGAAAGAATTATTCTTAAATTCCTAATGAATTATGAATGGACCTTTCCACAAAGTGTCAAACTTTTTATGCATACCTTTTGGAGCACTTAGCTTATCCTAGAGTAACACACTATCTCCTACCATGAATTTCTGTGGTCTTTCCTTCTTATCAAAAAAATCATTAACTCGCATGTGGTGTTGCGTGATGTGATCCATGATTTCTTCTCTTTCCTCTTCAAGCTTGCTCAAGTACAAAATTCTCTTCTCTAAACTATCTTTATAAATATCATCTTCAATCACTGTTCTGAGTTTTCTTGTGGCCAATTGCAAAGGTAATGGGAGATTAGCCTCAACTCCATAGACTAATTCAAAAGGAGATATGCCAATTTTCTCTTTTAGGTGTTACTCTATCTACCCACAATGCCTCATGAATTTTCTTGTGAGCAATTTCTTGGCGATATTTATCAAATTCTTGTTACTAGACTTGGCCTGACCATTTCCTTATGGGAAATAATCAAATGAATGACTGACTATGATTCCATACTCAAAGAAAAAATTGGTAATCTGAATTAAAGAGAAATAGGTTGCGTTATCCATCACTAATTTGATGGGGACACCAAACTTGACTAGTATGTTCTTCTTAATGAATTCACATACTACTTTAGAAGTAGTTTTCTTGGTTGCTTTTGCCACCAACTTAATGAAGTAATCAGTTGTAGCTATCACATACTAGTGACCAACATTGGATGTTGGACTAATTGGACCAATAAAATCAAGACTCCATTTTTGAAAAGGTCCCTCGATGATGACCGATCTTAACATTAGAGAAACTAATTGAGGGAACTTGGTGAACATCTTACATTTTTCACATTTTACCACCCAGACATAGGCATCTTTGAACATTTTGGGCCAATAATAACACTGTCTCAATATTTTGAAAGTCGTGATTAAGGATGAAAAATTTCCTCCATAGGCTTCATCATGAAATGTTTACATCAACTTTTCTTGCTGTTGTTTGTCCACACATCTGAGGAAAGTGCCATCTATGGCTTTTTAAAACAATTTTCCATCCCAAATTATATACTTAGTTGCTTTCAATTTGAGATCTCTCCTTTATCTTGCAGTTAGGCCCTCTAGACATTCTCCATATGTTAGCAGATAAGTAATATTCTCAAACCATGAATCATGAAGACCTATAGCCAAAATTAATTGCTTTTCTCTCAATTCTTTTGATTCTTCAACGATCTTGTTTTCTGCAATTGCCTTGCACAAGGCATTTCCCCTTACTAGCTTGGTAGGTTTAATTTCTATATCATACTCTTGTGTCTTTGCTATCCATGCTTCTCTGACATTACAACCTATATCCTGCTATGTTAACACACTTTTCACTACTACATCTAGGACATAAATGATAGAATGTGAATGCAAGATATAAAATAAATTTTTTTAAAGAGCTTTGACTACTGCAAAAGTGTGTTTCTCAATTTGTGAGTATTTCAATTCATGATTTTTTAGGGGTGTGCTCATGAAAGCTATTGGGGCTTGCACCTCTTCATCATTATCTTGCATAAGTATGGTCGATAAAGTGTGTTCAAAAGCATAATAGTAATGATGAAATCCCATTTATAATTCAGATGACATAAAACTGGAGCATTAGCAACAATATCTTTTATATCCTGAAAGGCCTATTTTCCCGTCTCATTTCATTTGAAATTTGAATTTCCTTTCATCATGTCCACAATATTCTTAGTGGTTCCTACAAAGTTTGGTACAAACCTTTTAAGAAAATTTACCTACCCGAAGAATGATTTAACTCCTATTTTAGTGGATGGAAAGCTCAATCTTTGAATGGCTTCAACTCATTTAGGATCAATTCTAATACCCTCCTAAGACACTATATGACCAAGGAGCTTTCCCTCTATCACACAGAAAACAAATTTTTTTGGATTAAGTGAGATTCCATGTTCCCGACATCTTTGTCAGACTTTCCTCAAATCTTCTATGTGATCTTTCCTCTTTTTCGAAAACACAGTGAGGTTATCTAGATATATAACTATAATCTAGTCCTTTAGATCATAAAACATTTTGCTCATACACCTTTGGAATGTGGCATCAACATTGATGATCCAAAAGGGCATTCTGTGATGTACAAACATACCTCAAGGAGTAGTGAATGCTGTTTTATGTTGGTCCTTCTCTTCTACCTCAACTTGATTGTAACCCGAGAACCCATTGAGCATGGACATCATTTCAGATTTGGCCACTATTTGTGGTAAGTAATCCATATTAGGGAGAACAAAATTATCCTTCAAAGATGCCAGGTTCAAATTACAAAAATCAACACAGATCCTTATTTCTCTATTCTTCAATCTGATCAACACTATATTAGCTACCTAGGTGGAGTGATGAATGGGATAGATGATTCTTGCTTTCAACATTTATCTACTTCCCAAAATATGGCATTTTCTTCCTTAGGATTATAATTCCTTTATTTCTACTAGAAAGGAACCACATTAGGTTTGAGGGGAATCTGATGTTTTATCTTCCCACCTTGATAGCTTTTCATGTCTTTGTAACTCTAGGCAAAAAATCTTGATATTCTATGAAGAGTTGTTTTGTAGCTTCTTTCTCTCCAGGTGAGCAACATTTCCCAATATTAATCATTTTTGGATTATGAAAATTCATAATATTTATCCCTTCATATTTTCTAGTGGTAGGTCCCTTTTATGCTTTCCCTCTGTCACATAGAAAACAAATTTTTTTGGGTTAAGTGAGATTCCATTTCTTGACATCTTTATAAGACTTTCCTCAAATCTTCTATTTGATCTTTCCTCTTTTTTGAAAACACAGTGAAGTCATCCAGATATATAATGATAATCTGGTCCTTTAGATTAGCAAATTTTTCACTCATACACCTTTGGAATATGGCATTGACATTGATGAACCCAAAGGGAATTTTGTGATATGAAAATGTACCCAAGGAGTAGTGAATGCTATTTTATGTTGGTCCTTCTCTTCTACCTCAACTTGATTGTAACCTGAGAACCCATCGAGCATGGACATTATTTTAGATCTAGTCACTATTTGTAGTAAGTAATCCATATTGGGGAGAGCAAAATTATCCTTTAGAGATGCCTGGTTCAAATTACGAAAATCAATGCAGATCCTTATTTCTCCATTCTTCTTTTTGACCGACACTATATTAGCTACCTAGGTGGAGTGATGAATGGGGTAGATGATTCTTGCTTTCAACATTTTATCTACTTTCCAAAATATGGCGTCTGTTACCTTAGGATTATAATTTCTTTATTTCTGCTGGAAAGGAACTACATCAGGTCTGAGGGGAATCTGATGTTTTATCTTCCCACCTCAATAGCTTTTTAGGTCTACATAACTCTATGCAAAAATGTCCTAATATTCTATGAAGAGTTATTTTGCAGCTTCTTTCTCTTCAAGTGAGCAACATTTCCCAATATTAATCATTTTGGGATTATGAACATCCCCAATATTTATCCCTTCATATTCGCCAGTGGTAGGTCCCTTTTATGCTTTCTCCCTATCACACAGAAAACATGCTTTTTTGGATTAAGCAAGATTCCATGTTCCTGGCATCTTTGTAAGACTTTCCTCAAATCTTCTATGTGATCTTTCCTCTTTTTTGAAAAAACAGTGAGGTCATCCAAATATATAACTATAATCCAATCCTTTAGATTAGCAAACATTTTTCTCATACACCTTTGGAATGTGGCACCAGCATTGATGAGCCCAAAGGAAATTATGTGATATGCAAATGTACCCAAGGAGTAGTGAATGCTATTTTATGCCAGTCCTTCTCTTCTACCTCAACTTGATTGTAACCCAAGAACCCATCGATAATGGACATCATTTTGAATTTGGCTACTATTTGTCGTAAGTAATCCATATTGGGGAGAGTGAAATTATCCTTCAGAGATGCTTGGTTCAAATTATAGAAATCAATGTAGATCCTTATTTCTTTGTTCTTCTTTCTGACCAACACTATATTGGCTACCTAGGTGGAGTGATGAATGGGATAGATGATTCTTTCTTTCAACATTTTATCTACTTCTTGAAATATGGTGTCTACTACCTTATGATTATAATTCCTTTATTTCTGCCATAAAGGAACTACATCAAGTTTGAAGGGAATCTGATGTTTTCTCTTCCCACCTCGATAGCTTTTTAGGTCTTCGTAACTCCAGGAAAAAACATCCCAATATTCTATGAAAAGTTGTTTTAAACCTTTTTTCTCTTCAGGTGAGCAACATTTCCCAATATTAATCATTTTGGGATTATGAACATCCCCAATATTTATCCCTTCATATTTGCCAGTGGTAGGTCCCTTTTCTGCCCTCTTTTTCTTAATGTAGGTGTCATGTCTATTAAACATTTTTTCCAAAGACACAAAGTATGGGGGAATAATATTACCTCATAGTTGAAATTCATCATGTTGGCTCTATTTCTTCTTAACATAAGAGATTTTATGATTGTCATCATTGAGTTCATGTTTAGAACTAGATTTTTCATTTTCTAGGAATAGCCGTAAGCTCTTGTCATCTTCGAAGACTTGCCAAGATTCGACATTATTTGGAACAGAGGCTTGATACACAATCTCAATCTGGTATGTCTTGTCCTTGAATTTTGGATGGGGTATTAGCAGAGAAGAAGAAACTACTAGGGAATCAGCTTTGGTGTTCATCTCCCTTGGCACCGCTTCAATAGAAAAGGCATCTAGGCCTTCTATTTCATCGCAAACTCTATTTCTATAATTCTTCAGTTTGTGATTCTTTACAAAATATTACCCTTTAATTTGTCTCAAAATGAGTTTTGTATCACCCTGAGCTTTCAGGATCTTTATTCCTCTTTCTTTTGCTATCATTATACCTAGTAACAAGGCCTCATAGTCTGTAATGTTATTCGTATTCCCAAACTCCAATTTGAAGGCCATGGGTTTGGGTTCTCCCTCAAGAGGTATAAACACTACACTTGCGCTAGATCCTGAAGAGGAACAAATTCCATCAAATTCTACTGTCCATATGCCTGTTAAATATTTTTCTTCATTAAGAATTCCTTTGCTCAGATTTTCATTTCTTTGCTCATCCAAAGCCTCTTTAGTAAATAACATGTAGTTGCTGAATGCTAGCTCTTGATAGAGGATCTGGGCTTTAGGATCATTTGATTTTAAGACTGTAAATTTTTCCTTTTCTTCAGGTTCTAATTTGACTTTTTTTATTCTCGATAGGTATGACTACCTAGGACCAGTCTAGTTTTATTTCTCCTCCTAAGTCTCAAAAAAAACTCCTGATTAAGAGAAGTCCATAGCTCACAGGAATATCTACTATTAGAATGGTCAATAAGAGTTTCTTTTCTAGATGTGAAGCCAAATCTACTTGAGCATCTTTAATTTTTTGAAGGAAAGGAACCTATTTGGAATCCATAGAATAACATCTTCCATGTACCTTAGTGAGGTTGAGACCCAGGGCCTTAGCCACAGAGTAGGGCATAACATTGTCTGATGCACCTGAATCTATTATGCAATAGCTTAGTTTGCACTCTGTTAGTGAATAGATTGTCCTCCAAGAAAACATGTGCAAATCTAACCCTGAATGCCCAAGTGAGAGGACAAACTAACACCAACAGTTGGATAAGTTATCATGGATTAATAACCTTGCTCTAAATTTGTATCAGGTATAGCTCCCCATGTGAAATATTCAATGAATCAAATGTGAATGCTTTTACCAGAAAGCATAAAAGGATATCAAACATCTACCTATAAATACAGTGTAGATGTGGGAATAACTAAACAACTACAAGAAATTAAATGGTAAATGACACAAAGTCCATTCACCCTAACAACATATAGAATCAAGAAACACATTATCCATCTTCTTGAGAAAGTGCAGAAATGAAGATATGGAGATATAACAACATATTTCAGAGAAAACTAAAGTGACACAAAGATCACAATTAGTGGAAAGTAGATTTCTCAAACTCAAAGTTTTGATAAATAACTAACTTTCAAGTCTCCCTCCTCTAAAAGCGTAAAGATGCACTTGCTATCACAATCACCATTAATGAAACCCAAAGTTTTTCTCTGCATTTCAAAAAAACACAAATCTCTTATTTTCTAACATGCACAGTTCAGAAATCAAGAAAGGAAAACTCTGGCTCTGCTCCTCATGGCCTTCACAAGAAAATGGGCTAATGCTGGAAATAATCTGGAAAAGTTTCTCTCTTTGTTGTAGCACCAAGTTTGCAGTCTTGGAGAGAAAGATCTGTGTAAAAAAAAACCCACTGTGAATACCTTCTGTCACTTATTTATTCTTCTCTTTTTTCAATCTCCATTCACCTTCTTGTAACTGATTCTTGGATATCAATATTATTTAAAATCATTTCCGTGGAGACTTCTTAATTTTTCCCCCACCATTTGTTTTCCTTGGTGAACTTTATTTAAAATTTATGTTCTTTTCCTTCTTTAGGTGTTTATATCATTATAAAAATAGTCCTATATCTTAGAAAATTCGTGGCCCCTATGGTATACTCATGTTGACAGGTGACATTTGCTGGTGATGTGGTTCTGTTATAATTCTGTGACTGTGATTGATATTTTTGATAGTGATCTACTCTGTTGACTATAACTCATGAACCAAGAACAATTTCAAAGATTTCTCCAGTCAGATTATGCATAACTTACTTTTAAACAACATATCCAAAATTGAGCCAAATCCAACAGCTCAATTAGAAGTTATCCCCCCCGCACTGAGACCCAATTTTGTGATTTGCATTTTGTAATTATTATTGCTGAGCCGATAGAGGTGCAAATAGTGATGCATATCTCATGATTTTTCATACATTTTGGAAATCGCTCTAGTGAGAAGGTAGAAAACTAGGATTGAAAACACATATCCAAAATTGAGCTTGATCCAACAATTAAATTGTAAAATACGACCCTTGAAATATGACTATTTTTAGGCCATCAGAGAATCTGAGATTTCTTCTACTTGTATATAGCTATTCCACTTTAAGATGGATGCATTCTAATGTAAGCTCATTGTATGTATGTTGCATGAAATCAATGCTATTCTTATCAACTATTCAATTTAGTTAAACTTCATACAAATCCATATCACCAATATAAGGTTAATGCTCATCACCTCTATCAAGCAAATCAGTCTCTTCGAGCTGGAAATTGATTTGTTTTAATACATAGACAAATAATAGCTCTTGATATTTCTCAACCTTAACCATGATTCCATGTTCAATATGTGTGTGGACTTCTTTCACATCTAAAATTCACAAATTGACTATGCTTGAATCTGCATTTAGACTCTGGATCTAAGCTTGATTCTAAAACTGAGCCGCTATTCTCATTAATCTGGATCTCAAAACCTGACAAGCTGGAGCTCCAAATTTGAACTAGTTTGAACTATCTTAAACCCGTCACATCACATGAAATTTTTCGAACATAAAATAAGCCATATTGAATCAACAAGCTTGTAGGATCATTTTGAAGGCATTGAACCTGAAACTTGTTTCCACATCTGCATATTAAAATTTTTGAACCACTTTGTATTTTTAAACCATTGAACTGCTTTGAAGTACTTCGAACTTCAGTTTGAAGTACTTCGAACTTCAGTTTGAAGTACTTCGAACTTTAGTTTGAAGTGGTTCAAAAACCCTGAACTTGAAATTAAAATAAATGTGATGGTCTTCTATGTTAATCAACTACATCAATTGAATCAGATGAAACCAATCATATCAGAGCATAGTCTCTATGCTTGCCTTTAAATGCAAACTTTGAATTACCGAACCTTTGAACTATCAAATTCAATGAAACCTTCATTTTTGATAACTATTCTCTGAACACATTTGCTATGCCACTTTAAACTGATGAAACTGTATAGCCATTGAACCGATGAAGTCTGAGCCTAAAATGTGAATTGAGATAGAATTCTAAACCTTTCTAAATTAACAAATCTACAATTTCGAACCGAGAGTCTGAATTTTGTTTCTATTGAACCATCACACTTTTCATCATTACCCAAAGTTTGTAGCCATGATGATGCCTCCTTCAGCATAGAATCAAACCTCAAATGGATGTCTTCTTCATTTCTTTCAAGGAACTAGCTGTGATCAAATATACCATAAATTCCATCTCCTTCTCTTCTCAGAATGTCATCACACTTTTCAGCATTACCCAAATCAGCAACATCATGCATAGATGGATGAAAAGGAAAATTGCCAATAAATACTTCATTTTGAAATTGATTTGAAAAAGTACCTGAGGCCTCATCCAAGAAATGATCTAGCTTGAGTGATGAAGAAAATGTACCTATGATTCCTTCTTCTCCATTGAGAATCACATTCTCCAACACATCGGCTGAACCACCACTAGATTGAAGGCCAGCTTCATATTCTTCTTTCTCAACAATAAATTCAGTAGGGGCATCTTTGTCTAGAGACATCTTTGTCTCATCTTCATGAAGAATTGAATCACCATCAAGAGGATTGGTTTGAGAGACATCTGCAGGCTGAAGACATAGCAAAAATTCAACAATGATCCTTTCTTGTTGATCAAACGATATTTGTTTCCATGCTTCAGCTGGATAGTTTACAGGCTGAGTGATGATTTCAGCATTTTCAGAATGAAAAAGAAACTCTTCTTCATGCACTTTCACCTTGTCATAGTTGTAGATTTCATCATCAAATTCAAACACTCTTTGCATGTGCTGATTATTAGTTTGCAAGCATAAGGAATCATCTTCTTTCTTCATAGAAATAAGAAGTTCAGTCTCAGGCTGCATACTATCCTGAATCTTTTTGTCAAGAGGGTTTTCCAAAGAAAAATGTTCAACATCAAAAGTGAAAGATTGAAAATCCGAAGGCAAGTTGTCAACTTTCTCTTCAATAGGAACTTCTAAAATAGGGAGATTATCAACATAGTTAAAACTGAAAATCTTAGGATGTGGAGAACAAGATTTGAATACATCTCCATTAAAAGAAGCATCATCTACAAGGTTCACTGTTGCAACATAATCAGGATGAAAAGATTCAAGAAAAGACTCTTTCTCTACATTCTCCTTCAAAGGATTAATACCCTCACAATTTTTTGTGGTATTTAAAGATTCATTTTCAGACAAGGCACCTGGAGAAAGTATCTCAATAGAATCTTTAGGAAAAGAACAATCACCATGACTTTCTAATGTACCAATTTTTGCATGAGATGAGGAAAGATCTTGAGAAAAGATTTCATGATTATGGCTTACCTTTACTCCGATGTTGTTGCGGGTATTCTCTTCTTGTAAAACTGGATCAACATGATGCTGGAGTAATTCTGGCTGGATTTCTTCTTCTAAATATTGCATCTTGGGTCTTTTCTTGATGAGGATTCAGGTACTTTTTCAAATCAATTTCAGAATGAATTATTTATTGGCAATTTTCTTTTTCATCCATCTATGCATGATGTTGCTGATTTGGATAATGCTGAAAAGTGTGATGACATTTTGAGAAGAGAAGGGGATGGAATTTATGGTATATTTGATCACAGTTGGTTCCTTGAAAGAAATGAAGAAGACATCCATTTGAGGTTTGGTCCTATGTTAAAGGAGGCATCATCATGGCTACAAACTGATCATGATCATGCACAGGAGTTGAATCTACACAACAATATTTCTGAGGGGTATACATCATCTTTTGCTGAGGCTTTTTCATTTCATATTTTTCAGTTTGAAGCGAAGTCTAACATTGACAATGTAAAGGATCAATTCTTAAGTGGAGATGAATATTATGATGAGTTATAGCTTTTTGGAAAAGAATGTTGGATCAACATATGCATGCACGCTATCAATCTGAAGTTTGGCATAGAAAGAGTCATCATCACGCAATGGTTTGGAGTTGGTTCATTAAGGTACAGTTTGCTAATTTAGAAAAGCTCCTATTTCTCTCAGCCGATAAATGGTTTCACTTGATTCTTCTTTCTTTCGGTCTTTATGGTAGCTTCCTTCCTACCTTTGTAAGCTTTGTAAATATCTTTTTGGTGTGTGTAGTGTTGTTTGAATAATGTGCAAGCTTCATGCTTGCCAGTAGTGTAGGTGTTTATTTTGTTGGTTGGTTTTGCCCTGCTCCCCTCTGCCCCCTCTACAAGTAGCTCCCAGTCTTCTCTCGTGGACTCTATTTTCCCAATGGATAAGGCACTATTCTTTCTCCTAGAGATTGCTAGAGTTCTTTAATTTTGGTATCAAAATCAGTCCCACAGTTAGAGCCCTTGTTAGTACCCATATGGTCAGAGTTTTAAAACTTCAAGTTCAGAGTTTTTGAAACACTTTGAACTGAAGTTTGAAGTAGTTCAAAGTGGTTCGATGGTTCAAGTGACCCGTCCTGTAGGTTTAAAACAAGTGTGGTTCAGATTCTAGGCTTGAAATGTAGATTTAGAGATAGGATTTAGATTCAATGTCTTCAAGATTGATGATTTAGAGCAGAGTTATAAGGACCATTTAATTTAGGTTCAAATGACTTCATAACAGGCTTCAAAGGTTCAAGTTTGCAAAATCCAGCTCCAAGTTCCAATTTCAAAACCAATTTTCAAAGTTCAATACAGAGGTTTAGAGGTCATAGTTTGGTGACACTCCTTAGCTAGAGGATAAAATATCATCGTAGTGGAGCTTTAGAGTTCTTTTTAGTGGTCCATAGTTGGTTCAATTTGTTTGGAATCACAGGTTCGAGTTCTTAAGATCAAAGCTTCGAAGTCCAAGGCGCAGAAGGTGTGTTTCAGATGATTATTTTTGAAAATATGTGAAATCTTTGATAGATTCTCTAAAGTAAAGATGTAGCTTAGGGCCGCAGGTATTCAAAATTCTGTGGGGAGTGCTCAGAGCTACATGTTATTGAAGGCAATAAAGATGAGCATTTGAAGTTCATAACGAGAACTCGAAAGGTATGGTGAAAAGGGGTTTTTATTAAATAACTTGTTCCAGTTGATAAAAACTTGTGGAGGAATTGTATATCTTTTCAAGAAAGGAACTATAATTTTAAAACCCGTCCAAGACTTCACTTGAGGCTTGGAAATGAGAAGAAAGCCAAGGCTAATGCTTTGATGATGGTACCTAGGATCCGCATAGTGTCTTCTTGGCAATGAAAAGAGCTCAGATTATTGTGAATGTATTCAATAATGCCATTCGAAAGGGTGTACATGCCCGTGAGTTCTCCATGAACACGTAAACTATTAAAAAAATGCATATGGAAATTTACCTCCTCATGAGGCATTTGCCATTGGAGAGACTTCGATCTACTGGTACAGCTAACTAATACCATGGTTTCAATATGAGACTGTCAAGTAGATATGAATTACAAGAATATGAAGATATATATAGTATATCCGAACACAATACCAAAGTAGTTAAAATTGCAAAAGGACGCATGATGGAGACTGTAGATTGTTTTAAATAACATCCAAGTCTCAGGCTCGAGAGCATACATATAAGCCGCTGGTACAAAGAGCATCAATATAAATGAAATGGCAAGAATGAACTCGCATGAAAGTTTGAATTGAGGCATTGTGGCCTCTCGAATGTCATGAAAAACATGGAAAGATAAGGGCAAGCGACAGAGATGCAATATGAAGCTACACGCAGTGCTAAGAGGAATCCTTTTTAAAACAAAAAAAATTCATTAAAATGCTTGTACCGATGCCCTTGATAATGGAGGTGTCGGCTTTAATGTATTAAAAACTGCTCAAAAACATCATACAGCTGTAGATGAGTGTAGATGGTGTAAAATTCAAATGTTTTTCTTCTTGCACTAGGGGGTGACTATGGGGATTCAATTATCCCTTCCTGTGTGATGGTGTGCTTCAGTTTATTCATGAAAGTTTAATACATGCTTTGAACTCTGATACGAGTTATCATGGTGCTAACTCATAACTTGCATTTGAACATCCATTTTTTGATCATCTAGCAATGCCGATAATCTGTGTGAGAAGGAAAGATAGTAGGCTCCATGGAAGGTGACACTAGACGTCAGGCTTGAGCCTGATAATTTGAATAAAGGTAAGCTTATAAAAAAGAAAGCTATAGATACTCGGTGTATACTCCCAAATCCACTCAAGCAACGATAAATGATGAAGGATAAGTAATCAAGTTTGAAGAACAAATGGTCTTGAATTTTTGAAGATGACGCTGTCAATGATCACAATGTCATAGAAACCAGCGGCATTAGAATATAACAGTAGCTCATTAAAGCACATAGATTAAAGGCCACGGAACCTCCACTTGCAAAAGGCTCATGTCATTGGAGAAATGCTTCAAGAAAGATTGGAATCTCTTCTTAACATAGAATGGACTTTGGGCATATAGACTATGAATATAATCACAGGCCTGAGCATAGAAACAAGAATTACTAGTTGTTTAGTTGATTGGTTATATACTTATACATTTGTTTTCCAACATGCATGACAGAGTCCAAAGATTGGGTAATAAGAATGAGGAGAATGACCTGAGATGTAGTCTTAAAATCCCATGGGAAATTGGGATAGCAAGTAGATGTGAAAAAATCAGTAATTGACATCTGTTGGATAATTATATACACCTGTTCAAATAAGATATAATCATATAAAAATATTGAAAATTTGGTTAATAATCCTAGAAACTTTCCACATACGGAGATATTGTGAAATTGAGAAGTCATCAAAATAATTATGGATAAATATAAACTTTAAATAAAGTTTATCAAGGAAAACCAATGGAGAACAGATAAGAAACTTCTTAGGAATATAAAAAGAACCAACCACCAAGAATCTATTATGAAGTGGAAGAGTTACAGAAACTGAGCAGCCACTGACAATAGAGAAAGATAAATACATCTTAGAAAATGTGCAAGGGGTTCCATTCTTCCTGCTTTCGACTATAGACTTTGTGCTCCAGAAGGGAAGGAGATTCTGCAAAACTGTTCTATTTTTCTTTAGAGGCTATGACAGGCAGAGCATGGGCTTTTTCCTTCTTTTTTTTTTTAGAATTGTGTGCCTGAGATAGAAATAGGATTTTGATAGTTCATGTAATATTGTGAAAGGAGTTTCTGTCTTTCTTGAAATAGCGGTTTGGTTGTAATGTGCATAAGATATTTTGTGATGTTTTGCAGTCAGGGAAGGGAGACTAAGGGTTAAGTATATCAGAACTTTGATTATGGTGTATTTTCCTTCCACTGATTATGAACTTTGTGTCATTTTTAGTTTTCTCTAAATTACATTTCAATATCATTGTTTTCTTGTTACATCATCAGTTCAAACATCTTTAAAGGCTCTGAGTTTTATTTCTCTCAAGATAATGGAAGATATATTTTATTTCATTACACAATGCAGTGTCCAGCAAATGAAATTTGTGTCACTTGCTGTTCTTTTCTTTCTTTCTATGCAGTAATATAAGTTTACGCATCTACACTGTATTTGATATCCTTTTATGTTTTCTAGTAAAAGCATTCACATTTGATTCATTGAATATTTCATACGGGGAGCTATACCCTGTAAAATTCAGAGGAAGGTTATCAACCCCGTGATAACCTATCCAACTGTTGGTGTTAGCTTGTCCTTCCACTTGGGCATTCAGGGTCAAATTTACATGTATTTTCTCAAGGGACAATCTGTTCACTAACACACATTGATATACAGTGAGATATAAAATGGGTTAGATTTTTTTCCTAGGAGAGGTTGCTAAAAAAGTAGAATCCTCTTGATTAAATAGGCCAGATGTCAAGGTTTCATCTCTTTTTTCAATATTCACATCGTGATTCAAATATGAAGCATTTCCTTTACATCGATCTACTAGTCTTTTTCATTCAGAAGGGTGAGACTTCAAATAATCTATAGGGGAAATTTGAATTTTTTGTTCTTCACAGAATTGAATGAAATCAAAAGGCATTTTGTCCTTATCTATTTGTGAAGTGTATACTCCTTGATCAATATGAACATTACTTGTGGAAGGACTGGGATCATTCTCATGAGCGTGATTGAAGGATTGATTCTTTTTCCTTTGACCTCGAGTCAATACTATGTAAGAAGTTCCATCAATAGTTGTGTAGCATTCACCTTTTTATTCATAATCTGACTCATATTCTAAAAATAAATTGCTGGAGTCACCATGTGAGTAAGAATTTGATTATGGACTAGGGGTTACAGTGTTCAGCTCGTTGGTGGATAATAACTACATCATACGAGCAATTTTCAAATAGCTCTCAATATCATGATCTGTTGTCAAATGAAAGAGACACATATTTCCTTTCTTTGGTGCTGCTTCAATTTGCAACCTAGGTTGTGGGCCTGTGAGCTATAGGTATTTTCCATCATTGTTCCTTCCTGGAAAATTTTGATGATTCTGTTGATAGGAATTATTGAATCCAGGTAATTTCCTTTTTACTGCTATCAATTCATTTGAAAATTCATGAATCATTTCATTAGATGATGAGGTATTACCAGGACTTCCTTTATTTTGAAATTCTCACTTCCATTTTCCCATAGAAATCAAATCATCTTCAAATTCAATTACTTTCTATTGTGCATCTGCTAAATCCATGGGATGTTCTCTTCTCAAGTCATAATTGACATTTGGGGGCATCACACTTATAAAGAAGGTTTTGAAATTACCTGCTGTAGGTCTGTTAGGAGTTGGAATTTTGCTAATAATCTTATTGAACTTAGCAACAAAATCTCTCATACTCATTGTGGGTTGTTTTTAATGGAAGTTAATTGTGTTAACAAGGCATGTTCATCTTCTGTAGTCTTAAACCTTGTCTCAAAGGCCATTCTCATTGTATCCCAATCAGTGATTGAGCCATCATCGAGATGATAAAACTAGTCTTCTACACTTTCTGTCAAGGTTTCCACAAATAATCTTATAGAAACATCTTCATGTCCAACTCCTAATATGTGAGTAGCTGCAAAGAAGGCTTTAATGTGTTCATCTGTAGTAACCTTCCCAAATCTTGAAAATTTTGGGAAGTTCTTCCTTGAACCAGTCGGGAGTGGATGGTATGCTGTTAGTGCTAATGGTCCTATTGTTGCAACCCATGGAGCAACCATGATTGTTCTAGTAGTGTATGGTGGGAAATTAACAACTGGGGAAGCAATAATTCCATATAGGGCCAATATTTGGCACGTAGAATGTGAATTACTAATGTTTTGATTCCTAATAGGGGAAGGTAGTCTACTTCAACTTTTCTTTTCACCTTTGTACTTTGGAACATCTAAGATGGGACAACCAAGCTCTGTAAGTTTATCAAAAATAGGGTCTTGCCCACCCTGTTCCTTGGTACTTCTAAGGAACCTTGTTTTTTCCAAGGTGCTAAGTTAATTTTGTCTTTGAGCTTCTTGTCTCAATTATCTTTTTTCTCTTTGGATGTCCCTCCTTTGAATAGCTCTTTCTAAAGATTCAACTCTTCTTTCTTCCTCTTCCAATACTTGGCTAGCATTCCTATAATGTTCAACGTTCCTCCTATGTCTCCAAACAAATGTATTAAGGGATGGAATCATGTCTTCTTGGTTTTATTGAAAACCAAGGTTAGGTTGGAGCATTGGAACAATGTTTTCATGAGGTAGTACCATTTTTCCTTACGATATAGGCTTTTTAGTCAAGTGACTATTTGTATCCCCAACAGAGTTGCCAAAAATTTGTTGGTAAATAGATTTGTTCTTCTTTAATTATGACTCTTGAATTCCAAAATTAGGAACAATATCTAATTACAAATATCTAAAAAGCCACTTATGAGTAGACTGGCTTTTCTCTAAATTGATAGGTACAACTCCCTATGGTAGATTTACAACGAATTATGTTTTGTTTCTAAAACTAAAATGGGGGGCATGTTCTGGACCCAAGAATAGAAGAAGTAAACCAAGCTAGACCTAAATAGAATCTAACTCAGGCTAAAAGAATTTTTGAAGAATTGATTTAGTTTATGACCCCACACATCTTATGAACTCATAAAGGTTATTAGTATGATTAATAGTACTGAACTTAGCTAATTTGAATCTAAACTACGACTAGCTTAAAATGAAAAATGCTTGAAGGATCTCTCTTTGAACATGCAGTGACACTACTTATCACATCCATTCATTGCTTTGAAATAGAGGAGCGAAACTCTGTTCTTTCCTTGCTTCAATCCAGACAAAAGAGAAAACATAAAACTATAACTAACAAAAATGGAATAGAAAATAATTGATACCAAAATAACATTCAATTGTCTCTACAACATCCAACATTTCACATCAAAAGTTTGTCGACCCTTTGTTAATCTTTCAATTTCATACATATATGATTTTGAGATGATCGTTACAATAGAAGTTCAATCGGTTCATCTTCCCAAAAATGACAAATGGCAAGACACCAATTTTTCATATTACAATAATTACATAAGAAAGAAAAAGGGGGGGCAAAATGTGAATCACTTCAACTTCTTCCTTTTTTTTGCTTTTTCTCTATAGGCCTTAGCGACAACTATGATTGGGATGAGTTCTTCATGCTTAGGCATGTGTATGTTGGTGTATCTCAAGAGCCATTTGGAATGTTCTTTGGTCAACTCCTTCAAAATATTCAATTGATTTGTTAGCTCCTCCATGGCCACATGTATGTATCCACTGAGTGTTTAGAGTTCTACAACTCTATTTTCACTACTGGAAGACACACCAAATAGACTATCCAAGAATTTGGAGAATTCTCCTTCATGACATTTATCTTGATGAGTTCTTTTCCTTGAACCACTAGTCTGTGAATTTGTATGTATCCCCTTCATGAGTTCAAATCCTTTATCTTGGGTCTTCTTCACTTTATCCTCTATTTCTTTATGTCCCTTTTCTGCTGACAGGATCATTTCTGTCTTGAATTGCATGCTCTGAAGCCACTCAAATTGAGGTTTGCCTCCCTTTGGAAAGGTTTTTGCTTTAGTAGCTTCTTTTTCCTTCATCTGAATGATCATCTTTAGAAGGGAGACACAATCATCACACTTCATCCTTTCTTTGACTAGAGTATTGCTATTTGATAAGATGTTATCCTTCTCCATTTCCAATCTTAGGATAACATTACCAATTTGTTCTATAATAGCGGCTCCTAATTTGAGCTTCTCAATCCATTCCTTACCAATTTGGCCAAAGTGCTTATCTTCCTAAAGTTGAGGGATGAGGGCCTAAACCTCAACAACAGTAAGATTTTTGGTTACTGATACTCTAGAGATAGTTGTTAATGGAGTAATCAACTGTCTAATGAACCTATTCAATTCTTTTATCTCAAGCTTCATTCTGGTCTTTGACAAATTTAGACTTTCTAATTGTCCCTCAATCACCTCATTGGTCGACTTTCACAAGCCAACCTTGGTGTCTTGCCTAGCCTCTCCAAGGTCCATCGAGTGTAGAGTAAAATCATCAGCAGTCATATCTTCAATCCTTCCTCCTTTTTTGGGCTTGGCTATCTCCATTGTTAGGTGCCCTATTTTTGGATCTTTCCCAAGTATAGACAATTTTTTATGCTTCTTTACCTTGGTTAATGCAGTTCCATAATGAACTACAAGGGATATAGTGTCTTTGGTAGGAACACTTTCATCTTTCCTTTTCCTCTTTCTTTCTAGAGTATCCTCCAACTAGGAATCAATGCCTATCACTTTGGAGGCCATCCAAAGTGATTCTATACTAAACATCTTCTTCTTAGCTGGAGGGATTGTCACCATAGTTGAAGTGAAGGGATTCTTTAGATCTTTAGAAATGAGCTTTGAAGAACTTTGGCCTTTATCTACCTCTGGAGTATTCTTTGTGGCCTCATTTGACTTAGTAGACTCACTACTATTGCTCTTTCCATCTCCCAAATCTACTATCTGTATTAGGGAGCCACTTGGTTGCAGAAGTGTAGCACTTACTGGCAGAACAGGGCTATGATGAGGAGAGGGAAATGGAGTAACATGGGGAGAAGGAAAGAAAGAAACATGAGGATATAGAACTAGTGTGTCATGGGGGAATGGAACTGGAGTGGTACCACTATACTTTGGCTCCTCCGTCTTCTTCTCTTCAGCACTAGTTTGGGTTCTGATGACTGGGAAGGAGCCACCATGACAAGTCTTAGCTATGGGAATGCTCTTGTCTAGAGGTTGATCACCTCCTCCCAAAGGTTGAGCTAGTCCTTGAGTGGTAGCTATTGTTACGCCTAGTGTAGCACTCTAGGAGGAAGAAGGCATTACAACTACTAGAGAGGCCTAAGTGGTTGTACCTTTACTCCAACCCCTCTTGGTGTTCCATTCAACCCACTTCCTAGTTCTCTTGATGATTCTGGCCATCATAACATCTAAATCCTCTTCAACATCCTCATAAGGCTTTGAACTGATAGGAATGCTCCTTATCTTAGTTAAATATGTATTGCTATACATATTTTGTCCATCGTCCTTCAATCCTTCAACATTGAAATTAATGCCATATATTTTAATTTGATCCATTGTGAGCTTGGTGAAAGCATAATCTTTGCATCAGAGTGGGACTCACAACTGTAAGCTCCAACTTTGATAAGGAATTCATACCCTTTCTTCTTCAAGCTTCCACCTAGCACATTCACTTGCATCGCCTGCCTCACAATCTCTATCAACACGATCATGTCATTCGGGTACCTGGGCAACTTTAAGGAAAATTTATCAAAAGCTACAAGATGCAAATATGAGAAAGATGAGAAATGGATAAAATAGTTTTCGAATTGACTAATAGCCGCCATTGCCTCTGGGTTGAATCTCCTCTTCGGGCATCCTTGGATTTCCATGCAAATTCTAATTGTAAATATGTCATTAACCTTGAAATATTTTGCATAACTATTTTGCAATTGCAAACCTGGATAGAACTCATAACATTTCACTTCATCAAGAAAATTTTCTATTCTTGGAAGGCCCGACCACAATTGTAGAGATGCTAGCATATAAATTAGAAAGGAAGACATATAAAAGGTGTTGTAAAACTTCATGACACTAAGAGCTCTAGAAAAATTCTCACTTACCTCATGGGCCCAATTAATATACTGCGTATCTAAATAAATATTTTGTTCTAGAAAGAAATACTGTTCAACAAAATTTAGAGCCTCTACCTCACCTTTCAATTTGTGGAGGAGAACCTGAATGTGTACAATCTCAGGCTTGAGATCAGTACCAAATAGAGTTTTGGAGACGTTACTCTTGGTGCCCTATGACTTTTGAAATTAGGATCACATAATTTCTTTCCTCCACACCATCTTCTTCAAGGAGAACTCAGAGACTGCTCCTCCTACTGTCAATTCTGAGAGCTCCTCTTTTTCTAGGACTTAGAGGCAATTCACCACAGCTTTTCTATCAATGGAGATTAGTAGAGTATGATCAGGTAGCAGAATTTGTTTGGTATCTAGATTGTAGTGAGTTATGCATTCATAAATCAATTCTAGAGCTTGGATTGCCACCAGGAAACTAGCTACCTCCACTAGTCCATTTCCTCAAAGCTTCTCGATTATAGGATGAATCGGCTCCGACCTCAGCCTCCTTTGGAAATCTTTCATATCATAAAATTAGAGTGAAGTATTTGTGAAGTTTTGCAATGTGGACTTAATCCCATTTAACCCATCAAACCCTAAAAATCTAGTTGCCATTCTATTTGAGAATGAAGTAAATTGAAACTTTGAATTTAGATGAGGCGCATAGAATTGAATTTGCAGCCACATAAAATTTGAAAGCATTGTGCAATTTAACAGAATAATAGTTCAAGAAAAAGTGGTAGTTTGAAAAACTCTTATGTTTCCCTCTATATAGAAATCTTAATTCATTTGTTAATCTTCAGGATCCATGCCACATGAATGAATTAAAGGATAAATCCATTGAATCAGTTAATGCAGGAGCTTCTAATAGACATTGAAAATTCTTTTCACTATTTCTGCCCAATAGTGACTTTTCTTTCTTTCATACTTACCTTTCTATTTTCCATTCAATTTTGAAGAATTAAGAACAGAGTACTCTGTAAGGAAATATTCGCGTAGCTAGATTCTGCTCAGTATACCTTTCTAACAGTGGTTAGATTGTTTCCATTAACATCTTAAGATGCCTTGTGTGTAATTTGTGAGCCCAATCTACTTATAAAGTTGATTTCTTTATGAATGCAAAAAATCGCCCTCATGGGTTGAAAACCTGCCGAGGAGAACCCAAGCTTTATTTACACTTTATCTTTTGAGCTAACATTTCCTCTAGGTTCAAAAAATCTTGAAAGGACTATGAAAGTTGAAGGGGGGCCCACTTCCTTGTCTCTTTCTTTAACAATTTCCTTTGGTGGAAAATAGACTTCATGGGTCGAAAGCCCATCGAGGATAAGCCATTTTTGGGTTTTTCGCTAAGGATGATTCTGAGCATCATGATGAATCCCAAATGTTTCCCAAGGTAGAAAACTATAATGAAAATTAGAGTTTTCCGTAAAGCAACTCATTATCTTCTTACCTCATTGTGTAAGCCTCATTTGTTCATATTTGCAGGAAATCACCTTTATGAGTTGGAAACCCACTGAGGAGAAGGTGATGCTCTATTTTTTGCAAACTTCATTCTTTTACAGGAAAAACATGATAAGCCATGAACAAGTTCAACTTTGTGAATAACTTTGCAAATTGCAAGAATCTCCATCAAATTAGGTACTACGCTACCCATAGACTCATGACATCAAGGAAAACCCACCTAGCCATAAAATGTGGGAGAAGAGAAAGATGAAAAATCAGATGGAGACTCTTTTCACCTAAGGGGAAAAACTAGACCCAAGCATAACTAGACCAAACTAAGACACAAAAATCTCCACTTTTACAAAATGGATATAGGGTGAAAAGTGGGCCAACACTTTGAAAACTAGATCCAAGTACTTTATTTTTGCATAACTAAAATTTTAGGTCAATTGTGAAAAATTTTGAAATTCAAGAAATTTTTTTTCACTTTTTTGCCAAAAAGTAAAACTAACTTTTTGCACAAAGATATTTTGTAGGCACCTAAGCTTTTGGTTGGAGGAACACTAATTTGGAGGGTAGGTTATTGCAATGAGAAATTTGCATTAATAAGGGCATCTTTTTATGAATAAATCACTTAGTATATGTTGAAGAGATCGTTAATCAACCTTTTTTTCGTTGAGACTGGATGTGGAAGGATGATATTCATTAGGCGCTAGTTTTTGAGTAATTTTGGGCTTTTGCACATGGAGGGCCAACATGCTTGAATTAATTGCATTTTATTTTAATTGGAGTCATATTATAACCCTATTGAAAGAATCAAGATCATGATTTAAGTGTTTGACAAGGTTGCTATGTAAAAGTGGGGAATTTAATTAAGCCTCAAAACAATCACAATTGGTTAGACTGATGAGTTGGTCCAAAACAACTCATGCCAAGTTTGTGATATGTTGTAGCAATCCCAAATGGGTGTGTGAATCCTTAATTTTTTGTAAGGTCACTTGGAATTTTTTTGAGAAAAGTATTAAAGCATCATGTTTCCCTACTACATGAAATTGGTCCTAGGGTCCTTATTAGGACCCTTAAGATTTTAGATCATTATGTCAAATACATCATTTATAGAGGCCATTATTGGATTCAAAATGTTCCAATTGACCTCCTTTGATGCCTTTTCACCTTCTAAGATGCTTGGTATCTTCAAATGCTTGTCTAGGTACCGCTACATCATACTCCCCATCAACAAAAGATCTTTGCCCCAAGAGATGAGGGTTCTTTTCATCGCACCTCCAAGTTTCCTAGAAGGAACCTTGTAATTTTGTCCTCTCTAAGGAATTTGTTGCAATAAAAACTCCTTGAGAATTTTGATCCTCGACCTGCAAACAACTCACACAATTTCCAAAACTTGTTTCCTTTTTGTCCAATATGCTAGTCCATGTTGCTCTATTGCTTCAACTTCTTCCCTGCGTGCATATGACCTTCTTTTCTCTTTACCACTTTCATAGTCACAAGAACTTCCTCTCCTTTGACCCTTTGTAACCAAAGCACACATTACATTCCCAAATACTATTCTCAAACCTATTATAGGACTGTATAGTTCCCATTTCTCTATCATTTTCAATCATCCTTTCATTAGATCCTTGCTTCTCTCTATCATCCTACAACTTTAAAGATATATTGTCTCCAAAAAATATCACGTGTTCATTCATACTACCATATTCAACTTTTGTCAAAATGAACTTCTCACTACCCTTGTGTACCATATAGGAATTTTCCAATCCATTTTGGAATGTCCTTCTCAAAGCCCACCATGGTATTCCCAATTTAATGTGGCAAGAAGTCATAGGAATTACATCATACATAATTCTATCATGGTAGTCCCCTATGAAAAAACATATACTTTCTCCCTCACCATAAATCTTTGTTCTCTACTTACCCATGTTGCTTGATAAGGGCTTGTATGAGGTAATTTTTGTAACACCCACTTCTCGACCATTTCAAAAAATACAAGGTTGTCATGAGAACCAAAGTTTACTATCATCTTAAAAATTTCACCTTTTCTCTTTCATTGTATCATGAATATGGTTGGCCTTTCGAATGGTTGTCCTCTTCTAAACATTAAGAACTTTTCTTCAAGTTATAGATCTGCACTCCATGTATCAATCATCATTCCATGAATATAGGGACCTATTCATCATGGAATGGTCATGAAATGACACTGTACTATATGAGACTAACCCATATTTGCAGATAAGTAATTTAAAATTTTGTGATCACCATGTGTATTTTGTTGGAGGAACACTAATTTTGAGGGTAGGTTATTATAGTGAGACATGTGCCTAAATAAAGGAATGTTTTTATAATTGAATCAATTAGTATATGTTGAGGAGATGGTGAATCAACCTTTTGAGATTGGATTTGGAAGACTAACTTTGATAAGGCCCTAGTTTTTGAGGGCTTTTAGAGTAATTTGGGGATTTTGTATGTGGAGGGCTTGTAGGGTCAAATTTAATTTAATTTAAATTGGATTCATTTTATGATTTTTTCAAAGATCCAAGATTGGGAATTAAGTATACGATATAGTTTCTTTGTAAAAGTGAGGTAATTCAAGCCTCAAAGCAGTCATAGTTGGTTAGACAGATGAATTGGTCCAAAAAAACTCATGTTGAGTTTGTTGTATGTTGTAGTATTCCCAAATGGGTGTCCAAATCCTTGATTTTTTTTAGAGTCATTTGGAAATTTTTTGAGAAGAGTAATAAAAATAGTCTTTAGAGACTTAATAGGGAATTAGGCCTATTGGGGACAACAATTTTAGTTTGCCTAGGAGATAGGTACATGAAACTTTGAAAGTTGTTTTTTTTTTTTATTGGTTGAGTGAATGCAGTCCTCAGAAATCTTGGAATCCATTGAAGAAGTTTGATTTTAATTTTAACTACATTAAGCCATTAGGTGTTAAGGAGACATTGTGGGTTTGGGTAACATTGAAGCATTTAGACATACATTTGGCTTAAAATACTAAAAACCATGATTGTGATGCATCATAGTGGTATCAAAGAAAGTATAATGATTTGGGAAAAGGTTAGTTGTAAATGTTTGAAGAGGAGTTTGAAACTTTTTGAGAAAAGGCTCAACAAATTTCTTAAAAAATTACTAATGTTGAACTTGCCAAGCT
The DNA here is from genome assembly GCA_028749045.1 of Cupressus sempervirens. Lineage (NCBI taxonomy): Eukaryota > Viridiplantae > Streptophyta > Pinopsida > Cupressales > Cupressaceae > Cupressus > Cupressus sempervirens. The sequence goes on from CM053787.1 coordinate 319,416,174, forward strand.
TGTGGAAAAATAAGCAAAGGAGAATAGGAAGATGAAAGAAGAGTTGGAATTAATAAAGAAAAAGGTGGATAAAAGGAAAGTAAATAGTAAACAAGAGGAAAATGAAGAAGAATAAGGTTAAGAAGGCAAGAGGGCACCAAGGGAAGAGTTTGAACCTAAGGATGCAAGGATGCTTAAGTTTGTTAAAGCCATTAAATCAAGTGATTCCAAAGGTAAGTTTGATATTTCAATGTATGATGGAAGAATAATGTTGAAGAATTAATTAATTTGTTAGTGTTAAGAACTACTTTGATTATGAAGATGATCAAAAGGTGAAAATTGCTAAGTCAAGATTGAAGGGGCCTGCATTTCTATAGTGGAATTGTTTGTAAGAAAATAGCTAGAAGAAGAAACTACCTAGGAATAATTCATGGCCAAGGATGATGGAAATATGTGGGAGAAGTCCCTTCCTAAATATTACAAAGAGAAATTATACAAGAAATTACAAAGTTTGAGGGAAAAGGACATGGATGTCAAAAAGTACACTGAGGAGTTTCATAAACTTGATGTTAGTGTTACTCATGATGAAGACAAGAAGGATAATGTAGCAAGATATTGGCAATTTAAGGTTCAATATCCAAGAAAAGAAGAATAACATAACAAGAAAAAAGATAAGAAATTCAGAGGCAAATGCACTTTTGGAAGGGCAAAAAAATTCAAAACCCCTTGGAGAAAGTAATCGCCAAGAGAAGGAAGGTGAATTCAGATAAAGAGGCAACTTTAGGGAAAGAAGACCTAACAATAGAGGAAGATTTTTAGGAAGGTTCTCAAGTATCTTCATAGGAAGATGCTTCACATGTAACCAAGTTGTCCATCCATCATATAGATGTCCTAAGAAGCAAGGGTCAAACAACCAAGGAGAAAGGAGACTCCATCTAACTAATGAGGAAGATAGCCATAGTGTTCCACTATAATCAAGACCTGTAGATCTAGAACAAGGAGAGTGTTTGATGCTAAGGATAACTCTCTTACAGGTGCCAACTATGCAAGAGCCACCACAAAGAAAGTAATTGTTTAGGACCACCTACAAGGTAAATGGAAAGGTATCCAAAGTTATAATTGATTTTGGTTCCTCTAACAATTTGGCATCAATTGAAATGGTAGACAAGATTAAGTTGCAAAAGATACCCCATCCCTTCTCTTAGAAGGTCTCATGGTTAAACAAGGGATAACAAGCCTTGATTAATGAACAAATGTGGGTAGAGTTAATATAGGGGAGTATAGGGACAAAATTTTGTGTAATGTAGTAGAGTTGGATGCTTTCTCTATTCTTTTAGGAAATTCTTGGGAGTATGATGTAGATGCCTATCATGTAGGAAAGAAGATGCATATGAAATCAACAAGGATGGTATAAACTATACTATGAACTCACTCCTTGATGATGAAAAATACAAACACATAGTAACTAGTGTCATGTTGGTAGATGAAAAAGAATTCATAGAAACCTTAAAAGAGAAGGATACCTCATGCTTTTCCCTTTTAATGAAGCCAAAAGAAGTGTCAAAATAAAATCATAAAGATAAGATTGAAGAGAGCAAGGTTGGACCCAAATAAGTTAATAATCTATTAAAGAAGTATAAAGGGATAGTAGTAGACAATATATGTGAGACATTTCCAGCATAGATGGACATTAACCATTGTATAGATCTTATACCAGGTTCCACACTTCCCAACAAATAAATCTACAAGATGACCCCAAAGTAGAATGAGGAGATTGCAAAAAAAATACAAGATTTGTTGGAAAAAGTGTTAATTATGAAGATTTTGAGTCCTTGTGTTGTCCCTATAGTATTGACCCCAAAGAATGAAAAAACATGGAGATTATGCATAAACTTTAGAGCCATTAATAATATAACATTTAGATACAAGTTCCCAATGCCAAGGATTTAGGATTTTTTGGATTATCTAGGATGTGCTACGCACTATTCCAAGGCAGACGTAAAGAGTGGCTACTATTAGATAAGAATAAGGGAAGGAAATAAATGGAAAACAAATTTAAAAGAAAAGAGGGCCTCTATGAATTGTTACAAATTCCTTTTGTCCTTTAAAATGCCCCTAGTACAGTCCTAAAAAAAATGCGGCTAGTACAGTCCTGAAATAATTCATTAATCATTTTATGGTGATGTACCTAGAGGTCATATTGGTATTTAGTAAGAGAAAATATGAACATTTCAGGCATTTGGATATGGTATTGCAGAGGTTGCATTAGGAGCAATAGAAGATAGATTGGGAAACATGTATTTTCTTCTAGGACAAACTAATATTCCTTGGTTTTTTGAGCTCCAAAGGTAGTCTAAAGTTGAATTGTACCAAGGTAGATGCAATTATCAATTGGCCTACACCAAGGATTACAAGTGAGGTAAAAATATTTCATGGTTTTACAAGTTTTTATAGGAAATTTGTTAGGAATTTTAGTGGGGTGTGAACACCAAATATGGACACTATAAAAAGAGGGATAAAATTTAAAATCTCTTGGATTCGTGAGACTGATAAGTCTTTTGTGTATCTATAAAGGAGGGTAGCAAACCAACTAATCCTAACTCTTCTTGATTTCCATAAGGTTTTTACCATTAAGTGTGATGCCAACAAATTGGCTACTAGGGTAGTGTTGAACCAAGAAGGTAGGCCAATTTCCTTATTTAATGAGAAGCTTAATGAAAAAAAGAAGAAGTATTCATCCAATGACTAAGAACTGTATTCCAAAGGAGTAAATGAAAATGGAGACATTAATTATTTCCAAAGGAGTTTATAGTGGATACTGACAATAATGCACTAAGTTTTTTGAATAGAAAGGAGAAAATAATCCATAGACACATTAAGTGGATGAGATACTTGTGAGATTTTACCTTCACCATCAAGCATAAAAAGGGTGTAGTTAATAAGGTAGCATATACACTTAGTAGAAGGAACTTGACAATACATGAAATTCAATTGGAAAGTGTGGGTTTTAGTTCACTCAAGGACACATACCAAGAGGATGAGGGCTTTAAAGAGGTATAAAAGGCACTAATAAAATTTTGTTTGGTTGAGATTTGATTTGAAAGGCTAACATTGACCAAGCCCTAGTTTTTTAGGGAATTTAGAACAATTTGCGATTTTGTAGGTGGAGGAATAGTATGGTCAAAATAATTGCATTTTATTTTGATTGGATTCATGTTAGGATAAACCAAAAACAGAAATAAAAACTACATGCAAATATAACCAATAACAGAAAATAATAGATCACACATAAATGAACACAAGGCACCAAGATTTAATGTGGTTCACCCAATCCCTGGGCTACGTCCACCAAACAACAAGTTCGATCTTATTATAATCCAATGATTACAACCTAATTACAATCCGTAATCCCTTACAGCTCAATATTGCCACAAGAACCAATTTCGCATCACAACATAATAAAAAATACCCAACCCTAAACCCTTTTATACAAGTATTAAATTGCTTTAGGGTTATAACATGTCAGCCATAATTAGCCATAATTTTAGTGGTGAATCTACGAATGGTGAATAGTACCAAAATGATTGGCGAATAGTACCAATTTTTTTGAAGTATGTACAGTACTTTCCTGATCAGTCACCACAATCTAACAAGTCATAGTATAAATCTCTTGAAAGGATGAAGATTAGGATTTAAGTATTTGATATGGTTGCTTTGTAGAAGTCGAGTAATTTAGGCCTCAAAATAGTCACAATTGGTTAGAATAATAAATTGGTCCAATAAAAATCTTCTTGAGTTTTTGATATGTTGTAGTATTCTAAAATGGGTGTCCGAGTCCTTGATTTGTTTTGAGAATCATTTGGAAAGTTTCTGACAAAAGAATTAAAAACAATTTAAAATTACAATCACCAATGAATTGATCACTCTGAGTCTATCATACAGATAATGATTTATGCATTCACCAATCTGAGTCTATTTGTCATAGTGTTGTTTTCTTTCTTGTTAGACTTACTTCAAGAATCTCTTTCTTTAATGAATTTAACAAACATAGCCATACTTGCATCCTCAGGATCTAACCTTTCCCTTGATGATCTCTCTCCTTCTTCACCTTCTTTTCTTCATTGTCCTCTGTTAGTTTACAGTAACTGATTAGGGAAGTACTGTACATCATAAATTCTTTGGGGTTCGAGGCATCACTACAATTTTTTTTTTGGGTACTATTCACTGATTCACCACTAAAGTTGTGGCTATTATTCTCCAATTCATGACTAGCATGTTGTAACCCTAAAGCATCAAAAATACTTGTATAAAAGGGCTTAGGGTAATGAATTGTATAATGGTGAGTGATACAAAAATTGGATCTTGTGGTGGTATTGAGCTATAAGGGATTACAAATTGTAATTAGGTTGTAATCACTAGATCGTAATAATATCAAACTTGCTATTTGGTGGATGTAGCCCAGGGTTTGGGTGAACCATGTTAAATCTTGGTGTCTTGTGTTCTTTTTATGTGATCTATTATTTTTTGATATTGTTTATATTTGCATGTAATTGTTATTTCTATCTGAGGTTTAATCCTAACATCCTCTTGTTCATTGTTTCCTTTCCTTTTATCCACCTTGTTCTTTAGCCTTTACAACTCTTCTTTCATCTTCCCGTTCTCCTCTACTTGTTTTTCCACAAGCTTGGCAAGTTCAACATTAGTCATTCTTGGAGGTATTTCTCGAGCCTCTTCTCCAAAATTTCTAAACTCCTCTTCAAACATATACAACTACCCTTCTTGCAAAGGATTACACTTAATTTGATACCACTATGATGTAGATAAATCAAGGCTTTTGGGATTTTAAGCCAAATATTTGTCTAAATGCTTCAAAGTTGCCCAAATCCACAATGTCTCCTTACACCTAATGGCTTAATGCAACAGTCAAATTGTAAATCAAAATTCTTCAATGGATTCCAAGGTTTCTAAGGACTGCTCCCCACTTAAACCATTTAGAATAAATAACTTTCAAATTTTCATTTGCTTATCTCCTAGGAAAACTCAAATTCATATCCCTAATAGGCCAAATTCCCTATTACGTCTCCAGAGATTATTTTTAATTCTTTTCTTATAAAATTTCCAAATGAATCTAAAAAAAACCAAGGATTTGGACACCCATTTCAGAATACTAAAACATATCACAAACACAACATGAGTTATTTTGGACTAATTCATCATTCTAACCAACTGTGACTATTTTGAGGCCTAAATTGCCCCACTTTTATAAATAAACCATATCAAATACTTAACTCCTGATCTTGGCTCTTTCCAAAGAGTTATAATATGACTCCAATTAAAAGAAAATGTAATCATTTTAACCATGCTATCCCTCCACATACAAAATCCCCAAATTACTCTAAGAGCCCTAAAAAACTAGGGCCTAATCAATGCTAGTCCTCCAAATCCAATTGCAACCAAACAAAGGTTGCTTCACCATCTAATCAACATATTCTAATCGATTAAATAATAAGCAGATGCCCTTATTAAGGCAGATTGCTCACTGTAATAATCTACCCTCCAAATTAGTGTTCCTTCAACGAAACACACATGTTGATCACCAAAATTTTAATTACTTTTCTCCAAATATGGGTTAGTATCATATAGTAAAATGTCATTTAATAACCATTCCATGAGAAAATAGGCCTCTACAATCATGGAAATCTTGTAAGAATTAAAACTTGCTGAATGAAAATAAAAATTCCTTAAACTCTACCAACAACAACTTAAGAAATACAATGACAATGCTACCTTAGATCATTCACATGGTTTGTCGAGTGTCCAATTCTTATGTTCAGACATTATAAATGTAAAACCAAATTAGCATGATTACTCCACCTTGAAAATATACAATGAAATTATTGGAAGTATTGTTTATTGACCAAAGTTTGTACAAATATTATCTCATTTATACCATCTTCCTCCACATGCTCACTCCAAAATGACACTAGCCATTAGGATTTAAAAATTTGAATTTAAAACTCTTTAAATAAAATCATAGAAACCTATGATTTTTGAAATGGTCATCTCGTGACCTTATTAGGCCATTAAACCCTTTGGACTCCTAATTTACCATTCTAGGCATCATGTTTCCCTATTACATGAATTTTGCCTAAGGGTCCTTATCATGAACCTTAGGAATTTGGATTATTACTAGGGATAACTTTAAGAAATCCCTCTCCAAAAAAATGCCTAAAATGCTAACAAATCCAATATTTTATGGGCAGGAAAATTTTAATGTCGAGGCAATTTTTTTGTTCCATGTAGGAAAATAAAAGATTATATGTTGACAATTTTCTCCTTGCCCTAACAAAAAAAAATTAAAATGTGGTGAATTAAATATTTTCTTGCTAACAGATAAATAAATGATGGCTATTTTTTTGCTTGCCAAAAATGAGATTATAATGTCAGAGGTGAATTACTTGTTTTGTAGGAAAATGAATAATAATGGTCTTGGCTAATCTTTAGTGGTAAATTGAAAAATTGTATTATTTGAAAGCAAATTTGCAAGTGTATTGGCTAGTGACATTTTAAAGCTTTAAGACATTAGTTGCCAACTATACTGACTACTTACTAGTCAGTAGTGTTATGTCTTAGGTCTATTTTTAAAAATGTCATTACATTAGTGTCACCATTACCAACTTGGCTACTGCCACTTTTGTATCATTAATACATTAGTTTTATCGACCATTGATTAATTAGAGATCAATGACAAAATATGCTTTTCAGGGCTAGATGCTTGAAAAGATTTGGAGTATCATGAAATTCTCCAGAATGGAGACACATGGCAAGTTTTGCACAAAAACCATTAACTAGAATGTAGCCAACATCGCATCACGATTAAAATCATAAACGTGGTATTGACAGTTACAATTATTACATTTTATTTATAGCCACTTTGGCAGGCACTCTAACTATCTGACATTAATGCGAGTGCATTTTTGACACTTGCAAATTAATAGGAATATGAAAAAGAAAGATATGAAAGCTCGTAAACACCAAAAAAATTAATGCAACTGCCATTAAAGAGTCTCTTCAATTCCTCTTTCATTATCATTTCTCAAATTCTCGAATCTCAATTTGGTTTGTAGAGTTTCTTAGAATCTTCTGGTTGTAATTGTTATGGATACACCACTTCAGTTGAAATGCACCACAATGGGTCTACAAAATCCCTTTTTGGGCATGATACATAAGGATGTCCTAGCCATGGTTTGCAATGAAGATTCCACAAGTTCTTTTATCAGTTATGCTTTGTTCATGGTCCTTGGCCATGAATTTTTAAAAAATGAGAAGAGCTACCACGTGTCCATAGATATTACCTCCTACTTCCTCGTGTCTCTTCTTGACCTTGAAGGAAATCAAGTAGAAATTTTGATGCTTTTGTGTAACATTTTTAAGGAATTTTTTTATGAAGATGACATCAAAACTCTTGTATTGGTCGAGTAGGTAGTGGGGCTGAACATTGGCATCCCTTTTGTAGATGTATCAGACAAGTGTTGGGAGCAAGACAAAAGAAGCATTGTATTGAAGCATCCCGTCCTGCTTGACATGAATGACCACTAATTGACTCGCCATCATAAGTGGGCATGACTTGGGAGGGATTTTCTATGAAAGTGGTTGTTGTTGGATGACATTAGCGACACTAATTTCACATGACTACATGAGTTCAATGACATTATCATCTCCAAGAGATTCCTCATGGAGGGGCTTGAAGACCTTTTTGATTGGAGGCTTCTAACCCTCAACTTGCTAATGCTTCCTGTTCCCTGCTTCCCTATTCCCTTTTTCCTATTTCCTTGACCCTTGCCCATTGAGCAAAAAAATGTTTTAAAGACATTTGTTTTTCTTTAGATTGGGTCTTTCGCTTGAATGTGAATTATGAAATAGTAAAATTAGGTTGATTTAATCAGCTATTTTGAATATCTATTTTATGAATCTATACATTATACAATCTCAAATTTAATTAATGAAAATAATAATTTTTGGCTTCTCAAATCATTGCTCCTGCTAGTCTATGACTCTATTTTTGGCTTCTCAATGCACTATTCAATTGTTAGTCTATGACTTTGTTATAAAAAAAAATTGTTACAAAGTTAGAAATTAAAAAAAGGTTTCAACAATCCCTTTATGTTTTCATCTTTAATTAATGATTTATAGTAAAAAAAAATTCAATTGAAACTTATCCAATGAAAATTTGTAATATGTATATGTATGTCCTTTAAATTTCAAAACTTGTAAAATTTGAGAATATATGAATGCAGGGGCTAGGGCCATGCAAGTTTATAGCTATAATAGTTTTAACTATTATTAATTTATTTAAAAATATTAAAAAAATAAAAAAATAGTTTGTTAAAATTAAACTTATGATTCATGTAACATCCTGATTCATGAAACATGAATCGTGAATCATGATTCTTGAATCCTGATCATGCAATTTAAATTATATAAATAATAGAAAAAATTGATTTGAAAAAAGAGAGTTTAAATTATAACTTATATATAAATGTTCATATAAAATATTGAATATCAATTAATTAATTGATTACTTCCTATTTTCAAATCTAAATTTATTTAAATATCATGATTATCATAATATTTTTAAAATTTTATCATATTTTGAATTAAATAAAAAATGCCACGATTATTTAAATTTAAATTAAGTTATCACTTATCATTGTCAAGCCAAAGCAACTCAGCAAATATTGATTATAATCTACATTAATTTTAACTAAGTAAAAATGCTACGATTGTTAAATCAAGTTATCATTATCAAGCAATTATTGATCGATGAATGATAATTGATTATAATTTACAATTACAAATTATAATTTTATATTTTTGAAAATTTGATGTTTCATTTGTTTTACATGTTTACTTTTATTCTAATCCAAATTAGGGATTTTGGTTATTGTCAAGAAATTCAAATAATTTGTATGTTTTAACTAAATCATTTAGTTAAAATGTGTGCAACTGGTTATTGCACTTTGTGATTTAAGTTTTAATTTGCATTTTGAAACAATAAGATAAATTATGATTTAAACTATTAATATTAGTTATGCAAAAGGTTTAACGATTCACGAATTGATTTGGAGCATTCAGTGAATGATAGATCAATGACTGCAACTCTATTTCGGGTCAAAATTTGAAAGATCTAAGTTAAATTCTATTTCTATCCGAAATCAAGATACTTCTAGTCCACGATTCTTTCTTATATTTATGTTTGAGTCTCGACCATTGATTAAAAGAAAGATTGACAACCCAAGATGAATTTTAGATCGATTTGGGGAATTTTTTCTCATGTGCCTAGATTCATCCAAAATCGTGACATGTGTCTGATTATTGCAATGCTCGATTAAGTGTCAAGACTCAGCTATTTGTAGTTATGTTTAGTCTTGTTTACTAGTTAATCTCAACTATTAAGTAAAAGACAAGTCAATGACATGTATCATGGGCACGTGTCCATGACAAATATCACAATTCTGGATGACTCTTGAAAACAACAATAACATTCCACTTCCCAAAATTGGGACATGTGTAGTCCAAGATTCTTTCTTATAGTTATTTCTGAAACCCGACTATTGATTAAAGGAAAGATCGAGGACCCAAGATGAATTTTAGATTGGTTTGCAGAATGTTTTCCCATGTGTCTAGATTCATCCAGAATTGTGAGATGTGTCTAGTCATTACAATGCTCAATTAAGTGTTAGGACTTAGTTATTAATAATTATGTTTAGTCTTGTTTATTAGTTAATCTTGATTGTTAAGTAAAAGACGAATCAATGACCAGAGATGAATTTTGGGAATGCTATTGCTATTGTCAAAAAACATCTAGAATAATGACATGTGTCAAAGACACATGTTTGTGACAAGTGTTACAATTCCAAATGACTCTTGACAACAATGACAACATTCCACAAATTGACCCAAAAATCATATTGATTATTAAGTTCAATTTTTATTATTTAATTTATTTAAAATGTAAAAATTTCAAAATTCAAATGCATATTAATGTACTTAATTATTACTTTTTATTATTATAATTATGTACATTATTGACAATAGTTACATGTACAATGTACATAGTAAAGTACTTTAAACCATTAATTACTTACATTTTAACTTTTAACTATTAACCTTTTACTTTTATATTTTTAGACAATAGTCTATGACGTTTAGAGTTCTCAAGAGTCTGATACTAGAGGGTTCTCACAAATTCAAATTTTCAAAGACTATGAATGAATTCCATTTTCTATTCTGAAGATTGAAAGTTTGAAACTTGAGTATCACAGGACAACACCAATTATTTGAGTATCTGCTAGCACTAGTATTATTGAATCTTGAATCTCGATTCTGAGTATTTAAATTTTTTAATATTTTTTTGTAGTGCAATTGTAGTAATACAAATCTTGATTCTTACTGTCTTAGGTTTACACTTTATAATTTTTTAAAATAGGGCTTGAAGAAGAATTTTGTGTAATAACCAATATCAAGCATGGGAAAAAAAGTCAAAAACCTTTAGTACAAGTGCAAGCATAAAGGAAAAGAAAGAGATTATAGAACTTAGGCAAGTGCTACAAACCCCAGGTTTCATTGATAAATGTCATTATATTTTTGATCTTGTTATCCGTGGAGATTTGAGAATCATGGGAATCAAACATTCATTGTTTAATAAGTGGAATGATCCACAAAAGGGGAGAAATTATTTCAAATATAAAAAAAATATTGGTGCATATATAAAAAAAAAATAGCTACTTTGGTTAGTGGATTAGCAAACCTCATTGTACCTGAAGTATTTCCTTATCTTGAAATTGTAATGCTATGCACTCATAATTATGATGAAAATAGAAAGACAATTGTAAACCAAAACACCCAAGAGAAAATTTTATCCATAATTGAGAGTGAATTTTTCACTCTATTAGACCTAGGGCTAGGGTTTAAACTAGAAAACTTTAATAAGCACATTGACTTAGATAAACTAGCAGAGGCTTATAACAAACTGGACAAAGTTTTTCAAGATTCATAAATTAAGGGTTTAATAAACTCAGTGTCATCTACAAATCATATTAGTGTTACTATTACACTAGACATAGACCATAAGCCTCCTTATCAGTATGATATTTTTGTGCCATGGATTCATAATACTATATCTTTGTTACCATTTTGTCCAAGATTGGACAGTAATAAGGAAGTCGGAGCCGCTATTCTTAAAATGATTTATAATATCCATTGTCAAGATTAGTCAATTGAGAAGTTATAAGTACGATATAATTATGTTCAAAATATTATTGAATTTATGCAAGAACAATTATTAATGATTAAACAAAGTACAACTACAAGCAAGATGAAGACATTTAGGTTCAAAAGTTACTTGTGCTACCTTCTTTTAGAAAAGCATTGCCCAATATTTGAGATAGAGAACAACAAGCTTGATATTGAGGTTTATAAGTTTGATGAGAAAACCCAAAAGAAACTAGAGACTCCATGTCTAGTATACAAGTGGACACATAAGATGAGGATGATTGATAAGAATAATAATTACAACCATTTTGTAGAATTCTTTTTGGCACCATTTTACCAAAAAATCATAGGCACTTCGATGCCTAGATTGCCTGTGGCTTGTAAAGATTGCATTCAAATGGGAAGTCAAATTTAATTGGCTGATTGGTTCTTGATGGAAGACAACATTGTGTTAAGGTTTTACGGTTCAATGGTTGAATCATGCAAACTTCCAATGCATGTTAGATAAATAATTTTTGCACTAGAATATGTATAGTAGATCGAGAGCGCAAATGGAGTTTTCACTGGACAATAAAGGAAAATGATATTCCCTTCCTTGCCTTTCACAATTGAAGGCCTCACATTTGAGAGAAAGGCTTTCAACTTAGCAAATGAATTGGTAAATTTTTTACTTTTGATTATGTCAGTCATTAGAATTATGATCCACTAAACATAATAAAAACAAAACTCATTGCCAATGGGAACTTTGCAAGAAAATATCAACATCAGGAGATGCCACTGATAGAAAAGTTAAAAAACATGGATTTGTGGGATGAGGTTAAGAAAGAGATGGAGAAACATGCAACATAGAATAATATTTCAATGCAAGAATTGTCATCCCAAATTATGACATCATTTGACATACTTAAATTTCTACAAAAAATATATCAAACTTCTAAGAGTTCTATGCCAAAAGTAATTAAAGAGGCATGAAAATCTAAATTATGGTGTAAAATCAAGACGATTGATTTTTAGAAAATGAGGGAAAATTTGGGTTACCCAAAGACCTCAGTAAGTTTTGAGAAAATTGTGGAGGATGAATTTTTTAGCAATTATTGGAATAAAGAGCATCCATGTGTAGTATATCAGTTTGGTACTTGCAATGATAGTGATAGTCAAAGATCGAAGGACCTCGAGTCTGATGAAGACATTCAAGGTACTCAAGATCCGAGGTCAACCAAGCATATTGTTTATCTTCAATTGAGTGATTATATTAAACAAATGTATAGTAAAGAGGAAGCTATGATACAAAGAATGGGTTATGCAAGTCTAGGGCTCATTGGTGCAAGTGGTGAAGGGATTTGGAATCCAATTACAGTACTAGATCCACCCAAAAGTGGAAGTAAACTAGTCATTAACTCTCTGATGAGATTGAAGATGATTCGTCTAGAAAGGGAAAAAAATATTATACTTCTACTTCTGAAGGCCAGCTCAAGACAATTTTTTTTAAATCTTCAAATGTAGTTGTAGTTGATCCCACTGGCATTAGCATAGGTGAACCTTTTGCAAAAAACCAAAAAGTTATGAAAATTACAATGCAAGAAATGTTAGCAGTTCACCAACGTATGCACCAGTAGCTTTCGTACAAAATCCTAAAAATAGTCCTAAAACACCAGGATTTGGAAAGGGTCATCTTCAGTATGTTGAAAATCCACAAAATAAAATTGTAGGTGGAGTATGTGTAACTAGAGTTGGAGGAGTATACAAAAATACAACTAATAATTCACCTTTCAAACACTCAATTGTGTCAACAAACCCAAATTTTAGTTCAAATGACTTTGCATCAAATTTTGATCAGACAAGCAAAAGAAATAGGTAAATTATGAAGACTTTAAAAAGTGATGCAATTGTTTAATATCAGGGATCTAGTAACAATATATTTCCAACATATGATCCAAACATTGAAATGATGAACTTTATGGGTGTTATGCCCCTAGCTAGAGATAATAATCCAACAAAAAATCTAATAAATTGTAATGATGCACAAGCTACCAGTCTTCAAATGGATTTCTCAAAAGTGAAAAATATTGACAAAATCAATATATCAAAAGAGAGCAACAAAATGGTCTGCTCTACAATTCTGAAATCAAAGAGGGAAAATAAAAGGGTTGCAAAACAAATAGAAAAGTTACAAGCAAACCTTGACAATGTGAAGGCCAAGGAGAAAGCAACAGGCAATTGGTTCAAAGAATTACAAAACAGGATAAAGAATTCTTCTTCTACAGAGGCAATTGTCTAGCCAGAAAAGATTGATGAACAACTAAAAAATGACTAAAGAATTGGATGAGTGCATAAAGAGATTTTAGAATGAAAAAGCTTCTACTACACATTTGTTCAAGTTTGTAGAGGGTAGTGGACAGGTAAACAATAAATTGAAAACTGACCTAGACTATGTTGTCAAGGAAAATAATAAATTGAAGATTGAAGTGGAGAATGAAAGGAAAAAGTACTCCTCTACTAAAAATGCAATCCATAATTTGAAGATGGCATTGGAGAATGAAAAGAAAAATGAGAAGTCTAATGTAAGTGTAATTCATAAATTGCAGAAGGAATCAGGGAATGAGAAGAAAAAGGAAGAGTCTAGTTCAAACACAATCCATAATTTGAAGAATAAATTGGAGAATATGAAGAAAAAAGAGGAGTCAACTACAAAGATAATTCTTGATTTGAAGAAGGAATTGGATAATGTGAAGACAACAGAGTCTGGTGCAATTGCAAATAGCAACAAAATCTACCATATGGGGAAGGAATTGGAGAATGCAAAGAAAAAAGAGGAGTCATCTGTGAAGAAAATTCTTGATTTGAAGAAGGAATTGGAGAACATGAAGAAAGAGGAGTCTACTCCTACTACAAACAAATTCCATGATTTGAAGAAGGAATTGGACAATGTGAAGAAAAAAGAGGAGTCTATTGTGAAGATAATCCATAATTTGAAAAGTGAACTAGAGGATGAGAAGAAAAAAGAGGTAACTATTGCAAAGAAAATCCAATATTTGAAGAAAGAATTAGAGGATGAGAGGAAGAGAGCAACTAATTGGCAAGGGAAAGTAGAGGAAATATGAAAAAAGAGTGAAATACAGATTTATGAAATGAAGAAAACGTTGAAGAATGCAATTGCACAAAATATAACTATATCTTTTGAAGATACTATAATAAACACAGTATAGCTCATCAAACAAGAAAATTGGAAGAAACTAATGCAGAAGAGTGATAACTTGTTTGAATGGCATGATTTAAGTAGCAATATCAAAGATGTCTTTGAAAATGTAAAAAAAGATGTTGAGGAAAAATAAATATTGTCACCACTTCCTTAGAAAATATTGCAAAACAAAAATTGAATAAAGTACAAAGATCCAATGAAAGGCAATTGGAAAACCAAGGAATAAACAACTGCTATGATGCCTCTGTAATGATCTTAGTTGTCTGTCAAATTTTTGAAAAATTAATAGAAATAGACGAAGCTTTGAAATTTTCTTATAGAGACTTGATGAAGATGAATCACAACATACTTCACTCGCGAAATGTTGGATTACCAATTTCAGCTAACTCAGATGATAAATTCATTGAAAAATAAGATTACATGAAACAATTGCACAACACCATGAACTTTGATTTAGGCAAATTTCCTGAGGAAACCACTCTAGAAAGAATTGCAAGTTGCATCAAATCACTGCCAACAATGAATGTAGTTATAGATAAATTCCTAGATTCATATAAAATTATATCTTCAAAGTATTCATTATTGGTGAGGTTACAAAAATTTATGTACAAACTCAAAAAAATGGAGCTTCCAAATGATGCAGAATGGAGCACCCTAAGGAACATCATTGGAGTTGGGTCATCTATTGAATTTGTTAGTGTCAGTCATAGGACTAAGAAGTAACAACTTAGTAAGTGATAGTACTATAATCATTTTGTTACTTATTTCTCTTTAATTTCAAATTTTGGATTTAATTTCAACTTTGTTTAATATTAATTATTTTAGGAATCAAGAGTTAGCATTTTAGGATAGTTGGACAACCAGACATATTAGTACTACACAAAGTAGATGAATTTTTTTTCCCTACTCCTACTTGAAAAAATTGTATAATTGGCAATGTGGCAATGTGATTATACACATGTAATGTAGTACTAATCTAATTATATATACAATTACAAATTGAATTACAACTATTGTTGCTCCCTTGTATTTATAAAAGGGAATTTAGGATCATTTGACATTCAATCATTTGCAAAGGGTTTTAATATTCTAATTATCTGGGCTCTATATTTGTGTAATTGTTTATAATTGTTAAATATATTATGTTACACACTAATTTATAAATTATAATACAATTTTTTAAAAAGAAATTTTATTTTGTAAAATGTATTATGTTACAATTTCTTAAAGAAACTAGAATAAATGGAAATCTGAAAATGTCTAAAAACTAGAATAAATAAAAATTTCAAGTTCAACATGTATAAAAACTAGAATCAATGAAAATCTCAACATGTTTAAAAAATATAATCAATGAAAATATTAACATGTGTAGACTCTAAAAGTAAAAACTAGTTTCAATGAAAATGTCAACATGTTTAATTTTTTTTAAAGCATATATAATAGGACAATGAGTGAAGGGTATAAATTAACTTCTATAAACATAATTAATTAGTAGATAGAGTCTTGGACATTGGTAAAATCAAAGCTCATTAATTAATTTGAATTAAAATTGGTAAGACCAAAGCTACTAGCCTACTACATGACTCACATAGAAGTTAATACTTGAAGTTGAGAAGTTGCTATAGTTGCCACTCTAACTGGACCAACTCAACATCACTATCATCATAATCTTCCTCATTTATTGTATATAACATTTGATTGTTCATTTTTTTTAATTTAGATTCACTATCAGTATGCATGCCAAAGTCAACTTCATCTACATTTCTTCCAATATCAGGACATGAACCATTGCCACTACCATTGCCACTGCCACCGCTACTACCACTGCCAACATTGCCACCACTACCACCACCACCACCACTGCCACTGCCACTTGGGTTTGAAATGTTGGCCATCCCTCTTCTTTGACATTTTTTTCTCCAAATGTTGAGAGACCTATCATAAGGGAAACTATCTACCTCATACCTAAAATTATAGAGCCTCAAACAATTATCCAAATTTTTGTCTAATTTGTTTCTAACCTTCAACTTTAGGAAGCCCAAAGTACTAAAAAATCTCTCATCCTCCACCGAACTCAATATCATTGTCAAATATAAATTAGTAAGCTTGAAATATTGTGGTATTGACTTTCTCAACTAATTTCTTTGACCAAGGTTTTCTCAAAGCTTTGTTATTGCTCCCTCTTAATTTGGATTCTCCATAAGATCATATTGTTCCCTCATTATGTTTGCAAAAGAACATGATTGATCTCTCAACCTAGATTAATCTAAAATTCTATTTATAGTTACTCCATTGATTACTTTAGGTTTGCAAAAATGCTTAATCAAAGTCATCATCCTTCTTTGAAAATCACTCAGATAGTTTAGAGACCAATATTGAGAAAAAATAATAGACATTACTTTGAGCAGTTCCTTGGGAGGGAATTATATTGTAGGAAACTTGTTTAACAAAGTCAAGCACAGAGTCAATGATCTTCTTGAAGTCTTCATTTTTAACATGTGAAAGTACCTTATCTAGTTTTGCTTCTACTTTGCTTCTTGATTCGTTGGGGTTGAACTTAGGGTTGACACGGGCATAGTACTACATTGGTATATCAAGTCCACGTACCCTGGCACATACCTCATCATTTGAACCAATATGTAAAACGTTCCTAGGATTGTTCAAATATTTGATTTCTATCCACTTTGTAAACTTTGATTCATCTAATGGTTGTAAACGATATAGAGTATCCACACTATTACATGTCATTTTACACAAATTATTATATGCAATGTACATAGCTCTTTACTAATTTTTTTTCATAATATTTTGTATGTCCTTATCATGCCCAAAATTTTTGAACAAAAACACACCAATTTTTTTAAAAAGAGATTAATAACTCCACTAAGTTGATATGTTTATCTGCACATGTTAAAAAGTATAGGTAAAATGAGAAACAGATACGGGATCTCCTAACGATGTCCTGTCATTTCCATGCAAGTTTATAATCGATGAGTATGAAAATATCGTTAAATTTGAACATTCATTTCTAAATTGATTAATTCGATTAAATAATTCAAATTCAATTAATTTAAAGGATCTAACATGTTATCACTTTTATTTACTTTTAAATATTTAAATCATTCAGATAACCATTTAAATAAATACAGATTTAATTATTTTGAAACATTTGAAATAAAAAGGACTTCTCATTAATATAACATTACATCCATAATTAAACTTTATTAAACTTAACATAAGCAAAACATCTTTTCATTCAAACTATACTATAAAAAAAAATCAATATAGTTAACTACAACATAAACTACAATTCTAACATTAAATTAAACCAAATTTATTCTCTTTGCACATACCACATAAATAAATTATAAAAAAAATATAAAACACTAATATATTAAACTTACATTAACGAATTAATAAATAATGTAATTAACTAAAGCTAATAGTTAACCCACTCTACTAATACAACTAATCCTAACTAACTCAATAATAACATTTTAACTAATACTACTACACTTTAGTTAATACTAATCTCTAAAATAATACTAAACTAAAATACTATTTAATTATTTAACTAACTTAATAAAATAAACTAAAAATACTCACATTAATTAAAATCTAATATTTAAAATATATTAATCAAACAACTCTACTACAACTTTATTAATTATACTAAATTCTAAAACTTATTTTTAAAAACTCACTAATACTATTTAAACTAACAAACTAACTACAAAACTTTAACAATATAAAACAACTAAAATCTAAATTAAAAACAACTTACTAAACTAACTAAATTCTAATATGTATGATATTTTAACCCAAAATAAAATTTAACATAACAAAACACCAAATACTATCTACTTTAACTAACTAACCTTTAAAACTTTAGTTAAAAAAAATACTAACCCACCCCTAAACTCTACCCATCCTAAACTTCTACTTGGCCACTTGGCCACACTCTATTCCAAGCTCCCTTGGGCGGTTCCCAAGGCTGCTACGCTAACCAAGAATTAAAAAAAAGTAGCCCAAGTAGTCATGGAGAAAGTACGCCTAGCCTAGGAAAAAGACAAGGTAAAAAGAGCACAGGAAATGAGTTTGGTATATTTTAAAAAAATAAAATAAAATAAGACTGCACACCATTAATCTCCCACTCAAATCCAATTTGCAATGTCACGTGGGTATGGGGAAAAAGGTAAATTAAAGTCTTGTCCAATTCAAATTCACCTAGGAACATGTAGGTGCAATAAATGCCTAAAGTTTAGTTGGTGCATTTTAAATTTTTTTTTTGATAGAATAGGATAGTGTTTTTTTAGAAATAGATATTTACGTTTGTAGTTATAATTTTATTTATTATTCTTCTTTTAATGAATTATCAAATAAAACACCAAAAAAAAAGTCACTAGAGAATATTTAGAGGAATCTTTAGATTCTTTGTTGCAAAAAAGGTAATTATTCTTTCTCCCATACAAATTCCAGCGAACATTTTTGCTCTTGAAAGTGTATTTATTTTTTCAAGTCCATATTTTTGCTAAGTATGAATTTTTCAAGCAATTTATTTTTATAAAAAGGGGGTTTATATATATTTTCCCTTCTAATTGAATTCGCTAAATACCTAGTTAAACCAAAGGATTGAATAATTCATTTTAACAACAATTTAAGATTATATCGTCTCCCAATAATCACGAAAATGAATCGAAGTTCCAAACATAACATAATTTTTTTCTTAACATGTTTGAACTTAAAATTTGCATAATTGTATAACACTATTTTATCTATTTTTCAATGCAACATGTATCTAACTGAATTACAATAAGAACTCAAATGCAAGAATATTACTCAATCTCTTTTTCTATTAAACCACCTGGTTCAAAGGCTCCACTGGGAAAGAACCAGTAAGAAAACCTGACTTCATTGCCACTTCAACAATAAGTTTAAATGTAACATTTTTACACAAGATATTATCTTGAGGGAAAAACTCCCAACATATTTGAAATCCAATACAATTTTGAATTTCCTTCTTGGCCCTTAATAAGGGATCCATTATGAATTTTGTAATACATCATGGTGATCGTGGAGAGAACAAAAACTGACCAGGAGACAACCAATCATAACATGAAGACAAAATCAGACATTCACTCCCATCCCAGGTTTTCACAACAGGTTCGACATTGAACCAGAGTAGGGAGAAGGTGGATTTTTCTAACAGGAGATGTCAAACACAACACCATAAGAGGGGCCCAATTGGGGCTATAAACTCAATTTTTTTTTCTTCCATAAATGCCCTTTCGAGGCTAATATCACAAGGACTTTCATTCTTTCACTTCTCAAATTTCAAAACTCAAAACATGGTTTGTGCAGAAGAATAGGTGCCCATAACACCCTACCCTCTCGCTCTCTTCTCGTCATGAGAAGAGACTCTATACTGTTGGAGTCCAACTAAAGACCTTCCCTCATACATGGCCATTTTTTCCCTATCCAAGGGTGAGTAATGCCAATACACCCATACAATCCTTTCAAAATTTAAAATAGAACACAAAGGAAAGACATTTAAGAAAACCAATTTCAATCCCTTCCAAACCTACTCAACACACACGCGAACATACATAAGCAAGAAAATTGAAACATGAAACACAACCTGGACAAAATGAGGTGAAGTATTCCTACCTTCAAAAATTGGGTTATGACAAATGAACAAATTTGAGATGATCTTGCTTTCCTCTCCTCCTCCTTCAATTCTGAATTCCACTCTAAAACTAGAGGTTGGGCGAACACTCAAAACCTCTAAAAAATGCCTCTAAATAAGATCATAAACTCAACCACCTCTAAAAGACAATAACTCCCCCACTTGCCTAAAAGTTCTAGAGGCTTCTAACTCAACTTGACCTAAGGCTAACATCAAGGTGGGGTTAAAGTTATCCAACTCATGATGGAAACAATCAATTTTCGCAATAAAGCAAAAATGAAGTTTTTGAGTGACCATAAAAGTCAACAAAAGGGGCTAAGGGGGTGGAAAATGCCCCCAACCCATACCCATACCCCTTGGGTACTTAGATTTCACGATTTTAGGCCTTTAGGATTAATTAGGGACCTATCAAAAGTTAGGAATATTCTAAGACATTCTAACAACTTTCAAAAATGCAGATTACTCACTAATCATGATTAGGGTAATTAACCTTGATTACTCACTGATTAGCAAAAAAGTAACTAACCTAATCTAACTTAGATCTTTAGGTTACTCGATTAATCCTAATTATCATGCTGGAATGCATATACAATTCATGAGTGTCAAGCGACACTATAAAGACACTGTTATGAAACATTAACATTTAAAGATTACAAAAAGATACATTCATTCAACACACAATACAAATAAAATACGAATAGCGGGGTTTATATCCTTCATTAGATTTAACCCTAGTTTCCACAAATGATACATAGGGTTCAATTTCATTTTTTCATTAGATTTTCTCGACCAAAATACCCTGCACACTCATTGCACACATCAGTAGCTCAAGAAATTTATATACATATATTCAAAACTCATCTGGATAGTTACATAAATCAAAACATGAATCTTTCATATAATTAACTGTTTAATTTATTTCTACTCACATTTAATCATCAATAATCACATAATCAAAATAACATTACTTATTTATTAATTTAGATTAAAATACTAGAATAATCATCGTTAGGCATGCATATACCTAACATTATAAATATCACCAATTAAGGAATACTAAACTATTTGAAAGCACAAAACCTAATCATCGAGATACCAAAATCAACACTCTTATCATCAGGTGAAAATGTCTCGTATCATTGTTAGTGAAATTTTAATGTTTAAATAGTCGAGCTAATGTAGTAGTTCTCGAATCACTGAGTATTAAAAACATGGATGTATCAACTGATCTCAATTTCATTAGGACATTCACAACATAAAATATTACTTCATATATGATTCAATCTCCTATAACAGTTTTAACAGAGGATTCATATTTGATAAGTACATATGAGGAGGGTCCTTATAGTCCTATAGCATGGGGAGAATAGCTGCTAAAGCTAAGAGTATCTTAACATTAGTTAGATTTGAATATAGATGAGGGAATCTGTCTCACATAGATTAGATTAGTCCAAGAAATGATGAATATTCAGAGAATACTCGATGCACTAGTCCATCCAATGAGATCCATCTAGTATCATTGTCTTTAAGAAGCTTCCTCCCATTAGTAAGTCCTTAAGCAAATTGTTGAAATTCTTAGACTTGTTTTGGCCTTCAACAAAAGTATTGGTAAATCTCTTTGATTAAAGATTCCACTTTATGAACACAACCAAAATCATTCACAATTCCAAAATTTGGATTCATTTGATGGGCCATGAAGTGAATGGGAATAGCACAGGGTTCCAAATAATTCTAGATCTTTTTACAAAGACCACCTTTATGACCTTGCATAATCGAAGCTCCATCCACTCTAACACACACCAACTTTTTGGAAATCTCCATGGTATCCATACCTCCACAATCAATTAGAGTACTCTTTAATAAATCATATAAATTTTTGGCTGTTGCACTACAATTCAATTTGATAGTAGAAAGGGTTGACAACAAAGATCATTTATAGTATAAACATGCATGCACACCCAAGAAATATTATCAATTGCTACAACTTCATCTAGAGACAATGCAATGAAATTTAACTATTTTATTTTTGTCTTCATATCTTCCTTTTCAACTTGTGCAAGACAACAAGCCCATTCCCATCCACTATTTACTAACCAGTGACTGTTCAGATAGTTTCAAATTTAAAAAAGTGTAATAAACTAGTAATTGAAGGGTAGTCCATCATAGGATGCCCTCTCCTCAAAATATAAAAGACCACACTTCACTGAACACCTTTTTTGATATTTTCCACTTCCATTGCTTTC
Source organism: Cupressus sempervirens (assembly GCA_028749045.1). Taxonomy (NCBI): domain Eukaryota; kingdom Viridiplantae; phylum Streptophyta; class Pinopsida; order Cupressales; family Cupressaceae; genus Cupressus; species Cupressus sempervirens. Next base: position 319,438,555 of record CM053787.1, read on the forward strand.
CCAAGGAAATCTTCAATGGAACTTTTACTACAGAACACTTCTCCCATAATTTTTCGTGTAAGTTGTATAATTTGGCATTCTTGACATGCAGATTGTTTTCCTTTATTTTCTAAGTTAGCACATATTTTTCAACTCCATCTATAGTTTCCTTTTTGTAAACTTTACTGACATGCTTTTCTATGGTATTAACTTTAAGTTGCAACCTCTTCTCCTTCTTTGTTATCTTTGTGAAAATCTTACATTTGCATTCTATATGAGGCTCACTATTAATTATATTAGGCATTAGTTCAATGAACTAATACTTCCACCCATTCTAATTGAAAATTTCTTTTCAGCAGATCCTAGCAAGATTGATCTTTTTTTATTCCAATTTTCTTTTCCCCTTCTGTGCATGAACATGATTTATGGAATCACTTTTGGTTTTTTCACCCAACTCCAAGTCTATAATATCATTTTATGACTCCCTACTTAGAGGAAGTGCCTCCAAATCATGTTCAAGTTCATCCTTGACTGAGATATCAATTCACCAACTTGAACTTCTTGAAAATGGTCTCCAACTTTTAATGAATCTCATTTTTCAATATGCACTAGAGATATAAGTGGTGAATCTTGTAGGTTGCCAACATTTCCACCACCAAAATATGTGGATATGGTTCTATATTTTGGTAATGGTGGCCTCTCTTGTCTTTCATGGATCCTACCAAAACTACTATTAACCCTCTTGTTTGACATTGCAAATTGATAAAGGCCACAAAAAAAAATCAACTTGTTGAACAAAAGACTTAAAGAGTGATGAGTCAAAGACTATGATAATAGACTACTTAGACTATATATAATAACAATAATATGATTCATTCACATAAAAAGGGTACTATGGTACTATAGTCTATGGTACTACCCAATAAAATTCACTAACCTATCTGAGCATTTGAGATATCCAGTGGACAGTAAAAAATAACTAGTACCAGTACCACATAAAAATAAATAAAAAATCACTTACCTTTTACAAAAAACATGGTCCAAAAGTCAATGGGCAATGTACTCAGTACTTTGAAAATTCAATAGAAATAAGAAATGCCAATCTCCAGACCAGAAAAGAGCGAATTGTCTAAAATAATAGTATCTTATGAATGTATATATGCTACCAATATGGGTTGGTGAATTACATGGGATTAACAAGTGGGAATGTCAAATGTAGGTGAAACATACCTTCCTATGTAAGCCCACAATAGAAAATAGTTGTCTAAACAGGGCTGGTGGTTGACACACATCAAAAAAATGGTAGGTGATGCCCAACCTAAGGAAAAATCAATTGGTTGTAGTAATGGTGAAAGAACATTGTCCAACAAGAAAATAACATGCAAAGGATGGCGATAATTTTCAAATAATTTTATCCAAAACATATATTTCATTGGTGATTAGACTGAGATTTTTGACCAATCATGTGAAAACTAAAGGATGACTAGCACAGGCATTGGACCAAAATTTGATAAATATCTGGTGATATGGTTGACCAACATTACATGCACTATTTGCCAAATGAAATGAGAAAGGATCGCCAAATGGTGAAGATTTGCCACTAAAATAATCTCTGATCATTACATCAATAAAATCATTACCAAAGGACATTATTGGCTTCAAAATGTTCCAATTGACATCCTTTGATACCTTTTCATCTTTTAAGATTCTTGGTGTTCTCATGTTCTCATATTCTTGTCTAGGTGCCCTTGCACCATACTTCCCACCGAAAAAATTACCTCTTGCTCCAAGAGATAAGGGGTCATGTCTTAACATCTCCAAGTCTTCTAAAAGGAACCTTGCATTTTTGTACTCTCTCAAGAATTTATTTTAATAAAAAATCCTTGAGAGTTGATCCTTGACTGGAAACTAACTCATTACTCACATAAAGAGTTAGATTTCAATTTTTTCCCCCTTGTTGTCCAACATGACAATCCATGTTGCTTTTGTACTAAAACTTATTCCCTAGATGCATTTGTCCTTCATTTATCTTTACCATTTTCTGAATCACATGAAATCCCATTTCTTTAGCCTCTATATTCCAAATGACACATTATATTCCCAACTAATATATTGTAGGCCTATATTGTCCCCCTTTCTCTATAATTTTCAATCATCCATTCACCAAGTCCTTGCTTCTCTCTAACATCCCACAACTTCAAAGACATATTGTCTCCAAAATAGATAGTCGTGTTCATTCATCCTACCTCTTCAAGTGGTTTCAAAATAAACTTTTCACTACCCTTGTGTACTACATTGGAATTTGTCAAGCCATTATGTAATGCCCTTTTCAAATCCTTCCATGGTCTTCCCAATAGACATCATCAATTTTTATAGACTTTGATAAATAAAACACTAATACAATTCCAAAAGACCTATAACTCTAAGACATTGTGGGTTTGGGAAACTTTGATGAATTTAAACATATATTTGGTTGAAAAGTCAAAAATTTCTTATTGCTTAAAAAGAAAGAAAGGGAGACAATATCTAAGAGTGTACATACAGAGCTTGAAAGAGAGTTCATAATGTTTGGAAGAGGATAACCATTACAAAGGCCAACCATATTTAGAACACAATCCAAGAGAAAAAGTAAAATTTGCAAGATGATAGTAGACTCTGGTTCTCATGATTCCAAAAGTTACCTCATACAAGTCCTTATTAAGAAAAATGGGTGAGTAGGGATCAAAGCAAGTATGGTGTGGGAGAAATCATATTTTGAATTTTCTATAGGAGAATACCATGATAGAATGATCTATGTTGTAATTCCTATGACTTGTTGCCACATCATATTGGGAAGACCATGACAAGATTTGAGAAGGAAATTGCACAATGGATTAACAAATTCCTATGTAGTGCACTCGGGTAGTGAAAATCTTATTTGACATCACTTGAAGATGGTAGGATGAATGGACACATGACTATATGTTTTGGAGACATGATGTCTTTGAAGTCGCAAGATGAGAGAGAGAAGAAATGATATGATGAAAGGATGACTGAAAAGGATAGAGAAAGGGGAAATGCATGGTCGTAACAAGTTTGAGAATAATATATTATTTAGGAGCATAATGTGTTCCTTGGTCATAGAGGCTAAAGGTGAGGGAGTTAATGTGACTAGGAAAGTGGTAAAGAGACAAGAAGGTTAGATGCACATAAAGGAAAATTTACAACAACTAAGAAACATGGACTATCATGTTGGACAACAAGGAAATATGTTTTTCAAACCTAACTATTTTTGTGAGTTGTTTGTATGTGGAGTATCAACTCTCAAGTAGGAGTTATTGGAACAAATGTCTGAGAGAGGATAGAGTTGTAGGGTTCCTTTTAGGACACTTAGTGGTGTGAAGACAAGATCCCTTTTTTCTTGCGCCAAGAGATCTTCTATTTGTGAGGAGTATGTAGTAAAGGTACCTAGACAAGAATATGAGCACACTAGGACACCATGCATCTTGGAAGATGACAAGCTATCAAAGGAGGTCAATTGGAACAATTTGAAGCCAATAATGATCTTTGGCATTAATATAATTGATGTAATGATCCAAAGTCGTAAGGGTCCTAATAGTGACTCTTTGACAAAATTCATGTAATATGTAGTGGCTACCCCATTTTTCTTTTAGTTATATTGCCGAACACTTTTAGGCCACTTTCCATGTTATGTTATTTGATGTGGCAGTACTTGGTTACCCAAATGGGTTGATAATATCTTCATGATTTTCTTATATATTTGATGAGATCACAATCAAGATATTTATGGTGTTATTATGATTCATGGTCATTCATGTGATGATGTTAGATGCTTTTGTATAATGATTACAACTATGACTATGATAATGTGTTCTATTGATTATGGATACTTACCCCATACTTGTATGCGTATGGTGCACGTGTCTATTTTATGTTTCTATTTGTTATGACTGATGTGGATGAGCGAGAGAGTCATAGTCATCTACTAGATGTGATCTACATGATATACCATTCCCCCACCATTGCCTATTTTTTTTTTTTTTGTGTGTGTGTGTGTGTGTGTGTGTGTGTGTGTGTGTGTGTGTTGTGTGTACATGCTCATCTTTTATGAAGATTGTAGGTAATGAACATCAAATTCCTTGAATTGCCAAGATGAGCATGCCCTATCACAATATCTTAATGGTAAAAAAAGGAGATAGTTTTAAAGTCCAAATCCCAACCCCGAGCCAATTTATCCTGTGGTAAATTACAAGTATTTGATTCTCTACCTTTTGAATTCATCAAAGCGACGTGAATTCAATGATTTAAGCCTTGAGTTTGATTTTATATTTTGTTTGGTTGTCAAGGATCTTTTGAGTATGTGGTTTACCTTGTGACTATAAGTGTAATTAGTCAGCCAAAGGAATTAATTAAATTAATTATTTAAATGGGAACAAATTTAGGAAGAAATAGTACCATACTTATTTAATTAATTGAGAATTAAATAAGTAAAAGTATTTAACTAAAAGACTTAATTAAAAAGTCTAACTTTAGAATTGGAAATAAGTAAATATGTTGAAAAAATAATGTGGAAAATAATAGTTAATTATATAGTCTTGTAAATTTAGAAGTTACTTCTTAAGATAACGAGAATTAAATATTATTTGAAATTTCAATAATAATATTATTCTCTAAAAGTAGCTTGCTAAATTGACAAGTGGAAAATAAAATAAAGTAAAATTTAGAAGGGCACTAAGTGTGCATGCAATATCTAATTAAAAAAAAAAAAGAAATTAATTAAGTGAGGCCAATTGGAAAATAAAAACCCGAACTAGGGTTAGAAGCCTTTTAACCCTAATAGGCATAAATTTTCTTTGTGGGCTTTTGGAGACAAGAATTTATGGGCATAGGGTTTCATTGATTTTCATTAGCACCAAATCAAGGTAGGAATCTGAACAAATCCAACTGAAAATTCTTCAAGAACTTCTGTCTTCTTTGTGTCTACAAGAAATGGAAATGTTACTATGGTTGATTTGTAAAATTGGTAAATAAAGTTTGAAACTTCGTAGAGAGATCGATGATTTTTGTTTTGAAAATATCTATGAAAATTTGAATTTGAAACTCCAACAAAAAGAGATTAAATTTAGATAAACAATCTAAAGCTAGGGTTTTGGAGACAAAAGAAAATTTGCTAGATTTGCTTTAAACAAAAAATAAATTGAATGGTTGAAATTATTTCTTCTATTAAAATTGTAAACAATTTTTTTTTTTAAAAAGAAAATTTATATAAATCAAAATTTATATTTACCACAGTAAATGAAATTCACTATTGTAGACAAAATTTTGTTTTGGTAATCGTGCCTACATTTTTTTTCCTAGAAGGGGGATTTGTTTATTTTTAACTTAAAAAAAAACAAATATTCATTGGTAAGTGGGGGCCACCACCCCCACCCCCTTCTCCTCTTTGGGTAGTACTGCTGCCGGAACATACATTGCATGGCAACAACGTATGCTACATGGAAATACTACTGGTGCAACAACTATACATTGCTGCACGCAGTAGGCTACTCATGCAGCTCACATTACCACAACAACGTCCCCCATGGGAAGTTCTTTTTTAATAAAGTTTTTAAAAAAACCTTTTTTCTATAAAAAAGTGTTCATTAATTATTAAACTTTTTTTTGATTAGTAAATGGCCGAAGCCTAGATTAATTATTATTATTTATTGTAATTAATTAATTTTATATGTTAAGTGAATGCAAACCCAAGACCTCCCATATGAGAGGCTCTTTCCTATTAAACACTATATTTAATTTTTTTAATATTTTGTTTTTTTCTTTATATCAAGTTTTTATTATAATATAATAACATTAAATTCAGGCTTAATTTAATATATTTTTTAATTGCGACTAATTTTTAATTAATTTATTGAAATTAGAATTCAAAATATCATTAAATATGAATTTTTTTCCTAATGAATAAATAAAGTAATTATTACTACGAATGTATTATTGGGCTCAGATAAATGCCTAGACATTAGGAAAACATGGATGTATAACTAGGAAGACGAAATTTAGTTGATGATCAAAACAAAAACTTAAAAAATATTAATCGAAACAAATATTGTTTAGAAAACTACACTTGGTGTAACTAAGCTATTGTGATGTTGTGTTTTATTCTTGTAATGGGTGTGGGGAAACCTAGTAGTTTGACCAAATAGAAATGTGTACCAGAGGCAGGGAGTTAAGTTATTTTCCAATGATGCAAGTCGAATGATTATTCTATGTTTTGTGAAGATGACAATTTCTTTTTAAGCTCATGTATTGTGGCTCTTGATACAACATTATTGAAGGTATTTGATATGTGGTCTATTTGTGAATCTAGTTGGTTGTATTGAACTAATATATTTATGGTAAACTTTCATGAGATGCATTAGTATGAGCTTAGGGTAGGTTAACTATGCATATGTTGGCAAGTGACTTGCAATGAAGGTTGGAGCTCTAAAGAGGCTGCTAGGATAACTCATTGTAAGTAGTATTAATAAGTGATAACATAATCACTATTAGGGTTTTAAATGAATTAACAAGATGTTAGTTTGGTACCTTGTCCATGTCTCAAGTGCTAGTACATGCCAGGATAGGAGTAGTGAGGGTGCTTGGTTACGACTTGGCTTCATCAATATGCTTTGTTTGTATGAAAGGATATCGATGCCACATAGATTCACTAGGGGGATGGGGTCATGAGAGAATTCTAGAGTAACCTTAGAGTTGACTCATGTGATGATAATTTCCCTTATGCACATTAGGTTTCCTATGTGTCTTGTTGCCTCTAGGATTAGATGTTACCTTGTGTACTTAGAAACCTTTGAGATATAATGTCTTTTAGGATCTCAAGACTTAGATTCTTATTGTGACCTTTTGATTTCTATCTATTTGGGACTTGATATTATCGTCTTAGAACAACGGGAGTGGGGCCACTTAGGTTCCACGAGGTTGGGAGGTAGTGATTCTTTGCCATTGAGATCTAATAGTTAGACACCGATGCTAGATATACCATTGATGAAGTTGTTCCATACTTTCTACTTGATAATTATGTTTCATATTCTTACTCTGATATTTTTTATTTCATTTTTTGTGATCCTATGAGATGATGTTTTGATCATAATGTATATTCTTTTAGCAACTCATACCTTACAACATGTGCAGTGGATGAGTATGCATCCTTTTTTATTGGTATATTCTTTTGGGAGATTTTGGTACATGTGGTTATTCCTATGTAATGAACTTATTTAATTAATAAACTTTAACTTAATAAAACTAAAAATGTGATTCAATGTTATGGAACCCTTGAGGAATGTAGCTGTTATTTCTTTTCTTATGTATGCATGAAATGTGTATTTGACTTATTGCGTTCATATTATTATCTCTTGCATGTTTCAATTTTTCAAAATGAAAATTGTTTAGCAACTTAACATCTTTATAGGTTAATTTCTCTTGGGTTCCTTGGTGGAGCATTACATAATAGGAAAAAATGATGCCTCAAATGGTTAATCAAGATTCCAAAGGGTTTAATGATCCTATATAGCCACAAGATTACTATTTCCAAAGTTATAGGTTTTTAGGAGTTTATTTAAATAGAGTTTGAAATTCAAAATTTTAAATCCTAACATCTAGTGCCATTTAGGAGGGGAACCTTGTTTAAGGGATTAAATGTGTTAGCCCCAACTGATAGTATTGTTAATGTATGTGAAAAATTCATATTGGTTGTTAGAAATTAAAGGTAATCATTGATGTCAAGCCTTAATTTGTTAGATATTAAGCTACTTTAGTAGAGTTCCATATCATTTGATTGATGAAGAGGATTTAAATAAAGTATGATGATGTAAGTATTGATAAGTGTATGGTATTCAATGGGCACTTGAAGAAGTTGGACTTTGACAATATGGTGTTAATTTGATTATTTTACATGATCTTTGACATAAGAGAAAAGTTATGGAATAATGTATAAGAAAGTAAGTTTGTTTGGTGAATGAAAGAATTACAGTACTAACCCAACTACTACAGTTGTCATTGAGCAATTGATAAAGAAGTAAAGAATACATAGTTAATTGGGAAATTTCAATATTAACCGAGTCTAGTATTGACTGAATGAGATGTAATGTTCAATGAGAATGTAAAAATGACCAAGTTTAGGAAATATTAGATTTGAGGCCAAAATTTGATGAAAATTAAGATTGTTCATGAAGTTTCAAGGATAAGGAGGAAGTTACTTATGAGATCAATGAATGGAGAAATCCTAAGAAGCTATAATGGAGAAGATTTATCAAATTAAAATGGAGCATAAAGTTTAAGGTGGAAGTCTATTTCTTGAGTGTCTAGGTCAATGAATCTAAACCTGATGACAATCTAACGATTATGATTAAACAGAAAAACCTGGAAGATTCTAGAAAAATAGAAAAAAATTTCTACGAGATGAAATGTCTAAGATCTAATAGAGGTGGTGAGTTTATGATTAATGAATTTATTAACTTTTGTGTTGATAATGTAATAAAGAGACAACTATTTGCATTGAGGACACCACAAAAGAATGCAATTGTAGAAAGAAGAAACATATATATTGTTGATTGTGCTAGAACACCACTAATTGAGAGGAACTTGTACATATATTCTGGAGAGAGGCCATAAACATTGCTGTATATACCCTCAACCAATTTCATTTAAAGAAAGGAACAAAAAAGACATTAAATTAACTCTGATATGGTGAATCTACCCCATATTTCATATCTCTTCTAGAAAATCCTCCTTTAATCCTCTTTAAAATTCACCTCAAAATAATTTACCTTGAATTCTATGCCATTAGCACATCAATCTTATCTTTCACTTAGTTCACATAATCCAAGAAAATAGATTTGTCAGCTAAGATCCATCAAATTCATGATTTTTCAAATAATGCAGCCACTCAACATTAACTTGCTTCTGATGCTCAACACATGCTATGTTGCTCAACATCCTCTATAAAATCACTTGGCATAAACTAAATTTTATTGGTGCTTGACATCAATGAAACTTTACTTGGCATCCACTGTTTTTCTCGACACAAACTAGAATAGACTTCTACTCGGCTCAAACTAATTTTTTCTCGACTTTCATTGACTTTTCTTGGCACCTACTATCACCTCGGTCAAGCTTGGAAGACAAACTTTATTTAAATTGTTCTTCTATACCTACTTAGTGTAACTAGCCTTTGTAACCTTAAGTAGATTATGAATACATCATGTTATCACCATCTTAACTGATTCTTGTACTCCTTAACATAGCATAACTCAACCTTTCCTCTAGGTACTATTGTTACATCTTTTGATCAAATCCTTTTCATTAATCAAATAAGTGATAGTACTTAAATCATATAAGTAGTTGTCTTACTAGCAAATAGCAGGTTTGGCATCAGTGACAAAATAATGATTGAAACATATATATTGATCATACTCATATCAATATTTTCTCAACAGTCTCCTTCTTCAACAATCTTTCTCAATCTATTCTCAACAATCTCCCTTTTTGGCATTGATGGCAAACCAAACTGATCAACCAAACTGACTAGGTTAAAATAGCAAGAGCAAAAAAAAAAATTCCTTGTATTGAAATTGTAAGAATCTACCTTGGGGCAGAATTTACCCAAGACCAAGGAACTAAAAACACAAGCACAAATTAGACCAGATTATGATCAGAATAATTGTATAGTATTCAATTCTATGTGAAAGTACACTAGGAGTGCCTCAATATAAAGGCCTCCGAGATGCATCTAGAATGCCTCAAAATTAGCATCATGATAAGTCCAACAACTAGGCACATGTCCACTAGATATGGGTTATCCTTCATTATGCACGAAAGTAAGTGCGATGATGAGAGGATAAGCCTACAAAGGTGAAACACGCACATCAGTGTTGTAGATAGCATGTGCTAAATTAGGAGTGCAAAAAACTATGTTATCTACATGACAACTCAGTGAATGATGCAAACTCTTGTGGTGTAGACACCATGTGCATAATTAGAGTTGCATACTTCTATGTTGTCTACATGACAATTGTAGAAGACACACAAACTCCTAAGTGTCTCATAAAGAGAAATAATAAAATAATGCACTAACCTAAGTAAACTTAAGTAAAGTGTAAATAGTAAATACCTATTTACACCAACAAAAATCTCTCCCTCTATCAACAACTTCTATCTTCTAAATAGGGTACAAAACTCCTTTGTGTTATTCTTATAACTTCACTCTAAATTTCTTCTTATATCTCCCTCTTACTAGGTAGATGTTAGGATTTCTCCCTCTTTGTTAAGTCATCTCCCTCTTACTAGGTAGATGTTAGGATTTCTCCCTCTTTGTTAAGTCTCCAATCTCTTGTATATCTCCTGATCAATAACTATCTCCCTCTTTCTTGTATTTCCCCTGATAAGAAATTATCTCCCTCTTTAAAAATAATGCCAAAGACTTGTCATCTTAACATGCAGATATAAGCTTCTTCAATTTCTCCCTCTGTCACCTTACTTGTGACTGATTTTGAGTTTTAGCTCTTTTATTACTTTAGGTAGCTCCTAAAGTAAGATCCATTGCATCAATTTGTACCATATGAAAATCAAATTGTTTGATGCAGGGCACTCCTATTATTACTTAGCCTTTGTTAGGGGTATCACCCATAATTTACCTCTTAGATACTCATGAGCATCCTTAGGTAATGCTTTTATGAAGATATCGACAATTTGTTCTTTTGTGTTAACATATTCCATCTCCACCTCTTTATCTTGAACTAATTCTCTCAAGTAATGATACTTGATTGCAATGTGCTTAGTCTTTGTATGCATCACATGATTCTTTGATATGTTTATAGCACTTGCATTATCACAATAAAGTGTCGCTAGTTCTATGATTTCTTCCTTCATACCTTTGAGTAATAGTTTGATCCATATAATATTTGTACAATTTACAATAACAACAACATATTCAGCTTCAACAGTAGATTGTGAAGTGCAATTTTGTTTCTTGCTAGCCCATGCAACTAGCCTCTTGCCTAAGAAAAATGCTCCTCCACTGGTGCTCTTTATATCATCAATGTTTCAAGCCCAATTAACATCAGTATATACTCTTAATTAAAATTTCTCATTTTTCTTATAGTATAGACCATACTCCTCTATTCCTTCCAGATATCTCATTATTCTGTTTACAACCATCAAATGATTCTCTTTGGGATTAGTAGAGAATCTTGCAACTATTCCTATAGATAATGCAATGTCAAGTTTGCTATGTACTACATATTGTAATTTTCTAATCATAGACCTGTATAGTGTTTGATTCACTTTAGCTGAATCATCATTCTTTGACAATTTGTGTCTTTTTATCATAGGTGTACTTATTGGTTTGGAATCTTCCAGTCCAAAAGTTTTTAGTATTTCCTTGACATATTTTGATTGAGTGATGTATATACCATATTTAATCTAATATAATTGAAAATCCACAAAGAATTTGATCTCTCCAAACATAGACATTTCAAATTCTTGCTTCATTTCATTTGCAAAAGCCTTACATAAAGCATCTTGTCCTCCAAATATGAAATCATCAACAAAAATTTTAGATAACAAAATACTTTTTCCTTTCTCTGTCTTCATGTATAGATTGCTGTTATCATTAGTCCTTTCAAATCCAATCTTCACAAGATAATTATGAAGTCTCTTATACCATGCTCTTGGTGCTTGTTTTAAACTATATAGAGCTTTGTGTAATCTACATACCATGTTATTATTATTAACACCAACAAATCCTTCTAGCTATTCTATGTAGACTTCTTCTTCTAATATGCCATTCAAAAATGTAGATTTAACATTCATTTGATAAACTTTGAAACCTTTGAATGCAGAATAAGCAGGTAAAGTTCTTACTCCTTCCAATCTAGCAACAAGAGAAAATCTCTCTCCATAGTCAATTCCTTCTTCTTGTGCATATCCTTACAAACTAATCTTTCCTTGTTCCTTGTGACTTCACCATTTTTATCTAGCTTATTTTTGAATACCCACTTGGTGCCAATCACATTTTTGTCTTCTGGTCTAGGAACTAGAGTCCATGTTTTATTTTTCTTAATTTGTTCAATCTATTCTTCTATGGATTTTCTCTAGTCCACATCTTCTAAGGCATCTCTCACTAATTTAGATTCTTTCATGCTTAGTAAACATGTATCATTTCTCAATCTATTTCTTGTCATTGTTCTAACATCTTTATCTTTAATAATTTGTGCAGTAGGATGATGTCTCTTAACATATTTGGACAATCTTGGTTCAACTCTAGCTTCCTCATTTTGTCTTTAAACTTCAAAGTTATTATCTACATCTCTGTTGTGTAGCTCAACATTTCTTTCATGTACACTAATCTTAGAATCAGAATGTGCTTCAACTTCATTTTGTAATTTGGTATCTGAATGTAGCTGATTCCTAAATACAACTCGACATTCATAGTATGTGAATCGACAATCACTGAAACTTGTTGTTGGTTTGTAGCTTAATTTGTAGAATCTTATTCAATAGGTATACATTCATAAGAATATAAAAATGATTTGTATTCTTTTGGTTCTTTCATAGATTTCACCACATATACTTTTGTATATTCATAAAAATTTACATTTGCACTTTCTACAACTTTGTTAGTGTTAGTATTTAAACACTTATAAGCTTTACTTCTTGTAGAATATCTTAGGAATATACCTTCTTCATTTTTTGCATCTAGTTTACCATTCCTAAAGTATTTAAGAATGTAACATTTTCTTCCAAATACTTTAAAGTATTTTACATTGGGTGAGTATCCATACCATAGTTCAAGGTGTTGAATGAGTACTTTTCTTGACTTGTACATGGTTCAAGGTATAGACAACTATGCTTACAACTTCTCTCTAGTATTTCAAAGCTAGATTTTACTCCACCATGAGTGTTCTAGCATAGTCCATTATAGATCTATCTCTCCTTTCAACTATTCCATTTTGTGGAGGGGTTCTAGGGGCAGATGTCTATCTTTTGATTCTTCTATCATTACAGAACATCTCAAACTCATGTGATGTGTTCTTAAAAATTTACTTAGTATAATGTCATCATATAATATACCATTAGCTCCTCTGTATTAACAAATTCTTTTATCCTTGCAACATATTGGGCAATATTTTTGCCTTCTTCCATTCTCATATCATCAAACTTACTTCTGAGACTTTCAACTTTGGCTCTCAGAACATTAATGTCTCCTCCATAGATGATGGTTAAGGAATCCCATATTTTATTTTCACTATCAAGACCTTTGATGTCATCAAATTGGACATAGCTTAGGGCAGAGGCAATCCCTAGCATTGCCTAGTTATGTTCTTTCTTCTTTTTCATATCCTCAATAGTTGGGGCTCCACCAGGATCAACATGCTTAGTAGTAATGGTAGATTGTGCATGATCTCCAAGTCCTCCAAGGTGCAACTTCATCAAAATTTTCCATATAGGAAAGTTATCTCTATTGAGCTTGGGTACTTGTCTTTTTGACATCTTGATCTTTGTGCTTTTAGTACCTTCAAACTAGCCTCTTAAGTAGATGACTTTGATAACAATTATTGGAATACTTTAGAATAACTAAGAGGGGCGGGGGGGGTGTAAATTAGTTATCCAAGGTCTAGATGTATAAATAAAACTTTTCATAGATTAGTGAACCCATAAAACATTTATCATCATGCATCCATCCATTATATTATACAATCACTTAAAATCTTGTAGGTCACTGTTAAATCAACTTGCAAAAATGTAAACATGAAACATAACAAATTCAACAATACACTTGACACAATGATTTATGTAGAAACCCAATTTGGGAAAAACCACCAGTAACATGCTACTCTTTTTAACTCATCTAAAGTGATTCCTTTTAAAAGGCCAAGCCTATTAAATGTTACAATACACACTGTTAAATGTGATCCTATTAAAGGATTTCAATCACCTTGTTAGGAGTGAGCTTTATTAGAGGACTTTAGACCATTCACTTGGAATGTCACCTAGTTAAAGGATTTACAAATGACTGTTAGGCCAACCTTAATCTAAAATATTTCACCCTAGATTGATACAATTATTAGAGAGTAACAATAAGGCTTGATCTGATAAAAAATTACAACTCCATTTGCAAATTATAGATCTCTATTCTAGTCCTCCATTTTGCTTGGCCTTCACACATTTCAGCTCTGGTAGCTTGTTCATCCTTCAAGCATTCATAACCTTAAGCCTTCTTGCTTAACATACTAATGTAGACTCTTCTCTTAGGTTACTTAATGAAACAAAACCCTTGACTCCTTGTCTTCCTTAGGTTCTCACACATGACAACCCTTTCTTCTGACCAGATATTCCTATAAATCTAAGAATATAATTTAGGGTTAGGATAGATTAGGTAGGATATAATGAATCTACCCAATATTTCATATCTATTCTAGAAACATATCCTTCAATCCTCTTTGAATTCACCCCAAAATAGTTTACCTTAAATTTTGTACCACCAGCTCATCAATCTTATCTTCCATCTAATTCACACAATTCAAGAAAATAAACTTGTCAGCTCAGATCTATCAAGTTCATGATCTTTCAAATAATGAAGTCACTTAGTATTAACTTGCTTCTGATGCTTGATACATACTACCTTGCTCGACATTGTCTATAAAATCACTTGTCACAAACTAAAGTCTACTAGTGCTTGCCAGGGACTAAACTTTACTCGACATCCACTGTTTTGCTTGACATACACTAGAATAGACTTTTTCTTGGCTCAAACTAATTTTCTACTTGGTTTGCACTAAATTTTCTTGGCACCTACTATCCACTCAGTCAAGCTTGGAAGACAAACTTTGTTTAACTTGTTCTTCTATACTTGCTTAGTGTAACCAACCTTTGTAATCTTAAGTAGATTATCAATACATCATGTTATCACTTTTTAAACTAATTCTTGTACTCCTTAATAGAGCATAACTCAACCTTTCCTCTAGGTACTATTGTTACATGTTTTGATCAAATCCTCTTCGTCAATCAAATAAGTGATAGTACTTAAATCACAAAAATAGTTGTCTTACTAGCAAATAGCAGATTTGACATTAGTGACAAAACAATGATTGAAACATATATATTGATCATACTTATATCATTCTATTCTCAACAGTCTCCTTCTTCAACAATCTTTCTTAATCTATTCTCAACATGCACTTGTAGAAAGATTGGAAGGAGTCAGATTATTGTTAGCATATATAACTTACAAGAAATTCAAAGTCCATCAAATGGATGTTAAGTCTGCATTTCTAAATAGAATAGTGGAGGAAGAGGTATACATTGAACAACCTAAAGAATTTGTGAAGCTAAATCAGAAGCACTTGGTATGCAAATTGAACAAAGAACTTTATGGATTGAAGCAAGTACAAAGAGCATGGTGTGAAAGGTTGCATTCATATTTGCTCAAGATGTAATTTGTTAGAACAAGTGAGAACAATAACTTGTTCTTGAAAAGTGAAGCTGAAAATAATGTACTAATTGTTAAAATATTTATGGATGATATAATATTTGGTGCTAATGACTTGCTATTAAAATCATTTTCTAATCAGATGAGTAAGGAGTTTGAGATGTCTATGTTTGGTGATAATAAGTTTTTCATTAGTTTGAAATTTCATCAAAAAGAAGGTGGTATATATGTTACTCATTTTAAGTACATTAAGGATATCTTGAAGACATTTGGCATAGATGGGTCAAGGCCAATTGGCATTCCTATGGTCACTAGATTAAAATTATCTAATTAAGACACTACTACTGAAGAGAATGAGACACAACACATATCAATGATAGGCAAGTTATAGTATGTTGTATACAGTAAACCTAATATTGCACATGCAATTGGTATTATCACTAGGTTTTTGTCTAATCCAAACGAAACACACATGATTGGAGTTAAAAGTGTAGACACCTAAATCTGATTACATCAATAAGCAATCATATTTAGTCATCTCCTAGGACATTATTGATTAAATATTTACTATTTAATTAATTAATCATCATCCCCTAGTTAATTAATTAATTTAATTAACTATAGTCCAATTGATAAAATCAAATGATCACCCAAAATTGATTTATCAATTAAATCCCTATTCCTCTATTAAATTGGATAAATCGTTAAATATATTCAATTTAATTCCATACTCCCCATTTTATTAAATAAAATATTTAATAAAATATGTAAAATCCTAAAGCCTTCCTAAAACTTATCCTAACCCCTAATCCAACCCATTCACCGATACTAAACTCACTTAGCTACTTAACTAACCCATCCCATCAAAGCTAACTCATTCACCATCTAACCCCCCTTCTGAGCTAATCCTAAACCTCTTCTAATCATGTGCACAATCATAAACATGGGTTAAGACTTGTGAACCCAAGCTAAAGTCAAAAAATATCTTCCCCTCACCCTCCAACATAAATGAGCCTCAAATATCTCTTACACTCCTCTTAATGGCTCTTACATCCTCACTCATGACTCTTACATACTCAACCACCCTCATCAAGCCTTTGACCAACCCTTATCCTATCCTCTCACACTAATCCTCCTTGTGAAAAGTGTCACCTCCCTATTGGTGCCAAACTAGCACAATCCATGTGCTCCCCTTTGAGTGCTTCTTAGCCCTCCCTCACCATCTCATCATCTTGACATCTTGGCCCTTCATTCCTCCAATCCTTGGCCTATAAATTGAACCTCCCTCCTTCACTAAAATCATCCGCCTTCCATGCAAAGTTATAATTCCATTTTGAGAGCTCATAAACTACCAAAATACCATTATAATGTTGGAATCACTCCATGAATCCATTGTTGAAACCTTGCCTCATTCACTCCATCCATTCATCTAAGCTTGAGCATAACTTGTGAGCATACATACCTTAAATCAGGGAAAAATCTATTGTATCATTGTGTTATACCATTTGGAGCTTACCATTCTTGGTTTGCCTCCATTTGTGCTGATAACAAATCAGTCCTATCTTAAGTGTTTACTCATTTTAGTATTGTTGATGCTTTCCTAATAGCTAGTATTCATGTTACACTACTAATCTAGGTGATACAAAAAAGATATTCAACTACTTGAAAGGAATGAAAGACTATAGATTATCATATAAGAAAAAAGGTGATTTTGAGCTTAGATTTTACATTGATGGTGATTGGGATAGAAATGTTGATGAC
This sequence comes from Cupressus sempervirens, assembly GCA_028749045.1. Lineage (NCBI taxonomy): Eukaryota > Viridiplantae > Streptophyta > Pinopsida > Cupressales > Cupressaceae > Cupressus > Cupressus sempervirens. The sequence goes on from CM053787.1 coordinate 319,455,776, forward strand.
ATAAAAAGAACTAGCGGTGGAACTTTTTTTATAGGAGAAAGACCGATTACATGGTTGAGCAAGAAACAAAGTTGTATATCATAGTGTACATCTGAAGTTGAGTATGTTTTTGCTACTATTAATTGTTCAAACATAGTTTGGATTAAAAAACCATGGAAAGAATGCAAAATTAAGTTACTATAGTGCCTACCCTCGTTCACATCTTTTCTAGACTTATTGTTATCAGATTATGTAGACTAGTTTTATGTTGATGGTTTAGTGGTGTTGTTTTGACACTATCAGATATTATGATAAGGATTCAGTTGATATATGATGAGATCATTTAGACTTTACATTTCATGTATGTATGATGATCATTACATCATTTTCAGTTATTAATGATGATTAGTTAGATGGTTTATTATCTCATGTATTTTATTATGGTTACTTACCCCATACTTGCATGTGTATGGTGTGCGTGTTTTTTTATTGTATGGTGTTTCTGATGTGGTTAAGGAAGGGAGTTGTAGTCATTTGCTTAGTCGGGATCTACATGATGCACCACTTCCTGCCATTGTCTGTTTAGCTTAGCATTATATATTGTATGCACATGCATAGTTTTTCTGCAAGTTGCAAGTACCGGGTATCGACTTCCCTAAATTGCCAAGATGAGCGTACCCTATTATACTATCTCAATGATAAGAGAAGGGAGATAAATTCTCAAGTCCAAATCCCAAACCTAAAAACCATTTGTCCTAGTGAGTTAGGACAAGTATCAAAGTTGAATACCCACCAAATGTGTTGGATGACATATTTTGTGATTTTTAACCCTTTAGATTTATTTTGTATGATTTGTTCTATGATGGGTTTTCATATTTTATCTTGGAGGTCTATGGTGAATTTTCCATTAATTAAGTCTTAACAAATAGATTTAATTAATAAATTATTTATTTGAGAAGATTAATAAAATATCACAATCTTTCATATTTTGATTGTAATGTGAATTATTGGGGAAAAAGAATTAAATAAAAGAAAACTAGAAGTTAAAATTAATAATAATTATAAAATAATAATAAAGTAATAAATAAAATAATAATAATAAAAGTTATAAAAGATTAAAATAAAATTTAAATAAAAATTATTGGAGTTATAAGCTTGCATGAGAATTAACATGTGTCAACAACACGGGGGTTAGTGCATCAATTAAGCACAAGGTGTCTACAATTCTATGACTCATCAAAAAGAATTGGAAAAGACCCATGCTTAGTTGGTGACACCTTTCAACGGTTTCAAGAAGCATTCCAAAGGTTTCTTGAGAGCTCTTTGTATTCAGGCATTCATAGAAGCTTAGGGAGAGGGTGGAGAGCAATTGGAGCATTGGAGGACTCAAGAACTATGAAGAAGGGAGCTTGCTCTGCGAGTTTTCTGGGGAAGAGCGAATTAGCATCAGAATTCGAGTAGATTCTTGTGATTTTACTTATGCTATTTCCGCATCATGCATTCCTGTCTTCATCATGTCTGTTATATGTGTCTGAAACTTCTCTATGATTGAATCTGTAATTTGAAATTGGAATTTAGATATGCTCTTTGGTTGAGAAGAAAACAATAGAAAAACCCTAGATCCAATTAAGGAGAAATAATTAGATATGAACCGGATTTGGGTTCGAATTTATATTAAATTAGAAAGACAAGATTTGGAATTAAAATAGAAATTTTATGATGAAAATTCGAATGATTAGATGTAATCTTTCTATCAATTATATTTTTAGATGCGTATGAATAAACCCTTTTATGGTTAAATTTAGAGAACAATTATTTTAAGAGAAAATTTTTAATTCATCACAAACTGCCCTGTCGTTGCCCCTTGGATAGACCCAAATTCAGTCATTCATAACTTTTTATTGTGATCAAATTTATTCGATCGCTCTGGTCAGAATTGGTGCAACTTGGCCCTCTCCAACATATTTCAATTTCAGTCCGATCCAACGGTTCATTAGGGAGATATGGCCGTCATACTAAGACTGTTTTGTTCAAGGACAGATATTTCTCCATTTCTCATAACCAAGAGTTCTTTATGCTAAAACTTCACAAGAAAAGCATGGAATGGATTAAAGATATTATTGCAATCTTCCCTTATTAGAATCTTATTAATATGCATTAGTTTTATATGGTTTATTATCTAATCTAATTAAATCAAATTTAATTAAGATTAGTTAATAGTAGAAGAAGTGTAATTAATTATTCGTCAA